>OZ024772.1:10709490-12022253 GCA_964017025.1 Stenichneumon culpator
TTTTAAGTAGCAATGTCGATACCGCAGTCACGGACGGTTATAAGAAAGTCGGAACAACAAACAACGATTACCTCAGTGGCGATTCGACGAGGGACTCGTCGGCGATCGGCGAAACTCCGAGGAGTAGCGAAAGTGGAACGATCTTAAGATACGAGAGTATCGGTTCGACGGGTTGTGCAAACTACGATGAAAACGGGCTAAAATCAAAGGACTGGGCCGTGTCGAATTGCTCCAAGTATCGAACCGACAGTTCGACAGTTACCTCGGTCAGCGATGGGACGGAGACGAGCATCGGCGAACGGGCGTTTTATCCGAGATCCTACGTCATCGGACACTTGCCGATTGCACCGGCGACCGTCAACGAGAAACTCAGTAAAGCCGCCGCTGACCTCTCGCCGCTGAGGGACAACGTTAGAATCCCGGGAACGGGTATTGGCGATTTCGACATCGACCTCAGGAAGAATACGAGCTTCGACTCCGTCTTCGGTGACGCGAAGCTTGGAAAAGCTGGCGAGCGGATTTTCGGCAGAGACGTCGCGAGCTTCGACACTGGAGTTGGGACGAAAATGAACACCAATTTTGAGCCCGATGACGTGAGAACTTCCAGCAGAAACAGCTACGCCAGTCTCGACAGCGACGCCGGTGTAAAAATTAATTTCGAATCGTTTTTGACGAGAGAAAGAGTCAGTACAGTTCACGAACTCTCGCCGATCAGTGACGACGCCAGGTTTTCGAGCAAAGACAGCGGCAGCTTCGAGAGCAAAGCTCTAAAGAAAATTGACTCAAGTTTCGACTCCGTTTCGGCGATCGAGAGAGTAACCAAACCAGCTGAACTGTCGCCGATGAACGATGTTGAGACGTTTGGTAAAGACAGCGGGAGTTTCGACAGCATGAGACGAATTACGGACACGAGTTTTGGGACCTTCGGTGACATAGCTCTGGAAATAAAAACCACTGAATCTTTGCCAATGTTCACCGGGATGGATTTATCGAGCAAAGAAACTGCAAACTTTCGCTACGATGTGCACAAAAGTTTAGAAGCCAGCGCAATATCCAGCACCGCAACGAGTAGAGAGATCGATGTTGCCGATCGCTCGCCGTTGAAGAACAACGACAGAATCTTGAGCAAGAACATCGCGAGTTTTGACGCAGATATGAGAAAGATCGACGCCACCTTTGACTCCATTAAAAATGTTTCTCCGGAAAGTAAAGTTACGGATAATTTATCGTTGTTTACTGGCACGGAATCGTCGAACAAGTCCGGAATCGCGGGCTACGAAGTGCACAAGGGCGTCGACTCAAACGTAACTTTCGGCATCCTGAAGAGTCCAGAGGCGAGACTCACCGACTCGCCGTTGTCAGAGAGCCTGAAGAAAGCGAACAACGATTTCGAGAACCAGAATTACAGCATTGAAAAGAAAGTACCTAAGAGTTCAGACTCCGAGGCTAAGATTGTTGCCGATGTCTCAGAGCCGAGAAATCTCATCGACAAAGTCCCAAGCATCGATTACTCCATCGCATCCAAAATCGATGAAAATTCAACGAGGCGATCACCGCCGTCTTCGATCGAGAGGAAAATCAATATCGACGAACGAAGAACCGATGCGAATTTAAGTCTGATCGGTATCGGCTCGGCAGGTCTGAGCTCCGAGTACGTTTACCATGATTCCCTGTCGGCGAAGGCTCACGACGATCAGAAGAGAAGTCCGAGAACACCGGAGAGCACGAATTCCTTTAGTTCCGGAGAGACGATGGGACCAGACTCGAAAGCCTCGAGTCTGACGACCAGTCCAAGAACGCCGAATCTCTCGGATTCGAGAAATTTCGCTAACGACAAATCGGCGCTGTCGTCGCTAAGTTCGGACTCCAAGACACTGACGCTTCGCTCGATGGATTCGGACGTCGCAGGGAACCGAACGAAATTGGACCGAAAGTCGTACGTCGGGAGGCCTTCGTTGGACAAGTCGAGTCCCTCGACACCGATGAGCTCGGACTCGCTGAAGAACAAGTCCGAGGTAAGTCCGAAATTCGTGATAAGCAGCTCCAGCGAGTCATGCAGTCCTGGCAAGGCCAAGTCTTCCGAGAGATCCTTCAGTTCGGAGCTTCAGTCTCCGATAAGTGCCAACTCCATTAAGTACCGGACGAGCTACGCGGACGGTCAGGACAATCTGTCCGAATCGCCGATGGACATTTGTTCGGCGACGTCGCCGTTCTACCCGATCGTTTATCCCAATCAAAAGACACCGTCGCCGTACGGCGCGACCGGCAAGCAGGAGAACAACACTGAAAGCTCAGAAACTTCGCCGGAACAAAAGTCAACGTCCTCGAAGGAGGAGACTCCTTCGGGCAAACGCGCGAACAAAGAATCCGCGAAAACTCTGAAGAGGAGCAATGCGGCGAAAAGTTCGAAGGGCCGCGAGGACGAGTACGATTCGGCGCGGCCCTTCGAGAAAGAATTGGCGGAAACTTTGTCGAGTCTGCCGAGCGAGATAATCACGAGAACGAAGAACGAAAGAATCACGGCTCTTAACAAGGAAAATATTGATCTCGGTAGTTACGGAAAGAAGAGCACCGTCGAGACGTTGCTGGAGGAGGAGAGCACGGAGCATTACATGGAAACTGACACAGTCTCGCCGTTGCCGGGAGACAAATACGAGAGTCGCTCAGGGTTCGAGAAAGCTGGAACGTTCAAGGGATTCGGAGCTAACGAACGGGATCAGAAGTACCTGTTGGGCCCGAGAGATTCGTTGAAGCCGTTCGAGAGAAGTTGCAGCAGTCTGGACAAGAGATTCGGCGAGATGAAGTCGTCGCCGTCTTCGGACGAATTCGGCGCCAACACGCACAAGAAGAGATCGAGCGATATTCTCGAAGATCTCAAGCATCTGGAGGCCAAGACGTCGAAGGACGGCAAAGCGGATACGAGCATGCTGACGAGAAAGACCGGCTACGATTGGGAGGATCTCAAGAACCTCGAGGCTCGTCGTCAGGACAATTTCAGCGACTCGGCGAGTGGTTTTTCTCGCGGTCGGTTGGACGTTCCGAGCATAAACGTCTTCGGCGAGTCGAGGAAATCTTACGTCGTCGAGCCGAAGATCAATCTCGAGGAGTGCAGTATACTGAAGAGCTACGCGAGGAAGAAGAGCAACGGCGACCCCGACGACGATCTGGAGTCGAAGCTGGGCGTTTGGACGAAGGTGAAGCCACGAGCTGGTCGCGACAACGGGCGTCGCAGCAGCGATCGCGCTCTCAAGATAATACAGGAGAACTCCGCTATACTCCATAAAATTCTTACGTGCCAAGCGAAAAAGCGCCTACCCGATCTCGAGGAGATATCCAAAGAGATAACCATAAGTCCGATAAACGAAGAGATATCGAAGATATTCAGTCCGATATTGGAGAAAATGGGCCTGAACGAGCACGAGATAAACGAAGAGCTCGCGAGGATAAATTTCAAGGATTTCGATCAGATGACGGTGACGAGCGGATCGGAATTCGATGCAAAGATGAACGACGAATTGTGCAAGCTCTCGTTGATCGACGACAGCGAGATCGTCGATCATCTGGCGATAGACGACGTGGCCTCGCGAGACTATCTGGACACGCGGGAAGCTCTCATAGACCGTCAGATCAATGAGGAGCTCTCGAAGCTCCTGGCGAATTACGAGGGAGGCTCGTCGATTTGCGCGACCAATCGCGACGAGGCCTCGTCCCGCCAGAATCCCAGCGAACTCGAGGGTCTCGAGATATCAAGCATGTCCAACAATGTTTTTTCTTATCACTCGTCGAACGACTCGATCGAGACGAAGAGCGAGCTCGGCTCCATACAGGATCCAGCCATGCAGCCGGAACACTTTTCTCAGTATACCGAAAACGTCATGAGCAACTTTGCCCAACCAGCGAAGTACAGCCTTCGCCGTATGTCGCCGAGGAGCGACATCGATATCTATCGGGAACTCGAGAAACTCGACAAAATATCCTCCGGCGAAATTTTTCCATCGGCTTCGTCGAGCTTGAAGCAAAAAATCATTTCGCCGATCTCCTACGCGAGCGAATTGCCGGCTTACCCGGAAGTGCGACCGACGTCACTCGAGTACACCGCGAAGCCCGAAAAATCATTCGATCCGTCGCCTATGAAGAGTCCTTACGACACTTACAAGCCGTACGACTTCAAGTCGAGAATCTCGCCGCGCAAGACACCGAGCAATCCGTACTCGGCGCGCTCCTACGAGAAACCGGAAATTGACGGGAGCTTCGAGTTTCACGAAAATCCGACCACACCCTCGAGGCTCTACGATCTGGGAACGTCGAGGCCGATTCTGTCGAAGGAGACGCTCGAATTTCGCGTCAGATACGACGACGACTCGACGAAGCAGATACGCGACGACGATCTGTCGCTGGAGCCGTATCAAACGAATCTGGTCGATCTCGAGCGTGGAGCTTCTTACTACACCGAAGAGACGCCGATATCGCTGAAACGTCTCTCCACCGAGACGGAGAGAACTCACAATCCGTCGGTCGTCACACCTCTAGATTACACTTACAATCCCGCAGATTTTTATTCACACAAATACGATCCTCTACCGACGAAGAATTATCCGTACTCGAGCCCGACGACCGGCTACGAGAAACAATCCTACGATCTCGATCACGAACCCGAGGCCTCTTACTTGTCAATGAGACGGAAAAATTCTCACTCGATGTCGCCGAACTATCACTACGCCGATCGTGAATTCGGGGCCTCGATCAATCAGTACGGCTCGGAGCTTGCGCCGAGTCTGGAAGATCCGTCGAAGAGGCCCGTCTCACATCCGGAATTCGCGGAAAAAATTTCCGTCGCCAAGTACACGGAAGTTCCGTCGAGGGATTCGATAAGCTTTCGAAAAGCTTCGCTGAGTCTCGGACCTCTCGACGGTACGGCCGGCAGGAATTCTTCGGCCATCGAGGCGACACCCAGCCCAAGATCGCTGTTCAGTCCATTTCCGGTGAGAAACTCGACGAGGAAGCGCAAAGAACTGGGACTGAAGCTGGGACTCTACTCTCCCTCGAGCCCTGGCTCGACTTCGCTCAAGAGAACGTAGTGTCTCTATCTGGTCGTTGCTCTTCTGTGAGACCCGGATCGAAGCTGTACCTTGTATTGTTCGTGTGAATCTTTTACTTGTTCCTACTGCGAGCACAATATCTGCGCTCATCAAAGTCCGAGCGAGGCGGCTGACGACAGTCCGCGAATAACTTAAAGTGTAAGATAAGTCATTTTTACTTTCGAGACGACGAGAAGACGGGCCTAAAGATAGTTTGATTATTTTTTTCTTAAGAGCTGAGGGAGATCACACGGATCATTTGGTGGGAGAAAAATTAATTAATCGCCTAACTGGGCGATCGAAACATCGCGCTTGAAAGTTCGTAGTTTTTAGGTCTTAAGTACCGATAAAAGATGCTTTGTAGTGACGCGAGACGAGGAGTGGAAAAAAAATTTAAGGATAGAGTGAATTATTAGCTGAAGCGATGTTACGAACTTCGAGAAGTTGGGATTGTCAATGGATCGAGGCTGTTCTTTTTTTTCTTCAAATTAGCTGTTAAAACGTTGTTCCTCGAAGCCCGATGCCATTGCAGATCGTTTTTGAAAATTAAGTCGTACGTGCGTGAATCAGATTGAGCCAACTCAACTTATCGCGAAGAGCCATTTGAATGATTCGCGGATGAAGTATAAAAAAAACAAGATTCGATCGACACCACATGAAAATTGAGAGAGTTGTTTAAATATAGAAAAAAGAAAGTATTTGTAAGGGGTGTTGAAAGAGAGAGAAGTGTTAGTATTGAAATGGTCATGAGTGTTTTCCTGAAAATGTATCTGATACCCCACGTTGATGGAGTCATTTATATATATTGGTTCGACATACGTTATTTTCAAATGTGCCCATTTTTATCGAAAATAATTCGATCGCATTCTCCACCTGATATTTTGAATGTTAAAACTTGGAACTAAACGATTGCAAAAAAGAATCAAAATTTTTTATAAACATTAATTATTCTCGTTGAATAAATTTTTTTGTACCGACGAGAACCACACGTGGTGGTATGAAAGTCTGCCGAACGGATCTAAGTAATGTGATTAAATCCAGTGTCTTGGAAGGTGTAAAGATAATAGAAATATTAATTTGAAAAATATAAAAAGTAAATAAAAATAACAAGTAAAAGTGCGTATGTTGCGAGAAAAACGAGTGTGAAAAGATTGCGTTCGACCTCGCTGGTTGCTTTTCGGTGGTCGCCTGTAAATATAGTTTACGAGCACTATGAGTTTACCGCCGATGTAAGACTGTACTATATATTCGAGGCGCGGAGCATATTAGTATCTTAAGAGATTATAAGATGCTAAATACGATGAATAAATATATTGACACCGATAAGAACTCGTTAGATTTAATACAAAAAAAGAAAGAAAAAAAATTCTTTATGACACCTTTTAGAATTGCGTCAGAGCACGAAGTAAACGTATAAAGCTATTTATTTTCTGCGTCTGACCATTGCGTCGCGTATCCACTGGCGCACGCAACTCCCTCATTAAATGTAATCGTCATTACGTAATACACGTTGCAAATTCAACGAAACTCAGCTAATAGCTTTCAGCAGTACCTTCATATTGTTTTGATAAACATTTGAAAAATGAATAAATTCAAGAAACAAGAAATGAAAAAAAATATATTAGGGTCGAATGAATATGCAATGCACGAAGAAAAATTTGATAAATTAATTCGACCGAAGATTCTCGCCCATTTCTGAATTTCCCATTCATTTCCAACCTCTATCTCACCCCTTCTATCTCATCGCGCTGAATCTATCCGTAATTTGAATTCCGAATCTAGGCTAACGTGCGGCTACGTTCAGCCGAGTGGAGATAGTAAAAACTTGGATAACCGTGTCTCTCGCGTGTCGCGCACAAGTTACAACGCGAGATTAAGCTGCAACGACGACGGGAAGAAATTTAATCAAGTTACCCTTCTCTCACCATGACGCTCTCACTCGGTCTATATGTATGTATATATTTCTCTCCTTTCCCCGGGACATTCTGATATCGCGCTTATACGACTCCACAATCCTCCACCTCTATAAATGCGACAGTGAAGTTATTGAATTATTCGCTTATTACTCTTCGCCACGCGGATTCCCCCGTTCTCTCTTGGGGTTGAAATATTTTTTCAAAAAAACGCATATTCTCGTGGAACGAAAATTCCCGGATGAAAAATAAGAGAACGCGAAGATACGGGAGGGAGTTGGTAAAAGGCCCTCGAGATAGAGTGGGAATTTTGTCGATAAGATTCCCGTGTACGCCGGCACAGCCCTCACCGGCGAACTATTTCGTTATATATTTAATATAATATCGTAGAGGTGGTCGGGCGGTCGTGAAAACTTTTTGAGCACACCAACGGGATGATACCGAAGACCCAGAAAGAGAGAGCCTGTTAGGTTTTTTTTTTAACGTCTTCGAGGGACAAAGAGCAAGGAAACGTTGTACTTTAGAAATAAATATAAAAAATAAGAAAAAGTTGGGTTAATGTTAAAAACTACGGTTATTGCTAAGGCGAATCGCCGCAAATGGTACTTTTCATCGGGCTGATGCTAAAAGTAGTTTCTAAACTTGGGAACGCTTGACCTCGGTTGCCCACACATTTATATATATATATACACGCCCACCAGATTCTTCTGCACTGATGCACGAGAGCATACGGGATCGTAAAGTTATCTGGGACAATCGAGTTAAGAACCGTTCGCGTCACACCGAGGACAATTTAATTAAAGTTTTACACTTGCGGAGAGGACGACGCGGAATATCGTCCAGACCGAGAATATACATTTCCGAAGAGTTCCACAGTCGTGAAAATCTCCGACGTGAAATATCAAATTACCGAAATGCCGTTCCTTCGTCGATAAGTTTACGATTTAGATTGACATTTAAAATAAAGGCTTTTCGAGAATTTATGAAACCGGACCGAACCGCTGGGATTTACCGTTCGAAAGAATTGGCGAATTTTCCGCGAGGAGCTCCGTGCATCTCGGAATCGAAATTCTTAAACGTTTGAGAAAGGAAGGAAAAATCAAACAAAAACAAGAAAATAACGACCGGTCATCCATATGTTTGGACAATTGAGAGTGCCGAGTTGCTGGTCCATTGTCGTCGTCCGTATAATCGTCCATAAAAGGTTTTATCGAATTCGAGACTCGGCTTGTATCCCAACTATCGTTCGGGCCATTATCGAACTCTTTCTTCTCGCTTAAACCCCGATATTGTCGTGGCTTACAAAACCATTCGCGTGCTTTCGATTCGAGCTCGATTGTACACTCTCCTCTCGCGCCCGAGTCCGGAATTTCTCTGTCGCAACAGCGCAAGCTCCGTACCCAATTCTCACTTTCAAATATATTATATCGTACAATTCCCAAAGTGTTTTCACATTGCCGAAAGTCGCTTAGAGTAACTCCATGCTTTTCCCTCCGCTCGCTAGAGTTTGAGAGCTTTTGTCTGCAAAATCGCAAGATTTTCAACCGGCAACGACACCCTTTAATGCAACCCATTAACGAAGACAATGGGCATTGTCGAGAGAATGTCGATAAGGCGAGTTTAGAGTAGTTGTACTACAACTACGTAGCTACGGGAAGAAGCTCATTCGATACGCTCTTTCGGAAACTCTGACGCTCCGAGATGACGTTTACTTATAGTACAGAGTTTACTTTATTTAATTGGCCTCGTTTCCCCCCCGGCTAAGAGAAACAAACGAGTGGAAGAGCCGAGATTTCGTTCGCCTTGTACCGGCAGGAGGGACGCGAAAGTATACCGAAAGAGCCCAAGACAGACTAACGAATCGGATTAAAAGCTGGAAGGAGTTAATGTTATAATTGCGCGAACAGTCTTGCCGTGTGCCCAAACCCGACCCTCAATCTCTCTTATTTCTCTCGCTTTCTGTTTCTCTCCCTGCCTCACTTTCTCTCCTTTGCTTAGACTCCATTATACCGACGAATTAAGATTTCCTTAAATGCCTCGCGAAGACGTTATCAAAGGCAATCTCCGTCCTTGCAGTTTTAATTTGCACTCGAGCTTGCGAATTCGGCGATTCTCTTGTCTTCGATAATGCAAGTACTCGATGAATATTGAACAACGGTGCGGGGACAACGGGTGTAAGACGGTTCGATGCGTCAGATAAACTTTTCAGGGTTCGAGCACAGTTTTCATCGACTTTCAATTACAGGACGCCTTTGGAGTTTTTTAAACTCCATACGGCTTTCTTTTTAATGATACGATAATTGAACAAAAAAATTGAACATTAAAATTTTCATACCGCTTCCTCATAGACGTTGGAAAATAAAAAGTTTTCCCGACTTCGCTAAAATAGTTACATTCCTTGCGTTCAATACGGGCGGAAAATAGCGTATTATTGACCGATGATCATTACTAACCTGAGCGCATGCGCAGTACAGTTTCATTATTCGCTCTGGAAGCTCTACTACTCCCAGGGGAGTAGTAGAGCTTCCAGAGCGAATAGTAGTAGAGCTTCCATTGGCGAATATCAGGATTTTGCGACGTAAGAAATGTAGTTATTTTAACGAAGTCAGGAAAAAAATATCGTATGCGACATGGAAGTGCATTTTCATCTCGTGTGAATTTCCGCCCTCGCTTCGGTCGGGCATCAAACTTCACACTCGGTGAAAAGACGCACTTTTCTCCCTTGTGGCATAATATACTATTTTATATCGCTTCCTCATAAAAGTTGAAAATACAAATTTTCATATAGCCTTTTGATAGAGGAAGTTCGTAAATAAAGGAATATTATAAGAAAGCGATATGAAATTTTCAATTTTCAACTTTTATCGGGAAGTGATATGACAATTCTAATTTCGTTTGACTTTTATGCAAAACAGCGGGCCGAGTCAGGTTTCGCGCGGAATAGCACACCAACCTCGCGCTTCACTTTGTCGGATCTTTGCTCGTTGATGCTTATCGACAATAAACATATTCCACGTTTTATTCGAAACAACATTTCGACTCTTGAAAACAGCAATTAAAAAAAAAAGAAGTTGCCTTTCCATAATCTGTTGAAGGATGCGGCGTCTGTGCTATCTGGGAGTTACTGAGACTACGTTAAAATTGCCTGTACGTATCTCGGCAATCGAATATTTCCGATTCGTTTTCCGGAAACGAGCTTGAGTTATCGGACGTTTTTCTCGCGGTGACTATATAGGACTCTGCGAAGCGCTTCGTCACCGACTACACATTGAAATTCCATTCTCGTGGCAAAGCCCTTTCTTGGGTAACTCCGGCAAAAGACGCCGAAGCCGTGGAGGAAAGTAGACACAGAGAGTGAGAGAGCGAAGGGGAGACAGCAGAGAAAAAAAAGGTTGGAAGAACGAGAGATGCGAAGATCCTGGAGTTACATAAAGTGGGTACCCGGAAAGCAAAGTGAGGGGACATGAACGCCAGCAAGTTGGACGGGAAAAGAGGAATGGGATCGTATATAGTAAACCCCCAGGAAAAGAAGAACGGAAGTAAAGAAGGGGCTGGGGAGGCGGCGGGGAGTGAGTAGAGACACGAGAATGAAAGAAAAGAGGAATAAAAAAACACGGTAAAAAAGTGACTTAGGACGTCGCTAGCGACTAGTTATGGAGATCAAGTGACGGTACCTGCATCCTTAATCAGAAACCATGCACTTTTATCATACGAAGAAGACGCGTCACTTTTATCATAACGGAAATGTCCGCGACGGTAGTATGTATATATTTCCCTACTGTAATGCAGTATTGGATGGTATACGTAGTCGATAAAAAAAACCGGAACGTTATTTCACAATTTATGCCAGTTTCCATGGCGAGAGAGACGTGACAAGCGGCGCAACGCAACCGCATCTTCCGGTCGTTCTTTCGGTGGATTCATTTAATCCTCGACCATTCGCACCAATCCTAGATGAAGGCTGTTGGACTCGTGACAAGCACAACAAAAAAAGCCTCATGGTGCTGAAAAAAAAATGTAACGCAGTCTCCGCCACCCCTTCTATACGCCGCTTTATTCACCGCCACCGCCGGAATTGCTATATTCACCGTCGGAACGGCGCGGCACAGCGTTAAATTTATTTTGAAAGACTGTCGTATACTCCGCCGGCCGGGACTTCGTTCACCGAAGTGTATTCGGTACGAGATAAAGAAAACGAAAGGGAGGAGCCCAGCGAAAACGGTAGTCGTCTCGTACCAGCGGACACGCTGTATTAACATGTAAAAATATGAAGATTGGTGCATTCGCCGCTGAGAGAAAGGGAGTGAAACAAAGAAGACTGCCTGTGCTCGGTCGAGTTTCGTGAAAACTGTGCGACGTACTTGGGAATAGCACCAAGCTTCCGCAACTATACTTCAACCCTGTCCGCTCTACCGGCGGCTCTTCTAAATGCACATCCGAATATCCTGTTTACCGTGTCTATACTCTCGCTCCTGCCGAGCTCGCACACGCACGACAGCACCGGAGAAAACGAAAACGTCGTACCTTCGCTCATGCTGCGCTCACACACACACACATAGACAGCTAACAAAATCCTCGGCAGTTGAGCAGATTGAAAAGTGCAAATAGTGCCACGTAAGCGACCAGGAGAGCCGGACAGAGAGGTGGAGGATGAACACGCCGCTTGTCCCGGTCGCATTGGCTCCCGCGGACTTCCCGAGTATAAAAGGAGCACCGATGAAGAGATGAAGCTTCCCTGGCGAAGACCTCCCCCTCCCCGATGAATCCGAGGGAAAAGGACTGTGAGGTAAATTCGAAAGGACTTCAATGCGAAGCTTTGCAACTCTTGTAAAAGCGCGACTGGCGAATCTACTCGTTTCTCATCTCTTCCCACTTTCTCATTTCTTCCTCTCATACCGTCGCCCAACGAGCTTTATCCCGTCTCCCCACCGCATCCCCGGACCACCGAGTCTCTATCTATCCATCTCTCTATCTCATCCTCTGCAATCTAACGCTTTCTAATCGTGAATAGGAGCAAATTGGAGACTGCCGGCGAAAGGAGACCGCGTCGAAGCGGTCCTACGGCGTTTCTCGGCCCGTACGAACCGCGCTTCGTTTCTATTCGTTCCAAGAAAGCTCCGGCGGCCTCCGCCGCACCACTGGGCTGACCCTTTCTTCGAGTTTCTCGCTTTTCCAACCCTCCCGCTCCGGTGCTTTTCTCCAGGGGGGTCGATCGCGCTCTGGTGCGTTCCTCGTTCGAGTCCCGTTCGACGAATTCAATCTCCATCCATTTCCATTTACACACAGCGAGGAGGAAGCCGATGTGGGGTTTGGATTAGAGTGCGCGTGGCGGGAGGGGGGCGATATGGGAGACGTAGAGAGCGAGGGAGACGAATCGCTGAAATCGCTGAAAAGATGCACCACCACCGTCGTGCGGCATCAAACTCGTACCTCCTCTAGGAAAACTTCCTCCATCTTTCGATGCTCTCGACTGTAGTGCAGTTCGCGGGATGATCCTATCGGTGCAGCGCGAAAAGGTTGGATGTCAATGGCCTGACGTACGAGTGTGTGTAATCCGAGCCAATTCACGGCGAGCGCGCACCAAGTTGACAATATGCAGAGCCGAGTAATACGGGACTTGGATTGAAAATGGATCGTCGAGATATACAGAGGATCAAAGAAGCGCGCGGCGCGACCGAACTTTTCACAACGATGGATAAATAACTAGGCCATTGTTGCTCGAAACTTAGTTTACAAAGCAAAGTGTTTTGTAGATATTTTTCGTATTTGGGCATCGCATTTACAACGATCCCTACAACGTGGAAGTTACTGACTAAACTAATATTCTGAATACTGAAATCCTGGTTCGTTTGCCTAGAGTGGAAGGTGGGGAAGTTCGCTGGGCGTTATGAACTTGAATAAAAATTACTTCATTTATCACTTAATTAAAATTAAATCTATAGTATTATTAATTAATATACAAATTTAATTATTTAAATTTTATTTAAACTCCTGGGTAAATTTGCAGCTTCGATATATGAATCGTCAAAAGTACTTGAGGGACGACATATGCCGGCTAAATTCATAATTAAATTCCACTGGTACGTCGGCATGACGCACCGGTTTTTGCTAGCATTGAAAATTGTGAGAGCTGAAGCGGCTCTGCCGGATTAAATTTTCATAATTCTGGTATTAAACCACGGACACATTGTTTGGATTAATACGTCGGATTTTTTTTTTTAATACGTCGAAATGTGTAATAGCAATAAAATAGTTTTGTTTTACCAAAAAAGGTTAAAAGCTCTCTGGACTGATTTTATTTCAGGGATTTTTCTCCATAGGTAAACGATATTCGGAAGGCGTTTCGCGGATGTATCAAGGAATTTGAAGAAAAAGAATCGTTATTGCACCATTAACGTAGAGTTTGCTCCGTTCTCAGAGAGCAGGTACACCATGAGGTGGAAATAGTAGTCTCGAAAGAAATTCCTAAAATTCATATGATACTACGTCAAAGTAGACGAGCAACCGTAGCGTGCGATGTTACTCTGGTGAAACAGAATTTTTGCTTAGTTTCCGAGCTTTCGTCGACGGCCCTGTGACCTCCTGGCACATACTGTGTACGGTATGCACACTCTCTGTTCTCGTACAACCGAGCGAACTCGAGAGCAGCTAAGTCGGAAGTCGTGTAAGAGAACCCTTTGGAAAACACGGCACGACATGCACTCCCGAGATTGCGGGTGACGGTCACTGCGACCCAGCCTCTCATACGAACCTCGAACCCCTCTCAACATTTTTCAACATCCACAGACGCACACCCATGGTAGTATCGTAAGACTGTGAAAATTACGGAAATTGATTTTTAACGACAAATATAAAGTATAAAAAGTAGAAATAAATATGGCACATTGGAACGAGTGTCCGTATGTCATGAGGATGGAAGTTAAAAAATAAAAATTAAGAGTACCGCCGAAGCCAGGTAAACAACAGGTTATCATGTATACTAAGAAAAGGATCGGATACAAATTACCATACATCTGGTAAAAACCAATAGAACTTTCAGGAACTACAGCGACATCCTGGCAAACATTCGGATTAAATCTAAAACATTTTGCTGGAAAATATTGTAATTTCCGGTGTCGCAGATATTACTCGAATAACGCATAATTGTTGCTAGAATATAACTTTTTGTTACTAGAAAATATAGTTATCGGTGTCGTCGCGATCGTTAACTGTTTTTTTAGGATTATTAGGTATGTAAACATAAAACAAATTTGATCGATGTGAAAATTTCACGTATCACTAGCTTTGGGCGTTGGTGTACGATATTGCCTAGTCGAAATTTACCATATGACTTGGTAGTTTTTCCTAGATCCTTCTCTCAGTGTGGTTACGTTCAAAGCGACTGGATATTTTCCGACCATAATAAATCAAATTATCGGATTCTTACTAGGTAAACTTTCAATTTTGCCGATCGCCGACAATGACAAGATTCAGAAACAATACATTGTTCGAACCATTATTAATATAAACAAAGCCGAATCGCGTTTGCGAACGGAAACAAATATGGGTCGTCGCACGCGATAGGAAGAGCTCAAAGATATGCATCGGTATCGCGTGATTGATGGGCGACACGTGAATCCGTTCAGTATTAGCAACACTGGCCGACAGTGGTAATGGAACTCGGATGTACGTACTAAACGCGTGTACATACAGTACATAATGTAGACAACATCGCCGTTGAAAATCGTAAGCTCTCCCCATATCTCGTTTAGTCCCTCCGGGGATTTGAAGGATTGCATTATAATCACGTTACCCGTAGGACCTTCCCTGTATAACCCGTTGATTAGCAGCCTGGCAACCTATACTACGCCTGCCAGACTCGCTTGATTGATAATCCGAATCCATCTATCAGCTGGTCGCTTCTCTCTTACGGAACATCAACAAATTACGTTCCATTGTGCGTCATAACACGCCTCTCTACCGTGTATCCCTTTACACTGTTTCATTGTCAGGAAAATGGTGACCATTGATTAATTCCTTCATCTCCTTCTGGCGGTCGAATCACACTCCAATCTAAAAAAATGCAAAATAGCTGGGCAATATTGCGAATTGAACTAAAGCACGGAGAAAGAAAAATTGTTGGTACAACAAGAATTTTGTTACCAAAACTGATTTACCTGGTTAATATAGGGATAACAAAATATTTTTCTGCCGCAACAAATATTTTGCTGTAGCAACAAAATATTTTTGCTACCACAATTCTCATCGTACACTGAGAAAGAGAAATGTTTGGATTTTAACCGACCCGCAGTGACATATTTCATAGGTCTTATTTGGTTAGTGCAACAAAAATGTTCATCTGAAATTTACCTGAATCGACAAAATTTGAATCGATTGATGCAAAAATCATCGTTTAAAAAAAGACCGCGACTTTTGGTTAATCCAACCGTTTCTTTTTCTCAATGTACGTTCTCATTTTTTAAAAACTGTGTTCACGAATCATCCTTTATGAGAAAATTTCTCAAACTATTTTGGCATTCAGCCAGAAGAAGTTCCGCGAACAGCTTGTCTTCAGGCCAACATGGTATTCGCTTCTTGTCTTGCGACCGCCGCCGTGACGATTCGCGAATAAAATAGTTATTTATATAGCAAGGGCGTAGAAACGGAGTTCTTGACGAGTGCGGCATTCACACGAGACAGTGTGAATCCCCTTTCTGCGCCCACTCCATTCACCTAATTTTTCCAAAAAAATTCACGGAAATCACGCTTTTCGTTTTTGGGAAGTGTGCGGAGAAAGGCACTTTATGTAATTCTCGCTCGAAAAGTGCTATTTTTCGCGTCTGCCTAGAGTGGCGTAAGTGGCGCTTTACAATCAAGTGTTAGTATATACCCGACGCATGCGCACATCGGGCCGATTTTACTTTATGCACGCGTCTCGTACTTTATGCACGCGTCTTGTACTTTACGCACGCTTCTCGTACTTCACACACGCCGGCTGTACAGCGCTACAATCAGCAGGCACGGCGTAGCACTTCTTCTGCATTCGTTACAGAAAATATGTGGTACCAGTGCGGTGTAGCGAAGATCATACGCGGGCTGTTAAGTTTGTCGCACGAGCCGCACGCGTACCACAGGAGCACGAGCCAAGGACGAGTGCAGCGAGACTCACTTCACAGCATGCGTATAAAGTTCGCTTTATCGCATTTGTATTGCAAATTGCTATTCTCGCACTAGCGCGAGAAAAACTACCATATCGCGATAGTACGCATGCCCATCACTTTTCTCGCACGCGATGCTAAAAAGTGCCTTTCTATGCTCACTTCACAGGAATGGAAAGCGAGATTTTATATGCTTGCGTTAGGAGAAATTTATTGCAGTTATTTATACCTTTCGATTTTGTAACTTTAACGGGTGCAAAGTTAAGAATACCGGCGGGCAAGGATAGGTAGCCCACGATGGAATACTTCCACTAGAATCCGAGACTCGCAGTTAATTATGATTGCACAAATGCGAAGGATTATCGAGCGCTATCGCGATCTGTTTGTTCCTCCGCAAATGAAATCACTCCGTATTGTCAATTAAATCGTTGATTCAGACACCATAAAAATCACCTTGTCCGAGCGCATACAACTGTTGTATCGTAACAGTATCGGTGGTCGTAAATTTATCTAGCTAGGTGGTCGTATCGTTCGAGTGCATAGTGATAGCGACAGAGTGCGGGAGGGGGGAGGGATTCCCTATAGGCAGAGAGAGCACTCGATACCCACGTATTGCCGAGATCTAGATGGCATAAATATGGTATATCTCGGCGTGCTATCTTGCCCGCACAATGCGTAGGCAAGGGGGACGGAGGGGGCGAGAGGAACAGCGAATGCAGCGCGGCGACCAGGACGAAAGCGAAGTCCTATAGTTATACCGGTTGACCATCGCCATGTGTTTCTACCGTCATGGTAATTACGGCGGAGATTTCACGAGTGGGTCCGGAGCCCGCCGGACCGGTCATCGTAACTTTCCGATTCAATTACTATCCCCCGTAAGCCGCGGGTTCTCTTCATCGTCGGTTTCTCTTTGCCTCGATCGTTGCTCTTCGCGTTTTTTTTTTTTTTTTTTTTTTTTTTGTACGCGCTCAAGTTATCTCGCAGGACTTTCGTACACAATCACTTGGACAATTTTCTCAAAAAATTCGATGCGTCGATTGAGTGAGCAGCAAAAGCGCTATATCGCGAGATAACTCCTCCTCCTCACCTTGTACGAAGATGGATGTAACAATACAGCAGCTTCGTTTGTTACGAAAGCCGAATAAATTTTTCCTCTATCTCGATTTTTCTTCGTCTGAAAAGCTCTGAGAGAGCTTCCTCAACGAGCGAGGAAATAAAATGAAAATTATCTCATTTACCCGATAACAATAATTATAAATTGGAGTTACACACAGCCAGTCGCGAAAGTGCGCGAGCTGATTTAATCGCCTCTTTGAGATTATAATATTATACTATTTTATTATATACCATACCTCGAGGCGAGACGGCGGGGGGATGAAGCTAAAAGACGGCGGTACAGAAAGCGTTATTCGCGCTATAAAAGGTATATAGCTGGAAGCCATTAATAGTTTTCTCGTTTTTTTATCCCTCTTACTTGCTTTCTCTCTTCCCCTCTTTATATTATATTTTTCGCCGGCTGTACATCGGCGAGATAAATTGGGCGCCATATACCCTGCATAATTCCCTACCCTCGTAGAAATATTTATTCTGCGCGCGAATGTGTAAATGTGTGTATCTTCGACGACGAATCTTCTGCTGCGTGTTCGCACAAACGCGCGAAGGCCCGGTGTTTCCGCGTTAGGGAGAAATTGTACAGAATGGAGGCGACGTAACACGGTACATTCGGTGGGCATAGAAAAGGGACCGATACGGTGGCAAAGTAGTGCGAGTTTGCGAAAGGGTTGCGAGAGAGAAAGAGCAGCGGGATCGGCAGTAGCGGCGGGCAAGGTTCGGACTGCCATGCGCATGCTAGTGGTTAGATACGCGCGCTAGGATGATTCACGAGGTGGCCCCGTCTGATGGGTAGCTTCATTGTGCATTTGCATCGGTCTACGTACAGACCGCCACCTATACCGGCAATGCTATATTCCACCGAGATTTAAAGTCGGATCGTACCTGCAGATACGCCGGAGGCTTTTATTCTCGGTGCATCGTTCGGGCCGAGAATTCGCCCCGGACGGCGCACACATCGTTCTGCCCGGCTACGGTCGAATGTAATTCGCAATATCAACGCGGGGCAAAATATTATTCAAAGGCCACCGTCCATTCATCAATCTTTCTTAGATAATATCTGTTCAATTAAATTCATCGCGGGGATGGCGCGAGGGGCGAGAATAAATAATGGCACACAAGGATATAAGATTTATGATTAAACGGCTGTGAATGCCGTGTAAGAAAAAAGAGTATTTTTTTTTGTTCTATCAAGACATTCAAATGAAATGTTCAATTTATGGATTTAATGTGTATCTTGTGAGACGCGGGATTGATGATCTCCGGATGACTGAATTATTAAGAATTAAACATTTAAATGCGATGGAGAGATTAAAAAATCGGATGACATTCAATGAATAGTAATTCACCATTACAGAATAAAAAAATTTAATGGCCGCTGTGGAAGAGCACTGCGGCTTTTTACGGTCGGAAAATCGGAGTTAATTCACTTTTTTAATCAGAGAGTGATCCCTCCTGAGTAGGCGCATTACGCATATGCGCATATTCGAATCGTCGTAATTATGCAACGATCAAAAAAAAAAAATCCTTCAAATTTCGTAATTAGTATGCCGATCGTGCCGAACCACTGGGTTTTTTTAAATCTCCGGAGCGAGCTGAACTGAAAGGAAGTAAACACAGTCGTGGCTATGGCAAACGCGATGGTTCAAAAAGCCAGAAAGCCTCGCGCTTTGACCGATACGATGAGTTTGTAGTTATAACGCGTTTACAGCGTAGCTCCGACCCGCAAAGGCTCATTGAATCGCACGCGACCGAGCATAAAGAGGCAAAGAGCTGCCGTCCAGGAAGAACGAGGGCGAGCCCTTGTGCGGGTCCAGTTTCGAATCTCGTGTATGGACTCCTCTCGGTTTGCGCACTCCGCGCATCGAACGTTCTATTTTCTCTTCGTGCACCGCCGCGGGCATTAACATAACTCCTCCTCATAACCATATGTGATTGCTCGTCCCGCAAACCTCTCTCTTCTCTTTTCCTTCCCTTTTCGCCCCCATCACCCCCTCTGACCTGCCGCTTTTTCCACGTATATCATACATAGGTACGTTATCCCTATGTGCAAAGAATCATACTAAGTACGTATATCTACGAAAAAAAGAAGAAAAAATAAAGAACCGAAGAAAAAAATGAAAGAGGATTAAAAGAAGTTCGTAACAAGTACGAACGACAACAGCGACGGCAACGAGAGCTCGTTGTCTCATTGTTCTCTCTTCCTCTCTCTTTCGCTCTTTCTCTCCCTCTCTCTCGATGTGTCCCCGAGCGCGTTCCCGAGGCCTCTTGTATGCTCTCGCCGAAGGAGAGGAGGAAGAGAAGGAAGAAAAGGCGAGTGGAACGCGCGACCGCGACTGCGGAGGCGGTCGCGAGTTACAGCCCCGCGACTCCACGGGGACTGCATATACCCGCACAGAACGATATGTAAAACACGACCCGGCGAGTCTGCCCCCTCCCCCGTAGTCATACTTTATCGGCGGACGGCCGACGGCACTTGGCGCAGAGCAAAGAGCGCGCGTGGATGTCCCTTCTCTCCATCGGGATCGCTCGCTTTATCTCTCCGTCCTTATAGTTATCGTCCGGGCGAGAGCGCGCCGCTGCCCCGCTGTGCGTGTGTGCGCGCGGTTGGCGTTTTCGCACGCACGACTTTGGCGATCCCTGTGCGTAGAGATTATTGAGAATCTCTGAACGCGTTCATGGTATTTCAGTGGATTATCACGGTCTTTGCTATCGGTAGATCGAAAAGTTCTTGGAGGGGTTTGTATGTAGGGTAAAAGTGGGGAATGTACCTTGATTAGCACGTAAAACAATGATGAATGGACCGGGCTGTGTTCACCACTTTCGTCCTGTGGGATTAACCCAATGGGAATCTAACTTGTCAAAAAATAGATGTATCCGTCGTATCTCGATATAGACGAAGGTCGAATGGAACACGGTCCGGTCGATGGCGGCAAACAGACTCTACAATATGCCTCCGGCCGAAGTGACATTGATTCCTACAGCATCGACCACACCCAACCAACCATCGTTATCAATATCCCTTTTCAACAAAACCCTTTCTGAACAAAACTCGTTGTATCTATTCAGTTAAGCAAACTCGTGTGGAAATTCGTTTGAGGATAATCCGTCACGCGCGGAAGTTAGCCAATGTATAATTCGTCGTACAATACGTGATACACGTGTACAATCGGTTTAGGGGAAAACGGGGACGTTACCGCTTGCAGTGATGCTCCGGTGTCCTGGAAGGCGTTTGCTTTAGCATTATCGAATCCGAAATGCCAGCGTGATAACGCGGCGGGTGTTGTACGAGACCAGGAACGCCGCGAGCGAGCCTCGAAGCTGCACAATTCAATTTTCCACGTATATGGGGAGCAGGCGAGGGTAAAGCGAGGCGTACGAAGGATGCTGGGCTTAGCCGTTCCAGATACATCGTCAGAGATACGAGAGGTGTACCGGAAGCAGTGCCGTAGCGACGGCAGTGCATGTCGAAGTTCTCGGGGACATTCGCGGAGTACGTCGTACGTGCCTCGATTCCTTCCGACGCAATTCGGCTGCGTCTCGTCCTCTGGTACTCGTTGCATCGACTACGACGATACGTTGCCGGCGGCTCAGCTCGTAATTGCGAAAGGGGCAACATCGGGCGAGTTTCGCGCTCGTCCACCCGTTCTTCGCCGCTGCACTCGCGAACTGTTATTCCCACGAGCTGGGCATAAATTTCGTCGTTAGTAAGCCCGTCGAGAGAGCGCGAGGGAGAAGCGGCAAGCGCGAGGGTAATTCGGCTTCGACAATCAATAGGATTACATGCAAATTGAAACTATGCGCCTTAATGAGACGATCGTTAGTCTACCGAGGACCCCCGAACGTCCGCTTGGACACAGCTTGCGCGTGCGATCTCCCGCGCTCTCGACAAATATTTCTCGTCACTTCCTACCGCAGAGCTTAATTCAAAACAGCAAGGTACACGGGACATTGCTGTCTTTACGAGAAACTCCGCCATTTTTCTGGTAACGAGGAATCACGCGCAATGAGTTGGCGAGAAGTAAGAGGATTTTCGCAAAGCGGAGGCTGCGGAACTTCTCGCCGTTCTCGCTGTTCTCTACGGAACAGCGAGAATATCTCAATAGGTCGAATGCTTTATCCACGAGCAAAAGGAAGCGGTACCTTTTAGATCATAGTGCTGGATACTCGATTCGGCCGTTGCATCTTCTTGCGGTAAAGGCGAATGAAGAAATACGAGAGGCCATTGTCCCGCCGGGCGGTCCCCACTAATGAACCATTCTTTCCAATAATTTCCCATCGTAAATTTAATCGAAAATCGTGATTTAGTAACGACGGTGACTACGATAAAGAGTAAAAAAAAAAGTTCGCCAAAAGTTACATAGGAACAATGCGGAGTATGAAAATAAGGAAATTACCAAAGGAAACTCGGCGCTCGACAAACTTGGCTATGTATATACGAGAAAACGGGATTAATTTGGAATGTCCAAGTGGTGCACGGAGTAATTGAGAAGGATCGCCCTAATAATGAGCGATGGTCCGGCGACAATGGAGGCTCTTGCCAGGGGTAAAAGTACGACAAGATGTATCGCTCTGGTGCCCACGACCTCCAATCCTTCATAAGTGAAATCATTTTCAAGAAGATTTATCACGCATTATCTTTTTTTTCTTTTAATATTAATTTTTTTAGGGAAGGTTCATAAATTATTCCAGAAAAAAAATAAATACCTGTAGTCAACAGATCATTAACAAATAAGATCGATGTCTTATCACGCTCCTAAACAGTAATTGCCTTTTTCATGATTCACTGACATTGAGCGATCGTTAAGTTTTTTTGGGGTGCAACGTGCTAAGTCGGTGTTAATGCGCACTATGTAAACATACACCGAGGGGTGGCCCGCTTGTTTGTCGGTTGCTTCCCCTCTCTCGACGATACGCGAAACGGGGTTGGCTCGAGTCACGGTCGAATATAGACATTTCCCGGCGAGTAAACGCGAACGGAGAGTTCGAATCCACGGAATTCGAAAACCGGCCTCTCTCCCCATTATCTAAATGAAACATCTATATCCAATCAAACTTTCTCGATATGTGTCTGGTCCGGTGAATCCGATTCGGATACAAATCTCGCTCGCGCGAGTTGCTGCTCTATATATGCACCGCACTATATATACATCTCACCCCGGGGTCCGCCCGTTGGCGTTCGATCTCTCTCTCTCGCGATGCCTTTATACAAAAGATTTCGATAAAAATGGATATACGGATGGGTTTCACGATCGCTGGGGGGAAAAGCACGCTCAGAGAAAACGAAAAAATAAAATAAAAAGAAGAAAGTTGTCTCCCTCCGGCGTTGAATTTATAGAGTTTCGCGTTCTTTCCACGTCCACCGCCTTCGCTGGGAATCGTATCGATGGATAAAACGGTTATAGGTAAATTCGTCAGATATACGAAAGCAAACCGGGTACATGTATACACCGATTTATCTACTGCGAAAGTTGAAGCATGGCAAAAATAACCATCCCGTTCTCGAACTGTGCTGTTCAAGTTCTTTTTTCGTTATTTTTTTTTACGTTTTATCAGTAGATAACACACACTGATGGTGGTATAACACATCCACGATTTCCGCTACGATGCATGGATGGTTTATTATTCCAGATTTATTTCGACATATTGATACTCGTTTGTCTCGGGAGTTTGAGCGTCAAGTTATGGACAGGCCGATATCTATAATCGCATAAAATAATTATAAAATCGTTGATTTGACGTCCAG
Organism: Stenichneumon culpator; assembly: GCA_964017025.1. NCBI lineage: Eukaryota > Metazoa > Arthropoda > Insecta > Hymenoptera > Ichneumonidae > Stenichneumon > Stenichneumon culpator. The sequence continues at coordinate 10,732,475 of OZ024772.1, forward strand.
CGACATGGAACAAATTTCTGACAGGAATTCGCCGATACGGCGTTGTTAAAAATAATAATAATTCCATCATCTCTCATTTGCATCGTCATCGCGATTTTTCGGGGAAATTAGGTGAAAATTTCAACATCTATATTGTCGATGTAATTTCAATTTGTATTAATCCTAGAGATATAATTCTCGAGACGGAATGGGAGCTAAACATTTGTGCAAGTTGAACTCGAGAACTCCGTTCTCGTACTGTGCTGTTCAAGTTTTTTGTTTTGTTTTTTAGCTTTTTGTCGGTAGATAACACACATTGGTGGTGGTATAGCACATCCACGGTATCCGGTACTATGCATCAATATTTTATTATTCCAGATTTATTTCGTCATACTGATACTCGATTGTCTCGGTAGTTCGAGCGTCGAATTACGGACAGGGTCGATATCTGTAATCGTATAAAATAATGATAACATCGTTGATTTGACGTCCAGCGACGGGTAAAAAATTTCCGACAGGAATCGACTGACAGAGAGTTAAAAATCATGATAATCCCATCATCTCTCATTTGCACCGTCCCTGCTATTTTTCGTGGAAATTAGGTGAAAATTTCAACTTCTATATTTGTCGATGTAACTTCAATTTGGATTAATTCTACAGATATAATTCTCGAGACGGAAAGGGAGTTAAACATTTGTGCAAGTGAAACTCGAGATGTTCGCTCCGCCGGTGCAAGGTCCTTCGCGACTCGTTTTCCGGTACGATAATTAATTATCCTCGATACAAGTTGGAGGATAAAGTTACGAACTCGAACACGCGGTGCCTGGTGATGTTCTTGCTCTGGGCTCTCTCTCTCCCGGCCGAGATTGTACACGGCGTCTTGATCACGATATTGTGAACTACCAGGAGTATTAGTAACGTTGCCGGAGGGCCCCGCACGTGACTATCGACGTTCATGATACACCCGGCGGCTTACCAACATCGCTTGATCCAGATTTGGTGAAGCTCCACCAGCGCCGAGCGCAAGCTTCGGTCTAATAAAGGCTTTAATGAGTTTCCATCTTGACACACGCACCTCTTAAGTAGCTCTTCGACCGAGGAGCCTCCGCCATCTAAGACTCTTGTAACTATAATGCAATGTTCTGGAATCTTTTGAAAAGTTGGTACAAGAGTCGCGATATAAAAGACCCTCGTCCCACGGCGACGAAGCTGATTAACTTCCCGAACTTATGAATTATCGACTTTCCCCCAGGGAAGCTCGTGCTTATTTGAATTTCCTTAAAGGGTCAGAAATCCATTAACGGTGATATTGGCTGAACACAATTTTCTTAATTGTTCGTAACTGCCTGCTGTCTTATCGAGGAGAAGCCGTCGTCGATAAAAAAACAAATTATATACCCTACCAAAAGCTTTATTACCGAGTCACGTATTTACAATGTCGAGAATTCCGAGTCGCTAGCAAACATTAATAAATGCTAATTTCGACACGCGGCTAAAGAGGCAAACTGCACTCAGAGAGATGATGCGAGTTGAATGAGACGAGTTGAATGAAACAGTTTCTTTCGGAGCGATAACCGTATAAAAGTTCCACTCGATGATGCATGAATAATGTATCTTTGATCGAATACAAACGAGACGCCGCATTATCGTTAAAGGGTTGCGAAAGAAATATTTCTTTCGCTTAAGGGTTAAGAGAGAGTAGGGAGGGCAGCCTTTCTCGATCTCCAATTCCAGCTTTCCTCCCCCCCCCCCCTCCAAAGAAGTTTCAATTCCCCGAGCCAAATGGGTTTTCCACTTTTACCCGAAAGTAAGACAAACCCATTACGCGGTAGAGATGGGCTTTTTGAGAACAATGGGATAGGACACTCGTCGAGAGTTTCAGCCGTAGTCTTTGCCGAGGGTTCACCCCTCTCGAGACTCGCCAAGAAACCCGCACGTTCTCCACTAAGAAATTTCACTCGCTTTTCTCTGCCTCGACCCCGCGTTGCGTGAGTAGTAAATTAGAACAGGTCCGGGAACACAGACACAACGATATATCGGCGAGCCTTCTTCCTCAGATGCTCCTAAATTATACGTTACTATTTGCATCAAAGTTTGTTCCATCCAGCGCAAAGGGCGACAGCAAAAGCTCACCCGGTCGCTGAATAAATCACTGACGATAATCGTCTTGGCCCTTTTTTAAATAGCCGATATCTCGTTTCTTTTCCGAAATCGCTGTATTATCGTCGATAGGCGTATCAAGCCGAGTCGAAAGAAAAATTTACGATTCATTTCCCCTCGGGCCGTCGAGCTTACCGGAGCCCGTTTGCTCGGTGGGGCAGTTAAGACATAGTAAAGCGGCAAAGACTCTTAAGGAGCCTTCGTAATTAACTGATGCCTCTCATCCGGCCCGGCAACTTTTATTGCCACAAATAAAATCAAGATTGAGGCAAATTGTTCCGAAGCTTAAGGGGGGAAGCGGTTAAAGGGGAACTCTATCGCACCAAACACACTCTCGATCATTAAGATCTTTCTTCCCTAAAAGCATTTCGTAATTCGATTCGGTACTTGCATACCCGCCTGTAGATCCGGCAGGTGGCAATTAATTCCTATATATGTACAGTGTATGTCTGTGTGTGCGCGTATTCGCGCAGTTATCCGACTCGAAGCTCGGGAAGAGGGAATAGACGGGCCAATGAGGAAATAACTAACGACTTACTCGAATTTTGTGTAACAAAAGTGCATGCGAATGTTAAAGTTCGTGTGTCAGATAGGCGAGCGCGAAAGAGCGGTCGACTATTCACGGATGTACCGAATCGACTACTAGAAACGATGATTACGATTCTTTATTCGGCGGGGCACTCGTTCATTTTCTTTCTCGATCGCCCTATATATGTACCTATCTGATATGATTCCCTTCTCCGATTCTCACGTCCATATTACCGAGAATCTCGTTTCGCGAGTAAGGGTGAAAATCTCGGAACTCGTAGCCAGAGCCATGTGTTGTATATCTGCCGATTTTTCTCTCTCATCATTCATCCGTTCTTTTGCCAGAAGCTCCTCTATTCTATTTTCTCTTCGTTATGTCTCATCTATCTTTTTCTTTGAATTATAGAGTTTTAGATGAAATTGTTTTTTTTCTTCATTACCAGAGGTTGAATCGGAAAAGTGGCGACAAGATTGCGAAAGGCCTTACGGTATCTCTTTTATAGTAACTTTGACGTAGTAAAGAGGCTTGCGAGCGATAATGAGGATTTTGTGCTCATCCTACGTTACACAGTTGCAGATTTTTTTTTTGTAAATTTTTAGCCCGTCTGAGCGAGACTGAGTGTGGAAGGGATGTATTCAGGATTTACATTTCAAGGGTATCTACACCGTAGCGCACTTTTCCCTCGCTCGAAACTTTTTGCATCTGAAACCGAAAATAACCAATTAATGATTAAACACTTTTATTCGGGTCTCGCACGCTGTCACCCAATTATTTAATAATTAATCATAAAAGGCTGGGACAAGTTTTTTCCTTGTGTGAGTGCTGCCCTCGTTTCGCTCGAGCAGCACATCTCACACTCGGTGAAAATTGTAGCATAATGTATACTAATTTCAATTTCAATTTATTCAAAATCGTTTATTTTTACCGAGGCACCACATTATCTCATATATTTGTACCCACTACTTTCAAACTCACCGGGAAGGCTTTCTACTTAAACGTCTCCCCACCTTAAATACTTGTACCACGTAGGCCAGTTTTTGTCAGCCTCACTAGAAATTTTCTAAATTAAAACATGCGCACCCCTAAACATACAAAAAAAAAGTTTTAAGAAAATCGATCACGATCATTATATATAAGTTTACTTCTTACAGTCTCGATTCCTGCATTTTTCACTTCAATAGCACACAGCTATAGTCATGCGAATGTCTATTCTTCTCTTCTAGTCTTTCTCCGTCGGAGAAACATTGGAATCGTCCGATCTCGAAATTGGAGGCAGTCGATAGCCGGTTTTCTAGCCTGTTACCAGGAGATCCAGGAACGACTTTGGAAACGCGACGTGACCTCCCACTGTGAAACTGCATAGCCACCGGTGCCTCGCCCTAAGGGTTCGTGGGACGAGCGATAACCGTGCGAGACGTTCTCGTCCTCCGCCTCGGATCCTCTGGCTCTCTATATCCCGTGGGAAACGTTCTTTACTGAACGGGGAAACGCGGAAAGCAAGTTGCCACCTCGGCAAGATATCGCACCGTCGGGGATCCTCTCCGAATGTGCGCTATACATAGCGCACATTGGGAGAGGATCCCAGAGCATACTTGCTCTGGGATCTTACCGTTACCCTTTGGTCTGACGTTCTTCTGCTCCTTACGGAATGTGCGCTACGATGACCATCTTCGGTGCAACTATGCGATCGTTAAGTATCTTCTGAATCGATAATGAAGCAAAAAATTTCTCCCATAAAAATAATATAAAATTACTTTGCTCGACGGTGCAATGTATTCGTGACTCGAGAAAACGGCAAAAACTCATATCGGGGCTCGTCGGTCTGTCAATTAAATACTGTTACACTATATGAAGACATAAAATATCGTGTTTCCTCGCTCCACCGCCTTCCCAACGTGTTTTTTAATACTCGTTGTGTAATAATTCTCGGGGGAAAAAAAACTGAATCCTCCCTCATGCAGCATTCTCACCCGGTCGCCGTTCTTCGTATCTGTCAGGGGATGTCATTAATTATTTGAAAAAATAAAAATAATTTTTTTTAATTGAAAAGAGAGCGAGCGTCGAAATTGGTAGATCGCCACGCTGGTTCGGGTACTCTGTGTCATGCAAACTCGATGCAAATTCGCGTCAACTTTCGTATCGAATTTACATAAAATTTTCCCTGTCCCCTCGGACGTATTATCGAACTCATTCATGTTTCACAGTAACGTTGCAGGTATGACGCTCTGGAGTCGACGCGTTCTTAAACTTTCTGTGGTACACAGAAACACCGCGCCTGAAACTCTGACGCAACGCGATGAGGAGATGGACTATGGGGTGGCACTTTCGCCTGCATGGCGCATAACCGACGATCCATTTTCCCCTCGTCGAATAGAACTTTCTCAACCACTCTCGGGCATCGAACTTGTTAAAATGATCGTTAACGAGAGGAGTTAACTGAACGGTTACATTCCATTCTCAATGAGCGCAGATTGATATTAAAATGCCATTTGACTTTCAACGCAGAGTTTACTACAATTGAGTACTCACCGGTATTGCTCCAGTTCTCCAAGCTGCACGAGGGCCAATTCTCTCAACTTTTGGCGTCCAGATAAAATTGTTTGCATAACATACACAAAATCAACACAAAACCGATCACTCTTGCAACATTTTTTTAAACGGGAGTCGCAGAGAAAAAAAGACGCTGGATAGGATTCAAAAAATAAGTTTTGCTTCAATGTGTGTCAAGGATTGTTATCGGTAAAGTAGCGTAGGCGTACAGCGGCGCGCGGGACTAACGCAATGGTAGGCGAATAGTTGTCAAGAGTTATCGAGAGCTCGGGTGGAGGTTCGGCCAAAACTGGATATCGGCAAACTGCGTGTAGCTATGTAACCGTGTGCTATTATACCGACGTGGAAGGGTTTAACACGGCGCCGAAGTAAACTCGGGCTGTCGCGGCACTTGGGAGAAATTTCACTTCCGGAAAACACTTCCGGCGCGACGAAGTTTGCGACCACGGGGCTGCCTCTCCGCCGCAGTGTTCCTGGGGCACTGTCTTTGTACCGATCTAATTAGTCGGCACAATTAGTAGTTGGGAGAGATCGAGTTAGAAATTGTTCGCTGTGATGACGCCGAATATTACGGCCAAATGTTCGTCGCCGCCACGGTGCGCACGAAACGACCTAAAAAAAGCAAGCAAAAAAAGAAAAGAAAATGAACGCAGACACAAATCCTTTTCCTCCTCTCTTCGCTTTCTTCAATTTGCAACAGACTAATTTTGTTCTCTCCCACCGCAAAACTTATGAATAAATTAAATGTAATGTTAATGAAACCGATGCTCTTCCTCACCGTTCTTCCTCCCTGATTAATGAGACCGGACGCACGCGGATAAAATTATTTCCCACTGTCCGCGTCGGCCAAGAGAAATCTTCTAGCGTTTCCGCGTATATCTCCGGGACCCTCGAGTCTATATATTTCGATTTTATTTACTGCGTATATCCGGTGGCGAAATAGCGAGAAAGAGATACAGGCCGGTTCCACGAGCATTTGAAAATATATATTTTTCCAAAGGACGGTCCGGGGGGGAGGGCTGCGGGTGGGTGGCTCTGCCTGCCTGCCTTCCAGACAATGAATCATAACTCCTGGGGCTGGAAACTTCAGCGACCTGCTCGCGATAAGGGAGGAACTTTCGACAATTTATGGTCGGGGAAGTTTTCGTCGGCGAATGGTGGTGGAGCGAGAGGGAACGGGCGGGCGTTTATTACTTTCAGCCGGTATTCATTCACGTCTCGGTTCCGAATGGAACTCGGACCGGCAGAGGCACACCGACCTAGCTGGGCCCGCGAACGACCGAGAGGGGGGCCTAAATTTTCCGCTGAATGTGAAACCGAGCGGCACTACTCGTACATTTCTTGTGTAATTTCTCTGATGCTGTAGGGGGTTGGTGGTTTATATTCGGCGCAACATCGTATAACTCGGACGAGCCCGTATATGCTCCTGTTACCCTCGTATATACACGCGCGCTGTCTTACGGTGGGAGGATCGGTTGAGATAAACGCTCGCGCGATGCCAGCGCGCCTCGGGAACACGTGCAACAAAAAACATGGGCAAAAACACTTAGTCGTCAACCCGGACCAGAGTCCACTGTAAGAACTTTAATTATTCCGAAGTGCGGCATACCCGGTGGACTTGCAGCGCGGTGGAAGAGGACGGAGAGTCGGATGCGGAAGCCATCAAAAGTCGAACGAACCTTATTGCGATCCGCAGATGAATTTTCACCGGGACGGCCTGGAACGAAGCGAAAAAAATACCATCGAAACGATAATCGGGAACGGAAAGAGATTTAATCAATTTAATACGTGGAATTGTATTTTATGTACCTATACTGAAACAGGCCTTAATTTGTCTAGATTTATTTGTTAAATTTCTTTGACGATTTCATAATAAGGCCTTCACCTGACGTGGCCTGGGTCAATTGGGAGGACTCTGAATTATGAACTGACATTTATTAATGGGCGCCAATTATTTTCAAGAGAACTAATAAACTTCTTGTTATTCAAGATATAACTTTACTTGGTCGAGTAACTCTATTAATAATGAGATAATCACTGGGTGGGTATTTGGATTTTTGCAGAGGAATTTGCAAACATCAGCGAAATAGATCAGAGAAATTGATAGGTAAAGTATAAATTTATTAGGTCGACTCATGTGTAAGCTTTATTCTTTTGATACGCACACATTCACTTAACAATTCTAAAGGAACTTAACTATATACATAACATAACATAATATAACAAAAGGGAGAGTAATCATAATTTGAATAACAGTTCTAACAATATTTCCAACAAATAGTTAGACTCCTCGAGGGCTGACTTCTGTCTCTTATCGATATCGATCGAAGAGTGTCTCTCGTTTCGTCGATATTCTCCCGTCAGCTTACCTGTCTCGTGAAATACACTGCCATCCACGCGAACCACATGTGACGGCCCCAGGTTTGCATATATGTAGACGACGAGAATGATAGAAAATGATGGATGGCAATAGCGCAGTGGTTAGCGCTCTTACGTAGGAACCAAAAAGCCCGGGTTCGAATCCCGGCAGTCACGATATTTTTCTATCATTTATTCTTGGGCAAACCGTCAGAACATCGACCATCACCAATCCTCCGAAAGTATCGGCTCGGTCGTACACACATTAGCCTATGGAATTGGTCAATGCGACTCGAGCGACACACGCACTCAGTTGCCCTTGTCCATCGATTGAGTTGAGTGCAGCATGGATCATGGATATACGCCTCTGCTTGAGCTTTCGCAGGTGAATGTGAAAACTTGCGGGTCAAACTAAAACCTTCGAGGGATCAACACGAGCCTAGAGAGTATTTTTATTGTTCCGTCACAATACACTTCGTACATGCCTTTTCCGTACACCCAACTACCCTTATGTAAAATAACCGTGAACCACGAATTCTATAATAAATCCTTCTCGCCGTAACGCACTTGTATCAGCATCAAGCCGAATTCCGCCAAGTTTTAGGCTAACGACCTCCGGTCCCTCCTTTCGAAATCCCCGAATGTCCCGAACTGTTGGCGAGCCTCCCTCACGGGAATATTATCGAGCAATTAAGCTGTACGCTAATGAAATGAGGGCGGATTAGAGACGACCGTGCGGTGCTTCTGCACGGAGCATGCATTAATTATTAACACAGGGACACTCGGATGTATAGTTTCCAGCGCCGGTTTATATCTCGCAGATTAGGGAGAGCGGAGCAGTACGTACGAGATCGTACGTAGACCCCGAGGCTCTTCATCACCGCGATGCATCCTGGCGCGGCACGTAGAGTGTACGAGAAACGCGTGATTTTATTTTATTTCCGCTACACAGACGAGGCTGTACGAGCATGAGCTCATACATCGGGCCACTTCAGCCCCCATCCATCGGGGTGGTTACGAACCACCGCCATAGAACCGCGGACTTTCGTACACCCCAGCGCCGGATTCAATTAAGCGCACTCCAGTGCTGAGGGGCGAGGGCGGTTGGGTGGGGGCGGGAGGCGTATTAAAAAAAATTTCGCTGCACTCCCGAGGAGGTCGGTAGGTAGGTTAAATTTTTTATCCACCTCGCTCGTCAAAGCTCTCTCCCTCGGGCGTGTACCACAGACACTCGTGACGTTCCCGTGTCACCGTGCCCGCGATATACGATATGCAGAGGAAGAAAAATATACGAGGGTGAGCTTTTCTCCCTCGGTGTGGCTCGACAGTCGGACAGCGAAAGAGAACCGGATAGAACGACGGAAAAATGGGAGATGGGTCTTTTAATTCGGTTTTTTTTTTTTTTTATTTTTATGTCATTTTTTCATTTTTTTTTTAAGAAAAAGCAAAAGGTCATGTACCACTTACGAGTTCGCGAACGTTGCCCTATGCGGCAATTATAAAGGCTATTTTAATGTTCGTGCAATAGCCATGGTATGGCTTTCACGTTGGAGTGCGCGAACATCCGCCGCGTTCACTGTTAAAGCCGGGGCTCGTACGTACGCTTTTTTTGTCATAATACTTAAAAATTCCGTGTACATAACCCGGCAAAGCTGGCAATACCGGAGATGGGAACGCGAGTCGCTGGGACGTTGAAACACTCCTCGCACTCGTTTCTGCGAGGCATTAGCGGCTGACGTACGCATATTTTTACCGGGCAAACTGTATCACATCTGTGTGCGGTGCGTTATGCGCATAACCAAATGTCGGGGATGAAAACCTCTCCGGTCGCTTCGTTCTTTGAGCTTCGTTAACTCGACGGGAGGGACTTTGTACGGTGGGCAACGGACGATTTATGTTATACACAGCTGTACCAACATACTCACAGTCGTTACAGCTCGGTCATTGAAATATTTACGTTAGCTTGTTGCACGGTTTCTCGGGCGATCTATTTTACACGCTACGCAAGCTACGAGATATATATTATAATTACAGTAACCCAGTCACGAGCCGGTGGCGAAATTTTCGTGGAATTCCGAGCGGCGAATTGCAAAAACGGCAACGGAGTAATATACTTTTTCGCATTCTCACTGCATTCCGAGCGGTTCGCATTGATACCAGGAATAACGCATTGAAATTCGTCGCCACTCGCCTTGAATAATTATTATTATTATTAAATGCTTGCTTACTTGCTCGAAGCTGCAACACCAGTTCATCTCTGACAAATTTACCGCTGCACGCGCATCCAGCCGTTTCCCTCACCATCGCTGCGAACAATAGAAATCGGGAAATAATGCAAAAGAAAAACACGAGTGTCGAGTCTTAAGGAAAAAAAATATAAGAAAAAAAAACACAAACAAAAGAGTTGGATAGACCAGGACCAGAACGAAAAAGGCAGATTGTGCTTGCGGTCGGTGATGATGATGGCGGGATTATCGCCCCGCGAGAAATCCGCCCGTCGACGTAGTTTCTTTGCGGCGCTCGGCGAGCTCGGGTGCACTGTACCTGTTTCGAAGACAATGGCTCGTTGTCGGATATCACGAGTGTCGTAATTTACACCGAGCCACGGTGCCGTGACTCTCCAGCTGCTCGCGGATGTCGCAGAGACGCAGGGCGCATAACGTTCCCTCTCCACCCCGCTCCTCTGCACACACCCAGGTGTGCTTCCCTTGTCTCATCCCAACGCCCCGCTTGCACTTTGCATTCGCTCGCTGGCATATAATCCTCGTGATTAGCAGCCCGTGAACCGACGACGCCTGGAACGAGATATTAATAAGCCTTTTTGCATATCTTAACCGGCGTACAATGTGCGATTGTGTGGCAATTAACGCTAGTGTACTTTAATGCAATTCCGAACGGTAGCTATCCATCTCAATTACTCAGTGCGTAGCTACGTAATGCGACTCGGTAGCCACCCGCGTTTCCTGCAAACACCATTTCTATACCGCTGGTGAGACTCTTTCGTGCACTCTCGTGCCTCGACGGAAGGCTAAACATGTGTGAGTGCGAGAGAGACATAGTTTAAATTTTGAATCCGTTTTTCTGGTAAACAATTCTATAAAATGAAAAATTAATTCAGGGAGGCACGCTCCGCAGGGGGGTGCGCTCCGCAATTCGTTTGATATTTTAGAAAACCCTTTCGGAGAAAAATGAATTCAAAATATTTTGAGGTCACGTTCATCATTAGTTCCACCTTAAGGTAGTCCTTGTGAATAGTGCTCGTTCGCATAAACTTCAGAGAAATGAGAGGGAATTGCAAACAGTTCTGGATGGTGTAAAGTCTGAACAAAATCAAGCATATTAAAGGTACTGAAAATATTAATTTTGCATAATAATAATTCCAAAATTTTATTCGTTCATCTTTCTGAATATGTATGAATTTTTTAAAATTTTTAAATTCACTTTGAATTTTTTTTATCAGTGTATACCGTATTCAGTTGGGGCAACTTTGATCGCGATGGAAATGTAATTGGAGATGAGAAGCCGAATCTTATCGTCGCGCGGGCATTGCGCGGGGGTAATGTCATTGTAGCGAAAGAGACCCACTTCGCGAGTACCGCACACAGGAAGGAGTCTCGTGCCGACGGTGGTTGTCGGGAAGGCTTCAGACTTGTCGGGGGACGGCAGAGAGGCGAGAACGTAATTAGAAAGCTTCATTATAGCACTTCGGAGAGCTCACCCGATGTTCTGGCCCTTTCAGTCTGATCGCTGATGGCGTTTCGCGCAGGGCCTAACTTCTATACCGAACACAATTACGAATGTCAGTCGTCGACGAGGGGAAAATGAGTCTCGCCGTGCCGTAGCACAACGGCCGTGCATTTCCTTATATTGGTATCGTGCACTGTATCGTGCTTCACTGACTTTCACGATGAAAACCCTTTACGCCTTAATTATATTCACTTATTCGCTACTCCACATCGTAGGCAATTTGATTATGACGAAGCAAATCAAATGCAACGGCACCCTTTCGTCGCCATCGTCTAATCGAAATGCGTAACGTAATTAGATTCTCGGCGCGATGCGAAAATGTATTTCGATGAAATGCTTCGCGAAGCAAGACCGTAAGATTGACGTGCAATATTACATTACTGATCTTTTTACCGCGTTTTTAATTTTTTTGCAATTCGATGCGGAGTTTCGTAATCAATTTAACGCTAACGCAGACGCGAGTTCCGGATGTCCGGTCGAAGAAAAAAATCATTGAGTCTGTGTTTCGCGTAATCTTGACCGTGTCGTAATCATGTAATCTTGACTATGTCGTAATCAAGTAATCTTGACGGAAATCGTAATTTTTACCGTAATAGTAATCATGTAATCTATACACTGAGAGTAGGATATCGAAAAAACTGCGAAGTCATACGGTAAATTTCGACCAGGCAACATGCAACACCAGCGCCACGACTAGCGCTATGTGAAATTTTCACCCAACTAATTTTTACCCGGCTTAGAATTTAGTGGATAAAAATAAGAATATCGTAGATTACATTTTTTTTATGTATACATAAAAAATATTTGACATAATATGCTGGTGTAGCCTACGTACAAATCTAAAACAAACGGTTCACGATTGCGACACCACCGATTACTATATTTTCTAGTGAGAACTTACATTTTAGCAAAAATTACGGGATTTTCGGATAATATTTGCGACAACGAAAATTACAATTTTTTCTAGCAGGATGTGTTAAACGAATATCTGCCAGGATGTCTTTGTAATTCCCACATACCAAAAAACTAACATACCAATAATTCGTATCAGATCCTTCTCTTAGTGTAGGTATTTCGCGTTTTCCATTATTCATTTTTTTCCTGCGATTCTTCGTTTTTTTATTGTGCTCGTGCTGCATACAACTCGTTAACAGTCGATACGGAAACAATCCATTACGATAATGCGATATTATTACAGCACCGGTATCTTCGATTGTACAGTCATCGTGTTTATACCACTGGCCAAAGTCCGCCCGCCCGGAGGATGTAGCGGGTGCGCGCAGTTTATACACGGACGGCGCATACTTTCCGCACGCATAAGCCATTAGTTCGAGTGTACATTTCATTTCGGATAACGGGCAGCGTTTTCTCTCGCTCACGTATCCCGACGACGCACAGAGAGATAAATACAACGCGATAGCGCACCGCCCGCGTCGTCGATCGCGGGATTAATTTTAATTGGGATTACATTTCAATCGAGTGTCCTCACACTCGTCCGTCCCAAATTTCCCTCGTGACACTACTCTTCGCGTCCTGTGTCTCGCCCACGCATAATTTCAATACACCTCCCCCCTCCCCCCTTCGACGCGACTTGTTCTCGTTTCACCATTGCCCTATGCGCTCGGCGTTACATTCGATTTCGGAGCAGAAATAATTGAAAGAGACAACGCGCCGCGTTATCTAGCTGCGCAGCTCGATAAAATATGCATGTTTGCCAATCAGCAAGAGGTGTCGAGGTTGCCGCATCACGTTCCCGTTTTTCCGTTCGTCCTCTCATCGTCCGCACTTTTGCGACACCGTCCGGCCCGCTGCTCTGGACATCCGCCACCCCTTTCTCTTCGCCGTGTGCCTTCATCGACACCGATCTCTGACAGGCTCTCTCGCGACCCGCGACCGTGGACTCGGATAAATAACCGGCCGTCGTCACGACTGGACGCGAGGGAAAATTTCGCGCGAACATACCCGGATACCTTTGACCGAGCCTCATCTCCCGGCCTGCGTCGGAGCATCGACACCCACTGCTTTCGAGCCAATGACGAAGAGATGCACCCCTGCATAGCGTGCGTGCATGCGTCGATGCCACGCGACGCGATGAAGAGCGGCTCGCTATCGACGGATGGACGCACCTTGCTCTATCCATCGGAACTGCTATCGACGCTGGATTACTGCTGCGCGCGGGATGAAGAGATTATGTTATTGATACGTCGCATGGTTTAATGTCGCGCGGAAACATACGCGAAGGCGCTATAGGAATCGCACGCTGATGTCCGATAGACACGACAGATATGCGCGTATCTTGTTATTGTTGTTATTCTTTTTTTTACGCGGATTAGAGACGTATTAATGGAGTATTAACCCTAGCACTCAAGGCGATATTCAAACTGTTAGTGTCTCATGTAATTTTTTTTTTTTTTTAATAGAACTATCGAATGTGAGTTAGTATTATATCATTTGGACGTATACAGTCGGCATTTATTTTTTTATCATTTTTGAAATTTTTATAATCTTATGATTTTTACTTTTTTTTGTAATAATTATCATTATCCTTAATTATCTACAACATTTCAAAAAAAGTAAAATATAGAACCCATGCAAAACCAATTTTGCTTGCGCTTTCATTCATTTTTCCATGTTACGAGTTTTCGACTTTTTCCCACGTGCCTCTCTACACTGAATAAATCGCCGCAACGAGTTTAGCCGGTTGATCCAATAGTTGACGTTTCTTCTTTCATTTCACGTACGTCCCCGACGCATTTGCCCCGTACTCTGAGTGTGATTTCGTCTCGAGCGTCCGGACCACACGGGACGATGATTAATCGCGTCGGGGTCCCGCGAAGCCCAACGTGCGGCGCCGCCAAGAAACCGGCGCTTGAATTATGCCCGCCTTTTCCATTATGCACGCATTGCGCCAGCTTCTCTGCAGCGCGCTTGACCAACGTCCGGAATCCTATCATACGGCAAGCAGTACCGGCTGCGGGTACCGCTGCATTCAACGCTCCCTCGGCAACGCTGTCGCTCGTATTAGACGATTATAACTATTGAATAATGCTTTTTGTAAAGGTTTCAAAGCTCGAATATGCACTGATCAAAAGAAATGGTTGAATCAACCACGATCCAGTGACATACGTTTAAAGATGTTATTTGGTTCGTACAACAAAAATGTTTGTTTAAATCGATAGACTTTGAATCGATTGAAGCAAATAATAGTTTAACAAAACAATTCTGTATTTGTACCAAATAAATAAGAGCTTTCAACGTATCGCAACGTGGCTTTCGGTTAAGCCAACAATTTTTTTTTCTCACTGTGCGAATGTGCAAAATACAAAAGCTTAGATTAGGGATAAATTTGTCCGCACCGTGTGCGAATGCCGGTAGTGTTTGCATCGTGTTTCGAGAGTTTATCGAAGTAGTTTGAAGTATATCGCGCATCTCTCCGCGCTCTGGTGACAAGGAGATAGAGAAGACGGGACGACTTCTTGTTGGCGCAAACGAGGCGCCGAGTTCGCATTGGTGTGCCAGCGACCCGCGCGTGTCCGCGAGAGCATTATCGTGAATCGTGAATACAAATGGGGCACGGGGTGTCTTGGGACTCGAAACGAATGGACTCTGACCCACCCACTATATATCTCTCGTTGCTTCATTTTATCGAAGTATAGGGACATTTGCCCCGGACAGAGGCGGCGCTCGGGCTGATGCCGACGACCGTTCCTCCGAACACTTTATTCCCTCCAGCGAATGTGTACGCTTCTCCGCCAGCATTTAATGCCAACTGCGACCCACGGGTAATTAATGTGCGCTGCAGAACGCCCGGTAAGCAGAATCTCGGCTCGACTTTTGGCATACTATTTGACTCGGGCCGATAGCACCGAAACATTCAAGACTTCTCGATAAAACATTTTAAAGATAAAAAAGAAAAAAGACTTTCACGAAGCCGTTAGATGTTATGAAAATATAATACTTACTGGCATCTATGTTGTCTCGGGCACTCGCGGTGTCTGTGAGTTTCTGTGAGTATCTGTGAGCCTCTGTGAGTATCTTTGAGTATCTATAAGTATCTGTGAGTATCTGTGAGTATCTGTGAGTATTTTCGAGCATCCGTGAGCATCCGTGAGTATCAGCGAGTATCTGCGAGTATCTGTGAGTATCTGTGAGTATGTGTGAGTATATGCGAGTATCTGTAAGTATCTGCGGATATCTTCGAGTATCTGTGCGGATCTGTGAGTATCTGTATGTATCTGTGAGTATTTGTGTGTATCTTTGAGTATGTGTGAGTATCGGTGAGTATGTTCAGTATCTGTGAGTATCTGTGAGTATCCGTGAATATCTATGTGCATGTCCAACCGACATGAACTTCATTATTATGTAGATTTTCGATCGATGAACAAATCTGACTGCGCGAAAATAAATGACAAGTATACGACTGAACAGTGTTCGTTCTACAGTTCGCAGTCACCGATATTCAGTCCCGGTTAACAATCTCGTCGCTGAGGTTACGACAACACGATCTGTACCGCCCGGTATTGGCCTTGCGCGGGTAGCACGTCGGTAGGCCAGCCCTCCACCGGTAACAGAGGAAGTCAAACGGAGGAAGAGCAAAGTACATAACACACTGGCAGAGTAGAAGAGGGTGTGTTGTACGTGCACGCAAGATATCCAACCCGTTATGGAGATGAGCGTGGCCGAAGGCGGGCTACCCGATCGCGCGCGCTCGCGACATCGCCTGCATCTGTAATGTTTTCCTCTCCGTCTCCTTCGATTTCACCGTCTCACTCAGTCCGCGTGTCCCCGTCCGATCCTAACCCTCTCCTCCTTCCTCCTCGATTTCCTACCGTCCTGTTCTCTTCACTCCCTTTTATTCCCACTTTGATTCCTTTTTTGTCCTTCTCTCTGCCCTCCCCGCGTTCTACAACTCCTCTTGCCAGAGCCCAGAGGACTCCGTAGTTCCAGTCGAAGCAAAACGGTCCCCCGCGCGCACTTCCCTCCCGATATACTTAAGAAGCTTCCTGCATAAACAGTGCTCGGGCATGTCGAAGCCGCATCGGGCCTGGACGGGCGATTTATCAGACGGGGAATGCACCGAGAAACACGCTCGCCGTCCAACCGCCTCTTACGATTGCCCCGCGGATCCGGAGAAATCCTCCGCGCGATCCCTCTTCGTGCTCGCCTCTTCTCCTTCGTCCTCTCGATTCTGCTGCACATGCATTTTGACCGCAACGCGTGCACGGAAGCTCCGCGGGGATCGTCGGTCTCCCTTTTTCTCTTCGCCCCCTACCCAATGGCAAATTCGGAATGAGAATCGACTCATTCTCGATGCAATGCGCGAATCGTTCGTGCCAAGCCCGGCTCCCTTGCTACCCCAATTCCTCGGGATAACCGGTGGCCAACTTATTATTCAAATAGGCGCAGGATTGTGTGTATACCTGCATCGCTGATCTGTGTCTGCAGCGCGTATCGGTATTAACTTTAACTGTGTGTAATATAGGAATGATTAACGGGGATACGGATTCGATGGTCGCACAAGTCCGGCATTCCTCTTGTGACAGCGAGCCGAGCCGGGACTTTGATGATATACATATGGTAGGGTCATGGAAATGCATAGATTTTTTTTTTTTGGTTCCACTCGCAACATTCGCGTAGTCGATGGCGATCGGTGATTAACGGGGGAGAGGTTTTTAACGTCAATATTATATGCTTCGATAGCGATCGGACGGTCTGAAGAGTTACCGAGTGCCATTTGGTGTGGATAAAACGAAATAGTATAAATCAAATTGACATTAACGGGATCGAACTGAGCTCGGTCCTCTACGAGGAAATAATTGTATGCGTTGCGCGACCGTCGAACATTATAATTATTCGAGGACTTTCGATAAATCATAATTTATCAGAGAGAGCTTACTACATCGGACAATAATAATGTGATATTTTTATTAAATGTTCGCCCATTTGGCTTTCGATGTTTAATCGATCAGTTACAAAAAGGGGGGGGGGAGAGGTTTTCCAGCAGGCTGCAAGGACCCACTGGAAACGGAAATTTAATAGAGGATGATTTGCCAGAGGATAATCAGAGGTAGGCTATTTCGGTTGAAATATAAATGTATATGACAAATGTAAAGCGATCGCTTGCCTGCCTGTAATCAATTGGCCTGCGGGGTTTCGGCAATGCCTCTGTTGATCCTTACGCATTATGAACGTATACGTATACTATGTACAATAGAGAGTGACTATGTGTGCTGAACATCGTTCGCGGCCGCACTAATTTGTCGGCTGTACGCGATGGCTGCACCGCAACACGACATTATCCAATTCGCATGATACACAACGACGAGGATATTATTTAACGAAACGCGCAAACAAATTTTTGACCGAACTCTCCGACGTGTCAGAATCTTCCGTCATTATACGCACCGCGTACCTCCCGCGACTACGGTACACCTATTAATCCAATTAGCGTACTTCGTGCTGATTAATCGTTGTAGATTTTTGGTCCAGCTTTCGAGGCTTTCAGCAGATTCGATAAATAAATTAGAGCATTTAATCGGCGAGTCCGAAGATCATGGGTAACAAATTAGCTCGGCTTCGGCGGACAATGTCGCTCGAGGTTATCTTTTAAATGTATGATTTACTAAGGATAAAAAAAATCGATTCTTTGGTTCTCGTCTCGGTTAAGATCAGTTGGCAAGTTCTTGTATAAATCCTATTTTTATTTATGATATCGAAACTGAAGCGCGTGTTCGGGAAACTATAAGTTTTTACACTTGCCAGCAGACCAGCAGAGTTTGTATTCTCTAAAATCTGATATGTGCTTATCAAAACACGATTTAAAAAAATCGTCTGTCTTTGATTCTAATCTCGGTTAAGATCAGTTGGCAACGTCTCACACAAATCCGATTTAGATTTATAACATCGAATCAAGAAAGCCTATTCGGGTAAATATGTGTTTTCACACTTGCCGGACGGCCAGATTTCGTATTCCCTAAAATCTTATGTGATTTTCAAAAAAACCATTTAAAAAAAATTGAGTTTGTGTACATCGAGACATTTGATACCCTACGGTATCTTCCGGATTCCGTGGAAAGGGTGAGTGAGGAGCGACTTCGAGCCAAAATGTTTCGAAGGATCTTTCGCACACAGAAGTGCCGATTCTGGTATGAGCTCAAGACTCCGTGGCGATATAGTGATTTTCTCAGATATACGCGTACGTACATCGTAGCCGCTCCAGTCATCGTCGATATCTCTATCCTGTTGGGTATATATCAGGCGAAAGATAAATATTAACCGAGCAAACATCGTCCGTTGCCAGCTAACGAAAAGCTTCGGGAATTCCGGATTTCTGCCGGTAGTCTAGGCTGTGTGCAGCAGTAGCAGCAGCAGCAGCAGCTGCGGTAGTTGTGTAGAACCGATGAATCGAGGAAAAGCACGCGTGTAACGACACCCAGACCCCGTCGCCGATGTACCATACGATCTGGTCATGTACGTGCCGGTATCGATAGCCATAAAACATGTCGACGCTGTGTGTTTCCCCCGGGCACGGTACCAATTTCTAAATTGAGCTATCGCGAGAGCAATACATACGTCACGGACACGCGGGCTGGTAGCGCTATTCTTTCGACCTTTCCCTCGCTCTAATTCATACAGACTGAACCGTCCTACACGCGCTCCTCAAACATGCGAATGAAATATGTGAATCAACAGAGCGTGACTCGGTAAAGTAAATACCCAATTTACCGGTCATATGCATAGAGGATTGTACAGAGTTGACGTTTGCTTTACCGGCGAGCTCTGATACAACTTTGTACCACTTTTGCGCGACTTTGTATACTGCAATAAACTCATACGGTAAGTCATTCGTAATATCTTTTAACGTAACAAACGAATGGCGCTGCCGTTTGCACAGTTTTTTAGTATATGTGGACATAATATGACTGCACCGACAATTACAAGATTGTATGTGCAAGGATCAGTAAGTTATGCCATGTGGCCACTTTCCCCCTAATTTGACGGAGGTAATCACAGTCTTTCTGTAGTTCATGTAGACAACATGATATATACTAAGACACGGATTGTGCGATCCCTCTCTGCTTCTCTAGGCCTAATCGACTACCATTATTGCTATGGCCATATAACCCGTAGTGTCTGGGCGATATGGCCGATCGCAACGATTAATTTATAGACCTGCAATTCAATGAAGCATCGAAAATATTGAAAGTTCTGAGTGAATTACTTCAGTTCGATGCTTCTAGAGTTGGTTATGACTGAAATTTAAAGGTTTCTTTAACGATAAACTTTAATTTTTATTGTTAAAAAAAATCTTGGCCATTAAGGCCTGATGAAGCTCCGACCAGATCTCGTCGAGGCCTTATCAGGACCCGATGTAAGCCTCTAAAATTAATGGGCATTCACGAATGTTGAAAAAAGGTCATCCGCGTGACTTCAATATCGGTAAGAGTTGCGAAATCGAGATCGTCCTTGGATTTTGGAAGACTGTTCCGATAAACGGAAGCGGAAACGCGTCAAGGTGCATCGACGACAATTACGTTTGCAAAAGGGCTTGCGCCAAGTTTCTGCGGCTTCCACTCTCTGAGGCATCGCGCTATATGCAATGAGTCTGTCGAACATTCAATTATTCACATCACGAGTGAGAAGACTGTGGTTGCTGCAATTGCTCGGGGGTATACAGTTAACACGTGTACATATAAACTAGTATGTGCGCCAGTAGCGCGTTGCACTACAGAATCGACCCTCCGAGTCCCTTCCGGCATTGGCTAGAAACCCACTAAGTTACGGGCTCTAATCGCCGTGACTTTGGCATTCAAAGGGAAATGGCGGATTTGCATTTGCGGTTTATCGAGGGTGGAGGGTGGCCTTAATTTCGGGGAAGTTCGCTTGAAGACATCGGAAGAAGGGGTCGGAAGAGAGAGGGTCGGCGGGCAAGAAACCACCAACGGAGAGTGAGACAACTGTGAGAGAAAGCGATGAGGTGAGAGCAAGGCAGAGTAAGATCTCTGAAAGCGAAGAGAAGGGATTCAGTGTGCACCTAAACTCGTACCCTTAGACAGAATAAGGGAGCACGAGACCGAGCGAGCAGGGGGGGGGGGGCACGAGATTCTGAGCTTCTATGCTGATTTTCCTTCTCCGCGATTCCGGCGATGAAAGCAAGTTGGGAACGGGCTGACTCCACTCTCTGTCTTTCCTCTCCTCTGTCTTAACATTCTCTCAGACTTCCTATTTCGCGCGAACTCTGCTATCGTGGCTTGAATTCGGTGATCGTCCGGGCGTTCAAGGATGGGGGGAAGAGGCAAAGGTTGCCGATTTGCCCGTTTGCAGAGACAAAACGTGGAAGCGGACGATCGATTAAAAATTTCTTGGGTGAAGAGTGAGGTAATTGGGAAACTTAGGATTTAGGAGCAAGACGAACCCTCCGATACACCGCTAATTGTTAAATTGGCGGTGTATCGGATAGCCCGGGATCTTTGCACTGGCAAAATAAACTGCAAATTAAACGCACTGGATCGTGTAATTTTCTTACATTAATGACATTACATTACTTACATGAATTGAATAAGTAATTCATATATTTTTTTCGTAAAATAAAAATACCAGATATTGAAAATTACAAATCTTTTGCATGTTATTACGAAAGTTTGCTTTAAAAATAAAAATTTTAATGTAAAATTGTAAGGCACATGTTTGAATTTTTAGAAAGTTTATGTAAAAAAGTTTGCAATACTGTTCGGCAATTTTCGAGTAATATTTTTTTACATTGTAGTGAAAAGTAACGAATTGAGATCCATATCGTCAATATTTTTTGTACACTTTCGCGGAGATATGAAATCGTGCTCCACGCCAGTGGAATCAAATGCCTGGTATCATGTGCAGAATCCAGTCGTATAGAATCAGTCTTTTTCACACTTCCTGTCCTGTCTTTTTTTTATTTTATTTTTTTACTCGTGTCATTCCTACTTCTCATTTCGCTCGATAGCATATCCTCCGTTTGAATATTTCTTTGCGCCTCCGATCGCGTTTCCCGTCGCACGTAGCGAGAGTAGCTGCTGTTGAGGATAACGGGGGCCAAGGCACGCCCGCACAAGGCGAAGGGTGAGCTGCCTGGAGCCACACCGGCGAGAGGGAGCTCCGTTATGCCAGTGGAAACTCCGTAGGTACGTGTCTGGAATGAGATGCCGAGAAGCGACGACTGTCGTCGCAAAAATGTTTCCACCCACGAAAGTTTTCGCAAACGTCTTGTGTAACAGTCATGCCGATTCGCTTCTAGGAAGTTTTTTTTTTATATATCCGGCGGACGAATGCACGAGGATGCAGAGCGATGGAATTCGTATTGCCCGGAAGGGTCGGCGGAATTTATAAACTTCGGTGTCAATTCGCATTGTTTGCTGTCGGAAAAAATTTTGCGACTTTATAGTAGCTCGATTGATTTGTACCCGCGGATATTCCTATATTCGCGAATAGAGGTGAATTCGGAACAAAAAGCCGCGCTGTTTTAATTATTTTTTCTTTGTTCAGCCGCGCTATGGGTATCGGCGAGGATAATGAACGAAAGAGAATGCAATATCAACAAAAGCTTTCAATTATAGTATATTTACACGAGCGAGCTTTTATTCGCCAGTTGCATGCAAACACGTATCCGTAAGCTCTCACGAACGCTGACCAACATAACGCCGTATGTGGATACCAGCCTCGTGAGGGGGACGAGCATTGGTCAACGATGGATGAAGATGGTACTTACATTCTGTTTTCAGCCAGATGTTAGCTGGGCTTCGATGCAACATATCTCTTCTATGAATATGAATCTATTCGATGAATATATTTTATGAATAAACATTTTTTGTTGGATGAGTCAATAAAATACCCTGTTTTTATTCGTGTTGCCACGAACTAGTTGAGTTGTTGCATCGTCACTCCCGGTATTCGTGACTGTCCGAAATGTTGGGACGTGTCTTGTCCGAAAATCAGGACACGCCACAGGCGTTTTTGTGAATTATTTTTTTATTTTTTGAATATCGCAGAAGTATTTAATTGATGGGTTTCAAAAACTGGAAACTGTGAATGTCTAATTCTAAACGCCATAAATAGGCACTTGTTGTCTAGAGCGTAGGTAACGGCCAAGCGCGTAAACCCGGTGACGCGGAACGCCCAGCATTACACGAAACGAGAGCGACAGCGAATGAGCGACACTTCGTCCCGAGACCCGCACTAATTAAGACGTGTATTAATATAATCCACTTTAATAAAATGATCCGCTAATACTCAATTATATTAAAAGACAAGGGTTTTTTAAAATCATTTACCCTTCTCTCGGTCTCTCACAAAATTGTAATCTTGAGATTAGTTGACGTAATTTGCCCAAACGATCAATGTTTGATAGCAAAGATCGGGTTCGCAAACAAATATTGTCGTAAATGTGCAGCCATTGGTACGTTTACCGTATGTCGAACACTACAACTCTCGATACGTAATCCATTTTCAAAGTTATGGAAAATCATGCATTCTATGTGTCTTAAATTTGAGAGTAAACAGGGAATCTCGGTTTGGGATACGAGCGTCCGACTGCAAGTCAGATAACAATGAACGAAACGTTATTTAATCGGTACATTTTTCTTTACGTCTCCTCGTTCCCGGTAATAAGCACGTGTGTTTCAACTTTCTCTCGGCCCGTGTCCCGCACACACGCGAACGTCCTTGTATCGCGTGCAAGTCATCCGGTATGCGACGATTGATCGCTGGCAAATTACCATCGCGTTACCAATTACGTTTACGTCATCTGTACCACAAAGTACGTAGTATCGCAAACTATTCGTGTATAAAATGCACACCCGTACGTGGGGACACGCCAGCTATGTCTTCGCTGCAGCAAACACAACGATTCGTGGGCAATGCTAAGTGACGTGTAGCAAACTATTTCTCTATTCGTCTAATGAAAAAAAAAAAAAAAACACAAACAAAAACAAAAAATGTATTACCAGATACATTCGAAATATGTAATGTTTCCGGTCGAATCGTGTTACATATATGACATATTTTTTATCCACGTGGGCAAAGATATTCGCCTCATAGTGAAAGTGGATAGTGTCGAGAACCTTTTCCATCGGTGAAAAATTTCGGGCTCATCGTCGACATGCAGCCGAGTTGAAAATCGATGAAAATTGCGGTAATGCGATCATTCTATCCTCGAGGAAAAATTGAATTGGTCGATAACGGTGCGTCCAGTAACGTTGTAGAATGTCGAGAATTTCGGGAGCATCGTCGTGGCCGAGGACCTTTACCTTGTTATCTTTGGCCCTATCGTACCGAAAGCTCCAGCAGCGGCCGGAGCTGTGCGAATTTCGTCAGATCTCAAAAATTGAGAGGGTAGACGGGGTGTATTTCATCGCTGCAGGATGGTACGCGCACTCGCTCTCTGACGAGCAAGAGTGAGTCCCAAGTGCGCTCTTTCCCATATTTGACCGGGAGTTGGGCAGGCGCACGAGGATGGGCAATTTTCCAGGTAACGACCTACTTTCGGGCGCCCAGCGTTATACAGCGTCGGCAAGGCTGTTCCCATCTAAGCGGGTGGAACGCTGAGCGTTTCCTCGCTGCTCCTTTATAATGAGGGCCGACATTCGATATTCGCAAGGATAGATGCGAAATAGCGCGGAGCGACGAGACGGCGCAGGGTGAGGATAACGGAAACTTGAAGCTCGAACAAGGAAGGGAAAATAGTACGAGGGCTTTTCCCTCAAGCCCGTTGCCGTAACTCGTAGGTAGGAGTAGTATCGAAATGTACATTTTACCTACGGTTCCCTCGCCGTTCGGGGGAGAGAAAGAGAAAGAGAGAGAGAGAGGGAGAGTTAGAGAGAGGGAGCGAAGGGAATTTCGAAATTCGGTAACTTTCCACAAGAGCTTTCCGGTCGGTTGGTTCTTAAGGTAGCTTGCGACGAAATTTCTACCGGAAGTCTTTCGCAGTTACGGCGTTACGCTGCCAGCTATATACACTACCTATCGTATATCTTACCTATGTCTATCCTATGTGTATAGTATACATTCGACGCAAACCTACGTTAGATGCGTACACGTAACCGACACCGCTTACAAAGAAATGGCTGTGTAATACCTGCAATATACTATGGAACGTTGGGACTAGACAGAGCTCTCGCAATCTCGTCAAACGAGAAAACGGAGAAGTGCCATCTTTGCCTCCGTCTTCTTTTCGCGTTACTTGCCGAAGCACCGGAGAGGACAACATTATATTCGAGAGACAAGAAGCTGCCGGCGGTGAGGCAGTCGCGAATGAAGCCCGGGATGTAACGTTGGATCTCTACTCACAATGTACCCTTTCTTCGAAGAATCGCTAACATGGTTTCCAGTAGGATTTCTCATTTACCATTTTACGTTTCACTGCTTTTTCGCCTAGCTCTCCCTCTCTCGGGCTCCCTCAATTGCAACGTCATCGCGAGAGCAGCAAGAGAGAGCTTTTCATCGTGGAGCCTCCGACGAGCCCTGTAAAGAACAACCAGGGCGAAGAAGAACGGGTAATTGAAGTAGAAAAGCAGGTAGGACAATTTGAGACGGCCTTATTTGAGCTCGAGAAAATACGCTATCCGCATACAATTTAATATAGACTTTGACATTTTTTAAATTACTTTCTCGGAGTATCTTGGTCGTTTTTAATCCATGTACAGATATCGAACGAGCGTGTATACTTTCAATACATAAAAAGGGAATTTTCTCCCGTTTATACAAATAGAATTGAAAAAAAAATACAAAATATCTTGAGGTTATGTTGATGTTTACCCCCACCTTAAAAGGTAATCATAGTGGTTGTTTGAATACCTGTATTTAGGAGGGCGCGCCTGTTATTTATGTCGCAAAAAATAAAATAAAAATGAGGGACTACGAATTCTTTTTCAGTCGTTCTCGGGCACAAAACGAACTCCAATTCAGCGATCGACGGGCCGTAGAGAGCAGCCCGTATCGAAGGGCGAAATTGCACTTTTTCATGCTGAAAATCGGTACAGGAATCGGTGCGGCGGCGAGGTTGCACGTTCGTTTCGCGCTACAGTATTCTCTCGTGATTATACCTTTCGGGTTCGTATGTTACAGTGTGATACAGATGATACGGTATAGTCGGTTGGTGTGAAAGCAACAGCGCCGTGGCACAGCGCCCGCAATTGAATTATCGACTATGAATTCATTGTTTACGGGGGCGAAACGCGCTACGGAAATCCGGGGTCGACAAGCGCTCTCGTTCGAATAATTTTCCATTTCGCCGGCGAATCGCCAGATAAATCTAAGTACAACGGGACGACGGGCTCGGTGGGGGAAGGGAGAGGATACGCGTGGCATTTCTCTTCGCACAATACTGCCAGAGTTTATCGCTCGAATTAACATCGACGGGTGTAATATACCGTACGAATAATATCGGCGAGTCTACGCGTACGAGAATTTAATCACGATATTTATGGAAAATTCATTGTGTTCCGGAATTCAAATTAAGTCAATGATGTCGCGCGTGATCCCGGCGAATGAGCTTCGCCGAGATTTCACATCGCTTCCATCTACGGGGTCTAAATGCTTAAGGATGTTTTTGCGGGGTCGAGGCAGAGTCGAAGCGGCCACCTATGGAAGCATCGCTCTCTCAAAAAAACAATAAACAAAAAAGAGGAGAGACCCCAATAAAACCGAAGAAAAAAACCCATAGGGGGGTATGAAACACCCTCCCCCGCCCCAAAACCGAAAAAAGTCAGCTTGAGACTTACCAAGCCAGCCGTCATACAATAATACAGTTAAAAAACTTGAAAAAAAAGGAACCACGCAAGAAAGGGGCTAAAACCGCCCCCTAGCCCTCCCCCAAACTGAACTAAAATCTAGGAAAAAATTTCCCCACAAAATTATTAATACAAGTACGATTAATATCGGCGAGTCTACGCGTACGAGAATTTAATTACAATATTTATGGAAAATTCGTCGTGTTCCGGAATTCAAATTAAGGCAAAGATTTCGCGCGTGATCTCGACGAATGAGCTTCGCCAAGATTTTACATCGCTTCCATCTACGGGATATAAATACGTAAGGATTTTTTGCCGGATCGAGGCAGAGTCGCAGCGCCTATGGAGGCATCGCTCCCTCTCTCCACGGTTTCCATCTTGTTCGTGCACTTCAAAGCGGACTTTCGAGAAAATTATAAAAAGTAGGTACTCGTACGTCGAAGTAGGTAGACAGGGTGGTATAGACGAGGCCTCTAAACCGGAATGAAAAGGTTGTCAAAGCGTTATCGCGCGAGTGTGTAACCGACCTCCGCGAAGCTCTCGCGCGTGTCTCTGCGTTACACTCTTGTGCGTCTGTAAAATTTATTTATTACATGCGCCTGTGTTATGCGAACGGAATTCTTCGCCGGTTGAGTTGCGGTCGCGGAGCCGCCAGAGGCAGAGTAGCATCGGGGTTACATGAAATATGTACAATGAAAGGATAAAAAACAAACTAGCTTCCACGACACGGTCGTTGCTGTGGTGATAGAAGAACACCTCGTCTCCCGCTCTATGTGTTTTAATTTATATACTAGATAAGACCCAGACAAGATCCTCATCAGGCCCCCATGGGCCGCTTTACAATTTCTAATAGGTTTTTAAATTTCTATTACCTTTTGGTAAAGTGTGTAATGTAATGCATCCCCAAAAAAATAATTTATTTGATGAACGCTCCGCAAAAAAATATTTATTTAAACCAAACAAATATTTATTTGCGGGCCGTCCGGAAAATAAATTATTTTTTCCTAACGCATGCACGTAAAATCCCCCTTTCCTCCCTGTGAAGTGTGCGCAGAAAGGCACTTTTTTGCATCGTGTGCGGATAAAATATTGTGCATGTGTACAAACCTGATGTAGTCTTTTTCCCGCACTAGGGCGGAAAAATGCCTCTCTACGCACACTTCTCGGGAAGGAAAAGCGTGATTTTCATGAATTTGTTAGGAATAATTATGTGAATGGCATGGGCGCAGAAAAGAGACTTCTGGCTGTGAATGCCGGACTCGCCTTTGGCTCGTGTCGCATTTTCACATTCATCAAGAACTCCCTTTCTACGCCCTTGCCATACAAATAACTATTTTGGATGCAACGAGATGGGAAAAGGGCCTCCCTGTCAAGAAACTCCTCGCATCCGACGCACACCTGGGTGCATCGCCAACTGCCCCAGTTCATTGCTTGCGGCGCTGCAAATTTTCAACACAGAGAACTGTGCGCGGCGTAAACGAAGTGGAAAAGAGCGATTTATCAAACGCCAATTTCCCTGAGAAAGTTTTCCGGCGAACAACAACGGGGCACGAAGAATATAAGACTCCGGGTACTTTCTTTTTTCATCGGCGATTCGCGAGCGGGAAGACTAGAGGAGGTGGCAGAGAGAACGAGGGAGAGCGTAGTCGGTGGATGATCAATCATGGGACGACACGGCGAATAGACTCTTGAACGTCGTTCTGACGTGAGAGCGGATCGTTCCCCACTGTTCGCCGAGTCACCTGTTCCCTTTTTAATTCCACACTCTCCCCGCTTGTCCCCCCTTCCTTCGGTTATCATGGATTGCGGGTCAATGCGCCGCGAATATTTCGTTGCATTCGCATTAAAAATTATCCCGCAGTTGTTGTTCTGTATTACGAATGTGTGAAGTAAAAAAAATGGTCTAACTCACAATTTAAAATACACGTATAAGAACACGGAATCCTGCATTTGAAGAATAAGTATTTTGGTCAGTGGACCGTAAACACAACAATAAAGGAATAGAGCACAAATGACATGAATAAACAAATAAAATTAGGCGCAATGTCCCGATTGCAATTTTACTCAAACAAATTAAAGAAAAATCATGACCATTGCAATATTAATTTTTTCAATAAACATGAAGACGTTTCATTTGAATTGACAGGTAGATAGTGAACCCTGAGTCTTTACATACACCAATCGTTAATAACATACTGAAAAACATAGATTGTAAATTACTATTCAAACGGTAGAACGCCGAAATTTGTCGATCGGACCGAGTATGACGTGAGAAGCGGTGTATACATATTGTGTCCTTGCGTACACATAATCGATATCTTTAAGAGATATACGGTCTTTGAGAGCGCGCGAGGATTTAACATTTTTTTCGATAGTTTACAAACGGTAGTATCGAACGCATTTAACTAGCGAATAATCAATCGGTCCCACGGGGATCAGTGCGGAAGCTTCGGGCTACTTGCGTGCAAAGAATGCGGCCTCGACCGGTCCGGTTTTGTAATTAATGTAACCGTTTTCTCGTGCTCCCGACGCCCACGTTGACTCGTGTAATAGCTGCTCCGGGTTGGCGATACGCGAAAACTCGTCGGCGCTGGCTCCGCGGGACAGCGCGGAACAGGATCGCGAGACGAGAGGCACGTAGCAGCCACAGCAGGGGGGCGACGATCGAGTAATCGAGTAATCGCGATCGCTGTTCGTCGCTTCTTCGTTTATATTACTTTTTATTATTTTCTTCGTCTTCCTCTCCTTCCTCCTCGTCTTCTTCTGGTTCCTTCGGTGGCGTCGTCGTCTTTCACCCACCATTACGGATCGTTAGGTCTGGCTGGTCACCCGGAGGCGACCGGCGGACGCAGCCTCGTGAGTAACGACTCGCTGTGCGATCCTTCCTCCGCCAATGCGAACGGGTTATTCTGGGCAGCACGGCTCGCATACATAGTAGCCGACGATTATGTCCCAAAGGAATTTTCGGGCGTTCGATGATTCTTGTCTCATCCTGAATCGCGGTCTTCCGAAAACAAGTGGTGCACCTGCTGCGTGATTGCACCCGAGATCCACTCCGAATGAGAAAGGTCTCTATTAGCCGAAAATTACGCACTCCATCGGAGGAACGTATTTATGACTTTCGATGGAAGTTGATATTGTCCAACGCGTGAAGATCTTTCGAACGCAGTTCGAAGATCGAACGAACTTACATCGACCCTGGCACGGTCCGCAGGAGGCCTGATGAGGTCTCATCAGAACCTTGTCAGGCCCCAATGTAAAGCTCGAAAATTTCTACTCGGGATGACTCATGGATTTGTACACCAAACGGAATCTTTAATCGTACGGGCTTGTTGTTTATTTTTACTGTCTTGCTCGTTTGTTGAATCCTGCAGTGATTCATTTGATCGCGTCCAACTTATCGATCTTACCGAAGACCGCAAACTTTTCATGAGCGATATGTCGCAAGAATGAGCGCGATTCATGCAATGCTATCAATATCGTTCGAAAGTTGGCTAGTTCCCGTGGAATTTCAATTTCTCAAAGGTTTCGATGAAACGATCCTCTACCCGACGAATTTTTCAGTCGCGGGCTTTCAAAGAGTTCTTTGCTATCAATGGCAATTTCAAAGTTTCCACTATCGGCGGAGCGGGAGGAGGCGAGGAAGCGGCGACGGGAGAGAGACCGAAAGATAAAGACCATACGATCTTTTGACGTTGAACACTGCTCCGCCAAGCGAGCTATATTCTTTTCCGCGATAAAAGAAGGGAATGGTGAAAGTGCTCGATAGTCTACACAGTGCATCGGGCGCACTATGATTCATAACGCACAGTTCAATGGCGGATCCAATATCTCCGAAGATCGCAATTTCTTCGGACTATTACGGTAAATGACCTCGCCCCCGGTTATCGTTCTCCTTCGTTTTATCATACAAATGTCCTCTGAGAGCCTGTTATTATTCCCTCGCTTTCCCGATCGCCGCCTCCGCGGCCAGTATCGGAGAGTTATATCGCCGTCACGCCGACCGTCCCGCTCGCTCGAAACGCCCAAAATTTTTAATCGGATATTCAATATGCTTCGCACGAATTTTCCCTCCCCCTCCCCAAGAAATATACATACCATCGAATTTACCATCGAATTTACAGGATGATTGAATAGAACAGAATTGCTCTCCCGAAGTGTTCCCATCTTTTATATCACTCCGGTCGAGTACCCGCTTAGTGAAGGAAGAAAGAGCCAGCCTGTTTTTTTTTTTTGCCTTTCATCCATTTTATTTATTCCCCCGGCTAGCCGTGCGACACGTTGTCGGAGGTAAAAAAAAGGAAACCGAAGAAACTGAACTAAAACATAGTGTCTCGTCTGTTAAAACGAATGGGGCCAGGGCATTTGAGAATGTACACCGCGAGTACAGGAGACACGCAGTTGAATTTATCGTTTTCTGCCGGGTCCCCGAGGAGAAGCGGTACGTAAGAATTTCGTGGCTTTGAACAAGTGGAAGCGGGCGATTCGTCGAGGAGCAAGAGAAACGCATGCGTTCGCTGGGTGCGCGCGTCGGGAAGAAGGAAAAACCAACGAACCTCGTCGAATGTCCTGGAGAGTGCCGGCTGAACTTTGACCGACGTACGCCCGTCGAGTTAGAAGTTAGACGGCTTTTTGGCACGCGCTCTTTCACCGCCAAACACACACGGACCAGACTCCCGAGCTCTCGTGTCTCCGACATTTGTTACATGCAACGAACGGCGCAAGCACTCGGAAGAGACACTCGGAACGAAACGGGAGGAGCAGCTCTCGCGACTCTGCCGACTATTCGAAAATCGCGTTACTATCCTTTCAAAGCAAACCCGCCGACAGCATTCTTCGCGATTCTTAATAAAAGACTCCAAAAACAGAGACGATAAAGAGAAACCCACTGCTAGGTGACTTTCGTTTCACACCGTGAATAAACTCGGGTCGGCGGCAAGTTCTTTTTTGTCTTTTTTTATAAGTCGATAGATCGTTAGACATTTTTGTCCGCGGTACATTTTTTCCTTGTTCAACCTAGCAGATGGAAACTTGGCGTAGTTGACTTGTCTGCTCTTGGAAAAAAATTTCATCGTACGACAAATATTACACTCAATTGGGCATAGTAAATTTATCATATTTTCAGCAGCACCGCAGGCCATTCGGCCGTACACTGCCCCTCGTTAATGCCTGGTCCGTTTCCCTATAACAGCTCCATTAGGATCGTCCAGGCGTTAAGGGAGAATATACAGATAGTAGGGTCCGAAAAATCGATTTTGCAATGGGTAGAGTTTCTTAAAGTTTGATATGTTAAAAATGTCTGGTGAAAAATGTATCTAAAAATTCAAAAAAATGACAAATTTGTGGTCCACAGAGTACATTGGCGTTGGTTGGACGAGCGTCACGTCGAGTTGCACAGATAGCAGCGTAATTTTACGTCACGATTATTCGGCATTACCGGAATTGGTTTTGAAGTTCTTCAAACCGACATACGAAGACCTCGGTAAGGGCACGTTATTGGAGCGCTGCGTGAACAGCAACGAAAGCTTTAACCATTGATATTGAAGACAGCTCCAAACACGATGCACAGCTGGGCTGCAATTGTCGAAATTGCTGCTTACTCAGCAACGTGCATATTCAACAACGGAGTCACGTAATTATTACAAATAATGAACGTGATGGGAATTTCGGTTGGGCCAAATGCGCACCTGTACGCTGCATGCGAAAATGACCGCTGCATATCGCAAGCCAAGGTACGTGCGCAAGAACAAACGAAAGATGGGTGATTACGGTGTCGACTATAAAATTTAGATCATATGGGGGTATTTTCCGCTTCGGAAGACCTATTTTTTTGACCTGTTATCGATGAGTCCGTGTAAGTTGAACAAATTTTAGGAATTATCTATCGAGACATTTTCGAGGCGTTACGAAGAAAAGTGCCCACGACACTCGGACCGTTACTGGAGGATACTCGTTTTCCTTGTCGGCCCAAGACTTTTTGGCAGTCTTGCACCGCCAAAGATGCTCCCGTTCCGACAGTCTTTTCGCCAGTGAATAAACTGCGTGCTCGCGTTATTTACGTCGCGAGCGGAGCACGCAAGGGTCGCGGGCACCACAAAGGTGTTCCGGAATATACGTCCTGCTGTACGGAACGGAGAATAAGACGCACCGCCTATAGTTATAGCGGCAGAATATCGCTAGAGGCGGGATAAGGAGCGGGCGCGCGTGCTGCGAGACTCTCGTCGAGTGTGAGAACCAGTAAGACGAATGCGGTCGAACAAAAAATAAAAGAGATCCTTTCGGGTTCCTTCGCTTTGCGACGATCCGACGAAGTATGGAATCGACATACTTGCACTATTTTTTTTTTTTTTTGTGAGATCGTGTTCAAAAACTGCCCTTCTCCACAATGTGAAATTCTCCGCGGAGGCAGCGCGATCGTCCTCGGATTTTATTCACGATTTTATGTTATTCAGTGCTGACCGCTGTTATGAGGCTTGCCCGGGGGTTACATTGAAAGTTGCGGTGCTCGTACGGCATACAAGGAACACATCTACAGCATGTTCTATTATCGGAGACGCACGCAGCACGGTAAATCTCCCAGTGAAGAACTCGAAATTATCTCTCCCTCATCTTTTGAACCACTTCCTGTCATCAATTCGTGAATTTACTTGAGACTATCTTCCGGTTAGACGTGGAGCGGGCGGGAGAGAGGAAACCCGCGCCCGTTTCCGAGTGGCAGTATATAGGATATATATCTTCCATCCTCTCGAGACTCGTAAACTTCATCGCTCCGAGCATAAAATTCACCCAGAAGCTGATAACTCTCGCGTGAATAATTTCGCGCAGCTGCATTTTACAGTTTCTACTTCCCTATTTACATTTTTTTTTCTACTCTCTTTTATTCCATCTATCCTTACCTACTCTCTCGCTCCCCGCGCGACTCCATCAAACTATGATGCTCCAAGGATATGTATTTTTTTCACTTTCCATTTTTTTTTTCTATCCCGACCCTACTTATACTGTCCCTTTTTCAGGCTGTATATACGCGTAATATATGTATATTTGACTCTCTGCTGCGAGCAGTCTCGGAGGCCTCTCTGCCGACTTCGAAGCAAAAGAGTTTTGTTTTTTCTTTTCTTTTTTTTACCCTCAGCTCTCCGGCCCTCCCTCACTTACTCACTCCCTCGCAACTCGCAACTTTGTTTTTTTCAGCCCTTAAACTTTCTATTTTATTCATCGTCGTTATTGTTCTTTTTTTTCCGCTCGCTCGCACTCTCTCCATTTTTTTTTTTTTTTTTTTTAGTTACGACTTTCAGATGAGTTGACGAAGCGTCGCGAGCAGTACTACGGTATGAACTCGCCGCCGTATACGCCTGCAAACAAGGGAGGGTGACAAGTAGTCCGTTTAGTCTCGCTGAAGCTACGCCGCCCGTTCCCCGATTCATATGTGTGTTACGCCAACGCCGGAGGCTTTCTATATTTAGGCGAATACGTCGGCAGTGAAGAGAAACCACGGACGAGAGTATCGTAAACTACGCGGTTTATCGTCCACTTCGTCACTTAAGCCTGTTACCATTTGCTTATTTGTAGTTGTATAGATGCATCTGATACAATTGTATAGATGCATCTGATACAATTGTATAGATGCAATTTTTTCCGCACCGTTTTTTTCAGCGTAAGAAACGGTTCGCACTTTCGATAATACAATAGACGACTGCAACGACAATGCATCGCGTATATTATTTCACTGGCGTGAGGACAGCTCGCACAAGAGTTTGCTCGCACCTAGAAAAATAATTTATTTGACTGGCGCCTAGTAAAAAAATATTAATTTTTATTAAATAAATAACAGATAGATTGTTTTTTGCTTACATAGAGTACAGCGAGGTCTCTTATAGCACTACAAAATACTACTACAAAATGATTATTTGAATCGAATGAATATTTATTTTTATTAAATAAATAATTATTTGAATTGATTACATTTTTTTGTTTTTTTTTTTTTTAATAAATAATCATTTCCGGTGAACCCATCAAATAAATAATTTTTCTGGGCGCCTCGTCGTCGTTAGAGCGTCTTCTCCTTCGCAGCTCCATCGCCCGATTGCCCGACAACATCGGCAGACTTTACTCGAGATCTCGTCGGTTTCAATGCGTGAAATGCACTTGTGCAACCCGGCACATACGCTACCGCAATCGCGAACTCGCGCTCTGCTCTCCTCAGGCCCTCTCCAGTTCCCCATGCGCATGCATCGGAGAGGGTGTGCGCAAAGTGAGGGGCAATGCACGACGACGTCACTTCTTCGAGTGACAGAGTGGAAGATATACGCGATGCTTATGTTAATGCTCGAGGGATCGTGTAACGCGAACGGGGTACACGAGAGCACAATGATCGCGTTAACGTCAACCTCGTCTGTCCTGGGAGATCCGGAGTCGGACGACTCCTCGCCGCCTCCGGACTGTACGTGTCTCGATCGTGTATATCATATGTGTGAAACACTCGCACACGCTTGACGCGCGGCAATTTTCGCCAACTATTTCACGCACATGCATGATAAACCCATGCGCGTACGTGTGCGTGGCGGTTGGATAATTTCGAGTTAAATTCGTCGAGTACACATGAAAGATCAAAATTGATTTTCGAATATAATTGGGCAGTCCGGAAATCCAATGATTCATTGAAGTGTGGAATTAAATTTTATGGATCACCGAAGGTACCGCAGTGATAATCGCTCTGCCTATTGCACCGACCGCATCGCTAAAGAAATCTCGAAAATCGCGGGAGAATTCGACACAGGAAACACGCATGGGGCTTCCGGTAGCGATTTGATTTTTTTTTTTTTTTTTTTTTTTTTGTACGAAAACGGTAGAGAGAAACGAGAAGTTCGAAACCGCGGGATTTCCGGTCCACTCGAGTGCCAGCGCTCGAGTCTGCGAATATCCGGAGTTCGTTTTCTCCTCGCTTCACAGCGGTTCTCGTCTCGGCATCTTCCCCGCCGGGCTCGTCCCATTCTCGAGTGTGGTTACACCGTGAAAAAGGAGTATAAGTTCCGTATCAGCGAGATGGAGGTGAAATAATATATCTCAGAGTTACTTTGCGTCTGGTATACGCTTCGCAAGTTCCCGTCGCCGGAAGTGACGTATTTTCCGAGTGTAGCAGTGACTCGAGAGGCCACGGAACATCTGCCCTAGGGTCTCTTTCCGAGCTGTAAAAAGGGAGCTAAAGTTGAAAATATGGAAACGGGAATGTCGCAACCAACCAGAAATTCGCGAGCCGTTCTTTCCTTAGTTACATTTGAGCGATTTAAATTAGTAACGAAGACTAGAGAAAAGTTTTGTGATGAAGGAAAAGGGCAATTTTAATAAAAATCATGGCTTTGTATTTTTTATTGTCTCGCGAGAAAAAAGCTGTCTTTGACTGGTTAATTAATAATTAATATCCTATGAAAAACAGAAGTACCATCGCTACTTGGCTTGATCGAAAAAATCTCAAAACACCTTACGAGTTAAAAGGCATAAGCTTTTGTGTATTTTTTTCGCGAGAAAAAAGCGGCCGTCGAGTCGATAATTAAAAATGAATATCCTATGAAAAACAGAAGTACCATCACTACTAGGCTCGATCGCAAAAATCTGCTAATACCTTACGAGTTATAAAGCGTAAGCTTCTTATAAAAAGTCTACCGAGTCACAAGTTGCTACTTTTATTCACTCGGTTCTTTAACGGTCTCGGGACGTTGCGAGGCTCCTTCTTCTACTGTTTGTCGTGACGCACGGATTTCTAGTTACGGCGAGGAGAACGTTGAGACGTATACAAAAGCGCATCAAGCGAAAGCTCCGACGCTGCAGGGTGGAAGCCGAACGGTAAAGCAGAGCGGGCCGTGTTCCTCTCTCGCAGCTAGTCCTCCTTCTACCCTGTTTGTTGATGTTCGTTTAACGACCGTTTTACGGCCAGTAAAATGCCACGCACAATAAAGTATTCGCGATTAAATTAAATACGCCCATTGAGCCACCAACTTGGCGTTTGCAACAAATAAGGAATGTGGACAATAATAAACCGAGGAAAGACGATTCGCCTCGATAACGAACGGAAAAAGAAACGAAGGAAACAAGAAAACTACACGAGGAAAGTCATAAAGCCGGAAGAATAGTGTATTATGCTACAAGCGAGGGAAGTGCGTGATTGCCACCGAGTGCGAAGTTTGCGGCCCGAGCGAGGCAAGAGCAGAAATCACAGGAGGTGAAAATCCGGTCCCCATTATTATGAAAAAAATTGGTATGAAATTTAATGTTCTGGTAGTGGGAGTTTTGATGCATAAACTGGTATATTAAATTTCATGTACGATTGTAATGAAAAATTCATGTTCAGTATATTAAAAATATTGGAAATGTTTTACCCTTAATAATTTACATTAATTTTACTAGAAAATTACTTTAATTCAAATCATTTTAATCAAATTAGTGTAAATTATCAATCCACTACCAGTACAATAAATTGCATATTGTTATTTTTTTTGCTGCGCATGCGCACAGGTTAATAACGATCATTGGTCGATAATAGGCAATTTTCCACCCGTGTTGCACGCAAGGATTGTGGTGAAATAAGGAATAAAAATAAAAATCCTAAGTTACTATAGGAACAGTCTCGAAGATATCTTTGAACATTTTGGTGCGGAGCACCACACTGGCGTCTCGTCTGAGGAGTAAAACGGCGGAACCAAATAAGATTTAAAAAACTGCGATACAAGGCGCGATCTGTATGCGCGTGTTGTAAAACGGGTCGTATAACGATAATTTTCTTTTCCTCTTGCTTATTTTTTCGATGTTCGACTACGTCCTCTTTAGATAGATCCCGCGGGTCCTCTCAGGGCGTTGAAGAACCACCAGCCTTTGTTACGGCGACTGTACGCAAGCGTTGCCAATTACACAGTCACGGTGATGTTATTGTCTTTTTGGTCAATTCGCGCTTCGCAGCGTTTTTTTCACCCTTGTGTTTTTACGACATTGGTTGGCTGATATAAAGAGCCGCGTTCCCTCTTTCGGTCCTCAAAGAACGTCACGCGACGAGACATTTATGCCGTGTGCACAGTAATAATTAACAATTAGCACGGAATGTGGAAAATATGGATCGGCACGGCCCTGGACGTGTTTCTCATATATAGCAAATATCATGGCACAAGAGAAACACCTCACAAAAGAACGTGCAATACAATGCGCTCCTTAAAAACAAAAAGCCGTTTCTACATGGATGTATATACGTGCAAAGAGAGATTCAATCATCTCGGTCTGGAACATCCCCGTGGCATTGCATACCAACAACTACGTACCCACTAGCTATATGCTTCATTGGTTAATTTCTCATCCTTTATATGATTTTTTTGCTTTTTCGTTTCCTTTGAAAGTGGTGCTGGCAGCGTACTAGAAATCGTTGAAAACGTGGAGAAATATGATTTTTAAGTGACGTCCAGATGTGTGTGTGTGTGCCTGGGTGTTTTCATGAAGATTAATGGCTTGTTTGGCTTGTTTGGATTTCGCGCGTATTTGAACTTTTTAAAAATTCTCTGTGGTGTTCTCGGCTCTAATTTAAGTACATTTTTTGCTATCGTTCTAAAAGTGCACATAAATATAATACTTTTATCAAAGACCTTTGGTATTGAATTTGGTTCCAATCTATCCAAGCGGTCAAATTTTATGAGATTTTGATATTTTCGAAAAATTACTAAAAGAAGGTCTAATTCGAGTAAACATGGAGCTTAAATTTGAGACGGGTTGAACTAGCGCTGTACAATGTTTGGTATCAAATGTGGCAAAAATTAATCCAACCGTTTAAACTTTATGGAATTTTGTAGACGTTCAATTTTTCAAATTTTGTTTTGCTGCCGGATATGAGTTTCTGAATCCAATATCACTCTAAGAGTACATTCAGCTACAGTTTTATAATCAGCGTGCAGAATAAATAAAAAAATTGCTTCAAAACGACGAAATCTGCAAATTTGTTTGCGATTTTCTACAATAAATTTGGCGGTTAATTTTGACGATTTCAATTTCACGAGATGTAGACATTTTTTTATGCTACGAAAAAGGTGCAAAGTAATTTGCACATGGCCATCTCATTTATTACAATTTGGCACATAGCTTCCTCTATGATTCCGCATCAAAAATTGATCACCGAAATTTCTTTGCATCTTTTTCCTACAACTTTTATTTTTCGTGATTTTAATGGAAACATGTTTGGAATTTGTACTTACAATTCCAAAACGTCGAAAGATCAACCTTAGAAAATTGCAGTAAACGTTGGTATTTGTCGTCCAACTGACAGGTCCAAGGTGACAAAGAATGTTTGCTGGTCATCTAGGATTGATGTACGACAATTAATACCGTGCATTACAACGGGTCACATTCCACTACGCCAAGTACTGTTTGGCAAGCGAAAATTGGGATTACGCGTCGCAGTCAGTAGGTATAACAATGTGTTATACTTTTTCGCTTTGTGTTGGCACAACGGATATTCGGGAAGGGGATAGAAAAGAGGAACTACGACGTCGGGGCAGGAAGCTTTGGCGTGTACCGGGCCTTCAACCTCTTTCGTGAAGATTGGTAGGACAAAGAAAGAGAGCGGGATAGTTCGGAGTACGGAAAAGTGAGGAGGCGAACGTGTTCTTGACGTTTTTCCAAGAGGAAGGGTAGGAAAAATTTTCGTGCGAGACTGCGGAAGCTGTACGGCGTCCCACCCATAAGCCATGGCAGGAGCCCCATAGCGACAGGCGCGAGCAGAACCAGAGATGAAGAATGGCGAGCGGCGCGTGATGGCATAACAATAAGTCACGACGCCGTCGGCAAATAGTCTTTGTCGTCCCTGTAGACGTTCGAGACGGAACGCGCGCCGAAGGTCGATAAGTCTTTCTTCGACGATGGAGAAATAGAAGTAAAAGCATCGAGGAATAGACAAAAAAAAAGAACAAAAAACGAATGAAAAGATTGAGGTAGAGGATGGAGGGATGACGTGACGCCATGTTGAATTAAAAAATGAAACAAAATGTGGCAAACTTCTACCACTCTTTACACTCACCGGACTTCAAATTCATTAGTCAACAAAACCCCTCCTGCTTTCAGGTGAGCGTGTTAAGCCTCCGGCAATTTTTCGATCGTTCCTTACTAGAGATCATTCGTAGAATAAACATTTTGCGAGTACCCGAGCGTGTCCAACAAGAAATGTACTGTACTTGCCATCTTTCGTTATTTTTTCCATTTCTTGACTTTCTTCGAGTCTATCGACAAGTAGAGCGCCGCTAGCCCGGAGCCAACGAACTAAATTCACTGCTGTATTTATCCTCTTGTCTGTAAGCAGATTTCTCAGATACCTCCGAACTTTCGCGAAGTTGAATAACGAAGATTTCGCGAATACACGTTCAGCATCCGGGCAATGCTGAAGAAAAAACTGGCACGTTATCCCAACGTATCTCGATAATGGTTCTTCCGTCTAGATTCGATATCTACCCCCTCCCTTTTCCCTTTACTTCGCTCTTTCCTCGACTTCCGCACATATTCTCCGATCAAACTTTTTTTCCCATGCCGACTTCCGTCCTTATTTTATTTCCATCTCTCGCACTCCTTCTCCCTCGCTTCCTCTCTCTTTTTCTATCTTTCACCGTTCGTCTTTCGACGATCTCTCGATGGCGGTGCTCTCCTCGCAAAAGTACTCTAAGCCTTTGCCCCGCTGGACTCCTCGGCAGCCGGAGAAGCCGCCGCCGCCCCCGCCGCGTGTGGACTCGAAAGGAAATCCTACTCGGTTCGAGAGCGAAGATTCTTATCGGCGCCCGGACTATTCTCGCTCCGCGCTGTACTATTCCCAGTAGGTTCATCGTACCGATCGAAAGTTCGGTAATACGTTCGAACTCTCTTCGATATCCCAGAGAATCTTCCACTTCTCCCCCCGAGCGTCTCTCGCTCTAGCGCGCAATCCAGCGATCTAATGGATAGTTCGGATAGCGATAAGTGTGTTTGGAAACCGCTACAACCGCACTTCTTTCTTGCTCCATCCCCGAACGGGCTTTATACCAACCACACGCCCGCCGAGTTCTCACAATCGTTTACATACGCATTGGGGAATCGTATATGATCTCGTGCGGTAAATAAAGGACACGGGAATCGGTACGAAGTACGATTGGAATGAACAATTAATTCCGTTCGACGGACAACCAATATAGTAGCCGAGCTCGATTGGCCTCCTGGTCCGTGCAATTGATGGTATACGGATTGGAGGGGAACCAACAAATTCAAACTCCCCGTCACGGCCACACTGTGCTAACACGAACTATAACAGCCCGATAGATACATGGATACTTGTACATACATTACTTATAGATATAGGGAGTACTTACAAGCCAGCGCTCTAGGGTTTATCGTTTCATTGTGCTACGCTCTACCGCGGGATTTAGTTGAGCCAGGTCGAGGGAAGTAAGTTGCGCTCACCAACTTGCCCGACAGCTTCCTGATTGCTAGTTAGTCTGTGTGTAATCGCGTCCACTCTGCTTCCGACCTCCGCCCCGTCTCGCTCCCTCTTATTTCCTCCTGTTCCGTAGGTTTCTGAACTCTCATCCCTCCGCTCCTTTCTCTCTCCTTCCCGCCCGATATTTTCCCTCCGCCTCACCTTTCGGCCGTTCCATACCTCCCTCGCGCCCCCGCCTCGTTTCCTCTTGCGATGCCCTCCAACGTCCGAGCAGCTTCGCAGTTCTGCGTGCATACCAATCGCATACACTCAGCCCTACTCGTTCCTAATTGATTTAATTAACGTCCTTTCGCAATAACGCTAAGCGCGGGCACGTCGTTCCAATTATGTGGAACGTTCGATGTCTTCGTTTTCCCGTTGGACTCGCCGCCGCCGCTACGGGTACACTCTCCGGCTTCTAGTTTACCTGGGTAAAGTGTCCCTGCGATGTAGTCCGACGACCAGCCGGGAGAGTTTCCGCTGCGTTTCCCTCACCCCACCCTCAACTTCGTCCCACGGCAACTGACGATTCCAACCCCCAAGAGCCAACGGAATCCGCAAGTTTTATCAAATTTCGAGCGATTGCCGCTAAATCCCACGGAAGTTCAATCTGCGGAATTAATTTCACTAACGAATGTTGCGCTCCGACGCTCTCGCAGTTCACCAATTCGATGTCAAAGCTGAATTAATTCAATTAAACGGGTCTACCCGACTGCGACATGAACGCGATGTTCCGAAGCTTATTGACCTGTCACCTAAATATCAATGAACTAAAAATCGAAATTTGTCGCTTTTTATCGGCTAATTTGAGCGTCGAGGTATCGCGTTGGAGGAACGCGCTTCGTTTATCTCCGTCGCTTCGGGAAACGTCCGGGTAGATGTTGCACAGATTCCGTGTAATAAATAACCATGACTAAGTAATGGGGAGCCTGCTAAACGTGGGACTAAACTATTTAAAAGTGGAGTCCGTGGGCTCGTGAGCCCGAGAGAGGAATCATGAGCGGAGAATGGAAAACGCTAAAGAGTCGGATAAAGAGGAGCCAGAAAGAGCGAGCGCATTGTACACCGGACTCGGCATACAATGCCGGAGCTCTCCCGAGCTCTCTGCACTCGGTGCACCGTTGCACTCTTGACTCGCCGGGGCCACTGGCATTCACGGGGCCGGACAATGACAAACGTTCCGATGTAAATCGTCGGAACGAAGGACGCAAGACAACCAGTTTCGAACCACCTTGTCACTGGAAGAGTTAAAAGAGAACGATTTAATCTCTGCGCGCGCGCGCTCTGCACAGAGCCTTCCCTCCCGCTACCTTTCTTTACCTTTGTCCTCTCCGTGCCTTCGAGTCCAATATCCTCCCGGTAAAATATCGCGCGAGCCGAGCGACCGAGCGCTTTCGAGAATCTGGTGCGACCCGCTGAACTCCCATTGAGCCATCCAATGTAATGATTTCGATGGATCCGTCTCGAGCTTGCAGCCTCTCTCTCGATTGTAACAAGCTTTCCCTTCGCGGAAGAATCGGATGCGAAGAGGACGCTTCATGATCGCGTTACTTCAAGTCATTTCATAAGGCTGCATCAAGAGTCCGTATCATAGATTGTCGTCAATGCAATCGCGTTAGAGGAACTTTCCGACGATCAAGGGAATGGAAATTGGAAAGGGTAAAGATGGCCAAGAGTAACGAGACATGGCGGAAAGTTGTACCGCATGCTTTTTCAATTTCCAGATGAATTAATCCAGTCCTTACACATGCCGCAGGATTACCGGCAACCGGACGCGCTCCGGCGCGATTACCGGGATTACAAGGTGGTCGGGAAACGGAGGTCCCGGTCGCCGTGCAACGGCGGGGATATGGAAGTTTGATACTCGGCATAAATCTTGGCGGAGGTCAGAGGAGCGTAGGAGTGGGAGGATCTTGGAGGAGGTCACGAGCCGAGTTCAGATACGAGTCGCGCACAGGCGGTCGTGGATCGCCGTTGAGATGGTCCGAGTCTGTGCTGTAGGTACCGAGGTAGGTACAGCCCGCAGGGGAGCCCACCAGGATGTTCCTCGAGCCGCCAGCGGTAGCCGCACACCAGAAGCGCCCCAGTTGTTAGCGCTGTCCGCTGTCAGACTTCGCGGACCAACCGATTAATTTCCAGCCGTTTACTTTCCTCCGTCTTCAAGCAACGGATCGGTAAGATTCGCAGTCCCAAAGGTTATACGCGCGACGGAACACTCACGGTTCGTACTACATGTAATCGTAAGATCACGAGGGACGACTCAAGATTTCGAACCGAGAGACAAGCAACAAATCCAGGACAGGATAGAGTTTGAAGCCAAGTGTTACAGTGAATTAGATCTCCTCGAGATTTCCGAGGAATTCTCCTACAGTCGAGCAGATTGTCGAGAAGGAAACTGAGGGGGTTGGCATCTGACGCTTGTAGTTCGTGGGGCGGAGGGGGGGGGCGGGGGGAGGGGTGTACGCCCGTGAGCTAGTCCGGAGACATCGAGGGTGGAGATTGGGGGTCGGGGCAAAGGAAAGGGGTCGAGATCCAGCGGAAACTGGCCGAATGTCAGGTCGCCGAGGGACTCATGAATTTGCATGGACCAAGCCAAACATAATCTTAGAGCACACAGATGCTTCTCCCGCTGTTTCACTTCGCCCTTCCCTCGGTGGCTTCTGCACTTGCACTGGTACGCCACTGTGTCTCTCACGGTAACCCTTCCCGGCTGGCGCCTCCATCCTCCAATCTTGCTTCCGGTTACCGTCCCCGCCATCCTGATCCCATGGTATACCCCTTGCCTCCGAGCCGTTCACGTTCGGGCACCTTGGCAACCTAGCCGGCGCAACCTCTCCAACCCTCCGTACTACTGCGTGAGGTTCAACACTACCGAACCTTCGCTACCCGGCCTCTCCCAACGTCGTCGAGTGTACCGAGCGTCCTCCTCCATCAGTCCGACGACGAAGCTTTCCTTACCGTGTGTACGTTTGTATGGTACGTATACACAAAACGCATACAGCCCAAGGTCCACTATACTCGACG
The DNA here is from genome assembly GCA_964017025.1 of Stenichneumon culpator. NCBI lineage: Eukaryota > Metazoa > Arthropoda > Insecta > Hymenoptera > Ichneumonidae > Stenichneumon > Stenichneumon culpator. The sequence goes on from OZ024772.1 coordinate 10,776,045, forward strand.
TTCGGTTCACGACGCTCACCTCCGGCCAAGTTTCCGTTCAATCTCTGGTATAGCCAACCATACGTGTAGAATCGGAAGCGCAGCGTGCATGTGTGCCTATGGTTCTATGGTCGAGTAGTATTGCACAGTAGCAGCCGAACCCGAGCAGCAATTTGATGGCGCGGGTGTAGGGGACGCATGCATTCCCATCCTCCGATGCGGGGGGGAGGGGGGGTTATAGCGACTGCAGATTGGCCTGTTTAATCACTGGTTAGGAGCGGATGGGGACCTCCGAGGGCAATCAGCCTGTTTGTATTTGCACTCAGGTTTACGGCGGTTCAACTGGAAGCTAGCCTCCGGGTCTTCCACCGGAGCTGGGGGCAGAAGTCGGGCACCTCAACGTCTCAAGAGTCCCCGACGGGGCTCCTCCGACTCGCTCTATCCTACCGATTCACCGCTCGGTTTATCTAGCTTCGTTCTTCCACCCGCCATCCCCAGAATCTAATAAGATCTCGCTTCTACGGAGTGAAAGCTCGTGTCGCTCTAACACGTAAGACAAACCCGTTCGCTTTATCTCCGACACTGGCACACCGTACTCCGCCGCGGAACTAGCGAGTTTACTATAACCTTAGTCGGGATATTGTAGATGTTAAAACATCCGGCAGCGACACCGCGACTCGCCTCCCCCAAGGAAAAGAGAGCCGAGTTCTGTATTTCATTTCGGATTCTCCTGTTGCAGGATCCAATTTTGTCGCGCTGACTGTGTACGGCTGTACCGGAAGAAGAGGCTTTCATTTGTTCGTGAATTGCAGAACTCTTTCGCGTGCCTCGAACTCAGGTCTTACGTATACAAGAGCTTGTACAGGAGTATTGAAGGTTTTAGCGAGGCAACCACTATGATTTATCTTCGCCGGTGATAAAAATGGCAGAGCGCGAAAAATAAGCGACGATTCGACGCGCATTATTTCCACTTTTCTCGCTCGCCTCCTTCTTCATTCCCGTACTTCCTGCGACAGCGATGTACCTCGGTATATCGGCCGCGCAGTGTATTTTATCCGCGGCCTCTCTTCCGAGAGATATAAAATATAATTCACATGCAAATTCGCCGCACGTAGAGTCCGTACGACTGGCGCATCCCTTAGGCTATCTCGTTACGAATACCCCCTGGTGGAATGATCGATCTAAAAGCAAATCGTAGCTCTCGGTGTCTCCCTCCGTATACGGATAGATACAGCGCGCAGCCGAGTGCACCGAGCTATATGTATGCGTAATACGGTGTATTCCGCACGTATGCATAGATGCATACATATCCGCTCCATATATACGAGCTTGGCAATATTCTACAGCTATCAACCCTTCCTCTCTATTTTTCGGTCGTTCGCTTCTCTCGGGTTCTCTCAAACCTTCCACGAAATTGATGGACCGTGGAGGGGGGGGGGGAGTCGGGATGTGAACACGATTAAATTCGCGGAATCATAATTTTTCCTGATTGCGACTAATCAGAGGAATCATTCCTGCGGGCCGTTCCAGCCGAGAGAGATGGTGCGGTCGGACACGGTTTTCGGTGAATTTGCATGAACCACGTCACGAGTGGTGAGAAGAACGAGATGGGGGATCGACCTGAAGGGCCTTTATGCCACATGCGCTTTTCACATACCCATCATCTACTCGTCGAGATCATTTTTCGTCGGCAAAATTGTATGGCAATTTTTGTTGAATGTGTAAAGAAATAGTATATTATGCCACAAGGGAGGAAAGCGCGTCTTTTCACGGAGTGTGAAGTTTGATTCCCGAGCCAAGCAGGGGCGGAAATTCACACGCGGTGAAAATGCACTTCTTCCCGAGTGGCATACGCAATATTATTTCCGACTATGCTAAAAAGTGGTCATTTTTCGATGCCTGCAACGGGGATGGAAAGTCGCTGTTTCTTGAACGAGCGGGAGGAAAAGTGCTTTAGCGGGAGGAAAAGTAATTTAGTGGAAGGAAAAGTAATTTAGCGAGAGGAAACCATAGCTCGTGAAGAATCGGCCACTTTCCATCACCGTTGCAGGCATGAAATAAGGCCTTTTTGGCGTAGTCGGGAAAAAAATGTATTACCTGCCACGGTAGTCAAGAGCGACGGGATAGAAATATCAAAGTATGGAGATCGGTGTGGGACTCTCAGTTGTCTTTTTTTTTGCAGGGGAAGATGAAAAGTACATCCTAAAAAATGTATGAAACATACAAACAGTGTGGTGTCTGACTCCAGGTCTCCACTGCTGCACTCCATTTCGAATATATTTGTAATGGGAACGCCTGTCGTCCCGGTGGTCCTGGCTCGGATGCAATACTTAATTATTCTATTACCGTCGCACGCCACTCTCTCTTACTCTCTCTCGTGACCAGTTTCTAGTACGAGCGGTTTGCCCCTAGCGACCTGTGTGTTATCCACTCAACAGACAACACCGAGACCGACTCCATTGGGATCGTGGTCTCACTTCCGCTACCAAATGCGACCGTCCCGTATACATAAACGAACAGATTCACACCCGCTATTGCTACGCAGATACTGCCCTACAGCGAATAAGTAAGCAAGTACATCCTCGCCAGATTTTCCCAGAAATACACGTGTAATTCGTTAATGAGTCGAAATGCAGAGGTTTTCGATCTGCCAGCCTTCTCGCAGAATAGGTTTTACCCTCGCGGGAAATACAATTTAACGCGCGAGGTTGGCATCCACCTTTAGCCGTATCACGCAGAAACCCGGGAAACTTCAAACTTTCATAACACATCGGATTATAATAACCAGTGCGACCGCGAAGAGACATCATGAACTACTGGCACAGATTCTCGAGATTTTCGAGCTATACGAGTAAAAAAAAAGTTGAAGATTGAAATTTTCATATCGCTTACTCATAATGTCCCTTTATTCCCAAATCTTGTTCTGTGAAAAATAATTTTCTATATTTTTGGCGTCTTCGCAGAGGAAGACAAATCCCTTTATTCGTTCAAACAAACTTTTAGGAACAAAGAACTGCACATTTTTAAATGAAATTTTGAAGAACCATTGACTATTAACCACACACTGGATGTGAAGTTTCAGCTCGATCGCTGGAGGCATTCTCGAGTTTTAGCGGTTTGAATTTTTCGCGTTCGATTCATACACATACATACACATCCGGACACTTTTTCTAACTATGATTTTTCGATTTTTTGGAGCATTCTGAATACGTTTTCATAAAAATCTTCAACCATTTTTTTCACCAAAACAAAGGTTTCCCTATGAGGAACCAAAAGAATAAATTCATGAGTCTCAACGTAGATATTTCAGATACAATTTTGCGGAAGGTCCATTGGCGAGTGAGTCTATCGCAAACAAAGTTACGGAGGCACGAGGGAGTTCCCTCGCTCGTTGAAAATTTGCGAGGTCGTACGGGTTTGCTGGTAAAGCGGCACCATTGTGCCGAACGATATATCTATAGGAGAAGCGCGAGGGTTTAAAGGAGGCAGTTTCGAGCCCTTCCACTCCCCCGTCAGTCTCTCCCCCATCGTTTTCGGTATCCCTCCGGTAGTCTCTGTGCTCCAAAGTCGCAACGCTCAGCCCACGACTGCAGCACCTGTTTCTACCAGGGACCGGGGATTATCGATGACATTTGCGCGGCAATACGCTGATCGAATTTACCCAATCCACGCGGGGTCGTTCCGGGTCGGCAGCCGGTTCTGCCGAATCTCCTTCGATTTGTAACTCGCCTCCCGTTCTCTGCCTTCGGCTCCGGCTTTTCCGATAGACGGAGGGAAGTTTCTCAAGGAGCCATGCTGTCGGCTCCGTCGGCCCTAAAACTACTCGCTGCTGTTGCTTCGATCCAGACTCGACGGTGAAAGCTGGATGACTCTGTATACCTGCTACATATGTATAGTACATTGAACCGAAGCCAAACACGGACGACCGAGGACCATTCTACCTATCGCAAATACGAAGCTGACTTGAAAATACCAAAAACACGCACACATCCACATTTTTTTTCTCTATAAATATGATATTCCGACGATTCCGTACATTCCGCGCACATTTACATTAAAAAAAACTCGAAAAAAGGAAACATTTTCACGAAAACAAAGCTTCCCGCGCGAGAAAGGCAAACCAAAAAAGGAAGAAATAGGTCGAACGATATTCGCGAGGGGAGTGCATCGGTCCAGAAGAGGCAATGAAACAGGAATGAGATAACTGAAGCTCGGACGAGCACGAAATTACTCGATCCGGCCCGGTGCGACGGGTTGTAGGTGGACGTTCGCCAGAGAGCGAGCGAAAGAACGCCGGTACGAAAAGCGCCATTTCCTTCAGCCTTCAGCCTCGTGTACACGAGGGCGGGGTTGGAGGTCTCTATCAGTAATCGAATTATCGATAAATGCTTTCGACGTTACATTTTCCTTTGTGTACGACAATCGACTTACGTCCGGACGAATCAGCACAGCGTGAATGTGGGATGCCTGTTTTCCCCGACCCGGCTGTCTCTTGTACTTTTTCGTCTGGTCGCTATCTATCGCCGGTATTCATGGGATACGGCACATACGCGCACGGTATAACGCCGCGGTGCACGTATGCACGGTACCGCATCGGTATAGTTTTGTACAGGCATATCGTGCAGGGGCTACGGTCAGCGGAGCTATAATCAAATCCCATAAACATCAAAGCTTCGCATCGCGTTCTCTCGAGCCCGTTTCTCTATATCCATTGCAAACCGGCAAGCAACCGCCCCGGTCGTCACGGCATAGCCCGCTCTCTCGTACACGTCTGGCAATACCCGGCAGCTCCCTTGAGCCTCGCGGAAATAGTGTCCGAGCGAATTCTATTCTGTTTCTCATGCCGCTTTTCTCCTATTCTGAGATATAGCGTGGGCTTACTCGAATTCGCATTACGTGATCTCGTGACGAGACTCCGGTAGTTTTCTCCCCTTGTACACGATTACCTACATACCGGCTATTCACTATCTTCCGAACTGATTGACCCGAGATACGACGGCGAAGTGCAGCTTTTGTCAAAAATTTGTTCATCGTGCTGCGATATCGCGTGGCTTATCGCGGATAGGGTTGAATGTGGCGAATGCGTGTCACGTTCTGACTATTGTTAGGTCCAGGCGGAGGAATGGTGAGCTCGAATGGTGAGAACCGTAAATGAATGGTTTCACTTTCGAGTCAAGGTGATTTTTCGAGTCAATACGATTGGTATGGATCACCATTTGTCAGGTATTCGTGTTTTATTGCAATACCATACTCAGACAAAGATTAATCGATCACAGTGGAAAGGTTCACACATTTGCTTGCGTATTGAAAAGCTAGGCGTTGCGAAAGCATGTCAACCCTTTGAAAATCGTTATTTCTAATTTTCTCCATACTCAATGGATGTAATTTCGACCGGGACGATATGTCGGTAGATGCTCAAAAGCTCTTAGTACTAATTCTGATTTGAAGCGCCAGATCTTGTGTTCTTTTTGCAATGTCGCTTGAGACAATTTCACGCGTGAAAATGTAACGGCAAAAGCATTAACCAACTATCCCGAGAGCTAAGCTATCTGCAACTTCACGATGACCCAAATTCAGAGATGACGTACATCGTATTAGCGCACAAGATTTCGATTTGTCGAGGCTGGCAGGTTACTACGAAGCGAAATCGTCCTCGCATCTCCGTCGCGCAATGTCAATCTCGAACGTAGTCGCCGTTTCATACCGACCCGGATCAACAGACGAACGGTTGGCGAATCGATCTTCGGCTTAACATTGGCTTAAAATCGGCATACCAATAGTTGGTGAGTTCATACTCGGTCAGACATGACCTCAGACGAGAAACCAACAATTCACGAGTCAACGATCGGCCGAGCATTGGCCGCAAATTGTCCAACCAACCAATGGCGAGCCAATTCTTGGGCAAACATTGTCCTAAAATCCGCAGACTAACGGTTCGTAAGTTCATGCATCAACAGACCAACGGTTGGCGAATCAATATTCGACTGAACATTGGCCTGATATCGGCAGACCATTGAATGGTGAATTCATGCTCGGCCTAACATTGGCCTCAAATCGACAAGTCAATGATTGGCAAACCAGTACTTGGCCAAACATTGACCAAAGGTTGGGGTATTAATATCGTTACGCCTACACTGACCCGCTGATCGGCCATTTTTGTTCAGTCGCCAAAACCTCCATGGGGCTGCTCTCCTTGAACGAGTGGAAGCAGCCGAGGAGGTCTTTCACGGCAGAGTACGAAAGGCAGTCGACTGCAAAATGTGTGAACGATCGTAAAGCGGCTCCCGCCTGCGAACCATCAGTCGATGCCGAGCTTCGTAGAAACAGAAACTACCCCTCGCGTAACCGCGCAGCGCGGAATGTCCTGCTATGCTGGGGCAATGTCGACTTTATAACACGGCTCTTTGATCCTCGTCGGGGATCGGATTCGAGATCTCGTCGAAGAGCTACGCTATAAGGTACACGCGTACCCACGAATTCTGCTCGCACAGCCAACCAGAAACTACCCGATCGGCGCCCGATCGCCGGATCAACGATGTGCGGCACCCTATCAAAAGCGTTTACAGCTGGAAATAAATACGGCACTGAAGGGTTAGCCGACACTGCGGTCCCGGAAAACAAACACTTCGCAACGCTATTAACGGCACATAAACTCGGTTTCTCGTAGTCGACCCGTTGATCGCGAGTGTAACACCGTACCGCGAACGAGCACTTCGCCGTGACGCAGATTCTTCAAAGTCTTTTCGACAGCCCGATCGTCGTAAGGCATTCCGATAAATTGCTCACGGTTTCAACGAGATTCGTTTCGCATGGCTCCCGGCGTTTAAATCTTGCGGCTTTTAGAATTAGAGACAGGGATTCTTTTGACACCGAATCTCCAGCCTTTTTATGTGGAAGCCCTGGACATATCTGTCGTATTCGAGATAAATCAAGCCGGATGACTGGACATATATTGTTTTCTTCATCGACGGCTGAGGTTTGCAGTTACGATATATCAGATGAGGCAAGAATTTTCTATTTCGTATATGTATCTTTTCCGTGCAAAATCCAAGCGGTCGGACGACTTTTTTCGAATAAAAAAATGTTTCAAAAAAGAATGAAAGACACGGTAGGAGGTCGCGGCCAAGTTCGCTGACCACCGCGAAACGGCAAGAACACCGACGGTGACCGCGTGACAAAAGCGAAGGGATGATCCCCGTCGCAAGTTTGTCCAGAGATGTGTGCCCGTGTGGGGGGGGGGGGGGGGGTGGAACCGTTTGCCGGTGGAGAAAATGGTACTGCTCCATCATCGGAACGATCCCTCGTAAAAGACGCTACCGTTCTCTCTCTCTTTCTCTCTCACTCCACCGACGGCCCCGAGCTTGAAAATTTCGTCACTTTACTGCTCTGTTTTGATACGCACGCTAGGAATACTCGGCCAGCCATAACTGCGCGTGCTATCGTAAAACCGAAATGAAATCACCGAAGCGATAACCGTGCCTGATACTTATTTTTACGCAAAAAGAGAAGAAAATGAAGCAGCTTTCCCACGCGTACATATCAATAATAACCGCACACAACCCGCACGTGTAAGCAAGCGCAGCTGGATAAAAAAAACACAAATAATACTAACAATTCCAGTCACAAAGCGAAGCTAGACTCCGCATTTCCGAGCACACGATCCGCGGATATTACACCAATTATAACGAGTACACGACTATTAAGTATTACGAGCTATACACTATACAGAATTCCAAACGACTGCTTATTCAATTTGATAATTGAATCAAGAAGAACAAACAAAAAAACCGTTGAAAAGCCTTTCAGCAAAAAGACCCAATAACGCGCGCAACGAACAGAAACAAACAAGCATCCACCGTCCGGAGCAAGTGAGAGCGACACCGAGGGAAAAACTAAATAAAAAAAATCGTAAAAAATAAAGGAAAGGAAACGCGAATAAAAAAATCCGATAGCGCATCCTGCACCTAGGAACATCCCGAGCATAATGCCAGATGTAATGCCGGGATCGCGAATGGCTTCAGCCAGTTCCCAGCGAGCAGGCTCCATACGAGTGCGGTTTATCCGTGTCTCTGTCCGTCCGTTTGTCGGTCGGTTCCCGCGTGAGTCGGTGTAGCTTTAATTGGATAGGAGTTTACACCGGGATAGAGATGCATTATAAGCGAAGTAAAGGGAGTCGGTTCTCGGGGTGGAGAAGCGGAGCGGTGAGTGAGAAAGAGGGTGTATAGTCTGTAATCCCACGGGAGTAGTACACACCCTGCGCCATTAGCATGAGAGAGGGGGGGGGGAGTCGGGACCAGGAGACAGTACAACAGTCGTTGTTATCTGGGTAGAAACAACAAGCCACACATCTGGGTCTCTGGGAGTAATCAGACTAACATGAGACGCGGTGGGCTCGTGCTCGGGGCGGACGTACACCTTACCGCATCGTCTGGTAGCAGCTATAAACTGTATAATTATATATAGGAATGGAGGGGAGTGGGGGAGCGTGTGCTCAGCTTAGGTCGGGAGGGATGAAGATGGCAACTAGCGAAAAGATACACCTACCGGAATCCGCCCTACTCCGTACGACACCATTACGCACCGGTGGCCGTCTACCTATTCCCCTATCCACTTTGACTACTGTTTCTCGGAGATCTACTTGCTCGCGTCGTTGAGGTTTCGCGACACCTGCAGAGCACTGCCGAAGACGTAAATCTAAAGGGTAAGCCCTCCACTCCTCGTGAGCACGTACATAGGAAGTATATACCGTGTACGGTAGACGAGGCACTAGCAGCGACTCGTTATACCCAGCGGAAGAGTCTCTCGTCTACCTGGGGGCCGAGACGCCGAGGCGGAAGAAAACGCGGTGAGAAGGACATGCAGATGGGACGAGGGAATGAGAGCCGGAGAGACAGATAGATGCTGGAGCAGAGAGCCCAAGTTGGGTAAGCCGAGATGTCTTCGGATCCCACCGGGGTTAACCGCTCGAGCGCGATAGCATTCACCTCGGCAAACTGCGAGGCTCTTATTTTAATTATCCTACCTCTTCACTCACCGAGGATGAGAGGAGGGGAGGGACTTGAAACCACCGCGCGTCGTGAGACGACGACTCGAATCTCTCTTATTCCTCGTGACTTCTCTTGACGAAGTTTCCACGGGACCTCTTATCACTGCTGTGTGTCCTGGTTTTCCTTTCGTTACACGAAACGGGAAAGGCTGAGACTGAGGTGACGTCACATAGAATTTAATTGATCATATAATCCGACGGAAGAGAGCCTTCTTTGTCGGGCCGGGAACGAGGCGATGCTTTTATCTCGACTTTTGGTTAACGAATTTATGTCGGTGCGGGCAGAATTTATTAAAGCCGCGATTGCTACGCGCTCGATAAATTTTGGGAGGGAATGAATCAAGCTATTCGAGTATGCAAATGGACCGATTTCTTTGGCGCCGCACGTACGCAATCAAGGTGGAAATCGAACTCTAACGGTCAGATTGATCTGCGAACTTCGAATTATTTGCTGGCGTGTGAAATTAGACCAATTAAATTACTTTTGCCCGCGGGAACTTGCTTCGAGGAAATTAAATGAATAATTGACGTTCAAGAATTTTGGGAAATTCGAACCAGTGACACATACTCGAGAGGGTGGAAGGTTGGTGGATTAACTCTACCACAGCGACCTGTATTTCTTTAATCGTATTCAGGGTTTGTTTAATTAGAAGAATTTCACGAGATTGCTGGTCAATACAGTCGATTAAAATAATCAACTTTGCCACGGGAATAATAGGTTGAAATAGGTGACTATCAGTACGTGCACTAAAATCGATACGATAACGAGGGCAAGAGAGAGATAGAATGTGGGTTGCTTGTTTCGGAGAATTAGCATTCCAGCAGATTATAGTGCGCTGATTATAGTACACGCATGCATGCTCCTCTACTGACTGAGAAACTAACAATGCCCGTCGACGTGATAATCGTAGATGAAACTATCGGTTTCCCGTTAATCTATCATCGCCAACGCGTTGCCCTCCTTTCCAAGCCAAACCGCCTAGTTTCGTCGAGTTCAAATGGAGCTTGCATATTTGTCGAAAACTTTTTATTGATGCATCAAAACATTTTCGGAAGGTATCTAAAAAGTATAGTAAAATCGGCGAAATGACCCACCCTGATTAACACGCAAATCAACAAGATATTAACCAGACCGTGTTCACCTCTTTCATCCTCTCTTCGAGGTAATCCAAAATTCCCCGGAAGATAACGAAAACTGTAAGGTAAGTCTAACAGTGGCCGCAATCGTCCCAGTCGCCGCACACCACCGCAAACATTTCAATTTATTAAGGATTCCGTAAATAATATTGCAAATGTAATAATTATGAGAGCGTTAACAATACCTCATTCATGCATAAGAAAAAATTGTTCATAATTGTGCGTGGATTATAATTTATGTTTACGCCACTCCCGGCAGGAACGAAAAGTAGCACTTTTCATGCATGAGTTAGATAACAGTAATTTGCGACACTAGTGTGATAAAACTTTTTCTGACGAGTGTGACTTTGCAGCACGATCCGAAGACGAGTGCTGCAATCACGCGAGTTCAGAAAAAGTTTTTCACACGCATATGGTACCAAATTTTCGCACGGAGTGTAATAAAACAATTTTTTTTTGTCAAGGCTGTCGAAAATTTTCGTACTTTCACCGTCTCTCAGAAAACTTTCACACCCGGTTCCACATTTCTGTATTCTCCCAACAAAACGGAAGCTTGACAACTCGAGCGTGGCAGGCAGCCTCCGTACACGCGTTTACAGATGATTATCCTTCACCTTATCTTCGACAATTAATTATTTGTTCCACCGTCCCCGCGGCATACTCCACTCGGCCACCTTGCCGGTGCGCGACCTCGTTATTTCTCCCTTCGTTATTGCGGGCCAACATTTTTGCTAAAGACGCCCGCGTATCATTACAGTATAAAACCAACTGGTGTATCCCTCTAATTGCGCGAGCGGGAACGTACCGCCGTTCTCTCGTGTATCTCGGCTTCTTTCTCCTCGGGTTTCTCCGCCGTTCCATGGAATTCAAAGTCGCTCCGTATAAACTCCCTCGTTGGTTTACCATCCTTTTATGTTTAACTCACTCTTCCATGCCCTCCCTTCCTCCGTTGGCTTGTTTCATTGGAAATAAGCGAGAGCCTCTTTCCCTCGGGTCTCTTCTTATACCGTTCGTATTATTCGTTTCGTTTGTACGAACGAAGGGCCGGAGTACGGAGACTGTGGAATAATCACCGACTCTCGTCTCCGTTCGTGCATAAAAGTGTATAAAGGTGCTGAAAGACGGTGGCGTGCTCGAGCTCTCTGCTAAGAAAGGTATCGAAGGGACGGGATGAGACACAGAAAAGGGCGAGCAGGAGGCAAAGGGCTGAGGACGAGGCTACGTGCGACGGACAAGGGAGACGGGCAGTTATAGAATGAAGGATAGGCGAAGGGGAAGCATCAACGATTAATTCACGTCGCTTCGATTTTGGCACACGGAGAAACACCGACAAAGGCGAGACGGGATCGTCGCCCTTTTCGCGCTTTTCTATCCCGCTTCGGGAGACAGAGGAGAACACTCTTGGCCGGCGTCACGTCGAGAGGGAATCGTCGGAAACGACGAGGCGGAAGATCACGAATCTAATTACCCAAAGGATATCGGAGAAGGAAAGCTAAAGAAACGGGATCGACGAGGCGCCTCGAGTTATCACCGCCCGGAGGTTCTTTGACGGTGAAGAGCCTGTCGTATTATTTTTTTTTCTACGTGTATATATATATATAAGTATATATATATATATGTATATATATACAAACACTTTAAAAAAGTTTACATTTAGGGCAATGAAGTTTTTATGCAGAAAATGGTACATTAAATTCCAATGTATTTGAATCAATAGTGAAGAAGAAATAACGTACTTTTACAATGTTATTTAAATGAATTATTCGAATTAAAGTAATTTTATAGGAAAATTAAAGTAAATTATCAAACGTAAAGTATTTCTAAAGTTGTTAATGTACTGTACATTAATTTTTCATCACAATCAGCACGTCTATCTGTGTTCAGCACGTCGATCCATATTCACCATATTCAACCTAACGCTTCTCCATTTTTCAGTCGAGAGTAAAAATATCCCGTACACAAACATGTACGATTAGACACAACTGTTTAAGATACACAAAAGTGTATTCTTACAATGACCTGGAATACTTCGCTTCGACGTGAGCGCCAGTAACCTTATCTCTCTCGCACTCGACGGATTTCTACGTAGCCTTGAGAGTTAAATTAAAACGGAACAAACGGCCTCTGTCGCCGATAAGCGACAAGTACAGTTCGCCTCCCGAAAATTCCGTTTCGTCCGTGGAAGCGATTTGCTGCACCGTGTGCACACGCGAAGCGCATCAGCAGAGATTGGAATACATTACGTATACGACCCGCCGTCAAGCCGCGAGATACGGGATTATACGGGGAAGGGCTTTCGAAAAGTTTCGCAAAAAGGTCGAGCGACGGAACACGCGGAGGATGCTCTCGCGCGACGGTATTGCCGCTGGTGCAGCATCCGTCGACGAATATTGCGGGAGTCCCGGCCTTGTCATACTCTCCGGGTCGTGCCTATCTTTCTCGGGTGCACAACGCGCATTCCGCGATATCCCGGTGTACAATGAGCGCACACCCCGACCACTTCGGGACGGGCACTCTCGCTTAGTTATGCTACCCGGGCCATTCATTTCGACGCTCGAAGCCGCTTTGTTGCTGCTGATACGCCCTCGAGTTTATCGTCGTATAAACCGCGGGACTCCTGCCGGTTTCAGGGGCGTTTCGATTTATTATCATTATTTTTTTTTTCAGTGTTTCATAACTTTTCGACAGTTTCGCTATCTCTCTCAGAGATTATACTGTGTTCTCCCTCTCTATTGGTTGTTCGGAGTTTTTATTCACTGATTACAAAACAACGGTTGAATCAACCAAAGATTCGGGCACAGACGGTCAAATAAATATTTTGATAGCAAAACAAAATATTGAAATGCGTTTAAAATATTTTGGCGAAATTATCCAATAAAATTGATGGATTAACCAATCTTTTAGTTGCACAAATATAAAAATATTCTCTTGACCGTCCATGTCCAATTTTCGTTTGATCCAACCTTTTGTTTCTCAGCGTTCGTATCGCAGGACTCTTCGACTCTCGATATCCGACGTTCCATTTTTCAACTTTACGTTCCGTGAGATATTTTAATCCCTCAATACCTCACAATACCTCATTGATGCATAATAGAACAAAATATTTTAATGCCTCAAAAATACTTTGTCGAAATCGTCCAATAAAACTGTTGAACTAACCAATCTCTTAGCTGTACAAATATAAGAATATTCATTTGAACGTCCGTGCACGAATCTTGGGTTGATCCAACCTTTTTTATCTCGGTGTTCGTATTGCTATTTGAATCTCGATATCCGACGTTTCAATTTTTTCTCTTTACATTCCGTGTGATATTTTCTTCTTATCCTGTGCAGCACAGCGCCGGATGCGGTGTAAGACCGGAAATCCTCGGTCCAACAAGCAGTACGAAATCTGTTGCGCCAAACGTCTCGACGGCAGTCGCTTTGCACGGCGCTTTCTCCATCCCTTGCAGGAACCCCTCCCGCATTTGCACTCCGGACGAGAACGAGGCCGTTTCCTTCGGAAGCGCGAGACATCCGCTGCGAACACTCGTGAACGCAGGCTCCGAGTTTGCATCGTAGTGAGCGTGACTCGACAGCCAGCGACGCACCGTGGTTAGTAGATACGGTACGTGTACGGTCGGACGTGTTGGATGAGACCGGATTCGTACTTTTTCGCGCAAAATTAAAAAACGTAGCATTTAAATTTTTTAAATAATCACATACGGAGACAATTTGCGACGCATCGAGATAATTTGCGAGGTCAAACACGCCGATCGGCTGCGAACTAATACTTTTTCACACGAAACTCACCCGTGAGAAAAAATTCCAACGATTCGTTCGAAGGGGAAACTTTCTACGCGAATATTAAATTTAAGGCTCACGGTAGATTAAGCACGTGCGAATATTCGAGATACGACGCGATGGAGAGAACGAAACTCGGGGAATGCGTTCATTCGCTCAGCAGGAAAGATTTGTAGATATAACAAACTTTATTGTCCACTGTACATAATTATTTTCTTGTGAATTTTACGAAAAAATACTTAAAATATAAACAGACATTTTTGTAAAACCATCGGAAATTTTAATGAAATTAACAGAAATGTTTGTAAGAGTAACAGACATTTTTAGAAAATTTACAGACATATTTTCAAAATTAATAAATTTTTTTTTTAATTAAAAAAAAGAATTGTGCACGTTTGTCGACAAGAAACGTCGGTACCTATTTTACTGTGCAGTGAGATCGAAAAATGTATTAATTGGAAGAATAAATTATCAACGTATGGAGGCTGCGGGACCGAGTGTCGATGTCGCCGCGGATACATTGTCGTCGAAGGCTACAAGCTATCGCGTCCGGAAGCGAGCTTCTGAATTATGGATTCGCAGTGCGTGCGCCGGACACGGGGATAAGAGTGCGTTCGGTTAGCCGGAGCCGGAATCAGCGACAGAAGCGAATACAGAGCCGCGCAGGATGCACGTTAGGCGTGGCGAACGTCCCGAGCATGGGCAAGGCCGCGTTAGCGGTGCTGACTGCTGGCGACTGAATCATTATCATGCAACTCCGAACTCGGGCAAGCGGCGGGTCCGTCCCGTCGTGCAGACGCATCTATCTTATTGCCGCCGGTGGACAACGGGTTAAGCTGCGAGGCGTCTCTTCCCTCGCCCTGCGTATACACGGACTGCCGCGCGTTCTGCTGCTGTGTCGGACGAGTTAAGGGGGGCGTACTCTTGCCGCGCGACGCGTTGCAATCGCGAATGCGAACGATCCGCATCGGGAGATGGCGGACGTTCGAGCATCGGCTATTCGGAGAACAAAATCGATTATCTCGAAAAAAAAGTTAAGAAATTCCATGCGAGAATCTTAAAAATATTTCGACAGAAGCGAAGAAACAATTCAAACATTCGACAAAAATTTCTATGCGGTACAAAAAGTTTTAATGCAAAAGCCAATAATAGATCAACTTACGATGTACGAGTACAAGACGAGAGTAATGAATGGTGGATAAAACGGAGCTTTTCACACAGCGATTGGAATTTATCGATGAATCCATTTTACCTCGATTTTTGTTTGTTTTCTATTAATTTTCATAATTTTATTATACCAGTTTAAGCGTAAAAACTTCATAATTTAGTGTATAATTTTTCGATTTTCTTTTTTTATGATTCAAAGCGAACTATCGAATACTCTGCGAACATGATAGATTTTTCTCTGCGTACTTTTCCGATGCAATTATTCTTTTGGTGCTTTGTTTCAATTATTCGACAGAGTATCAGCGGCTTTGTAAGCGTCCATCCGTTATATTTAAGTACACTTACAATTGTTGTTTAAAATTGTGAGGCGCCGTTAAAATTACATTTTACATCATACACGTTATGTACTAGCGATAAATTTGTGCAATTTATAAGTGACCGATCTCATTCACATCGTTCATTCAACGATGGGTTTCCTATTGTCCTTTTAATTAGGTCTAGCCCATTATTAAATAAATAAATAAATAAATAAATAAATAAATAAATAAATAATTCGATCGAACGAAAGACTTGCCGTTACGCTGGACTCGTGATTCGTAAGTGCGAAGAAAAAAAATCCCCTACCGAATCGGAGCGATGGCGATCGAAGGTGGCAGAAGTCACAGTTTCGCGAAGCGGTCTTAGCGCTACCTGCTGCACGCTGCAGCGTCGAAATCAGTTCGACTGCATCTCTCTTTCTCTCCTTCTCTCGCGTGGTTCTCCTGCCTCTCTCCGCGCACACGTCATTGGCATCTTCGTCGTCGTTCGGGTATCTCGCAGCACGGTTGCTCACTCGTGTCGCGTATGGATGCAAATTTGCTTCATTAGGGTATCGGGCAGGGTCTCGGACGTGGTTGGAATACGCCGGGACGCGGGTTCCGCCGGTTCCCGATATCCTCAGGCGTTTCGCGGGCCAACCGAAGACGACTCCGATCTCGCCAGGCTGGAACGACCGAACGTATGCGATATACACGTCGCGTCGGTCGTCGCTGCGGGAACGCACCAATTAAGACGCCGCGCGCGACCGGTCCCTTGGGCCGAACATTGCGTGCCTCGAGACATCGAATGAAGAGCATGAAAAAAAAAGAAAATTAATGCAAAAAATATGTCAAAAGAAAAAAATATATTGAGAAAAGGGAACATCGAAAAAAAGACGGCGAAGGGTATGCTATATGTCCACTTTATACCACGAAAAAAAAAATGGCACTGAGTATTCTGCGTAAAAGGATCTTCCCGATTGATATCATTAGCATACTGCGCGCGTGAGTCGACGGATATTAAACAAGTCCGTCCTCTGAGGTACCTGTTCTGGTCCGCCCTATAGCGAGGCCCACGCGATGCAGCTGCAACCGATCCTACGATCCATTATCTGAGTGCAGCACAGCGATGCATTGCATATGCTTATGCCGAGCTGAAGAGAGCTTTGTAGCTTCGATTCAGCCGGACGTGTACAGGCAGAGAGACGAATCATCCGAACTCGCATAATTCGATGGAGGCTGTTGAGCACAGGGGACGTGACTCGAATCACTCCAAAATATTGCAGTCATCTTGTGATCTATTGACGTTAGTCATCCGTTCTGTAATCCGTTCGGAATTGACATTAGTCTACGCCGTTTCCGTAATTTTTCCGCAATCTACGATTTTTATTATTAATATTATTTTTTTTTGTTTATTTTTCCATAACATTTTGACCGTTTCGCTATCATTCACGCTCGTTCCATCATTCGACATTTCGTATGCCCAAATCTCTTGGAGTTCACTGTGAAAAAATTTGTATGAAATTTAATGTAGTGGTACTGGAAGTCTTTATGAATAAACTAGTATATTAAATTTGATGTACAATTTTGATGAAAAATTAACGTACAGTATACTAAAAAATGCCGAAGTACTTAACTTTTCATAAATAACTTTATTGTGTTTCTATAAAAGTACTTTAGATTCAATAATTTACTTTAATTTCTCTGTAAAACTCCATTACTTTTCCTTACAATTGTACTTTAAATTTAATATACGTTTTTGGATAAAAACTTTCAGTCCGATACATGAAATGTACATCTTTTTTTAACAGTTTTTGAGATAGTTCTGAACAGTTTTTCTTGACCAATTGAAAAAACAAACAAGGTTAAATCAGCTAAAGATGCGGGCAGTGATGTTGAAATGCACATTCAGTTGGCAGATCAAAATATTTTAATACTTCACAAATATTTTCTTTCAAAAACATTACTTCTAAAGGTGCGAAACCTATGGAAGATTTTTTTTACCTCATTCGAAATCCCGATGTGTTCCTGTAATTATATTATGTCGATAAAATTTAGTTTGGGATGCGTAGGATAAAAAAAAACAAAAAAAATTGGTACCAAGCGTTGTCGTATATTCGTTCGATTTAAACGAGTGTGGGTTCAAAGAGATAGCACGTAATACGTGTCCAGTACGCGCAGGACTAGAGTCTCGTGCGCTATCCAGAGGGTACGCCGTATGTCGCCCGGCTTTGAAAATATTGCGGAGCTAAAAGTTGGCGACTTTGAGAGGTCAAAGTTCGTAGACTCGTGTGTCTGCAGCGGGTCGCGGGCAAGACGGAAAAGTATGGAAGAGCGGAAGCAAAAAATGAAAAAAAAATTACATAAAGTAACGAGAATGAAAAGAGAAAGGGACGAGTAAACGTGGAAGAAAGACGCGAGACGACGACGGCCATTCGTCGGGACGTCCACCGGATTTCTATGAATTTCTTTGCCCCGTTCGAGACTTCCTGTCTCGGCGGTTGCGGCGGACGACGAAAACGCGAGTGACCGCGACCCACGATAGGATGAGACGGTCTACGAGAAACAGACATTCGCCGGGCAACGCCAGGCAGAGCTACCAGTCTGGCTTCTTTCCGAGAGACGCGAGGCGCCCTTTTCCTCTCCGCTTTTCTCCACCGTTCGCCGGCGTTCGTCATATTTTTCTCCCTCGAGAAGGCAATCTTATTGCCGGAACCGCGTAAAAATGTTGGGACCACCTAACCAACCAGTTTCCGACACTGCGCGTCAACGTGCATCCACCCCATGTAATACTCAATTTTTCGATCTATACATCCGAGCTTATCCACGTACCCGCGCGCCGATTTTGCGCTTTTATTTTGTTACCTTCGTAGTCTTCTTTTTTCCGACGTATCTCTGCCGACACTGGACGGAGGCTGACCCTATCCACGAGAAACTTCAATCGCGACGGGAAGTAAATACAATGCCGTTTTTCTTCCTTCGCGATTCGATTCAACTCCTAGCATAGTATTTAATACGAAAACTCCCATCGGAAGTTAAAGTGAATAAGTAAACTCATTTTTAGCTTTTACAGTCGGTTCCGCAATACCATACATGGGCACTGCGTACCGAGACTGTTTTCAAATTGAATGTTGCGTAAAGCTCGCAATTCGCAAGAAAGGGTACGAAATATATGTGTTTTATATTTTTCCATACATGCGCGCCGGTATGTGTGTTTTCTATAGCCTCTTCGCATCCGTTCTCTTGTCTCCGAGGACTTTCACCCTCTTGCCTTCCATCAATTCCCCCCGCCCCTCCCCATCCCTCCTGCAACCGATCGAAGCCGAGAGAATTCTGCAGTCACTCTGATTGCGAGCACAAATCAAAACGTCACACGCACACCAGTGTCGCATCTACACTCTTGGCTCACTTTGCTTTTCCGCGTACAACCCTCTTGCAGAACTGCCGAGCGCCATTGTGCCACTTCACTATTCCCGTCGGGGATTTATCCTGCTCTCTCGGTGCGCCACTCGAAACCCTTTCCTACGTTCTTCTCATCCTCCCTATTCTCTCTCCCTCTCGCATTGTTCGCTCTCTGTTTCACCCAAATGTATCCACAAACATCCACCTGTGTATCCTCAATTCCTACAGAGTCTTTGTTTAATTTTCTTTAATCCAATCAATATCCAAAGTATTTCGGATTTCCGAAGGCAGGAAAGTAATTGACGGTATGATCAATTATTTGGCGTATTTATTTAGAGAAATTTGGTGTGCAGCTATTTAAAAATAATGTATATTTTTAGATCTAACGCTGAGAAACGAAAGTCACTCGAATGAGTCCGGGGCTATGAATTCACTGTTTACGGATTTTACAAAATTGATTCATGATAATTGTTAAAATTTTTCTATTTTTTTTTTATTTTCGCATTTTACGGCACTCTTTTCGACTGTTTTGCTATATTTTCCCGAAAGCTTAGTCACGACCCATTTTGCCCCGTGTCTTCGGTGCGCCTCCATTTTCACTTCATCCCTATTTAAAATATACAACATACAATATTTTTTATTGACCGTTAATATCCTTTTCGAGTCGGTTTTATTAACCGGTTTTCGATTACTCTCTCTTCGCTGTATCGCCGCTGCTCAAAAATTGATTTATCGTAGTCAGTGAACACGAGCGCCCGGTCATAAAGGCGGGGGATACTGTTTTTCGATTAATACTTAAATCCCATTTCCAAATACAAATGGAAACGATCTCACTCGGAATGGAGTTTGATGCGTGACGGCAGGTGTATTAGTAATACGCTTATACAACGGCATTACAATGGGCATGTTTTACGACGTGTGCTCGTGAATTCGTTACTCGACGCGCAGTGACCTGACCTGCGAGGGATTTACCGGGAACCGTTTCATTTTTATTATTTCTGCACTCCCGTTTCGTTTTATTTTTTACCTTTTTTTCGATCGGTACACCGTTGCTTTTTTTATCCGTCACGAATTGTCGCGCATGTGGGTAAAAACAAATTGTATTGTTTTGAGCTTTTTTTTTTTCTCTTCTACACAATTCGGGAAAACATAGTCTGTGCCTTCGCAGATTCTCCTCTCCTCCGGCACATCGGCGGTACAAAGTACCGAAATATCTACCCCTTTCGGGGAGTTCGGGTTTTCGCCCACCGACAACCGCTCGCCCCCGGGCGTATAAACCCTCCGAGCTGTGTATTATGCTCCGAGTGTAAATAGATTCGAGGTGGTAACGCCACCAAACAGTACAACCGTTGTATACGCCAGTGTACTGCACTGGCGGGGCTTTCCCGTACCCTCGCGACCGGGCGAGTATAATTATTTGAGCGCTCTATGGTACAGTGGGATTCAGCATTCAGGAAGGAAATTGCACGGCCGGGAGGCTCGTCGCTTGCACTGACGCGCTCTGATATTTACGAATTGGAACGAGTTTTCGGCACAGAACCCAAACATCAATACTGCAGCGCCGAGTGGCGATACAGTAGTGGTCCTCGAATTTCGACGAAAGTCTGTCTGTATCCATAAACTGGCTGTTATTACACGCGGCTATAGCAATAAGAGAGAGAACATCGCCGCGTGAACGATACATTAACTGCATTGCTGTGTCAAAACGCGCAACGCACTACGGCACGAAAATTCGATGAAATTTAAATCAAACGAGTACTCGAAAAAAATCAACTATTTCGTTCGGATGGAAATGTCGAGTGTCGGTTATCCAGCGTCTATGTAATCGACGGAGAGAGAACATTTTTGGTCGATGACGCTTTTCGACTCGTCCGTAATCGACCGAGAGCGAACATTTTGCGGGCACAAAGCTCAAAACCTTCACTGACAGCCGGAAGGGTTTTTTTCATTTTTCGCGGTACCGAAGAGAAATCAAATTACGCAATATCCATAAATTGACTAATTCATTATCGCGCAAAATTGGGTTATTCGGCGATCGAAAATGAGTGGAAAATTGAACAATTTTACACAGATCGAACGGTAGCACGAGCCTCAATCTCTTCAATATTCGAATGAACTTCGACTACGTACGAGCCATACATTTTTAACTGCGTATATTTGCTTTCCTGAAAACCGTCGAATCTCGTTCGACGCACGTCGAGAACACGTGAAGTCCAGCCCCAATCCATGTTACGAGAAACAATGGAAACGAGGCAGTGAAATCGGAGTTTAGGTAACTCAGCCCTCGATCTTTTCGTTCGTTGGATTTTTTTTTTCATTTTTTTTTTTAACTAAGCCGAGGTTGGACGCCGGACGAACGTAGAAACAGGGTTAGCGCGCGGACGAGCGGCAGTATTAAAGTTTATGTAACTGCGTTCGAGCTTTTGGAGGATACGTGGGACGGCCCCTCCGGACGGCGGCAGTGTATAGTAATCTAGTATACCGTATACTCCGTTGGCTACTGTACTACGAGTGTGTAGGCGACGCGTTGCGATGTCCCATTGTACCTTAATCCGTTTAAACACTGTAGGAAACGCAACGCTGCGAATGTTCAGGATTATCCGTTTAAAGCTGTTTTTCTCTGCGTACATTTCGCATATGGTTCGCTTGTAATCCGTCTCGCAGTCGCACAAGCGAGTCAGGGTACTAAAGGGGGGTTGGGGGTTTATCTCGTCAGTGAGTGAACTTTTCAGTGGGCCCTCGAAACGGCCCCGTAGCCGGTTACTTTTAACCAGTGCCATTATGTGTATACGTGTGTAGGCACCGACGCATGGAAACCGGTACGAAGCGCACAGTCCTGGAGCCATTGCAAATTACTTGCAAATTAAATGCCAGCTTCATGCCTCGAGCCTTTCTCAACGCCGGGACGCGACACGTACGACAAAATTGGCGAATACCAGTCACTATGAAAAAAAAGAAAAAAATTAGCATAAAAATGGGTATCAGAGGACCATTAAACGAAGGTAAATCTGCAATGCGTATTTACCATGAGTCGGTATTTCATAGGACCGGAAATGAAAGTTCCTCATTGCGCGGTGTTGTTTGAATCGGCAGAGTCGAAAACCTAAAGTAGTCTCTCCAGTGGTGCTTCACTACTGATTGCACAAATATAGGCACACGGCAACGAAATAGATGCATACATCTGCATCGGCGAATGCTGCAAGGTCAGCGGTACTAAACGTAGAGTTCTGGAGCGATTGCAAATTAATTGCTAATTAAATAACACCGTCATTCCTCGAGCTCTCTCCGGAACACCACACGCATGATAAAATTGACAAACGCCAGTCACCATGAAAATAAAAAAAAATTGAGCACAAAAATGTGTATCACGCGGTAATTAAACGAAACAAAATAAGCGATACGTATTTACCACGCGCCGATATCTTCTAGGACCGGAAATGGAAATTCCTCATTGCACGGTGTGATTTGAATCGGCGAAGTCCTGAAGTAGTCTCTCCAGTGCTGTTTCGCCGCTGTCTGCACAAATATACGCACACCACAACTGCTCGGTGAAGTACGCGCATGTATACCCATCGGCAAGTGCTGCAATGTCACCGTGACGATCGTAATGAAGCGAACGCTCGAGCGTTGAATAAATAAATATTCTGTCGGGTAACCGAACACCGGTAGCATCGGAAAATGGCATCGCTCTCCGTATATCTTGATACGCTCTGTTTCTCACGCCGTTCTACGAGTTCCTTCGCTACAGTAGGCTCTTCCGATAAACAGCGCGATCGCGACTGTGTAAATTAGGTTCCTCGGGAGACGCAAAATTTCCACCTCATAATCCACCATTCTCTTCCTCATTATCCGCCAAAGCGATTTTCACGGTATTCTTGACTATTTCCTCGAAGAACTTCACTTCGGAAGTGTAAAATATCGTGAAAAAATGGTCTCTTTTAAAAAATAAAAATCAGCCAGCTCGACCGAAAAGGAACTGTTGCTCGAGCCTGCAGTTCCGCAAGAGAGTTCTCATCGAAGCGATTGTCTTACGAGGAGTCCTACTGTACTGCTTCCACCCTCCATCGGGACTATCGCCTCCGCCTTTGCCGCTTGTCTGACACTTGTCTTCCGCATCCCCGGCCCACCCCGTTCCCGTCTTCCTGCCGTCGCTCGTCCTTTCTGCCATCCTTCCTTCCGCCGGGTCATCCCAGTCACTGGAGAGGATGTCCTCGGGATCCTCGCTTATCACTTAATTATGAATTGGAAACGTAACGTCACTGCTACAGGTTTGCACCACTGAGAGAGAGAGAGAGCTGCCGCATCGTCGGGCCTGAGTGCCACTCGAGCTTGATGGGAAACATGTGTGTCGTCCCTGATGAGTTTTGGCTCGAACACAGTAGTAACAGACGCTTCCACGGCCTCGCATCCCTTGCGGGAAACGGACGGCTGGTACTCCGACTCTCCTGTCTGCGTGTTGAGTTCCTGAAGCTGGGCGAAGGTTCGCGATCCGTTAACAAAGAGCCTTCCCTCCTGCTGTCTTCCCTACCGGGCGCGCACGAGTCGCGCGAGGGGTCGTCTGTTCACTCTTCGTGACTGCTGCTACAGCTCTCCCGTACACGGAGGAAGAAAGGAAAGAAAGAAAAAAAAAAGTGTTTCGCTCCCGCTGATAACGATGTGGGAAAACAGTGCGATCCCTCGGCCTTGTATACCCTCGCTCACCCTCCGCTTATAGGCATTCGTTCGGGTGAAAAGAGCGTCGGGGTGGCCCGTACACTCGTTTATACTATAGCGAGCACTCAAATTAGAGTGTATTAACGAACATGTTGCTTATATTCGGCGGGGTTTTGCATTGCTCGGGTGCTTCGAGTCCTCGCATCGATTCCCATTAAAATATTGGACGTGATTAAATTATGATAATAGTAATAACGATACAGTAGATTGGTTGGGCCAAGGCGATGTCTTCGTCGTTGCACTACTTTGCAAAGAATCAATTCTTTTTTTTTTACTTTGACTGTAAAGAAATCGAGACTGTAGGATGTAGGGGAGGGCGGGGTAAAATGGGCTGTTGTTAATTATTTCCTTTCTTGTGGGGCTTTAAAAAAGTGTAAAAAAAAGTGAAGATGCTTTTTTCGTCGGGCGATTCCTAATCGTCCAATAAACTATTTCGGTACCTTATACAAATCGGCATGGCTATACTTTTAATTAATTTTTTTATTAAAGATGAATACCGTATATTACTCGAATCGAGTAAAAATATCCTTGAGTCTGGGAGAATGAAACAATGAGGTTTAATATCACGCCTCCGTCACCAGCACTTTCTTTATTAATGGGTATGAAACGACGGGTGTATGATTGTGATGAATAAAAAAAGTACGTAAAAATTAGTAAAAGCAGTGAGAGAGGGAGGGAAAGAGATGGGTTTGATGCAGCATGCTTATGCTGCTTATTCGCTTGTCGTGCCATGCGCCTGCCCGAGAAGCCAAGAGAACGCTGCTGTGTACGCTTTCAAACTTTAAAGCGAACAGCACGAGAGAAAAAAAAAGAAAAAGAAAAATCGAGAAAAAAAACGCGTGCTACGCCACGAGGCAGTTCCGGTTAATTACTTCGCCTCCGGGATTTGCTGGTTCGTCCCAACTATACAGGCATAAGGGAAGATGAGAAAAAAAAACTGAGGGACAGGGATGCTGGGCTCCTACCGAGAGTCGCGGGTTTCTGAACGCGGATTACCTTGAAAAATTCGTTTATTGCATGCCCCTGAAGGGACTTTGTCTATGTACACCTGCATATCTTATATATATTGTATATATAACCGTAATTTATATATACATAAGTATATGTATACGGGGCATTCTCTAGAGTTTCGACCTGGGTCTAACCCGCCACATCTTGGATTGGGACCGCGATTTTTTATATGACTGAAATAATTTTCAAAAGCCCCCCCGATTTTTTTATTAGATTTTTAAAAATCGTTGATAATTATTATCAACAATTATGATTAAGTTAAGTTAAGTTGTTATGATTAGAAAAATGAACTTATTGATCGGCATAATAAAAAAATCTGAAAAAAGGCACAAAGATCTTGTGCCATCTATAAAAAAATTTAAGATTTGAAGACCTTCTATTTGTGTTCTAATTTTTTTTTTTAATAGTGATTAGAAAATTAGAAGAAAAGAATCAGTCGATTATGTAGCTTGTCGTATAGTTTGACGATTTTTATACGCTACACTGCATTTTTGGGAATCTTTCAGATTTTTCTAAATTTCATCATTTGTGAGGTGATAAAACGTTTTTCTTTTCTTCTATAAACTCGATCCTTTTTTTGTTACTTTGATAATTTATAACAAGAACCTCCTGGCGTCCAGCGAAATACGTGAGAATACGTTACCGAATTCTCCGCGAGGATTCTCGAGAATTCATACCTTCGTACACCGACAGACTCGGGTACGCTATTTAGAACAGCAGAATGCGAGATAACAAGACATCTGCACTATCGACAGTTGCTATCGATCGGCAAAACGATAGCAGCTCTTTTTTTAAAAGAAAACTCGGTTGTTTACGAATCTTAAATTGTTTCCGAACATTAATTATTTTACAAACATTTAATTGTGACGAGCATTCAATTGTTTCCGAACATCTGTGCCGTCGATTCATAAAAATAAAGGCAACGAGTTGAAAATTTCGATGAGGCGTTAAGATCGAGCTTTCAAGGCAAATCATCGAAGTGGTAGGTCGACATTTTTTTTTCTCTCTCGATGCCTGAATTGTCATTAGTCGCATCAGGTACTGCGCTCACCGATAACCCACCGTCGACGTCAGTGTCGGTCGAAAAATGGGACGCAACGGGACCCGAAGATCGACTCGCGGCCATTTCCCAAATACATTTTTCTCACGGTCCGAATTCGACTTTATCGCTCAGAGAGTAAAACCCCGCCTGGCGAGTTGACGGTTTAAACAAAAATAACAGTGCGCGCGAGTTCTCGTCTGTGGGCACGTGTGTGGAAGGGTATTATTATTTTCGCGGGACACTGTAGCCGAACGGCACGTACGTTGTTATATACACGGGCACACTGGCTCAAGATTTATCTCGGGATTTCCTTTTGGCCGTTGCCACGTCCTTCCGGCTTTCCGCTTCGCTCCGCGTAAAATGTACCGAAAAATCCTGGCGCGCTCTTCGTCGCCGCGACGACGAAGCAAGACCGCACCGGACCCCCTGCCTCTTCCTCGCTGGAGAGGAACGTTCCCGCCCCGCCGCGAAAAATTTTATCACTCGCATTTTTCAAACGCTTCTCCGACCATTGTTCTCCTTCTGTACACCGATCCACCCCTTTTTTCGTCTTATTTGCTTTTTGCTTCGTACCACCTCACTTTCGACCGTACCGCTGTGTACGCAAGGTTCGCGATGCTTATTTTCTTTTCTTCTTTTCGTTCTGTGCGAACCGTATACATTTTCAGCTCAGTACACTCATTCGTCCGTACCGCTCTTCGCACATCGCGCAATAAATTATTTAATTTCGCGAATTAAAAAAAAAAAAAACTCGTGACGCAGCGGAATGGTTTGATAAAAAAGTGAATAGGCGACGGCGCGCCGAGGGAAAATAACGGAGCTGTGAATCCGAACAACCGAGCTTATCACTCGGGCGTCCGACTCGGATTGACAGTCAGATTTTTTTTTCATTATAGACATCGCTGGAAAACCATTTTGACGCCTGTCTGTAAAATATTTTTTAAAAGGCTCACGATGATTATAAATTTTTACACGAACGTACGAAGAAAAAAATTAAGTATGCGTACGCTACGTTGTTGTTTATTTATTTATTTTTTTCTAAATCGTTAAAGGGTTTCACTCAGCAAAAGTTCGGTTAGTTATCGTCGAAACGCATGTTCGATACTTGTGAATCATCCTGTATAGCTATGGAACGACTCCCCTCAGTAAATCTAACCCTTCGTCTCTTTCGCTAAGTCGCTTTCTCGTTTGTCTTTACTCGCACGCACACGAGCGCCTCGGGCGTGCTTATAAACTGTACGCAAAAGTGAACGGGGCTTCTGCGATTCATGACTTTCCTCCACGGTACTCGGAACAACGTTTAGCGCACCGAGCGGCAATTATCGAAAAACGATTACCCGACCGCATATGTGGAATATTTCTACGTTTGTTCGGACCGATGTTGTTAGGGGGGCACTCTTGTTAGGGGGGCACCCCTTCCGCGTAAGCCATTACGCTCTGCGACGGGAAACCTTCTTCGTCGGTATTTATATTGGTACCAGTTTCTTTGCCACATTTATACAGGATGTCGCAAAATTATTGAATAGAAAATTTATGACTGCAATGTAAAAAAAATCGTATGAAATTTAATGTACTGGTCTGCAATTGGAACTGGTACATTAAATTGCATACACAATTGTGATGAGAAATTAATTCAGTGTATTAAACACATTGAGATCTATTTTTAATAATTTACTTGATTTTTACTATGAAAATGATTTAATTTTCATAATTTAGCTTAATTTCAATCAAAAAGTGTATTTATTTTTCATCACAATTGTACATTAAGTCTATAATTTTTTTTTTACAGTGTCACGCGTCATCAAAGAGAACGTTTTAGGGAAAATTTCGTCGAAGAAAAAAATCAAAATGAAAATAAATAATAATAATGGACCCCTTCGGACAAGAAATGTTCGTTAAATGTAGAAACCGTTTCTACTGTGTAGTAAAATGGATGTACTTTGGAGTTTCGGGGAATTTTCTCATACTGTCCAGTGAAAATTAATTGCAACACTAAATATAGAAACTCTTAACATATTCCTCTCGCCGTGAATAATTAACAAACTTTGTCCCAGTGCATTTATTTTAATGTAGGATCGCCTCATTGGCGAAACATTGAAAGTTTGTAACTCGAAAACTATATGCGAAACTGTATACTCGCCTTTATTCCTGGATGGGAACATACCAGTTTTTTCCTTCCTCATGAAGGAGCTATGTTTTCGTAAAAAATTATTTTTTCAACCCTACAACTCATAACTGGGGTCCGAACGCACCTCATGCAAACGCGAAAAAAATGAGCTATTTGCTGATTTTTTCCGGTTTTCAGTTTTCGAATGAGTTTTTCATGAACTACGTGTAAATGAAATCAGATTTCTCGTACACCATTTTATTCCTTATGAAAAAACGAAGATAACCATGTATCAAAAGCTTGTTTATAAGACCGGTTTTATGATCAAGAAAAGTGTGAGTTGCGTTCGAAGGTAAAAAAATTACGTAATGAGTTGTTGGGTTAATTAGAGTACTTAAAATAGTCTACAACGTCGAGAAATGCGATTTTCGGCTGCCTTCCGACTATATGTGTGTGTATGTGTGGATGTGGGCAAATTTGACACGGGAATGGACAACACTGTAGAATGTTTGGTATTCAATTTAGAGAAAATTGATCAAAAGGTTTACACTTTATGAAATTTTGAAAATTTTGAATTTTTAGACAAATTTGTATCTTAATTTCAACGAGAGTTTGTGCACCTACAATAAATGTTGTGGTACCTCTTGACCGTTTCAATATTATGAGATGTAGAATTTTTGTTATGGTACGAGAAATTGTGCAAAGTAATTTGCACATAGCTTCTTCAATTATTACATTTTTGCCTATCCGTTCTTCTATGACCTAAATTCCATGAACGAATTTTCTATTACAGAAAGTTACGCGCAATTTTTTATTTTTTGTGAATATTGTAAGCCTTTGGGCAGGTACGTGCGTCCAGAATTATAGAGATATCCACATGCGTCGGCCAGCGTTACGGTACATGCGTGTATCCATAATGAGATTCACGTGCACGCATCCGTGATGATAGCGGCGAGGATACCGTTGCGATGTAAAACGATCCCGGATGGGTCGGCGTGCAGGGCCCAATTTCTGTCGATACCGAAATCTCGCCGATTGATCGGATAAAGGGAATCTCCCCGAGCTCAATCTGTCCGTCGTTTGTCTGGTGCACCGATTAATTACTCCCGGAGCCATAATATCGTGAGTATCTCTTCGTGGCTCTGACACGAGTATCTGAACTGCCCGCGTTATACGATAATCATTCTTTAGCTCTTGGCAGTACAACCCTCCTACGCTAAATCCATAGCTTGCATAATGTGCCGTTATAATAATCAAAAAACTTTTTCTTATTCTATCAACCGTGACTTTATCTCGTCGCGATGGAAATTACACCATAAAAAAATGATACATCCATTACATGATTATTAGCAGGTGAAGGAATTGATTTTTTAATGGATAAAAAAGAAGTAGTTGCTCATTAATGGTTACTTGTTTTAACCACGTTGTAAAAATGGCAAAATCTGAACTGCACGAGCCGCGACCTAATTAATCGTTAACACTTAAGCCCGCTCGGTCCGCCCCGAGAGTTTTCATTTGTTTTCGTTGATGCGCTTTTCGCTAATTCGACCGATGTAACAACCTCGGATCATCGCGGCTAATTCTCGAGAATAAAGCAGCTTTGTTTCGGGAAAAGCGAAGGGTACGAAAGCCCGGACGGGGCATGAAACTACTCAGGATTGTCGGTGAGTTAATCCCTTTTCTCTGCTCACCGTGTACCCCCTCGCATCGAGGCGAATCGAACGGGGGAGACTTCCGAACGACAGCGAATTGTTCACTCCATCCGATTCTCTCGGTTCTGTACCAGCCCTCGACGTTGGGCTGGCCAACCCTCTCGCCGGCTAGTGGTTTTCTCGAGGCCGCCCGAGATAATACGAACGTGGCGAAGAAGAGGGTGGTGTCGAGGATCGCGCCTCGACGCGCATCGCCCCGCACCAGGTGTCAAAGTTCCCACACGACACCCACACCACCACCTTCGAACAACCCGACGATGCCAGGCGTTGGTCTTTTCGCCCCACTCTGCCTTCTCTCCCCGTGCTTTTGTCTTTTGTTTTTTGTCCTCCTATTTTCCCGCGCTGTAAGCTTCAATGTCCCATTCCCGCGGTCGCTCGCTAGTACGAACAGAGCCGAACTGTCGATGGGCAGACTGGGATATCACGTGGGGATCGATGGGATATCACGTGGAACATAAAAACTATCCATAGGTCTGTGTCATCGAGCATGATTTCGAGGAGGCCTGTGATCGAAAAGATGAAATATTGTAGAAAATCGCTAACGGAAATCTATGCAACTTGTCATCGTGAGGCAAACTTTAATCTATTCTTCACCGCGACGACTGCAACTGATTTTGCTCCTCGCATAATATTTGATTCAGTAACTGGTGTCAGACGTAAAAAAAAAGTTTTTTTTTTTTGAAAATTCGAAAATTCGAAAATTCAAAGTAACAAAGTATTGTAGTGATCGAAGAAAAACGCGTTGTTGCCTAAATATCCTTAAGTACTCTGACATTAAAATCTCATTTTTTTTTATTTACGAAAACAGCTTCCTCTATGAGGAATCAAGAAGGTGATGAAGCTTGGCCTCACTGTTTATGAAATAGGCCGAAGAACAAAGCGAATCCATATCCTTGATTAGCAGCCCGATCACCATCGGGAAGATACAAAATTGAATCGATCAAGCGTAATTCGTGTTCGGCACTGAAACTGCTCGAGGGATGAAAAATGGATCCGCCACGGAGGACGTGAAGGAGGTCGGGACAAATAGCAACGTCAACCTTCGGTGTTCGCATTATGCAGCGATCTTTGTCGCTCCTTATTCGCTTAATCATGCTATGATTTACGACGAGGTACGCCGGACACGCCTGTTGCTGGAGGATATAAATATTACTATATCATCGTCGCTTCCGGAGTGCGTCATCGAATCGCCCGGCGAAGCCAACGGCGACACCGACAGCAAGGATGATGATGATGACAATGATGATGATGACGACGACGATGATGATGGTAATGATGATGATGATGATTGTGATGATGATGACGAAGCCGCGTGCATTCGACTTATCGCTGGTCGTTGCATAACACGCGAGGCAAAGCTGCGGGAAGAGCGCCTTGTAGCTTTCCCATCAGTAGGCAGCTTCGGCAGCTTATACCGCCTCTATACGGAGGTAGAGGGAGTGTAAAGCTCGTGTACTACTCGTCCGGCAACTCGTCGTCTATTCGCAGTCAAGTAGCTCACTCCTGTCCATAGGTAGCTGGTGACGTCGGGATAGACGAGGGGGGCGGAGGGGGGGGGGGGTTTGAGCAGAGATTTACGTTCACTTCGAAGCAGAGAGCCACGTTATCGCATTAGCTCTCCCGCACGCGGGAGGGATGGCCGACCGGCGGAAAGGCCACCGAGAGAACGATCGCCAACGATGATGCATGCGCTTAATTAATGTACGAACCGCGTGTTCACTCGCCGGTCATAAATATTAATCGGGTCTCTGTATCGTAAGATCCCGGGCATGATCGAGCCCCGACGACTCGACGATCCCGTACGGAAGCGGGATGGAATAAAAATTGCTACTGAATTTAGCATTCGCGTGTGGCTCTACCTTGGTCACGAAGACACGGCGAATGGTCGGCCAGCACACGGGAATGGAGTCGACAGGGATCGCGGCTATCGATATCTCGATTAGCTTCTATCGCTGACGGAGCCGCGAGTTATTTTTTTATACATCTCGAACTTACTGGAAAAAAATAATAAAAAAAAAACACAATTAAAAATCCATCACGGCAATATCAATAAAGAAAACCCGTTCGCCCGACCGCATTGTCGTCCTTTTACGCAGCTCGCTAAGCCTAATGGATTTTAGCTGAAGACGACAGACCGTTTTACAATTCCCCCTTCTTTCTCTCGTCTCGAAGCTTTGTATTATTTTCCATTCTCTTCGGGGGAGCGAAGAAATCGAAAAAGTAAGGAAAGACGAAAAGCAAAGCCAGTGAAGTTATGGGGTGTCCTTGGAAGAGGAGTGGTCCTGCTCTGTGAGCGATCGAGTGGTACACCGTGCCGGTGCCGTTGGTTTTTCAACCGAGAATTTTCCTCGGGATAAAATCGAGTCCCATTGAACAGCGGTGGCTCTCGAGTGCCAGATAGCGCCGGGGCGTTGCGGAGTGAAATGGAGTTACAATGGCCGCAGGGATGCTTGCACCCCGGACTTTTTTTTTCTCTATTTTTCATTTGGACGCATTGCGGGCGATAGGGCGAAAGCTCTCCGGCGCCATTCGATTTTCCTCCTCTGTGCGCCCAACGCACGCCATCGCCAGAGGAAAATGTATATTACAGCAGCAACAGCGAACCTACGCGTACGGGTTGAGTGTATACGCACGAGAGTCTTGAGAAACTCACCCTCCGGCGCTGCGAGGAAACGAGAAGAATGGAGGAGAGAATGAAGGAGGAGAGCTGGAGAGGAATGGGAGAAAAAAACGAACCATCACAGAGACGGAGGGAAAAAGTTCTCGCGTCTTCGCGCACCACGGAGCTTCTGTTCGCGGAGACCTCGCAGAGTTTTTCCTCCGGGAAAAGCAGCCGGAGAGACTCGCTGACGAGTAGGCAACGGCAACAACCCCTTTCTCGCTTCCGCAAGGTTACTTCACCCTTCGCGCTCATGCGAGCGTGCTTCTTTTCGAGTACCACACACAACTGAGTGAAGGAAATGCTGTTGACGAGGAAAAAAACCGTAGTGGGTGCCGCGGTTAAATTCTCTCGCGTATACTCAAGTGAAATTCTTCATCCCCCATAACGTAAAAATAGAAACCGCGGAGATCTTCATCTTCACTGTAGCTCAAACATTGAAGCATTGAAACGATTTATTATAGATTTTTAAAAACATAACACATCAATTCGAGCCAACAATTAACCCTAGAACTCAGGTATGGGCTGGAAAACCACCCCGGAGTATATTCAAAAAATGCGATGTTTGGCACTTTTCTTTACGTTTTGGGCTTTAAATGTAATTTTCATCTCCTAAATGTTAATAAAATAAAATTTGCCGCAGACCCGTTTTTTTCCTTATTAAAAAAACCGATAAGATTCATGTGCGGGAAATCTCATTTACTGCTCAGAACCCTTTTACGTAGAAGAAATGCGTCGGGCGGAAATCTACCCCAGTCATGAGTTAGAAGGTAGAAAAAATGGTAGACGAGGTGTAAGATTAATAATAATAAATAAATAAATAAATAAATAAATAAATAAATAAATAATAATTAATAGTACATTTGACCGGTGTAAGAGGGTACCTTTGACATAGAATCGAGGTCCTTCGACTGGTCGACCGAGGTTGTATCGGGGCTTTTCAATTGCGCGAACGGTGCGCAGCGCTTGTAATACCGAAAGCGTACAAGCTTTGTTTCGTCGATCCAACCGTTGAGCCGTACGGGCAACCGCGTACTACACGAGATCGGCGGCTGGCGAAAAAGCAATGCGGTATGTCGCGGAGAGCTTCGCCGCTCTCGCGTTACGGTCCTCGTCGGAGAGGGAACGAAAGGATACCGATATGCTTTGTTACGCGCCGCTCGCGTCCTCTCGTCGAACACTCGCAGCCTCCGCGCGGCCTGTTCGCCCGTCCTCCGTCCGCTCGCCACACTAAACATGGAACGTTTGTACGCGTACGTGTACACACTGTGCGCATACTGTGCACACCCACAATACACGCGCTTCCCTTCGTATCCCTCCGTTATACCCGCGTATTCGTTCTATATCCTTCCTCCACAGCCGACCGACTAAACTACAAGGACAATACGACATTCCCTATTGCGGTATGCTCGAACGAAATTAATTCCCCCGACCGTTCGGAAAGATCCTTGCATTAAATCTTCGTCACATTCCCCGCGGTCTTGTTAATCAGCCTCGATAAATTCGTGTAATATATAAATTCAAAGGTAAGCGATGAAAATATCCGATTGGTGAGAAGATCTTTTTTTTTTTGAATTTTCAACGAGCATTCTTGCGATCGGAGGCGGAGATACGGCGATACATGGGGTGCGGCAAAATCGTATATGGAGGAGAGCGGAGTGTGTTTCCGATACATCCGTGTATGGTCTCGGGAACGAGATGAATACGGTTTCGGGATGTACGTCCCGGCGGTTCTCGTCGTGTATTCGATATTACGAATGATCAGCCGCGTCGAGCGGAGGCGAGCCGAACACAGGCTGTGTAGAAACCGAACGGGTCTGATGTTCGGGCGCACGCGTCCGAACGACCACTTGGCTTTGCGCGCACGTATTCCGGTAGCCTTAGGCCCTGATACGTACCCGCGTCACGCATCCTTCTGCGTTCTTTTTTTTCCGTTTTTTCGGCGACCGTTGCGAGAAAGTGGAGTGCGCCCGCCCGCGTTCAAACTATAGTCTCCTTTGCCCTCGCATGTTTTTTTTTTGCTTTATTACTCCACCACTCCTTTTTTTCTTCATTGTTTCTCATTCCTTTTCGGCGGTCCGTGAATTAAGGGTGCCGTGAGCTAGCTCGGAAAAAATGAGGATATCGTTGGGATAATATGGTGGATGTAGAGATGGTCCCTCTCTTACTTCCAAATTGGCATTTATTCATTTATCGAATAATTTATTAAACCTTCGTGTAATGGAGACCTTGCGGAAAGCGAGCCCGCTCTGTGATCGGTAAATAGTTGACTCTTTTAGCTACAAAAGCGATGTGAATTTTTGTAATGAATTTTTTTTCGGCGCCGTCAATGAAACTCCACTTCGAGGTATGTCTATGAATTTTGCATTTTTCTTTTTTTTGCCACACTTTGTTATTATTCGAGGGGACCGAGGATTATGGAGTGGCAAACTTTCGAGGTCGGCGTTGGACGATAATTAATATTGAATGAATTATGAGATAAATCGATTTAAAAAAAGTTGACAATTGACATTTTCATATGGATGTCTCTTCAAAGTTACAAATTGAAATTTTCATATAGCTTTCTCACAATGTTCTTTTATTCGCAAAGCTTCTTCGATGAGAAAGCATTTTCTGTTATTTTTGGCTCCCTCACAGAGGAATCTTCGCGAATAAAGGAAAATTTTGAGAAAGCTATATGAAAATTTCAATTTTCAACTTTTTTCAACTATTGTATTCCGGCAGAGTTTTATTTCAATTCGCGTAGAGTTTTATTTTGATTCTGGTAGAATTTTTTTTCAAGTGGAGATTTTCTTGGACGCCTACATCCCAGTAGAATTATCATGAGGTGGAGTTGTTGACGACTGTTCCGCTCTGCTAGAAATTTTATTCATACAGCAGCAGAGATTTTGGGTAGAGTTCTAGTGCGGTACAGTTGCATTATGGTGGAGATATTTTCTGGTAAGGTTGTGAGTGGTAGAGATCTAAATGTGTCAACATTTTTATAAATGACGAAGCCATGCGCAAATTACTTTGCACCTTTTTGTTAAATTGCGATGAAAAAAATTACGCAAACCGAGTTGTGAGGTTAACAACGGCGTTCGTCGCCAGGGTACAGCTTGTCTTGTTTTTCGCAAAGTCAGAGTTAGGGGTGGCTCTAACGGGCACGGTTGCCGAGTGAGCAACGAGCCAACAGAGAAAAGAGTGTAGTTATTTGGCGTGTGTTACAGTGTGAAGGAAAGAAGGAGAGGGGTAGATTGCGAGTCTCTTGGTTACAGCGGCTTCTGGCCAGGCTCTAAATTACGAAACTGGTCCGAGAACCAGGAACTAACCGTGCAACACGGGGCCTTCCACCTTTTAAGACTCACTTCCTTCGACCCGCTTCAGCTCACTCTGACCCTCATCCACCGCCTCGTTCTTTCCTCCAGCCCAGGATTCTGCCGCAGTCTACCGTTACCACCGACCACGAGGGTCGTTTTACACATTGTTTTCTACGAACCAAAAAAAAAGAAAAAAAAAAGAAACGAATAAGAACGTGGAAACTAAAAATAACAGAGAGTGGTCGACGGCTGTATATTGCGCGGGTACTTCACTATGGCAGTATTACAGTCCGGTGCAGCGAAGAAGCAGAGGAAAAGTAATGCAAGTACGTCCTTCGTTGGATAAAAGGTTTTGATTCTTAACTTCGAAGGTGAATTAAGCTGTACCACTTTGAGTTTAATTACTTTAATTAATTGTCCGAAGAGTTAATTAAGCAGTTCAAAGAAGAGAAGATTTTCTTTGGCGGAATGGAGAAGCGGTAGGGTTCTTCGAATGATAAAATTCTATATCGATAGACCCAGGAGCTGAAGATGAAAGAAATTTGGGGCGCCGTTATAACATTTTTCGTCCTCTAACGCGTCCATGAAAAAATGCCTTGCATTCAGGGAAAAATGTAATTCATCGAATGAAATTACATTTGTCCTAAAACAATGAAATATTCGCTTCAAACTTGAACAAATTCGATGCTCGGTGTCTAATCAACTTTCCAATTCGCTGGTCAGGCTAATCGCTACTCACACGGCGAAATTGCTCAAACGCCTCCGGAACGTCGGTGCGCGTCGTTCGAACGTATATTTGTCCGCTGGTACGTCGGGTGTTTGCACTGTAGGAAACTCCGAGCGCGACCCTCGGAAAATTAGGAAGGGCTTTCGTCAGTCGGGCTCGAGGGTGGCTCGGTGGTAATCAGTTCACACGTACACCATGTATATACGGGAAAGAGGCAAAGTGGTATATCGCAACGTCGAGTGAGAACGCGGCATCCGGGTTATTTGTGGAAAGGGTGGCAAAGTTTTCCTAGTTGCTACTATTTTACTTCCCGCTCGCTCCGGCCGACGTTGGCTCTTTCCTCTTCGCTCGTTCGAGCGACTACAGCCGTTAGTTGCTCCTTGTTAATTCTCCCTACAAAGTACTTAAGGTCTACGGGCGATCGCGAGGTGGCGACCGCGCGCGCGCTTCCGGCTCCCACCATCGCGGCCTGGGAAACGAACGGGTGATGCAGTTCCGTAAAGCGCAACTTCGGCAAACCTCCGAGTCACCGGGTACGAGAGAGTACGAAAATAAAAGGATCTTTTTGAGGGAAAAGCGCGATTCCTTATACAACAAACTATACACCGCACGTATAGTACGGAGAGCGCACACACTTTGACCCCCCCCCCCCCCCTCACCCCTACCATCCCACCGACCCTCGTTTCTCACCGCTCTTATTCCACTTATTTTCTTTCTTATCGCTCACTCACTCGTTTTAGGACCAGAGGCACTCTTTCCGAGTTTTCTTGCACACTCAGCATTAAGGTTGAGGAATTGTGCGCGGCACCTTTCTCCATTTCTCCTTCGTGTCCTGCCATACCGTTACCGGGCTCTCGCTCCGAACGCTTCCGCCATCATCCCTTCGGCAAGGACACGGGGACTCGACGCGCATTCCGCTATGTACAAACCC
This sequence comes from Stenichneumon culpator, assembly GCA_964017025.1. Taxonomy (NCBI): domain Eukaryota; kingdom Metazoa; phylum Arthropoda; class Insecta; order Hymenoptera; family Ichneumonidae; genus Stenichneumon; species Stenichneumon culpator. Next base: position 10,813,056 of record OZ024772.1, read on the forward strand.
TCTCGCACCTTTTCCTTGAAAAGCGGAGCGCGATATAGAAGATGAAAGGATAAAGTTGTTCTCGTTACTCGCGGACCGGCGAGCACGAAATTGTATCCACTAGCTCTCCTTCGCGCTCCCTCTCACCGCCGTTTTCTCTTCCACCTCTTGATACCAAGGGGAGGACCGGTAGTATTCCGTCTCGGAGACCGGAATTAAGCTTCGACGCGGAGCGGGCGGAGAGACCTCCGAGCTGGCGCACCCTCGGGACTTTTCAGAACCCAAGACACGGTACTTTGTAAGTTTTCTCCTTCTCCTCTCGTTGCGTTTGCTTCTGTCAATAAAATAATTGTAGGACTTCCTCGTAATTAGATTTACATTTCGGGCTCTCGAGAATAATTACGAACGACGCGGAGATAATACGATGCAAGCCCGCGTCTGTTAAGAGCTGGTGTATCCAGTTGTTCCGGTCAGTCCGTAATCTCACGAAGAGTTCTGCCGGTCGAACGGAACGGCAAGGAAAAAGCTTCTTGTTGGTCTGCGATATGCTGCGAATACGATCGGCAATCGGCAGATTCGTGTCTTCGGTCAATCGACCCAATCGTCATTCAGGGTCCGAGCCGGAGGCCAACTGAGACTTCGTGTTTTGTCTCGAGTCGGTTGAATACGTGGAGTTTCGAGCTAGTTTCGTTGTTAGCTAAAAACCGATTTTTCTTTCACAAAGAATTATTATTATTTTTTATTTCTTGACAAAAAAAGAACATAATCCCACGAAGAGTTCTGCCGGTCGAACGGAAACAGCAAGAAAAAAGCTTGTTTTCAGTCGGCGATATGCTGCGAATACGGTCGCAGATTCTCAGAGTCGCGTCAATCGACCCACCCGTCATTCTGAGTCGGAGTCGCAGGCCAACGGCGATAGTTTCTGATCGTATATATTCAGATGATGAAACTACAATTGTGGTTGCAACTATGATTTTTTTTTCATTGTCGTAACTGCAAAATGTAGACGTTCCTCTTGGGAACTATTTTTTATGGTAAAAAATCAGTATCGTCGCTTTTATTATTTAATTTTTCTCAGTGTAGTCCCGCCGTTAGATAAAAGCCGATTTTTCTTTGACAAAGATTTTTTTTTTATTTTTTCATTTTCTGACACAAAAAAAGAAGAACGAAACGAAGATAGACGCCCCGAACCGCGTACGCACGGCGAATTAGAATGAACGGCGTAGAGGAGAGCGGTGGGTAGCCGGCGAGGCAATTGGCCGTAATTCAGAATAAAAATCTGGCGATCGGGCTCATCCACCTTGAGAGATTCGAAATCAGAGATACGTTTCATCGTGGTACGTGCTCGGAATATCGTCGTGATGCCTCTCGCGAGAGACTCGAGAGACTCCCGGAGCACTTCGAGTTTTATCGAAGTGAACGAGAGTAACGTATTCTCGTGATCTAATCTGGAAGCGAACCGGCCGCGTATATCCGATGCTCGCTCGGTTATATAGCGAACGAACGGGAGAATCCAAAGGGAGGATGCTACATACAGCCTGGGCGAAGAAGAAAGATCCAACGATTCGTGTATATAGGCAAAGGAAAATCTCCGGAGCGGCCCTGCCGACAAAATTTACGATAAAACGCCACGGCCGCGGCTCTCTCTCTCTCTCTCTCTCTCTCTCTCTCCCTCTCTCTCTGTCTCTCCCGCTCGTTCTCCACTCTCCCTTCACCGATATCCCCCGTGCAACTTCGAGCGAGCGCGGAGCTCGCTCACATTTGCATAACGTTTACAGAGCAAGGTCGTATCGGCGGATATGTCACGATCGGCCGAAATTGGGAGGAAGATTTATTGAGCATTGGATCGAGAGAGCGAGGGACACCAAACGTTCCTCCTCTGTACCTCCCTAACCGATCGCCGCCCCTCCCTGCCCACTACCGTACAAAGCCATAAACCTATCCGACTTATTCATTAGACTCTATATATCTGTCTGCATCTGTTTCATTACTGGCCGACCGTCAATTATAAATCAATGAATGAAATATCGATGAAGTATCACAACGAATTGACTTATTCGAAATACGCTCTATCATTGTTGTCGGGCTTCTTCTTTTTTCGATGTCTCTTTGATTGGCTGCCGTACGAGCTTGAAGCTGCAGTCGTTCGATTACCAATTTCAGTGTAATAAACCAGACCACGTGTTTGCCAGTTCTTGTACTTAAAGTTGTTGCATTGACACTGCATTGGCTATTAATAGCCGCGCGTATGTCGTTTTTCGGAGAAAATAACCATTAATCTAAAAAAGTCGAAAAAGCCACTTAAAAAAACCAAATATCGAGATTTGAGGCTACGCGCGCGGGAAAATGTGATCGCTGCTAGCAGTGCGAAATAATGCGCTGATAAAATTAATTAATTACTCAAAAGTAATAGCGGCGACGATCAGAACGTAAAAATAATAAAATAAAGATAAAAAAATTGTGAAATATATAGCATAATTTCTTTTTTAAGATTTGATTTCGAATGTAAAGAATATGGGAATGATTGATGGCGGATCTCTCAGCCGTCTCAGTTGATTAAACTCAATAAACTCGATAACCTCCCACGTCAATAAACTCGCCATCGATTCATACCGAAGACACAGTGAAAAGTAACGATGCAGATAAGCCGAACAATGATCCGCGTGTACCCTACCGGAGGTAAAGCACAGAGACGCGAAATAAAAATCGTTGGTCGGACTTCGGTGTTGAGGAAAACGTGGGGAAATGTGGGTTTGCCCTCGGGCTCGAATAAACGATAGCCCGTTTAGTTCTCGAGACGTGGGTGTTCCGCGTGTGCGTTGGAGAACACATACTTACGAGGAGGAGTGTGAGTTCGGGGTATCTAGCTCGAGTTTCTCTTCCACTGTACTCTGTGGAAGCTGTGCAATGGTAGCAGCAGCAGCAGCAGCAGCAGCAGCAGCAGCAGTAGCTGCACATATAGTAGACCGGTGCGGGGAGGCGGGGTTGCAGAGAGTCCTCCGGAAGGAGCCCACTCCGATATCTCGTAGGCAATGTGTTTCAATCCAACATTCGGAGTGGTGCTCGCTCTACCGGCGTTACTGTTGGAGCGCGAGGAAGAAGGGGTGCGCGAGGCCATAAGCGAGATTTCAATATTTTATGCACCCCGTGAGCTCGAGGTCGCTCCAATGGCTGAGGGGGGAGGGAAGGGGCTTGCGGAGGGATGAAGGGATGTATGGGTGAGTGCACCAGGAGGCAGGGTGCAAAGGGAGTAGCGATGTACCGAGTGTGTAGGTACCTATCCAGCTGCCGGAACTCCTTTGCCGCGTTCTTCTTCTCTCTTCTTTTTCCACGCTCTGTGTCTCCCGGTCTACTTTCTTTTTTTGTATTTATTTTATTTCCTCTGCCTTCCTTGTTCTCTGTCGCACGTTTTTCCCTGTCGGTATCGAGAGCTCGCACCGCGGCGGAGTCTCGCGGTCGCCGGGAAAATTCACTTTCTACGATGCGCGCGAGCCTCCGGGACAGAAAATGAAACGTAGAGAAAGGCTGAGAGATACGAATAATAAGGGTATGGAAACGAGAAGAAAGTAGGCGCGTGCGATGGATGGTTGAAGGAAAAAAATGCACGTTTCTTTTCTCCAGCCCCGGCAGTTGCTGCGTCGTGTTTATGGAGTAGTACAGAGTATGAAGTATAGTGAGCCAGCTTCAACCCTTAACATTTGCGAGACATAGGCTTATCCCAGTCGGATGAACGAAAATCAATACTTAACGAGGGAGTGAACGACGAGAGAGGAAACCCCGAAGAAAGAACCCCACAAGCTTTTCTTCAACGGGGCGCACGATATATTCCCCTCGGTATACATATATATAAATCTCTCTACTGTCTGTATTTCACCTTTGCGAAGCCGACAGGTTGAAAGAAAAATAATAAATAGCAGAAAAACTATTGCTACGAGGGGGAGGGTGGAAAATCGGCGTTAAAAACCGACTCGTATATCATTCCCTCCTCTCTTTTTGTACCTATTTCTATACTTTTTCCAGCCGATTTATTATCGTACATGCAACAAATTTTTTTCTTCGTGTATCCAGCCATTGCTCGTGCTGGATGGAATTTAATTAAACGCATTTTCGTTGATCGCCGATTTTTTGTTGTAACTCCTTATCATAATTCACGGGTTTTCAGTGCGTATCACCGCATCGTAATATTTAACGACCAAAGAATTCCTATCCGATAACAATTATCACACGTGTTCATTCGATCCATCATCATGTGGACAACAAATTTAATTTACTGTATAGTTCCAACAATTTTTCATGCTGGTTTCAATTTAATACAAAAACTTTTTTTTTTATAGCAAGGTTTTGTAATTTTTGTAACGAATAGCTTCTTGTTGCATATCGTCGCATCGGTGTACGTATCGACCACGGAATTCATATCCAATAACAATTATCGAATGTGGTCATTCGATCCATCGTCATGTCGACAACGAATTTTATCCTCTGTATAGTTCGATCAATTTTTTGCGCTGGATGGAATTTAATACAAAAACAATTTACAGTTATCGCAAGATTTTGTTTTTTTTTTGTAATTTTTGTAACGAATAGCTTCTCGTTGTGCAGCGTCGCGTCGGCATATCAACCGACCAAAGGGTTCCGACGGAACTTCAATGGCAATTTTTTTCTGCGCGCTGCATCGATCGTAGAGGGGAATGAGAATCCGAACGTCCGCGAGGGATGAGGCGAACGGATCTCATCTATTTCACATAAATTTTATATCACTTTCATTTCACAGAGACTTGCCCATACATCCGTAGCCGTGCAGCGTCGAAGTTACATATCGGAAACGAATGGCGCAGGCAGCGAGTGCAGCATGTATCGGTAGCAATAAATGTAGCTCGTATACGAGGAGAGTAGAGATTCGCGAATCGACGATGTTCGAGCCCGGAGGGGATTCGATTCGTCGGCTAACCGCGAACGCTTCTCTCCGTATACGCGCCGAAAGTCGATGGGATAAATTTTCTCGGAATAAATTACAGCGAAACGCGATGCCGGAAAGCGCGAAAGTCCCGAGGCTAAAACACCCTGCGCCTCCCCCCTCATCCCCCGCCCCACTCGTTTTCCACCATCGACGCAGCCCGAGATATAACCGTAAAGATATGGGCGCTTCGTGGAAAATTACACATATTGCATTTCAGCAACGGCTACTTCCGTACCGAGGAACGTGCAATTTAACTGAGCTTGCTTTTGCCGGACATACATATTCCATGTTCTTCTTTTCATTTTTCTCCGGCACATATAGCGCCCCCGCGAGTCTCTCGGCCCATGCAAAGCACCTTCCAATTCATCGCTGCCTCTCCTCTGCCTGTGTACATATGCATGACGTGAATCACTGCTGGAAAAATTTGCCCCCGGCAAATATTGATGCTGCCGCGGTGAGAGCGTATTTTCTTGCTTTTTTTTCCACTTCCTACCTTGCGCGTAATTTCACAATGTTCTTATTACTGTGTATTGTGAATATGTACATACGCCGTGTACATATTATATTAAAGTATATTTAAAGCGTTGTGCTAACGAGTTTTTTCTCGTTTCAGCGCCTTTTCCCACTCGTAATGTACCCTTTCACGAACAGATTAATTTTAGCGCAAAAAACTTGCATGAAAAATTCATTCTGACCTTTCCAGTCGCTTCACGCCTTTGCGGCTGCAGTGTTATTTTGCGAGACGTGAAATCGTATTTTTATCGAAACGAAACACGTGGCCGTTTTCATGGCACATTTACATCTCTACCACTCACAACTTTATGGGATAAAAACTCTACCAGAAAAGACAGCTCTATCATATTACAACTCTACTTTTCTAGAACTCTACCCAAAATCTCTAACACTGTATGAAAAAAAACTCTACCTCAGTGAACCAGTCTCCATCAAATCTATCTGTCATTGACAATTTTGGTTTGTACATTTGTTTGTACAATTAGAGTCGGATAGTGCGATCGCAAAAATTAGCAATTGAAAAATTGTGGACGTTTGTGGACAATAAGTTGTTGTACAAAACTCCAAACGTTTTTTACTGTGTGGGTAGAGTTGTGAGTGGTTGAGATGTAACTGTGTCGTTTTCCTTACTGAACCATTGGGGTCTAAACAATGTTACCGTTCGATCATCTTCAATAACGGAAGAAGCGTCAAAGCGCTTGAAAGTCGACACTATTTTCCTCTTTCTCTACTTTCAGCATTTTTTTATTTTAATTTTTATGCACGATTGCGCTAATTTTTATTTTATTTGATATTTAAAAAAAAATCCTGTGTGCACTTAATCGATCAATTTTGTGAGATAATAATTTTGCTCGTCGACAACCATCGTCATGGAATTCGTCGAAGATTATGAAGTAGAGGCTGATTTACCTAACCCGTCTTCGTCTACAGCGTGGTTAGGGTTCCCAGTGCGTTTGACCCCCCGTCACCATTCGCTCGCAAACCCGTTCGTCTTCTTCTTTCTGATCTTCCCTTCTTCTTCTTCCGTGTTCGTTCTGCAATTTCCACTTATCCATTCCAGCGGCGGTACCTGTATAACTATACGTATTTAATACGTCGCTCTTTCAGTCTATCGAACACTTCGTCTTCTTCAGCTTGCTGCCCTTTTCTTTCGCTCCGTAATGGCATTGGGCATTGATCAGTGACCGATCTCCCTCTTATACTTGTTTTTTTTTTAACTCAGTTCCGTGTACTCCCGTTAACGAAGAATTTCAAGAATGCAATGATTCCTTGGAAAAGAGAGCATTGCCGTAACTTCAATCGGCTTCCTTACAGTAACCTGAAACAGCGTGCCAGGATACGATACTTAATGTATCGTTTATTATTATTCAGTGCATGACATTCCATTTACCATTAATAAAACATATTTTAAAAATAATCAATATCCGCCTGCGAACGAAAAAGCGTGGTCAAAAATCGAACCTAAAAATTGACAATGCTTGACTTCGCGTATGAGCAGGTAAAATTTCCTTTTTCGAAATGCAATTGGAAAAGAGCTGCTTTTATTAAGTTACTACGAAATCGTTCGAAAAATACTTACGTAGCGGATAATTCTTCGCAGTATATTCGAAGGAATTTTTCCCCGCAATGACATTTTTATGACATTGGCAAAATACTTTGACGTAATATTTGTGTGTATATATACATATATATATATATATATATATATATATATATATATATATATATATCGCTTCTTCGATGCGGATGCTTGCAACGAGCGATGTTGTACACCCTTCGTTTACTTCCGGGCGAGCTATATGCATCCCTTCTGATGCTTCTCCTGCGGTGCGCCCACAACATTCTCGGTTATTGCTCGTTTCTCCTTTATTGCGAGATAGAGGCGAAGGAATTTCCGGGAACACCGCGTGGAACTACCGTCGCGCGACTCACACCGCTTCACAACCCGATACGCTTTGACGACCTTGCGGCCGATGACAGACACGCGCATGCACGTACCACACGACAATACCACTTTTGCTTTATAAAAGTTGTTCCAAAGCGTCGATATAATATTCAGAAAGCAGAAGTTCACTTTCCGCTGGTATGTATATTGCACAGTAAAAAAAAATACGTATATATAAAAACTACCATTCTCTCGCTTTCGCTCCAAAACATTCCGCATTGGCACTCTTGTCTGTTTCGACGAAATACCCAGACAGATATGAAATTTTTATTTTCTAATAAAGTCACACAATTTCTCGGTTATTGCGGATGAGCTGAAAAATGGAATTTTTTTCGAACATACAATCGAAATTTCATCGTAAATACGAAATCCATCGCGTACCCGCTTCGGGTTTTTTTTTTTTTGTTTCTTCTGCAATGAAATAAAAATAAAAGCGGCATTGCAATGTTTTGGTATTTCGAGATTGAAAACGATGGAGGCTCATTCGATCGACGAGCGCACGAGTAAAAACACGCCGAAAGTTCGTCGATCGAGCCGATGACACGTGATAAATGAGACACATTATAAACATCGAAAGATTTCATCGAGAGATTGAGTCTGCACGATGAGTTACGGGGCTTGCGTTGCGTGAGCTCGGAAATAGTTCCCACGCAGTCCCGTGTCCCTAGGCGATACGGATTTTATCCGTTATTACCGATAATGACAGTGTGCAGAGGAGTTTCAGGAGCGCGAGTCTACTACCGATACCGTTCGCAAAAATATCGACCCAGAGCACTTTTCACCAAAGGTCTCAGTGTCGATTTGAGTGATTAAAAAAAACACTTGTCTATTTGTTCCCTTTCGTTCGGGACCAGTAAATCATTTTTAAAAAAGTCTGCAATGTCGTAAAAATCCGCGACCAAACAAGTTAGTCATCTAAAAAGCAATAAAATTATGTTTTTTAATTAAATGCCGCCGTCCAGGAAGCACCAATAGGCGAAACGACGAATTATCGTAAACAAACGAGAGTTCCACCGACTTAAGCCCTAAAAAAATAATTCCTTTGCCCTTTACACGACCAACTTTGTCAATCGCAGTTAAATAAAAAAAATTGATAACTGAAACGATCGTTCGACCTTCCAGCGTTAGACGAACGATCGTTGACTCGATAGTTTTTCAAGTGCGTTCCGCACAGTCGCCTGCGGCCAATGTTGGGAGTGTTGAGTCTCACTGATAAAAAAACAAAAAAAAAAAAAAAATAAAAAGAAAAAAAGGAAGAAAAAAAAACGAAGTGTACAGAGATTCCGAAGGACAAAGGGCGCGTGTGTTGCGCACGCAGATGCGAATGTATAAATCAAGAGGCCATCTCATCTGTTACTCATACGCGGTCCCTATATTTATCCGTTATCTCGCGAGGTGTTATCGGATTTAACGGATCTTCGGATCTGCTCTTTCTTACCGCGTCGAACATCGGCTCGGGGTCTGCATACGCTCGTGGGCCTGCCGAAGCTCTTTTGCCGGCCGCCAACCTCCGCGACGTGCGGTGAGAAGAGGCGAGATATTTCTCTCGTATATTGCAGTATATCGGTGCAACGGCCCTTTTGCAACGCACGTCGACAATTACTCCGGGGGCCAGTCGGTGCAACGAACCATGCGGTGCCCCCATGCATATGCGCGCATGCATCAACCGAGATGCACCTCGGGCGGTGATACTTATTGAAAGACGAGCCTGTGCCCTTTCGCTGCACGCAACTTTCGCGAAACGTACGCATGTTCCTTGCCTTATCCGTGCAAGCCGGCCAATTTCTACCGCGTTCGGGAGAGAGACGAGCCGATGAACTCCTAAATAAAACACCAAGGCAATCCGTAGGTGTTGTACCGACTCGGCACCTACACTGAGAGAAGGATCTGATAGAAATTACGATAAATCTGGTAAAAACGGACATCCTGGCAAATGTTTGTGTTAAACTTAACACATTCTGCTAGAGGATGTGGTAATTTTCGCTGTTGCAGATATTACCTGAATATAGCGTAATTTTTTCTAGAATATCGGTACTTTTTACTAGGAAATATAGTAACCGGTGGCGTCACAATCGCGAGGCGTTTGTTTTAGGTTTGTAAGTTATACCAGCAAATTATGTCGATTACATTTTTTTTCATGTATACATTCATAAAAAAAAAAATTGATCGACGGGATTCTCAGTTTGAATTCACGACATTCTTAGTTCTATTAGCAACAATCGCGCGCCTATCCTTAAATTTCGGTACCTGTTTTTTTTATTTTTTTCCTTTTATAGATTAAATAGTATTTTTTAAGAAAAACGATATACTCGTCACTATTGATAGCCAATGCAGTGCCAATACAACAACTGCCAAACACATGGTCTGGTTTATTCGACTGAAATTGGTCATCGAACGACTCCAGATTCAGGCTCGTACAGCAGACAATCTGGGAACATTTCTTAAGTGGCAACATTACATATCGAAAATGCGAGTTATTTTGGCCACGGATTTTTTAAAGTGTTTTCTTAGTTTTAATCCATGAAAATCCAGATATGCAACATTTTTCCAACCCAGCTTCTGGAAAAAATTACCACCCTGGTATGGTAAAAATTGCTATGGTCCCTGTAGAACATTCACATATAATTTGGTAGTTTTTCCGAGATCCTTCTCTCAGCGTTGAGTCGTCTCGATTACATTGCTAGTTTCAAACTCTTCACTCAGACTTAATTCAGATATTCATTAGAGAAAAGAAAACAGTTTTTTAAATTCAAATACCGATAGACCGTCCGGCTGTGATCAAAAATTTCAAATAGGACTGCGAAGAAATTAAAGCCATGGAATCCAGTATTAATGAAATTCATTTGCGACGAATCGACACAGTAGCTAGATGAGAAGCTTTATCGAAATTGAAATAAATTTAGCAAATCCTCTCGATGAATATTCCCGATGAGGTGTCTCGTCCAATCTCAGCTGATGATAAAGGAGTAAAAAAAATCGTTGACGTTTGCCGCCGGGTAAATGAGATGGAGGTGAAAAAAAAAATTCGAATCGAAAAGACGAGCGGAGACGAGACGGTTGTGCACGGTGGCAGCTGTCGTCGAGAATCTTGATTCGACGAATTTCTTCTCGTTCGACTCCACAGCTGCTCGACTGCAGCTCACGTCTCGTTCTGCACGGTGTGTGGGAGGTCGATCAGCAATTCCGCTGCGCCTCGTGGATTTCTGATGAGACGCATCGCTAAAGACCGACTCGCTGACTCTCGCGTAGAAAAGAAGATCGGTTCGCGATGAGCCTCGGGGAAGGCAGGTGTGACCCACCGTCTTATCTGCATATGCGGCTCCGACCGATCGAAAAGTCCCTTCCGAACTCACCGTGGGCCACGTAATTCCTTGGTGCAACCCTACTCCCATATTCATAGCCCCTTCTTTAGTATTTTTTTCCCCCAAATTCCAAAGTCAATTGCTAAGAAGATGCTGTATGATCGTCCGATCGACCTTCGAAGATTCGTCCGTAGGCGAATCTTCGCATTCAAGATTAATTTTCATTCCTACGCGAAAATGTTTTAAGAAAGTAAGTAATGTTTGTTAGCACAAAGATTTTGTCCAAAAAACAAATCGATGTTTAACATTTTTTAAGGCGGGTATTAGAAAGCCAAGCTCGGGTTTTGACACATAGTTAGTACAAGGTGTTATGAAGTTTCAGATTTTTTATTGAAAAATATCAATTAACAACGTACTTATTAACAATTAACAATAGACATTGTATCTCGAAATCTATTCGCCCGCTTGAGTTGAAATTTTGACAGATCCTTCATTGTAACATTTTCTATCTAATTATTATTATTATTGGTTTACAGAGAGTAAGTTAACAAACTGATAGTATCTGCATCGTAGCTATATCGCAGGACGAAACTAAACACCCAGAGGCCTGGCCAGGGAATCGAACCCACGACCTCGTGGGCTACAGTCTAGCGCACTAGCCAGTAGACCACTCGGAACCTCCGGACTGGATGATTAAAACAGGATTAATGACCGGATGATTTTTAAAAATGCATCAATTCATTAATAACCAACGGCCTTTATCATACGTTATTAACAAATAAATGAACATTTTTGCAATTTTTGGATGACCCGATCCGATTAGTATATCAATGGCGCAAAATGCGTGATCTAAAAATTATTGGAAAATTGCGTTTTGCCCCACTTTCCCATTTTGCCCTGCTCTCCCCTAATTGTAATTGGCAACGAAACAATCGAAGTTACGAACTGTTAGAGAAGCAAAATCATTTTACGCGGTGTATCGATGACATTCGCTGAATTTTGTACTTTTTATTCGGTTAACCTTGAAGTACATGCAGGGATATCGAACATAATAATTCGAGTTAATTTTTTTGCCGTTCAAATAACATTATGATTCGCGAGGAACTCAAGAGAAATGAATTCGTGCGTTGATACCTTCATCGATAAATGTCTAAATTGATTTAAAAAAATATATCAAAGACGTAAAATGTACAAGACTTCCCCGTTAATATCTCGGGTGGAAGGGGGGCGGATTTCGTAACGACCATCATTATACAAAATACCAGACATGCACGGCGTTGTGTATCGTGCTCGGAGGACATTTCCTCGAAATTGAAATATTAATGAAAAGCATGGTACGGCGTTGTCGCGAGTATCTCGGGGGAACGTTGCGTGATAATGCGATGGTACTTGGAGGGTCGGAGGGTCCGGATCGTGTCCGAGCTCCACGATGTGCAGAGCACGTTGGCGATTACAGAACTCCGTTGGCGGTGTCGGGAACACCAGAAGCAGTGACCGGCGGCGACAGCCAACACGGTGCATGTAACGCGGTTACTGGCATATTCATCGATATCACCGTATTGTCTAGAAAAATTTATCTCGCAACACGCGACAAACGTGTGAACGAGCGCGCAGCAACGAGAGCGCTGGGCATCGACACCGAGACTAGGACGAAAGGGATTCCGGCATTTATGCTCGGGCGGTTGCACGAGAATTTCACAGCCGAGCCATGTACACGTATACTGGCCTGAAATACGTGGCTACCGAATGTCACACACATGGAGAGACGAAAGAGGTCGCCATATCCGGGACGCGTGCTTCGGTGCCGAGGAAGTAAAGTGAAAATATGAAAAATGGCAAACTCCGACAGGAGCCAGTGGGTCGCGACCAGAGAAAATTATTTTTCTCGCTCGTATCTCCGTCTACCCACGGAATCGCGTAAACGTTCTCGATATCGATTTGAGAATTTTTATAGACAAAATATTAATGGGTCGTCGCATAAATTTACGAACTGTTGATGTGATTATTTTATAAAAAATTATTATTATTTTTTTTTTGTGAAAATATTAAACATGGCAATCTCCGACAGGAGCCAGTGGGTCGTGACCAGAGAAAATTATTTTTCTAACTTGTATCTCCATTTGCCCGCGGAATCGAAGAAACGTTCTTGATATCGATTTGAGAATTTTTTATAGACAAAATATTAATGGGTGGTCGCATAAATGATAATGTAATATGTTATGAAAAATTGTATATATATATATATATTTTTTTTTTATAGGCACATAAAGACAACATTGCAACGTTGCCGAGGGCCATATTGGTTGCCGGTATAATGGCTAGGTATAAAAATGTGAAGTCGCTAACTGCGCCAAGGAAATCACCATCTCCCACCACTTTTGATCCCCTCGTGAAGGATTTTATACATGTTCCTTTATATCGAATCTTCGGGGAGGCACGGCGAAAAAATTCCTTGCACGAAACGTTCTTCCATTTCAATAGAAGAATCTGCTCCTCGCGCGATCGTCCATTTGCTATCGACAGACGTTTAGTCAAATATATTTACTCACTCGAAGGAGTAGATTCGGATTCTTGATACCCAAAGATCCTACACGCCCTATATAACTCTACGTACCCAGTCAATTCGACTTACGAGGGGTGAAAGTCAAGCGTGACTGGTGCGACGAAGGCCGCAGGGTTGGAGCTTCAAATATTTATCAAAGGAGTACATATAGTATACGCGGTGCATGTTATACAACTACGATTGGACGATATCGAAAAAGCTTTCGCACAAAAAAAAAAAAAAAAGAACCGGGACCCCTGTCGAGCGAGCACTGGGAATCCGCCCTTTCCAACAGACGGACCGTTCAAAAACTCCGGTAGCAGACTGGAAACGGGACGACGAGTTTCGTGCGTCAACCACTCACTATATTAGCTATGCCATGTGTACATGTACTGGTTGGATCAAAGTTCACAACTGTAAATACGGAAAATGGAAAAATAGTGGTACGGCCCAGAGCCTCGGATGCCGACCGGCGCTGCAGCAGCACCAGGAGTATCACGGTAGCCGAGCGAGTAAATGGTAACGAGGGGTAGCTATATGGCGAACGCATCGAGTTGCACCAAAAACGAGCGAACGTTTTGTCTTCTCTCTCTCGTGTCTGTGCGCCCGACCATCGCACTTCGATCCGTCCGTCCTTCTCCATAGCCGGCCGGCATTGCCGGGACGTCTGGCCTTTGTGCCGATCCCGACGCTTATATTCGAATTCCCCTGTAGATACAGGAACGATCCTGCGAGCACTCTCCTCTATACACGATGGTCTCGCACTCTACCTTCGAGGGCGCGGAGAGGGCCGGAGAGGGTGGCCGAGGGTCGTCCAGCAGCGGCATCATCGCCATCGGGCGGATGGTGTGGGAAATGGCGGGTTATAGAGAAGAGAACGAGCACGGAGGGAACGGTGTGGAATTGCGAGGGTGGGATATAGCTGATACAAATATGTATCAAGGGAGTTTGGGCTCGGACTGTGCGGAGGGATGGAGAAGACAGAACTTGGCGGGAGGCCAGGTTCGATACACCTAGAGGGCATTCAGCATCTGAAACGGCCTGGCCGTGGTGCATCCGAACCCATCCCCGTCTCGGTGTCTGGCCTGTATCCACCTTTACCACTACCGATGCAAGGTTCTGTAATACTCCACTACAATTACACCGGCTCCATCTCGCTGCGCGTACGTGTAGCTCCGGTATGTAGCGGTACGAATACCGTCATCCCGAATACAGTGGCCAACTCTTATTGCCAGTATGTCGGGTTTGCCAATGAGTTTGGGACCTAGGCCGAGTCCCGCTTGTAAAATATATTATCAGGTATCTGTAATACGGTCGAGGGTGGATAGTTATCTCCGGAACTACCTACCGAGCCAGGTACTGTAATGGTAAAATTATATCCGCTTGCATCCTACAAATTGCCAGAACCAATTGGCGAAGCCATTCGTTAAATCTCATTACGGGGCTTGTATCGAGCTTGAGTTATACTGATCATTTGTATCGGGTTCGGTGTATATTGGGGAGTCGGAATGGGAAATAGTCGTTGGGGCGCGGGGAGGGAGTGGAGGAAGAATAGAGAGAGTTTAATGCAGGATAGAGGCAGAGAAAGCTTTCGGATAGATTCGGGCTAAACAATTTAGGCTCGAAGCCCGCATCTTCCGGCACGTGCGGAAGTTTGGACGAAGAAGAGGGTGCAGAGCGGGCGCGTCCCGAGCGCAACGCGGCCACTGGTTCTTCCTGTTCCGACGGATGCACAGAGGAAACGAGGCGAAGGGAGAGGAACTTCGCTGGCTCGGGGATGAGTGAAATACGGAAGACCATTCGCCCGATTCGAGTTTGCGTTTCGCGCGAAGAAATTCACTCGGGTCTCCCCGAGGTATTCTACACGGAAAGTAAATATTAGCAATAAGTACTGAAGTTCCACGAATAGCGCTTCGCGTAATGCTAAAACAGGAATTTTCTCATTTTCTATCTGTGAAAAAGAGAAATTACTCCGAAAATAACGATTTTTTTTGGATTCCATCAGGATAACATCCCAGTATGCATTCCGGACTGGAAAATTTTACAGGATCATTCCAGTAATGTGGGCACATTTGTATCTCCATCATTCATAACGCTACCAAATAACAGCACCACCAGAAAACATCACTACCCGAATAACTCTACCGGATTAGAACTCTACCAGATAACGACTCTACCAAAAAAGACAGCGCTAACAACTCTACCACATAACTCTACCGAAAAACATCTCTGCCAGATTGCAACTCTGCCGTACTAAAACTGCACCCAAAATCTTTACCACTGTCTGAAAAAAACTCTACCAGAGCGACCCAGTCGCCAACGACTCTACCACATAACAATTTTAGCGGAATACAAGTTTCCAAGGAAAACTCTACCGGTAAAGTTTTATTTTCATTTTGGTAGTTTTTTTCTGGTAAAGATTTTCTTGAACGCCTTTATTCCGGTAGAGTTGTTGGCAGTTGGTTGGCTCCGGTAGTTTTTTTGCTTTCTCATGGAGAAAGCTTTGTTTTTTATACTGCAGTAGAGATTTCGGGTAGAGTTTTAGTACGGTAGAGTTGTCATATGGTAGAGTTCTAATCCGGTAGAGTCGTTTGGGTAGTGATGTTTTATGGTAGAGTTGCAAGTGGTAGAGATATAAATGTGCTGTAATATTTACGCAACCACACCCAGCGAACATGCCCACTGCTGTGGTATTATATGAAAAATGAAAAATTCTGGAATAAACATATTCTTTTCTTGTAAAACACAGAAGTGTTATTAATCTTTTTATTTGCCGCGTGTGCAGGCTCGAACAATTCCATTGACCTCGATCCTTATGCGAAAACGGAAGATTCAACAACTGCTTTAGACTTCGTTGCGGCATTGATGAGTGAAACATCAATCTATATCTAGTTAAAATAGCCAATCTAAACTCTGAGCGTCTCGACTCTGATCCTCACGAAAAAACGTTTTATTCGCTGTATCGTCAAAAGCTGAAATATGTGTTTCCGTTGACTGACAGTCGTTTAAATTGACTTAATTCGCAACTCGGTTGACGCAATTGTGTTCCAATTGGCTTGGACCCTTATTTTTTTTGTGCACGTATTCTTTGAAGTTAATTCTTCAAATTGCCGAGTTTCGTATTCGTTAGGCAGGTAGGGGGAGAAAGAAGTCGGATAGCCGGAGAATGCCGGAATTGGAGCATGCATCCAATAATTTAGAGGATGAAAAAAACTTCATTGTCGGGGGCAGAGTGGAAACGAGAGAGAACAATTCGAGCTATGTATCTGAGCGTAAAAGCTCCAGGCGAGACTGGGCCAGAGTTCCTGCCGGCGCAAGCTCCTACCCGAGCTGCAATGCTTGCAGCTCTCACTTGGAATTCGTTGCACCGCTGGAATAAAAATAATAAAAAAGCATAAAATAAAATAAAAACTGCAAGCCATATTTCTTCGATGGAATGTCGTACAGAGGAACGTGCCGGAGCCACTGTTGAGCAGCAACCGCGAACGTTCCCTGCCTATCGGGTCACCGATAAAGTTGCTTATTAAAATTTTGCGGAGCCACAGAAAAAAGTTCGCAGCTCGACTGGGGTGAGAAAAGGAGATGGGGTGGTGCCTGTAACGGGGAAGCCAAGTGACCGCCGAACGGGAATGTGAACTTCGTGCCGTACCTACTACATTGTAATATGCAAGTCCGCGAGAAAGTCGAGCGACTCCGCGTAGAACTAGGTCCAACATATTTCACCTCTCTTTACACTTTTACCTGAAGACTTTTCCCCAGAGTGGGCATAGCGTTTTAAATAGAAAAAGAAAAATGACGCAGCGATGTGCAAATTTTTATTTGGCAAGCATATTTTTTCCGTCACCAGTACAATTACGGGGGAATTACGCGGTGATTATGCCGTTGCGTGTTATCGTGCGAAATCAATTCGGTGGACTAATATTATACCCGCACGGTCCGACGCGGGATAGAAGCGACCGACCGCTCACTCGTTAAGCGGACCCTCTGGCCATACCCAAAATGCTCTGGCAGATGCGTGCACCCGCACAGTTATACACCCGTGCATAATACATTTTTCAGTGCTCCGAATATTTTTTTCCCGCTATTATCAAACAGCTTCAAAATCAAATTCACACAATCATTTCTAATCTCCCGATTCACGGCATAAAGAGAAAAAAAATGAAGAAATTCGTTAGCACGCAGCGTCCAAATTTCCTCCGTTCGTTCCTCCGAGACGTCGTGTTCGAGGTTCGTCCCCCGACTTTCTTCCCGATCGTTCCTCTCAGCCAAAATGTCGTCGGTTCCAAGTGTATTTGTCGGAGTCACAAGGCGCCGGGTAAGAGGCAGATAGACGATTCAAAGATAGAACCAGAGCAAATGGGAAAACGTAACCGTGGAAGTGGAAAGGGCAGCAGTATAAACGCCGGGTTCGCACACAGCGACGAACATGCAGTAATGAATAGCTCCCCGGCTATGTTACCCTAACTATTCAACGCTCGTCCTACGAGCTCCCCGCGCTAACAACTACGTCAGGGATACGCTCGTCATATAAACTCCTTGGTTCAATTCAGCCGTTGGCAACGTACCCTTCCACTTATTACAAGCCGTTATGTTTCCCCGTTTCGCCGTGCCTGCCGAGAGCTAACTCGACTTGTAGGGAAGCGGCAGCGACGGTGCCGCTCGTTTCGCAGACGCGTATCTGTTTTCCACGTTTCACCCTGCGAGAATGTGTACACACTACCACATAACGAAATTGGAAGGAAAAGCTTTCAGCTGACTCGGTTTTCGTTATGCTCGGTTTACCGCCACGAAGACGCACTACGCTGCTTCTTATTCGTCTGGTATACCCAGATGTATATATGTATAGAGCTTATAGTAAATTAAGATGATTCAATTATGGAGAAATTCCGCCGCGACCGTTCGCCATGAGCTGAGAGCTTGTCGCGGAGCCCGCTGCAATATCTCATTGAGATTACTTGAGTCTTTTTGGAGAAATAGAAGATGAGTGTTCTACGACGATGAATTCTTTGAATGAGATTTCGGTGATTCGTTAAGTTATCGCGTATTTCAATGTTGGTATCCAATTCGGGTTTACAGCAATTTGCTATGATGTAATTATGAAGATGCTCCGCGGTGACCGCAACCGTGAAAGTCGAGGATCCTATTAAGTTAACTTGCTCATTCGTGCTCTTGGAAAAGCAGCTTGGGTGATACCAGCTTGGCTCAAGGCATGAATCGGAATACAGCTTCTCGCGGAGGCATTTTGCGTCCGGCATGGCAGCCGGTTGGAATTTCAAAGATCATCTTTGGAAGCAAAGACCTGCTTTGCGGACGAAGCGGGTTGCTTGGATTCCAAAGCGACGTCGTGAAGTTTCCTTGAATCCGGGTTAAATGCCGGAGGGACAAGAGACTTACTACGGAAGTAGAAGACACCGACGGATATAACGGGGTCGTCGGTCCTCTCTCACTCTCTCTCTCTCTCTCTCTCTCTCTCTCTCTCTCTCTCTCTCTCTCTCTCTCTCTCTCTCTCTCTCTCTCGACCAAGTATCTCAGCCGCAAGCGATTTCGCAGGATCAGCATCTTCGAATAGTGGATCCATAGATCACGGAAACCACCGTTGATCTCAACTATTCGTTCCAGAGTTTCGGCTTCCGCTGTTGGAAACTTCTTGGGAACTTCGCTCGTCACCGCGGCATGGAAGTTGTTAAATATGCGGCCACGGACCCGACGCCCTTATTGCTCCAAGATCCAATCGTGCAGGACAATTCTGATCCATGGTATCCGGCGCATACCTTTTCACCACATTCGCCGACTTTTGCGAAGCTCGTTCGTGCGAACCATGAAATTCAATAGATCGAAGGCTTGGTTTGTGAGTAGTATCAATTGTGGTGCCAATGAGCCCTTCACGAGTCTGCACTTAGCTTGACTATTTCGAAAGAATTGGGCTGATCGGAATTAACCGTGGGAACTTGTTGACGATTAATAAATTCCAACATCTCTGTTCCACAGTTGCACGTATGTGGAATTGCTTGGTGTCGCTGGTTGGTATATTAGGGTGAGTCGGCGTGATATGGCCATGGTTTTTTGAATAATAAAAATTGGAGGTTTAACGTTTAAAAAACTTTTACTTTTTTGTTGTAACCAACTCTGCAAATATCGAACTAAAGTTATTAACTCAGAACTTTCGATATTTTCGATGCGTGATTTAATTGCAGCTGTACAAATAAATATTTGCGATCGGCCGTCTCACCTGGACGCTGCGGGTGACATGACCACAGTACTAATAGTAGTCAATTAGGCTTAGAGAACAAATAGATTCGATTTCGGAGGATTAAATGTTCGGAGGAACACTCGTTTTCGGAGGATTAAATGTTCTCCTGCATGGAACTCAAAGTCAAACTTAGTCTCGATCGAAACGATAAAAATCCAGCGAAACGAGCAAACAAATGTTGTCCCCAACTTGATATGTAACAATCATTGCAATCATTAATTTTCACAACTTTTCACGGTCGCAGATTCCTCGTTCCAGTTCTACTCTCGTGGTAATTTTGTATATTGCTCATCACCGTTCGTTAGATTCTGTCACACTATTTAATTTTGGAATCTGTAATTAGTCGATATTCAATTAATCAATTTACTTTTTTCATTATTTCACGACCCTGTTCGCCGGCGGTCCTGTAACAATACGATAAATTCCTCGCGGCTATGCGCTGACTAGGATTATCTAATATTACCCAATTTCAGGCGTACGGTAACAGTGGACGTTGTAACGACAGTCGCCGCACGTGATAATCGAAATTTCATGAAACTCGTGAGCCAGACACAACAGTGAGTTAGATGATAAAGGGTAGTAGTGACGGAAGGGAAGGATTCAATTAATTCCATGCAATTAACCACGGTGGAAATGTTCATTACGAGCCAACTATATCTGGGTCACTTTGTCGCGTCGAGCTGGGCCAACGAGAGAGGACGGAATGGATGCGATATTTCAATTGTGCGTTTCGGCCAAATTGACCCCCCTCCCCCGACCCCCCGCTCACATGGACAACTATAGATGGAGTTCGTGCCGTACACGCATCAGCCCTAGTTCAACGTTCCCTCCACCCCTCTTGCATTGTGCGCGCGCTTTTTTTTTGTTCTCGTCGAATAGCTCATCTATTAAACTTTATGACCCCGACAGAACAATTTATTGCTGCATAATAAAACTGCTCGGTACCTGTATGATACCAATCAACCTACGAATAGAAAATAGTATAAAAATATTTGATACCTTTCGTAGCGCGTGCGAGCCAATAACATCCACCTCTCACGGCTTTTCAATTCGGTCATTTTCACCGGGTTGAAAAATGTCTGTTTTATGGCTTTCAATATTCCGCCGAGAATGCAAAAGTATGGGAACCCTTTGCACTGTGAAAAAAAATTCGTATGCAATTTAACGTACTGATACTGGAACTGTTTATGCATAAATTGGTGCATGAAATTTTATATAGAATTGTGATGAAAAAATAATGTACATAGGATGGTCCTTAAATTGACACCTTTTCAATTCGCTGGAGATGAACCCATATTATAGCGAAGTATAAAATATAAATACTTTGTACGAAGAGTTCCCGAGATTAATGCATTTTTAGAGGTCGCTACCGGCCGTTTAAAAAATTAAAAACTTCGGAGAATCTGAATTTAAAGTAAAAATGAAAAATTTGAAATTTTTTTGCAGCCATCTCGCACTTCTAAAGTATCACGTGTAAGAAAAAATTCTGCGAAGTCCCTACGAAATCAAAGCATTTTTAAAGGTTGCTTCCGAGAGTAAAAAAAACAATGTTTTCGACAATTATAGCTGATTGTTAAAAAATATTGTCAAAATCAACGGCGGAAAAATAATCGTATATTTTATTTGAAAAAATGTGTCGCAACAAAAGTTAAATAAATAAAACCCAAGATTTGTCGTTTCTGTTAAAAGGTGTCGACAAATTCCGGCAATGGTCGAAAGGTACAAAAGGTTTAAAAGATATAAAATATCTCTATCGACGAGCGAACGAAAGATGTTATTTACCTAATTCTCTTCAACAGCTGAAATGAGAGTACTCTTTTTTATATCGAAAAATCTTTTTTGATGTTCTTTGACCACCAAAAGCAGGTTTTGCAGGTCACCTTCGTCCCAGATGAGTAATTGGTTCTACTCCTGCTCTTCGCACAAAGTATTTTTATTTTATACCTCACGACACTACGGAGTGGCGCGGCTTCGTCTCATGCAGTTATAGCTCTCGATCCGGCTCGAGCAGCCAACTTCACAACCTTCGTCGCAAGACCGCGTACTATTTTAAGAGTGTACCTCTTGACCGTCGAGTATGAAGACGGTTTCTCCAAGTCCAGTCCGATACTCGCTGCGATGAAGTCCTCAACAAGGAGATAACAGATCTGACAACTATTGATTCCGCCGCGTTATGTCGAAGGATAATTAAAGCTTTGAAGACGGTCGTCTGACGGTGTGTCGTCTCGACCCAACATTTCGCAGTCTCCGGGGACCTCGCACTTGGTCTGTCCACCGGTGTAGCCACTCCACTGGTTTCGTACACGCCGAGCTCAGGGAATTCTCTCGTGTAGCCTGTAGTATCTCTAAAGCACGAATAGTAGCTCACCGAGGCTTTGTCGCGAATCGGTCCTTACCAAGACAGATCTCTTGGAGTCTCGGAACGACCGATCGGATTGCTTGCATCTATCCACTTTATTGAGATCAATGCTTATTGAAAACGTCCAGCTCACTCCCTCTCGCGTGTACGATGGCTCTGGCCCTTTCCGTTTCTCCCTCTCGCGCCGAGTGATTCTCCCGGAGTCGATCAGACATTCTCCATCACTTATTCTCATTCCCTGTCGAGTCCTACTCTTTTTTTCTTCTCTTTGCCTCTCGAGCATTCGAAAGTTAGAATATTTTGTTTTCTTCCTCCTCTGTCGAGGTTTATTTTTTAGCAGCCTGAGTCAATTTCTAGGTCCACCAGGTCTTTCCTTTGTCGCTGCTTCGGTTCGTTTTTTTTAATTTCTTTTTTGCAATAATTATTCATTTGATTTGAAAATATCTTTAGCGTGACTCCTAGGTGAATAGTGTCCTCAAAGAATACGTCGTTAGTCTCCATGGGTCATCAGGGCCTGTGACGTTTGACTCAATTTAGTCAGATCAATTCACTAAATCTGTTGTGACGAATGTGCCAAGCGCGGAGAAATGTCCCCTTCGCAAACGGTGCGAGTTCGAGCCCTCTTATATATCCCTCGTTCGATGAAGTACACTCTCTGTCTAATATCCAGAAGCGAGCACATCACTGAAGTTTCTCGTTTACCCGTCCTTCTGACGAGTCGCTTCGACGCCAAAGGAAACCGGCCCTTTTAATTAAGCCCCTTTGAGTGTTTAGACGGGCCCTCGAACACCGAGGCGCACCGGCAGCGGCGCTATATATACACTCTGCCCGGGAGGTCCTTCTCGCTGCTACGAGCACGTCCTCATTTCGAACGATAAACCCACATCGAACTTACCATTAAGATTTTGATTGGTTATTGATCGCGGACAACCGAGAGGATATTGGAACGAACCGAGAGCTCCTCATTCCCTTCAGGATGAACGAAATCGACGATCATTCGCGCCCACGAAGTCCCACCTCGTTCCCAACGGTTTCTCACTCTATATACTATTTGTCTATACATATCTCTATCTTTCGATCCCATTTGCTCCGGCATTTTCTCGTAAAACGCCAACTCCATTGTATAAGTACTGCGCTGTATTACTATATAGCTATTCTCCATGGTTCGCCCCCCTCGTCTTCTTTCCTGGATTATCGCAATATAACTGATTGGCGAAAAAGGCACTCGACTGGAAATTATGTTTACCACGAGAAAATTTAACAACCGCGGTCTTTTCTCCCAAATATCTCTCGAAGGACGATTTGTAGAAGTCTATGCATTTGCTTTGTCTGCCAGCAACAACAGAAAATTAAAATTAATGTCGGTAATGACGGAATCTTCTTTCGACTTAACAGTCGGTAAATGTACTGGAGGGAAAATTGCCAGGCTTCCATGATTGCTGTTTCGTAATGACTTCTCCTTCGATGAACCCAACCATCGTTAAGAAACTTTTGGTAACTTATAGAACCTATGACGATGTCCTTGTTGTTTGCACTCTAAAAACAAGCGTATTAGTGTGTCGAAACAACTCACACAACACACATATTGCATGTGTTGCGCCAACCAAATGCATTGATAAAATACGTGTAGGTTTGCTTGAGTATTGAAACAACACGATTACACTGCATCTTTCCTGTATTCTCTGTACAACACACTTTTTACTGTTGCCAAAAAACACACTGATTGGAATAAACGTCACAAGTGTTGTTTCAACGCGCTTGAGGCCAAGAATAAAGACTTTAATTTAATGCACATTCTTTTAATATTTTTTATAATGTTTACACACTTTAACATACTTTGGGGGCGAGGTGGGAGGGAGGGGGGGGGGGAGGTGAACACATCTAGAACCGTGTAAAAAGTAACTACATACGTGAATGCGTTTAAAGTGTGTTGAAACAAGGCTTGTAAAGCATGTAAAATTTATACACTTCGACATGTGTTGAGAATCAACACACCACGAAGCATGTGAAAAGTGACTACACTATTTACAGGCCTAAAGCGTGTTAGAACAACGCGCTTGTTTTCAAAGTGTGATAAACGTAATCGATCCTTTCAAACGGTGCATAAGCATTTGGATCGCAACATAACAGTTAACGTCACTGGATATTTGCTCCCCGTTAGGTAATCACCGGTGCGGGACTTGCGGCGCAGTTGCTTTCGCAGTATCAAGAAAAATGCATGCAGGAACATACAGCCAACCGCGAGAAAACTTTTCCGTGCACGGTAGCATTAGAGCAAGCCATTCACGAAGTTGAAAAGCAGAAGGAACGAGCGATTGATAGGTGTACGTAAATGGTAGGCAAGGCTGATAAAGACTGCAATTCCTATCGCGAATAGCTTTGGCAAATAAGCCGATTCATTCGATTCAGTCAGTGAGATAGAAACGTTAGAATTCGAGTACACACTATCGGCGGGAGTATCGGATGGTGGCTGTCTGCTGAGGTCTGGCCTGTGGCGCAAATCGCCAAAGGATGTTTCACTTCGGAGTTTCCGAATGCCTTGCTCTTTCACTCCCTCGTTTGCTTTCAATTCATTTTCTTACTCTATCCCTCACCGAACCGCGTAGACTGTATCGCATTATTTGAGACGGATAATCGATAGTTTCTCAAGCGTACGGCAATAAAACGCAGAGCAAATCGAATAGAAGGTGGCACGACAGCGGCGTGAGCTTAACAAACTGGATTTGTCTGCCGGAGGGATACAAAAAGGCCGAGTTCTTTTTTATTTTATTCTAAAAACAAGTTTTTTATTTTTATTTTTTATTTTCTCAAACGTATTAATGAACGCTGCGAAACATCAAGTGGACTGTTACGATACAGACATGTTGCGAGACTGCAGTAAATAAAAGACAAATGCATCGAAGCATTCCAGCTGTGGTAGGCCGAGTCCTTGATCTCGAATAGCCGTGCCTTCGAGAAGACGAATGTGTGTGAGACGATTTTCTGCACACATTAGCCGATCTGCGATCGTGTACGAACATACAATGTACACGTGTTGGCCGGACCTGGCCAATGCCCGACGAGGCCTGCAGGCGCGGTGAATGAAAGTGCTAGCTCTTAAATTATCAACGAATACTATAAATACTCTCGCCTCTCTTACGAGGCGACGTAACGAGTACCTATCTTATAATACGCAACCACTCCCTCGCGCTCCGTGTATGTGCGCGTGTGTCTCTCCGCATGTCTCGGTTTCCATGGCCTGTCCGACTATCCTCTCTCCTTACGTTATGTTTCTTGGCTGCCAGAGGCGCGTTACTCTCGGTTGCGATATACGAGCCGAGGCATTGATCTCGAACTTGAAAGGTCATCGCGGACGATGTAATTGCATTTTCTACGGACCTTTCCAGGATTTAATAAGGAAAGCCGATCCGGTCTGGGCACTAATGCTCGTCCCGTATTTTTTTTTATTGGTATGGTTAGTTAATATACTACCTTTACTTATTAAAAAAATGGGTCGAATGAACTAAAGATTCGGCCTGGGACGTTCAAATTAATATTTAGTTGATTGACCAAAATGTTTTAATGCCTCAAAAATATTTTGGTGATGTCGTAAAAATTGTTGAACTAATCAAGCTTTTAGCTGAACAATCAAGATATCTATCTAAACGTCGGAATGTTTGATCGATGCAACCGTATATTTATTAGTGCTGCAGGAGTACTAATAAAAAAAATGCTGAGGGTGTTTTTGTATAAGACGAAGAGAGAATTGATCCGGGCAATCGATGAAATCGACGATCCAAATTGAAAAATAGATGAACGTAGATTATCCGGAAGAAGCTTTCAGTTGGAATTTTTTTCAAAATAATTTTTTTACCTGCAGACTCTGCATCGAAAACCATAAAATTGGCAGTCCGGAGCGTTATTACAAAAGCCGATGACATCAGCGTTGAAATGAAATAAACTGGAGCAGACGGGTCGAGAAGAACCGAACGATCGGTTGATCGGGGTTGGGTGGAGAAACGGTCAGGATGATGCATGAAAAGAGCCGAACAAAAAGTATGAACCATGTGGAAGCACGATAATGCTAGAGCAGCGGAGTGACCGGTTCGTCGGGAGCTTAGTACAAAATTGAGCTGGTTCTGGGTTGGGACGGACAGACCGCCAACGGAGAACGAGATAATATGGCAGATGAGCGGAGAATGTAGAAGAACTAAACGAGAGAAAATAAAAAAAATGGGTTGGAAAGTCCGGTGGAGCCATTATGTAGTTTGAATACACCCCTCGTTGTCATTGTTGCACTATCAGTTTCGGATAACCGTGCCGGACAATGGGCATACGTTGTACGTGAACAATGTAAGCTGCGTTTAAATTAGAACGAGTCACATTGCACGCAGGATGAGCAAAACGCTCATGTCCGACGGAGTTGATTGCCATCCGCCCACCCCTTTCCGTGTGGCAATCAGGGATAAGCTAATAAACCATTGAAGAAAAAAAAAAAGAAAAAATCATTCGTGCAGTTGCCGTGCATACATCCGCCCCGCAAAATGATCAAGAGAGACGAAGTTACCGTGGTGGCTTTCGTTTATACGCTTACTGATAACCACGAAACTGTATCATCCGCTTGTGTCGGTATTGCGAGGGCGTTTTGGTAGATGGACAAGGGGAGATACCTGTTTTAAGCATTATATCCTGCATGAACGAGGATCTCCGGTTAAAGGACAACGCGGTGGAACGGAGCGTGGTAATCAACTCACGGAGGATAAGCCTAATCGAATCTCGAAACCACGCGTTAACAAGGTCCAAGCGTTCGTGGGAGGGCACGTTTTGCCGTAGGTGCGATCCTTCCATTACTCTCTCGGGATTTTCCAATGTCTTTGCGCCCTTCCCACTCAATTCTTCTCTTTCACGGTCCGAAACGTCGATGGCTCCACGGGCATCGAGACGCGATGTGTATAGTAGTTTCTTACTTGGGTCGGCGCGACGTCGACGTCGATATCGTCTGCCTCGTCGTCAACGTACCAACTTTTCCCTTCGACGACGACGACAAGGGCTTCTCTTACCACGGCGACGAGATCGAATTCGCTTTATAATCTCCCATCGTCTACGGGAGAAACTGCTCGCAGCTTCTAGTCAAGATTTACGTAGAAGATTCGACGAATAATCATTAATTTCTTTCCACGCCGTCAAGAGAATTACACCTCGAGGTACCTAAACGATTCCTCTCGGAATCTTTTGTATCACATCCTATTACTTTTCTACCGGTATGACGGCAGGGAACCGAACGATCAACGAGGAATCCTCAAGGAAGTTGGAGCGCTTCACACTTGTCAAGTGAGAGCCACATTTTTTAAATCGTTTGTACAAACTTTTACGCGTCTATTGATTATAGTGGATGGTTATTTATATGACAGCGGATGTTCTTGATCTAGAAAAACATTAATTGCAATAGATTTGCAAAATTAATAACTGGTTTGTGCTAATTTTCGAAAAGGTACATATTGGTTGAGTTTTTCAACAGAATAATCCGTAATTTTCGCTCGATTTTGATGTATTACGGCTCAGTCACTTCCTTGAAAGATGCTCTACAAGTTCACCATCTCATATTCGATACTATATTCCATTTAAAGAGGGCAGCTGTTTTATCATAAAGTAATTTCGTCGATGGACAAGCAAAAGGCTGTCATTTTTAAACGGAAAGTCCTATCGAATATCTAGACGGTGAATTCGTAGAGCATATTTCAAGCAAGAGAATGAGCCGTAAGACATCAGAAAGGAGCAAAAATTGCGGATTATTTTTTGAAAAAATCGAACGAATATGTACCTTTTCGAAAAATAGCGCAAACCAGTTAATATTTTTGCAAATCCATTGCTATTAATGATTTTCTACGTTCAGGACATCTGCTGTAATGCAAATACCCATCCACTATAATCAATACATGCGTAAGAATGTGCATAAACGACTTTAAAAGCGTAGCACTGACTTAAGTAGTGTGAAGCGTTCCAACCTCCTTAAGTGAAGGATTGCGAATTAATCTTAGGGACTCGGGACAGGAACCCTCCACAAATGAGGTCTTACCGTTAGCGCCAGTGGAACTGGCGTTGTTGCGATCATTTAAGACTCGATTTCAGAGATTTCAAAGCCAAGGAACCCTTACCTCCCGGCAAGAGCTTTTACTTAATGAAGGTAAACACTCGTAGCTTGGGAGCTCGGAAGGAACAATCACGATTAAGTGGAACAAGCGTCCTGCATAGAACGTCGGGGGAGCTTCCAATGGGACATTGCTTGCGCAGTACCCAGCGAAATGCAAACTCTCCGGACTGCACGGGTAGCCTGGTCGAATCGATAAGCGATACTAACTTCATCTGGTCGAGCACTATACCAGAGGTGAACCGGAGTATGCACGGGCGCAACAAGAGTTTCTCTAACACCGGAAACTCGGCGAACGTCGACAATGAGGATGAGAGCGCGTGCTACTCTCTACGCGGACAACTATATTTCGGATAATCGTGCATAATTTAGCATCGAGGGCGGAATACCAATTGCTAAATGCTCCATCAAACCATGGACGAGCGATGGTGCGCGACGGTACCGTCGAATATCGGGTAAGATACAGACATGCGGTGGATATTGTATATGCAAAATATAATGTCATTTTCGCGTAACATCGAGATCATCATCAAACTCCATCAATATTATCACCTGCGATACACGTCTCGTCGAGCAATATCGACATCCCCGACATTTACGATCAAATATAGTCGTAGACGAATTCGATAACTCACCTATTCGCGCATATCGAAACATAACGAAACATTTTTGATGGGACTGTCTTGGCGTTGAAAAAAAAATTGCACGTCGAGCGCGTATCGCGCAGTTATTAAAATAACAAATGATTTCGCGATACGCTTGTCAGTCGTATCCGGCACGTCACCGAACGACATGAAAAATATTTGACGAGAGGCGATTCCGCGTGCGCCGTTCGACAGGTGCGGAGTTTCCATCCGCGAAACACTCGGAATCTCTTGAACGGTTATGTCAATCAACGACAATCAAGTTGTCTCTCTCGTCGAAGCCGTCAATCGTCGGATTAAAAAAGCGTTTCGAGATGTTTGACGAATTTTCCTTTGAAAAAAGGCAAAAGAAAAAAATGAAGACAAACATCAATAAAGATTGAGCTCTCGTGCCGAGGCATCGAATTACATGATTGACGAGGGCAACTTCATCAACGTGAAAACAAAAAAAAACGAACTGGGATACTCGACATAATAATAAGGGTATATTCGCATATTGGTTTCAACACATTGAAACTCGCGCAGTCTGCTGGATCAGTTAAATTGGTGGGCGTTAAAAGTTTCGCGAAGTACCTTGGCCCGCTCGTTAGCGCCAATTCTCTTTCCTCGAAGTTGGCTAAGAACTAACGTACGTGGCGAGAAGTTCTCCTCCCGTTTCGCGGATAGTTTGAGGGAAAATAAGAAAATCGATGAGGTAGCTGAGGGAATGTGCGCTAAACTACGAGGTAAAGAGATGTGTGCGTTAACGTCGAAAGGTTAAATTCTAACGAAGGAGACGTATGTCGGCATTCGGCAGAAGTTTGATCGTTACGCAAGACGGTACGGTTGATGAGTCGAAAGAAAATGAAAAAAGAGGGAAAGTATATAGAGATGAACCTGAGAAAAAAGGGCTACGTAGAGCGGTGGGAATTGCAGCTTGGGAATGAAAGGCGTACAGTGCAGACCGTGCAGACTTGATCGTCCCGTCGTTCCTGTCGTAAGAACTTATCCAGGGTCTGATCTCTTTACCAATCCTCCTGCAACTAAGCTAGAACAGCTTTTGTGTTTCTGTATCTGCAGCCTCTTCCGCGAGCCTCGACGCTCGGCCGAAACGATTAGCGGTAACGCGTCCGAACTATTCTCGGTTACGTTCCGCCGCGATGCACAGTCCGCAGTGTCAGTCGACGATTTCGATAAATGAAGCTCCCTCGAAGCGGAAAGACCTTTCATATCAAGGGAACGTGAAAAAAAAAACTTATTTCGATAGAAAAAAAAAGTGAAAATTATAATCTTCACGTAATTATTAAAATGAAATCGTTATAAAAAGAAAAGATTAAAAATAAAGAAAACTGTGGAAAGGATCGGGTAAAACGTCCGGTGTATACGCGGGTTTGATTCCTCTCGTAAAACTCGTCTGCAGTTTCACCTATCGCGTGTATTATGATAAATCGTTCTGAGCGCCTCGCGAAGGTGAGAGAACACGAGCCACTGATAGTGTCCCGTAGTTCTTTCGCGACCTTCCACCCTTTCCAATTTATATCGTGACTCGCTACGGAATTGTAACGAAATTGTTTTAAAACTCGTACATCAACCGAAATGAAACGTTGGCGAGCGAAGCGGCCGTGGGATGAATTTTCGTGTTTTCACGGGTGACACGAGCGAAAACGGTACAGGTGGAAAATTAACGAACGCCGAGGCTCCCGCGCTCCCGGGCAATAATACTTTCGTCATACTCTCGCGGGACATCCGCACTAATTGTGACTGATGCCAAGCATAATACGATTAATTTTACCGTTATATACACTCTTCATACAAATTATCACTTTTTGTTCTCGGTCAGGGTACAACTTTCATTTTCCAAATGGCAAAAGTTTTTTTTTGCTATATTAATATTATTGTAGCGATAATTAGAACTGTCATCTCCAATTACCGAAAACACGCGAAAGGGTCCAATGAACAAATCGGAGGGAAAAAAATATAACGAGATATCGCATTTCTGAATGGAAAAGAGGTTGCATTTATCGTATTTGCGTTATTGCGGGGTCAATTAGAGTGACT
Source organism: Stenichneumon culpator (assembly GCA_964017025.1). Lineage (NCBI taxonomy): Eukaryota > Metazoa > Arthropoda > Insecta > Hymenoptera > Ichneumonidae > Stenichneumon > Stenichneumon culpator. The sequence continues at coordinate 10,843,711 of OZ024772.1, forward strand.
TTTACCGACCAGAGGATACAATGACGGGTGAGCAATGAACAAGGTAAAGATTTTTTTTAAATACATGACGAAATGCATAATGAAACACATCACGTGTTTCATAATGGAAGAAAAGCCGTGGATGGTGAGAATTTCTTCGCTTACACGATAAAGCACGAAACGTCTCTTTTATCATTTTTTGTTCGAGGTAAAATACGAAAGTTCACCGATGTACGACGAGTTCGCGTGACGTAAACGAAAGAGTGGACGTGAAGCATATACGGCATTAGTGTATCGCCTGCATGTATGTACACATAGGCGAACACGTCAGCGATATATTCCATTACCGAGCATGAAGTTTGTTACATCTCTTGGAATGAGAATCGAGCCGATTCCGAATATACGTGTTTGTTGACGGAATAAGATAAATATATTACTTTATAGTATTGCTCTTGTACAGTGTAATATTATACACTGTGAACATTTTTTTTTTTTTTTTTTTTTAATTAATGAACGGTATTCAAACACATGTGCGTTGCAAACTTACAGTAAAATTTTATATTTCTAATGAAATTTTTTATAAATTTCAGTCAAAAGATTTGTAATTTTAATATCTGTTATTTTTATTTTACAAAAAAGTACATTAATGTTTAATTAGTTTAATTAATGTTAGCAAATTTCAAGTTCCAGTACATTACAATTTATTTTCACAGCATATTCCCGTTTCAAAAGTGCACAACATTTTACTTTGAAACATTTCTCAAAAATGCACAACTTGCGAGTTGCCATGGTATTAAATTCCGCCATTGGCTGATCCACTACCGCTCGTAATTCTAAAGCTACGCACTGTGATTAATGCTGTCAAAGGGAAAAGTTTCCGCAGATTCCAACTTTGGAAACGTCTCTGTGCTTTTTATCTTCCATTTCGGGGATCCCATGGATGTCCCGGTTGCAAAAAAAAAAAAAATCAGCTGGGGATTCTGATGTAATAGGAAATGATAGTAATCCTGCCAGAATACTGGCATTTCGGTATATTAGAAGGGATTTACTGTTGGAGTAGGTATAATGCTACCCGGACGAGGCGACTACCTCGTTGGCAGCCACGAAAATACGTAACGATACAGCGCGAGGGAAGATTTGCATAGAGAGACTCATGCATATTCTTCTGCATTTTGTGCGGAGTATGGGCGTATCGTTTTGCGGTGAGGGGTGAACTAAGAAGAGGGAAAGAAAAAGAAAAAAAAAAACAGAATATTGTGAAATCAGTGAGAGCCGAACTGCTTGGATGCCGTCCACAAGGCCATTACTCGGCTACTTCACATAATCTTTACCGAATCTCGCAAAATTACACTCGTAAAGAAAATGATACTGGCCATGTTCTGGCAACGGGCCGTTCAAGTCGTAGCCATCTCCGCGCCTGTCGGACCGCAACCGACATTCTCTCAGGATATTATAAGCACGATGCTATAACCGCGATAAATTTAACTTCCAATTTTCCTAAGTGCCTCGAAAAGCCCGAAATGAGTCTGACCCCTGCACGCGTTACGTCTTGAGCTGTATTTTTCCCGAGTGAATTTGCGTCATTGGTTGCAAGAAGGCCCGCATTCGAGTTTGCAGTTTAATCCGTATCGTCCGGCACAACTATGTTTGAAGGCATCAAATGAATATTTAACATAGAAATATCATTTTGGGATACGACCTATTGTTGTATGGTACCGATTTGGCCAACGTGGATCGTTTGCTCCTGATGTGACTGACATTAAATGGCCACATTTCAGGCTCCACCTCCCACCCGACAGGTCAATTATAAAGCGACAGGCAATGCAACTTCACCATCAAATGTTGAGTGACAATCGTGCGATTTTCGATGCTCTGCCGTGCTCCAAATATAAACAGGTCAATTATAAACAACATGAGGACCTGCGCTCAGGTTCGTAAAACCCTCAATGTTCGAATGCGAGCTACTCGAATATCGTTATACGCCTATGTCCAAGTTCTCTACTTTGATGCTTATATTGGTTTTCATACGATAGGTTTATCGAGTTTCTCATAATTCAATTACCATTTAGAGCGTCGACTTGAACGGGGCGGTTCAAGCGATACCAAATCATCGACGAAGGATCCCCTTCTCCGGTTACCGCCCCTGCAGCTAAAAAATGACGTTCTACGATGGTTCCCAATTGCAGCATTAAGCGCAGGGTAAGAAACAGTTATGTACAGTAATTCCCAGGAGCGCATGTAGCCGGTAAGTGAAATAGCTCGAGTCCGTTGACGGTGCTCTACGGTGCGATTGTGGCGAGATGCGGTGGCGGTGGATCTCCCCGAATAGATGCTTCCGCGAGGTCAGGTCGAGACGAGATGTGTTCGGGATATAAAGGGGTATTCCCCAGCTGTTGGGCCAAATGGAAAGCAGCGGTCGCGCGATAGTGGCGATCCTACTGGCTTCCTCGTACTTCCTATTTCGGCGATGTGTGCGCCAGAGTGTGCAACCACCGTCACGAGAGTGAGACGGACAGACGGACAAGATCGAAGCAGAGAAGCTCAGAAGACCGCGGGAGGGTCGAAACGCGGGCGAGGAAGAGGTGGCGGCTAGGTGGGCGGAACTCCAATATTCGGAATTTATATCCCCTCGTAACTCAGTCCGCTTCTGCACCTAATACCGGTACCGGTGCGGTTGTGCCGTGCCGGGTACCTTGGAGAGGAACATCGCCAGGACTCCGGCTGTCTGCTGTGTATACTCAAGGACGCATGCACCAGCCGTATTTGCGGCTTGACCGATATCTCTCCGGTGCGATATGCTCCTAGCCTCCCCGTGGCTGCCTTCTCGTCCTACTACCACCCTGTGTTACCCTCAGCCCTTCGGGTTACGGAACCGCGTCAGCACAACGCCATTCCGCCAGCTCGGTACCGGCCAGCGAGCAGCGGCAAGCTTTCATGAATTAATTTGCACCTTAAGATGCCAGTACAGATATACCGAAATCCGAACGGTTCTCTTCCATCGGTTCAACATTCACAAAACGTCTTCGGTGAATATCCTCAATTGGGGTCGGCGATTGTAAATTATGTAATACAAATCTGTCAGGACAGATACCAGTGGTAATTCAATATTCATTTCCCGGATCACTTATGTGCTGTCCGCAAGCGACGCTAATTTCTCAGGGAGCAGCGAGGTCAAAAGTCCTCCAAATGAATTTAACATACGAATGGAACCCGCTGAATTCGTAAATGATAGGGTGGCCAGTGTGGAAAATAAAAAGCGAACTATAAAAGCCAATAGCATGTATAAGCGAGCTTTCGTAAGGGATGTATGCAGAGTAAGGTATACGGGATATACATAGACACCGATGCTCGTGCACTCATCAAAATTTGTAGCCAGAGGGGTGCCGTGAACTATCCTCCTGGAAAATTCGCGCTGGATTCGGGTTGCTAGTACCGCTTGGGGAGAAATGGTCGGAGCGAAGAGAAAGTAGAGAGCCGGAGAGGGAGAGCCGCCCCTACCATGTATATATGTACAGATGAGAAGAGTCTTGCGAATGGACACGCTGCAACGATAAATTCGAGTGATCGCATATTTCATAGGAATCCAACGATGGAGCGCGAGCGCGGTGCGCAGCCGGGAGCCGCTTTTCCACGGAAATATAACTCCTTCGGGGATTACATCCTTCGACTTCTTGCTGCGCCGGGGCCTGGAGAGACGCAGGGCCGATGTGTGTGTGTGTGTGTGTATGTGTGTGTATGTATGGCGGTGTGGGTGCTTCGGTACCGGGGATGCCGCGTGCACCATTTGCCGGTAGCAGTGGCAACGTGTGTGGCTCATGGCGGGATGAACGGCGCCCTTTCCCTCCACACTTTCCGCTCTTTGGTACCTGATAGCGGGACGAAAGAAGCCCCGCTCTTCCGTACCGCTGCACCGACCATCCTATTTTAATGGGCAGTCGTAAAATACAGAGAAAAATTAAAAATTCATACGCGCTAAATTTAAGACTCCCGGCTGGCCGTGCCTCACCGTGGGCTGCCCGTGGTTCTTCCCGGTTTTCCTTGTACACCGCCTTCTCCTCCCTCGCTCTAATCCTACCACCTTGAGCTCAACTACCCGACTCACCTCGCAGCACACTAGCCCCCCCCCTTCCCCTCCCACCCCCGTATCACTCGCCTCGGCTCACCGGAGATTTTCTTTTACGATGTCGAGGCTCGGTCTCTATGCAGTAATTTTTTTTTTCGCTCCCAACCTTCGCAACTGTCTCGTATACATAGTCTCGTAGCTCTACTCTTACACTGCCACCGTGCCGGCTGAGACTGTTGCCTCTTTTGGAACGGACTTACGACCCACGAAGGCGGAAACACGAAGCCGGATGCACGAACGTCCCAGATAAGGGGTGGAGGAACTCCCTCAGTCCCGACCGGCCTGCAAGGGCGGAGGGGGTGATGACACAATGTACGGCCGGTAAGTACTCTGTGCTCGTATGGAAATCGTCGAGATCCTATAAATCGGGAATACGTGTCGTAGGGTTTTTGCATTCGGGCGGGTTTGCACGGGACTTCGAGGCTATTAGCGGTTTGTAGAAAACGAGATGTCGCATCGTAACTTCATCGCGTGAAACCAGCCCGAAAAAAGTCACGAAGATTTTGAGTGAAGTCTGAAGCACTCGGGAGATCGGAGAGGCAGTAATTTCGTAGAGATATTTCCACACAGAAGACGAAGACCTCCGTTCGTCGATGCCGTCGTACTCAACAAAATACAAAATTTGTTTGTCGGATGGCGCGACGCCGATAAAAAAAAAGTTACCACGGGTCGCTTCCTGAGCGGTCTCCGAGAGAAAAAAAGCCCTCGTTGTATCCATGACATCAACTGGAAAACTTCGGTCGGCGGATTTTTCAGACGTAAAGTAGAAATGTCGAAGTTTAACAGAGACAAAGTTTTTATCTCGAAACCGTAGGATAACGCGTGTGAAAAAATATCTAGCCAGAATATAACCCAGGAGCGCTCGGACTATGAAGAAATTCGGTAAACTTCGTCGTCCCTCCGTCAGTCTATTTTCCTCGTTCTCTAAGGTTCGGCGATAAAAAAAAAACAACGAAACTAAAAAAAAGTTTTTTTCCCCCGTAACTTCATCGTCATTGATTGGCGAATAAAATGGAGAGCCGGCGAGAAAGCCGAAGGGAGTAGAGAAAAGCTTCGATGGTGGTCTAAGCTCTCGCTTGGAAATTTCATTTCCCTTCTTCTGGAGCTCGATGTGGGGTTTGCGCAGGCAGCGGCACGGTGGGAAGGGCGAGGAGGGGAACGGCGATTCATTTTCCGCGAGTATACTGTACGATATACCGCCGCGGCGCCGCCAGCACCCGCTTTCCAATCTCGCTTCTTCAATCTTCCCGGCGAGAGATGGAACACGTGTGTACCTATACGTGTTTACCATGGAGCGGTGGGCCGCGCGACTGGATTCGCGAAGCTCTCGAACCACCGAGAATCGGAGTGTGAGAGCGCCCTCCCTCCCACCCTCCCCGACACCCGCAAGGATTTATTTTCCGGATAACCGACGAGAGGGAAGCAACTTCTGTGCAAGGGGGAACCAGAATCCTTGCCAAGGGAAACCCGACGAGAGGTAATCTAATTTACAGTCTCCTTTGCTCGAAGCATCATAGATTACGAGTTTCATGCTAATTAAACGACTGTATTTCGAGGTATTATCAGTTTTCGGTAAAGGCAGAGCACGAGGCATTAATCCTCCGCCGACAGCGGGCACTTATTGCCAAAAGCAAGCGCCTTTCCTCACCTGTACAGCGAGGATGTTAATGCTTACAGTACGTTTTGCTTGGGAAAGTTGCGCACCAGTCTCCGCAAATGGATGACCGGATATACGACAGTTTCGTCCCTGGCTAATTAACCTAACTATCCGCCAAAGCTTGTCGCCCGATATTAATTATAATTATAACGTGTCGAACAATTAGAGAGGATCGACAATAACAATGCCGATTATTCTCGGCGAGCTTTAGTGCCGGTATAAATCTCCTCTTTCCCTCCATTCGCGGGCTTTCTGTCGGCTTGGGCTTCGGATATAATATTAGCCGCAGGGAAATTGTAAGCCGGATTTGCGACCTGGCAGCTTCTGGCTCGTGTCCCGTGGACACTCGAAACAATAACGATGATAATACTCCTTCGACCGTTATGCAGATTCCCTTATTACGCCGGATGTGACGTATCTCGACCGCAGCCCTACGCAACGCCGAGCGTCTCCGTACTCCTGCGGGGTTTCAGTCTGCCGGTGTGAAAGCTTGCTGAAGCTTTGGTGTTGGTCCACATAAATGTCGGGCTTGATGCTGGACGAGAGTAGACGGAGCGAGATAGTTACGGTAACATTATTGTTGCAGCTTAATAGTTATCGCGTGACACCGGTTAGAGTATATCCTCCGGTCGCCGGTGGCTAGACAGACCGCCCGGCGTACACGCGGAACCCGCAGGGTTTATCTTATCTGCGCAGTACCGCGCGGACGGATAGAACAACCAATTTACATTTACGAAAATTTGCGAACCCTGACACACGGTATCTCCAGATATAACATAACGTGTCGAGCGTCCGAGGTACCTTCGGGTATCCTGTTCTTGACACAATACTGGCTCCTGACCCGCGCGCTTCATCCGGATTCTTCTTTGATGTTTCTTGCGATGTGCCAACAGTTAATCTTTCGCAGCTTGTCAATTATGATGCGCAGCATTTGTGACGGCTCACGTAAGTATCATTTCGCACAAAATGAAATGATAATGTAATTCGATATATTATTATATCTCAGTTGTTATTGGACCAACAACCGCGATATGTCATTCTGTTGTAACTGGGCAAGGTGACAGGCAATGGATGCGGCCGCGCCTGACTCAACTCGCGCTCTTAGTTTAACCTTATGCGAGCCAGGCGCGTCTCGGGCGAGGACGGGTCATCCTTTGTCACTCTACATTGTCACCCTTAGTTACGATTTAGTATATGAGATAAGGAAAACGCCAGAGAGTAGGGGAGACCGGGGACAAAACATCGAAGCACCGTACATACGACGTTAGTACGTTAGTACTTTGACTTTACCGATAATCAATTAAGTTATATGCTTGTTATATGTGAAACAAATTGTATCGCATTACCGACCTTTTAATATTGTGAAAGAATAAACGCTCTCAGTATTTAGATACTTCATCGACGAATCATAAACATTCAACCGCGACTAATTAATTTGAATATTCCCACCGAGTATCGTTAACGACGATCATCTATAAATCCATATATACTATAGTGTGACAAAGTGAGGTTTCCCTCTCTAGTGTAAAGGGCTGCCCTGCCCTGATCCGATAAGTGAAGCCGACAGCGTTGCGCTCTCCCTTACACTCTAACAAGTTGGGCTGGACGTAACACCTTCTTATGCACGGCCGACTGACCGGATTACTCGTGGGTTGACCACTGAATCGTAATGGTAAGCGAAATATACTGTAAAAAATAATCAATTCCCATTAATCCTGTTCATTAGACTAATCTTTCAATTTTCTCAACAGCCGAATCGATCTATTTCCTCAGGTTCCATCGAACCGCACTAGGGACAACGTATTTTTCCACGTAGCTTAAGTGAAATTAGCCGCGCGAGATTGGCTACGTAAGCCCGTCGGTTTTAGTGCCGGTCTTTTGGACCATACGCCCGCGTCCGTGTTAATCTAGAAAGCTCATAAATCCTCGATGTACTCGAGGCCACGGCCACCGTGGGAGCAATTAAAGTGTACGAAAATTGGTAGAGCCGACGCCGTCGCTGCTCGAGGACTCCAGCTGAGGGCATCCTATGGTGTATTAACTGTTCCGGCAAAAGCTTCCGCCGATAAACCTGACGCTTTACCTTCTCGCCCGGATTCCCCACGTTCTTTACTCCTCGACTTCGAAACGCCGACTGCGCTCGTCATAGTTTTCAGATTCAACTTCAAAGTTTCAGTCAATGTAACGCATTAACGTTAGATTTGAAAGACCAGGCGAACGTGCGAAGTAACGTTATGAAATTTCAGTCGATACAAACTCGCAGCCAAGATTATATTCACGCGCCCTTATTTTAACGACTTGCTTTCAAGGGAGTGCGAAACGCGCCGGGCGCGTGAGACTTTTCAGTAGCAAAAGCCCTGTGCACCAACGGCCCGAGCAATGTACAATCACCCTACAGCATTTTCAACGCGGAACCCGCCGCCCCGTATCAAAACGTAATTACACTCCACGTGTAAACGAGTTTGCAAGTACGAGTTATTGCGTATGCGATTAAATTTGTGCAATGGCGTGCTCTCGCGAAGGGATGTCTGGATGGAGGAAGGGCGAGGGGAGGCACGAGAGAAAAGCAGAAGAGGTGCAATGGCAAAGGGGGGTTTGTTGAAACCGTTGAATGTACGACTCCCTCGACGAGTCGACCGCGAGATATATATCGTATATACGTTCTTCCACCATTTTCCGACCCCATCCCACCTCGACTCTCATCCCTTCTTCATTAAAATGAAAGTACCATTATCAAGATTATTATTTTTATATTTTTTTTTCATCATCACCCCGTTATAAGAACGATGATTACTATTATCACTCTGCAGACTCGGGGTTCGCGTACGGCTGGGAAATAATTTTTTTTTTTAAGTAATAGAACGCGAGAACTCGATAATCTCTCTCTCACAACCTCTGTCCATCTCTCTCTCTTTCTCTCTCTCTCTCTCTTGCTTTTTCATATTTTATTGTTTTTTTTTAACCTTTCACGGTGCTCCTATTTTCATTCTCACCCAGTAGCAACACCGCGATATCAGCTTAACCGGTTCTAATTGGGAACCAAGTTCCGCAGCCCCGATTGCCGTGTTCGAGGTTGTAAATTATGACCGCGCGCGAAAGAGGTGAAAAAGGTGCCGTAATGCAGGGTTGAAAGGCTTAGAGTTGTTTTTTCTGTTTTTTTTTTTTTTATAACACTTCGCCATCTATTTTTTATCTACCGTGCATTCGTACTTTATCTCAATGATTCACACCCCTGCGCGATGTTCAGTGAAACACGGCAGCGATTTATATTGAATTGATACGAGGGCTTCCGCGTATGACATACCGACGGATTAACTTGTATTTTTTTCATCTTTCTCAGACAAGTTTGAATGCCATTTAACGATCGAAAAAACTCTGCCACGTATCTTACAACACGAGCGCAATTTGTATAGATCGACTTTGTCAAAAAGTGCTCTCCAGCTGTTATCCGCGGTGAGTAAACTTTGCGATCGAGTGCCTCGATGTGTATATTTCTTCAGCGTGCGACCGCGAAATTTAGGTGAAATTAACAATGGCGATGGTGGGTCACAATGTATCCAATTTATTAATGATACCAATTGTACACAGGGGCACCCCTGCTGCTTCGCTCTTCTGGTCTCGCAGCACGGGCAGATCCCCGACGTACAATAGTCACTGCGGGATCCTCGTAACGATGCCTTCCACACACACGCACACACACATACATACCTTTACAATCCACTATAATGTACCGCGTGTAATACATTCTCCGTTGTTTATAGGTACGTTCGTGTTCTACACAGTACTTGTAATTTATACATATAAGTAGACGCCACATACAGTAACCAACCAGTGTGTGTGCTGGGTCCGGGAATGTACCAGATTTCGAGGCCGAGTCGCGATCGACAATGGCTCCTGTAGAGGTGGTAATGGCTCGTAAAGTAGAGCAACGGCTTTCGCGGTCTTAGCTCGCCGGCGTACCAGCGACCGTGCCGGTAGAACCGGAAGTTCCCTGCGACCTGAAAGAGCCTGCAGCGAGTCTCCTTCTGCACACGAGGGTAAACACCAGAAAGCTATAGCACGCAACCCATAAGCTTCTCGCAATGCTTTGTGATTTGCAGGAAACGATTGTTAGGGATAATAATAAAGCTCGCTGGCGGATTTCTCCGAGGCTCCGCTTTCCTAACCTTGTTGGGTGCCGTGTCCCTGCTCGTTTGTTTTTCCAAACTTAAGGCAGTCACGAGACCGCAAGCCTCCGCCATCCCACTTGGTGGACATTATTACCTTCGTTTGTCGCTGATCAATGGGGTTGCCGGGCTTGTAGTTTCCGGGGATACTGCGAATCCGTTTTGCCCCAGCCCGGTTCACCTACACGCTGAACTCCAGCAGGATCTGCGCAGGATGGACGCAGACGATCCGCGTCACCTCACCGCAATTACCGACAGCCTCTCACGTGCGCCATTTCAGGATTCATTATATCAATAGAGATAGGCTCATCAACCAGCTTCCACATCGACGGAAAGCGTACGTGTGGCCAACGGCAACGCGAGATTCACGGTGGAACGGGCAGCGTGTGTACCAATGCGATGCGTACGTGCGGATGGGAACACATAAACTTCTGCTGAGCCCCGCATCGCGTTACCCAGCAGGGACCAAGCCGCGGATGCTGTGTTCTGAGCGTGGTCCATATACACACTATACTGCGATATACGTCAATCGTTACAGCTGGTTTACCACCGGCGTTCGCCGCCGCCGGTGAGGAGGGGTTCAAGGGGTTAGGTAACACACGGGAAGGGCATCGCCGGTTGCTCTTCCGTGCCGGTGACTATGCCGTTCCAGCATCGATTCGAGTGCTCGACCGGGAATACAGACGAAGAGATCTCGTCTGTGTGTGTGTGTGTATGGCGTACTCTCGTCTCTGCGCGCTTTTGCATCGACGCGCCAGCTTCTACCGATCGCACACTCTTGTAGAAAGGGGTGGCAGAGCGTACCCCAGTTCGGGAGAGGGAGGGCCCGTCCACACTCTACCGTTGCAAAGTGCAACGTCACGCCAGAATGCGTCGCTGATGTTCGTTCCATTCAACTAGCCCAACGAATACTCAATGGGCTATAACGCGATCCCAAGCTGATGTCGATGGCTCGCGTTTCGACAAATTCACCATTCGCCCCGCCACGGTTTCTCGGTTACCGACAAATTTTCATCGCTCAAAGTGCTCGACGAGATTCTCATGGTTGTTGCTCGAAGGATGAGGAAAACAATACGAATCAATTCTATCGATGCGGTGAACCGGAGACTAATATAAATGCCCGGAACGCCGGTATTTTCGTACTTCCCGTCTGTCTCGCGCTTGATTTTCTTGTGGTTCAGAAATGAAAGTGCTCTTCATTTACCATGTAAACGATAGCCTGTTGTCGGAGCGGTCTGGCATCGGGAGGAGTCGTTTAACGGCCCATTTGCGTTGGCTCGGTTCACGAAACTAAAATATCCGAGCGGTCCTCGGCGGCACAGTGCGCGTCTCTATTGAATCGCCGTGGAACGGAAGACGAGAGTGCGGCTGTTTTCAGGAGCAACATGCGCACCGTGTCTCTGAATCCATCGAGCTGTGCTTCCTATCTTAATATAGCCGGGCATGTAACGTCGTTGCCGTCAATGGGAGAGAGTGTCACGAAGATGCGCGGTCCTCGACAGCAGCGATGTTTTATCTCGCCACCCGTGGCAACTGTCTCGAGTCTCACCTGCATGCACGCATCCGCAGAACGTCGCAAGATGCTTGGCTACGACTCCGGTCGTTCGAAGTTTGCTCAAGTCACTCAAGCCACCAAGAGCCACGTACGAAGTCTCAACGTCGTCGAGCCCGAGCTTGCGAGACCTAACCGGCGGTATTATATTTAACTCTTGAGTTTGGGAAAACCACCTTAATACCTTCCAACACACTCGAGCGCACACCTGTCTCTTCTCAAGATTTCTCGTTCCACTGTTACGAAGTTTTAGTGAGAGCTTCGTACCTTCCCGATTCAACACCAAACGCTTACCCACGAACGTACTTCCCTGAATCAATTCGGCACGTTTATTCTATTCATGATCGATGAAGAATGATCGCACAGCCGTGATCCATTTACACTAAAGGGAAACGATCCAGCAAAGATCGCGGAAGACACTTTCCGTATGTATCGGAGAACAGGTTTTTCCCCCAGCTACACGCAGTCTCATACGTGATCTTCAAGATCCGCGAGGCTGACGCCCGTAGTCGCATCAAGTGCCCGTTGATGTGTGCACAAACGATTTGTGCAAAAGCGAATGATGAAGGAGTTGGTCCAAGGAGCAAAAGAGTTGAAGAGACGAGGAACGGAGTGAAAGCGAAGCAAAGCTCCGCGGTGAGAAGGAAAAAAGAACGAGACGGGAAAAAAGGTTGCTGAGGATAAGGCAAACGAAGACAATGAGGAGGTTGGCTTGTCGGTGAAGGTACCCGAGTGTCTCCTGATGTGCGGCGCACAGAAAGAGGGCGAGCATTCGCCAAGGCAAGGGTACTCGCTCTCCGTAAGCCAGTCATTATAAAGCCATTATCACGGAAGAGACGACGACGAGAGAGAGAACGGGGCGAAAAAATACCGCGTCAAATGCCCCCGCGCATATTCATGAGAGGAACGAAGGAAAGAACGAAGGAAGAGCGATAAACATATAATGGCGCGCGCGAGCGAAAACGAGTCGGCGTCGGGTTTGTCGGCTGTCCGCCCGTTCTCGTTTGCCCGGTGTCCCGCGTTCTCGGGAACGCTAATGTATTCGGATTATTCGAATGAGGAAGTCCGACGTTCGCGGGGTCCTCGCCGGGCGTCGATCTTCGCGCTGCATCGGACGTCTTTTTAATCTCGAAAAATAAAAAATAAAAGCTGGCATCGAGTCTTCTTTGCCCGTCGTCGTCAAAACGGCAGGACGCCTTGTTTTCGCGTGTATGCGTCCGAGAGTGTCGTATCGCATTATAATTATAATGCCGGCGGGAGAAGAACTATCACTGTAAATAAAAATTCGTATGAATTTTAATGTACTGATAGTGGACGTTTTTAAAGATAAACTGGTCTATGATATTTCATTTACAATTGTGATTGCAAAACCGATGTTCAGTATATTAAAAACATTGTAAATACTTTACGGTTAACAATTTATTATTATTATTATTATTAGTTTTACAGAGAGTAAGTTACAAACTTATAGTACAGTAGAACCCCGATTAACCGGGATGCTCAGGACCGAAGAGTCCCCGGATAATCGAAAGCCCGGTTAATCCGAACTAGATAGCGAAAGTATATAAGTCAATAATGGCTAATGATACAACTTTATTTTGACCAGTTACAATGATATTTGGTACAACTTGTACTTCATTTTTAAATAGTGTGAACTGGTGTATCAAGCATTGGATTTTTTTTCATTAATAGTACGTAAGCTAGTCTTTCTTTTTTAAGTACTCAGTGACTTTGGTTTGCTCCGAGTATAAAAAAAACCTCGAATGACGCACACTTAATTCGGTTCCTGGTTAATCCGACCCCGGTTAATCGGGGTTCTACTGTATCTGCATCGCGCCTACATCGTAGAGTTACTTTAATTTTTAATTTACTTTAATTTTACTATAAAAATACTTTAATTCCAATAATTCACTTTCATTTCCATGAAAAAGTATATTAATTTTTCATCAGAATCGTAAATCAAATTGAATGTACCAGTTTTTCCATAAAAACTTTTAGTCTGGTTAAATTTACAATTTTTGTTACATTGAAGTAGTAGAAAAAAAAGAACTCTTTTTTCCCTCCATTTCTGCCTCGGCGAACCGCCAGATATCCTTCGCGACATGCTTCGTAGAGTGAAGAGATCTTTTTCAGTCGGAGATTTACCGAAAATAATTGAATCTACGATATGGATATAGACGTTCGGTAAATTCGTTTGATCGGGATTCCGTTTGGCAGAAGTTTGGCCCCCGACATCACCGCCGAATTTCAATGCGGCGAAGGCGTGGCGTATAGGGTGTGGAATTCGCGGGCGACGTAACTTTGGGCTTACCCCGGGAGGAAGGAGTGAAACGCTAGCGAGGAGAAACGATGGACGAAACGAGTGAAAGATCGAACGAGAGAGCGTAGTTGTGAGACGGAGAGAAAATGAAAGTCGGTCGGAGTTATAACGCGACCGGGGGTGAAGCCGCTGTCGCCGCGGCGGATGCTCGTAAATTTTGTAAGCTCGCGCGCGGTGGAATCGGGAGTTCGAGCGTACGGACTCTCCGGGTTCCGAGGAGGCGAGAGAAAAATAAGAATTCCCGAGGACGTCGGGTATCGGGCCGGAAGACATCGATAGTTCGAGAGTCGTCGAGCGAGAGAGAAAGAGAGAGAGAGAGAGAGAGAGAGAGAGAGAGAGAGAGAGAGAGAGAGAGAGAGAGAGAGAGAAGTCGAGGGAATAATATTGTACAGCAGCAGCGGCGGCTAAAGCTGGAAAGATATCGTCAGAGTAGGCCAGGCCGCGCTGCAGCCGAGCCCCGCGAATGCGGGAGTCAAAGGATGAGAATACATACGTTTGAACATTCGTCTACTTTTATCTGTTACTCCCGAACATGGTGCAGCTTTTGCCAAACGATTTTCCCCGGTTTTGACACGTCAAGTGCGTCGGACGAGGGAGAGCCCAGCTTTGCAGCTCGACCTCTCGGCCAAAAGTACGTCCCAGCCGGAGCCATGGAAGACAGCGAAGAAAAATTCGCAACACTCTCGTTTCTCCATATTGCTTTCTCACAGAGGAAGCTTTCTTTTCTTGAAACTTTTTTTTTTAGATTTTCATGTGAACGTGTTCAGAATGTTCCAAAATGTCGAAAAATTACAAAGCCGAAACGGTTAGATTTGATAAAATGTTGAGTTTTTTATCGGCTTCTTCATTCATAAAAATGTTACAAATAGCGTCCTCTATGAGGGAGCCAAAATCAATCAACGAACTTTTCCAAACAGAAGCTATGCGCAAAATTGTAGCGAATGACAAAGCCATCTACAAATTACTTTGCACCATTTCTTTTTAACTCACAAATACTACAGCTTCTGACTATCGGTAGATATAATAACAAAAAAATTTATATTCGATCAAGAGACATCCAAAAACTACTCGATTAATTTCATTGAAACAGTACTTGATTCGATCGAATTTGGAAATTCGCCGCTATTAAAGTAGTATTTCTGAGCATTCATAACGCCGATCTCCGTGATTACTTTGAACTGACTGCGGCAGTACGGGGTCCGCCCTTTAACCCAGGAATAACATTCAATATTGATTTAACGAGATTTCGAGAGGTCTCAGGCATAGCTCGCGAAGGTACGAGGCAGCCATGTCAATTGCAGCGATTTGTCAATGTCTTGGGAGATGTATAGTATATACCTCGTTCTCCATCGATCTATGGTATTCTACGAAGGTGGGTATGTACGCGTTACACTACAGTCCGTGAACAGAGTATTCGTCTCCCGACTCATGAACCGGTTTATAAGTATTCCTTGTGAGCGGGTTTGCATCTACCGTTGAAAAATGTTAACATATAAAATCAGGTTGAAGAAGCCTGTTCGATGGCCTAGCACTCATTTACACAAAATCAGAGAGAGAGAGAGAGAGAGAGAGAGAGAGAGAGAAAGTGTAGTTCATTTCGTGCTCTGGAGCGAACTCCTTAAGAGCACCGTGAAAAACATTCCTCAAGCAAGCACTAGATACAATTGAGAGTATACAAAAGAAACACAATGAGAACCTTAAAATTAACCTCAATTAACTAACCTAAGACTAACTAAGCCAGCCGTCCATTCCGCAAGCATCTGGCAGAAAAATAACTGATAAGCACAGAACCGGGAAGATATAAGGAGAATATAAGTATATAAGAAGAGAGAGGGAGAGCGAGATAAACATTTATTGAGCGCCCTGGAATATGTTCTCTCAAACGCGGTACAATATCGTCGATACAAGTATCAAGAAACATTGAAATTAGCCAAATATTGCACACATTTATGTATAGAAAAATTCATGTAAATAAACTAAAAATATACGATGGAATAAAATCTGTCTACAAGTAAATAAGATAATAATAATAATAATAATGTGTGTGAAATGGGACCATAAAATAATTCCTGACCCTACACAGTGCCGCACGGTTGACCTTCCTTTGAGACCCTCCGCGAAGAAGATCGAAAGTCGTCGCCTGGTTTTCCAATATACTCGTAATTACTCGGGGGACGAGGAAAACTGCATACTATCTGCACAGAGGGTTTCGATGGAAGCTGATGAATGTGGAGAAGCCGAGAGATGGACGGATGGGTAAACAGAGAGTGAGAACTAACGGCAGGAATGGTGCGACGTCTCTTCGCCCCCCGGTGTTCGCTATTTTAATTAAAGATCTCAAAGATATGCAAATTCTTGGTAGAGCCCTTTTGAATTCAACACGAAGGAATCCCGGACTTCAGCGTCAAAGCTCTCGGTTATATTCGCGTGTAGTCGATTTGAAATGCAGACCAGCGAATCGCGGTATGTTCGTTCATCCCGGATGTACCGTTGTATAGCGCCAGAATGTACGTACAGGAGGAGGACGTGGGAGGACGTGTGGATGGACTGAAAAGGGTTCAGCGACAGAGACAGCAAAATACCGTACACATGTATGATTATAGAGTTTGGCGTGTCATGAACGGAACGGGTAATGAGCTCAAACAGAGAGGTAGAAATAACGTCACATCCCTCATACGAATTGACCGAATGAGTTTCTTACATGGTCTCGTGAAGCGTGCATGTAACGCGGAGACGGTAATTAGAATCTCTTCCGTCTAAGTATGCATAGCGGTATTCACGGAACTCGGCAAATTCTGTACGTGACATTTCCCGGCTAGTGACAAGCTTCCGCGTTCGGTAAATCTTTAGTTGCCATGCTTAAGCTCCTTTCCATGGAATGGCAGTAAATTTCCTGCTCTCCGACTTCTCCGTTTCAACGTTGTGAGATATTAACCCTTCGCGTACTGGGAACTTTCTGCCGATCGCAAACGACCGTGCCTTCTTTTAAGCAGAAAAATGCTACGGATCTTCGTAATCTATTTTCTTCCGCGTTATGAAAGACCATGAATTTTTACACATTTTTTTTAGCACATCAATTTTTTTTAGCACAGCAAGAGTCGAAGCGATGATCGGTTGTGAGAGTCGAGTGTACGGGCGACAGGGCGTATGCTCCAAAATTATTGAAAAATTAAACGACGATTCGTACCCCATTGAATAATTCAATTTTTTTTCGTCACTGTGTCTGCCATTAACGTTCTACCTTCCAAGCATTTATAAACTCTCACAACGTCTTACCCCGAATTCGCAGGAATTTTGTGGCTGCAACGAAATTATATTCCTCACAGCTTTGATCAGCTTGATCGATGAGCGGTCGATGGATTCAAAAAATGATACGGTCGGGCAATACCTTGATGTGTGTGTGCGTGTGTAGAGGGGGGGGGGGGCAACTCGATCGGCAAATTATCCCATCAGGATAATTGAGGTAAACTTCGACAGGAAAAGAAATTTGACGCTTGACACTCCACGTGTTTGGTACCGAATTAATAGGAAAAACGGTTTGTTTGGTTCGACGAACTTCGTTCGAACGAAATAGAATGTTTCAAGCTGTCGGTGAACACCCATTTTGCAGGTCGGTTCGGATTTACTTCGAACATTAAGCCGAATGCGCTGGCAATTTAAATGCACGATAATACTCCAAGCGCCAACGAGGAGCAAAATAACGTTTATTGCCGATATAGTTCCGATCGTGCCAGCGGGTGTTCAGCTCTACCTACTTATTCCGTGATTTATATTATCTTTTCTGGAAAGTAGGTAGACCCAAGTGTTTGCAATATTTTGCGCGGAGATCCGCCTTCGAAAGGCCGAAGTTAGTGGAGGCGTGAACAGATTGAAACGGGAGCGAGGAGAACTCGAGTACTTTGGTCGTTTAATTTTTAATATCCATTCGCGAAGAGGCGTCGGTCGTGTTGAACAGAAGAAAACGAGCCGAAACGGGAAAACGAGGGGAAAAATGTACGGGAGTGCAAGAGGGACAAGATGAGGGACGTAGAGCTGCGGCTCCTCTAGCAGCTGCGAGCGAATCGCTCTTGCCGCGAATCGTTTATTGCCCGTCTCTTGTGTGTGTACGGGCGCGCGGGAGAAACGCTCGTTATTTTCCTATTTTCCCGAGCTATTATATGACTTTGAAGAAAAATAGGAATCGCACCGGTGTGCGCGCGGGCGGAAAATTGCCGTCAAATTCGCAAGTGAAGGGTGAAGTGTTAGCGGGCGGAAGGAGAGCGAGGAAAAAATCCTCTGGAAGGAGAAAAGCTGGCGCGATTTAGAAGTGGCAAGCAGCTGTTTGACACCAGCAGCCTTTGCGTATATACAGCGGTACATAAGAGGCCGAAGCTTGAGTATAATATCTCGCTGTTGCTTTGCGACCGTATTTCTTTTTTATTTTTATTGTTTAATTTTTTGCCCGTTCCAATTCTTTTCGTATCAGCGCATTGCGGTAACTGCAAAAACTCGATCAGTCGAATTATTGATGATTGCCGACGATAATTATATCTTCGATCGTCGAAATGCAATTGTATATAGGGTAAAAGTGGTGAATATGGCCCACCTCGATTAACACGTAAGTCAATGATATATGGACCGGTCCATATTCCCCACTTTTACCCTACAGCGGAGGCCTCGAGTGTAATACCTCGCAGTTGTCTCGCGACCGCATTTCTTCTATTTATTGTTTAATTTTTGTTCCATTCCAATTCTTTTCGTATTACCGCATTGCGGGAACCGCAGAAACTCGATCAGTCGAATTATTGATTGCCGACGATAATTAAATGTTGGATCGTTAAAGTTCATTCATCAATTATTAACATATATTCTTCGCGATTCGCTGATGCTAGATATACGCTCGGCTGTTGATATACAGTAACTAACATTAATTTTTCGCGATTCGCTGACGACTTACGAAGAAATTTATATCATTGGATTCGAGCTCGAGCAGACGGCATCGACAGATCGGCGATACGCGAGCTTACTTCGGGTAATTGAGGTGGGAAATGTTGGTTAATGCACTTGTACATCGAAACGATGGCCGAGAGTGATGGGTCAATAAAAATCTATCACCGTGATTGTGTCGGCAATATTTTATGGCTCGAAACGAGATCGTGAATTTCTGTTTCTTGGTACGGACAGATCACCGGTTATTCGCCCTTGATAACGACTCTAGTCGGCGAGGCGATCGTTAATTTGCTAGTAGCGTGGTATGGACTATTTCGAAGTTTCGCCGGCGAGGCTGAAAGACCGAATTTCGCTCGGGCCGCGCACTACGTACGACTCGAATTACAGGTAGAAACCGAGACTGAATGAGAACGGAAGCCGTGCTCCTCGGCCCGACTGAACCGAGACAGGGGAGGAGAAGAGTCTCGTTTTATTCGTCGTCGTCGCGTGTGCGATTCCGAGAGGGGTCGCGCGAGCCCCTCGCGGATAAATGAAACCAAAATATTGGGACAAGTTTGACAAAGGCTCTTTCAATTGTCGGTCCACCCTCATTCTTCAATCTTCCCGAAGGATATATATACCTGCGAAACGCCCGCGATATCACATGTTTACTCAAGGAAATTCACCGCGACCGCGTTATTCCATCGAATATTTGGGTACTATAACAAAAGTATTTAAAAAATAAATAATAATCACGATGATTGCACTGAAACGTTGACGAAGGCCCGGAATATCTTATACGATTCTGGCTTCTCACGTCAGCATCATATTTCTACGATTAAAACATTTTTAAATCTTTTATGAATCGGATGATTTGTTTTAAATTCTGCTATTGAAGTTCATACGACTGAAAAAATTTCATCGGTACGCTTGTACTATCGTCTCTTGGTTACACGAATTAAATACCGGTTTCTAACGCGAAGGATCACAATATGTGAAAGAGGTGTATAATTTCAAAGGTATTACAAAAAAAAAAAAAATGCAAGCATAGAGCCGCCCGTGGAGGTCCGTTCCCGTGAAAAGAGTATGAGGACGTTGAAAAAGGCGAAGAAATAGAAGGAGGATCGTGTGTGGAAAGCCGGTCGTAAGGTGATACTGACCGGTTTCGCGGAGCGCTCCACCTTTAACAGCTCTCGTACGGTCGGCGCTCCTCCTGCACCTAGGTGGTACATCGGGATGGGACCAGAGAGCGAGCAGGATCGGATTTGTGTCCTGACACGTCGAACTATTCGTAATTCGATATCTCGCGCGAGCGCGAGGTTGCGGAGCACTCACGGGAGGAACAAAAAAAAACAAAAAAAAAAAATCCAAAGGGTTTAATATTTTGACAAGCCTCTTCCGTCGGTTCATTCCGTCGATTATTCACGCAACTCCCGTGCGACTTCCGGCCGCCTCTGCATCGCGGTTTGAAATAGTGAGAAATCGATTCGAAATATATACCCGGTACAGATATATATGCTCTATGACAGTAGAGGTTCATCGAATACGTTGAATAAATTGTGAGAATTGGTGAAGGAGCGCGTCGCAGTGAAGTGGAGCGGCGAACGGTTTCAATAACCGGGCTTCGGTCATGCACCGAAGGTACTCCGTTGCTCTTGCACCTGCTCCGATGCTCGCACTTCATTTCATTCCACCTGTAGAACTGGGATCGAGCTCCCTCTCCCTCCCGGCACTCGGAATCATATTCGAGCTTAATTCCCTTACTCCATTCGCTCGCTCGCTTCGCCTTCCGTACTTGACGAAATTGTTAAAAGCCCGATCACTCCGGTACACTCACGCGCCGTTTTATCCGATCACCGACGATTTATTCGATTACAACGATGATTTATAATCCCGGACAGTGTTGCCTCTCCCGGTCCACGCCGATCTCGATAACCCCGATTGTTTCAATTTTTGCTCAAGAGCAATTGATCAATTTCGATGATATTGGGATGCTGTAATTGCTGCGCTCGCTGATCAGCGAGTTGAAATTAAATCTTCATTATGCTTCTCAGGATAATCAACCCGATCAACGAATTATCTCTGATTTTTTTTTAACTCTCGTGTAAATCACGATTGTTCAGCCATACGAGCCGCTTGTTCGCTGCGTTGTAACGAGACAAAACGGGGATTAGCGAGGGAACATCGAGGGGGCAGAGAGGAGAGTAATACCGCGATAAATCTTCGGTCGAGGAATGGAGCACCGATTCTGAGATTCTCAGGGACCAGGAGGATTGCACGTGTCGTTGTGTACGGCTCCGTTAGCGCTACACGCTGAGCGGATGCAAGGTGAGAGGCGGAGATCGAAAGGGTCGACCAAGGTGTTGGTTCGCACATTACGCCATAATCCTTGGTTCACAATGTACGGGCTCTCGCACCCGCCGGGATCCTGAGGTACCGGTGTGGTTATGTCGTCACGTTGCCTCGACCCCTTAAGCTTTCGACAGACCCGCCCAGGAGCTCCAAGAGTTTCCGCAGCGGGGGGTTGAGAGAACCACCCCTTACCCCGGATCCTGGCTCTTTTGGTCACCACGTTTGCGCTGCCCGGCTTGTGCGACCCTCCGCCAGCCCACTATCCATTGGTGTGCGGCACTGGCGATACTCAAACTGTGCGAGCCCAGCACTATCGCGCCGGGCACCGCATCGTCGCCATCCGCACGACCGCGCGACAAGCCCGGGGTTTTCACCCTGGGGCTTGCTACCAGCAGCGACAACTCGTTAGTCTCGTTCGAGAGACCTTCCTCGCGCATGCTACAATATGCTCGTTCGCGCGGTCGACGCATTCAACGATTTTCTACAGAAATAGAGAGAGCGGACCGGAGGGAGGGGAGAAGCGAACTGCGAGGTCCCTTATTCCATCGACGCTAATTGCGATAATTATTACACCACACTGAAGTTGCGATGTCCGCTCGAACGGGCCGGTGATAATCAGTGACGTTTTCACGCATGATCGGGATCACGATTAATCGCTCTACCGTCGCGAGGGGATTCCCTGGTGGTGGTGCTATAATTTCTTCTTCTATTTTTTTTTTGCATTGTTTGGTGCATACCTCTGGATGCGAGATCGATCGTAATTCATTTACTTTGATGCTCGATGGTGAAAATTCAAACCTCATTGACAGGGTGAAAAAGCATCGAATTTAGGATGGGAAATCGATTTTGTCGAAAGGAAAAATCGAAGACACGCCGATACGGATTCGCTTCGATGCTGGGAACTTACAGTTTTTCTTCCACACCCAGAACAATCATTTATTTGACGGGCGTCTTGCAAATTAATATTTATATGGGCTGAAGGACTCAGGTCGATGGCTTTTTGCCAAGAGGTAAAATTATCATTAGGTATAAAATTAGTATATGAAGATAACTGTATGAATATTAACTTTGGTAATAAATTAGCTCTTCTACTACTAGTAAATATTTATTTTTATTAAATAAAAATTTATTTGCAGGTGCGCGTCAAATAAATCATTTTTCTGAGTGCGCTCGAATCCGAGGGAAAAGGGGTTATTGAAGACAAAACCTTTCTTTCGAAAAATCGACGACCTGCCGGCAATACCGATTTCCTTCGATGCCGGTAGTCTGTCGAAGACAAAGGTTTCCAAAGGATATCCGCGGATCGAGTTACCTCGGTTCGGCGTCGCCGGGTTTTTCGGGAAATTGACAGCCGAATCGCCCACGCCTCACGATTAACGCTAAATTTAATTGTGACCGTCGATAAGCCGGGGCGAGAAGACGATCGAGCTGGCGTTCGCTTTGGAAGAGTGACGAAGGTGACGGAAAATCCGTTTTGTCCTGACTGAATATATGCACCAGAAGAGACCCGGAGGGCTCGTAAATTGTCTCCAAACGAAATTTCCATTTTACATCAGGAATACATCGAACGCGAAATTCTCGAATAATTGCGCAAAACGGAGGGACCCGAAAGATGCTCGAGGCTACGTAGCGTTCCCGTGAATATCCGTCGTCGTAGATGGCGCAGATCCTTATTACCAACAAACCAGCGACAGGAAGTGGCGCAGAGGCTGTTTCGACTCGCCTCTACTAGCGACAAAGTAATAATAATAACAACAACAGTCGTAGATGTTAACGACGTCCGTGGATGTGGGGCGTATGAACGGACGGACGGACGGATAGAGAAGGATTTGTAGTTGAAAGACCTCGAAAGAAAAAAAAAGGAAAAACAACCGAAAAAGTAGTAAACAAGGGAGAAAAGCTACGGCGTAACGAATGTCCTGGACAAATGGGGTCTCGGAGCTCCGAGACCAAAGCTATATACAAAGAGGTAAAAATGTCATCGCGAAGATAACGAGTGGTAGTGAAAAGAGTAGAAGAGAGACTGGTGCGGATTCCCGGCGGGAACAAGGGAAAGATGACATACATGTTCCGAGCTGAGCTCGGGCGAAGACTTAGGAGAGACGAAAGGACGAAGACGACGACGTCTTTCCGCTTGGTGAAAAGTCTTTTTCGAGAAAGGACAAGAGCGAAAACGTACGAGTAGCGTACGGCAGAATGGCCGGTGGGGGGGCGGGAGAGACCGAAGGAACGAAGACGAAAGAAGGAACAGGACAAAGCGAGGAGAGGAGCCTTTTTCCCGAGGATGAGATCCCGCCTCGCTGGCCATAGCAAAGTCTTGCCGGCTCCAATTGAGCTTCAATAATTCGTGGCCGTGCGCCAGGAGTCCGGTAGAAGGAGCGAGACGTCCGGGACTTCAACGCTGAACAGAGCAGGGTTATGGACGCTACGGTGCGGAAGGAAAATCTTGACAGAATAACGGGGGGTGAGGGGGAAGGAGAGGGGCAGAGAGGGCGGAAAGGAAGTAGAGCGAACATAGACGTTCGCGGAACTAGAAGATTTCTAGGAAGCGTCGGATGTGTGCTGTCTATGAAGAGGTGCTCATAGTTGTGTCGACTTCTGTGCGCTTATCGTCTGCAAGGAGAGCAAAAGACAGAAGATGAGCGGAAGAAGGAGGGGAGAGGAGAGAGAGAGCAAGGAGTAAGGACGGAGCCGAGCTTACCGAGGGGATGGAAAGGGGGTTTTGGATATGCGAGGGAGTTGAAAAGTTTACACGCTCGGACGGTGATGTATGGAGATTGCGCGTGCGTGACTTGCTTAGCTGCTTCGTCCCGAGCTCAACGGCGAAGTCGCGTGGACTTCTCTACTCTCTTCCGCTCAACGGCTGGATATTCCACTTCTGAATATTCCAGCCAACGCGCATTTACTTTTATTATTTTTCCACTTTTTTTTCCACTTGCGATCCTTGCGGCTCTCAGCGTGGCTCTTCGGCTGGCAGTTCTGCGGGCTGCGACCTTGACGCGGATACTGTTTGATCTCGTTGCGGAGTGTCCTCTTCGGTGGCGTGATACGTGTCTTGTCGACCAATTTCTTCTAGTTCCAAAAAATTGAGGAGGTTTTATCAGTATTTCCGGCATATCATGACGATACATTTTTTTACGTATACGTACATTAAAAAATTCGATCGGTTAAATTCTCCGGTTTTATCCACAGAATGCTCAGTTTTAATCCACGAAATACTCAGTTTTAATCCACGAAATTCTTAGTTTTATCCACGAAATTCTTAGCCAGATACGCAAAATCTTGCCAAGTGACCTGCTGGAAAAAATTACCATATGGGTCGGATAAAAATTGCTGTGGCCCTTGTGAAAATTTCACATGTCGCTAACAGTGGTGGCGCTGGAGCCTGGTCGAAATTTACCATATTTACCATATGACTTGGTAGTTTTTCCAGCATCTTTCTCTCACTGTACATAATGTTACTAGACGCGTTGAAGATCCTAGGAAAATAACGTCAATCCTGGTAGAAATCGTACGGAGTTAAATTGGTCACTGATAATGCTCATGAAAGGCCCGAAACACAAAAGATAAATTCAATATTTCGATTCAGAATATCACTTCGGTGTCACTGAAGGATAATAACTGATGAAGAGCATTTAATCTCTACCGGAGCGTTCGTTTCGCTCGAGGAGGAACTTTTTATAATGTTCACCGCTGCACGGGAAGCTACCGATGATTCCCAGCCGGATATCGAGCCCCGCGAAACTCTGGTCGCAAAGCTCCAGAGCGAAACTTGCGCGTTCCTTGGAGACAGAGTGCGAGGCTACCGGGGACGCAAAAGTTCACAGAAACTTTAGTGGTTCGTTTTCTTTCAACGGTTGGGCATCGACTGTCTATGCTCGAATGCTTGGAGCTTCTCGAAGAACAAGCGTCGCAGTCGAGGAAAGATTTTCCGGACGAACGCCCCGATAGGACTTATAGTGTTCCACGTCGAAGCGGTCGAGACCAATCTCTCGAGCTCGTTTACCGTGACCTCTATCTTGATTACTTTCTTTGGCGATGCCGGATCAAGCTTAAAAAAAAAAAGAAAATCTATTGATTGGTATCAAGTGAACTGAAGAATTTTATAATGTAAAGAGTCTTCGCGGAAAGCCGCTATAGCTGATGAAACGATTTTTATCGCCCGACGATGAATTGAGTGTGCGAGATCGAATACGTTCGGTAATTTTGCAAATTACATTTGGAACATATCCAAATTAATTTAGTTTTCCAAAATTATTGCATAACGATTCGATTTCAATGATAACGTATATCGCCGCTTCTGCTATGCTTTTGAACCGAAGAGATTCCTAATCGAAAGAATCTTTACGGAACGCCGCTATAGCTAATTTAGTTGAGTGTGCGAGATCTAATATGTTCGGTAATATTGCAAATTTAAATTAGAGCATATGCAAAGTAATTACATTAATTTTAATTGTTGCATGACATGATTCGATTTCATTGATAACGTAGATTGCAAGTTCTGCTATAATTGTCTCTATTATACGTAAAAAAATGCTCACATAGAGGTTAAAGTCAATCGATAGCTGGGTGTTGTAACTCTTCAATCGGCTATAAACGCATCGTTTCGACAGATATAAATCACCGATAGATAGAAAATGTTTGCCTCGTCATTCGGAGGGTGCGGCTGTGTCCATTCATGGATTGGCATCACGCTTGGACCTTTTTTCATCCATTGGAGTATTCGCTTTTCCGTACAGAGTGTCTTGCAGTTTCATTCAGCCTGTGCCGCGCTTTTTTCATTTTGTGCGAGGCGAACGGATGTTGCCGGAGTCGGGCAATGTCAGCTCTGCCGCAGGGCTGTAGCACGCTTTAATCCATTCGTTCGCCGGCGTTCGTGGTGTCTGAAAGTCGGCTATTTTCGTCGAAATTATTGTAAAAGCCGAGTCATCCGTTTGCATAGCGCATCCCAAAAACGTGGCAAATGTATAGCAAGAAGAATTTTACTCTCGTGAATAAAAATATTGTCGGGAATTCCGATCACCGATCATTATGCAAAACGCCACGAAGGACTCGCGATATACCTCATTCCACACACAAAATCCCCGGCTCGTCACGTCGATGGCCACGTAAAATTTCAAGGAGTCCCGAACGATCGGTAAGCATGCAATTTAATAGCGAAAAAAACGTCTCGTCACGACCCTTTTTTCCAGAGCCGGAAAAAAGAAAAACAAAAAATGAAGGGACGAAACCAATGCCTGCGGGGCAGAGAGTTTCAACCGCTATCTCATCAATCCCCCCGCGATTCGGGATGAATCGCGTATAAAAGCAAAAGCGTAGGTCCAAACGATTTCCCGGAAAAAGTCCCTTGCTCTAAACCGTGAGGGAAAAATCGCAGAAAAAAAAATATGGGTCACGCGTCGGTTGGGACCAGGCGAGTATATTTGTGAAAATAAAAAGGCAAAAATTCAAAGCACCGGAATGAGGGATCAAATAGACGAGACAGAGAGTGAGGGCGGAAAACGGAGTGACGCGCAGCGAGCGTGCGTGCGCGCATGCGCGCATGCTGTGGGCGCTATCGCATGTATAAACGAGAGTGCAAAATGCTCCGGGACATGAGAGGCATCAACGATGATGCTCTCGCGAATAGACTGAAAGCCCTCCGTGTTCGGTGTGTGCGTGTGTGCGATGTTCGCATGAACACAGGAACCGTGAATACCGTATTTATGTAACTGGAGTACGTATGGTAATATCGGAATATCAACATTGGAAAGGGCGAAACGGGTGTTTTTAGATGAGTGAAATACTCCGTGCAGTGCGCACTCGTAGCAAAACACTGTCGAAGTGCTTTTACATATGCGTAGCTTATAATAGGTTCGTACCCACGCCCGGTCCTCTCTCTCTCTCTCTCTCTGCGGTTCTTCGAACCTCCATCGGATTCCATCGTCGCGTTCGGGTTTCCGTGTGTGATGCTATTTGTATGCGGAGCTTTCATACAAAACATCCCTTCCCCCGAGCCCGTGTATAACACGCGAATAAACATGTAAAACAGTTCGGGGAGGGTTTTCGGATGATTTTACCGCAAGGTTACACGTTCACGGGGCTAACTTTGCCACGGTGACAAGCTCGTGCAGTCTCTTCGGGTCCTTCCTATCGGCCCTTTCTCGGTCACCCTGCTTCCCGATCGTTCTCGGTTCCTCGTTCTGTCGTTCCTCCAGCCGTTCACCCGCACCTTCGAAGCTCTCGCTCCGACGAGCGTTTCAGTTTTGCTCGTAAATCCGTTCCACCACTTATCGTTCGAGCAAGCCCGAGGCCCGACTGGCACACGCTATCTCATAAAGTCTCGTTAAATTATTCATCGGCCTCGGCGGTAACTTATCCGCTTAAACCTTACCCTCTTACACCGCCGCTATGTATATATATATGCGCAGCTTGCAATATGTGTCGGTGGCTTTCCGCATGCGTACCGGTCAATAAACGTAACGCACGAATGGGAGTACCATTTAAATCAGTGATAGATTTCGCATCAAAGGTTTGCGAGTGCTTTGACGAGATTTCGAATTTGTTATTAGGAATCCTTTGACGCTGGGCTGCGATGTAGCCCGTGAGACGATTCCCAATTAGTAATTCTCAGCCAGATCATGCATCGGTCTTAATCATATTTAATCATTTTTGCACAATATATTATACTCTAGATAACATTTATCATTTTTTCTACCTCGCAATGCATGACTGGCGTAAATATCCACCCCACGTGTTTCTTCTACGTACAAGGGTTCCTATGAGCAGTAAATTGGGTTATCCGCACATGAATCTTTTCTTTTTAAAGATAATGATAATTTTTATTAAAATATATGAAAATTATAAAATTATAAAAATTTCGACATTATACGTCCAAATTACACAACAATAAGTTACATTTGATAGTTCTGACAAAATAAAAATCACTTCCTGTGCAAAAGCCTACGAGCAACTGAGGCTACCACCGCCATGCGCACATGATCAGACAGTTGAACTGAATTATCGTTCAGGTCCCGAGTCGATCCTGTCAGTTTCTATTTAAAGAGCGCAGTTTGAATATCGTCTACGGTCAAGACGAAGTTTGAAACAAAAGCAAGACTGAATGTTTACCGAACATGTGTGTTAATACATATGCACTTTGCGAATTAATTAAGAATATTTTCGATAGGAATATCTGAGTGGCAGGCGGTGTGTACGTTGTGCCAGCTTTCGAATCGTTGAACATGTCGGCATGATCGACGAGAATTTCGCCGCGGTGATCCTGAGTAGGACGACGCTTCTCGGACGATTAAATTCCCAATGCGCTATCGATTAGTTCGTCCCCGATTTCCTGAAGGCACGAACCCAGGAGAGGAGCGTGCTCCTGTAGCCGTGGCAGATGAGGATGATGAGAAGCTTCATCGTCCGTCGGCCTGATGTGCCGCTGGAGCCGTTCGTAGCTATGGTACCTCGATCGAATCAACTGACCAGCATCGCCAGCAGAATCCACTAGCTATGTAGTATCAGAGATTCAATCAAAACGTTACGGAGGGCCCCCTGGTGTAATCGCCAGGAGGAAATGGTGTGATGGCGACAGGTTCTGATCGACCATCGTTGAATTATCGAATCAGAGCGAATTACTCATTTACGATTCCACCGACAAACTATATTCCCATCCTCTCGAGAGCTCTGTCCGCAGCTCGCATCTAACGCAAATTAACGAGGCTCATTAGTACACTGAAAGGCACGAGTTATTTGAAAAAACAAAAATAAATAAATAAGAAAAAAAAGGAATTAAATACATCAATGAACAACAACTGCGTCTCGACGGTTCTTCATAATAAAGGAATAAGAGATAAAACTTGTGAACAAAGGTAGCTCAAATGGCCGCGTCTGGGAGAGCTGAAAGGCGTTCGCAAAAGAAAAAAACGAGAATTAAAGAAGAGCGAGTGAGTTCAGAATTTTAAATGAAAGTTTACAAATTCATCATGACGGAATGAGCTTCACGTTGGCAGAGACGGTTATGAGTGGCGCGCCAGAGTAAAAAAAAATCTTTCAATTTTTCTTTTTAATTGTTCGGGATGACAATAAACCTCCGGGCTATGAAGATGCTCTCCTCCCCGCTACACTCACCTTTCTCAGTTCATCGAAATACCGTCAACTTCCTAATTAAACGAGACAGCGAAGTTTACAGTTCCCTCGCACCGAACCGTACCCTGAGCGCGACGATGGAACGGGGAGAGCTTGGAGAAACAATACAAAGTCGCGGGTGCATTGTAGTTGTAATTCTTTGATAGTTTATATTAAACAAAAAGAAAACGACATTTATCATTCGCTCGACGTCGGCATCTGGAATATACACTGAGAGAAAGATCTAGTAAAAACTACTATATCACTTGAGAGATATTACCATAGCATATAGTAGTAGAGCGTTAGGGCGACACCTATGGTAGGAAGTACCGGATTTATAAGAATTTTTCTTAGATTTTATGGTACAAATTCTTGGAAATGCTGAGACTTTCTGCCATAGGTGGCGCCCTGGCGCCGTCCTACTATGTCCTATGGTAATTTTTCTTAGTTGATTGGTAATTTTTACTAGATCCTTCTTTCAGTGTATATATATTTTTTATTTTGTTTGTTTTATATATTTACTTGTTCGTTTCTGTGTTCCAATTTTTAAGAATGCAGGGGTTCCTCGAAGACCCCTTCCCAGGCACTGATAACCATTCTCCCATTATACTATCCTGGTTCTACTCAGTGTATATCGGTGAATGTCCAGAATAATGCGGTGCACAACAGCATCGTGGGGTCAAAAAAAAGTTAATTTTTTTTGCCGAAAATACATCACTTCCGGTGCAGAAAATTTATTTTTCGTCCGGAACTGAGTTCATACCGTAAATACGTCACTTCCGAAGCAGAAATCTAATTTTTCGACCTGAAGAGACGCTATATCGGAAATGCGTCAAATCCGATTAAAAAATTTCATTTTTCCAGCGGAAGTAACGTCATACCCAAAATGCGTCACTTCCCGTCGGAAAATGAGATGTTCAAACCTGAAGTGACGTATTTCTAGTAAATCTGCGAAAATTTCATAGTCCATAGCGAGGGCGCAAAGCGCCTGAGTCACAACAATCTGCTACTATATACATATTATAACGGCACAGTCATCCGCCTAAAGTATTGTATCGTATAAGACACCGCGGAGAGTCGAGCGTATGCCATCGACCGAAAAGCTCGAGTGCAGCAAAGTAACCGGGCGGCTAGTAATTTTCCCCTGCCACGCTCGAGACAATGGAACTTGCCATTAAATTCTTACAATAAATTAGAAGCTATAAATATGTAGTCCAGGCGAACGGTTGGGGCGGTGGTTGAAGCACTGTGCCGGTGGTGGTGTGCTATGACAGTGGTACATAGAGCCGTGCCACGGGGTTGCCCGTCCGTGGGAGACTCTCTCCGCGGAACGTAACTTTTCTATTATTCTCTTACCCCTGCGGGGACTCACCCGCCCGGACCGTGGACCAGGACCGCCGACCTGCCCGCCTCACTCCCGTCTCTCAGTTACATCTCCTTCTTACTCCGCAGTTGCACTTGCTGCTCGGCAAGTTTTTAAAACGTGGCCCCACTTCTCCCACCGGTCGAGGGAATTCCGTGCTACCGCGGCAATAAAGCCCCGCGATGGCATTACCGTTTCTCTCGCTCCCTTTTTACCCCGTTCCGCGTCCGAAGCTTCGCTCCCAACCCGGCTCTGCTTCGCACTGCAGCGAGACGAAGCTAACTGACTCACGTACGTTTCGCATATCAAACACCCGCTTCTTCGTATCCAGGCATACATGCATTCGGTACAAGCACGAGGTATATTGTATACTGTGCAACAGTAGGAAGAGAGTCGCGCGGCTTCAACCGTACTGTAAGCGTGAAAGACGGGGGGGCGGGAAATCCCCGAGCGGGTGCGAGCCCCCCCCCCCTCCCCCCCGCCCCCCACGGCAGCCGAGGCGTTTTGTTTGTGCTTGAAAATTGCATTCCCCCTCGGGATAACGTTACACTAAGAAAGAAGTGCGGAGGATGAGAACGAAGAGAAGTGGAAGGGCATTGAAGCTAGCCCGGAAACACCGGAATAAATTCACCTCTGGGTGTGGTATTGCTCGCTCTCGGGGTCTATAAGCCCCGAGCCGCGGTGCAGTGGCTGCGCTTGGATTTTTATAATTCACTTTGAATCTCCTATATTTTCTTACAGACACCAGACGCATTTTTTAAATTTATCTTGGTTTTCTTGGTGGAGTTTTTCGCCCTTTTGAGATTTCGACGTAATCCACGCGCTATAAGTCGGTCCATCGAATCACAACCGAGTGGGGATTAACGGTAAAAACAGATTACATCGGCGGCGCTATGGGTATTTGGAAAGTCGGATGTGGAAGACGATTTCTGGGTAAACGCGTACGAAATTCAAAGCCGGAAGTATCGTCTCGAAAATTATAAGATCCCTCAAGCGTAAATCTTTTGCGATCGCGCGTGGCGATTTTGTGAAATTCTAGTCACAACCCTCTTCCACCCTTGATCCATTTTGCCGGCAACTAATGACATAAATTATTCAGCTCCGCGTGTCGTGCACCGGTTTTTATAGCTGCAGTTTCTAATGTTACCAAAGTACGAATTACGCTAGCCCCGGAGTCACATGTGCAGTAATTCTGAGAATTGTGCAGACACACACACACACACACACATATAGAGGTACAACGGAGTAAGAGAAACTTTGGTAGTGTAGGCTGGGGGCTGGGGAAGGAGGCCGGCGGGTGGGCTTTCCCAGACGGACGTAACGTATGTGAGACACGGCTCCGTACAGTCTTATTGCGGTTTCAAATCTTGGCAAGTATTTCGCTCACGGTCCAAGTTTCTGGACACTTTGGTACGTGTGTGTTTGTTCGGAACCCATGAAGCCTCCGCCGCCCCGCGGGGGTTGTCGAGGATCCCAAAACGCCACAACCCCATGCCCGAAAGCCCGCGAGCGCCGGCGAGAGCGCCACGTTGAATTCTGCATGAAGACGGAGAGATGAGGTAGCGCACACATTGCGCTAGCGTTCGCCCTCGTGTACCCAGGATACTCCCGACGAGGGATGTGCAACGGGTGTGTGCGACGATGTTTCTTCCTCGCAGCTCGCATCGCTATTACGTTGCGGGAGGAAGAGCTTCTTTGCGGGACACTTTACGACAGATGCTTCTCGCGGATGGTACCTCAGCGGTAACCGTTCCCGGTAACCATCTGCAACGACTGCGTTTCCACCGCGAAACTCATAGCGTCACCTCGAAGTCGGAGGAAGTCTCGAGACAGACGAATAGACACGCAGGTACGAAGAGATACGCCCGCAGAAACTCGAGACTCTTAAGACTCGGGATAGACCTCGAGCGTGTCGAGGAGTCGCGCGGGAACAAAATCCCTGGGTCTTCGAATTCGAGGCTCGGCACTCGTTGCGCATTGCTGTCATGAGAATGATTCCGTCTTCGGGAGCGAGTGGATTCCTCAGCCTCGCCTTCCCTCCGATTCCCGTTTCGTCCCGCTTCTCTTCAGGTACTCGAGAAATAATAGATTCAATCGTGAATAGATGGAGGAGACGAATCGAAGATAACGGGTTATCGGCATTACTCCAGTTCATACGCTACACCAGCTTCGACACGTATATTTGAAAATTGATTGAACGACCAGTTAGGCGGATTAATGATGGAATTGATCAGGCTTAACGCGATTTAGATGCTGATAGTTTGGAGTGATTCGTGGCCTTTGCCGGGATTTGAAATTCACGAGGCTCGAAGTAGTTCTTGGGTAATTCGCATCAACGATTTTCCTGCGTGAGGAATGCTCCGACGAGGTGAAGCCGTTCATAGACGCGCGAACGATGTTAAACGTCACGGTTGTTTGGCGACAACAAACATTGAGGAGCGTCATAGTCGCGATGGTATCACGATCTGTTGTCACAAAGAGAAGCACCTTTCGTGATTGCGTATGAAACATCTGCGTAACACGCATCCTGCTCAAAGTTTCACGTGGTGCGGAAAACGCCGGAGATGGAGGGGAACGGAAAGCTCGGGGCGTTAACGCATGGATAAATTTAACCTGCTGAGCGTGTGGTAAACACAACATGTCGAAGCAGCAACGCATGACAATTCGAGAGATCATGTTGCCGCACGGCGCTTGACACATATCTGCATCTCTCCCGGTGTAAATCTTTGCCGAACGACGCGTTGGTGATGGATTCCCCGAAACGTATCGCTATATCGCGGAATTGTATGTAATTTCGCTCCGCACTCGCGAGCGAGAGCTACGGATTAATTAAATTTACAATCAAAAAGAAAGATACATCGAACCTCAGTGATAAAGGTAAAGAGAATTTTGGGTATTTTGCCAATTGATTCGACGGATATGAATAATATTCGAGGAACGACTGGCCATTGTGACCATGATTGTAGCATGATTCATAACTATAAACGGTCGATGTTGAACTGTTACGCTTATTGAATCCGGAAAAATCTCCGTATCTCGAGTGGCTGCGGGCGAATCGCGGAATACGCGGGACACGGGATACGATTATCATTCGAACGAATGGCGAACCAGTGACAGGCAACAGAGCATATAACATTCATTGAAAGATTTAGCATCGCAATGATGAATAAAAAAATACGCGAATGTATAGCAGCCAAACATCACGGGGCTCAATTGTTTATCAATGGCAATCATCGATGCTTGATAAATTTGCGATTCACCTGGACAACTGTCTCCCCCTCCACCTTTCTGGCTCCCGTTCTCTCTGCATCGCCAATTTGACTACGCGATTTGTATCGAGCTCATTGTTCATAGAATACTATCGGATGCTGCACTGAGAGATGAGTCTGATGGAAATTGCCATAAATCTGTTGAAAACCGACAGAATTTTCAGGCATATAGAAACTGCAACGCCATCCTGGCAAACATTCGTATTACACTTAACACGTTCTGCTAGAAAATATGGTAATTTTTGCTTTCGCATTCATTACCAAAATATCTAGTAAATTTTGCTAGAATATAAGTTCTCCTTACTAGATACAAATACAGTAATCGGTGTCGTCGCGATCGTGAACCATTTGTTTTAGATTTGTAAGTTATACCAGCTTATTATGTCGGTATAATTTACAAATTTCGTTCGAATTTTTTAATGTCTACATTCATAAAATAATTTCATCGATGAAACTCTCAGTTTTTATCCACGAAATTATTTGTTTTATCTACGAAATTCTTTATCAGATACGCAAAATGTTGCAAACCCGGTTTCTAGAAAAAATTACCATATAGGGTTGGATAAATATTGTTATGGCCTTTGTCGAAATCTCACATATCGCTAATGGTGGCTTTGATGTACCATGTTGCCTGGTCGAAATTTACCATACGACTTGCTAATTTTTCCGAGATCCTTCTCTGAGTATGGGAGTCGATAATTCGGAATTCCTATCATTATATCGAGCTACTAAAATCAAAATTGGTTTCCCACTTCCACGTATTTGGCCCTTTTCTGCGACGCGTATCTATACACGAATCGAAGAAATTGTCGATGAAATGTGAAATTCTGTGTTGGCAAGACGTTTTGCAAAGGGGTTGCCGCGTCGTCGCGACAACGAGACGGCAAAACGTGGCAGTAACGCGGCATTAATGTTCGATCGATGTGGATTTACGAGGAGCGAAGGCTGTCGTCGCTACGTCCTCGTTCGGTCGAGGAGGTTGGGAACAAAAATATATAAATACAGCGGCGGTGGGCTGATCGAGGGGGTGGCAATGGTTGGCGCGAGGCAGCAAGGATAATTCATACACGGTACAAGAAGAGTCGTTGAGGAAAGTGTTTCACAGCCAAGCCGATCTTATCAGTGGCTCGTTATTTTGCCAAATCGAGCATGGTCGCCTCGAGGCAGCTCGTTTATACGCCACCGTGGTATTATAAATAGATACAGCCAGACGTTACCAACACGTTTCGCGAAATTAATGTAACGACCGTAGGAATTATGGACACCCGACGATTATCCGCTGAAGGTAGATCCAATCCTGGATGCGATAAGCGACGATTGCGCCCAACGGCCTAAAGGAGGTATCTTGTGTAATGGCGGTGATGATGTTCGTATAAACGATAATTCTCGTCCTTCATCCAATACCTAACACCTTTCCAACGACCCTCGTCGCCCTTCTATCGAGACCTGCCGACCGTTTCGATGCTATTGGAACTAACAACCATCTCAGTTGATGTACGCCGAGCGATCATTCTCGCTCGAAACTTTTCCATGAACAACAACAAAAAAAACATATATTAACATAACATAAAAACTATTAGCAAAATAATTAAAATAATATTTGCCTTCCCCGATAACGGCTTATCGAAAGCTTTCATTCCAACAACCCTCTGGCAGCTTCCCGGAGAGGATACGTCGTCGTTCCGGCGATATCTCCAGGCATCTGTAAACACACAAAAAAAATCAAATTGTAAACTAATATAAACAAGGCTGCGCATTGGAATAAACCTCACGTGTGTCAGATATACGTCGACGGAGCCGCGATATGCCCGGAGTAATTGCATCTCTTCGACGGCGATGACGCCGGGGTACGGAACGGCTTCCCCACCCCCTCACCGGTACCTGAAACGTCAAAACACATATTAATATCACATGTGAACATATAAAAATACTTACCGAGGAACCTTCATCCTCTCCCGACCAAACGACGCAATGATTAAAAAATATGGTTGAATCAACTAAACATTCGGGCAGGGACGTTCACATAAATATTTTGTTGGTGCAACGGAAAGATTCATCAACAATCGATTAATAATTTCAACAATTTTTTGGATGATTTCATGAGAATATTTTTGCGGCCTCAAAATATATTGTTCGGCCAACAAAATATTTATTTGAACGACCCCGGTCGAATATTTCGTTGATTCAACTGTATATTTTATCAGTGCGAGGTGCGCTTCCGCCCCATGTCCCTCGACACATCAAGGATGGGTGGACAGCATCCGTCGAATCTGAAACACAACAAATATATACATTAGTAAATATAATTATTGGTTCCCCATTGGAAAAAAGTGAGTTGAATGGTATTAATTATTGATTGACTCATCTGTGTAAAAAAACTTCCCACTGACGAAATGATGGCTCTCTAAAAACACAACGAACAAACACCGGCAATCTTGTCACTTCAATCTCGAAAATACGCACAAAACTACACTATCCCGTCTCCGGTTTCTCGCCAGCGAGAGCGTCTCGGGACTCCTTTAAATAGGCGAACAAAATCGAATAAAAATGCGTTCATCAGGCTACTGGAAAGAAGTGTGTCAGCACTGCTAAGTGGAACTGTCCCTAGATAGTGGATTCCTCCTTAAATTTAAGCAGTGGGTATTTTTCCCGAAAAATGAGTGATATTGCCACTTATGTTCCGGGGGTTACGGCCACGTCAATGGCGGCCATTGTAAAAAATCGTTACACTATTACCGCATTATCTCCCTTTTTTTTGTCTCCTGTTTTCAAGCCACCGAGAATGCTCTCAGCCTGAAATGCCTAAAATGCCCACTTTGACGACTTCTAACACATAGACTATTTTTTTCCACAGTACAAGTTTCCTCGAAAACCCTACAGAAGAAGGATTATATTGCGGATCGCGCGGTGATAGATTCGCGATAGGCGGTGAGCGAGTGCAGCATCAAACGAGCCTGGTCAATGCTCGCTTGCCCATCGGCTTGTTCGGATCAGAGGATCGATGCACCAGGCAGAAACTTTGCCAGTCGGATGTTACAGCCGTTTTCGAGTCCGCTCACTCGCAAAACGAAGCCGTTCGGCTGGAATACGCTGTGCAACCCTTCGCTTTCAAGACGAACACCTTTGCCCGGGCGTACCGAGCCGGATATATATTTACTGCTGCCCTTAAGGGGGGTTTGCTTGTGAATATCCATTTGGCTAGCGCCTAGTCAAGCAGCCGGGGATGAAAGTAGCGGGAGGCTCTCTCTACATCTGAAGCTTTGAATGCATAGGTGTACACTGGCAAGGCAGAATGTTGGAAATGGTCAGTTAACCCTTTATGGGTATCTCGGAATAGGGTCTTTATATCCTTGTACAACCAAGTCATGAATTATTTATTGGCTAGTCTTTCGGTATTGGAATACGTACACACAGTTTGCGATCCTCTTCGGGTCAGGATTTTCGACCCAGAAACGTAACAGACCTTCCAAAAGGGGATAACTCCAAGGGGTTAAAATCCAAATCATGGAGGGGTAAACGATAATTTGAACATACATCTGAAATTATCGAAGAAGCACTGACCCTCAGTCAATGACAGTGGAGAGCTCGAACCCTGCTGCAGCTGTCACGTGATTGGCTAGGCGGTCTGTTTCCCCCTCTAAGCAGCGAACTGATATAAAACTGCAGTTGCAGTATTATAAATTTACGTTCCATCATTCCGACGTAGACGGACGGATGAAAAGAAAATATTAACCTAGACTTCGCAACCACCGAGCTTCTTCTTCTCGATTAATAATGCGAGTTTCTCGCATCGTATCAGAGCGAAACCTACGTGAACGTCTATTCCCGGTCACATTTACGTATGGAAATATATGCAGCGCAATGTTTATTCAATCTGTCAGGCTGTTGACAGGCGAAGAAATGAATTTCAAGTTGTTTCACGCCAGTGCATCCCACATGCGATAATCGAGACGCTACGCTCCGAAGCAAGAAGAGTCTCACAGCGTAATATTTACGGAGATGAAAAGATAGTATATCAAATGAACACCGACACTGTTACATGTTATATAACCTTGAATATAATATAACTTATTCTGCTCTTATATACAGTCATACCAAGCGTCTTTGGCACAGTTTCCACCAATCTGGTAAGAGCAGTTATGTACGCATCATTGATCAAACTTGCTCAAGTACCTCTGCGGCACCCATTTTATTGCCCGTGGATTTCGCGAATGCGCCACGAACCACTTAGGAATCTTTATCAGACCAGTATAGGTACGAAGATTTCTATTCGTGGATCTATTTCCGCAGATATTTAGAGCAACAGACAGTTCCTCTGGACGCCAAATAGTATATAAGTCGAGTGAAATAAGCATCGAGAGCTCAGCGATCATCAAACTGGAGTTGCCGAATAGGCTCAACGTTCTA
This sequence comes from Stenichneumon culpator, assembly GCA_964017025.1. NCBI lineage: Eukaryota > Metazoa > Arthropoda > Insecta > Hymenoptera > Ichneumonidae > Stenichneumon > Stenichneumon culpator. The sequence goes on from OZ024772.1 coordinate 10,881,916, forward strand.
AAAGATGCTCTTGGTCAGTCAGACTTCGTAGCTTGTGTATAGATCATCTGAAAAAAATTACCGTAGCACATAGTTGTAGGGACATAGTAGAAGAGAACTAGAACACTAGAGTTGTACAGAACATAGTAGAAGAGAACTAGAACACCACCTATGACGGAAAGTCTCAGATTTTCCAAGAATTGTTACTATAATATCTACGAAATATTCTTATACATCCGATACTTCCTACCATAGGTGACGCTCTAATTCTCTTCTACTATGTTCTGTGGTAATATCTCTGAAGCGATATAGTCATATTTACTAAATCCTTCTCTCAGTGTACCAATATGGCTCTGCAACAAGTACAGCGTAAATCGAAACGCTTGCCTCGAGTCACATCCTTCGAGGATAGGAGTCCAGTATGCTCTTAAATTCAGGTTAGTTTATTATTGCGAAGGTAGAAGGATTGCGAAGGTAGAATTTTGTGGTACATTGTTGCAATCAAGACGCGACGACGTTGGGAAAGCTGAACGAATCGATTTCTCTATCATACAAAAGTTATTGCTATTGGCATCTGATTACTGATAATAGCTTCAAGATCTATCCGATTCGAAGAGCGCGCTGCCTTTTCTACTGGAACATTCACTCGTTTCCTCAACATTCAATTTCCTACCCACCGGCGAAGCTGACAACGCAATACCCGCGAGTTGCGAAGAAAGTGGGGAAAGTTCGGAAAGAAGCATAGGAAAAAAGAGCAAGCTCATCCCCTTTCTGGTTTCTCCTTTCGTTTACTTAGAAAAAAAAAACATGAGAACGCAGCGAACAAATCTCCCAATCAGTAAATGCGGCCCTCTGGGTCGTACATCATCCCGTAACCTTGCACCTTGAATTCAGCTGCGTGCATGCATGAACGAGCGGGTGGCCGGGCGGGCCCGTGATAAAGCTGAATCGGTGTTGCGCCTAAGCACGCATTAAAGTTATATTACCCGACCCTCGGGGCACAGGGGCCTTTCATGTGCCTGTTCGAACGGCGCGTTGCCAGCCGGAGCTCCACCAGCAGCAGCATCCTCGGCAATGATTCTGCCTTCCATGCACGCTTGTCAAAGTATGCCGGCTATGTTGGAGGCCATCTCGCGTTCGCGCGCTTCTACGCACGTCTGCCCGGCGCATAGCGGATCTTCCCCGCCCTCTGTGCATATGCCGGATTCTCACCGGAGAATTCCGCGATGTGCGTGCTTAGTTCGCCTTCGCATTTACCTTCGCTCGTTTGTGATGCGTACGCGCCCACGGCAACGGTGAATGATTGAGAGCGAAAATCAGAGAGAAAAAAAAGAAAGAAAAAAAAAGTAAAAAAAAAAAACGAAAAAACGCTCGATATTCCGTTATACATGAAAATTCCACGTCAGGAATCGAACGATATGCGAGCCTAACATTCGCATTCCATTCTATCTCTGGGCCCTTTTCAGCAGCGCTATAACGATCCTTTTGAAGATTTCCTTGATAGCGCCGGGATTATATACCTCTCCAGATTTCTAAAGCTCTTCATCCATCCATTTCAATGAAATTTTCCTTCTGAATGAGTTTGTTGATCTGCTCGGTTGGTAATTCTGCCGAGCAACGAGCTTGAGCCTGCCAATGGTATGACTGGTAATTCAAATAATTATACAGATAGGATAAAACTGGTGAATATGGTCCGGTTCATGTATCCGTGATTTACGTGCCAATCAGGGAGGGTCGCATTCACCACTTCTACCCTATACACTGTTACGAACAGTTTTTGCTATTGAAGTATCTTTTTTACAGCTTTAATTAGAGGATTTGTCTGCGTTAAATCTTTTGCTGATGTTTTTTAAAAAATACGGCTGACAAGCATGGACAATTTTGAGAACTTGACACTAATCTCTGCCGTCATGAGAGGCAAAGGGGTTTCAAGCCGCCCCTTTAGAAAGTATCGTAAAACTTTGGTCAAATTGGTTTCATTTTTGAGCTACAACCAGAATCGTTCAGCATGAGGACTTTGCATATCGGCAGGAACATTTTGTACTTGGCATACGTTCGTTCTCTAGTGGGCCGTTACAAATTGTTCGCGAAACTTCAGCTGCGTTATTGCCGATGCCCGGAGACGGAGGCCATGAAAAGTTCTTCAGTGAGCGAGCAGCGAGTGCCCTCGAGTCAGCATATCCGCTGTTCAGATCATTACCGTACGGCGAGGGGCGGAAGGCTGACTACCGAAGCTTACTTGCGTCGTTCAGCGTTTATGCGAGAATTGAACTGACGCGAGAACGACGCGAGACGAGGCGCGTACACAAGGGGTACGAGAGTTTTTGCGAGAAGGATGGGCAGCGTCGATGCCCGCCGAATATCAGCCCGAGGTGACGCTAGAGAGAAGCGTTTTGCCAAGACGTCGGAGAGCTCCGCGCAGAAACGGCAGCGCCATCAAGCTCGTGGGACGAGACTGAGAGGCCGAAGCGCCCAACGATGATTACTCCCGTTTATGCAGTACAGCTCGAGGCTTGCACGTCTTTTTGGTTTTTTTTTTTTAAGTACTGCCGTGCTCGCCACACAGTCACCACCGCCACTCGACGCTTTTGCCTTCAGGACAAACGCGCGTTTTTTGTCGCGCCCGCGCGTTCAAACCCTCCAACGTAATCGGTCGGTACCGGCAGATGCGAACGAACTTCACTCAACGCTGCCACACGTTGTATACATGTAGATGTTTACGCTGCGTCAATATAACTATGCACAAGATCGTGCGAAATGTAATTAAGTCCACCTCCGACGCTACTTTTATATGAAAAATCTCAGACCGCGCATCTCTTGTCAGCAAACGGACATTAATTTGCGCTTAAAATTGCATCAAGAAGCTTAAGTTGGACGCCTTCGCGTAATTTTACATTTATTTAAGGTATCCGATGAAAAATCTTATTATTATATGACGGTGAAGTTAAGTGAGTAATTAAAAAAAAATTGCGGTCCGAATATATCTGACACCTGGAAAAGGAAGACAATTATATATTGGACACGATAATTAAGCTTTCTGTATTTCACAAATATTTTTTTATGCAATCGTATTTTTCTCCTTAAAGATTTAATCGCATGACATTAAATCTTATATCGAATTTGGGGAAACTGAACTTCTTCCTGGAATTACGATCATCCACGACGAAGGAAAGACAATTATATATAGGACACGATAATTAACCCCTTCACTGTCAGAGAAACGTATTTTTCTACACATTGGGGCCCTTACAGGGTCTTCTGACATCGAAGGGGTTAAGCTTTCTGTATTTCACAAATATTTTTCGTGCAATCGTATCTTTTTTGCTTAATGATTTTATCACATTACATTAAATCTTGTATGGAATGAGGGAGAAACTAAACTTTGTCCTGAAACTAGGATCCTCCACAATGGAGGCCTTGTATCGAAACTCCGTACGTGTCCGTATAGATTCGCTATTCCGTAGGTCGTGTACTTAAACAAGTACATCGGGCTCGGAATCGAAAGTTCGGGAACTGCATTAGCCTCAGTAACAGGTCCACGTTCGGCGAGGCAATCGATACCTATCGCTTTTGCCACACCATCGAACGATCTCTATTTCACGTCGTTGATTTCCGCTCGATTGAAACGACGAAGGCTAAGTAACGAGAGTAACTCACGGCGATCTCTTGCCAATCGTGCTGAGGCTCACCGGCAAATCGGGTGCCCGCCACTTCTCGCCACTCGGATTCCTCAGCGAATATCCCTTTTCCCTTCGCCGACGTTCTCAGACTTTCCTCACTCGATCGTCTCCTCCACCCTCTTCGCTTCATTGGTAAACAGGTTGCACGATTGCTCGAACGATGTTTGCTCCCAAACTCTAATATACCAGTGTAAGTTTGGCTAGTCCGTACACGTTGAAGATCTCAACCACTTTCCCGAGGAGAGCCGATATAGACGTTGAATAGTACTTCATATCCGTCTTCGTATACAGAACGCCAACCAAAGCCGATACCACTCGAAGTCCGGGGCGAAACCCAAACGCCCCGGGATATTCGGACCTCCGAACCTTTTTCTCTCGATACCACTGGACCACATAGGCGGTACATCCAATGCAAATAAAAATCGCTTATTCCACTGAGGAAAAGAAATAGTTTGATCTAAGAAACGTGATTCATTGTCTGCTTCATTTATTTCTCGAAAAATAGAAAAAATAAAAACATTGGTAGGAAACATATTCCTAGTCCGATTTCTTGTGCCACTGGTACAGATGTTGGATCTATCAAATTACCGTCTAGTTCGATGCACGAATGACTGGTACAGATCATGAGAAAAAGAGGCGTGTTATTTATCGTTATATGAATCAGTTTCTGCTTTGATTCACGAGTTGCCATTACCCGGAGGAAACCCGGGGCTGCAGAAGAAGTGTAGACGAAGCACTGCGAAGGAAGAAAAAGTAGAAGAGGAAGAAAAGGAGGTAGCGTGTTTATATATATATATATATATATATATATATATATATACACACACGTTGACGATACTTCCAGTTGTCTCACGCACAACGTAGTTCCTCGACGTCGTCGTCGTCGGCTTCATGTGCGCCCTCTAGCGGTATACATTCGCGTATACGAACGAAACGTTCGCTCGTTAGAATCCTAAGTGCACAATAGTAAGCGGTCTTAACGACGTCGTGTTGCTGTTGCTCGCAATGCCATCGTGTAACTGAGAGAAAGCTGCACTCATTATTACCGTAGTGTAAAAAAATTCTCGAGGGCACATCGCTCGGCGCGTATCACTGTACCGGATGGCGTACAGTATTATACCAGTCCTCTTGATGAAAACGCATCATCAGTAACGGCGGAAGGGTGGCGACGATGACGATATCTCAATGCTCTTTATCAAGCCTCGTTTCTCATATGTTACCGCATTCTTACTTCACAAATTCTTTCTGCATAAATGATATTAAAAACGAATTATGCATCAATAACCGTGTAATATTCCGGTAAAAGGGTGGTAGGTGCAACAAATTTTCAGCGTGAAAAACGAGTGGAGAACCGTGGTGAATTCTAAAATTCGTCCGGCTTGAATTGTATTAAATTGCTGTTACGTCATTTACGGTTTGAAAGTCTCTGTTTTTTTTTTTTTTTATAACGGAAATAACTTCATAGAGAAAAATTGGAGAAGGAATGGTTAGTAATCATTTCCATTAGATTCCCACACTACATATCGATGAAGATGCAAGATAAACGAAGCAATCAACCATTGGCCCAATGTAATTTAGGACAATAGCGCGGTCGCTGCTACTAATCGTCCTCCTACAGTGGTACGATCGACTGAGGGAAATTCGGTAGAATCGTAGACAAGGTTCGAGACAACGAGCATCCCGGGAATAATTGCAGTTGGATTTGTGCTTGCGCGACGTGGTCCTCGTCGTCACCGCAACATCGACGTTGAATTGCACAGGAGGATCGAGCCTAGTTTTACTCGCCCCCCCCCCTTCCATCTCCCCCTTCGCGACGTAATCCGTATTTTATTGTCTACGAGGGTACAGTGTGTACGCTCGAAGACGTCGGAAAGTGCTCTCCAGAACTTGAGGGCGAAGCCCCTTCGCTCTCACTGTCCTTCACCGTCTTGGAGTGTAGTCGCTATCTTCTCGCTTTATGTGCCTTCCCCTATATTCACTCCCCGAGGCATACACCCCGCAAGACGATCAAGCAGTTCTTGATTGCTGAAGCGAGAGCTTCGTGGCAAGTGCCACTACCAGGCCACTCCCTACTTGCGCGTTGCACGCTTTAGCAAAATGGACGGCATCATTTTCGATGGGGGTCTTACAGTACGGAGGTGTTTCAGCTTCCTTGCGGAAGGACGGAGACCGAAAGTTCCCCTCCCGCCCTTCACTTTGACTGTACCTTTCGATAATGTATCTTCCTTTGTATGTCGTAATATAGGTACGTTATATTGTATGATGTACTACTGAGATGATGATGTACATCGTGTCGGCTTGGATCGTAATTCCCACCATCGGAACTCTCTTATTGGAATAGTCGAAGTAGGTTAAGTGCGCAATTCTAGAAGGGCAGTCGTAGCTCCCTCAAAAGATGCGGAGGGTATAAAGAAGACTGTACCGTCATGAGTAGCGAATACTGAGTTCGATGAGGGTAAATCACGAGTGGAGTTAACATTTGCGCCAAGAAGCCTGTAACTGGGTTAACGGCATATCGGGTTTAACGCCGATATCTTCCTCCGAGGTCGCGATAGAAAAAAATCTGCGATTCCTACCGGGTAATGATTACACAAGAGGCTCTTCCCCGGGGCAAAAAGAGGCGGCTCGCCTTCCACCGTTTTTTCATTCTGGCAATCGTCGAAGTCGCATCCACATCGGCAGTCACGACGTTTCGTTCGTCTGGTCTCGTCTTCCATGCCCGCCACCCGGATTTCTGAAGTCTCCGGGAGCTCTAAGTGCGGAACTCTGTCGGTAAATTTAATCCGGAGAATCGTGAGCTCGCCGAGAGCTTGTTTGTATATATCACCTCTGTGCGAAAACGTTTAAGTCCACTGCGGTAGCGGCGGTGAGTATCAGGCAGAGTGCAGGGACGGGAGCAAGCAACACTGGCTAAAACTTTTCAGCACAGACTCCTCGCCCGTTGCACGCTGGCGAGAGAAAAGATCTTTGATTTCCCGAGTGACGCGCGTAAATTGGATTCAGCGCTGAGCGAATCACGATTCCCCGGTGATGCAGCTTCCCTTCCGGGGGCCCTTAACGCATACGTATACCACGGACGAAATATCGCTCCCTTTACCCCTCCACCCCCATCCGCGTCCCTGGCCTCCTCAACCTCTTTCTCCGTGAATCGCACCACCACGAATAATACAACGTAAAAATAAATTCAAATTTAGTCGCGAACCCTGCACGCATATATACCACTCACCGACGCTATTCTGTCCGGTGAAGATTCTTCCCGTGGGTGCCATGCCCGGAAACCGATGGCTCAAGACGGAAACTGTACTTCTTCCGTCGAGAGGATCCGCGGCAGCGGAAGGACACATATGCGATATAAATGAAAATTGTGATCAGAGATCAATTAATTATTGAAAACTTGTGCTCTGACGCTTCGACTAACTTGTTCGCGGCGATAAGGGATGCTTTTAAACTTAATCTCGGCGACTCAGACCTGGAAGCGCGATCTTGAGCCTCGGAGGTCGAGGATGGAAGACATGTAGGCGACAATACGAAATATTTTTTGGGTTCGTTTTTTTGAACGGGATAATTATTCTGTTGCAGAGCCAGTATATTTTAATGATGGATTTATTAAATCGGGTTGTAATTAAAATTATAATGCGACTGGTGTAAAAAGCGGTTTTGACGATGGATGACCATTGGACAATTTTTTTAGGTGAAAATTGTCGAAGATTGATTCGATATAAATTTAATTGTAGCGCGTAGAAGGGGAGACTGGTTGAAGACCAGCTCGACTGGTGTCTGTTCAAAAAATCGTTGAAGGCTGCCGGTCGTGAGAACATAATAGGGTGAAAATATTAAATATATTTGTATATAGTAATCGATTATTTTGAGGACCAAAAATCAGTAACAGTGCCGGCAGGACGCAACACTTACCCCAGTAAGCATTTTAAAGGGTTATATCGGATAGTTACGTGTGACGAGGCATTGACTAGACATTGTCAGGGCCTTAACAGGATCTGATACAACGCTCAAAAATCGCCACTAGGGTCGAAAAGTTTTTTCACATTCAAATCTCTCTACTTGGCCCTGTGAATCTCTCAAAGCGTTGCAAATTTAATTTTAAAGAACATTCTGTGGCTTTTCAGAAACGAAAGACGAACACAAAAAGCGACACAAACTAAATTTTTCAAACCACCTCATCCCTTATCTCAGGACGAAAAGTTCTTGGTATAATGGATTTTATATGGCGCGGAAAAGTTGGGGCAAGAGATATGCGACGGACGAGCCGAGGAGGATGCGTTCGACAAAAATGAGACTGAACTATGTCGGATTCTGCTATGCTATCGGAATGCGATATATAAATGTAAATGAGAGGTGCTTTCGCGGTATGTGCAATTAAGAAGTTATGAAATTCTTCCCTGTCGGAACATCTTTCCTTGCCGGGTCTCTTCTTCACTTGGACGAAGGCGAGAGAGAAGGTGCGCAAGACGCGGACGGGGTGAACTTCGCGGGTGGCAAGTACTCCGGTTGATGATTTATGACTGTCGGGAGGAGAGCTCCGGAGCGCACTACGTGATGGCTTTACGCCTTCTACATTGGGTAAAGCTCTCTCCCTATCTGCCTGTTGGGCTGTTATATATGCACTATTCAAAGAAAAGTTCTGGAATTTCAAATGACAAACATATTAAATTCGTTAAATGACACGATCAACGAAATCCGTTGAAGATGTCGAATGGCCATTAAAACAATAACAATTTAATTATAAAACAACCATTCGTAAATCTGGAACTACGTAGCCTGTAGAACAGTTATTTACACAATATTATAGTTCATGTTGATTGCTCACTCACACCGATAATCACGGATTCTTATACGGATACTCACACAGATACTCACATAGATACTCACACAGACACTCACACAGACATGACCGTTTCGCCGTTACCGATCCTCCAGTCGGTTATACGTAACCTCAATTAGAGGAAACATCTTAATGATTTCGCAATACGAAAGCTTGGTGGAATCACGGAAAGTGGAAATAACACGCGTAAATAATAAGTAGGTAACAAGCGAGCGGTTTGTTGCGAATTCACTGCCGAATGAGCCCTGATATTTCGATACTGCGCAAATTCAATTTTTATTACGAGTGAATCGATAACGCCCGACGTAACAAATATAGTTTTCGCAGTGGATACCTTCCAGAGTTTAAAATTGTACGGATGAGATAAGGATATTCCTATAATGGAGCACGATCGGTGAAACAATATAAATAAAAATCTAATGTTGAGGGAGGATCAAAAAAGAAGCGCGAGATGATTTACTCAATCTCTCAACCTTATGCCCCAGACTGCGTCTTGGGCGACGCTATTTTCGGTGAGGCTGAAAAATACTCTCCGATGAAATCGATAATGTTAGCGGGGATGATCTCGTTATGGCGTCGATGTTTATCTGTGTGTCCACACGTATAGGCGCACCGGTCAGTTTATCTTCGGCTCATGGTTGACCTGGTTCGTTCGGCCGACACACATGGGGCGCGATGCTGCGCGTTACTCTTCTCCATATACAAGCGCGCTTTACATCTCTCGCCCGGCAGAGAATCGCATACGGATTATTTCTCACCCCGCACCAGTGATTTTTGAATCTCGTGTTCGACTAACTCCGGCTCGCCATTCAAAGCTGAACTGCCGATATGGGAGGCCGTTCACCCGCCGATTGATGGCGTCGTATTTTATACCGTCTTTGCAATTCGCATTCTATTTTTTACTTCGCACCCCGCTGAACGACGGATCGAGATCTATGAGCTCCTTAATCATCACGAAGATTCGAAAAAAATAACTCACTCGATCAGATAAAAAAAGATTTGCAACACCGAATAAAAAATCGTATGATTGGGGCACCAATGACATTTTTTTAATTCGACCGATCTCGATCGAACAGAGTACACGAACCGCCTGCTCGTCGGTATTTAAGGATGTTTGGGCGAAAATCGCACGAGGGGAACGCGAGAGGAGCTCCGCTGACCACGTTAATCAGTGTGCGAGTGAGAAACACAGACAAATCAAGGGACTGAGATAGAATATTTTGTTTATTGAATTTATCTCAGAAACAAAGCAGTGAATCTTCCCGAAATTTAGACACGATCCATCTGATAGTGTGCCCTTCACTGTGGTAGGTTTTTTATTTGAGTCTAACAGAAGTCAGCGGAGAAAATCGCTACGCTCTGAATATCCGATTTCCGAAACGTTTGCACGGTTTCTTATGTACTTTGTACACACATTACTAAACCTACATGGTAAAAAAATCTTAAAAAGTTGAAAACGATTCAGATTGTCTTTGCCCGCAAAGTAGTAAAGATTTATAACGATCGAACAGAAAGGCGTTTTGGCCCAAACATCCTTAATGGGGTGAAAGCGCTCGCGTGGTCGATGCTGTGCCTGTACAGGGCGAGGAATACATTTCCCGTAGTATGGTGAATATGGCCCGGTCCATGTGTCATTGATTTACGTGCCTATCGGCGTGCGCTTTATTGACCACTTCCACCCTTTTAATTGCAGTACCAGATTTTTTTTTAAAGCGTCAATTATCGTTACACCTCTGCTTTGATAAGCAATCATACACCACGGATGATGAGTCTTCACATGCGAACGTGAAGAAATTGAACAGTTCTTCGCGCTGGAAGTCGTCCCAGCACGCGAGTTGAATCGCTCGGCGCATCGGGCAGTCCGTTAGGGAAGGCGATTTTTCTACCGCATCTTGTACTATCACGAGTGGAGAGCGCGTACTTCGAGTGCGTGAGGGTTCGCGGCCCCCGGGACGTCTGTAATTACAGTTTGCCTCGTTGCTCGACCTAATGACGTACGATCACTCGCGTATAATATACCCGCGATCGCGCGCGCATTATAAATAACTATAACCCCGTACGTGCGCGAATCTTCCGTACTCGAATTAATACGCAACCCATTTTGCATCCCACAAGCTTTGCCGATTATTAGAGGCATGAATACGGTACAGCGCTCGATGTAATTACGGCGCGGAGAGATTTTCTTCCGACCGAATTCACACGCGTCTCAAGTTCAAAAAAAAAAAAAAAAAAAATTAAATTAAAATTAAGCCGTAGATAAACTCGCCCTGAATATGCGCACACGGCCAAGCCAGTGCTGTATTTCTCGTTTATACTATGGCTAACGCGTAGGAAGCTTATTCCGCTAAAGCTCTCGAAATATGCTTGCAGCACTCGGCGTGTGCTCGGCAGTGCCGAGAGAGATCATCCTTTTTTTTCTCGAAAATAAGAGCACAATGCGAGTTTTTCCTTACACCACGGAGGGAATTCCTTCTGTGTACGCTTGGATTCGTTCAATGTTTACGATGTGCAATTGGATATTTAAAGGCTGGAAGGTAAAGTAATAAAAAATAGTAAATGAACAAATTGCGACGGTAAATAAACCACATAAAGCCATGGCTTTCGTAAAATTCGACGAAATTTATTATACGGAATTTATGAGTTTAAAATGGGAGATGAGCGCCATGATTGGAGTTTCCTTAATTAAAAAAAATTGCGCGGTTGCGTACCTGATACATATTCGTATTTAAAAACTGGAAATGCCAAGGGATATCGTCCATATGTAAAATTTACTCCGAGAAACATGGTACACATGGAAAAGTTTTGGTCTCCAATTAGAAAAAATGTTATAATTTTTTGCGGATAAACTGGTCAGTGGTGGCCGCGAGCGTAAAGCTGCTACCACTTTGCGGCCACGTCGCGGCTTTTGGCGCGCATCGAGCGTGGTCAAAGTGTTAAAACGCGGAGGGCGGCATCCACCGTGTTGCATCCCACAGCGTTTCGTACGACCTAGTTGCATACATTTTTTGCGCAACCGCAATTAAAGACATGCAGAAAATGAGGATAATTACCATTTTCCGAAGTGGCACGCGTGAAAGAGAGCCCCGATTGAGTTCAAAATGAGACGTATACCTCGTTAAATTTTAAAATATTGAAGATTGAAATTTTCATATCGTTTTCTCATAATGTTCCTTCATTCGCGAAGCTTCCTCTATAAGGAAGCCAAAAATGCAGAAAGTGCTTTCTCACAGAAGCCTTCCGAATAAAGGAACATTATGAAAAACAGATATGAAAGTTTCAATTTTCAAATTTTTTTCACCAAAGCAAAGCGTCCCTTATGAGAAAGCAAAAATGTTTTACTAAAGTCATTTTCACAATACAACAGTTTATTTTTTATTAACCCGCATCGTTTGGCAATTAAAATGACTAATGATGGCATTTACGCAGATTACAATTTTTACGGTGGAAAATTTATGTAAATAACAATCACCTCCTACTTTCAACACATTATAGAAACATCATAACAAAGGGAATAACATCTATCATGTTTCGTGGTTATCCCGGCATGGAAACGGAATATCTGATGGCTGATGAAAAAGTGTATGACCAGGTTTGCTTTTCACGCGAAATTCGACCAGCTACCTTGCAACGAATATTCCTTTATGAACGTAGATAATATAAATTCATGCGTCGGAAATCGCTTTAATGATACTCACTCCAGAAGACTGACGATGAGCTCAAACGTCATTTGGCATGATATTAAATTCACCAGGAGAATGTCGATGTATTAAATATTCAGGCATCATAAGCTCGCTCCACCTTCAATCTCACGCTAAAGCTTCCGCGATTGATGTATGTCTTTCCCGCCCCCGCCCCTTCCCCCACTCCACTTTATTGCTATATTTATGAAAATCCTCTCGACGGTCTAGCGAATGTTGCACACGTTCAATTTGAAGATCCATATATTCAATAGGGACATCACGCGCGAATGTAGAGCAGTGGCGCCGACCGGCGAACTCCCACTAAATATGGGATTTTTAAACCGAAAGTGCCGTATTTCTGATATTACGTCACTTCCGGTGGAAAGATAAGTTTTTTGAACCGGACGTGACGTATGTCCGGTATTACGTCAGATCCGGTCGAAAAATGAGATTTTCAAACCGGAAGTGATGTATTTCCTGTATGACGTCGCTTCCGGTAGAAAAATGAGGTTTTCTAATCAGCAATGACGTATTTACGATACGACGTCACTTCCGGTGGAAAAAATTAAATTTTCGGACCGAACATGACATATTACCGGTGTGGCACCACTTCCGATCGAAAATAAGATTTTCAAACCGGAAGTGAAGTTTCTTCAATCCCGACCCCTGACAGTGTACAAAACCCTTAACCCGTGGAAACCCAAGCTGGAAACAAATTTGCTCGGTGTTTTTCGCTCATCATAGGATTCAAGTGGTCTCGCCGCATTAGCCGGTGAAAGCCCTCATTGTCGTGGAGAAACGATGTATCGTCCGCATGGTTAATGGCGTAGCGGTAAAACAACGAAGAGACGAGGGTCATCGTACGCCGGAACAGTTCTAACCGCAGTTTAACGCGGCGAGATGAACCTCGGATTTTTTTGCGCGCGGCGCCCGCACTCGGAAGATATCCCGTAAGGATCGAGTATGCACGCTGGTGCTGCGGAATAGGTATGTGAGCAGCATCATATGCAATTCTGCATCAGCAACGGCAGCGCCAACACACGCTTTTGCCTCTCGCCTTGCGGCTCGCGGCATCGTGCAACTCCCGGTTACGGTATAACGTCTCGTATACTATTGTACACGTGTATATATCTATGCGTTTTACGTATATACATAAACACGCGTGTATATGTGCATAACCGGGCACGCAACTCCTACGCCTTCGATATTTAATATCCATATCCAGCGATCTTGGAGCGCGGCAGCTTTAATGGCATAATCCTCGGGCGAAATATAAGAGCGGTAGTAAAGTCGGATCACGTATACCGCTGGTTATCCACCAGGTAGTATATATGCATCCACGTGTATGGGTGAACATATATATAACATATTATAGTCCACAGTGGAGTGCACCGAGCGCCCCGCGCGTCTACCGTCCCGGGCTATAGCCACTGCCAGAACGATACTTTATTTCCGTATAGTATAGTTATAGCCGGCGAAATTTCCAGGCGCGCGCTTATGCAGCCGCGTGTTCGAATCTCTCGCGCAATTCGCAACGGTTCATCCTGCGAGCGCGTAAAAAAGCGGGCGCTTGCATGCATTCACACATGCAAGCTTTTTTGACCGTACTGATATTTTTGCAAGGGCGTCGGACTCCGAGCATTCGATTCGGCAGATTTGTCCACCGACGGAAACACCGCTGGAAATTGGCTGGATGGTTCATTGATTTGATGGCCTTTTTTTTAATTGCTCGAATCCCTTGAACACTCGGAAAAATCATTTTTTTAACGCGCGCTACGCAAGTAAATATTTATATTTAAAAAAAATTAATATTTATTTGTATCGAATAAATATTTATTTCCATTAAATAAATAATCTTTTGCCGGCCAACCACCGAATACATTTTTTTTCTGGGTGAAATTTTGCGATGAGTGTAAGCCATTTTTTAAATCTGCGCTTGTGTTCGTCATCCGATTAATCTCTTTTTCTCCCTGATGAGTTGTTGTTTCGAGGTATTTTCTTTTTTTTTTCGTGTACAAAGTAACGGTCGGCGACAAATTAGCTACAAGCTTTTCGGTCACAGCGCAGAGAGAGAAAGAGAGAGAGAGAGAGAGAAAGACAGTCGGGCGGACGCTCTGGCGTTGTCGCTATTATCCCTATAAAAATATAAAAACAACGAGAAAGTGAGGAGAGACAGAGTGTGCTAATTCGCAAAGGATCACAGGCGCCGAGGGGCACAGCGCGGCATAAAGCTCCCTCTCGTCGGGCTCCATCCGCATTGTACCGTGTGCCGTACAGACAAACCAGATTCACTATGTCCCTCGTGAACTCCTGCCAGACAATTTCATTCGTCCCGTGATTTCGCGAGCTCACGGCTAATTTGCAAACGCAAATAGTACATGCGCTACCGCTGTGCTTTACGGCCACCCTCCCCGATTCCTCCTCGTACCCCTGTTTCGTTTCACACAAGACTTCCTTACAGTCGCTTCATCAAGCTCATAATGGAAGGTATAAATTCACTGAGACCAACTATATTTCCTACGGAGACGGAGAGCGGATGATTCGCATATTTTTATTTAAAAAATACGTGTTTGTGTTGTCTGCTAAGCGCAAATTAACAAACAAATGGCGCTGCCATTTGCACAGTTTTTAGTATAGTTGGATACAATATGACTGCACCGAATATTATAAGATTGTTTCTGCAAGAGTTAGTACGATATGTCACGTGGCCATATCCACCGCATTTTCCGGGTGATATGGCCAATAAAACCGATTTCTTTTTAGTTTGGCATCTGAAACATTTGACGGAGGTAATTATTGTCTTTCCGTAGTTCATGGAGTAAATAATTAAATAATTTACTCATAAATAATTAAATAATTTAACTTCAAGCCTCCTGCCCCCACGCAAACATTCCGACTTTAGAGCTCGTACATTTTTATGCAATAAATCCCCGTCGTTGATCTAATTTCCAATAGGATCGGGGAATTCTAGATGCCTGACATATGTAAATAATAAATAACAATGTTCTTTTTTACTCAACTGGCCTGTTTCTTTGCTTCCCCGTTGGCTTTCCCAATAATGATCGGCCGGCCTATCTCGAGCGAAGGCGTGGGACACGAGTACTCTCGCTCTTCTTTCCTTCTCTAGACTTGTCTCAGCGTGTGATGGTGAATAACTTAGTTCTTCGCTGGTGATCCCGTCGACGGCTCCGGAAAGAAAGAGAACGATTTACCATGTACTATTCACTCCTGCCAATCTAAATTCGTACTTGTCATTGTCGCCATACTCTCTACTTCGATTCTCGATATTCAAACTACATAAATTAGTCTTACAGAGTGAATAACTTCAGTTCGATGTTTCTAGAATTGGCTACGACCAAAATGGGCATTTGAAAATTATGGGAAAAAACATTATTGGAGTTTCGCCTCACTGTCCCGTTTTGGCCCTCTCTGCCCTAGTACAGTGAATACAAGAAGCCCAGATTTATAGAAGGGCATAAGTATACAGAAAAATACAGAGAATACTTAGCGTATTTGCATTCACAGCATTTTTTTCGATTCAAAGGAATTAAGTGCGTTTGGTTAATTCTTTATCTTCATGACGGGACGGGTGGGCGATGGTGTAATCAAGGATAGCCCGCATTACCCAACTCGCCTAGCTCACAGTTTATCATTGAAAGATACACGTATACGTACGTGCGATATACGACACGCAGCTCCACGATAAAATGTATTATATATTGTAGTTTGTCCCTCCGTACGTGCCCGTATATCGCCTCGCCCTCTTGATAAACGGCAGCGCGAGAATTCGTGGCACTATCCGGGCAACTATGGAAACGATTATCGGCGCGATCCAATTCCGATAATTGGTTTTCGCGATAGGCTCGTCGGAGCTCTCGATAAATTTTTACGATGACGCACCCCCATCGATAGGTACGTCGTTTCTCCGTCGGGTCCTTTCTCTTCGAAGCCCAACTTTGTTTTATATTTGCTCACAATAACAGTGGCGAGGGTATGGGTAAACTGACTCTTATTTCGATAGTTCCGTCACGAAGTTACTAAGCTTCTCTTGGATGTGAGGTAGGGCTCCGAAGTTTCTTGGCATAGGAGAGACATAACCGTAGAGCTATTGGCAACAATCCTGTAAGTATAACTGTAAGTACGATCGTTGAAAGGTTGATGAAACGTCGGATGAGAGAAGGATCCGATATAGGAGAGACTGCGACGACGACAGGCGAAGTACCTTCGTGAGGGAGTCCCGTTTTTCTGCTGAGCGCCGGTTGGACTATAAAAAGCCTGATAGAAATATATATAAGTTGATACAGGAGTAGATAATAGAAATTGGTGGAAGTCTCGATAGCGCAATAAACTATAGTACACAATGTATCCATGGACATACACGTTGATGGTCCATTGTGTGTAACGTTCTGTGGCTGCGGGTGGTCGGAATGGAATCAACCGAGGAAAGAGGTACAGAAATAGATATTGCTCGAATCATTCGCCGTCCCGTAGGAAATTGTCCCATGAAGAGATCGGCCCGGGGAAGCTGGAAGGGCTCTCTCTTTCTCCTAGGGAGAATAAGCCTCCTTCGCTTCAGCCTCTTGTCGTCCAGCGCGCTCCTCCACCCTTCCTTCGCTTTTCAAACGACCCCGTCTCGCTCTTTCTCTCGATGTCACAGTCTCTCACCGCGCTACGTCGAATCGCGTCTTCGCTTAGCTCGTGTCATGCTCACCCCAGTGGGCACTGACATCCAGAAGCGGGAATGAGATCGAGCAGTAGTTCCCGACACTCTTTGTTGTCGCGAATACATAAGCGACGGCGAAAACTCTTCTCCGCCATGATCCACCCTCTTGACGCTCGACCAAGTTCGCCATAAATGGAAGAATGGTTTATCTTTTCGGCTTTCTGACTCGCGTGGAAATTCGTATGATTCACTCTGTTAGCAGCACACTGTAACATGGAGGGTACTAAATCTGATGAGACAAATTCCCTGGCATTTCTTTGATCTCCCTCATTTTCTTGACGCGTTCTGAATTCATTCATATTTGTAGGCTTTCCAGGCTGTACAGGTTGCCCCTAACAGTGACCGCTCCGTTGAGCTAGTAGGACCGTATACACAATTTTTTTCATCCGTGAAAATAATCCTACCAACAGCGACAAGAGGTTCCATTTTGCTTCTTCACAGAGGAAGCTTCTTATGGTGAAAAAAAAATCGAGATTTTAATGAAAACGTGTTCAAAATGTTCCAAAACGTCGAAAAAATCGCTTTTTGGCATTAAAAAACATAAATCTGCTGTGCAGACATTGGATCTCACCGATGTCGAATATGCAGCTGCGATACGCAGGGTTACGCTAGAAATTCCAGTTATTCCCGTAGTTTGTTGCGAACCCTATTAATTACCTACGAGCTTGCATTCGCGAAGCAATATCCATGCTTTTGCACGTTCTCGATTATTACACATCGCCGGAAATCCTCTTCTTGATTTCCAGACTACAGGAGCTATGGCGGAAGCATAGGAACGCCACTTGGAACCCGCGTTTCTCCAACCCCTTCGCATCCTGCCGTTCTCATTTGCCCCTCGTCGGTGCACATACCGCGGCTGACACATGAGCGGAGAGTAACACCGGAACACGTGAGTCCCTCGTCGTCCCTTTATTCGACGTCTAAACCCGAACAATGAACGCTACCGTTTCGTCCTGATATTAATACATTTAAATTAGCCATTGTCGTCATAGAACGCGGGTGGGCACACGACGGGCTTCAACTTCCGAGGCAATGGCATTGCAAATGACGTGGCTCATTGTCAACGTTGAGATAATTGGGGGGCTCCGCGGCACACTCAGCACGAACACGCTTGACGACGAGCTACGACGGCGACCAAAATCCCGCGCGAAATGGATATTCTTCACTCTGTCAGCGACGAAAAGCGGACGAATTAAACATTACCGCCGGTGGGGGATCTCATCTCAGTGAAATGAGAATTGAATGCCGCCTCGGCCAACCCCACCCTGTTTTCGTGATAGTTATTGTATCCCGTCTCCGTCGTTTGCCCAACTATTATAACCGAGTAACTGATCTTCCCGTGAGTCTTTTCAGGAGAGCTCTATTGTCATGCCCATTACTTTTATCTTTTTATGCCGCGTCGTCGAAAAATCAGCCTTTTCAATAGCAATTATTCAATTTAAGGTCATTCGCTGAAAAACAACCTTCAACGCCACGTCTTTTTCAACGCATCAAATACGATGTAACGAGAGGTGCAGGCGAATCAATATGAATAGACGAACAATCAAGATGCACTTACAATGTGACCCGATGCATCGATCGGAAGGTGATAAAACGAACGTATGGATTGTCACAGTAAAAACTAGGCAGTTTGTTATTTCAATCGCGAGCCAATTGCCAATCGGAAGTTTGTTCTACAGTTGAAACTCTTCTGTATTCCAGAATTCAGATTGATCTCGCGTCGTACTTGCTAATGCTCCAATTAACGTGACAAACGCTATCTCCGTTCTACATCGAGCGACCCTATCATCATCGTAGTGGAGGTGCAACGGAATGAGGATAGTGTTACTCCCCGTCGAACCCATCGACGAGAAAAACTCAGAGCCCGACACCATCATCATCACCAATTTTACATGGTTTATGAGAACCATGAATGGGTCACAATTGATTCGGCATCACACTCTAAAAAGAAGCGGTTTCTCAAATGTGTTCAAACAACTCACAACACAAATATTACGTATGTGTTGCGCCAACCAACGTGTCAAAACAACACGCTTGCACTGCATCTTTCCTGTATTCTCTGTACAACATCAATCACATGTGGCCGAGCTGCGCGTGAATCACTGTGAGTTTCAAGAGCCATTATATTTTCAATTATCTCATTACAATCGGAATCTTCACTCCGATCAATCTTGCCAGTTTTGTTTTGGAAAGTCCACTAGAGCATGTTGTTATTCTGTTTACTACATTGGCATGGCAATTTGACATCACGCTGTTCACATCGCCCCGCACCGATTTCACTGCAAATATCTTCAAAAATCTTCTGAACTTAAGATTTATCTTGTCCCTTTCATGTCTCTCAACTTCTTCCGATCTTAAATAAATTGATGAACCGATGACCGGAGATTTTGAAAGAGGTTCAGTTGAAAAAATATACCTGTTCCTATGACCTAACTTCGAAAGGGTTTTCACGTCGACGCAAACACTGCTGAATGAACTCCTCAGTGTGACCAATTTACAATAATTCCCAATCGATATGTTACGCAAGTGGAAGTTGAGTGATATGGACCAAGTAATCCACCACGAGTTGGGTAACGGGGTAATATACTGAAAGTGCTGGAAATATGAGGGAACTCGAGCTCGGCACCGTTCATTCGCTCGTGAGTTTTGGGAGGGAGGGACTTCTTCGTCGTTTACATAAATAGCTGGTTCATGTTGTCGGATTCTACGAAGGACTGGCGCGGTTTTCACGGCAGCGCCGTACAGAAACCCCTTCAGTCGGGTGGTAAGGATGACGGGATAGCTGCTCCGGGACTCTCCGAAGCAGAGCTAGGGTGGACTAGAGATGAAGAGCCCCAGGAACTTCTACCTCTCTCTCCCTGTAGCTTCTATCGCTCTACGTAGAGAGTACTACTACATGTACCGGATAGTCACCTACGTGTCCCAATATTTGGGGGCCGCAGTTTCTCCACAAATTTGCCTACCAAATGCTCTCGGACCGTTCGAATATCCGCATAACTCGTATTCTACGCTGTCCCATGCTGTCCGATCCATCGAGAGGGACCGCAAAATGGACAAAAAGTTGTATTATTTATACAATACCATTATCTGTGCGATGGACGATTCGGATTCGTTGGAATCACCGATGGCCCTTGAAGGGGTCGAATTTGGAGGGGTCTCTTTCTCGAGTGGTACCCGCTGCATAATATCAGGGATTGAGTGAAATTCTCGATGGTCCGGTATCAAACGGTTGAGGCTCTTGGGCAATATATATTCGAAATACTTGACAAGTGGACCCAATGAACGGCATTATTCGTTCGGTACTCCGCAGACGAAGTTCCATTCGGCACAGATCTATGGCAATTCGGCATTGACGAGATTTATTGAGACTATTGAGAATCAAATCATCACGAAGGTGTTCCCAGCAGCAGCGAGCAATGACGTCGGCTCACTGGGATCGCGGTTAACTAAGGCACGAAAAAGCTTCTCAGAGCCTCCAATGTTTCCAATCTCCAGCGAGATTTCCATTTAGGACTTCTTGGGTAACCGAGGTATAAGATCTCACTTCGTTATGGTCGCGAATAACCACTCGGGTCCTCGTTACTAAGACAATCAGAAAACTAATGATCAATTCGAATAAATTTTCTCTCCCGTTGCAACTCTATCATTCGATGCATCTCCTTCCACATTAGAGAATGCTGTAACATCAACAACGCGAATGTACTGTATAATCTCTTATCCAAAAGTGACTTACACAAGCCGCCCGGGAACAACGGATTCCACTCGACATAGTTATATTGCCTGTTGCAAAACCAAGGTGCACGCCGCGAGTGCGGATACTACTCTGCAATTAAATTTACAAGGAGGCGCGGCTCGTGCCCCGTCCCGTGATATTCTTCACGTGGCTGGTCCACCTCGCCTTTCCAAAAGTAATAATTGCAAATTACACTCTCTCGCGCGGTGTACGTCGGTCTCGGGTTGGCGAGAGACGCACCGTGTGGTCGCTGGACCTTCGCCGACCACGCAGCAACGCAGCATCACCAACTTCTCGCTTCTCGGGGCGCAACGAGACGCAGTACTGAGATCTGAGAATCTCCCTCGCTCAGGATTCATGTATAAATTAAACGGACACGGGGACACGATGGCCAGGGGCGACCGACCGACCAAGCTATCCGTATGTATGCAGTTGGCGTACAAGCGGCGCACTGCATATATGCACATTGCAGCTTGTATACTTTGCGTCCACTGAGGATATTTTATAATAACGGATGACGATGATCGCACAGTCTCGCGCGCAACGCGGAAGAATCGTCGAACAGGCGGACACGCGCACGCGGTCGTCGAACGGGGCCCATATATGCACAGGGGGGGGGAAAGGTCACCGGCACTGTGCGGTACCGCGACCCTGAAGCTGTCGTGGCGCTCGCACGCTTGCTCATTCCCCCGTCGCGGGCATCTTAGACTTAAGACTTAACTTAAGACTTCTCTCATTGCGCGATAATCTGGCGAAGGATTTTCCCGGTAAGGCAAGGTGTGAAGCATGAATCTTTGCCGACAAAAGAGTTTTCAGTTTGCTCGAGGATGCTATGCGAGGCCTGCACGAAGATGATGTTTCAGCCTTGAACGCGCAGGCATCCGAGAGAGAAATTAACGGTATCCGTAGCCGATTGAAATGAGCGAAATGTTCAGTTAATCGGCAAGAAAGTGAAATCCAGTGAATAGTTTCGTTTTTGTAGTTGTGTTTCACGCCCGACATTGGGCTGGCCGGCGACCAGCCCAATACTAGCCAATTCAACGATCGTCTTGCCTTTATCATCATTTCTTTAATATTATCTGTGACGAGGCTCGAACTCTACTTTTTTGCGAGGAAACGGGGTCGGAAAAATGTGGATTTCGGGGTTTCAAAAAATGTCACTTTTATTGAAATCCTAAAACTTTGTAGCTTTCTTTTTTTGTTCTCGAAGCA
Source organism: Stenichneumon culpator (assembly GCA_964017025.1). Classification (NCBI taxonomy): domain Eukaryota; kingdom Metazoa; phylum Arthropoda; class Insecta; order Hymenoptera; family Ichneumonidae; genus Stenichneumon; species Stenichneumon culpator. The sequence continues at coordinate 10,903,763 of OZ024772.1, forward strand.
GGAGCGCGATGTGACGCGCGGTAACGTTTCATCCCACTAGCAACTTCCGAGTCGCGAAATGTAGTCACACTTTGAGTTTCCATTAAAAACTCAACGAGGCGATAAAACATTGGGTTATAACACTCGTACCGTATTATATCGATTAACGCATCGGTGGTCCCTCCGTCCGCCAACTGTCAGACACAGCGAAGAGTATCCTCGCGAATGCACGAAATTAATTTACGCTAAATCGTTAGCGGTTCAGATGGGAGCGAGCCCGCGCGAATAACTGCGTTAATAACTAGAGTTAGAGTAGAACGCTGATGTAAATGGATGAATAATATAAACTGTAGGGTGCCGCTGACTGACGAGAGCGAAAGGAAAGCCAGATATACCGCTTTTGCCGGTTTGCTGTTACCCGACGCCTTTCAGCGATGCACATTTCGCGAACTATCAGAGCTCCATTCACACTCGGTCTACTGATTCTAATAGTTGGTACGTATCTGCGACTGTACAGCTTGAAGAGTGTATATAGCCGGATGGCCGACGCAAGGTACCGAGTATCAGAAACGTGACCAGTTCCACGGTGTTCACCGAGGCGAGAGAGACGGCTGGTAGATCGGTCGTAGAAACGACCATCATTGACAGAAGTTTGTACACCACGAACGGTTTGAATCTCGGACGAGTGATATCCCCGACAAAGTGATGGTGAACGTGAATGAGGGAGAGATGCGGGGAGGAGTCCGAGAGTGCCTTCGGACGTCGCTATAACTGCGTCCGACGTTTTGTCGGTTGCAAAGTGACCAACTCGATAATACCTGGTCTCACAATTCCGCAATAATTTACAGCAATACTGTCCACAGCGTACAACGAACTATTTCGAGGAATAGGAAAGGTCTTCAGGGAATTTGAGGAAACCGTATCTGTATCAGGATAACGATTGGAATTTTTTTTTCATTCTCGATTTTTTTTTTCTACTACATTTCATTTGATGGGTATTCGTTCTTCGCATATAAATTCCAACGCAATTTTTTTAAACATAATTCTATAATTAATCCGCGCCTTGGAGCACGACGAACCGCAAGCGTTTAATTAATAATTTTGCGCATCGAGCAATTCCGCAGCAGGAATTTTTTATCAGCGTCGACAAATTACGACACACGCTGCCAATTTCAATGAATTTCGGCTTGTTTTCAAATTTTTGTTCGATCCTCTATGTGTGGACATCCTGACAAGCAACTGCGTACGCACGACGTGAATTCACATCGTGTACGCCGTGAAAATCTATGAGGATATAGCCCGTGAGGAATATAAATTTCGTACGAGTTTTATCGGGCGACCCTCGACCGATATCCGGACATACGTCGGGCGTCAGAGGACCGAGAGCGGAAACGGGTGTAGGCGGTAGCTGCAGTACCCATACCCGATATACGTCATACCAGTACGAAAACCGCGTACTCTACACACTCGAGGCGTCGTAAATTTCTCGATGATAGAGGGTCCACCAGGAGAGTTCGAGCGTGATAGGTGGGTGGCCTAGGTGCATGGCATCCGCACTCTCTTTCTGTTGAACCGACGCCGCCGCGTAGTTCCCCATTCATATACACGACAGCGACCAACTTCGGCGACAACGACGCCAACACACTATCGCGTAACTGGCCCGTGGGTTCGGCGCACCAAGTTCGAAAAGGGTTCGGAGAGGGAGCGGTTCCTCCCATGGTGTACTAAATTTATCAAAGTGCTCCTATGTGGGTCGCTGATCTATGGACACTTGACCGGATGGCTTTGATGTATTCGTACGGCGGATCAAAAACAGCGATTCTTGAACTTTTCGAATACCCGGATAAGGCTGACTTTTAATCGCTCCGGAGAGCCAATCGTCGTTTCGACGAGAAATCAGCGAACGGTGTTACAAAATTTTACTATTCAAATTGGGAAAATCTTTTACCCAATCGGGAAGTGAAAAAGTGAGATCCAATATGATTCTTCAAAATAACGAGTGGGTGCACTCCGTCCACGGTGAATCCACGAGGACAACTTAAGGGAAAGTGGAATATCGCGGTCGGTAATGAAAACTGTAATGAGCTTTTTTCAAGGGTGCTAATTTTTTTGAGGAAAATGCAAATTCGGGCCGGATGCGCACGGTAATTTCGCATCCGGCCCGAATTCATTTTTTTCTCAAAAAAATTAGCACCATGGAGTAAAGTTAATTTGAAAATTGCAACCATCTCTCTCGCACGCACAGCTCTTTCACTTCCCCTTAACTTAAAAGTTCTAAGTTGTGCAAATCGAAACTCGCAAAATTGCTGTACTTTCCAGCCGTTGGCAGATAAATGACAAAAAAAATAACTAATAATAACAATATTGTATAAGGAAAGCAGCTGCTACAGTTGGGTGTTTAAATTCATCCCCTTCTTCGCAGGAAGCTCGTATGGGCTTTCACGAGGGAGACAGAAATCCCGATCTTCGTCTATGAGTCTGCGAGGGGTTGCTGGAGTTACTGTTACTACTGTTCTTGCTGGTTTTGCTGCTGGTACCGGTACTCGGTGCTGCGGGCGCACACGTAAACGTACAATCAACTGGCTGGATCCTAGGAACACAGTACTAGTCAGCCAACGTGGGTTTACTACTATAACATTTGAGCCCTCCCTGTTCCTTCTATCCCTATAGTATGCTTATAACTACAGTTATAGCTCTGATACGTTCATTCCTACGTTCATAGCACACGATATGTACGTAGCCCTACTCCTAGTATGCCTCGGCACCGTCTCTGCTTCTCTCGACAAGGGTGTAACTAAACAAACATACGAGCCGGGATCGGGTTCCGAGCGTTAAGTGTTTGCACAGGTAGTTGGGCACCATTGTGCCTTACTCGCACGAACCGATCCTGTACCACATCTATATGTGTGTATTATATATATATATATATATCTTACATATATATATATATATACATATACTATCAGGTTGTTATGACTCGGGCGCTTCGCGCCCTCGCTGTGGATAATGAAATTTAGGAACCGAAAATTTAGATTTCTGGAGACTTACCAAAAAAACGTCACTGCCGGATTGAAAATCTTGACCGGACGTGACGTCAAACGGGAAATACGTCACCTGTTGGAAAATGTCATTTTTCTACCGGAAGTGAACGCGGATGCATGTTCGGGAGATGGATGCGTACGCTGTTTTGTCAATATGTTTGCATGTACATCGCATCTGCAGTAATCTCATCTGGTTCCCAGCTGCGAGATGAAAACAGCGGCCCCTCGGTGGGTTCATTAGTTTTAGTCCGTGACGTACTGTTCTATCTCTGCGTAAAAAAAAAAGGAAAAAAAAATTTCGTCAAGCTGACTAACTTTTTACCGATAACACCTCGCAATCGGGTCAACATCACGGAAAACAGTAGTCGCGCATTGGCTTCGATCTAGATATACAGTGTACAGATCCACGTAACCCTGTATGTTGTATCGCAAAATGTATAGCCCATCGGACAAACGTCCGATATGCGAGGCTGATCGATGACGCGTCTCCGTACACGACCAGGTGCACCTGTTATCCGTAACGCGAGCACGTACCCTCACACCGCTGCCTCGTGCGTTCATCTCGAATGGAAAGTTCGCACGGACTGATGAAGCGAGCTCTTCCCGCTCGTCGACCACCACCCACACTCACCCCCCTGAGAGTAATTATCGTCATCGATGAAACACCCGCGAGAGGTTGTATTTTTTTTTTTACCCAACGATTTTTCTCTCTACTATCTGAGTTACTTTGGTACTTTGACACGATCGTATAAACAATGTGAAACACGGTATAACAGAGTGTTCAAAGAAACGAAAATGTAGGAAATATAGGGGAGGAGGGATTGGCCATCAGTTCGTGGCGGAAAATATTGTCGTTTAATTTGTTGAATTTTCTTTTTTTTTTTTTTAATTGATTGAAATGATATATAAGATGTTTCTCGGTACCGATTGCCCACGCAAATACCGGAGGTGTTAGAATTTTATTTCTTGTCTATCGCCGCAAGAAAATTATTTCTGAAATGCGAAATACGTGAAGCAATTTTTGCCTCTCCTCCCCCTTTTTATACATGACACAAGGTTTTTTAGCATTTTTTCGGATTTCAAACTGTGGCGATCAATGAGTTCTTTTTTTAAATCATAACTAATTATAAACAATTGTAAAGAATCTGAGAAAAATATAAATGTTTTTGAGAGTTAGTGCAGTCATATAAAAAATCCCGTGCCCAATCCAATATTTGAGGGGTCAGATCCAGCTCGAAATATTATCGAATGCCCCATATATACTGTAAACTGGAATCAGAAAATGAATTTATTTATTTCTCATCAGCATTCAATACGCCCTTCCATTATTCAACGAAAATCAGAATTATCCATCGTCTCTTTCTGCCTGCATTTGACTACATTTATTACTCGTCTTATACTTTCGCCGAGGTATAGTAATTTGACGTAACATTGTTTCACATTCTGTGTAACAAATACGCACCTCCGGGTGATGTGTGATTTTATTTACATTATTTTCGTATTCCGTGGCACACCGTATGGAGGCGAAAAAATTCGAAATAAATAATCGATGAACGCAGCAATAGAATTTACAATGAATTCAATAGTTTGTCGGTCGTGCGAGTTTCCGCGTCTATAAAAAATGGTATATTTCGACGCCATCACAAATGTTTAGTTTGCACTGTGAATATTTTAGGGTAAGTCAGGGTCATATAACCACGCGGGTGATATGGCCACCCGTAATATCTTTTAATGGAAAAAACGAATGGCGCTGTCGTTGGGATATTTTAAGTGTAAGTGGATACAATATGATTTCACCGAAAATTATAAGATTGTATGAGCAAGGGTTAGTACGATATGCCACGTGGCTTCATATCACCCATATGAATACCATCAGCCATATCACCATACGGGTGATATGGCTGATCGCGAAAAGTTATTGATAGAACTGCAATTAAATCCCGCAGTGAAAATATCGAAGGTTCTGAGTGAATTTGTTCAGTTCGATGTTTCTAGCGTTGGTTACGGCCAATATTTAAAGGTTTTTGTTTTTAGGTTAAACCTCCTATATTCATTGTTTAAAAAATCATTGCCACATCACGCCGACTTACCCCATACTGTTCCAGCATTGCTGCACGGTTTAACAATTCCGCTCCCGAAATGGCGTTTGCCTCTTGTGTACCAGTGCCATCAGATAAAGAGGATTAAAGTCCCGGAGAGTCAGCAATAATTTCGGAAACAATCAATCTTTCCCTCCCACCCTCCGGGCAGACGTAGTCGTACGTGTTATCACGTACAAAAGTGAATACACATGTAGTGGTCATGGAAGCATCAATTATACCCTCCCGCTAACCATGTATTTCCGGCAATACGCTCCACCGGCTTAGCTCAATTTTCGTGTTTTCCGTCGGACAGCGCCTTTAATTACCGCCACACGCAACGCTCCGATCCGGCACGGGTGCTCCACTTGTTCATCACGGGCGATGCGAACTCTGACGCGAGCCCGATAAGCTCGAGCACACGTGCGAAGTCGTCCGTACGTCTGATGGGATTTTTTTTTATCTGCCACGAAAAGAATTCCACGTCGACGGACTTGGCATTTGATCTCCGAAAAGAGCATTGTAGTGCAGGCGTAGATTTTTTAAATATTTTTATTGTCGAACAAAATCAGCATTTGCAGACCATATCGAAGCAAGCCTTACGTCATCAATATCTTGGTACACGACTGAGCAGCACGAGGGAGTAATGAACGCTCGCGCTTGCTTAAAATTTCGTCACGTAGAGGGCCGCATATGCAGACCGTAACTGCAGTTGCAGTCCACTAGCTCATTCGGGGATGGCCTGGGTCGCCCCGCACCCGTGATTCATGCCCTCGGGGGAATTACCATTTTAATTGCATTACGTTTGATAGCGGTATTAATTTTATCGACGGCTCCACCGGCAGACTATTTCTGCTGGTTATCTTCGTACATTGCAGGGGAGAACTGTCGGAACGTGCCCCGAGATCGTAGCTTCCTCGTCGCTGTTGGCTCCAACGGGTTAACGCGAGCCAATTTCGGAAAAACGTCTGACGCTCCCGGCGTTCGAGAATAGCTTCGAGGATCGCCGAATTTGGAGAATAGATTTTTTTTTTAGCAATCTCGCTCATTGCGTGACGAAAAAAGCGGTTCGACATTGCAGTAGCGAGTAAGGCCCGTAACTGGACGTGATTGTTTTTTCTCGTTATTGGAAAAAAATATATAAAAAGAAAAAATTTCGGAAGCGAGCGACGACGGGGTATACACAAATTCATTAACACGATCGATCAACGAGAGTCGAGCTTTCGAGCAAATATGGAATTCGAACTCGCACCCGACGAGGCTGCTCGACTCGCTTGACATTTCAAAGGCTTAAAGTGCCATCCGTCACAAAATTGGCAGCGAATATGGGAAAAATATCTGTTATAAAATCGTATGAAATATTCATTCGCGAGAACGATGACCCATCACGCACGCGGGTTCTGCGACTCTCCTGCATATGTTTCTGGTTGAAGCGAGTCTCTCTATAGTCGAACGACGGAGGCTTTGCTTTTCAATTAAATTTTTATTGATATCGATTCGCGCCACGCGGCATATAGAACAGGCATCACTATAGCATTATGTCCCCGGTGGTGTAATAGCGGCATGTAACACGTTTTATTTTAGCATAACCGTATAAGCTCAATCATCGCCAATCTTGATCAACGAAATTTCGCACGATGCCGAATACATCATTTCTGCAATGAATCTCGATGCTGCACGATAAAACTATAAATGAGTTAATTGTTTTTAACGTTTTTAAAATTCATTATTATTATTATTACAATTTTTCGAAATTACTCTGTAATTCGGTAATCGATGATTCCGGTAAAAATATAGAAAATTACCAGATTTTATATAACAATATTATTTTATACGATTGACATGCTCTCTGCTGGATCGATTCACTCGTTCCGCCGTCAATCCACCTGTGTAACAAGTTGTATGCAGTTCGGTGGTCATCGACAGAGAGAGAGAGAGAGAGAGCCCGCGCTATCGCCCGAGGTGATTGAAAATTTATATATCGTTCCTCGATGACTCGTCCGACATGTGGTTGCCGGTGTAACGGAGCACGCGGAGTTTATGTAAATTCGTCTTAATAAAGTTAATCCGGAGCTTCGAGAGTATTCTGCATGACCCGGGGCCACGTCGGGCCGCTCTCCGTCGAACGGATCGACCGTTGGACGTCGAGAATTCGGCCGATCCTCGTCGATCCAAGACAGCCGATGGGATAATTCGCCGATGTATTTGAGATAAGTAGCCTCCATTAAATAACGATCCTATTATCGTTATATCAGCGTCCCGATCGCCGCGCCTGCTTCGTTCAATTCCCGTGTCAACCGGCATGACAAAAGAGCACGCGACTACCGCGGCAGCGACGACGCGGAGGTACTTATAGTGTATGAGCGGAGTTGCCGTGATGCGAGCGCGCCCCGACTCTCTCTATCCGAAGAATACGAGGCTACAAAGAGGATCGAGAGCGAGTTAACGATAGTTGCCTCGGAGCGCCGCTCAAGATAGCCACTAATTAATGCGGGAGCATCAATCTGGTACGGTGTGATGCTCGGAATCGCGGAATGCTCGCTGTACAGCCATTCGCGGCGATTGCGGGAGCGGAGAAGCTTTCTTGGGCTCCATCGCGGTTCCCAGAGAGCACCGAGGCACCTGCCGCAGCCCGACGGTGCCGAAGGGCTCCGTAACAACCCCGCGGCCGTGCACACCGCGTGCGCCGCACCACCAGCAGCAGGAACAACAGCAGTGCGGCGGGCGGCTAACCGCCTCGCCTGCCTACGTCGACGAACCAAACGATTTGTAACCCAGGTGTAGCACCCCACGAGGCCAAAGATTGAGAGGCCCTCGTGGCGTACGCGATGTAAATTAGTTTTGCCCCTTCGGCTACGAATTCGAGCGCCTCTCGTCCCAGCCCTTCCGCCTCTGGCCGGTTGATGCACCAACGAGTCGATCTCTCGATCGTTTATCAGGAACTCTACGACGCGTACGGTACATTCGCCGGGGCATAAAAAAATAGATTTGCCGTCGATAAATACGAGGCGGAAATTTTGCACGTCGATAATGGGGCTGCTTAACAAATATTGGATGTTTGGTTTTTAAGTTTGAAAACAAACTTTTATTTCGATGGTTTCATCCTATAGGCGGGGTTCTGTTTATTCGATATTTTTATCGTGGACCGCCATGGTTCGGGTGAATATGAACAGGCAGTTTGCACAAGCGAGAAAGCTCGCTGTCTCGCGATTTCGGGCGTAGGGCGATTGGCGCGTCGCCAAATCATTAGTTCATTCGGGATCTCCGGGGAACGGGGTGGACAATAAATGTGTGAATTAAAACAGCGGGTATGAAAAAAAAAAATGCCGAATTTCGTGACACATCCGGTGGTGGAGGGTATATCGGAGCAAAAAAAATATCGCGACGCGAATACACATTTCTGTCGGTGTAGTCTTCTAACCGATAATCCTTTGGGAATTTTGTTTGACGATGGCTCCGAATGTACATCGGCCGGAATTGTTTGTCCCGACAGATTCATAAACTGTGGGGGACAGAGAGAATAACTAAAATTCCAATCGACTACCGATGACCATACGATGGATTGAAGAATTGAGCTTACTGACTGTGCACTGAAACATTTCCTATCATCACCCGTTTTTTAGTTTCTCATCTCTTCGCCCTCATTCACGATCATCACTGCCCATCCATCCATTAAGCTTTGGAAGGCAAATTTTCAATAATTTTTTTATCGAACTTTCTTTGCAAACTTTTGCAAAAAAAATTTCTTTGCAAACATGCATGCAAACATATGAATAAACTAAAAATTTTTCTGTGTTACGTCACTTCCGGTTTGAAAATATCACTTTTTAACCGGAAGTGACATCACACCGAAAAATATGAGAAATTTCCTTGTGACATCACTTTCGCTTGCAAAATACGTCACTTTTGATTTGGAAATCTCATTTTTCGACCGGAATGGACGTCTTTTCGGTATGACGTTACTACCGGCAAAAAATGGAATTTCCTAACTGGAAGTGACGTATTTCCGGTCACTTATGAAGTCACTTTCGGTCGAAAAATGATATTTTCAAACTGGAAGGGACATTTTACCGTATGAAGTCACTGCTAATTGAAAACTGAGATTTAAAAACCGGACATTACTTCACAACGGGATAAAAAAAAAATTCTGTTGATTTCGCTCTTCGTCCCATTTACAGGTAAACGCGCACATGTCCACCAACGTGCCCAACGTTCGCGCCCGGGTATCAGCCAGCCGTCGAAGCTTCGGTCTCGCAACGGGGCAAACTAAACACACGAAATAAAATGAAATGAAAAAAAAAAACATTTCATAATTTGCCTCATGTGCGCAAGCTATTTCACTCGAGCCTTTACAAAGTTGGTCACTCCCAGAATTCCCGTTCCCTTCCGTGCGTACACCTATTATCGGACTGGTGCAGAATAACGAGCTGTTACGCAGCGGGCTCCGAACTCTCCTCGGTTCGCTAAATGTCGCTGAATTTTTAACGGCTGCATTTGCCGTGAATAAACATACGGAGATACGCTCTCCCGCTTTTAGTCACGCAATATAGAAACGTGAACGGTGAACTCTCCCCAGCCTCTGCCTCTTTCTCTCTTGCACTCGCTTTTCTCTGCCTCGCCGATGGACCACGGGCGGCCGAGTACACAGCCACTCCAAGTTTATATTGGCTTAATTGGTTTTAAAGGTGGAACTTCACTTTGAAGTTCTCAAGCTCCTCTCCGCTGCTCCCTTCTTTTTTATTATCTTCAACTTGCCGATGGAGCGGAGAAACGGGGGGGGGCAGAGGGGGAGACAAAAACTTTCATTATAGTAGTTTCGCGACTACCGGCAAGCGTTACCCAGACGGACAACCCGCTTTATTCGTGCCAGCGCGAGCGTCCCTATTCTATTTATTATTCGTTTATCTGCCGTACCGTTAAATGGTACTCCATTGTCGATATAACCGAAGAGAAAGAAGAAGTGACAAAAAATATATTCTCGCAGTAGCTCTCCGGCTCGTGACTCTCGCGACCCGAAGCTCTCTAATTGAGCGGCGATCAAATAATTTCATTATCTCCCACAGAAGAAATATTTCAGCGTCAACTCTCTCGTGCCGGACAGGTTAATTATCAATTACGGAATTGGAGTTATTAAATTATCATTCGGTACATGTTTTTAACATATTTTTTCTCGCCTTTGTGGGCAAAATTATTAATTATTAAATTTGCGTACCGTGGGTGGATTAAACTTTTGTCGTCGTCGCGTTGTTTATAGTCGAGTGCGAGCAATAATGAAGAGCCCGGTGGGCGTGCGGGGGTGAACAGAGAGAGCATCCGCGTGTTTCGCTGCGAACCGAAGGCAAGCCCCGTAACGATTCGTCGTGCTGATTAGCGTGCGTCCTGCGGGACGTGACGCCACCACCGGCGTTCCATACTCTCTCGCATATAATCACTAATTGTGCAAACAGCGTACCTCGTCAACCACGTACTTACCGAGTTGATTGTCAAAGGGGTTAATTAACCGTACTCCGATAAATAGGATTATAAGCGCCGCGGTAAAGCCATACACGCTGGACGCGAAACGTATATGGAAGTATTTTGGAAAGCCGACCTGGCCGGATTATGCAGCATCCGTCTCTACCCCGCGGGCTCTCTTCTGCCCTTTAATCCCGCACACCCCGCTTGATACATATGTTTGGCCGTTTCGTTTGCCAACTGCAAATCTGCGGTCCAGAGTATAACACGCCACCTGGAGGCTGTTCCGCCAGCCGAACGCTCCGCGCTTCATTAACAACAAGATTGACATTTAGTTAGGTTGTTACGATAGTCACCGTTCGCACAGAAATTATCCCATTTACACGTCACGGCAACGCGCCGAAATTCGCGGCTTTCCGAGTTTTCCGCGAAAATCCGCGAGCTTTTTCGGTTACCGGATTGAGCATATAATTTCGAACACGGGGATCGTTAAAGCGCAATATTATACAGAAAATTTGATAAAGCCAGAAATCCAATTTTATCAATCATCGAGGACGTGGCAACGAGCGCTCCGCGATTGAATTTTATGCGAATCGGTACGGGAGTAGCCGCGGTGCTAACGCGCTCCCGTGTCGTTGAACCTCGCGAGATGTACCCTACGGTAATAATGGAAATAATAAAAATAAAAAAAAAAATCGCAAGATCGGTATCGCGTTCGAAGAGGAAATTGCAGTTTATAATATTTTCCTCGGGGAGAATCGAGTCGTTGCGGAGAGACAGGGCGATTGAGTACCAAGCCGACCGGGAAGTCGTGTAACTCTCGGATTGTCCATCAACGTTCTTCATCGTCCGCGGTATAATTTATTAATGAAGCTCCGGGTAGTGGAGTGGGAAGGAGGCTATCGACGCCACGGCCGTGAGTCGTGACTAAGTTCGCCTATCTCTGGCGCGACGTTCGCTCATCGAACGTCCACCGGGGCTTACTAGTAAGCACGTATCGAGGACCGAGAATGAAAAGGGCGTAACGCCGGGACTTTAGCACGGAAGTTACGCCCTTTCGACTCCCGGCCATCGATAACGATTGCGTTACTCGGAAAGTTACGTTTTCTTCTTTCGATATCGGTAAAGCTACGTGTATGCGAGACACACGTGCGATATCGTGTCGCGCGCGAACGTCCGAAGCTCGTCTCTGTGCTCTATCTACCAAACGTGAAATCGGTGCAATGCGAATCGATAGTTTCGCCGTCTACGTGGCTCTTCGAAGCTGGACGAGACGGCGCTGGTCAGAGGTATCGGTGTGGTGTTCCAAGTTGCCCCCGGTATCGCACGGCCCATATATGTTGCATGGCCGAACCATGGATCGGCATAGTACCTTGGGCTATAGAGAGTGCACAACTCCGCGAGACACTCGGGTAACACGTCCACGTCATAATGACCAGATATATCCAGGAGAGACATTGATACGTACGACATCGAGCTACGAAGAACATCACGTTCTGACGGTTCCCGCGACATTACTATTGCGCTGCACTATGCGCGGAATACGTGCCCGTATATCCGTCGAGACGACGATGATGTCGTGCCCTGTCCTCCGTTAACGTAATATTGTTATTATGAACCGTCTCCGTAGCTGCGATGGAAATTGATTGAGACTTCCCTCCGGGCGGTTCATTAGTGTTCAAGGCATGTTGGATTATTTCGCGTTTGGCATGTTTTAACTCGATTTAGCTGTAGGGCGAAAGGGGTTCACGTACCGATCGAGGGTCATATCGAACACTCTGATTCTGAATCGAAAGGATATTTGTGATTTGTAAAGACCGAAGTCACCCGAGCCGAGATGTAGGGGAGATTGGGGGCGAAACGCGCACCACGAATAAAAATAAAAATTGGGGGCCTAGGTGAAACCATGTCTAAAAATTGTTATTTTGTCTTACTTAATTTTTTGCTATATGCCGACGTCTTTTTTTGTCGATAACAACACAAGAAAACGGAAATATAAACGCATATCGGAAAAAATTGTTTATAATAATGCAATTTTATCTGATCGACTTATTCGTCGTTACTACCATACTGACAAAATGTTATTAGAATTGAAAGAAAAAGCAAGTTTCAATAAAGGATATGGTATGAAGTTGCCAAGTCTTCGCTTTTATTTTTACACAACTATAATTTTGTACTCCTTTCAAGTAACTTTTCTGTGAACTAGTGTACTCTTACGCTCGAATCGCTGACCGTCAAACTCTGAACGGATGACTGAGGAATTCAAGTACGTGCCAAATATCGAAAATATTTGGACAGTTATCACAGTCAAATGAAAAAAAAAATCGTTATGCGTGGATAAATCTTCTGCCGAGGATATCGATAAAGTTTCTTTCAGCAAAAAAGAAAAACAGTTCAATTTCCACGATACTATAAATGTGTAATGAGATGGATTGCATTTTTTAATCGCAAATGTCTCGCTGGGAAACAAATGCCGGATGGAAGGGTTCGAAACTTTGAACTAATTTCACGCTATCCCTCGTCGCTCGGCTGCGATATTCGCGATTCCGAAATATACATATATACGGTAATTCGCATTTCCAACGCCGACAGGGAAGACTCTCTCTGGACTGAGAGATTGCCCCCTGTACGAAATTTATCCTCGCCAGTCCTTCAACGCGGTTGGACCCGAAGCAGCCGTTGGCTCTATAGCCATCAGCTTAGAACTAGATGAGGCTTTCGCTTCGGGCTTCGGGTCGGTTCTAGTACCCCGTACAGCCCTACACAGCAGGAAGGGTTAAGGCAGCTGGAAAGCTTAATTTGCCGGAGATAGTAAAATCCGTTGGAATTTAATGAATATTTATGAAGTACATTAATGTGCGGTCCAAAGAATATTCATGAAAATCTTGTGGCCGGAGATTTCCGCAGGCTTGTCTGCACAGAAATACCGCGGAGGAGTACACGGACCGCGGGGCCTGATGATGCACCGTACCGTCCGATGGAACTCCGGTGAAACGATTCGTTTGGAGAACCGGCATCAGCAGAAACTCCCGGAGTTAGAGATACAGCGAATTGTGTACCGCTCTGCTGGCGCTCTCCTCATCCTGCAGGGCTAGAAGAAAACAGAAGTAGTATATGCAATATACTGCGGGAACTGGCCGAACAAACCAAAAGCTGGATGCCCCGAGGCCGATATAACTTCGGTCGCGCTTTCCATTGCGCCCCAACCCCGCCTACGCGAATGCATTAAAATATTCAAATCGTCGGGTATATTCCCGCTTCGGAGGTAACGTTCGTTTGCCCAATGTTGCTGGAACTTTTATCCGACCCTCCCTCGTCCATGGTTTATTTTTGTACTCATTTCTCTCAAATTCTTTCTTTTTATTTATTATTTTTTAAATTGTTTTTTCTTTCTTAATCTTTGCGTCATCGTCGTTCGTGAGTATCGAAGGAATTTCCCTTCCTCGGTAAATGATGGTAAGAAGAGGGACGAGAAGCCGGTTGTGCGACGAACGTTAGCGGAGATTTTTTTATTTTCCGTTCGCGAAGTGCAGATCTCTTCTCGCCTCGCTGGTTCAATATCGTCCTGTGATTACGCTTCTTCATCAGTCGAAAGTACGTCTATACACGAGGAAATTGTTTCCGATAGAAAGGATTTTCTGTTGTATACGTATATACTGCAGGTTCGGCCTTCTATCATCGGTTTTTTTTTGTAACATTCTCCGGGAACGATGGAAACGACGAGAAAAGGCGTCCAGGGAAACGGGAGAGAGATTAAGAACGACGTCCGCGACGTCGGTGTGATTTCACTCTCTTTCTCATTAATCTCGTAAATTGCCGTCTTGACACGGGCGAAAACCTTTCCGTGGAAATTCCCCACCACTTCGCTTCTCCTTGTCCCCGTCCGTCGTTGGAAAGAACGCCGACTAAATAATGCCCAGAATATCGATCTCGGGAGTGTCAAGCGACGTCGGGAGACGAAGGTGAGGATGCGCCACACTGATGTTAAAATTAATTTGTCAAATGTTCGACGATAAAAACCGATTTTACGTGTTTTCGCTTGCTGGATTCGAATTATTATTTTAACCGGGTAGATTTATGCCAACTCTTTCGAGAAACCCTCGGGGCCGGGATATAAAAATTCGAGTGGTCCGCACTCCCGACGAATATCTGATGTAGGCCCGATTAAATTGCAATCACACAAATTCCAATAATCTCCGACTGAAACTGGTTACGAAGAAAATTAACTATAATAAATCATAAGCACTATACAGGAAATTTCACTTGATCATTGATAAAAAAAATATCCCAATGATGCAACGAATTGATATAAAAAAATGAAATTGGGAAACTTTTTTTCATACTATTTCTCATACACTGAGAGAAGGATCTGATAGAAATTACCATAAATCTGGTGAAAATAGGCAAAACTTTTAGACATGGAACTACAGATATTACCCGTATATTGCGTCATTTTTGTTCGAATATAAGTACTAATTACTCGAAAATATAATAATCGGTGACGTCACGATCACGAACCATTTCTTTTAGGTTTGTAGGTTATTCCGGCATATTATGTCCATTCAATTTTATTTATGTAAACAAAACATATAAAAATTTGATCGACAAAATTCCTAGTTTTAACTCACGAAATTCTTAGCTTTATCCACGAAATTTTTTGCCAGATACGCAAAATGTTGCCCACACGCCTTCTGGAAGAAAATTACTATATAGCTTCGGTAAACATTGCTATGGACCCTGTGAAAATGTCACATTTTGCTAGTCGTGGCGCTGGTGTAGCAAGTTGCCTGGTCGGAATTTACCACGTGACTTAGTAGTTTTTCCGAGAACCTTCTCTCAGCGTATAACTTCAATCTATTTGAAAGTTTCGACCGTCAAGATCGGTTCGCGAAAATTCTTAATTTAAAATGCGAGCGTGCTTTCCGTTACGGGGTTGACGCTTTGACACAAATCTCTCTGTAAGCGCCACGTCTATGTCTCGCGTCTCTACTCACGTGGCAGCAACTAGTTTCCAGAGTATGAATAGCAGCACATAGCCACGTATGCGATATGTCGCCCTAGGCTAGTTGAGCTGACATTACAGGGGCATTACAACGTGACTGGGACACCGCCCTTGCGTAGGTGGAGAACACTCGTACGGCTCTCGCATTTCGATTGCATACAAGCGGGTTTGCCTACAAGTATAAACTTTTCGTGCTTATTTTAAACGCGAACTAGTTGCGCTTCACAGACGGCTACTCGCAAAGAATCCAGTAGTACCCCAAAGAAACGAAGGAAACAAAAAGAACGTTATAGCCGGAATTCCGCTCGGACCGATTAAACTTTAAATGTAGCACATATTCTCCTAGTTTGTTACGCCAGTGCAATAACACCGCAGAAGTGAGAAGTGCGGTGTGCTATTTTTTCTTTTTTTTTACCCAACGAAGATGAGACTCCAAGGTTTATTCCGTCGTGAAAGAGAGCTGTGAAACGGGCAAAAAAAAAGAAGAAAATGAAGAAAATAAAAAGTCGGCGAGATAGTGTGCAATTTAATTCGCGCGAGCAAGAACACAACCTGCCGCTGACTATCAACACCATATTATTATTGGCGTTTACGACCGACAAACGTCGGCCACTTTGCACTTCGGCATCTCAGCCGGAAAAAGCACCGGTGAGAGAATACCGAAGAGAGGAAGAAAAAAGAAAACACGACTAAGAGTCTCCCTGCAGCTAGAGTCTCTTTCTCTTAACGTAAAATACATTCCGCTCAGTATGTGGGTAATAATACGAGATCGTAACGTCGCTCTCGGTAACTGGAGTACGCAAAAAGGCCGGGTGAGTGGCTGTGTACCACATACAGGCATTATACTATTGTATATAGACGAAGGTAGATGTGTACTCCGAGAAGAGAATACCTCGAGGTGATGGTACGAGAGTTCGACGCCTTTTCGTGCCCCTGTGCAGAACTCTCACTGTAGCCTTCTTGTTCCTCCTCACCATTCCTTTCATCAACCATTTCCTCTGTCTCTCTTCGTGTACCTATATGAGCCTTTAACGTCGGGCTTCGCTTTCCTCGGATGCAATGAGTGTACAACGCCGCCTCCGTCGCTACTCTCGCCCGTCTCTTCGGCAACCCTCCCGCTCTCTCCATCTCTTGGCCCTCTTTCCTCCTCACCTGCCAGCCAACCGCCCAACCACCCTCAGACAAATTATCTCTTAAGTACCGCTGAGTAGTTTTCTGCCTCGCGAAACGAGAAACACCAATGTAACGGGAGAATTCGAGGAGTGTTTGTGTTTCTCGTCGAGCCGTTCGTCGCCTTTAATACTATATTTTTGCCACTGCGGCTACTACTATTGCGCGGCAGTATGTTTTTCCTACGGTAAAGCACTACTTCGCCGTTAGAACACGATCTGGAGAGTCTCAGTTCAATGTTAAATATTGATCGTCAACAAAAAAACGATATATGTCCTTCGAAAGAAGACAAGCCATTGCCAGTGAACACGTTTTATTACGGCAATATAACATTATATGTAATTACATGTAATGTAACAATAGTATTATTGCGATATATAGGGGTATATAACGTAGAAGTAATATGGAGCGTATTATTTGTTACATGCAGATAATGTAATCGTATATGTCGGTGTTACATTACAGTAACGTATAAAAAGTTGTGTAACCTTATACATATTCTCTGAACTTCAATATAGCCGAGTAGCTGTCGTCACTGTCTACAAGTCCAAGGGTTCTAAGTTCTTATCCGGCTGATGGCACGCAAATTAATATAGTTTTTTCTGAAATTTATTTATTCCTATCGATAGAGTAAATTCGTTTATCACGAATAAAGATGCTTATCCAAGGATGGAATAGGCGATAATAAAAAAAAAAAAAATTGTCTGTTACATTGTCATATAACAACTATATAACACGGTGATATAACAGAGTCGGAAATGGGAATTAGCATGTAACTTACATGTAACGCTCCGCCAATATTACATGTTATTTTTTGTTACATTACTTTTACATTGCTGGTACATTACCGAGTTTATTCGGTTCTTACGAGCGAAACGACACCCATAGCATGTTTTCCAGTATTAAGACATTTGAAAAAAAAAAAAAAAACGATGATACTTACTCATATGTATATCAATGTATATGTAATCCTATGGCATTTTCACAAACAAAGAATTCCAGAGTTATAATAATGATAATTCCGAAGCAATTACCAATTAATCTTACTGCAGGAATTTCCAGCAGGAAATTCCAAACCTGCGACACGCAACCGAAAATCCGACGTCACTTTCCGCTTCATTAATTTACCGAGAGTCGGGAGTGATAAATGTAATCGATAGAGAAGAAAATACATGAGACTGCGGAGTGATTGCTCGGTTCCTATAATCGTTGAAATTTGAACCACAGGTCATTGAATATTGCGCGGTTTCGATGCCGAGTACGTCGGGCCCCGTTATTTTATTGTTATTAAAATAATGTGAAGTGGAGCGGAATCGGAGTGGCTCAGGAGGGGGAAGGGAACGCGCGCGATGCATATGAGAAACGCCGGAGAGAAACCGCGAATAAGTGCAACGAGTCGGGGATTATTTATCGTCGAAATTTTTGCCTGTTCACGGACCTTTTCGCTGAAATTCATATTTCTTTCGCATATCACGAAAAAGCGAAGCTGTGCAAACTGCAGGATTTTCGCTGGCGGTACAGTGCGGAGTATCAATGAAACAGCAGCGAATGCCATCGTTGGATAAACGCGCAACCGAGGAAATGTGGCTTGTTCGCGGCATAAGCGCATCGGTGGTTTTTTTTTATTTTTTTTATATCTCTTGTTTTCTCTGGGCTGTTTCGCATAGTGTGTGCTCTCGCGCTTGTCCGAACTCTTGCATTTGGTTAATGAGTGAACACGCTTACAACTATGAAAAATTTAATTTTTGTGCGTGCAGCGAGTTGCTAGGAATATCGTGAAAACGGCGTAGCGCACGGATTACAGAAACAATGCGGTATCGACGCTTGATGTCTCTTCCGCTGTTGGCTTATCAATTAACGAACAATGGCAAGCTCTCGTTGTATGATGCATTGATGAGCTTTATTATTTCTGTTCAAATTGCGCATACCTATGGATATAATGAATTGAATTCTCGTCACGCTATACGCTCCAGTAAACCGCATGGCGATGCCTGATGCAACGCCGATGATTTTCCGCCGAAACTGCCTACGGAAAATTTGTGCATGGAGATGTGTGGTCCAGACTATTCTTTGGAATACTCCATTTTTACGGGAAACAATTATAAGGGTTTTGCCCCTTTATTGACGCTTTTTGACGTTCTGTCCTATTCGCACGAGCACTCTAAAAACAGGCGTGTTGTTTCAACATGCTTTAGGCGTATAAATCCTGCACTCACTTTTTTTTACATGTTTTATATAATAAATATATTTATTTATATATTTTTCATAGAATGTTCTGTAGCAAAACAGTAAAAAGTGTGTTGAACCGAAAACATTGGAAAGATGCAGTGCAAGCGTGTTGGTTCAATATGCAAACCGACCAACACTTATTTTATTAATGCATTCGATCGACGCAACACACGTAATAAATGTGTTGTGCATTGTTCCAATACACTTGTCAACACCCTTCTTTTTAGAGTGGAAGCGGGAGAGTAAGTCCACTTAACATTTTTTCAATTAATGTATCAACTTAAATAGCTGATGCAGTGACATACCGCATTTACGAGCACTCTTAACACGAAACATAACGTAAACATAACATAAATTGATGAAAAATTCCAATATTTCTCCCGGTGAATTTCGCATACGCATGATAAAGTATAACAATGAGAAATTTAATGCCGAAGTATATAATAACGTATCCGTGAAATACGTGAGCCGGTTATCTCGCCGTGAAAAACTTTGCGCGGGTGGATTTACATAACCGTTTAATTTGCATGAGTTTATTAAAATTTTTGGGAAGGGGAGGGGGTGCTGTGAGGCTAGCGAAGCCGGGCAGTAAAGCATCGTACGTGAGGGTACGCGTTACATCGACCGCCGGGTGCTCCTAATATCTTTTAATACGAGAGAGAGAGAGCCCGCGCGAGTCAAGTAAAAGTGAATGAGAGGCGTATATAGACGTGGTAGAAACCCCGATAGCGAATCACCTTTTACGCGAAAATTTCGCTTGGAACGAGAAGAGGACGATTCTCATGAAGCTGAAACGCGAATAAAGTAAGGATCGTTTCAAAATTTTCTCGTTACGTTTTTATATTGCTTCTCGTATATCACGCGTCTACGCAATCGCTCTCGAACGTACCTCAGAGATAGCTATTTTTTGAATGAATTCCAAGATCTCGGTGGAAGCCAAAAATTAACATTCACGTAATATTCCTTGGATCCTGAGAAAAAATTGTACCATTTTTTTTTTTTTCATGTAGAAAATTGGACTTGGTTGTCTAAAGTCTCAAATGAAGTTCGCTCTCACAGTGCAAGACGCAGCTTTACATGCAGCGGTTTAACCGTTGCGTAATTGTGCAACCATATGTCGACCGACATTCTCAGCGCAGAGACGAAAGAATTCAAATCCTACTCAAGAATTACGCGAGGAAGTTTAACGGATGTCAGAGACGTTGGGCGAGAACGAGGTGTACAACTCCTTCCTTAAACATGCATCACAGGTCTCGCAGAAGCTCGCTCTGCCGTGTTCTCCATGGCCTTACGCCGTTACCGTGAAACTTATTCACTGGATTGTATGTATCAGGCAGCGATTTGCGGATTAGCAAAACTTCTCAGCCAGCGAGTTAGCTGTGACTTCTGGAAAAGCAGACGGGAAACTTTGTGTGGCCAACTAACCGACTACAAGTCCCTGAACTTGGGATGCGCTACACATGGCACATGAACGCGTTGAATTTATCTGCGTACCTCTTTTCACGAAGTATGAATATCACTGTTTAATGATTACAGGATGATATGTGTTACGTGAGCTCCCAACTATCGACACTCATGGTAATTTGTATAAATTCCATTCCGTGAGCTAAAATTGAACAATAGGAAAATTTAGCCCATAGAATGGAATAAATTGCATTTCATGAGCTAAAATTCAACTATTAGACAATTTAGCCGATATAATGGAATACATGTTCGGAAGCTTCCCAAGTGGGATTGTGTTGTAACCGGAAAAACGGCACATTGCTGGCTGCACACTCGCTGCCATGCGCCAAAATACTCCATCGCTCATTCTCTGTCTGGCCGACGTAGCCAAAGCAAAACCGACGGTTTTCCGAGCACTAATAATCACGGGGATCAATTCCGGTTTCAAAATCTTTGTTCACGAAAGGAAGTTAAGTCATACCGTAAAAACGTCACTTCCGGTTTGAAATTTTTTACTTTTGACTCGAAGCTTCGTATTTACGGAGAGTAAATACGAAATTCCGTGAAATTTTTGAACTCTGAAAGATATTTCAGAACTAAACTTTGATTGACGTACGTCGTGTATTGGCAACTGCTAAATTCCGAATAAAGTGTAAATACTTTTTTTTTTATTCAAGAATGAATTCTGGCAGCTATTTGAATTTTTATCGAAGATTACAACAGGATGGAGAATACATTTTTATAAAAAATTCATACCGCACGGTTTGAGTTATTGAGCGCGAGATTTAATAGGGTCGCGCGACGAGTCTTGTATGTTCGATTGATTGACAGCTATATCAATGATTTTAAGAGTTTCGAACTAATCGGCGAACTAGTTTCCACGAAAGCTCCTGCGCGCACCAATTCGTCCATCGAAGGACACGAGCGCGAGAATAATCATAAAAAGGAAAAAAAAAAGTGAGCCTTTGATCAATCGTGCACATTCTCATCGGCTGCCTGGACCGAATTATTATCGTGATGGACGAATTCGGTCACGTGCGCTGCTCTACACAATCAGGCGACAAACGGAATCAATCGCCCATCGGGTTTTGTTTTATTATTATTTTTTTGAGGTCACTTTTCTACCCCCGTGTTTTTTCAGCGCGCTTTTATTGTCCAAACGAGCCAGAAATGTTGGCTCACCGTCAAAGGGGAGCGCGAAACGCTCGATCTTTTATTACAATGAAACAAAATCAAATTTCCATGAAGTTTTTCTTTACTCGGGCGACATTTGATCTTTTTTTTAAATATATTTTTATATGTTTCAGTCGAATCATGTGTGTGTAATGAATTTCTTGGACAGCGATCTCTCTTTGCCTTAGCTTTCCGAAGCCAATTGATTGTTTTTTCTTTAAATCTCGGGATGTCGATGTCGTTTGAAAAGTAGCCAGGTTTGAAGTTCCACTCTCTTTCTGTAAGTTATCGCGACTTCCAGAGGATTCTCATTTCTATACAGCTTGCCGCTCGGCTGTTTCGCACAAGCTATTCCGCTGAGACGTCGGCTGCCGACCGCAAATCCGTCTAGCCGAAAATCCCGCCTCTAAAAGATTTGCAACAGGGCGCAACGAACTCGGCAACTGTACCGACACAGCCCCGGAAGGATTGATAAATCTTTTTTTTTTCTTTTTTTTTTGGAAAGGTAAAAACATCTCGGCGAGCTCAGACATCGAAATTGGAACTACAATTCAGTAGACTTATCGATGCTCGGAGTTGCCGTGTGCGAGACTACGGCAAGTCCCGCTGCGAAATCTTCCTTCGAGAGACAAAATTTTACGGCCCCGAAGTTTTGTCCTTATCCCAAAAGACCCTCGCAGCGAGTGCGGCAACGGCTCGAGAGACACGGGAAGAGCCTTCGATTCCGTTTACCAGAAGACATCTCACGAAGAACTGCGAAGGGAACGCGACTATCGCGGTACGCTCTTTCGATGGAAAGGAGAGAATAACATTTTTCCCACACGTATACCGTACGCGGAAAATACTGAAACTGAGTTTTCTCGGGCCAAGGCGTCGCGAGACTCCCGATTGAATGCCTCAGAGATGTATCTGTCTTCAGGCAAAGAGTAGAATTCTTCGCGGCGAAGGGTAGAAAAATCTTGCTCCTTCTTTTATTATTTCTGAATATACATTACCGTCAACCCCTTCGCAGCCGAAATAACTCCGGACTGTCACAAGTAGCCGAAGCCCCGAGAGTCACGAATTATCGATATTTCCCGCGACAACTGCTGTCTATTTTAAGCGTCGCTGATTTCACAGGCTATCGTTGAATCTTCACCGAATTATCGGTCCATCGCGAGACGCCAGGTGCAACAAAAAAATTTTTCACTCTCCGGGGAAGCAAAGAACCGATATATATACATGAGATGGAGAGGGACTGCTCGATTCGCTCGGCTGCTGACAAAGTGACAATTACCATGCGCATTCGGAAAAGCATTTTTCTGTTTTTCCCGGAGACAAGTATTCCCGGGTAAAATCTTTGGACGGAGAGAATAGAAAGCCGGCGGAAGGTGCGGCAAAGAAATCGAGTGAGCGAGGGAGAGCCGGGGCAAAATGGACTGTCGTTACGAATTTTTATCGGGACGCACGAAAAAATCCTCATGACGAATGTAACTCACTGGTCCGTTTTGCCCCGGTGTCCCGTCTTACCCCATTCTACCCGATGTACTGAATGATGCATAACGTTAAAATTTACCTAGTCAGCATTCGAGCTCGTAGGTAAAACCTACAAGCGTCAAGAGACCGAAAGAGATGCTACAGAGAAAAAAAAAGAAATTGGAAACCGTACGCGGAAGTTGCTTACACTCTGAGATTTTTATCCGTCGTTGGTTTTCTCCATTAGTACACAGCGTATTTCTGCGCTTGCTCGGACTTCTTTTTTTATTCTTTCTTCTTCCATTTTACCTCTGCATACCGCGCACCCACACACAGACACACAAAAACATACGCATCCAAAGCTTCCGACGCGTAACTATCCGGAAGTCCGCTGGCAGAGTTTTTCGGCTTGAATTTCATGAATATTTGCTCTCTTCTCCGGCATTCTACACGTTCGCGAATCGTGAGTCTTTTCCGCCATTGCCGCGACGACTTACGGTGGAAAATTTTTTATTTCTCCCTGTTTTTACTTCCTCAAGAATACTGCTTTTCTCGAAGTTGTTACAAGCTTTCTTCCTCGCCGTAGCGTCAGGTCTCACTGATTTTCTGCAATTTTTCTATTTTTCAGTGTAAATCCGCGGACGAACGTCGTGGCTCATACTCTGAGGGCATGCAAATACCCGTATCAATATTTCTTGCTTTCCAACCGCTCGCGGATGGTCATACAACTTTCTTTCGTGTGCTTCTGCGATGCCAGCTCGTGACAAAGTTTTTTTGTGTAGTTTTTGTGGATACGTGCAAAGTTAGGTGTCCTGTTGGAAGACTATATTGACAGGAGAATCTCTGAAAATCTATCTAGTTATACGGTAAATTTCGACCAGGCAACATGATACACCAGCGTCATCACTTAGCGATACGTGAAATTTTCACAGGGGCCACAACAATTTTTACCCGACCCGAGTAATTTTGCGGATTAGAAAAATTTTGCGTATCTGGCTAAGAATTTCGAAGATAAAACTGAGAATTTCGTCTATTGAAACTGAGAATTCCGCAGGTTAAAACTGAGAATAAAAACGGGGAATCGCGTGGAGTAAAGTTAAGAATTTTGTGGATTAAATCTAAAATTCCGTGACTAAAAACTGAGACGCTCGTCAATAAATTTTATATGTATGCATATATAAAAAGAATTTGATGGACATAATATGCCGGTATAACTCAGTCACCCTATAATAAACAGTTCGCGATTGCCACGCCACCGATTACCATATTTTCTCGTACGAATAACTTGCATTCCAGCAAACATTACGGTACATTCGATTGCCATCAACGATAGCGAAAATTATCATATTATTTAGTAGGATGTGTTAAGTTTAATACGAATATCTGCTGGAATGTCACTGCAGTTTCCATAAACTTGAAAGTTCTGTCGGTTCTTCCCAAACTTATGACCATTTCTATCAGATCCTTCGCTCAGTGTATATGCAACACTAGCTTGAATGCGCGCGTATGCACTGCCAGAAAATTTCACGTTTTTGCTGACTCATCCAATCAGCGATATCACGGGCGATGTTCGGTAATTTCTTCATCTCTCGGTGACGGATTGTTTTCCATCAATTTCCAACTTCTACAGCAATGCCGACAGGTTGACGGTTATCCACGAAGAGAAAGATTACGAAAGATTGCAGCCTCCTGCTTTCCAGACGACGAGCGCGCTGCATTGAAAGTGTCTTCGGTGACTAAAAAAAAAGAGTCTTCACCTTGTCCAAAGATACGCCGAATCGGGAAAAAAGGCGAGCGAGCCGGGCACGTCCGAGATTCATTTAAAGGAATGGCGAGGAAGGATTCATCTCCGTAACGGAAAAGTGAGTAGAAACGCTCGCGAGGCTCGGAAGTGCGATAGAGAAAACGGATGGTGTCGAAAAAGTAAAAAAGAAGCGTATCATAAGAAGAAGAAGAACGGTAGGAAAAACTATTCCGCGGTTGACTGTATCCCGACGGATAATGGTGGGTCTTAGGGACGATATGAAAGTTGAAACTTTTGATATTTTATTCGGTGCCGGAATAACTTTTAATATCCGTTCTCACTTATATAAAAAAAACTTCACCTACCGCTATCTATCTTCCAGCCTCGGCCCTTTTTTTCCTTTCCCTTCTCGACTCACTTCCTTCATCTGCAATCTTCTTACCGCAGAGAGGAGGAACGTAAGAAAATGTATAAGATCGCAGGACGGAGATAGTGAGAACCGACGAGGAAGAGAGGTGAACGAAGAGAAAAGCGAGGAGACCGCGCGAAGGATTGCACGGGGTAATGGAAAAGAGGGTGTGCGTCTCGACCGTCGAGCTTTGTAGAGTTTTAATGAAGAGTTTCGGCTCTTATTGGTTTCTCCTTAAGGGGTCGAGAGGAACAAGGCCTCGGGTATACTTTCCAGGCCACAGCTTTCCTCCGTTTCCTCAACCTAGATCCTCTCTCTAGGTTTGTCGCTGCTGTCCGCGCTTCCACCGCTTCGCTGCTAAGTCGTTCTTGAAATTTGATTAAAAAAAAATAAAGACAATTTTTTCGCACATGGCGAGGAAGCGGCCATAGGCCAGGGCCCAGCTGGGCAACTTCCCCCGCCCCCATGACCACGCCGGTAGATGGAATATTATACAGATGAAATGTTAACTAGTTGGAAAACTCGGGGAGCCGACCGGCCGTAAGTTTCACCAAAGTTCACGGAGCCAGTAAATTGTGTGCGATACAGTAGTGTCTCTTTAAAAGCGGATAGTTGAACCGCCCCATCCCCTTCCATCACTCCGCAGCCCCGACGCAACTACGTTCAACTCTCCACTGCAGAACGATTGTCCTCATGGCACTGGCAACGGCTCCTTTGCTGTATCTCTTGGTATTAAAGCTTCCACTGGCCTCGTAATATCTTTCACAATTAAATATTATCTCGCCTCGCTACAACGTTATTATTACTAGAGCGAACGGTGAAGCTTAATAGATATTTTCGTAACGACTGAGAGAAAGATGAGCCGGCACAGATGACGCAAAAGTTTGCCCCTACCGGAATATAACTTTTTCGCAATTTGGGAGTATTTTATTTGCGCCGATCTAGTAGGGTAATAATAGACAGATAGATAGCATTTTATTAAGGCGGAGCTTAAGATGAACATAGCCTCAAAATATTTTAAACACCATTTCTCCAAAATGGTTTTATAAAGTAAAGAATAAATTGCGGAGCCCACTGTGTATTTCATTAGCGCAGTAAACGGTAAAAAATAATTTCGTAAAATCGGAATACGAAGTTTCGTAAAAATAATTTTTATAAATAAGTGACAAACTCGTTTGTTAAGGTTTGAAAAAACAAACCTTTTCATTTTATTTCCCGGGTCATTAACAATTTTAGTTTGTACTATTGTTGGTAAAACCTGAAGCAGATGGTGGGATCGGAAAATTCACAAATAAAAAACTGTGGACGTTTTTGGAAAATAACTTGTCGTAAAGAGTACAAACTTTTTTTACTGTGTGAGCTCCGCAATTCGTTTTTCATTTTATAGAATCATTTCGGAGGAAAATGGATTCAAAATTTTAACTCTGTCTTTCTCGCACTCATACGTGTTTAGCCTCGCAATATCTTAGGACCTGCAATATCTCCCCTAAGGACCAGTATACCAGCAATATAGGCTGAACGATGCTGGACTAACGTTAGTAGATATAGGCTTGGTAGCAAATTAAACGAGACAGTATAGAGCGCAATATGATGACGGATAACGGATGACGAATGTGGACCGCTAATTTGCATGCATTTTCCGTATTGTATTATCATTCCGCGTTAGATAATATTTCCGTTATACCGATAGACGGACTTTTCACACGACACGTTCTTACTATTTTCGACCATTCCATCGCGAAGATGCCGAGGTGGCTAGTCTCAACGCGATAAGGAATGTCAGTCATGTCCGTCAAGATGCATGGAACTCTATCGCAAAAGTCTATCATTTCGGGGACTTGCCCGAAAACTACCTTTCTACTAATTTTCGCCCGGCGATATATTACACTTTGCCGCCGAAGGGCGAACAACTTTTTTTAAGTAAGTACAAAAGTGCAAAACACGCTGAATATGTGATTCACTTAACACTGTATGATTCGGAGCTATAAAACTAGTCTTTGAGCATTTTCGTTTTAAGGGGCCCGTCGAGATACCGTAAGCCTCTACGACTTGATCGTTTTTTTCCTTCAAAGCTCGGTAAGGGAGTAAAGGAAAAAAGGTGAATAGGTAGTAAACCGTAATATCGCTACTGCTGGGCGACGGCGTTATGAAGACCCGGAGAGGCTCTCTCTTTTTCCGAGGCTTTGCAGCAATCCCCGTGCTTCTACTATAGCGCGCTTGCCGACGCGAAATCGCTGACGCTGGTGAAGTGAACTTGAAGAGGTTGCGTTGCCCTCGAAATTCTACGCAATCATCCCTCTCTCGGCGCTCCACCTCTTCCCCCATATTCGACGCGAATCGCGACGAGTTTTGTATATAACTTATGGCTCGAACGGATCTTATAATAAAAACGGGCTTATTGGCAACGTATTTGAATATTGTACGAGTCATCAAAAAGTATTTCGAGTACTTTTGCTCCAGACGAGAATAAGAATAGTCGCTCTTCGTTCAGCCGTGCACTGCTCCATTGTGCATTATATTGATCGCGAAGCATGCACTCTTCCGATTTGAAAATCTCATTTTTCGACCGGAGTGACGTCGTACCGGAAAGACGTCATTTCCGGTTTGAAAATTTCATTTTCCGACGGAAGTCACACCGTATTTTCGATATGACGTCACTTCCGGTCGAAAAGTGAGATTTCCAAACCGGAAGGAACGTATTTCCGGTATGACGTCACTTGCTTGATTGGCACATGGTACATGTGTTGACATGTGACATGTGTGTTGTGAGTTGTTTCAACACACTTGACAACACGTGTATATTTAGAGTGCGGAGGAAGAACGATATGGCGCTTTGGTCTACGACAGCCAATGTAGAGTCGGCGATATGCTCTTTCTCCAGTTATGGCAGAAGCCCACCTGGGTTGTGTCCATTTCGTTCAATTAAGTTATTATGTCGATCGCTCGTTATTATCGATTGAAAAAAAAACGGAATTTCATCGAGCGCTCGCGAAGCACGCGACTGCCGTTTTCCGGGTAGCACCGGACGGTTATCGGCGGTTCAAGGAATAGCGAATTTATCATCGCATCAATTGTTCGCCGATGTGTTTGCAATTGGTATGACTGCAGAGCGGCCAATGGCTGTCCCGCTTGCACCGCAGTGCCAGGCTATCTGTATCACAGGTCGCATCGTCGACGTGGGTGACCCGGCGGCATAAGCCGAATGCACGGGACATGCAACTCGCGCATTAGGACGCAACGTTGCACAGCTGCGGAGCTTTGTGACACTCCGCTATTAATGGTCTGTGCCCCCGGGTCATGGCTCATGCATATACAGATTGTTTGGAAAGTGGCCGGTTTTAAGTGACACGATAGACGAACCATCGTATTCCCTGTGCGATCCGCGGGGGCTTCGAGGAATATCGATTCTCTCTACCTCCTCCGCTGTTCCGTCGCTCCCGTCGCCAGGCCATCCCACCCCCGAAACGCCAACCCTCCACCAACCGAACCCCTCCCCCGCTCTCCCGTTTCGACAACCTCTATACACCTCATGAAAAACCGTTCGGCATATGTGCCGAGAGGTACACGTTCCGCACAGTTCACTCGACCCTCTCGCCCTTCTCCTCGCCCGTCCTAACTTTTCCTCACTTCTTCGTTCAACGCGAGACTCCTCGCCGCCACTTCGTTATTGCGGCTTTGAACTAGCTCGATCACCCCGTGCGACACGAAAACTCGGACCCCAGAGACCTCGCTTCTACTGCGTTCGGTCCGATTTCGTTTTCTGTCTCGTTCGCGCGAGCGGAGCAACTCACCTCGCCGTTCATCGGTCATTTCTCGATAATTCTCGATATATATACAAGCACACCTCTGTTTTTCATAGATTTTCTTTTTCACCTCTGTTTTTTTTCTTCTTCGTTTTTTACCCTCGTTCCCCCGACGATTTATAGTCTCACGCCTCTTGCATTTTTATCGATAATGCCTCAACCCCGTCACGTTGAATTATGCTTCGCGGGGGATATCTATCGTTTTTTTTTCTTCTTTTTTTTGCGCGGCGTTTTATCTATATAAAGCGTTTATAATTATATTGTCTGTTAGATATAGTGGAAGATATGCAGTTGGCGCGAGAGGTTGTGATAGCGCGCATACGAGCTCGCGCATCTCCCGAGTATACCTGCATTAATTATCCAAGAACTCGAGCTCGCGAGGGCTGTTCGCCCACTCTCCTCCCTCTCTCCGGTGCTCCGCAATAGCGTTCTCAACGAGTAGTGGCGATATCCCGTCACGCGTCCCAGAGCTCTCTTTCTCGTTGATGAAACAAACCGTGCACGAGCTGTTTCTGGGTATCCCGTATTCTATATCGGTGTTTTTTTTTTTTTTTTTTTTTTTTTTTTTTATCGAGCGCGTCTCGTCAAAAGTACAACGCCGGCTTGTATGTAACATGCTCGCGTTAGCAGCGGCAGGAACGCACAACATGCGGCGGATCGTGCACAACTCAATGTACAATTCGTGTTCGGAAGGGCCCTCGGGTCATAATGCATATCAAACAATCTCACTCGATTTCATGTTTCATACCCGTTGATTCGCGTGCAATCGACTTTTCTATTATATCGCATGCCACCGCTCGAGTCGACGAGCACTCCCCGTAACCATATTTTTTTATCGCTCGCGCTTTAATGCACTGCCGGTTGTGACGTCGCGTTCGATGTATCGAAACGAAATGTAAGATTTCTTCGCGGTTGACAGAAAAGACCTTCGGGTGTCGAATTCTTGAACGCGCGTTCGAACGTAAGCATGCACTTAGGATTGGGTTGAGTTCGAATCTCTTATTTTGTGTTGGAATAATAGCAATTCTAAAGTGGCTTATAAAAGTCAGACGAATACGAATATTTTAGCGAAAAAACATGCCCCCTCGTTCCCAGATTAAATTTTGACCACACCCGAGATAGGCGTTTCCATAATTCTTCGTGCTTCGTAGTTTTAGTCGCGAATCATGCAATTTCGTGTTTGATCGATCAGTCCACAAGAAACTCACTGGGTCATTCGGCTAGCATTGCATTTCTCTTCGCTAGACAAGGCTGGTGGCGTTACAGCAGTGCCACTTTATTTCGTACACGGTTGAACGATACCGCCCGCATATGAGAAGCGAATGAGCCCGAGAATAAAAAACAAAGACGGCCACCAGGAGAGCGCTGCTACTGACCCATGCATATACAAAAGAGAGATTCTGGTGAAAATTGTTACACCCCAGTGTAAATATGATACAGTGCCGATATTTCAACAGTTCCGATATTTTTACTCGATGCCGATGTTACCAACTGGCATTATTCAATGCATCCAGACGGACGGACAGACAGAGCCATAGGTTGGAGGCGAAAAAATATGTGATCCAATACAAGCATTTCCATCGTTTTCGTGTGCTTCGTACTTTTCGTCGTGAAACATCCAATTTCCTATTTAATCGATCAGTCTCCAAGAAACTCGGATCACGCGGTTAACATTGCATATCTCTTCGGTACATACGACCGAAGGTGGTGTTACAGCTGTGCCACTTTATTTCGTACACGGTTGAACGATACCGTCCGAATATGAGAACCGAAAGAGGCGAAGAATAAGAAACAGCGAGAGGCCACCGGGAGAGAGGTCTTCCCATGCTCGTTCAACGGACACGTTTCGGCAATCAATATTGCAAGCGGGTTTGGCGCATGCAACTTTTATCGGAATGTCTCTTACGTGCCACTACCATCCGACCGCTAAATTATTCGATGTCCCCGAGTACCTTCACCTTTGAAGTCGACGGTGGTGGTACAGTGAGTGGCGTACGTACAGATCACTCTCTCCCTCTACGTGCGGCATTAACCCATCGAGCAGCGCGAGAATTCCGCGCCGCGACTCTCTGTTAGCGCGGCTTAAAGCTCGCCGATATAGTGGGACGAAGTGGAGAGGATCGGGCTAGCTTCGAGGAAGCGGAGTTCCTTTCGCACTATATTACATCCCGGATATTTTACGAGGTCGGGTGCTCATGCTCTAATAACCACCGAGTTGAGCTAAGAAGAAGAAAGGACCTTCTTCTTCGCAGAACCCCGCCCAAGGTACCCCACGGACCGCTCGTCTGAACACCCACTCTCCTACGTAACGAGTCCCGCTAATGAATATATTACCCGCTACCGCGATAAGCGTATTCGAATTTCTACTATATTACGCGGAAAAGCGAGAGAACCTCCACTCAGCCGGTACATCGTTAGAAGTTTCTATACACGGATAGCCTTTACCTTTACCTCGACAACTCTTGCCTACTCTCCTTTCGCTAATTTATACTACCATCATCGCATCGCCAAGGGCGTGATAACAGTAGGTATTTTTTTTTTTTTTACTTTTCTCGCGTGATGGTGCCTTAGCAGCGAGAACGGAGCATTTTCTTACGGAGCGCTTCCTTCTAACGAATCTGGGACGTGGGATGGGGGCATAGATGGATGTACTCAAGTATATTTCATTTACGTAATTGAAGCATGTTTCGTAAAAGTGATGATGATCCCCTTACTCGAATATGTCGATCGATAAATTTCAGCGCTGCTACTGGGCCGATGCATATGCAAAAGAGAGATTCCGATGAAAATTATTACCCCCGGCATAAATATGATACAGTGCCGATATTTTAATAGTTTCAATATTTTAACTCGATGCCGAAGTTACCAACTACCATTATTCAATTTGTCCGAAACGACGGACGGACGGAGCCGTAAGTTAGAGGCGGACAAACATGTGAGAACACCGTCCTTAACAAGATGAATAACAATGCCAATACTAAAATAATAACAAATCACAATAACAATAAAAAGGAAAAAAGAGGGGAGTTATAAATTAAGACAATCACACAAAATTAATAATTATTTATTTCGCCCGGTATGTTGGGTAGGACTGAAAAAGACAATTAAGACAAATGGGAGCAATTTGTGATAGCTATCGGTCAAAAGCATGTCACTCATTGGTCTTTTAGACAGTAAGATATAGGTTAACTTAAGGCACTGTTATCTAAACTTGTTAAAGTTTAGATATAGAAATGTATACATAACTAAGAATTGCCAATTGATTGATTAAAGAACATTGAAATAAAGAATACCGAAGAGCGTCAGCATCTTGAAAACATGATTCCATAAGAACACTTCTTGACAAGATGAAACTGTACCAAGCACTTGAAAAACAAGGTTAGTCTAAAACTTCTTAAACGAGTTATTGTGCCGGTTAAAATAGGTATATGCATGAAATCCCTTGACGTGCAGACTAACGAACGATACTTCAGGACCACGTCAGTATGGACCGAAACGTATTGAAAAACGTGAATAAAGATCTTGTTCACGCTAATTCACCCACCAACATCCAGGGCTGGCCCAGCTCGATCCGACTCTACCAAAAAAATTCTTATTAAGATGAAACTGTACCATGCACTTGAAAAACAAGATTAGTTAGAAACTCCATAAACGAGTTATTTTTCCGGTTAAAATTGGTATCGGCATGAAATCCGTTGGCGTGCAGACTAACGAACGATACTTCAAGCCTACGTCAGTATGGTAACCGCAGGGAGTCTCTCGTCGGTAAAGATCAGCTGATTCCCCGTGAGGCTCGAGGGCGGTTGTGGGAGTGGGTTCGTATTCCCATCTTGGTTAGCTAACTCACCTACTTGCAGGGTACGGCTAGGATCTGCGAGCACGGTGGAGTTCTCTCGCTCTTGTGTAACATCGAGGTTCTCGAAGGCTCGCACAGGTACCTGGCTATATTCAACCGGAGAGCCATTCCTATCCACGGCCGAGCGCTACTTGCTCAAGCCCTCGCTGCAGCTGCACCCTCAAGCTAGAACGGCGTGCACGCCACGCGCCCGGAATTTACCGTCCTGGAGATTGCGGGAAACAAACGGCTCTTCGGCTCCGCTTCCTCGGCTCTTTGGGGTAGCTGCATGGCGGGGTGCCGTTCTCCACCGAGACTCCGAGGTAAGATCGGTAGGAAGCGCTTGGTAGCCAAGGAATCGAGATCATGCAAAAGGCCGAGGATAAAATGAGAAAGCAAAGGAGCCGTGGAGGAACGAGGAATGAAGGAATCGAGAGAAAGAGTAAGTAAGAGGGCCACCCTTTCGTACCCGAAGTCTCCACTTATTTCACCCCGAAAGAGCTACCCCCTCTACAAAGAGACTCGCTCTCTCCCTCCATCCGCTACGAGCACTCTCTCGCAGTCTGCAAATTCAACCGATTACGACGAAACCCTTTTATATATTCGCGATCTCTATAGCGAGATTGTGAAATTTAATGAGAATTGGATTTCGACGATTGCACGCCCGCTTGCTGCGGTAGAGTTCAACGTAGAGGAAAACTGAAAACAAGTGTACGATCCATCGCTATCTCGAATGTTAAAGACGCTACTGTGAGCTCGGAGTTCTACGAGGTTTGCCCTGCACATTGTCTGAAGAAAATGCTTTTACCTTTATCATGGGATATTCTGGGATAAACAAAAAATTATAATAGAATAACCGTTCGCTTATTGCAATTATGTTTATCGTACGATGATGGCCGATACCGTGCAGTTGTTTACGTTCGATGTACGTTACACCCTCCCGCTTGTAATCTCTTTCGCGCGGGCTTTAAGACTCGAGAAGTCTTGTTGTCGAAGCGAAGTGCAAGCGGTCCAATAAGGGAGCTTTTGTTTCGGTGAAAAAACAAAAATTCAATTTCGCGGAGGAATCTCTCTAGATGTCAACGTCTGCACGGCGAAGAAGGTTCGTACACTTGACAAACATTCTTCGTCCACAAACACTCATAATTTTTTCTCGCTAAATGTACATTTTTTTGAATATGAAAGTATGGTTCCCTAACCAAAAAATGGTAAAATTGACATGACGACGAAGAAGCTTCTTACACTTGACAAACATTCTTCGTCCACAAACACTCATAATTTTATCTCGTTAAATCTCCATTTTTTTTATATTGCAGTCCGGTTCATTGACCAAAAAATTATGAAATTGACATTAAAAAAATCTACAAACCAATGTACAAAAAAATTATGAATGTACGAATCTCTTTCACTCTCTGTGCATATTAGTAGCAGATCTGTCATCGATCTCGTCGATGCTCTGTACTTTTCATCCCCAACTCTCCGACGAAAATACGACAATGTTTTACTGAACTTTTGACGCAGTGTGATGCAGTTTCGCTGTCATTTATTTTTTCTCTCTTCGTTTTTCATTTCTCCCGCACCCGCATTGTACCGGAGCGGCGTGAATGTCAAGCAGAGCCCGGCGACGGTGAACTGGCTCGGTGGATGACGATATCGAAGTATTTGGTTAGCGAAGTGAGGGCGAAGAAAATTTCCGAGCTTTCCGAGTTTAGTATATGGCGGAGCTTTGGTACTATAAGCCGGGGAATACCCGTCGATATTCTCTCATCTCGATTCAGTGTACTGTACGATAAGGGTATGGCCATGGCGGCACGATCGAGCGCGCTCCCCCGGTACCCACCTCGAAGCTCTCGTCGATCGTTTTACGCCACGAAAATCTCGTTAGGTACGGAAATTGTTCCACGAGTAAGTTTGAGCGAATGCTCGAGCATTATAACGAGCAACTTCCCACGCCAAGCTCTCTCTATCTCTCGGCAAAGCGGGAGGGGTGGGGGGAGGGGGCTCGTGGCTTCTTTGCCTGGGTTCTCGGAAGCCGGGGCTTTTCTCTCTTCTGCTTATACTTCTTCTTCTTATTCACCTCGAGCCGGCGATGAGAGCCTTAATCCCGTTTTCCTGCAGGGAAGCAGCCCTCAGCCCTTCGCTCTGCACCGAGGAGAGCCATCGATCCTCTTATACTCTTCCTTTGTTTTTTTTTTTATTTAATTTTTTTTTTTATATAAAAGCTGATAGAATAGGCTATCAAACGTTGCCTCGACGCCTCGACGGTATGAAAAATGTAAATATTACGGCCCGGTAAGTAACATCTAATGTTCTTTCGCCATCGGCGCATGCAAAACA
This sequence comes from Stenichneumon culpator, assembly GCA_964017025.1. Classification (NCBI taxonomy): domain Eukaryota; kingdom Metazoa; phylum Arthropoda; class Insecta; order Hymenoptera; family Ichneumonidae; genus Stenichneumon; species Stenichneumon culpator. Next base: position 10,938,915 of record OZ024772.1, read on the forward strand.
TTATTCGCCGTATACTACGCGTATACTACTATATACTGTAAATTGACGAGTATAAAGTTGCTACTTGTACGTTCGGGACGAATATAAGCCGGAGGGAAAGACTGGTCGATAATTGAGAAATATCGGCTAATTGGTTTATGTAAGGAGACGAGGCGCTGCCTCGTCGAGTTTAGATGATGGACATCTTTTTTTTCATACCTCGAAGCCACAGCCTGTCTGTTAATTTACGGTTTCACCTCGCGTGTCGCGAGTCGCTCCGTTCGACTCTTTTTATTACCCTGTCAATCCATCCAATTAACGAACAATTTCGAGTCTCTCACGCCGGCGAGTGCACGTCTGCGGCCTTCGTCATCACCGCGACTTGATGTAACTTAAAACATTCAAAGTTCTTCGGGAACACAATGCATATACAATTACGCGGTCACTGGAAGTCTGGCTTTTCCATCAGGCAACTTTATAAGCTTAATATCGACGTCGAGCAACTTCATAAGTTTAATATAATGGGGGGTTGATATAGGTGCGAGAGTTTTCCCGTGAAGGGAACGCCGAGACTGAAATTGAAAAATTTCACAACAAATTACAACTTGTTGCGGAATATATATCAGGTTTTTTTTTATTTCACCCACAAAGCATTAGTCCCGCTCGAGTATATATGAGATTTTTTTCATTTTCAATATGACCTTAACGAACCAACGATCTCAAACGAACCCCACGCTAGTATGGAAAGTAGATATTACTTTGTTGTAAGGTAAACGTCCCAGTGACCGAGCACGTCCCTGTGGTCGGACAAAACGTGCGTGCAAGAGAGACGGAAATACGATTTACTTCACTCGATGGGAAAATGGTGGTTATGCGCACGCTTCGCGTGCGAAAAACCCCATTGTCACACCTTGTGAAATAAAACTTTGTACGATACTCGAGCGAAAAACGTTTTCTGAGCACAAAATGTATTATTTTGCAAAATGTATTATTTTGCAAAATGTAGTATTTTGCAAAATGTACTGCGACTGCTCTCTTAGGCATGCGACCACTGGTACTTTTACCTTACGGATTGATAATCTGTTATTTTTCATTTTTTTCTTCTCTTTTTTTTAAGTCAACTGTCATTGAATGGAAGGTTCGAGTTTGAGTTTAAGTAGAAAGTGTAAGCGTAGGAATCGTTCTTTATGGAAAAAAAATCATATCCTGTTTCAAAAGTACTCGCAATTTCCTACTTATCGGGGTAATGGGTCGTAAAGTTTTATATCTTCGCGTGATACACAGTATTCACGAGACCGGTTGGCTCAGCAGACTCGGATCGCGAGCTTCCCTACCCTCGGCGGGTGGTTCGGGCCTATTTTCTCCCGCTGCTCGTCGGCTCATTCGCTGACAACGAGGCTAAAGCATACCTCCGATATATCTCGAGGTCTATTGGAGTACACTCTAATACACAGTTGCATACAGGCTGTTCGTTCAAACCGTCGTTATCGGTATTTTTAGTCCTTTTTTCTCGGGAAGGGAGCGGATTGTCATCTCGTGTGATTTCTGCCCTCCGTTCGCTCTGGCAGCAAATTTCACACTCGGCGCAAATGGCGCACTTTAATCTCTTGTAGCATAATATACTATATTCGACGTATCAATTTAGTTTTCCTCCTGGAATGAGATAACGAAATTAAAAAGAGGTCAAGAGACCAGCGACTCAGTATTTTCTTCGGCCTCTCCGGCAAAAGTGAGTCGAAAGAAATTGAGTGAAAAGCTCAGCGACGAACACCCTGTATATCCGATGACCCACTGAACGACCGCAGCGCACTGGAATTCTAGGTGCTGGTTTTTTTTCTCCGTCAGTCGCGCGGCTTTAATCATCCCGGGCATTTAGAATGCGACCCGCAAAAGCGAGAAGGAGGGAGTCCGCTGGGAGCTCGTATGATAAAAAAAAATGAAGTACACACGAAGCGTGTGCCGCCGGTGCAGCTCGGTTATTATTCTTGCAGCCCCTGCTGGGAGCCGGGGCTTGATATATCGATGCATGGACGGGTTGCGTTGCGGTCCGTCGAGTCGACGTCCACCGGCGATTTCAGCCCGCGGAATGAAGGAATTAATACGCGACCCGGTCGGCTCTCGGACGCGGTCGCGTCCACGTGTTACGACTTCCAGGCACGCGGCCCTGATACGACTTGGTCAACCATGTCTATTAGTCGTCGCCCTCGGGCCTCACCTGCGACGTTCTCGTGAATGCACCATTTTACATCGGCAGAGGAACGAGACAGTCCGTTCAGTCAGTTTAATGTTCCCGTAAGAGCTTGACATACTTTGGGCCGATGCGAGGTATCAATAAAGTCGATTGCGCATAACTGGCTCACCTAGGAAGTCGAGGAGCCAGACTGCAAAGGTCGAACGATTCAAATAGTTAGAAAAAAAACTGCAAAGCAATTTGCTCATGGCTTCGTCATTTCTTATAATTTTGCGCATAACTTTCTCTATGAGAAATTTGGTTGATCGATTTTGGGTTCCTCGTGAAGGAAGCTGTGGGCACGAAAAAATTATCAACAACCAATACCCACTTTTTTGCTGTATGTAAAAGTAGTTACAAAAAACTTTAGTCAACCGAGTCAAGGACCATAGGTGCTATCTTTCTACGAGCGGTATACGTTTGGACTTCTTAAACAAAAAATGAACGAACATTAAATAGCATTCCGACATTTCTCTTTTTGCTCATATTGAAAAAGGTTATCAGTGCCTTGAGCTGATAATAATAGCGCGGCTAGAGTCGTTTCATCGTAATGCAATGAAGTTAAAGGCGAATAAAGAGGAGAATCAAAGTGTCCCGAGGTGAAAAATAAAAAATAAAAAGACCGAAGCCGCGGATGGAACAAGAGAAAAGAGCTACAATCGAAGCTTAGCCTTGAATTACGGAAAAACCGATTGAATCGAAGCGGCGCAGTTATGTCCGAACAGTAGCGACCCAGTGTGAATAAGCGTTAATCTCCCGTAATTGGTTCCCCAGGGTAAATGCCAAATTGTTGAAAAAAAAGGAAAAGGTAACGATCGTGGGGATGAGAGAAGAAAACGCGGCGGGAGAGAGTCGAGGAATGAATAGAAAATCGATTCCTCGAGGCTCCTTCTACCTCGAGTTTCTGCCGACCATTCCGCACCATCCCCCCATTAGCACTTCGATATCTACCATCGGGTTTTGGCGAGGTTGGGCAACCTACTAGTCTCTCTCTATATCTCACTGGCTCTCCACCCAACCCCCTTCAGTCTTTCTCGCTTTCCATTCTATCAACGCGCCGATCGTGGTCTCTGCAAATCTACGTTTGCCCGGATAATTGTAGTTCGTCGATTACGCTCGATTGGTTTGCCTTCTTCTGTCTGCCGTATAATGACTCCCTTCTCCTCACGGTACCAAAAAAGGCGCTGCCGAAGATAAGAAAAAAAAAATCAGAAAAAAAAATAAATTTCAAGAAGCGGGATCGAAGATGGACGAAGAAGTGAAAAAGAATACGCAGGCTTATTAGATATTAGTGCCCGCAATTGACCCTGATCTGCCGTACTGTACACTGAAAGAGGGATCTGGTAAATATGACTATATCACTTGGGACATCTTAACATAGCACGTAGTATAGGAAACTAGTGCGCAACCTATGACAGAAAGTAACGAATTTATGAGAATGTTTCAGCGATATTATGGTAAAAATTCTTGGAAAATCTACGATTTTTTGCCATAGGCGGCACGCTAGTTGCGTACTGTCATGAGCTATTGTAATTTTTCTTAGATGATCGGTAGTTTTCATTATATCCTTCTCTCAGTGTACAAGATGCTGGAACATGCATGTGGGCCATTAATGCTTTTAAGATATTAATACAATAATAGAGCTTGTACAGGAAAGCAGGTCAAGCCTCAATAAATTGTAGTGTGCCATCGGCGAAATTGTCTTTCTTAATCACGACAGAAATTCAAATGAACCCGAATCGCTGAGCCCGATGGCTCTATGTATTTATCACCGCAGAAGACTACGAATGAGACGGAGGAGACGCTGACGACCCAGAATGCCATCAAAGTCATCTACGTGATGCAGTAATCAGAAATGTTGAGAGCCGCACGAACGTCTCGTAAATGATTCGTTGAAGCGATGCAGAAATACATATAAATGCACGTGTGACGGTACCAGCGCCAGTGCCAATAATACCGATATAGAGAGGTGCAGAAGAGGCAGAGAGCACGAGAAGAGGTCGTTCGGCAGCAGGCGGCCACATTGATCCGCACATCTTAATATTCCATGAGCGGGTCACGTCTGCCGTTAAGTCGCGCGTAACACTCGACGTTGAGAGCACAGGCAATTACAACGACGAGAGTTTCGCTATTCCCAACCCTTCACCGTTTACGTATATGCGTCTATCTGTGTCGGTCGGAGCCTCCGTATAGGGTACTTTATGCACAGCGGTAGCTCCTCCGACGCTCTCTTAGCTTCTAACGAACAACCGAAGTCCGTTCGTTTGCCATAATCGCGCCACCGAGAAACGAGGAGAGGAATTCTTCGATGCAACAGCCGGAGGAATTCGGTCGGACGCGAGCATTGAAGTAGAGCGAAGTACGAGCGGTGTAGCTGCAAGAATATTTGGGGCATTTTGTTTCACGAGAAGAAGTTTGTACGTATTACCATGAGCTATGGTAATTTTTCTTAGATGATGGTAGATTTTATTAGATCCTTCTCTCAGCGTAGAAGGTATTATGAAGTTTGAGTTTTTTTATTATTGAAAAATGTCAATTAACAACGGACTTATTGTTAATACACAGAAGAGATTTGGCCATGGTTTGGTCTAACGGCGTATACCGTTTCAGCCCTTACACTAATCTGAAATAAAAAATCTAAAATTATATTTTTAGAAAAGCAATAATACTATTGAAAGACCGGATACTTTGTTAAAATTTTGATAAATGGGAGAATGGTGACCCGGTGAAAAAACAGTTCGATTTTCGACGAAAGAAACGACCTTAATCGTTTGTTACTAGCAAATAAATGAACGTCTTTTTAGATCATCCGGTAATTAGATAAAAAAACTTCTAATCAAGAGTTAGTCCAAATTTCAACTCAATAGGACGAATAGATTTTGAGATACGCCCGTTGTTAACCCAACGGGGAATCGCTTCCGTGTATTAAAAATAAGTCCGTTGTTAATTGATATTTCTCAACAACAAAAAAACTCAAACTTCATAGCGCCATGTACTAACTGTGTGTAAAAACCCGACCTTGACCTTCCAAAACCCGCGTTAAAAAACCGTTGAAAATCGACCTAATTTTGGACGAAATCCTTATGTTAGTGCTTTAACACCGGTCCAATTACGTCCCTGACAAACGTCTGTTCTAAAGGTTGGTGCAGTGCGGCACTAATGATTCCGAGCTTTGTCGGCACCTTTGTCGCCAGAACGTGTGTCGCCATAGGTGCGTGCACGGAGAAATAAGCGAAACCGGCGAACGAAAAGGAAAACGCGGGATGGCAGTAGAGCAGTGGAGCAGTGGAGCAGCTCAGTGGTCCGGGTCGTCGAATGCTCCGAAGGGTTGATCACGAAAACGACTGATGCACCAGTGAGTTTCTTCGCTGTTTACGTTATACCCACGAGTCTCATTCCCGTTAATGCTGCAGTGCCTCTGAAAACGAACGCGAGAGCTGCCGGTCCCCGGAGAAGTCAACACGAGAATCGAAGGATGCTCGCAGATGCATAAACTGCGTTTACCTCTCTCTACCTGCCGTCGCGCTCTATTTCTCGATGCCGTCGACGAATAGCCCGATCACAAATGATCGCACGACGAGGTCTTCCGGTTCGCTTCGTCTTCGCAAACGGAAGCGCCGCGCGCGCCCGGTTTTTTAGTCGACGGCAGCTCGAGAGCTCGCGCCTTCGACACCGATTCACCAATCGGGATCTTTGATCCCCCGCGGGAATCGAATCGATCCCATCGGTCGTAATATAATTGAGCGAATCGGCACCATACCTGAGTGGCACGGCACCCACCACCGGCGTGTAAATCCTCGAGCATGCATGATCGATTTTTCTTCAACCTTAATATTTATTCAACTATGAAATGGACGAGACCCCACACAGGGTGCCGTGGAGGTTTCGCAATACCGGTGTAGATAAAAAAAAAAAAAGATGGTAATGAAACCGTGAATAATCGTGATTCTTACTTGAACGGAGAACCGCGATGGGATTGATCCGATTTTTAGTCAATTCGTGGGAAATGGAAATCCCACCTCGCTCGTCGAGACCCACTCTTATCACGAGTGCGAAAACGCAATCGAACTAAAGTGAGGCGGCTATATATCCGGTTTATACACTCGAACATGAACTATACAGTATTTTACAGTCGACAACTTTTGTGACAGAGAGACATTCTTCAAACGCGATTGATAAAGAGAACCGGAGCGACGGAGGGTCGCGGGCGGGATAAGGATGGTGGGCGCGGGAGCCGAGGTGGAATGGAGAAAAATCGAGGTGAAGGTGGAGAGAGCCCGCAAATCGTCTTTTTGTCCCTCGTGCAATCACGTCACGACGCAACCCGACTGCCTCAACCACGGGGCGAATATCGTTTCGTCTCGTGACAACGAGGACGAAGAAGCGGCGAAAGAAGAAGATGGAAGCCCGGAGCACGAGCTAATGCGACGTCGGGGCGGGGGGGATGATGGAATTTGCAAATCACCCCGCACTTCACTTTACTCGTACCCCGTTCGCTTTTCACCGTCCTTCCTTATATCCAGTAGCGGAGGTGCCCGAGTAGTCTGTGTACTATATGCGGGACTCACTCGCGCACCCGCTTCACTGACGTATCCCCTCATCCTCCACCTTCGGTAAGCCCTTGGGACCTGGATCTCGTCGTACAGTCTACATAGCGCACCCACTGTACGAGTGTAATACGACATACACGCGTTTACACGCTCGTACAGCCGGTAGGTGTATATCGACTGCCGACAACCAGAAGGGCGCATCTTACACGCTTAGGACCGGAAGATACGCCCTTCTGATCTTAGTCACTCAATTATACGCGTAGTCTTGCTACATGCACTAGGTGTCCCAGCAGCTTCCTCTTTATCCGTGAGTTAAGCGAGCCACGCGTCCTGTCTGCCCTCTTCATCCTCCCTCGCACTCTTCTCTTCCTCCCGACAGCACCCTTGTTAAACCCGACGGTTTTAATTTTTTTTAATATAAAAAAATAAAAAGTTGGAGAGCCTCTTGGCCCTTAGAGTGTCCGTGGCTTCTTTCCTACTTTCTGCAAGTTACCCCTCAAATAAATTATTTTTCTTGGTATTATCGTTTAGTTAAATTTTTATGACTGTAGATTGATGTTTTTGTTATATTCGTAACGACGCTTTGCTGTTCATCATTACTTCTGCTTTCATCCAGTCCCTATCGAACATCTCTCGAGTCTCAAAAAAAGTGTCCACTTGAAACCTCAGGAAGTTAGTGCTTTTGAAAAAAATGTTTCGCAAATCTCGATAACCTGGCTCTAAGAAACTTCTATTAAACGACCGGTAACAAGAAGTTCCGGAGTTACGAGAGAAAATCTTACGCCACGTAGCGTCTTCAAATTAAGCGATTGAAGTTTTGACGTTGCATTACGGCTGCTGAGCGCGTTAAGAGTGTATGTATTCAATTTGCGGCTATGAAATCTTGGGGAACTGTACTTGCTTTGGTGCAATAAAGTTAAAGACTTAGGAAGCGGGCCACGATGAATGCTGTCGAAAGTTTACCCGATTCGGAATCACCGAAACGTTTGTTGATTCGCTACCCGTTTATATTCCCACCGGAACCCAGCGCCAGCTTCATACTTTTCGAAGACCTAAAGTACTTGTGCGATAACTAGTTTGCTCGTCGCTCGTACAACCAACATCGAAATTATACACCATGTCGGTAGGTATAGAGTTTCCACATGAATGTAAGAGTTGATACATGCATACCGACTGCCCTTTTCCATATTGATTTCCGTACTATAGTTTATCGCATATAATGTTGTGAATTTACCGATTTCAGGATTATTTAGATTCATAAGGCTTCGGAGCCAGGGAAGCCCATGACTAATCGTGATGTTAACGCGAATGATTTTGATTGACGGCATTGTGCTGTCGTGCCGAATCCCTTGGGAACCCAAAATTTATTAGTGCCCGAAAGACCGTCGGCTTTTCACTCTGGCCGGAGAAGGACCGATGTGACGTTTTGGAGTACAGCAAACAGTGTGATGCCAGCGATGGGCCGTTTTTACGGTCACGGCAGAATCCCATCCAGGTAACGATACAATACATACATTAATATCGAGTATTCTCAGTAAAAAAAAAAAAACTCCATTCCGCGGTTTAATAATCCAAGCAACGAAGGAAGTTTCGAGACTTAGGCTTTCACCGGCGGTCTATAGACTCGGAAGCTTCGAGGATTTCCCTAATTGCCGGAAACTCAGCGGTCTCGCATATAATATGCCCTGTCCGTTAATATAATATTACCGAGGTTGAGCATAAGGTGGATAACTATTCGGGAGTACGGAAAGCCGGGGGGTTTTCGCGTCGAGTGTAGAGCTCCGCATGCCGCTGGGAAAAGTTCTCCGACTTTTACACCGCGAAACGGCAAATCTCAAGGCTCCGGGAGAGAGCCCTCCTCTCGTCACGTACAGTACACACCCCAGTGGCTATTCGGCGGGGTTTCCGACGGGAGTTCCCCCTCGGTGAGTCGCAACTTTATATTAGGCAAACCGTGGAAAAGTCGAGCATCCGCGCGTTAGTCCGGGAGCGAGAATCGTTTAAGGCATAATACGCATTCGCGCACTTCGCTCGGTTGTTCGTCGACGACGGGTGGCGAAGAAAAGACGAAGAATAAAGATAATACAGGCTAAAGGAACGGGCGCAAGGGGGGGGGGAGGCATGATGAAGCAGCGGGCTTACAGCCAGCGAGGGGACTAGAGAGATCGGGCCTTGAAGATCTCTCTCGTCGTCGCCCGATGGCAGCCTCAGCGTCTCGCGTTTACAACTTTGCTGGCAGGTCCCGGTAATTATCCGCCATAATACTTATGTTCCTTCAATAATGCCCGGTATGCAGAACGTCTTCGCGCTGCGGAACCGGAGGTACGGCGAGAGCGGCGCGGCGAATCCGCGATTCCGTATAGCCGGCGAGCGAGAGACGGAGAGATCTCCAGAACTTACACAAGCGCTTCGGTTGCAGCATCGGCAAGCCCGTATCGCGAGCATGCACCGCTCCTGCAAGGTACACCGAAGCTCCCTGTATTATTTGCGTACCTCGAGGCGCGAGCTACTTCTGTATACTTAATGCGCGCCCCGACAAGAGAGACAGAGGATCTAGAGACGCAACCCCTTCGCAGAAGAAACTTTGCGCGTTTCTCTCGGAACACGGAGGAATATAATACCAGCTTTTACATCGTACCTTGTATTAGTCGCTTGTCATCTTCCGCACACATCAAGATCTTTGCGTTTGTTTTTCCTTCATCCCTCACCGGGACAACGGTATCCGTATGCATCCCCGATGTAATTGTATTGACGCGAAAGGTCGATAGTTCGGCGGAGTTGAAAACGTCGGGGAATTATGCATGGTCTGAGAAACTACGATAAAAAAATGCTCGATCATTCTTTAACTCTTCGGGGCCAAGATTTTATCGCATTTATTAAGTAAGTAATTTATATAAGTAAAACCTACGCTTGGCTCGATCTGTATGTGATTTGTCGCAAGTTGTATGCTGCTTTTATCGTACCGTTTATTTCACGATGCCATAGAAATGATTCCCTTGCGATTTTCCTAGCATAATTTCCCGTCCGATGGTTCATCCGAGATGCTGGATGGTTCATCGTTAAGTTTCTGCGTCGTGGAACAATTAAATTGAAAGTTAAAGAGGGTTAAAAGTGTCCAATACCCTTTGATACCGAGTAGGAGTCCGTATCTGCGTTTCGTTAATCCCGTCACTCGAAAGATTTTATTGCGAGAGTTCTCCGGGTGTTCCGGTACGGTCCAGATCGAGCGACGTCTTCGCAGAGGGGAAAGCGGAGACGTCCCAGGGGTTCGGGTGAAATGGAATTAGAGCAATCTCCTCCTCGCTATTCCTCCTCTCGCTCTCGTCTAATGGTAATTAATGTGCTCGGCGAAGTAAATGTAACTCCCATAGAAACGTAGAGTTGAACGGGAACGCGAGCCATGGGATAGAGGGTATACGGAGGTAGAAGAGGAAGAGACCTCGCAGGGAATCGGGACAAGCGAGCGCTCTGTACGTTCAAGAAGATTCACTGGCTTCTTCTACTTTGTAGCTAGATTCTGCTCTGCTGCAGCTGCAGCTGCTGCGAGCATTTGTGTTGCTGCCTATGTACAATGTCAATGCGTTTTCTTCTCTCTTCCCCTCCTCCTCTCTTTCTCTCGCGTTCCACATTTGCAGAATGCAACGGAGGATCCCAACTACTTATAAGTTTTGCACATGTGGTATTCAAGACTCTATGTATGGTCAACGTTACTGGATGAATCAGTGTTGCAGTTTGCGTGACAATAAACGCTATTGCCGTACCATGACTATTGCGAACCCTGAGCCATATTACTGCCAAGCTGGACAACGTTTATTTCTGACAAAAAAGGACTACTTACATAATAATAAAGTTCATGTCGATTCGACACTCACACACGTACTCATACTTATACTCACAGATACTCGCACAAATACGCACATGGGTACTCATGGATACTCACAGATACTCATGCGGATACTCACAGATACTCATGCGGATACTCACAGATACTCATGCGGATACTCACAGATACTCATGCGGATACTCACAGATACTCATGCGGATACTCACAGATACTCATGCGGATACTCACAGATACTCATGCGGATACTCACAGATACTCATGCGGATACTCACAGATACCCATGCGGATACTCACAGATACTCATGCGGATACTCAAAGATACTCATGCGGATACTCACAGATCTCACATATGCTAACACGGATACTCACAGATCTCACAGATACTCACAGATGCTCACAAATACTGCAAGTGCACGAAGCGCGGGTGCCAACATAATCGCTGGTCAGATTATAGTTTAAAAACGTGTTTCACGCATCCTACAGTACAAAAAAGCATTTTTCCTCTGTCCGTCTGCTGCCTGTTTGCAGATCCGTCTGTCTGATGTTTCAATACCTATGGCTGTCCTATGGAGCACCGGCGTAAAAATAATCACACACATAGGACGACTCTAAAAGAGCGGGCTTGCGAACGTGCCACGTAGGTAGGTATTCGGTGGAGTGACGTTATGTGCCACATGCGGTACGGCTGTAGTGGCGGTGAGGGCCATTGGAACCGCACGGTATCGCGGCCAGCACTTTTAAACAATGAAGGCTGATTGAATCGGCCTGCAGGCTGACCGGCTGACCGGAGTGTGGCTCCGGCTCTCTTTTGCTCAATTCCGCGGCCCAAGTGCAACGTTGACCGTCGGTGGCTCAACCGCCTCGCACACTCGACATTCTGCACCCGAACGAGCAAGTTCACCGCACACGTACGGCACCCCGGAAACTGCAGCTCCTCCGCATTTCGGCTTCCGCCTACCCTACGGCCGCCAAGCTCGAACGTGGACTTCGGTAGAAATATATGTATGTATATATTCATGGTATATATATTTATATATAAGTATTAAAAAAATAGGTACGTGATGGCTGGTTCACCGATGCGACCCTAGCGTCACTCGCGTATTCCTAGATACGTATAGCATTGGGTGCACGCTCGACCGGAAGCTGTATATCTACTTACCGACTCCCTCGAGCATCGTTTATCCCTTATAGCGTTGCAATCCTCTGCGTATGTGTGCGCTTCGCCACTCCGTTACCCCGACGTCGTTCCTCGTGTTTTCGTCATGTCGAACCTTCCCCAATCACCGTTTCTCACCGCTTGCAGCAAAATGTATGGGTCTGAAAGTGGGATCGAACTTCGTGGTGCGACTTGTGAAATATCATAGCCTTGGTAGAAATTTCGACGCGTTAAATCGGGGCTTAATAACGCCTTGTTAGGGCCTTATCAGGGCGTTGTGTGATACCCCTTTGGAACGTTAATTTGTGCCAGAGGTCGGTGTATTTATTGTTATTTTTTTATACCAAGAGCTTATTATTACCGGAAGCAAGGTTTCAACTTTGAAAATGGAAGCATAAGATAAAATTCCACTTGCATTTCCCATCCATCCATTTGCATGACATTATGCAAATGGATGAAAAACATTGTTCGGAAAGAAAGAAAAAAAAAACTTTGTCGTGTACAATTGTCCCTGGATTACCGTAATGTTCCACCGTGATTCAGAGTTCCGGCAGGCGATCGTTGGTGAAAAGCGAGTGAGGGGGCGGTGAAATTCGCGACGAAGACAACTAAATATAATAAGGATCGCTGGCTCGTCGGAGCGAGCGGCATTAATGCCTTGCGTCCGGTTGATTGAAATTTATGTTTTAATTCATAGCCGAACTGCGAGCTCGTCGCACGGTCGGGCAAACAACGAAGCGATGGAGGGAAGGATTCCGACCGTTTCCGTCTATACATGTATATTGTTTTACCCGCCTATATATAGCGTTCACTCGGGGTGAGGTCATTTCGTTTCTCTGTTTGCTGTTAATTTAGTGATGCAGTCCGAGCTCGCCGAGTGCGTTTCGTCGCTAATAAATTCGACAGAGAATGCGTCCTCGACGCGACTCTCCATACTGCATGACACCTACCCTTCAACCCCCCTTGCCGCGCCGATTCGTACGTCGAATTATACATCCAACCGGCAACTGCCCACGATACGCTGGAATCCTACCGAGCGATTGCGCACCCTCATTTCTTTTTTCGCGAAATAAACTACCGAAGTGCAATGAAAGTCGACGGGAAAAAAACGAAAAAAAAAAAATACGCTCGGTCGGTAACTGTAGGAGCCGCGCCCGTGACAGCGACACAGCTATCCGTGACGAGCGAACGAGCTCGCCGACGCTGACGATATATCGTGATTTAGTTTCTGGCAAAAAAAAAAAAGAATTCCGAAAAAGGATAAAAATTGAGGCGAAAGTACGCCAAAGCGCGATAAAACAGAGAGATATAGACGAACGTAAACGAAGCCGTAGCGCAGCGCGTGCGACGCTCCGGCAATGGTGTGTGCGTGCGAGGGAGGCGGCGATGTCGGAATACTGAAAAAAAAACAACAACAACAACAAAACATGCCCGACACCGACGAGAAGCGCGTCGTGAAAACGAGCGACAAAAATATGGCGAAACTCTCGATAAATCCTCATTGAAACGGGCCACGACGCATCGTGAAATACGAGGAGGTCGTAAACAAATTATATTCAGTGATTTTGATACGGAAGCGAAATTTACGAGGGATCTGGCGGTGTGCGTGAGCGGGTTCGCGCGATCCCCGTTGTGTGGGTGGTTCGAAGCTCGTGAAAAGTAAAGAAAAAAAAATGCTAAATAACACAGAGTGCCGGACGTCGACAGTCTCGACGTCGCTTCTTTTACGAGTATTGTCACCTGGGCTCAGGAATTTATTCTGATGGCGAAATTTAATCCCAAAAGAGCATTTAAAAAATAGTGCATATTTTGGAAATTTGTTTTTTGGTTGTATAATATGTTCGGGATAAAAAAATATTTTGGTAATTCGGAGATACAAATACACCGAAGGGTTCAACACCGCTCTTTATCTCCGAAGGTGATATTTCGTTGGTCATTTCATTGGTATCGATAAATTATCCGGTGGAATATTAATCTGTAACGATTAATCGTGAAGCCATCGATGCGTATTTAACGAGCTTGAATTAATTTTCGTTCGTCCAATAATATTAGTTAGATATAATGTGTATCACAGAGAATCATACGTATCGGTGCGGATAATCGATGGGCGATGCGTTGCATCGGTTGCAATCCGATTTTATCTAAAGAATGCAATTGACCCGCTTGAACTCTCAGGCCAATGGCGTCAAAGGGCTCTCGCATGGAAATGCAAGCGAACGTTGACCACGCGGTGCGCTTATGAACTATGGCAAAATTAGCGAAGGACAAAAAGCTGGGGGTGATTCAAAGCCAAGAGACATCGCTGGCTAAATTCGCCAACGCTCGGATCAAGCCCTGTAACGTGACTATATTACTTCTCGAGCAGTGGAACGCGGCGCTGCAGCGAACCTTTTAATTAATTTCGAGCAAGCATTTATCGCTAATGTCATTAGCGATACGATCAAACCTGTTCCACGTGCAACAGCCCTAAAACGTCGCTTTAATCGCGATATACACACGTGAACGGTCGTCAATGAGAAGTAAACGCAAGGGCGGAATCTCTGCGAGTATTTAATATGGTATATGGGGAAATGTGGGTGTTTAATATAAAATACCAACTTTTGGCCCGTATTACGTCCGGAAACATGTACAACAACGTGTCGCCGAAATTTGAAATACACTTAAAAATTACGCAACACTTCAGCGCTCATATTCGTGGTTCCCCAGTCGGACGGTACTCTGAAATACAAAAAATATAAGATAAATCAGGGGGATATGGCCAGGCGGTTTAAATGGCCACTCACAATATCTTTTAACGTAACAAACGAATGGCGCTGCCGTTTGCACGGTAGGCGTAACGAAAACTTATTAATTTTATTACATATAATAATAATAATAATAATAAATGGTATTATTATTATTATTATTATTAATGTCCATATATTTGCTATAAATGAAAGGTGGCAACGCGTGTTACTTAACTTAGTTGCTCGAATGTTTCGTTTGTGCTTTCGGATCGTCAAGAAAAAAAGCTTTCAGCACCTCTCACGAGTCATGAATTTTGAAAATCAATCTCGTATCTCGAATTTGTCAGTCCGGTGTGGGAGGTGCGTTTACCGAAGAAAGTTCTCAAATTCGTTATGCGTGGAGGCGAACGCGACGAGTGATACGACGACATGAATTTATAGCGGGCGTTCGGTGCGAACGCATGAGAATTCTCTGGGGTCCGATAGAAGAAGGAAAGCTATGTGAATCCAGAAGGTCCGAAGGTTCGTCGATGTAGCGGGGATAGTCTCGAGTGAAATTGGTGCGGTCCCGTTGGACATAAATTTCAATCAGCGGGGACATACGGAGGGAGTTGGTGCGCGGGAGTAGTACAATCGGCGATGCCGCCCCGACACCGCGGCGTACTCTCGCCGAAGGCATCGTAACGCCCACCCTCCATCGGCATCAGCGGCAGAGCTTCTGCTATTTATTGCCACCCTGATCCCCCGTGTGGTGAGTCGATTGAAACTCTTCCCCTTCAACCTTTATCTCTTGCTTTTATTTTTTCCATACCCTCCCCGGCAACGGCGACTCGCATTGTACCGCTCAGGTTCCTCGATCCTCAGTTAATTATAAAATTTAAAGGCGACAGTTTCCGATCTAAAAGTTTTACTCCCTGAAGCTTAGTACTTCCCACATTTTTCCCCAAGATAAGTAACAGTAGTTCTTTACCCATACTGCACGATGGGCATCGCGTCGGCTTCGCGCGGCCGACCGGAAATCATAAATTTTAACGGCGCGAACGTCCCGCTCGCTGATCGCTCGAACCGGAAGTTGAATTTGTCTTCTGTGAGGAAAAATAAACATCCAACATATCTTTGAAGAAAAAAATTCAAAATTATAAGATTAATTTTTCACATTTCATATTTCGAGAATAGATGAAAGCAATATGACGGCCAAAGATAAGATCGGTAATCCACGGGGCGTATTGCGTGCGTAATTTTACAAATGTCGACGCGCATGCGTTACTGTTTACGACGGCCAGGCGTGAGAGAATAATCGCTCTCTTTCTCTCTGGGGACGTCGGGGTTCTCTTCACTCTGAAAAGAACCCCGCCGCCATAAGATAAGTTCCATGTTTTTAATTGTACGATTTATTGGCTCCGAAATGGAAAAGTTAAACTGTAGCCGCGAAAGATGCGAATGATTTAATTTAACTGTAAATATTATTTTTTGTATTGGTGCGTGTGTATGGAATGGATTGGTATGGAAGTGATTAAAATTAAATTATCTATGAGTATGATCCGCGAGAGATGTATTACATGAAAAATTACTGGAAAAAGTAGGATCCATTAGTGAAGTAACGAATGTCCTCTTATGCTCCCGAAAAAGGATTAAGGTCGTTCCAGTAATTATTATAATCATTTCCGGTTCTGATTAATTAAATACGATCAGGACGTTAATCTTTATATTGTGCATTTTTATTTGATCTATGGTTTTAATGGTCGTGTTCGTTTTTCTATTCCGAATAACGGTTTCTTATACGTATCATTTTAATATGAGGAAGAGGAATTTATCGACCTAAAACAATTCCTTATTTACCTTAAGTACAAAATTCAAATTTAACCAAGCTTATGATTTTTCAAGAGTATAGTTCATAAAATTCTCATGCTAAGTTGACTCGAAGATTGAAGTTTGACTGTGTGCACTGGAGAAACAAAAGACGCGGTAAAACGGAAGCAGGCTGTTTCTTCTACATAAGCAACGGAACGAAGGAACTTCATTTGTCGACGAACCACTTCGTTTGCGAGAGTCTACCTCATGATTTCCAGCGGTCCTTGTCGGAGCACCGACACAGCATCAGGCTCATTATTTCGAGGAAAGTTTGATTAGGTCGCCTACGTGTGACGAAGCATGAATAGCTGAGAGAAACCGAGCGGGAGCCCGGGAGTCATCAAACTCCGTAAAGGGGGGAATTTGCTCATTAAAGGATCGCCGCTTTCGATGTTTAAGCGAATGCACGATGTAATTCGTGACTAAGTTCGAGACAGAGGTTCACAGACATGGGGGGAATTCTGCTAACGACAGCGAAATCTCGCTAAACGTTTGATTTAGAGCTACATGAATTCAGCATTCGTGAGATTTTCGGTCATGCATGCTCCCAATTACAACGTATCAACGGGACCAGAGATTCTGCCAACTTCTCTGCAGACTGCACGTACCAATGTTTTGTACTCCATTCATCGACTGCTCTAAACTACGGATGTAATTTTGGCGAATTTGATGAGAGCAAGATCAGTTCTTCGAAGCACAAAATGTGGGGAATTGCTCGATGAAAAATTTTCGCGAGGTTCTAGTCCAGGTAAATAATAATCACAAAATTGTACTTACTTTTCTATGCGAGCCTGATTCAACGGGTCGATGGCGGTATGATAAATGTCCCGCGATAAGGCGCGCAGTGTCAGCGAATGCGCCGATCGAAATCTCGAAACGAGCAGATAGGAACTGTATATACTTCTTGCTTAAACATTATCGTCGATGCAGTAGGAACTGCGTATATGTACATAGTCGCGAAAGAAAAAAATATTCGCGTTGATTTTGACGCTCGACAACGTGGTAATCACCGGACTTACAGAGCTCTCAAGATTCGACGATTAGCCATGAATTAATTGATAGCTCGTACGGAGAGAAGTTGCGCGTACGGCTCGCTGAAATCCAGTGGGAAAGCCGCAGACGACGGTGGAGCCGGTGGAACCGTAAGTAAGTAGTATTGCGATAGTTTGATCGGGTTGCTGGAACCAGCCACAGCGGAATATCCAAGTTTTGAGATGTAATCGCGCGTACCTCGTTAACGCCAATGCGAGATTGCATCGGTGGCCTCTCCGGCTAGATCTGACGCAAGCCCTCTTCCTACGTGGAAGACCGATCGATATCGCAACCCTTGCATTAAGCTCATTTACCTCTTACTCTCTCGTTCATTATTTTTTCTCTATTAGTAACACTTTTGTTTTATCCCGGTGGAAGCGACCGATCGGAGGCAGTTTTTGTTCTTTCGGATTGTGTGTCAATTAACGATTCATTCGATTCCTTAATATTCTCATGTCTCGGCTAGACAGCGCATCCTGTCTGGTATAACGGGAAATGACTAAAATGGATATCGGAATCAGAAATAGTATTGACATCGGGCACTCGCTCCATTGCCCACACAACACGGTGATATTTTTGAAAGGTTTAAATATTATTTCTTTAGAAATATTGAAAATGTTTTATCAATATTAATTGATATTATATTAATTGATAAAACATTTTCAATATTTCGAAAGAAATAATATTTAAACTTTTAAAAATATTTCCATGTTATGTGGGCAATGGAGCGAGTGGCCGATGTCAATACTATTTCTGATTCAGATATCCACTTTACTCATTTCCCGTTATACCAGACGGGAAGCGCTGTCTAGCCGAGATGAGAGAATATTAAGGAATCGAGTGAATCGTTAATTGACACACAATCCGAAAGAACAAAAACCGTCTCCGCTCAGTTGCTTCCACCGGGATAAGAAAAACGTGTTACTAATAGTCGAAATATAATGAACGACCGGGTAAGAGGTAAATGAGCTTAATGCAAGGGTTGCGATATCGATCGCAACCCTAGAAAAATATATGTAAAAAGTTTTTAAAACATTTCTTTGTCCGCTCATAAATCTTACATTGAAATGTTTAAGAAATGTATCGCTGCAATGTTTTTTAAAACATTTCAAAGAAAAATTGCATCACCAATCCAAATTGCATATACACAGTCGCAGAAATGCGGAAACATTCGTAGAAATATTTCGGTGAAAAATGAAATTAAAAAATATTTTTTAAAAGTTTATCACTATGTTTCAGAAATATTTCAGATGTGTTAAAAGATTAAGTATGTTTCGTTTACATATTTTTACAGAATATTTCAAAATATCATTTTGATATTTTTTAGAACTATTTCGTAAGATTCGAAAGATTGAAAATATTGGAAACAATCCCACGTACGGTCTGACAAAATTCGACTTACCTCAATAAACTTCTTCTCGATCGGTTGCAGGTTTGGGGGTTGAAAAATTGAAAGATATACACAATCGTTTAGAAAAACATTTACATATTTATATATATAAAATATAATACATTTTGTTACAGTGTAGATGATAGTGTAGCGTTCAGTTATCATTTTATTTTTATTTTTATTCTTATTTTTTCTTTTTTTCATATTCTCATTCTCGTCGTTAGAGTTCGAGTGGTAAATTGAGGGTAGTGAGTTCAGGATGGCAGGACGAGGGGGATAAGGGGGTTCAAAGTTTTTGTTTTTGTTTTTACGTATAAATCTAAGAGCTGTTTGGAAGGGTAGGTCGGCCGGTTCTTGTAATTTTTTTTCTTCCTCATCGCAATTTGTTATATCTCGTTTACATAATGTAAATAATAACGCTAGAAGATAGACAAACTATTTCGTCTATCCGATCGGGTTAGGTTGCTTCAGGGGGGTTTCGGCTCTCGTCGTCCCGCCCCGTTCTGACTATATCGGATCGTATGTAAATCTATAACTATATACAGGATTCTTCCTATTTACACACACACGCTACTCATTCGATCATCCACTTTTCACTCGCGCGTTAACCTCTCTCTCTCTCTTTACTTATCTATTCGGCAAAAGAGACGTTCTCGTTCTGGCGCACGTGAACGGCGTGCCGTTCCACCGTTCAATTGATCCGTTATATATACGTCTACGTACAATACATACAGAGTCGGGTTTTTCTTGGTTTCACCGCGTTACCCAATCCACCCCCCTCCTCCCTTGCGCTCGGTCAGCCGACGGCAACGAACCACGAATCAATCGCTATTGTTTTTCTCTTACGATAACAGCTGAAAATATTTGTCCCAAGTTACGCTCATCTCTTTAACGCTTAATAGGATATTCCGGATGTGTATGGCCGGTATTGTTAACATTTCGTCCATCTCCGTTTCCGCACTCGATGGACGTAATAAAAAAAATAACGAAAAATTGAAAATATCGATGCCGCGGCGAAACCAAGCTGTCCGCAATCGGAAATAAACTAACGCTGTGACACATGATGCAAGATTCTTCGGGTATTGATGCATGATATCGGTACAATCTTTCCTTTTTTTTAAATTTTATCTTCATCATTCTTCATTTGTCATCTCTCCAACCTTATACACTCTCTATTACACTCTCGCTTTCTATCTATAACATTATACTCCATTAATCAAGTGTGAGAATAACACGCGCGCGCGACACTTTGCTGATTGTTCTGGTCATATCACTGGCAGTTGCTGGCGTCCTCTTTAATTACTTTTATTGATTTTTTTTCTTTGTTACTTCTTTTTAGCATACTCGTCGCTAGCCTAAACGGTTTTTTTCGCATCGAGCGGGTTTAATGTCGGGTCGGAGCACCTTATGACTCTCCGAGAATCTTTTTTTTAGGGGTGTGATAAAAGCATGTGAAGCAATCTTGCGATTTTTTTTTTGTTTTTACGCGACGATGACGATTGTGAGATCGAAAAAAGCAACAGCAACGGCGCCATAATGTAGTTGAGAAAAAAAATTGAGGACCGATGGATCCTGTTGACAATCTGTGACTCGCCCGTTGCTGCTCGATTCTTTTGTTTAGCTTTTTTTTTTAATTAGCCAGATAACTGCCCTACGGTACTACACATACAGATCCCCTATGACATTCATGAATAATCGTATTAAATTGTAAAATATTTCTACGTATTATATCGATTAGTCGACTACGCAAAACCGCTCGTGTTCGTCACAATATTTTTTGTTTGTTTTTTTTTTCAGCACACGGCTTCATTCCTAAACATCAAAAAAGTGGGTGATTCGGAGACTGAGGAAAAAATACGATTAGTCTTTTTTTATCGCGATTTCCGGCTCTGTTTATTACTTCATTTTCCGTGCTCGGCGATCATCAAAGAACGGATACGCAATTGATCCTACGTTCGAGCGGATATATGCGAAAAGTGCGTGTCGTGCACGACTTATTTTTTTTGTCTTTTTTCTTTTTTTTCTCTGAACGGGAAACGACTAGGTGCAAGGTTAAAGAGAACAATCGAGCCCTCGAGCCGATTTGAAACATCATAGACGCTTCGACGAAGAAGATGTCGCTCGAGGGTTATTATTATTATTATGCTTTTTTTAAATTTTCGTACAAAAGTGTCTGGAGCTTCTCTCGCGGAGACTCGAGTGCGCGATAGAAATATTTCGCGTGTAAATCCGGGCTAAACGTCAAGTGTAATTCGTCTTACACAGAATAATCAACATAGAACGCAAATAAACTCTCAATTGTCATTCCTTAATTCTTCATAATCATTATTTTTTTCTTCTTTTGTTTCTCTTTTTTTCAAAATAATCTGTCGCTCTCTTTATCTTTACAATTATCAATATTGTTGTATATTATCGCTTAAATAAAAAATAAATAATTCGCTTCATATTATTCTCGTATTAAACCTTCCAATAAGCTCTAAACCGTGAAAGCAGTGTTTCAACATTCAATTAACTGTACAAAATGTTACAAAAGTGCCGAGGTGCAAGCGTTGGTCAAGTCCATTGGGAAAATTAATTCAGACTTTGAGCCTGTAATTTCACGAAATATTCGTCTCCCTACATGTCGAGCAAAAACAAAACATTTTCATTTTCTGTTGTCGAGCTAATAAAAAATTTATTTTTCAATTAAACCCACCGTCGACGAGTCGACCAATGCTTGCACGCTTCCGACAAAAGGTCTACCGATAATGATCTAATTAACAAAAATATACAGAATTTGCGAAACGGGAGTCGCGCTGACGTAGAACGGTGCGGTGTACGCGTTATTATTTCGTTAATGAATTGGAGTCGTCAAAGTGTAACGAACCACGAACATCGATTCAGTGGTGGGCAGTATTCTATTTTTATATCGACTCCCTAATGACGCATTTATAAACAGCCAACTTGTTTACCGCTGCTTCTCATTCGCGAGAAGCCTCAATCATCGTAACATATGTTCACCTACACGAGTCGTACGATCAAATATTGCACACGGATATCCCTCGGTAATCGATCGTCCGGACATAAATCATTCGATCGTCGATTGAACCGTCAACAACAGAAAAATAAATCGCCGTCAAATTAGAAAAGATCTTGCTTGTGCAGATGCAAAAGAAAAGGTCAAGTTACGTTAAAAGTCAAGTTACGATAGTGTCGATTCGAAAGATTATCCGTGCGAGTGCGAGACCGCGGATACGATACAAGTAAGTTAGTTTGCACTTAATATATATCCGCCGAGTTTCCGAAGTTCCCGATTAACGATGTACGAGCGAAAGTCAAAAAAAAAAAAATTAAAAGTCTTTTGGTAAACTTGTATGCGCTTTGGGCGCATTGTATTGGTTCTTAAATTCGTACAACCGCGACGGAGTGTAATTGCCATTTGCTCGGTGAGGGATATTTCGCGTTCTTGCAAATTCGAGGATATCAACGTCTCTCGTTTCCCTTTCGAAGAAGCGCTACGCCTCGCGAGAACTAAAGTGATTCACGATCTTTTTTCTCTTTTTTTTTTCTTTACGACGAGATATTTTTACGAATCGTTCACCTGATTGCAGCGAGCACGACGGGCAGTAGGAGGACGATCGAAGCCGTCGTGGAGCCGGAACTTCCGGTGACGGGTCCTTCGCTGCTCCGCGACACTTTAGTCCTGACCAGCTGTCCCCGCTCGATGGCATTGGCTTCGTCGCTGTTTGGATCTACCGGTGCACCGAGGTCGCCATCCTGTCCGAAGAGCTTCGCGAGCTTGTTCCTCGTCGGCTTCTTGGCGCACGGCAAGGTCGTCTCTTTGTATGGCCTCAGGAGCCTCGGATAGTGGGCTTCCGCGATGTCGGTGCCCGCCAACAATTCACCCTTGCTGTTCGAACACAGCGGCTTGAACGTACCCTCATGCGTTGCATCTTGGAAACTTTTAAAGCTCTTCTCCCAATTGTAACTCACGAGCCGCTCCTCCAGTGTCATCCCCTTCAAATCGGACGGCGCTTCGATAATCACCGGTGTTCCACCCCTGCGAACAGACGCATTCACCGTGAGACATAGTTTATATATACATTTTTTTACCCTATAACTGAGAAAAGGATCTGGGAAAACTTCCAAGTCTTGTGGTAAATTTCGATCAGGCAACATGATACATCGGCGCCACTACCAGCTATATGTGAAATTTTCACACGGGTCATAGCAATTTTTATCCTACCCATGTGGTAATTTTTTTCGGAAGGCGGGTTGGCAAAATGTTGTGTACCTGGCAAAGAAGTACCTGGCTAAGATAAAACTGAGGATTTCGTCGATCAAATTTGTTTATGTAAGTACACATAAAAACACTTTGATCGATATAATATGCCAGTATTATCTACATACCTAAGACATACGGTTCGTGATCACGGTGCCACCGATTACTATATTCTCAAGATAGAAGTTCTTAGATTCTAGCAAAAATGGTATTCGGGTATTATCTGCGATAGCGAAAGTTACTATATTTTCTAGTAGAATATGTAAATGTAATAAGAATGTTCTATTATCTTGTACTTGGGTTAATTGGAAAAAAAAATCGCGAATAATCAGAATTGAGTTTTTTTTTGTGCCACGGTGTTTTGTGGTTGATCATCGTTATGGTGAGCGTTGAAAGAACGTGTGACAAGTGGAAACGTTATTTATTGGCCAGTGACCCGTTTAATCAAAACGATGTTACGTGTTCGGTTATGAGGGAGGCAGGAGGGGGCCTGCTAACGGGTAATTGTGATTGATCGTGAGAGACGTTACTCCGGTGAACGGCATGATTGCTCGTAAAGAGGCAATCGTCCTCCCTCTCTCGATCTCCCGAACGATTCAACGCTTAATTTAATATACAGCAGACGCGGCGTTATTAACAGAGAGGAAGTGTGCATAGCGTTACGAGTTTAAGAATTCTTCGACTTACTGCTTGAGCTTCTGAATCCCGAGGCTGTGAAGCACCGTCGGCAAGGACGGAAGGGAATAACAGAGCGACAGGTTGATGCGCGGATAATACAACGCCGACACCAGACAAGTCTCCTCTTTCGTCGTCAATCCACCGAGAGTCATCGCTTCGCGGCTCTCCGACGAGTACGTGCACTCGGCTATCAAATGATCGCCCTGCGAACAATTAAAAAGAGGAAATTCGGTAAAAAAACATGCTTTGAAAATTCTAGTTGCTATAAAAAATACGTTAAAAAATGCGTGCTATGGAAAATGCAAAAATTGTGTTACGATTTGCGGAATTCATTTGTTTTCAATAAAGTTTGAGTTTTCATATGTTTCTTTTATAAAAAGATAATAGACAACTTTATTATTTTTTTCGACATTCCGTAATTTTCAGTTGCTGTAAAAATTCCGGTTGCTATAAAGAAAGTGAAAAGAAATGCGAGCAACGGAATTACAAAAGTTAAGTTGGTATTGCGGAATGCATTTTTCTCTTTCAATAAAATTTGAACCACTTTATGTTTTTTTCATTAAAAGACAAACATTTTTTTAGTTTTTTTTTCTTCAGAATTTCGTAATTTCATACGAAATGATAACTTACCGGATAAACTTTAACGGGACGCTGGAGCCTTCTGTATTCTTGATAGTTCGGATCGTAGCTTGTGTCCGATGCGATAGGTGGCATTTCCTCTCCGGCTCGAATCTGCCTGAGTCTGACTTTTCTTCCGAGCTGATGAGTGTGCATTATAACAGCGAACATATAAACACCGCTTTCCGGTACGGTCTGACCGGTGCAGTCGGCGACGCAGTGACCTTCGGAGACGACTGCAGGCTGACCCGGTGGTACGATGTGTCTCCAATTTGGATCTATGCCGACGCTGAGGATTCCGGCGTCGTGCTCCCTCGGCCGATCGGTGTAGATCAGTCTCAGTCCCGAGCTGTCGGTGATGAATCGATCGAGCTGGGGATTTGTGTAGTGGGTCTCGAGCATGTAGAAACGTGGTCCATGTGGGTCCAGAGGGTATCCGGCCTCGGGCGGATAATTGAAGCCCTGGATAAACAGATAAACGAAAAATGGCAACGTTATAGATATAGTTTTTTAATTTTTATTATTATTTTTTTGTGCAGAATTTTTGCCGCATTACCGACTACAATGCCCTTACGATTTCACGCATTATGCGAAACAGTAAGGTTTGAATGCGATTGGAGAAATGTTAAAGCGCAACGTTGTAGAAAACTAATCCATCCTGGTTTTCGGGAGATAACGAAAAATATATTTAGTCACGAAATGACAGCGTGTAAGAGTTCTTCTTTCGCGGAGAAGAATTAAATCGCGAGGGAGAGGCAACCAGATTCTGTGGTATCGTAAAATGGACCGAAGAGAAATGTCATTCGAGGGGTTTTTGGTACTCGACTCCTTCAACACCTCCGACACTGGATCCGATCTTTAACCCGGTGCAACGTCGCGGTACAATATCGAGATCTCAGAGTTCCTTCCTGGTTAGGCTCCGATAGTTTCCGAACTGGGGGCGAGAGTTGGCCGAGGGAGTATCTCGAACGAGGCCGCGATCGTACGTGCCGGGTCCACGGCGACGTCGCGACGCGAAACTCGAGGACACGTTCGCGGCCCTCGAATGAGAGAGTCCTCGAGAAGACGCGCTCTCATCTTCGCAGGGAACTCACGTTCTAAACCTGGGAACTCTGCGGCAGCTAAGAACTGGTTCGCGGTCTACGTCGGTCTCCACACGATCGTCCTACGGTCTTACTCGATCTCCCATTCGTATGCATTACAGGGGACCGTGGATTATCGCAAACTGTGAGTTTTCTCGCCCAAAACTCAACGTGCAAAAAACTTAAAAGCCCTCCGCCCGGCGCTTTCGTCTCATCTTTTTTTTCTCGTTTCGCGTACGAAGAAGAGATTTTTCTTTGCCAGAGCTCTCGGACCGTCGCCGAACCGCGCCAAGTCATAGATGAAGTTGCACACCGTTTCATCCGACTGGTGACATTTGTTCACCATAGGCAATACAAAAAAGAATTAGTTTCATGTTTTTTAAATTAATTTTTGCTTACCTCCGATCCCAAACTCCATGTAGCGGCTATAGTGTTGCACGGAAAAGCCACCTCGGACGGATCAAAGCAAGCTCTTCCGTCCGTTTTCGACGCCGCTTCCAGTAGCGAAGCTTCACCGTGACATTCGTAGAGCGTCATGTGATGAAGGTATCTCTGATTACCCGGGTGGATCGCCGGCTCGTACTGCAATCAAAGAAACAAACGAACATTGAAATCGATTCCCTTAGAAAAATCTTTTTCATTTACTCGATAAAAGGTTCAAAAAGCCTCGTAAGCGTCCGCTCTAAATCCAAATTTTATACACCGGCAGTCGTAATTTTGACGAAAGTCTACGTGAGAAACTTTCGATTTTCGCCGATACCGAGACAGGAGAAAAAAAATTCAACAAAAAAACGCGTTGCAATCACATACTGTAGTTGGATCACGTGGAGCGGACTTTCGAGCTGCGGATAAGTTGTTCGTGTGCGCGGCATCTAACGAGGAAACTACCTCCCGGACGGGCGGCAATCACGTACGTGTAGACACCTCAAGCACACGCGCGAAAACCGAAGTATGTAAAACTATCCGGTATGCGCAAAGTGTCCTGGCGAGACGAGGAGAGACGTCTTCGACAATTTCCACCGGAAGGGTGTTACGTAGGTGCAACCGAGAATTTGCGAAATTCTAAAAGTGCGAGAGGCGCACATATAACTTCTCGGTGAAGGAGATCACCGCGGGGGCAAACTATTGGATATGGGAGGTACTTTATGTGGGTCGGTACGAGGAGAGGGAGCGCCGATGGGGAATTCGGTGGATGATCGTGAGAATCTCGTGAGGGGGTGAAAACTTACCTTGACGATGTGGTGCTTGCGATCGATGTTGGGCCTTTCGACGACCCGGCACCAGAGCAGCGTTTGCTCCTCGGACGGCAGCTTCACCTGCAACACGAAAACCAATACGGGAGGTTTTTTAAATCAAATATTGAGCTGGGCAATTGGTTACAAAAAAAAAAGTTAATTTGATAGCTGGCTCGTCACCTCGAGGGCATTTCGCTCGATATAGTAGCTATCATCGATTCTACACACATAGATTTTTTTTTTTTCATGCTCCGTTATACTGTATCGTACTGTGTATACATAGATATAAAGGGACATGTATATTATCGAAATGTGCACGAGCAATTCGCTTCACCCCTATATCCACGGGCAAAGCTAGATTCTCGAAACGAGATGTTCACGGCACCGGAAAACCAAATACCGAAGCTTGAATTCAATTATCGGTCTCGCGCGTATCCAGCCGCCGCGAATTTCCCAGCAGATGAAAATCCACGGATATAGAACTGTGGTAAAGGCTTGTGTTGCGGTATCGCCCTATGCATGATCACGTTTTCGTACACGCAGCCAATGATGTTAAAAAAACGTCAAAGAAAATAAACCTCGATCTACGTGTGTACAGCGTGTATATCGAAAAAGGGGCCCAGGGCAAACGTGGAGTTGAAATAATAAAAAAAACAACAACTGAAACTTTACCCTGCAGCTAGCGAAAACTCGTTTGAAATTCGTTTCAGCTTTTCCTCGCTTTAGAACCTTTTATGTTCTCGCAGGAGTCCCACAGAATTTGTCAACATTTCCGTCACATCCTTGCGACGCAACCCGACCCGGCGCGACAAGGACTTTGTCCAACCCTTAGAACGCCCCTATTCATCCCGCGAAGGGCAAGAATTATACTACGGTATGTATGAATAAATTTTCTCGTTGCTAAACGCGGTCGCTGATTTTGAATTAAACGGAACACAGGAAACTCCCTCCGGCCTTATTTTCCGGAAAAGGCAATTTAAAAAAAATTAATTTCATTAAAGCTCCAGTCCCGATTTCAGATTATCTCCGACGTTATCGCCTGAAAAGCGAGTCATAATAATTTTTGAGTCGCTACCTTCCTCGCGAATAAATGTATTTTTTTTTTTTTTACATTTCTCCTCGAAGCTAGTCCATTCCATGTTCATATCCGCGTAATTTCGTAAAGCACATGTACCAGTGCATTGTCGAAGGCGGTCGCCGGATCACGGGTCACGACGAGCACGTGAGACGAATGCTCGAACGGGCATTCTCGTTTGTTGTTTGTACCATTCGCAGCCGCCGGCATACACGACATAGAGTGGATTTTTATCGGATCCAACTGTCTCGTTCCTCGAGCATTGTTATGCCCTCGAATATACATGGAGGTTGTAAATCCTACCCAACTTTCTCGGCTCCGACGTCCAACAAAAACTATTCGTTCATTAGCGTAGTCGCGCCGCTCGACCGACCGCGGATTATCCCCGGCGTTATCGTAGGAGAATCGGCTAATAATAATTTTTGCGTCACAACTCTCCTGACGAACAATTATATGTATTCTAGGACACGCTTTTTGTAAATAATTCATTAATAAAATCAAGGAAAAGGAACATCAATAAAATAAAATTTTCGAATTTAGAACTTCTGCTACGTGAAACATTTTTTTTCGTTAATAAATTATTCATTTCATTCGAGATCGCGGAGTGTTGTGAAGCCAGCTTTTCTACCGAAGGTACCGACAAGCGTTGTTTGGTTGCTTATATTAAAGTTCGGAGAGCACGCGCGAGCAGCCAAAAAAGAATTAATAAAAAAAGACCAAAAAAAAAAGAAACATCAGTAAAATAAAATTATCGAATTTAGAACTCTTTTCCTCCGTGAGACAAACAACATTTTTTTTCTACCGAAGCTTTTCTACAGAACTAACTTTTCTACCGAAGGTACCGACAAGCCTTATTTGGTTGCTTATATCAACTCTCGTAGAGCACGGACGAGCATCCAAAAAATAATTAATAAAAAAATACCAAAGAAAAGAAACATCAGTAAAATAAAATTATCGAATTTAGAACTCTTTTCCTCCGTGAGACAAACAACATTTTTTTTCTTCGTTAATAAATTATTCATTCCATCCAAGTTCGCGGCGTGTTGGGAAGCCAGCTTTTGTACCGAAGATACCGGGAAGCCTTGTTTGCTTGTTTATATCAACGTTCGGAAGGCACGCTCGAGCATCCAAACGGGTCAATATCAATTTTAATAAAGTTTTTATATCGAGTTTACTCATCTTGCCTTCTTACAACGGTTACGGGGATGTAAATAGGCCACGTTGAGTGTATGCGTCCTGTATACTCCGGCTGCGCACGAACGAAAGTGGATCCAATATTTACTTTGTGTAACTACGTTACGTCGAGCCTTTCGGGTTCTCCCCCCCCCCCCCACAACCACCCCGCATCCACCCCGCGTAAAGCTCGAGAGCTCGCGCATAAGGTACTTCACGGATAATCCGTAACGTGACTAGAATTTCGAAGTAACATTAATGCAATGAACAGATATATAGATATTGTAGACGACGCGGAACCGTGTCACGTCTTGGCGAACAGATCGCGAGAAAAAGCGAATTGGCGATCCACTTTCTTCGACCAATGGACGATTCAATGTTGCACGTTACGTTTGACGCCTAAATACGTACATAATACATGAACAATAATTATTTTTTCCCAGGTAAAAAATGTCAGATATTTCGATCGATTACCCGACCGTTAGTCAATATCGAGCTATAAATTTCCGTCCAAGTTTTTCGTTCTATAAAAGATTCAATTTAAACACTTATCGTCCAAGAATTTAATTAAATAAAAATATTTATTAAACATCATCGGTTTATTAATTTATTGGACAATGGAGTAATGACGGAAACGTTCACGCGTTCAGTTCGATAGCGGAGAGTGCACAATTCGATGCGGAAAACCGTCGACGCGCTTTTTCGCGTCGCGATTAAACTTTCACGCTCAAAGTTTCAACAATAAAACATTAACGAACGTGAGCGATAAACAGGGTTGAAACTTTGTTCACCGAAGAAGAAGTTGAAAGGGGTTTACACGCTTCTGCGAGAAGGTTCTCGACCTCCGTGCTCGAACGCGTTGGATTATTCGCGCTCGAGTCTATAGGAATCCTGGGAGGGTAGACCGAAGAGTTTCCACTCGGCGGCGTTATCGTCGTTCCAATTTTCTTATTACGGCAGTGCACACGATGCATGCATGGATGTACCGTACGCGATCGTTCCGAGACACCGCGATGATACTATAAAGAGAATGGCGCTAACCTGTTGATTCAAGACGTCCCACGTCTCGAGGGTCGGCGGTGGTGCCTGGTTGCGCGACGTACGCTTCGATTGCGAGTCTCGCTGAACCAGGTAAAGTGGCCGAGAACCGCGAACGGTGCCGTCCTCGGGAAGCCCGCTGGCAATGGAAACCGGCTCTTCCGCGTGATACTGCCAAACAACTTGCATCGTATCGTTCTGCAACAGACATTTAAAAAACACACAACCATTTAGTACAAATTATGTTAATTTTAAAATAAAAATAAAAATTTACTTAATATTAAAATTAGGGCTGAAGGACTCCGCTCGATGACCCATTGGGCAAAGGAAAATGCTACAGACATATGCGGACTTGTAAACATTCGCTTACTCTTGTAAACATTCTGTTCAATAAAATTCTTGTACTACTATGAAAATAAAAATAAAAATTTAATTAATATCAAAATTAAAATGAAGTTATTAATTTTATTTTTAATCGCAGAAAAAAAGAACCAGCAAATTTTAAGGGTAGAAGACCGGTGTGTTATTTTACACATCCGATCGTCGGGTATGTCGGCGTTACGTACATTCGTCAAGAAAGCTGGTACGCGGGGAGCGTGCCTAAACGGATATATGTCTTGAATTCCCGTCGACGTTACTCAGTTTTCGTCCTTGGCACCGGTCCAACCGGAAGTCGGCATAAATCATGCGAGAGTAGCTCGCTCTCTGCACCGCGGCGCAATCGTATTTCGATTCGAGTGGCCGTTATCGACCTAACAAAACCGAGTTCACCGGTGAGAAGCACCGAACGGATGACAGAAAAATACTGACGGTTAAGATAAAATTGGGATATCACGAGATTCGAACTATAATTCCAATGGTCACGGAGAAGTTCGGCGGGCCGATGTGTGTGCGCTCCACGGGTGCGCAAGCGAGGCGATCGGAAAGGTAGAAAAGAGATAAATCTTAGTTTCAGCGAAAGCCAAAGGCTTCGCGTGATCCGGACGCATGGATGATCTATGCGAACCCGCCTCGGAAAACCGACCCTTTCTGGACCGCTGTTATCCAGTTCGATACAAAGGGAACAATGATAACGAAGAGATAAACGTTACGCCCGGTACGTACGTGACCCGAGAAACCATAAAATCGGTCCTCGGTAATGGTCGAAGCAAAGTATCAGACATGCAGCGAAGCAGGAGCATCGGATACCGTTGTTGGACTTTGTTCACGTGCGTGTACGAGCCAATGCTCTTACGTCTCCCACGTGAGCTACGGGATCGTCCTTATAAATTGCGACCATTTTCATTTACGTGCCGTCGTTGCTGATTCTATAACGGAGATGGAACGAACGCGACGAGGCGCCCGTTTCCCTACGCCCGAGGAAACGCCGCCCAAGGGACCTTGGCTTAACCCCAGGAAACTTGCTGGCAAAACTGCTCCAAGGGATCCCTTCCGCGTGGGTCCCGGTGCGTGCTAGGACGAGGGTTCGCCACCCCTGTCTCACTCTCGAGGTTGTCATGTTCGAAGGTTCCTGGTACAGTAAGATCTCTCACGAGTTCTGGCCCGAATACCTGTGTCTCACGACTCGAGTGTGAGGAGCTCGTTGGGGCTTAGCGCACGATACCCTTGATTAATTGGCCGAACTACCCGAGGAATGGATTTTGAGAATGCAGGAGGGACGGGAAGAATTCATTAAAAATTACATTAATTAATGTCGACCTCGCACACTTATTATAGTAAATTGTTGGATTTAAACTGCTTTGATACAAAAATTAATGTAAATCATTAAAAGTAAAGTATTTCTAGTATAGTGAAGTTTTTAATGTATTGCACGTTAATTCATCACAATTGTACATGGAATTTAATATACCCGTTTACGCATAGAAACTTCGAGTACCAGCAGCTGTGATGAAGAATTAACGTGCAGTATATTTAAAACTTTACTATACTAGAAATACTTTACGTTTAATGATTCACATTAATTTTACTATCAAAGTACTTTAAATTTACAATAATTTACTTTAATTTTACTGCAAAAGGTCATTAATTTTTCATCACAATTGTACGTTAAATTTAATGTACCAGATTATCCATAAAAACTTGCAATACATTACGTTTCATACGATTTTTGTACAGTGTATCCGGCAGGTAATCTCCTGACCAACTCTCGACCAGCGATGAAACCTTCTTATGCGCCAAACGTAAAACCTCCCAGCACGATGACAGGAATCCCCCGGTAAAATCACTATAATTCTTTCGACGTGTGTCTTGTCACCGGTATGCACTATGCGCTATCCTCAGGCAGCTGTCCGACGTCGCTGTCCGATAGACAAACCTCTAGAGTCTAGCTACGACGTGACGCGGCGCAATTTCACGGAAACTTGTTCATGCAAATTCGCGTCCCTCGTCGAGGGCAATAAAGTCATCGTACTTCCATCGCCGCTCGGGACGAAACTTTCCAAAGACATTGCGTGTAAAAATGACAGTAAAAATGACGAGCACACCGACCAATCGCTCGAGAATCGCGCGAAAGAGAATGGTAAAATTGAATGCTATTTGTGGAGTTGCCAGTCGATGAGGCGAGGTGAAATCTATTTTGGCCATCAAACAAATGCCCCAAAGTCGTCGACTCCTTCTATTTTGGGAATGGGAAAGGAAACCGACGGGCGTTGGTCAGAAGTTCACCAGTCGGCCGGGGACTAAAGAGCTCTTCCGAGGTCGCACGTACGTACGGATAAAAAGTTAGCTGGGGGGTATATTACCGGTGCGATATTACTGGCGCGGCAACAGGAGGGTGGGGGGGTGAAATGGGATCGCGCTCGTGGGACTTAGGGTGACTGAACGGTGGGTAAGAAATCAAAGTGATTGTGCACCGTTGGGCCACGTGGCGGACAGATTTATCGAGCGCGGGAGCGGCACGAACGCGGTCTGGTCGAGCAAGTGCATGTGTACATCGTGCCAGGTACCTGCGGCTGCAATGGCCTGTGTCTACCACATGCCGGAGAACTCGAGAGAATTGGCGCCGGGAATAGATTCTTAGCGAGAGCACGGTAAGGTCAGCGGGTTCAGTTCTCAAAGAAAAAAAAAAAAAAAAAAAAAAAAAAAACACCACCTCATTCATCCTTCACCTTGTCGCTGTGTCAGCGACACTCCAGCTCCAAAGCGCCGTTAGTTTCTTCTGATAATCATAAGCTCGCTTCCAAGCGGAACCAACAAATTTGGAGTAACGTACAGTGTAATAATTGACTCTCCGAAGTGGCAACTCAAGGCAACTGTGAGGAAGAACTTTTCGGGCGTCCGCCGCGAAGTTTGCGTTAGCCGGAAGAGAAGAGATCGCAAAGTACTCAACTCCCGGTAAGACTGTTCGAAAAACCCTGCTCGCGTCGAGCGATCGCTCTCGACCCGTTTCCAGATGATCAATGTACACCGGCTCCTTCCACATCGTGTTCCCGTGGTTTCTTTTTTTTCATCCGTTCGCCCACGCCAAAGTGTGTTTCAACTCGCGGAAAAGTAATTATCCACTCGAGCCCGGGAATAAAGAACGTGTTTGCTCGTTCCTCGTGTCAGCGACGATAATCGAGAAGAGAGCCGAACCGACGGCACGAAGAAAAAGTACCAAAAGTGGCCGCCGTACTTCGCCGCTCTGGAACGAAAAGTTACGGCTAATTACACCGGAAAACAAAAACGGAAGAACTTTTCCGCGAATGCGACGAGACAGGTCGTATGCGGTCGACGGGAGCGAACCGAGAGACGGGGAATCCCCGGTCTGAGAATTCGGCTTCACGACGCCTGTGCCAACACCCTCGGGCGGACGTAACTCGATAGGTAAAACTAATATTGAACATTTCTAAGTAGAACGCTAAAGGGGGTGTAGCCCGAACATCCGGTAACCACCCTTCCAGTTTACCCTCAGGGCCTTCGCGATTGGATAGATAATAATAGAGAAAACAACGATGGGTACATCTGTGCCGCGTCGCAAGGACCGGCGGAAAGGGTTTGCCGACGCAACTTGCTATTTTCAAAAAGCAATTAAGCCCCTCCCCCGCCGTAAACGTTCATGGCGTTTAATATAACGAATACATTTGGTATATTTTACGCTCCACGCACCCCAACACGAACCCGTCATCTCCCGCGCTTACCCTCTCGCCCTCGTGATTACCCTCAATTGCCTCGACAATCATCGAGCCAATGTCGAACGTTTACTCGGAGTCAGAGGACGAGAAGGAATCACCGAAAAGGAAAATCCAACACAATTTCGAAGCTCATTAATAGGCTGAATCGTCGCAGTAAGTTACGGTACGATCAGTGGACCAGGGAAAAAAGTACACGGTTAGCGTTCGGTGAGGGACGAGAATTGGTTTTCCGAGGTGGAAATTGAGTCTCCCGATAAATCGAACAAACTCGTCGAACGAGTTCTGTAAAAATGTATTAAAAAAAAAAAAACACTGAAGCTATATAGCCTGTGTAAACGCGTCTAACGAGAATGAAGCGAAAATCGTTCGAATGAAAGAAAAAAGATAGGATGAAATTATTGAAACGCGGGGAGAGAGCGGCGGAGGTATGGCTCGTGGTCCACATCCACTGGCCATCCCGATGAAACTGCACTGGGACGTGCGATCAAATATTGAATCTCATTCGAGGCCGATTACGAGATCACGCGGCCGATAACCCGGTTACTACCGGCCCTTGCCGACCTCGTCCGGCGCGCCAATAACGAGTTTTCATCCGGAAACCGGCAGCGCTGATGCTGCTCGAGAGGCGCTGCAAGTGCAGTTTCCGCACAGCGCGACGTTACCGAAAATGATACGACTGGGATTGGCGAGCCGCCGGGACTACTCCACACTCGTTTGAGCATTGCACCGTGCAATGAACGCTCCACTCGGCGCGAAGCTATCCATTCCAAACCTCGTGAAATTGTAACGCGAGCGAATGACGGTCGGCATCGAACATTCGAAAACTTTTGCCGCGTGGATTATAGGCCAGTCGCCAAGGAGAGATACGGAACGAGCCTGTCGCGAACTTTTTGAATCTTAAAAAAAATATATATTTTTTGTAATATATATTTAACTATAATTATATATTTACATATATTTATACTAGCGGATTGATGTGGCTCGGGTGCTTCGCGCCCACGCCGTGGACTATGGCTTCTAGAAGACGGAAATCCAGATATCCGGAGATTTACCGGAAATACGTCACTTCCGGTCCGGTTAACTCATTATTCGACCACAATACCCGAAATATGTCATTTTCGGTTTGAAAATCCCATTTTTCGACCGTAAGTAATGTCGTAACGGAAATACGTCACTTCCAGTTTGGGAATCTTATTTATTGACCGGAAGTGACTTCACACTGGAGTTTGGTCACGTCCGGTTTGAAAATCTCATTTTTCGACTGGAAGAAACGTCATACCGTAAATACGTCACTTCCGTTCGAAAAATGAGTTTTTCAAACCGGAAGTGACGTATAATAGAAGTCTCGTAATCCTGAAGATCTTTGGAGTAGTTCGTTGAGCCTATGACGGATTACGATTCGTAACCGTTACAGCTAACTCTGTTAGCCGTGCGATAACGGAATATCGAGTTTACTTTGACGCAGCCTGCGACGATGACGGGAAGGATGGAAACTCGATTTGGCTCGTGCATACATACGGTCCACGTAGCGTGTACACTGCGCCGAGGTATACCTATATGTACATACGAAGTTGCATAATTAAAGAGGCGTATCGGGTGAACGACAATGCTGGAACTTCCGTAGTTTCCAATCGAATCCGCGCTCGCTATGAGCCACAACGAAAGCCTCGGACAGCGGCAGCTTGGTTACTGGTATTATATAGTATAATGCAATATAGCCGAAGCTCTTCAGCCCTAAATTATTCCTACGTTGTGTGTCTCTAGAATGGCTCTTGCGATCTGTCCCTTGCGTTCGCACTTTGTTTGTCTCCGCATCCAGCGTAGTATTCGCGGTATTATCGATCATCGTTTATCCGGTACGTACGGTAACTACGGCTTTCCACATGTGTAATTTAAAAAAACATCCCAGTAACACGAGTTACTCGTCGAACTTGTATCTCCCTCCCCAGGTACAAAGCACCGTGCTTATACCTCGCGGATAAAAAAAAAAAAAAAGAAAAAAACTTCAATCGCGTGCAGACGCATTGTAGAGTTTCATCAGCGACATCACTTGCGAAAAATCAGCCGCTATAAGGGTTGAAAGCAATTATTTTTGGATTTTCGTCAAACGAGCTTGAAATTACTTCCTCCGTGCGAGCATGTAGTCGGGGAGCTGATAACAGTTATTATTTTCTGAGATGAGCGGCAAGATATTTTCTATACTGCGGAAGGATAATCAGTCGAATCAGAACTGAATGATCAAATATGCTTCGGCCGATCAATTGGGCGGGTCGTACAATTGTATTAGGTTATTCCAATAAATCAACTCGCAGGGCCAAAGAATCGAAAAAAGCTCCATGTGTGCGTAGGTATCTTGACTAATCATGGGCAGCAAGGAATGGCAACACACGTGCAACCCACCGCGCAAGTGAAATAGGCTATCGGATGTAAAAATCGTGGTTGACAGAGCTCTTCTCGTTCGGTTATCTCATACAGTAGCTATACTGTGAAAGAGTTTCATTCTCGTGCTCGCCAGAAAGGAGGCTGCGACCTCGTACATTGTCCGAGGAGTTCTTTTAGCTCCGGCGATAGGAACGAGAGATAAGAAAGGGCCGGGCGTCGAGATAGTTAACCAGAGGTTATAGTACCTTTTGGTGACCGTTCTCACAATCCGGAGATTGGATTGTACCGGGAGCACTGGTCAAAAGTGAAAAAAAAGGATTGAGGAAAGACAGATATAGTTTGTAGTCTGTACGTGATGGAGGGAAAAAAAGAAGAAAGCGGAGAAACAAGAGGTTCGCAGCTTATAGCGGAAGAGCCGAAGGAACAAACGGAGGTGCGCCCGCGGTAAAAATAACTCGACGAGTGAAATGGAATTCTCCTTTACCGAACGGGGAGGGAGGGATTCGAAACCGGGGTTCATGAGTACGCTCTCGCGCTCCCTGGCTTTGGAAAGAGGTTATCGGGAGCGACTCGGACGCTATCTTAATGGCCACTTATTGTCTTGACGTATAGCGAAGTCGCGCCAGAGGCAACCCCGTCGCCTCACAACCACCAACCCCCCCTCGTACTCTACTCCTGTGGAAACGGGGATGTTGGCTATATAAGTGAAATTCCGGGAATTTCGCTTATATAGCTGGGATGTACCAGTGGCGATGCGCTGTTATCGTAAATGGTCGACGATGCTAAAAGCCCTTTATTTGTTACTTCGCAGCGAGAAAAATGCCGATTCATGATATTTTTTTTATTCTTGCCAAATTTGAGACTCTGTAATGATTGTCAATAGAATCGTTTTTTTTTCTATTCTCATTTTACCTACAATTTTCCTCAATACGACTCGTGATTTTTGCTCGTGTATTTCTCGCCGTATATTTTATTTATTTTTTTGCACAAAATGACAGAAGACACGACAGATATATGAATTCTCGGTCGAGCATTATTCGCGAAGACGGTAACGAGAGAGGCCCGCCGGTTGACGATGTCAGGTCGTTATCGGCTGACGCCGAAGGGGAGACGTAACACGGGTATACACAAGTCGCGTAATAAGGAAAGGGTGGCCGAAGGCGGCGCATGCGTGCAACCTATCTCGATAGGGATTGCGGTTCCGTGCGGAAGGTAGAGAGCCGTGAATAGGTAAGGTCCGCATGAAACGTGCGCCGCACGGTCGGTCACGTGAAACTCGAATAACTCATACAATCGTACGGGAAAGAACTACCGGGGATTACACGTGCGAACGCATGTGCGCCCGATCTGTATCGTTCGAACGATAGTGGGGGTAACCCGGTTAATCCGCTCGCGAGCCTCTTATCCGGATCAGCAATTAGTCCCTCGTTTTGCTTTAAATCAGCCGGCTGATTTTTATTCACGGCTCTATCGACAGTTTTCGATCGAATTATCGAGAATTGGAAAAAAAATCGAAGTATCGAGGACATGACGTGGAGTCGTGTTGCTCTTAAACTCTAATATGCTCCACTAAAATCTGTCGTAAGTGTAATTATCGGGCGGAGAGCTTACACAGTAAAAAAAAGTTTGTACTTTTTACAACTTGTTATAACCATTTTTTTTTTATTTTAAAATCGCACAATCTGGCTGCCGTTTTACAAACAAAAGTTCAAACTAGAATTGTTAATGCCACGGAAAATAAAAGGACAGGTTTGTATATTCAAACCCGAACGAACGACTTCGTCATTGTTTAACAAAATTACTTTTACCAAACTTGGTGTTCCGATTTTACGAAATTATTTTTTACCGTATAGAAACCTGTTGATATTAGTATGTATGTATTTATTTATTTGGTATATAGACAGGCAATGCCCATTTACAGACCAAGCGGGGAAAACCCGACGATCAAACAACCCTTCGCCAATATGGAGAGTTTACAAATGAGATTTGAGTGTAAAATGAACGCTTTTACAAATGAAAAATAATACATGTTAGGAATTTGAGAGGAGTTCGCGGTAAACATAAGAAAAAATTCGAATAATAGTATGTATATAATACCGGTATTGCAGACAGACGGACGAAGTATCGAAGAGAGAAAACATATGGAATTTACCGGAAGCCGAACCCGGATTTTTCCGGTACTGTGTAAGAGCGTTAATGTCACTTATATGTTTCTCTCATTCGAATAGTCCTTTTATACGCAATGCAGGATCTTTACAAAAGTGCAGTATAAAAAATTGTGGTAAACACCAAAAAAAATATGTACTCATTTTACAAAGGAATGCTTAACTTTACAAAAAAAATAAAAACAATATCCACAATTTAAAGGTCCAACGAAATGATTTTTTGCCCCGCGCGCCATGAAAATTATGCGGTCGGTCATGTCGTTTCTTCGCCAACTTTCCATCCAAATTCATTAAAAAAATATATTCCCCAAAATACTGCATCGTATTAAACGAAACGGCGAAACGAGCCAGGCCATTCATTACCGAAAAAAAAGAAATTCTCACCGTGAAACGATTTGCCGCTTAATAACGTGAAAATGGGAACTAAAAAGAAGAGCGTAAAAAAAAAAAAAAGAAAGAATAATCACTGCGGTGCGCTTGCGGGCGTATAGGGAAAGCGAGAAACGACGCATTGCGAAAAAGAGCGGGGAGAGAGCACAAACGCGTTAATTATACCGCGGTGCATTTCGCGGTCTGGCGTCATCACGTGCTATTTCCGCCGTTGAATTATTCCAGTGGGGTGGTCGCGAGCTCGGTGGAAGAGCCCTCGTCTTCCTCTATCAGCCTCCTCTCGCCTCCTCTCGACCGGGCTTAAACCGTGAGTGAGCCGAGCAAGAGTTTTGAATGCGGCGCGAAAGCTCGGTAACCGGAAGCCGCGGTCGAAGTACGGCGAGAGTCGGTCCGGCGAGAGGAGCGCGCGCGAGAATCGCGGAACGAGGAGGCTGAGCGACCGCGGATTAAAGTGGGTATCGAGAATGCAATATGCAAGTTGCGCTCCCCACCCCGTTTTCATCTCGGAGTCTCTGCTCGTCGGCGCTACCGGATGGGTATCCAATCGTCGCCTCTCGCCGCGGTCGCGGCATCTCTCTCGGTCCATCTCGCGAGAGCGATGCAACTGCACGGCGCGTGAGCGGTTCACCGACACAAGAAACAATATCAGGAGCGAGAGAGGGAGAGCGATTGCGAGCGTGTCAGCCGAGCGATAAGGAAGATCGCGAGACCCGAGGCTGGTTTATACATGTGTTGCACGGGGAGCGAGAGATGCGAAGGGCAAAAGCGCCGCTAGAGATACGCTCTTGTCAGCGGGCTGAAATACGCCCGATCGACTTAATGCATATACACGTTGGCGAGTCCCGATGGGCCGCGATATTGAGAGGTACAATCTCGCTCAACGGTCCGCCGAGTGGTAGTTTAACGGAATAGGCTCGAATGTATATATATATATATGTATATATAGTTATATGTAGGTAACGCGGCTTTCCAGCATAATGAGACCGTGTTCGGACGGTAAAAACTTGCTCGTTTCGAGCAACTGGATATCGATGAAGCACTGACATTTTTATAATGCAGAGACTCGTGTGCAGTCGATCATACATTCGGCGGAGCGAAATATGTTTGGATATTGATAATTTTTTATTTTCTTCACGACGAATTACGCAACTTACGCGAATGGCAGCTTTCCGCGGCGGTCAATGATACTTCGGTCTGTGAAATTGAATCGACGAGCGAGCTGTGCAGTTTCACGCGCCTTTCCCGTTTTCATTCGTACTGTATTGGAAATCACGATTCGCCGATCGTCGATCATACGGTGCTCGCGGGATGCAGACCGTAGATCGGCTCTGTAATATCGATAGAACATCTGTATAATGGGCGATGAAACGCAACGGTCTGCAGATCAACGATCGTGATTCGCAGTTCAGCGGCCGAGAAGTGGGTAGCGTTCGAAAATTGCAATGGGGCACGAATCAAATTTCTCGTGGATGGAGCGAGAGAGAGAGAGTGAGACGAGGTCGATGCGGTATACACATATATAACAGGTATCTGCTACAGAGGAGGAAGTGGATCGGTTAGCGAGATTCTAGGAGCAGTCGAAGGTTCGCGATAGCCGACGAAAGGTCGTGATCAGATAATCCGAATCTCGGAACGAGTTGGATCTCTTCTTCTACTTCTATCTATCCTTCTTTTACTTTTTACTCTTAAATATATTTTTTTTCTTCTATCTGCGTTCTTCTCACTATCGCCGCTGCTGTACGTTCGTTCTCTCGGTGAGCCCATATCCGCGAGCCGTTCGAATCTTCCGAGGCGGAGGCTGCGACGCGCGGAGCTCTTTCACGCTTCCGGCGGCGATGCGGGCTTTTTCACCTCCGGGAGCTGCGCGGCACCGATAATACATTATTCGAGGGAGAGAGCGCCAGAAGCGAGATAGCGGCTAGCCCGAGAATATAAAAGCGATGGAGGAAAGCCCGCGGTGGCTGGTAAAGGATCGCCTCCGAGGCCGTAAGTTAGTTAAACCATCCGCCGATTCCGACGATATTTGCTCGGGGATTGCAAAAGGACTTCGAGTTATATACGTCGCTCTTCGGACTCTCTGTCTGGACGAGTTCATCCACGTGGGAGAAATGGTACATATATAAATCGTACAGAAGGGAGGGAAGTGCGCCATTTTTGCCGATTGTGAAGATCGCTGCCTGAGCGAAGCGAGAACCAAAATCACAGGAGGTGAAAATCCGCTTCCTCCTGTGTAGTGCAGGATACTTTTTTCGACTTCATTAAAATAACCACATTTCTGGACTCGCAAGATCGTCGTATTCGTCAATGACCGTTACTCCACTCGGGCGTAATAGGCCGCTTATGTATCCGAAATGGATATCCTATATATATGTGTGTCCTGGGATTTACCGGGCTAAATCCGAAAAATATATATAAGATACTGAACTTTTTGCGCTGATATACATTTTACACATCTGACATATATTTCATCTCCATGGGGGGAACCAGCTTTTACTTATCTGCCTGGTTCTGATTACATCTCCGTGCAATCTCCCGGTTTACTTCGCGATTCACAGAAGTGACGTTAACATCCGTCCGCCCTTATACCTCGAGTCTTCCGTCTTCGTCGACTCCACTCCGACTGCTCTGAATAACCTATGCGTACTCTACTGTACTATAATATTCCACGCTCGCCTATGCCGTCGGAAGAGCGCCGGGAAACGAGCGAAAGTTTTATTAAGCAGCATCCCAAAGTACCCTTAATAGCTCTCGTCGAACTTTCCGCCAGAATTATCCGACCCGACGTTGTTTGACCTCAGCCACGAGTTACATAATCGCTCAAAAGAACTTTATCACGCTGACATGAACATTTTCACGAAACGACAGATTAATTAACATTCGGAATCATTTTATTCAACGATTTTTCCTTTAATTGTTATTATTTTTATTATTACATATTTTTTGAGATAATTACAATGTCGAAAGAACAGAAACGAGTCGTCAATCCTACAAGGCATTCGCCTAGATATGCGATACACTGTTCCGCCAGTGCGATAGTCGGTTTCCGCATAGGAACGAGGTCGTGCTAAAGTTGGATTCGGGATTATACGCAGACGGGCGATATCGCGTGGGTTAAGTGCGCCAGGAACGATTTGAAGGATAACCGCGGACATAATAGTTGCATTATCGCTGGCCGACGGGGCATTTGCCCCGGGCGTGCTGAAATTAATCGGTTTGGCATAACACGTATTACCCAGACGTGCCGAATCGCGAAAGGTTTATAACTCGGTTGTTTCGCGCGGCGCGTGCCAACGAAACGACCTGCGGGCGATCCGAGGCGCTTCGCGAAACTGCGCTTCCGTCATGCAACACACACCGATGCATTAAAAGTCTCTCGTCGGATCTTCGACCATTTGTTCTCTCCCAACCCCCGCGGACTCTATCGATCTGCTAATACTGCCATAAAAAAAGAGAGAAAAGAAAACAGACGCGTGGCGTGTACAATGATAATTTTTGCTCATTATATTTCCTTGTCGTTGGGATCTCGCGTAAGTCGAGCAAACACGTTCGCGGATTACGTGTATACGAATGAGCTAGAGTATGCATGTATGCATGCAGTGGCACGCGAGAGCAGCGTGCTCGTACTGCTTTAGCAGCGAAAGTTTCAGCCGTGAGAATGCGCTGCACAAGATCGCATGACCAAACGGCGCCACCCTTTCGCTTCACCCTCGCTCCGCTCGTCTTTCGCTCTTCCGCTTTTGGCTCCCTCGTTCGTGTGCCTATGTATGCCTGTGTGTGTGTGTGTGTGTAGATGTATCGCTCTTTCCCTCTTCGTTAAACCCTTTAGCCCGAACTTACGGTGCCCACCAGGCTTACCGGCCCGAACGCGATCGCTTCCGCTTTCCATTAACTTGTTTCGTATGCAGCTAATTTGCATGTCTAACGGCAGCGCGATAAAATTGGTCAACGTTGTAACTGTGCATGGACGGTAATGCCGAGGTATATAATGTACGCTGTGGCTGAAGCCTCACTCGATTTAACGGCGCGGCCCTTAGGCATCGATGTCGAAACTGCTCGGGCATTATTGGCAAGGATTTCAACAGGCCGGCCAAGAAAATTAGAAGCTCATAAAAATATAAAACAAATTTAATCGAATCGATGAAAAAATTGTTTTTTTTATTACCTCGAAGGAAAAAGGCAATAAAAAAATCTCGGTACTCTTTTTATTCGATCGACTATAACTTCGTTTTTTAATCGTCACCGCAATATCGTAGATTCGGAGTTGCTCGGGAAGTATTGGCGCGAAGGATTTCGACAGGCTGGCCAAGAAAATTAAAAGCTCATAAGAATATAAAACAAATTCAATGGAATTCATAAAAAAAATTGTTTTTTTTTATTACCTCAAAGAAAGAAGGCAATCAAAAAATCTCGGTACTCTTTTTATAGGATCAACCATAACTTCCTTATTTACATTTTTTATTTTATTTACTTTTTAATCGAAACAGCAATATCGTTGAGACACGAGACGTTCCCGTACAAGAAGCGCGCGAACCTGTGCGACGGAGATCCTGTGCGGATGCTCTTCCGCGCGCACGTGGGTGGTTCGACGAATCCTTCGGAAGAATTCCCAATCTCGCCAGAGTCCGGCAAT
The DNA here is from genome assembly GCA_964017025.1 of Stenichneumon culpator. Taxonomy (NCBI): domain Eukaryota; kingdom Metazoa; phylum Arthropoda; class Insecta; order Hymenoptera; family Ichneumonidae; genus Stenichneumon; species Stenichneumon culpator. Next base: position 10,982,512 of record OZ024772.1, read on the forward strand.
TCCGGTGGGAAATTTCCGAGTCGAATCTTGCACGGTACGATAGACACACGAAAAGCCCACTTTTCCGTCCCTTCCGTACCTTTCGTATTCTCACAAACGTTACCCTCCCCCCTCTCCGTATCTTCCACACTCCCGACGGATAATCCCGACCGTCTTGCCGGCTTCTTTCGCTGCCTTTGATCCGTTTCTATAAATATTTATTCGATTCGTTCCGTATTCCCGCGCACGCGGTGCAACCCCCCCCCCCCCTTCTCTATCTCTATACGTCTCCGAGATACACATCTGAGAAACTTTTTTCCATAGAGCTCGGTAAAACTTGTTTGACGGAAACATTGGAATAAGAAAAAACAAGAAAAGAAGCAAACCCTATAAGCGAAAAATATGCGAAAGTCTGTAGGAACCATCTTCGCTATCGTATACATAAACCTCGTGTATTAGGAGAAAAGTAGGAAAAGAAGGGTTGCGAGGATATCGTCGAAGGTGAAAACGGAACGAAGAAATCGAGAAGGTGAACAAGAGGAGGAGGAGAAATAGAGCGTATTGCGGATTCTACGCGACCGCGACAGTCCGCAGAAAATCGGTGGGATTCTCACGAGGGAGCAATGCGAGCAGATCGAGTCCCGCGACAATCCCGACGAAACACTTTTCCGCAGACTCGGAGTCGAGGCAGGAGCAACAACCCGCTCACCGGTCCTTTTCCGCCGGGGTTTTCGAGACGCCTCGTTTGAAATGGGCGAAACAGCTTTCGCTGTTTCGATATTGCCGGCGAACGATGCCAAAAGCCGGTGGAAAACCAGTAGGGATATATTTCGCTCAAGAGGCGGAAGGGAGCTTTGACTTTGCCACTCAACTTTGCCCCTTCGTCGGTGCGCTTTGCCGTGCTGTTGTTACACACTCGGTCTCTTTGCACTGTTCCTCGCCCTTGTGACAAAGCCGGCAAATGTTTCGAGAGATCGGCACCTCTTCGTTCCTCAATCTCGCTTCGCCGACACTCTCGGCGTCTTCGCTCATAAATTGGCGAAATTTAATCAAACTTTGCCTCCGGGAGTCGTTAAGCCGCGGGAGGGCGAGGCAGTGGCAACGATCTCAGGATCCGGCAGTCAGGTGCAACCGCAAACGTCGGTTTATACGTACCGGGGGAATTTACAGATCGTACCGGTCAGTCGAAAGCAATACATGGAAAAAAATTGTGATTTTAATGCACCGGACTAGAAGCTTCTGTACAAAGACGAGTATATTAAATTTGATATACAATGGTGATGAAAAATGAATATACTTTTTCATTGAAGTTAAAGTGAATTGTAAAAATTTGAAGTATTTTCATAGTAAAATTAAAGTAAATTATTAGACATAAAATATTTCCAATGATTTTAATATACAGAACATTAATTTTTCATCGCGATTGTATTTGAAATTTAATATACCAGTTTTTGCATAAAAAATTTCCAGTCCGGTACATCAAATTTCATACGAATTTTTTTTTTTTCACAGTGTCGAACCTGTCCTTATTTTTCCTACGATTTCTTCGAGTATCAAATAAACCGGCGAAAAATTATGTTTTTGATATAAAAACACCGTACGAAAGGAACGTTACCTGAATGGTTTTCGAATGCGTTCGTACAGAGACGACAGTAATCCTCGCGCAGCCGCTCCAAAGCCGAGTGCTCCGCGAAGTCTCGAACCCGACACTGTCGAAGCGGGGGAGTTCGATTTTACCGTCAATGTTATCAAGTCTCACATCTACCGCAGTTCTCCGAGTGGGTATTATACGCTGCGGCGTTACTCGAATCTCCCGCGTAGGGTATATCGAGGATCGTATGGCGCGGAATATTTTCCGTATGATTAAAGTTCCGAGTAATCAACGTTCTCGATGGCACTCTCCTCTCGATAGACGATCGCTCCGAATAGCCTAGAGAGATAGTGAAAAAGGGATCAAGAGAGAAAGCGGGAGAGCGATCGAGATCGAAAACCATATGACCCAGTTTAAAAAAAAATCGCGAGAGCCGCGTTGGCTGAAAACTCGAGAGGATCCTCTTTCGTTTTTTTTCCGCCCGAGTCTCCATCGCTCCCTCTCTCGAGGACCGAGATGGAGGATCGGTGTATCGAGAAACATCATACGCGTCACGGAAGCCCGTACGCGTCTGTCATCGACGTGGAAAACGCTTCGCGATATGCCAGCGCTATTTACGGAGAGCATCCGAGGGAGCCTCGCGAAACTGCAGGCCGCGTATTGCATCGGAACAGCCTTAATCTTTGACTAATCCCCGCGAAGCCCCAGCACCGGAATCGCCCGGCGAAATCTCGGCTGAGCCGGAACCCGAGGTTTAATACCAGCCAGTACCCCGAATCCGGCGAGGACGGTCGGCCGTGTATCACGTAATCGTAAGTCCCCCGATGCAACTGCATCACTCCGAATTCTCCGCTCGCTGCAAGCCCGGAGGACTCGCCGACAGCGAATCGTCTCCCTCTGTTACATCATAAATCGATCTGCATTATCGAATTCTACGTAATCCTTCTCGGTCATTCGCGCATTAGAAAAGAACGACTGGCGATTTACGCTCGTCTCGATTCGATCGCCGCTTCTACGTCGCCTTTACCTGGGACGCAAAATGATCGGCTTACCGGTATTATAAAGCAACCACGACACAATAATAAAAATAATGTACGATCAGCGCGGTTCGATTATTAAGGCGGAATTGAACGGCGAGACTGTCTGCTCGAGGATTTGGTTCGGTCCGAAGTTGGAGTAACATTCATCGAGTAAACGAAGCCAGAGTAAGCAGCGATCGCAGTTCCTCAAGCTTTCCGATGCAACTACATCACTCGAAATTCCCCGCTCGCTGCAAATCCGGAGGATTCGCCGACAGCGAATCGTCTCCCTCTGTTACATCATAAATCGATCAGCATTAGCGAATCCTACGTGATCCTCTCGCTCATTCGCTCATTAAATAAAAAAAGATTGACGATTTACTCTCCCCGCGACTCGATCACGGTTTCTACGCGCGCTTTAGCTCAAACGAAAAATGATCTGCGGACCGGTACGATAAAGAAAAAAAATGTACGGCCGCCGCGGTTTAATTGTTAAGGCGAAATTGGACGACGAGACTGTCTGCCCGAGGATTTGTCCCGGTTCGAACTTGAAGTAACAATCATCGAGTAAACGAAGCCAGAGCCGCAGTTCCTCAAGTTCTTCCCGGCCGATCGGAAGTCTTCGGAAGAGTTGCAAGCAAAGCCGAGGCAGCTTCGTTGAACTGTTATTACTTCTCGCGAAGATAGTTTGCGAGCCGGTAAAGCGGCAAGCAAGGGAGGCGGTCTGAGAGTTTCTACTGCGTGTTCTTTGATAAGATCGTTCACAAAGCCCTCTTGCTTCGATCCCTTTCACACTTTTCTCCGAGCTACTCCTCTCCGGAGCCAAGTTCGCTGAAGAAGCCGGCCAAAGGGTACCAAACTCTCCCGCATCGTCGTCGTCGCCTGCGTTCCTCCCTTTCTCGTCCTCGTTACAGAGCAGCAGATAACTCTCTGCTTGTCGTTCGATACTAAAAAAAAATATCCTCTCTCAAATGTATATAACACTCTTTTCCCGCCCCGGGACCGCGGACTGTACGTACGTCGAAACAATTTATCCGAGAAAGAAAAGCTCCACGAGAAGGCGCCGAGAAAAAAATTAATAAAAAAAAACGTCGCATCCCTCGACTATCCAAGACTTCCGGCAGTGTTATTTCTAGTCCGATGCATTTCCGACCATTATTAAATTTCCTTTTCCCCCACCTCCATCCGAAGATTTCTCTCGCAGAAATTCACTGGTCTCGCCAATCCCGCTTCCGCTGCACGATCCGCCTTTTCCACTCCTTCTGCTCTCCATTTACCCTTTATATTTTTCCGCGAGCAGTAACAGATATTTGCGGGTTTTATTTTCTTTCTAGTTTTTTTAATCATTTTTTTCTTTGCCACCTGCCCGCAGCTGTTACCCGTAGCCCTGCCCGCTCTTATCTCTATACAATTGTCTTATTACCCGCTCTTTCGCTCCGCACTTCATCATTCTTCGTGTAACGACGGCGAAGGAAAGAGACTTCCGTAACTTATTTTACTCACAGCAACATATCTTCGTCGCGTCGATGTCCGTCCGAGTCGAGGGTTTTTCATTCAGCTCCGATACCTTTTTGCACCCGACTGCCTCGCCGCTCGCCGACGAATTCAATTATCCTTTTTACAATCCACCGAGAAAGTATATAATGGCGAAGAAAGAAATGGAAAATAGAAACAGTTATCCCAAAACGCTATACGACACCGTGGTTGATATGTTTCTCTCGGAACTATTTTCTCCCGCCGTCTCGCAACCCCTTTTCCTTCCTCACTCTCGTTTCCTCCGCTATATCCCGTCAGATTTCCGCTTTCTACCTTGGTAACGACTATCGGAAAGCGGAGACGCTAAACTAGATACCGTCAGTGTGATAGGGAATGGGGAATGGAAGTAGAACCAGGTCAGCCCAGCCAATCCCGATTGCGAGGCACACCAATCTCCCTACCGGCTCACCTGCTGCTACTGCTGCACCCACTCTCGGCTTTCTTCCTCTCTAACTCTATCTACCGATACCACACATACATATGTGTATATATATACATATATATATATATATATATGTATATAATTCTTTCCTTCACCTTTTCGAGGTTTTTTCTTCGTCCACTTTTTTTTCTTCTCGTTCGTACTCCTTTACACGGGCTATCCTTCGAGCGGCAGAGTATCCAGCAGCTTCTCTCACGTGAGGATCCCCAGGGGAAAGAAAGAAACGGTCGTACTCTCGCGCGTACCGACAAACAAGACTGGGGGATGAAATCTCGCGAAATGCAATTGCGCGCACCGAGCAGGCTATGCCGTGGAAGAGGTCTCAGCGCCGTCGTGCGGACGTGCACCCTTGTGAATCGAGGTTACAGCGCGCAGGAAGAGGTAGCTGATTTCGCAAAATGATTCTAATTCCCCGCTGAGTACAGTGCGAGTATCGCAAGAGAAACCTCGCTTAAAAGTGAACATCGTAAAGGGCGTTTCGAAATTGGGAATAAAACTACGGTAGCAGAGATTTTCTAGATTATTCATCGAAGCGATTTTTATGGATTGAATCGCACTTTATCGATCAGATTCGAAGCGTCTCATTAAAACGCTGTATCCATCGAACGCTTCAACGAAACCTCGCAAATTCCGCTAGAAATCCTCGGAAGGCTTGTACCTTTATTTGACAATTTTTTCAATTTTTTTTTTTCTTAAACTGTTTTCCCAGACGATATCGTGTCGTTTCGGGAGAAGTGCTTGATTTACGCATCCGAGGATATATATTGTGACGACCGAACGCACGAATAACACTGGTATTTGGTTTTGGGGCGGATATTATTAATAATGATAAACGTTAATTATCCCCATCACGTAATGCTACACGTCTGTCCGCTTTGAAGGTCTCATCAAGACTCGCCAACATGACGATCGATCTTGTATCGATCGTCCGTTCTTTCGTCTATTGTCAAACCTAACTAATATCGTGTGCCTTAACTAATAATCCTCGACGTATTCGTCACAATATTTGACTCAAGGGATGAAAATTTATGATTTTATTTTATGATGAAAATTTATGGCCGCAACACCTCGCGCCTCTCCTGTACGATAAACCGCGATTAACATTCCCGTTTTTTTATTCAATACAAAAACTATGAATATTTATAGCGGGCTTTAAGGACAGTTAACATTTTTTTGATTAACCGTAATGATCGAGGCAACTCCTTGTCAGCGGTCGTTGCAGATAAATTATCATCAATTTACAAGAGAGAATCGAGTGTTCCGCGGGTTGACGGTGAAATCGCGTGCACGGGCTAGCATGAAAACACGAAGTTGCTGCTGGCGGAAATACAGACGACGATCGAGGTCGTCCCCGTTAGCCGTGGCGGGGCCAACCGAGGGCACCAAACCACTACCAGCGCATACGGACAAAACGGCAATGCTCCTCCGCAACACATAGATTTATATATACCTGTGTATACACTAAATACATATATATCCCAAAATTAATTTTACGCCGGTACGACGATGAGGCTGGGCTAAAGCCATTCAATGCGCAACGAGGAAACGCGACCGGTGGTTGACGCGGTATTAATACCCGATTCCTTGTATAGGGTTCCTGCCCGAATTCATACAGCGACTGCAGTGCACAGACACGAAACGTAGAGTGTCGGACACAAAGCGACTGGATGTAAACGGGTTAGAACTGACTAGTCGGTTAATTCGTCGCCTATACCATTTATAATTCAGTACGCAATCGTCATTCGCAATGATAGAAGCCAAAGGCATTTCGACATGGAGGTTATCGTATTCTCCGAATGCTAATTTATTAAATTATTAGCTCCGAATTAGACCCGCGAATGTCGACAATACGCTAATAATAAGGTGAATATTACTGTTACCAGTGTGTTGTAAAAAAAATAATAATCGCCATCCGGCACGCGATAAACCGTGCGAAGATTATCGCAAGAGAATCGGGAGAACTTGACGAAAAAGTTGCGAAGCGATTTTGAAGAACGAACCGAAAAGAAAGGGTGAACGAGGTACGAGCGAGGTGACGCGAGGGCGAGACGGCGAGGGAAGGAGCCTTGCAGCCGGTGAACCGACGAAAGCTAAGGCGTCGACGGATCGATGGGTGTAATTAAAAGTTTAAGAATTCACCGTGAGTTAGCGACGTCGATAACGCGCAATCCGGCGAGGCAAGGCTCGCGTGACCGTCAGACGCTGATAGGAGGAACCTGCGGGGGTTTTCTGCACACAGACGAAACCATACACTTGTACACACACAGACAGAGCTCGAGCCATTCGACGAGAGAAGCGTCGTTTTGCCCGAAGAGCTCGAGACCCTCCCGAGAACCCAGCAGGCAGCCGAGTTACTTCAATTCCCTTTTATCTCCCGATAGACGCGACTCTCCTTCCCCCGCTTTCCTCCCTTGTTCTCTGTGCCCAACCTGCCAATCTGATAACGCTTATAGTCGCTTCAACTGTTAAAGTAACTCTCACACCACTTTCTCTGCCCCCCCCCCCCCACCCCTCCTCCCGCGACCCCCCTGTACAATCTACGACTAATTAACAGTTACTTAACTGTACTTAATCACTCGGCTCTGGGAGGTTTTACGTATGTTAAATAAACTCAGTGCCTTACGTTTATCAACGTGGGTGTCCGAGTCACTGAACATCCTCTATGCAACCTTGGTATGCATGAGATACGCTCCAGAGTAAATGAAAAATATTCTCTGTAAAATCACTTCCGGTTTCAAATTTTGGTTTGGGAACGGATGTGACGTCATACAGGAAATACGTCCTTTCCGGTTTGAAAATTGATCTTTTCGACCGGAAGTTACATCATACCGAAAACACGACACTTTCGGTGGAAAAACGAGATTTTCGAAAGCGTAAATGACGTGTTTCCGATATGACGTCAGAAACCTCGATTTTCAAACTGGAAGTGGCATTTTCCTGTGTGACACTTTTAGTAAAAAACCGAGATTTTGAAACTCGACGTTACGGTTTCCTGTATGACGTCAATTCAGATTTATAGGTAAGTGAGATTTGAAAACCGGAAGTGACGTTGCAGAATTGTCTTCTTTTTTCTTTTTCTCAAGAATGCATCTCAAATGCAGCCAGGCCCAGAAACGTGTGAATTAAAAATCGAAGCAAAGTGGGTAAAAGAATTTGTCAGCTAGATCTCAAATGTATTTAGAATTCAACCCAAACGTAGCCAGCGACGCAAACAGATGAATTAACGATGAGATTCCCCATCACGGCGTGTTTTCGAAATATCGTCGTTGACATGCTGGTAAGGGCGTGCGTGTATCCAGCAACATATCGCAGATCGGGGAAGGTGGGACACCCGCGTCGAAGAAATTGCGAGGGTAAACCTAGGCCATACGGGAACTCAGATCCGTCCGATTTGATAGAGACGCAAAGCCCGTAAAAATACAATGTGTTTAGAACGCAAAGTTCACCGGATGCGTCACGCGATCGGATAGGCTATTCTCAAAAAGGCATTTATATAGAGTTTTATGTCTGACCCGTCTACATATAACTCGCGCTACGCTCAGGAGGACCCATCGTTTGTTGCCCACGATAAAATCGCGGTGTCCTGGCGCTTATTTTATATACTTTTCCCCGTTCTCTGTCACATTGATGACTCAACTGCGGCGAAGCGTTTTTCGAAGTGTCCGCGGGCGGGCCAAGGAACGTGCGGGTAAAGGTCTGTATCGAACGATCTTTTCTCAACGTACGTGCGCACGCTCGCGAGTGTGTGTATTTTCAGGCCCTTTTGCCCGAGTCCTCGAGATCCCCGAGATCGAGATCAGCTGTATGGATTCTCTCTCGAGTCTCGGGTTACGTGTGCACCACCGTCCGATGTTCACAGTGACCGCGAGAGGCCCGCGGTCTGAGAGCGAATCGACTGTGAATCGCTCCGAATGAATAAGAGCCGCGAACTCTCATACTCCGGAAAAGACATGAGAATAACGATAGAGGAAAAAAAAAAAATTAAAAAAATATGCGAGAGGTGAGAAAGAGAAAAATAATAAATAAAGAAGTGCGTTCGACCGCAGGACGCGATACCCCTTCGATGGTTTACACCGCGCAGGTATATACGTATTCCCGATAAAAGGCCGCCTCTGCCTTCGATTTTTATCGTCGTCGATTTTTATCGATACTCAACACCGATATCTCATCCTCAACGAGTCACGCAATATGTATATCAGGCAAGACCGGCGCGATTCGACGCACCGGACCTCGCGCGAGACACGGCCATTTTTTTTTACATGCGGACAAACATCTCTTCTCTGTGTGTGCCAGTGGAATTTTTTTTTATCGCACGATAGTAGGAATAAAAATTTCGAGCATTAAAATTTGAGGATAGAATTACAAAATGCATCGAGTAAGGTTGGTGAACAGCTTCTCTGAACAACTTGCTATCTGTACTACCGTACGGAAATAATCGAGTGCAACTCTGGGCTCTTTTTTGCATCTGGCAGGTACGGAAATAATCGAGTGCAACTCTGAGCTCTTTTTTGCATCTGGCAGGTGTCGATAGAGCTCGCATTTTTTTTCTCATTATTAGCGCAGGTAAAACAGTGTCAAACTTTTGGTAGTCACGGGCATTGATTGACTGCTGATAATTCGGCTATTAGAAATCGGATCCGCACGAGTCGGTAGATCATCGGGCCCGAAAGCTATGAGGCATACGGACGGAACGTCAGGATTATCGGCGATTGCCCGGAGAGAATGGCACATTATCGGATTACCAGAGTGATTAAGCTCGCTCGCATGTCGAATGAACGACGGGGACGTGGTAGGCTGTAGTCCATACCAGAGGCATATATGGACGGACATATTATATATATTTATATATATACATGAACATGGATGTATAAATTTGGATGGAAAGGCCAGCCAGTCTGCGCCAAACATCGAGATCTACGCGCGGCGCGCTGCAGCCTCGAAAAGCTCGCGAGACAATTTTATCGCGATCGCGATGCAATTCGTTGCAGAAAGAATTAATTGGAGATGAAAAAAAATGACGAGAGAAATTACGAAATGCCTTCGAAACTGTAATAAATTGGACGAAGGCCATTTCGCTAGGGGGTTTCTTTTAATTTTTGCAAACGGTCTTCGCGCGAGCTGGAAGCCACTGTTGGCTGATACGAGTCTGAGCTACGCGTCGTTTCGATAAACGAGTGTGATAAAGTACGCGGTAAGGCGAAAGGACCGGACGAGATCCTCCTCGGGCGAGAGAGATCCGATCGTTCGCCGTGTCTTTTGTAAGGTTTGGCGCGCGTTATCTGGACATTCCTCGACCGCAAATTATTACTTACCGTCACTTTGTGCTGCGTATCGAATTCCGGTGATTCGATCCGATATTAAAAGCTGTCGGTCGAGACCAAAAAAAGAGCTCCATCTCAGCCTCGTTATTCGCGATATTGGGGGCGACGTTCATAAGAGAAAGCCTTGAAAGACTCGCGACGAACTTAAGATGCTCATACAGCTTTATCCGGATAGAAACGTGTCTCGGTTGGAACTTTGAAGGTGAAAAAAAAAGTCGATCAACTTCTTCGTTCCCAAAGTTTTGTGCGTCTTTCATGCCCAAATCCAATTTGTTAATCCAACAGGCCGGAGAGATGAGGCATACTGGAGGATGGAAAGAGTAAGTGACTTACCGTGATCTTCAGATCGTGGTGATCGCAGGTGTCGTACTGTCTGCTGAAACGAAGCACCGTGTGGGTCTTGTTCTCGTAGCCGAGCTGCAGGTAGTAGTCCTGACTCGAATCCATCTGGGGATCTCTGTTGGCATCCTTCACGTGGCGATCCTGCAACATTTACAAATATTTCATCGTTAATACAATATATCATTGGCGAAACAGTTTTTTCTCCGTCGTCAAAAAATCCGTGTCCAAAATAACAGGCATTTTCGATATGTACTGTTGTCGCTTAATAAACGCTCCCTGATTGGCTGCCGAACGAAGTTGAAGTCATTCGATGAGCATTTTCAATCGAATAAGCCAGAGCATGTGTTTGACAGTTCTTGTAGTTAAAGTTGTTGTATTAAGACTGGGCATATCCTTTTTCATAGAAAATAACATCTTATCTATAAAAGTGAAAAAATAATAAACCGAAATCTGAGATTTAAGGATACTAGCAGCGTGCGATCTCTGCTAGTTTATTTAAAAAAAATTAACCTTATCAAGCCAATACCGAAGTGGAGTGAAGTCTCAAGATGAAACTGGAGTTCGTACTTCGGTTCGAATTTGATCTCGGAGCAATAGTTTTAGCACCCGACTTGCGTGCGTCCGGCTTGCAGTGGTCAACGTTGCATCGAGGGGACGAATAAATATTGATCGCGATGAAAGTGTTCTCATTGGCGTTATTCAGCGCGGAGTGTCTGGCGGATCGTCGAAAGAGCAGGGAAATATGAGAGCCCTCTTCGGGATCTATTCGCTTGCACTTGGCCGGTTTCCTCGGAGCCGCAAAGTACACAGAGGAGCCGGACGGTTCGCAACGAACAGCGATGCTCGCTGGAAGGAGCAGCTTCCCAGCTCGTTTCTATCTCTCGGTACACACGAATATCGGCGTGCGTTCGACCGCAAAGCGGTGATGTGAAATTGATAGTCCGACGTTCGCGACCGGCGAACTATATCGGCCAGTGCGGAGAGAAAGAGTCACGTAAAAAAAGAGAAGAAAAGAAGCAGAATGAGGGGAGAGAGAGGAAGCCGGAGAGAAAAGATCTCGGGACCGGTCAGCTCCGAGAAGTCGTTATGTCGACGCAGGAATACCGTCACGTACGGTTCACCCTTTCTCGGCTTCGAGAGGCAGATCGAGTGGACACCTCGACGGAAGCCGAGAAAGGATCTTCGGCCTTCCCGGTTCGACCCACGCGCTTACGATGTTTGTACCGTGCACAATAAACCGTACAATCATTGTCCCACCGCAACGAATCACCGGGCGCTCGTTTGAGTTTTCGCTCGAATGCAAAGCACAGAGTAAAAAAATCATTTCGTAAAATCGGCATACGAAGTCAGGTAAAAATAATTTTGTTAAATAAGTGACAAACTCTTTTGTTTATGTTTGAATGCACAAAACTCTCTTTTTAATTCCCGTGTCATTGACAATTTTAATTTGTACTTTTGTTTGTAAAACTAGAGCTGGATGATGCGTTCGGAAAATTAATAAATCAAAAATTGTGGACGTTTATGGAAATGAAATTGTTGTAAAAAGTACACTTTTTTTTACAACTTATCGTTAACAAAACGTCTACAATTCGGTATTCATTGATTTTCCCATCGCACCATCCGGCTCTAGTTTCACGAACAAAAGTACACACTACAATTGTTAATGACACAGGAAATAAAGGGACAGGTTTCCATATTAAAACCTGAACAAACCAACTTGTCACTTAATTAACAAAATTATTTTTACGAAAATTCGTATCCCGATTTTACGAAATTATTTTTTCACTGTGCACCCTGTTGAGTCTCAGCTACGAAGGAAAACTTTCCGTCGAAGCGAGGTTTCGAGAGGCAGACCGAGTGCTCACCTCGACGGGAGCTGAGAATGGATCTCCGGCATTTTCGCTTCGACCCACGCGCTTACGGTGTTTGTACCGTGCACAATAAACCGTACAATCATTGTCCCACTGCAATGAATCGCCAGCCACTCGCTTGACTTTCCGCTCGCGTGCAAAGCAGAAAATCGGATCCATTGAGTCGATACCGAGAGCAAAAAAAATGTTAATATCCGACCGAATCTGCAAGATCACACTCATCAACATAAAATTCCGAACACCAAAGTTTTCCAACCCTTTGACCCACAGTGCAAAAACCGTATGCGCGAGCTATATTTTTTTCAATTGGAATTCGACCTTACGCGCCCTATATAGGGTTGCAGGTACGAAAAACTTTCCGTCAAAGCGAGCCGACTATCCGATCCAACCCTCGGCCAAAAATACTCATTGCCAATGCCCTTTCGTCAAAGGGCTAATGAAAAATCTTTCCATTCATTTCCAATGGAAAACCATTAATTACCATCACCACTCTCTCATTGGGCGATGCAAAATTTTGCCAAGGATACACCGGCTCGAATCGCCATCGGGCTGCGAAGAGCCTGCGCCGTTCCGTCAGCTTGTTCGCGATAGATTTTCCGCGGCGATCGTGCCGAGAACTCGAGCGCGGTGTCGGCGACGTGAAACGTGGAAGGAAGGAAGGGGCGAGGGGGGCGAGTCAAGGTAGAGAACTGTGAGGATGAGAAGCGACGGAACGGACGGATAAGGAGCTCCCGCGGCAGGCCGCCGGGAACGGCTCAATCAGGATCTCGAATCGTGCTGCTTCTGCTTCTGCCTTGCCGCCTACGGTTTTCTTCGTGCCTCTGCCACTGCGACTCGCCGTTCTGCCTCGAGAGCGATCTGCCGTAGAAGAGCTCGTCTTGGTCCCGATCTCGTTCGAGGCCTATTCTTCCACTTTCTATCTGTATTTTGCTCCCAGAGATAGACAGAGAGAGCTAAGAGGTCTTCCGAGATTGGCCAAGAAAAGCGGAACGAAACAAGTCCTCGGATGCCGCACGCGAGCGCGCCTCCCTTTGTCGCCGAGGGGTCTTCGAGGCGTGTAAACCAGTAGTCAATCGGTGTCGGTACACTCTCTGTGTACATCTACGGTGAGGAATGGCAATGGAAGGTGCAGGGAATGATCGATCAGAGATAGGGAAGAAACGGGTCGAACACACCGAGCCACGGTGGGACTGTACAGAGATTACTCGCTGTTTGCAGTCGAGTCTTTCGCACGTTTAATTCATTTTCCACTCCGCTGAACTTCATTTCCTCACCGCACGATCCAGACACCCAGAAAAATAATTTATTTATAAATAAATAAATATTTAATAATATTTATAGCCCGCAAATTAATATTTATTTATTTAGTGTAAAATGAATATCTATTTAATTTTAATAAATATTTGAATTGTTATTTTTTTTCTGGGTGTAAGAAAGAGCGTGGATACTTCCGAGGCATTTACTAATTTGACATTATAATTTTTGTATTATCATTGCAGTATGACGTATCGGTTTGCCCTTTGGTGCACACCGAGATGATTTTTAAGTCCTTATTGAAAGAAAAAAAAACCAATTTCATAGACCAGTGCCTGCAACACAACAAGATCGGGTTGATCGAGCAACCCCGACCTGGTCTCCACAACTGTGGATCAATTTGCCCAAGGCTCTCGCTCCGCGCAAACAAGCGCAGCACCGACGATTAAACTATCGCAAGAAAGCTAATGAATGCAGATATATCGTCGAATCGCGAAGTCATAAGAAGCAGCATCAACGAAGATGAGGATCAGAAGAAGAGATCGTCGACGGACGGAGCAAAGATAATGGACTTCGGCCCCGGTTCTAAACGGGATCATCGGCGTCATCTTCAAGAATGCCCATGCGGGCGTCGATAGAAAGCCGCGAGACTTCGATCGCGAAGGTTGATCGGCGCCGCAGACGAATTAAGAATGTAAGTCATTCGATACGTGAGAGGGGAGAAGGCGGTGGGAGAGACAGAGCGGTCGAGAAGAAAAAGTCGACGGATCAGGCGTTGCGCCAGTCGCGGAGGCTGCCGCGAAGAGTTCCCGAAGACTAGTTTTTATCGCGAAAGATTCCAGTCCGCCGCCTCGATATAATTATCGAGGCGAAACGCGACAGAAGCGCGAGGGTGACCGCGCTCCAGCGGCCGGACCTCGGCCATATAAGCATTGTTCGCTCTTGAAGAATCGCTTGTTCTATTTTTCCGCAGGACACACGCTCTCGCGGACCCGCCAGTCGGACGGTCTCGCCGCGAGAGTCGCTTTATTAAAATTTAATTTGAGCCGTGTCGGCGATGGAACCGACGCCTCACGCGTTAGTCGCTTTTGCGTGAGTCCACGCGGGAGTCGCCGAGTCTTTTACCTTCGGCAAAAGGGTCGACGAGACGGCGAGTCACCGGTTTTGTACCCGAGTCGGCCGCCTTGGACTCGCGCGGTCCGCGCTTCGACGACCCGTACGGCTCTCAGCTTGAACCTCCGAAACTTCTTTATTTATTTTCTCTTTCTTTATTTCTCTCCGACTGTTCTTTCACGGTCTTTTATTCCGGCCTTTTTTTCTTCATTATATCCTACCTTTGACTTTGTTGTATTTTTTTATTTTTCGTAAGAGCCTTTGAGCTCTCGCGCCAGCGTGGTGTCAAGGGGAAAAAAGGAAGAGCCTGACCACGAGTTGCACCTTTTGTGCCGTTATCCACCCTCCCGACACGCCCTTCACGGGCTTCCACAAAATTTTAACACTTCCCATCTATCGTCCGGGCTACCGGTTAACCCTTCGCTTAGTTTCCGCGGCGGAACGACGGCCCAAGCTTCCAACCATCGCCGCTATTCCCGAGTCGACATTTTGGAGCGTTACATCGGGACCCTATCGGAGCCCGATGTAACGCCCAAAAATTTCTACCCAGCATCTTCTTCGCACCGAATTATCGGAGCTTGTGAAATTGACCCTCCATCAATGATCCATAAAGTTCATTGACACGAGGGATCTCGAGTCTCGGCGCCGTCACCTCGAATTCGAGCGTTCAATGTTCGTCGATGTTCGTCGGGAGAGCAATTCAGCAAAGACCACCTGCTCCAAATTCGTACGAGTATTTCTGACCTCGCTCGTCGAGCGCCCAAAATTCGTACGAGTATTTCTGACCTCGCTCGTCGAGCGTCCGGAACATCCCACTCAACTTCGGGGTTACGTTAATCAACCGTTTCTCGATTGTCGATGCACATGTTCCGCGAAGATTGCATTAACGTCGGTGATAACTTTTGCACGACATTCATCTGAGCATCTACTTGCTACAATAGATCGTGGATATATTAGGAATGTGGGTCGAGCGACCGTGTACAGACAAAGCGATGCTCGCGCACGTTGGCGGGCACACATTTATCTATCAATTAAACAGCTTGCAGCGGCACGATCGTCTCAATTTTTATGAACTTTTATATTTTCGACACTGTGAACGTGTCTTCAGGATGCAAATGTCATGAGGTTCATTCGAATGAAGATTCCTATATTCCCGTGAAAATAAACGAAGCTTCGGACTCAGTGAGCGAGAAAACGTTGAAAGAAACTTGTGGAAATAATGTATGCACGTCGGCATTTGTTTTACCTACGTTGAAGCTTCCCAAATCAGAGCCAATTGCAGACCGAAGAACGAGATGGCGTTCAATCGTTTTATTTCGTAGTTAATGAAAGTATACCAGATTAGCTCGAGCTCCTAGCCGGGAGCTAATCTGGTATCCTAGCACGGGACCGACCAGTCGGTCCCGCACCGTGCAGCCCGATAACCACGCGGGACTTTCTCGCGGCCCCTTCGAAGTGCCAATAAACCTCGATTCGCGACGTCGCGACGAAAATACACAATATCCGCTACACGTAAACTACAACCGGTCTGTACGTTTACGACAGAAGAAAAAAAAAAAACCTCGAAAGGGTTTGCCTCGTCGTCGGGTCGCGTTCGATGTCATCGTCGTTGCGGTGTTACGCGCGCGCCTGCCGACTCATAAATAACTCCAAGCATAATTGTTTTGCATTACGCTCTTCTGGCGGTTTCTCCCGCTCGAGAAACTGCACCCCATGTCGTCCCGAGTAATCGCCCTGTCCCGTTGGGACACCGTCCGAGAGCTACCTATTTGCCCGACGCTGCAGCCGCTGCGCATCGGCATACGACGTGCGCATGCGCACGAGATCCCTGCACATTCATGATAGTACACAGCGCCGATTCGCCTCGCCATTATAGAAAACATCTTGGGAATCATTTATAGTCGTATTATAGCTATGAATCTTACTGCCGGACGTTCCCTTCGCGTTTTCTCGGGCACCGGCCGAAGCCGAGCACTTTTCAGACATTCTATGCTAATTCCACGCGCTGATTTATGAGAAACTATCTCCCCCCCACGGAATTCCCGATCGGGAATCTTTGAGAGATGCACATTCGCTCTTTTCTCTCACGTGCTAATATTCCTGTGAGTATTGAATATCATGCGAAGGTGAAAAATCATTTGCTGGATACCAGTTATGCTTCGAGTTAGCGGAGCAAGAAGTCTTGGCGAGTCTCGTGAGATTCGTGATAATGTTCAATTTTTTTTTTTTTGCATTAGCTCCTTTGTCGACTCCGAACGATGTTCGGAGGAGCGAACTCGCTCGAAAGGGCGGATAGGCCGAGTTTCCGCGGAGGAAAGGATCGCACACGGGGGCCCGGGCATGATTCTTCATCCTCCGTAACGCCGGCTATGCTTCGTGCTCGTCGAGTCTATTACACCAATTACCGCGGTGGAAGTGCTTCCGATTCGATAGATTCGAGGAGAGGCAAAAACCGAGGCGTATCAACGTTGCTCGGCCTTCCATAATCCCTCTATCCGGCTTGCTTATTGCCGATATAACAACACTCCGGTTCGAGGGATCGAGGCTGATTTTGCAGTTCTAGCGCGATTCGATATTACCGACGCTGCAAATCACGCGCTCTCTCCGCTCGGCTCTCTTTCTATATGCAGCCGGGTAATATCGCACACCGGATTCACGGCTCTAACTCACGTAATGGCGGGGGTTTATGCGCGTAGAAAGGGAAAGCCGCGCTGGATGGGAAATTATTCTATACACATCTGGGCTGCGGATTGCACTGGACCGAGTCGGTCTCTATTGCCGCTGCTAAACGGCCCGCTTACTCTATACTCAACTGCTCAACGATCGAGCGCGATCCATTTCGATGGTGATCTCGTGACTCACTCTCGCATGGCCGAGGATCATTTCGGAAACGAAGGAGACCCAATGCTTCGTCGGACGATGGCATGGAATTTTTATTCATTTATTTACTTATTTTATTTTATTTTATTTTGATTTATTTAGTAGTAGTAGTCGTGAGTGTTTATTAACAATGCATACGATGCATTAACGACCGTTACAGTTATTGAAGATTTATACATTTAAACATTTATATCCGCATCCAAATATTGTCGACGCGACATCGACCAAAGTGCTTCAGCTCTTATTTATTTTGTTTCTTATTTAAATTATTATTATTTCATAGAAATTTCATTTCTTGCGCTACGTCTGCATAAACCGGTAGGAGAGCAAGGATATTTAGGATCGAGTTGGTTTCGGCCTCGTTTCATACGGAAGCAGGTAAAAAAGCGGCGCTGCATAAATAAAATGGAAAATATAATATACATCCAGTATGAAGAGGAAGGCTTGTCTATCGTGCTGCAACACTGTACACGGAGCGATGTAAATTATAAATCTGTACTCGTTCGAGAGCGCGAGAGCGCGTGTATTTCTATGCGAAATCGTATGAAATTTATACACGCCGTGCTTTCCGTGCGCGGCGAATACGCTCCGGCGCGGCAAGGGGAAGCGGTTGGGCGCAGAGGTATAAATGAACCAGATAGACAAGCGTTCGAGGCGCGGTTTAATCGACACGCGATGAAAAAAAAAAAGAACAAACTATACGCTAACAGTCCATCGAAAGACCTGCTGCGGAACTTCGCACATACGTACGAGCGGAGCCAAACCGAAACCCCGGGAAAAATGGACTATTCTCGCAAATTTTTCACGAGATATAAAAAATAAGGCTCGATAAGCGGAAGTGGTTGGGTGCAGAGATATAAATGAACTAAACAGACAAGCGTTCGTGACGCGGTTGAATCGACACGCGATGGAAAAAAAAACTGATACGCGAACATTTCTCTGAAAGACCTTCTGCGGAATTTCGCACATATGTACGAGCGAGGCAAAACTGAAAGTGGTGAAAAATTGACTATTTTCGCCAATTTTTCCCGGGAATGAGAAATAAGACTCGTCCTTAAACCGAGGATGCCGGTCCGTTTCTCCCCAAGTGGTCCGTTTCGCCCCGCTCTGTCTTCAACGTTCGCGATACCGCGAAATCATCGGGTACAGATAATCGGAGGGAAAGGACGCCTCGAGAGTCACGCGCGTACTTGTAATTTCCGTCACCTAGATTCCGCAAATTTGATATCGTTGTCCGCACCACCCATAAGTATACGCGTACGAGACTCTCGTAGGCGTAGTTTTTTCGCGTCTAACTCGAGAACCGGTACGGAAGCATTGGTCGACGCCAACGAGACGCGCGTCGTCGATTGTCATCAGTTCTATCACTACAAATAATACACCGGGGTAACTCGTGACTCCGCGTATTCCCGCGTGGCTAGGAAAGTGACCCGACCGAACACATCGTCAATAATTTATTTTATTTTCCACGAAGCGAACCTCGCGCCAGTCCTTCGTGCCGGAGCGATGCCGGTCGAACTCCCCACGGATTATATCCCTCGATGTACACGTCCGTGTGCGTGTATTTTTTTTTCTTCATTCTTTACCTCTTTGCACCTGTCACACATCGCTCTCACGTCCGGCTGGTCGACGATCCGGCCACAACAACCAAACCGACCAGCACGTACGGTTGATCAATCTTGATTCATCGAACCGTACGACCGCGAATACCCAAACGCGATTTTTACGACACGGCTTTCCTCTTTGATTAAAAATGAAAAAAAAAAAATGGCGAAATCAATATTCTATCGAGCTATGAACATAATTATCGATAGTAATTCCTTCGTTTGATAATTCCACTCTCTACCTCTAAGAGTTTTTACATTTTCGCCTATTTAATTTGATTGTATTTTTTTTTTTCGAGCTCTTTAGTCAGCAAAAATCGAAGGGGATTCGCCGTTGCTGCATGATGGATATCCGTTTAGCTTTGCCTTCCCGCGCGAGGGCTTTTCCGATCGACCGAGCAAGGGGTCGCCTTTACGAGCGAAGCCAAGTATCAATTAATCCACTGTGCGACGCGCTGCGTACGCATCATATACCGGGCACATATACCGAAGACCCCGATATCGAGATACATGCACACATTCATGTACCTCGAGACCGCGTTTTGCGGCGAAGCCTTCCGAGACTCAGGGGAATTCCCGAACGTAACAGGTGATGCGTCGTCGTCGTGCTTCCCGCCTTCAACCCGTCGCTGGATATGCCCGGCATCACGCATCAAGAAGCTCGAATCTCTGCTGGTTTCACGCGCTTACGAGCCTGCCAGGGAAGTTCTTTCTTCACGGGGACTGTATTAGTTCAACAGTGTACTTATTTTCTATACTATAAAAAATCTCTCCTACCATTACTCGACGGCCTCCGCACGCATCGTTCTTCTTTTATGCGAGGAGGCCCACAATTTCCGGTACATTCCATTCCACCTATCTCATCGGCCCCTTCGCCCATGTGAATCATAATTTTATAGATATTTTGGGAAATTGACTGTTCGTTTGTCCCAATTTTTAAGAATATAGGCGATTCTAGATTCGACCCGAAGTGACGTAATTCCAATAAAAAATTCGATTTTTAAACCGAAAGTGATGAGTTTCCGATAAATCTTCGGAAATCTAAATTTCCGGTTTCTAAATTCCATAATCCATAGCGCCTTCGACCCGTCGCTGGATATACCCGGCATCACGCATCAAGAGGCTCGAAACTCCACTGGTTTCACGCGTTTACGAGCCTGCAAGAGGAGTTCTCTTGCAGGTCTAATTATGTTGCACTGATTATATTAGTGCAACACTGTACGTATTTTCTACACCATAAAAAAATCTCCGCTGCCATTAGTCTATGGCCTCTCCGAACGCATCGTTCTTCTTTTACACGAGCAGCCCCACCGTTTCTGGTAACATTTCATTCAACCTATCTCAGCAGCCTCTTCGCTCACGTGAATAATAATTTTATATAAATTTTGGAAAATTTATTGTTTGGTGCTGAAGGACTCCGGTCGATGACCCATTGGCAATGTCTATGTGAACGTTGTAACTGCCACATAGAGAGTTGTAGGAGATATTGTATAAATGACACAATATTGTCAATAAATGCAATTTTACGACTATTACTTGATTGTTTGTTTGTCCCGATTTTCAAGGCTCCAGGAGTTCTGGATTCGACCGGGAGTTACGTATTTCCGGTAAAGCTTTGGAAATCTACACTTCAGGTTTTTAAATTCCATAATCCATAGCAAGGGCGCGAACCAAAACCGCCTGCTAGTAATATATATTTATATATATATATATACATATTTTACTAATCCCGATAGCTCTAGGGACTGCATTAAGCAGTACTGCGATAGACACGCGGCTATAAAACTTGTAGGCACTTTCCAAATATGTACAATGAAATCCAACCGGACGAATGACCGGTTGGATTGTGTAAAATAGGTTCATAAATCAGACGACCTGTGACTTTTATCGTTTATTTTACGCCCTTCCCGACACGCTTTCGTACTTCTTATTGAATCGAGTCGACTTTACCGGATGAGCATAAACCTCGGGCCGGATCACCGTGAAACATTTGATTGCATCGAATGAAGGAAAAACTTTGTACAACTGTGAAACCTTTAGGAAGAGGTGAAAATGTGGACACGCATTCGACCGAGGATAATTGATCGATTCGAACCAGTCCAATCAGCGTCACAAATAGAATTTTTTTTTCTCACAAGCTTCTCACCTCCGTCGATATTAATACAATCATATTTGAAAAAAAGTAATGTGTCGCTGATACAGGAAAAAATGAAATTTATAATTTGATGAACCATGTACAATCTCATTAGTTGAAACATGATCGATGGGATGAACGATTACTTTTTCGATGACAATATTAAATACAAAAAAAAAAAAAATTCCAACAAAGTTTGTTAACTAAAACTTAATATTCGTCGACGAGCTCGATTCTTTGTGCGTTTAATGCGATATATTTTTCTCTCAAAGTATACAACGTGTCCCTTATCAGCTAACCTCATTTTTTATTTTTCGACCCAGGGAACTGGCTTGTACGAGATGCAGGTACGGGAAGGAGTCGAGAGCGATGTGTAACACGTGTACCAGCGGGGAGTCGACGTGCCACCGAACGATGTCCCGGCATACGAATTATCGTTGTTCCTGTTTCGCCGTCGCTTCCTCGCCTCATACCGATTCGGTTGCGAGAAAAGAGATACGAGATAGCGGTGGGTGATGCTGCAGTTCGCGGTGCGGGGGTTTCGTTGTGAGTTTCACCGCGACACGGCAACGAGATAGAGAAGAGATCCTGCCCAGCATCCCTGCAGGACCTCGTCGTCGTGCATCCGCCGTAACATGTAAGACACACGGCGGAGAGCGACCGAGGTCGCTATCCAACATGCAGGAGCGGAGTCGGAGCTCTCATACGTACAGGCGAAACTGTGTCGAGAGATGCATGAGGAGGATCGACGACGCGTCTCGCCCTCTTCGTGGCCCGGGCCATCGCCCGGATGGTGCAGAAGCACGAGAAACCGGGCCAAAAGGATCAAGAAGCAGAAGCACGGCATTTCTCCACGTCCGCGCGCCGGTCCGGCCTCCTCCGTGTGCTCGCCGGGCTCCTTATCGTTCGCACATGCCGCCACGGATCTTCCTCGGAAGCTGGAGTCTTCTTCGCGGGAATAGCGGAGGGCTACTGGAAGCGGGTTTAGCTCCTTTGGTATGTCGACGGGCGGAGAGTCTATGGGCACACGTACAGCCGCGACTTCACCGTTGGGTAACGCATTCGGATGCTTCTACCTCCCTTTTCTGATCCTTTTTACCTTCCTTTTCTGTTGCTTCCTCGACGGCGAGGTAGTGGCTGTCGCTTTTGCTCATGAGCGTACGGGCACTCTTGCAACAGAGCCGGTGGCAGTGTGTGAGGATTCCTGCACGAAGCCTCAGAGCGCCCGGGGAACGTCCGCCTTATTTGGGTCACAGAGGGGTTGCGGCCGGGAACGCGAATGGAGGCCCTTCGGGCTACCGGGGGAGGGATGTATCGAGATACATATCAAAATAATTTGATGGTGGAGACAGCGGAGGCGTTATGATGAAATTCTACTCCTGAGGTTGCTTCGGCGCAATAAAAAAAAAAATATGTAAAGACTGCGTGAGCAACACTATGGATAAGGTTCTGGGATGAAGAATAGAGAAAGCTTGTCTAGAACGGATCTGAATTCTAAATTGTCCGTTCGGGAACAAACGTTCAGCTAGAAATAATTGAGTGACCTATCGAGGGTAGTTTCCTTAATGGCAGATAAAAAAAAGTATTCCTTCGGAGCGTTGGTATTCCTGTTATACACGCCGGAAAGCAAAGCGATTCGCTCTCGGCAAAAGCCGTACTTGCGGGCGAAGGGGTTGGAGAAAGTAAATATAGAGATATTCGTCACGTGTATAACATCGGGCGGAATGGGAACTGTAGTCGCGGCACTTTGTCTCGACGAGGAAGCAGTCCGTACAACACCGGTTTTATCGGTCGTCGGGGCTCGTTGTAATGTCCACGGGGGAATCGTTTCGCGATGTAAGCGACGCAGGCCTTGCGACGTGCTCGCAAGGGTGTGTTACCCCCGGCGTTTCCCCAGCTCGCGAGAATATAAATGGCACACGGTGGGGCGGTAAATCCGAGTTACCGGAAAGTACGGAGAGAACCGAGGTGGTATTATTATATACGAATGCGCGAGAATGGCAAAGCGGTTGAAAAATGACCGAGGAGGACAAGAGAGAGGAAAGAGAGAGAGAGAGACAGAGAGTCAAAAGGAAGAGTTATTAGTATCGATTCTCTATATCGAAGAGTTATTTCTATTTCTTGATCAACATTCGAGCTATACCGCTGCGTAAAAATTTAATAGTCTTCCGATAGCTCTCAGAGAAGGACTTTCGACCCTCGAGCCGCGTCTGTATACATACCGGTCGAGTGCAAACGGACAGACAGAGTATAAAACGGAAAAAGTTGAACTTGCTTTCCCGACTTCCGGCGGAAGCTCGCCCAAGACTTCGATTAGTACGAACTGCGAAACACTACTTGTAATTACGGAGATCGAAGTCGCGACTGTTGCAAACGTCCTTTCTCCTTCCCTCTTGCCAGCCTGGCTCTCGTTATTCTCGATTCAATTGGACGGCGACTATACGGATTAAAGTCAAAGAGAAACTTCGCTTGCTTTCTAAGATAACGCTCTCAACTGTTTCCCATCGTCTATACGGAGGCACTCTTGTACAGGGTTGTATATCGCACACCAATAAACCAGCGACGAATCGCAGACACTCGGGCCAAACGTCCGGTTGATACCCGAGGGAAGCTCACTTGGATCGACCTCCCTTCCATCCTTCCCATCCCTAACCTTTCCGCTCTCTCCTTCCAGCAGATAGCAATTACTTAAGTTCAAAGTTTGTGAGACTCCGCCGCTTCCCGGATCCCCCAGGGTTCTTCTCCTCCGAGGCGATCCTTCGGTAACAAGTACGATTGTACTATATCCCGAATACCAGTTTCAGCGATGCCAGAAACAGGCGGGCCGGGCTGTAGCTTCGGTACACTGAGTACTCAAACGAATCCTCCAGTGAATAACAGCGGATCATGCGAGATGTCCGTGCGTCTTCTCGATCTGTTCTGTAAATTATTTTTGCGGACGATATTAAATCGTCCGAATTGTTGGGCCGATGGAACTCTCGCTCGAAATGCCTCGGGAAAGATTGAGTGTGACGACAGCGATGTAAAATGCACTCGGCGACTCTTCGCAGCCCGAAGTCGACTTCGCCAAGAATAAATGTACATCGTGAGGCAACTAGAAGTCGTCTCGGGCGATATTGGTCGAGGCTTTGACATGAAATATTTATGGCCCTTCGCGTTAGAGAGGGAAAAGTAGCGAGCAAGTGTGGCCCGAGAGTCTTTCGCTCTCTCACCGAACGGGCATGTGTACGGCGAGGAGACGTCGTTGCTACTGTGCATACATTGTGCGAGCGTACGTCATAGTGTGGGTACCAATCCTACCCAGCGCATTACGAGTAGACGAGAGTACTCTATGAATATATACATTCATTTACCTCGTGTATACATAAGCGTCCGTTGGCGTTTTCTGGTAACGGGCGAAGTTGAAGCTAAGAAAAGAACCGAGGCAAAGAAATATAGCGTGGACGGAGGTTTGCGTTGAACGGCCACGAGGGGTTGCTCGCTGATGCATGCTCGATGCAGCCCCGCGGACAACGCCGTAGCGATGGAAGTTTCCCGGCTATCCTGGTGAACGTCGCCAAAGTTTGAGCTCCGCTCTTCGCTGGTTTTCCCTCTCGCTCCGCGATTCATTCGTGACGTCGAAAGGAACGAAGTAAGAAGTGGGAGGGTGTGCGACCTCTGGCCGGATGACCCGGTTGTTGAGGGCGATTCGGCCAAATTTCTCAACCAAACGCCGATCGACAGGAAAATCGGAACCGGCCGATTGGAACGTTCCTGCAGCTACAATGAACTCGAAGCAGCGCTGCAGTAACAACTATAGAGCGTTATACCGGTACTTGGCAAGGTTCTCAAGCCGTCTTGTGACGACCTTATCAGGCCTATCGGAAAGAAGGCTTCGTCAGTTGCAGCCAATTTCTGCGTCAGACAAGAAATCTGGCACTTCAACTCACCTCATCGGTCGGTCCAACCAGTCAACTAGTTAATTCGTCGACCCAGCCAATAATTTGGTACAATTTCATCGTCCTGCTCGACGAACATTGGGAAGTTGGCTTGAGCGATCGATCCTTTTTCCCATACAATATCACTCTGGATTGCCTTATAGACTCAGTTGCTTCCATCCATAACGACACTCGTCTGCCACGACTTTCTCGCTGCGCCTCGCCATCGGGCGCACAGTAGGTAGTGAAAAATCGGAACCATTTCTCATTCCGAAGACGACCGGTCCGGTTAGTCGGAAAGGAAGAGGAGCAACACTAGGAGGATGCACTATGTAAACGATATACCGTCTGTTATATCTACACTCGAGAAGAAAGCATCGAATCCCACACGCATCAGATAATATTTAAATTAATGATAAACATTTATAAAAGCGTTTTGTTATACAGAAAACATATTTGGATCATTGTGAGTGGGACCGCGGCGGGAGGCTGCGGTGGCACGTCGCAGCGGCAGACGCACTGTGCACCAGTCAAGGAGCAGGCTATGTACGAACACATATGAATTCAGAGGGCCCGGAGCCGAAAGGCATTGTACGCGGTGGCCCTCGCATCTCCATAACGGGTCCCCTATCTTCAGCTTTATTTTTTTCTCACTCTCTATATCTCCTCCTCTCTTTCCCTCCTTCCCGCGATGATCCGACGCTACCGCGCGTAACTCTCTCGTGTCTCTCCTTCGCGGCATACCCTGCCGTGGAATCTACGGCAGCAACACGCGGGTCCCCGCTCGAGCGATCGTTCCTTTGATTCTTCTCTTTCATTCCTTCCGTCTCTCTCTCTCTCGGGATATTCCTTTTATTCTTATTTTTCTTGATTTTTTTGGGATTTTTTTTTTTCTCTCAAGCCGACTACCGAGGGTCGCACACTCCAGTCGCTCCGTCTCCGTTTCCATATAGTTTCATCCCGTTTCCTTTGTATGCCGGGCCGCTACCGGACTCGATTCCCGATGCGATTCTCGATTGTTTTCTTCCCGCCCTAAATTGTCCAAATAAAAGGGAGCCGAGCGGGGCGAGGAGAGAAGCGAGGGAGAAGCCAAACGGGAGATCGGCCCGGGCGAAACAACGCGGGACGAGGACGACGGGCATTAATCGTGGTCCTGCCGGAATAGAGAGATACTATCGGCGAAAGTGATGGAAGATAGAGGCGGCCGAAGGGGAGGGATTCTCGCGAGTCTCGTTCCGGGATTGCGGAGGATACGATTTGGCTGCGATGATTCGCGGTCGGGGAGAGAAACACCCTCGGCCGCACGTCCGAATATAAAATTGGATTCGCGGCGGGTCCTTTCTTTCACGAAACGATCGAAACCGGACCGGACGATCGTCTCGGTCGCTAAATTGTTTCGTCGCTGAGAAGGGCCCGGCGAGCGAGTGCGACAGGTCGGAGGAGGAGAAAAAATAAAAATAAACGACCGGCCTGCTCCGACGTGGACGTGTAACTTCGGAACAGATTATTCGGGGCAAGTTTAGTCGAGAAGAGTCAGATTCGGGCTCATCGAGCGGGCCTCCCCGCCTCAATGAAACGGGGTAGGTATCCTGGCTTGACAACCAGTCGGCGCTCGACGGGCCGTGGTGTCAAAATGAACTCGAGCCTATCCGCAACCCGACGATATAAAGGAAAGGAAACGAAAAAAATAATGAAGCGAGGACCGAGCGAGAGTGGAATAAAAATAAAGATAAATAAAAGCTAACAAGACGTATGGAAAAGAAAGAGGAATCAAGGAAACCGGAGAAGCTTGGAGGTGAGATCGCCGGCCGGCGAGATCGACGCGGAGAGTCGAGGGCGCGAGAGATCGAGATCGTGAGACCGAGATAAGTGGGGCGACGGGTCCCCCGAAAAGATAGAGCCCACGTCCGGCAAATAAAATAGAGGCGTTTCGTCACGGTCTGCCGCCTCCTCTCCATCTAAGAATCGGCCGGGTGAGGAACATCGTGTGTGTCTTCTTGGTCGAACTGCGAGCCGGCTCGCGAAGGGTTAAACGACCGGCAAACTTTCCTATTAAATTTTAAACAACGATTTTTAGGTAGGTTTTTCGTACTTTCATCCGGTAAAGCGTCACGCGTGCGAAGGCGGAGCCATCGAGGGTGGAAGGTGATTAAGAAAACAAAAAAAAGCGTCTCGCATGGCGAGCCTCACCCGTGAGACGCGATATAGACTCTCCTTAAACGACCAGCAACGCTGTGAAATTTCCTGGAATTTCGAAGCAATTTTTTTTACCTTCGATATCTTTTCCTACCGCTACCTACGGGGATTTTTATTTATCGATGTCGAAGAGGAACGAGCGCGCTGGGAAGTGTACGGTTAGTAGAGAAAACTGTAAAACGATCGAAAAGAGTTGATTTATCGAGAGAAGTGGCTATTATATTCGGTACGTTATATCGAAATGGTATAAAGCCCGGAGTGGAAGCCGCGGTACGAGTGGACGATCGAAATGGGAGTACGTATAAGGCGTACGGCTGGCCGGGCTGGGGCGTGTGCGATGCGTTCACCGATGTGACCGCCTCGGTGAGAAACGCGAAGCGACGTGAAGAAATAAAACGTCTTCCCACTCGATGGCTCCGGGATCCACAGGGTACTCGATTCTAGCTCTCTGACGCTGCCGCCGCTTCTGGTCTCTCGCGTGTCGTTTTCAGTGTAAACATTATTTGTGCCTGCGAACTGTCGTGGTTAGACCGCGGAATCTCTAGGGTTCGCTCGAGCGTGAAAACGCGTAGAGAAGGTAACCCCCAGGAGTCGAGAGACACGTTGGACAACACCTCGCAGGGTACTCCGAGATCGGACTGAATCCGGTAAAGGAATCCTGATAACGATCGATTCTGCTCAACAGGCGGCACATTGTCCGAAAAAGTGTAAAACGCCCATCACAAGCACGTTTATACGTCACAGTGTTAACCCTACACCTCACATGGTAAAAAAAAGTATGTACTTTTTCTGACAATTTATTTTTCACGAACGTCCACATTTTTTTGTAAAATCAAAATACGAAGTTTCGTAAAAACAATATTGTTAAATAAACGACGATGGGAAAAATAAAAAATAAAAAATGGTGGACTTTTGTGAACAATAAGCTGGTTTAAAAAGTACAATCTTTTTTTACTGTTCGATGTGCAGAGCTCGCCATATACTTGTCCATTTTACACGGAAACACTTTAACAGATGAGACATCTAATGTGCGCTCTTCTTTTGCCTGGTCGGCATCGCCCAGAGTTCCCCAAGATTTCAGTCAATTTTCGTAATCGATATAGTTGATTATCTCAAAAGAACGATGCGCCATGGAAATATGAATATCGTTCCCACATTACGTTTATAAAGAAGCTTTCTCGCCCCGATTAATTAATATCCCTTTTGGTTAATGTTCCATGGCGCGGTACTTAGATGGCTCTCCGGTTCCGCATCCGGAAGCGGCGTTCTCGGTTATACCGCAGCGACGATAATGGGTTCGACGTCGACGTCGTCGTGCGATCCGACGATGCGGCTAACGCCACTATCGTGGAGCCCTTACCATTTGGGACGAGCTACCTACAGCACGGCTCTCTATGCATATATTTCCCCCCATCGGTGTACTAAGTGCGTGTACTAAGTAAACCCGGCAGCGCGTTATTAATAAATTACGATACACCCGAGACGTTAATTACGAGGTGCGTGGTCCGGGTGCCCTGGAAGCTCCGGAAGCACAAGAAGCATAGTGGCGAGGAAGGTGAAAGTATGAGGGCGCATAAGCACTAAAGCAGCGGCAGAAGTAGCATAGCAGAAACGAGCCGCGCACCGGACTTCTTGCTGACGAGGCACGGTCGTAACACTACGGCGAAAAGGGAATATGTTTTCTAATTACTGGGGCACGAGGGAGGAACCGTCCGGATACGGTAGCAGCAGGAGATTCCTGAGAGATAGCAAAAAAAAAAAAATTAAAACTCTAGGGGAAGAGCGCAAAGAGGTGAGGGCAAAAGAAGAAACGCTCAAGGGAAAAACCAATTGAGCAGGGATAGGCAAAAATTTCGCCAATACAAACACTTCGGGGTGACCCTGATGACATCTGCGTGAGACTAAGTTTCATCAAGTTATGACGGCTCGGTTTTGCATCACAGAAGTTCATTTGAATACAATTCTACAAGCAAACGATTTTTTCTTCTTCTTAAAGCGGTGCATTGTCAGGGACCTTCCAACGATGAAGTGTGATGTTGCGCAGATATCTTTAGAGTCGTACTTCGGGAACACATAACTCGTTAATGATATTACTTCGCTCCACTGACGGATGAGCTTTCCCATCCGGTCGTCCGGTTATCCGGCGATCATTCGCGATCTGCTCTCCGGGCTTTATGCAGTGCAGATGGGACGCGGTTTGGAACAGTTCAGAGGTGGCCTCGGCTGCCGCAGAGCCAAAATTCATAGGTGCATTCGTTTCGAATTCAGCAAAGCAGCCTGAAAGGAACGAGAGGATTTGTGACGGGGCTCGAGGTTGAGTTCGTTGGTACTGCGCGAAAACGACAAATTTATTACCGCTAACCGTGACGACGGATAACGTCTCGGACCATCCGACGTAGTTGAGGCTCCGAGACGCGAGTCTCTCTTGGGAAAGGAATGCCGTTGCATCTATGTCTATATTTACATGCGAGCTTCTGGAAGTGTCGACGAGAGGTGTGCAAGTTTGCCGCCTCTCGTCACGATGCCTCCCGAGGCGACGATGGGGAGGCGGGTAGCATCACGGAAATTGTCAACGAGCCGTGCGGTGCAGCAGCACGACCGCCGCTGTGACGGTGCAGTTGCAATAAAGAAAAGAGGACTCAAACGAGAGGAAACGAGAGCCGGTAGCTGTGCGAATTCTTGGAACACGCGCTTTGGTATTTCAAACGCTACGGAAGAGAATATCCGCATGGATCTACTTGTTTGAAGTGTCCCCGCGCGCCGGTAAAGATTGCGCCGATTGTCGAAAGCAGGCAAAACAGCACGGTCGTTGGTCTCCGGAACGAGGAGGCATTGCCGACCTCCGCGAAAGATTTTTGTGCTCATTCATCTTGGATCTTACGAAAAAAATCATAGAGCTTATTGTCGAGATGACGTGTAACAATTGACTACGAATTGCTTTGATTCGACACAGCAGAAGAAAAAAATATATCAAGAACCGTGTGTGAAATTCTCCCGTGTGGTGATACAGTAACTTTTCAGGGTTTGAGCCCAAGTTGAGCCTGAAATCCCGAGAAAAATTCTTAAAGGTCTATAGAACGGCCACGTTATTTCCGCGGCTTCGTATCTTTTTCAACCGTTCTTCTTTTTATCCCGGCAATCCCGACATTTGCCACTGCGGTAGCGCACAATTATTGAAAAACGATTTGCCTCGCGCCTCGCCGGAATATTTTCGACGTTTCTCGGGTAGACACTATAACGTATATCTGTCTCTCTACGGTTCTGGCGAATATTCTCGCCGGCCATATATCCTTCGAATGCCCGCCGCTCGCTTTCACTCTCCATCATGTATCTCTGTTTTCTTTTTAAACCGAACCTCTCGGTCTTTCTCGTTGAAACAGCGAGGAATCGACCGGTCGAAAGAGCCCACAGGCACCGCGCTGGCACCGAGACGGTACACGTTACCGCTACTAACACCGTGGCGCGGAGCACAGCCGAAAGTTTGGCGGAGCCCGACGGTTTCTCTCATAAAACGATTTAACGACCGTGCAGCACAGCCCGGGTTCAGTTCTGGAATCGACAAATTTTTTTTCCACCTTTTTTTTCATAGAGCTAATATATTTCGACCGGCTCTAAGAGTCCATCGGCGAAGGTGTGTTCTCGCTGGGTTTCAGAGCCGAAGCGCTGTACCGCAGACTCACATCGACGAAATACCGCACCGCGCCGAGCACATTCGCTCGCGGAAATCGAACAAAGAACATCGGAAGAACGAAAATGTATGGCGATAAAATAAGAAGAAGAATCGGACAAAACGAATTTTTAAAAAATGGAAGAAAGGAGTCAGCGTGCCAGTTTCGCTGAAATTCCAGGAATCTACCGTTCGCTGCGGTATAACTTAATGCAGTCCGGTGGGGATCGGCTCTCGCGTGGAGCAGCGGAGCACGAAGGAACGTCGAGGTCGCGAGCCTCGGAGGAATCGAATCCGCGCCCTTCGTCGGAGGCGGAAAGGAGCCGGGTCGGGCGCGTGGAATCCTCGCGGGGTCGTAGGGTCGGAATGGATGGGGCCATTATGACTCCGATGGCTACAAAAGGTGATCCCAATGGTGACTACGCCAGGGCATTACGGTCCTTCGGATGTTGGCTGCTGTCGAAAGATACGAGGAGGAAAACAATGCAGTTCAATCAACCAAAGACTCGGGCAGGTACTTTCGAATAAATATTTAATTGATCGAAGAAAATATTTTACTGCGTCAAATATATTTTTGTGGAACCATCCGAGAAATGGTTGAACCTACCGATCTTTTACCTGCAGAAAAAGAATACTTATATTTGTAGATCCCTGTCCGAATCTCTGGTTGATCCAACCGCATTTTTTAGCGGTGTAGAGCAAAAGGCAAGTCGCGCTACGAATTCGACGTCGAAGCCGGGCATCGAACCGATTGCAATAACTATCGCACGTATATTCGCACATAGTAAAAAGTGTTCGTACTTTTTACAACTTATTGTTCAAAAACGTCCACAATTTTGATTTGTTAATTTTCAGATCCCACCGACCGGCTTTTGTACAAACACAAGTACAAACTAAAATTGTTAGTTACAGGAAAAATGAATGGTCAGTTTTGTGATATTCAAACCTGAACAAAAGCGTTTTTCACGTATTTAACAAAATTACTTTTATGAAACTTCGTATTCCGATTTTACGAAATAGTTTTTTACTGTGCAAGCATGAGTTACAATTTTACGAGCTCTGAGCAGTGACGACGAGAAGGGATTGTCGAACGGAATCTTTTAGGAATTTACGATCCCCCGAGGACACGCAGCGAGAAGAGTGGAAGCTGCGTTGCGGCAACGTGGGCGGACACGTCGATAGCCTCTGAGGCCAGCTTTGCCGAACCTCTGAGCGGTGCGCGTAGGATAGTGTATGCAGAATCTCGGTATAATCGAGATATCCAACGTGAAAAGCCGTCCTGGCGAACGCCTTTTATATCCCGACGATCCGGTCGGTTCGCTTGGTCCGAGCTCGCTCGTGGTCGCGCGATGTACAAGCGCCCGTGCTCACAACCTGGGGTTTCGCCGGGCGCGATTCAACCACTCTCGCTTTATCGCCTCCTGCTCCGCGCTAAGTAGTCCACCGCCTATACACTTCGCCACAAACGGGCGGATAAAATTAGCCGGGCGCGAGCGAACACTTTGTGATCTCGAGGCTCGCCGGATCGCATAAAGTCCGCGGCTGGTCTTCCTCCAGCTGGCGCACGATGTACTTTTCTACATCCCATGATGCGATACGCGATTCGGCGCCGGCGCTCATTTCGCCGGCTCTTACGGTTCATCGCGTTACTCGCATTCCTGGGATTCTGACTGACCTCTTCCCCGCTGCTTCAAAGCCTCGCTCTTTTAACCCTTTTAGAGTCCGTTCGCTGATGAACTCATCCTCGCGATAGCCAAGGACCGTCCGCGGTACTTTGTTTTTCACTTTTATCGAAGCGCCCGGATCATTCGGCGGGATTCATGATGGTGAGTCACGCGCAAATCAAGATAAATTGGATCGGGAAATGAGAATTCAAATCCTGCGGACTGCGGCAAAGCCCTGTAATGAAATCGTGAATCATCGTTGCGTGCGATCTTCGAAGGCTTCGCAATCACGCATCCGGCGGGCGGTTCCATTCGATTTCACAGTAGGACGGACAAGCCTGATTAGCTTTGCACGGAGGAGCTCGTTTTACAAGAAACTGGACTATCACTAAACTAGTCGTACGGCAGAACGTCACTTCCAGTTTCAATATCTCGATTTTGATTGCGAGAGACGTCACAACGGAAATACGTCACTTGTGACTTGAAAATTCATTTTTCGATCGGAATGACGGCTTACCGGTAATACGTCACTTCCGGTTTGACAACCTAATTTTCCGGAAAATTAGATTTTCAAACCGGACGTTAGAATAAAAGTGTGTGATACGTCTTAAAGGTATTTGTTTGGAATTTATCTCGAATGTAGCCAGCGACAAAAACGGATGAACTAACGAACACATAGTAGGTCTTCAGCTCAGTTTACCTGGAACGAACTTGATCATACGGCCCGAACCAATTAGGGCACGATTAAAAGGGCCACGATGGAAATACCGAATTTTTCGAGATAATATCGTGATACAACAACATTTTTGAGGATTAAATTGGTTGGCAAGCCAGCCGGGAATGAGGGCTGTGAGGTACGGTATCGGAATTATTCGTGTACGTGTCAATGATCTCGGTGCGACATACCGACGAGAGTGCACCCATTAGCTGGCTCCCAGCCTTCCCTGCTGCACGTTTACTGAACCGACCTCGTTTTCCTCCCCGGTCTGCTCATCATTGGGTCTCATTGATGCACCCGGAAATTCGATGAGCGACGCGGACTAAACGACCCGACCTACTAGCCCAGCCCTCGTCTACAATGAACTAGCAATCGTGCATACATTCCTCAAAGGTTTATCATCGAAGCTCCATTGATTTGGAACAATAGAGATACGACAAAAGGAAATTAATATAACATATATTTTCCAATTTCGTGATGTCATATAGTGTGATAAGTATATTAAAATAATTATAATCACGGCTATATATAGCCAGCACGAATTGTGAAACGTCTGTTCTCTCTGAAAGTCCGATCGAGACTCCAGTCATCGCGTCGATCGATAATCTGTAAGTTTGTTATTCGTCATACCGAACTATTCCAGTCATCAATGTAATATTCTGTGTCTCAGTCAATCCTCATCTCTGTCTTCGTTGCAATATATAAATATACAAACGGACATATAAAATACCGTCAATGCGCTGCCGGGCACCGGCAGCGTAACGCATCAGGCGCACGGATAATATATTCCGAAACGGGTGCAGAATAGTAAAATGGTTGAGAGCGGGTGCAGCCAATTTCGCGATACTCGAAAAACGATAGAATCGACAAAACGTTCGAGCCCGGTCCAATCGCATTGTCGCACCTGCGGCTCTTCCGTGGCCGCTCTCATCGCCGCAGTACATAACTGTTATAGTATCGGTGCAGAATGTCTGTAACATATACGCGAGCTGTTGTCCTCGCGATCGACCGACCGTTTAGTATTCGCTGCCCCGCGGAAATCCCATTTTCGTGATCGGAAAGTTTGTTGCATTTGATTCCTTTCGACGTCCGAGCAGCTCGTTCGAAGAGGCGTTTAGGCGCGATGCATCTGCGTTTGTCATTTGAGCACCGAAGCAGCTCGAGATGCAGCTGTTATAATTCCGATGTCTTTGAACCAACAAGCGACCCAAGCTATCGACGTACTCGCCGAGTCTGGAGTGTTTCATTGCGCCGAAGATTGAACCGGAGCTGGTTGTCCTGATAATCGTTGCTGATTGACGCCTTCCATGGGCCGAGCCACGTCGGCCTCGCAAAACTGAGTCACGTCAGTAGAATGCTGTGTAGTTTATCGGGTTGTTCAGCAGCGGCTCCGGCACGGGCAGCTATTAGACATAATTCGAGTCAAGTAGTCGAATCAAGTCCGGAATCCGTCCTGACGACGATCGTCGAAAAACTTGGAGAGAAACACACGGCTTGCGAATCAACGGCGGATCTTTCCTCCTTCGTGCGAGCAAGTTCTTTTTTCGCTCTGATAATCTTAACGAGGTGTAAGTGCGTCCGGTGCACCGGTGCTGCGAACGGTTTCATTGCATGATCCAAGGGCGCGAGTGTATTGCAGTAGAAAAAATGCATGCGGGTCGTATGTTTGACAATCCTCGGGTGTCAATGCGTTTCGCCACTGTCGTGAGACAATGGTCTCGAGGCGGGACGGGGCGTCGCATTGTCCCTTGTCTTCTGATTCTATATTCTCACCTAAGCGTGAGATTGTCGCGGATCCCGCAGCGACACGATCGTTCGCCGCGTGGCTACGGGGAATGACGAATGACACTGTTTGCAACCACAGTGGTCGGAGAGGAAATCAAAGCGAGGGCAATCGTGCATGAGAAGTAGAAAAGCAAAACCGGCGAGCGAGATAACCGCGTATGAGGCTCATGCATATGTAATGCCGGCGATCATCGAGGCCCAAGGTGATCGGTCGGGTAACGAAGTACGACAATCCGGAGGCAAACGGGTGACGTATATCGCCGAAGAGGCAGGTCGCTCAAAGCACTCCTTTACCGTTCGAGAGCGCGCAGGCAGCAAAGGACGGATACGAATGTGAAGCGAGCAAACTAATAAAGACAGCGTAAAACACTCGATCGCGCCTATATAAGTCTCCCATATTATTAACACACGTCCGTTCGAACGTTCGTTCCGTTTCACCGCGCGCTGTCCGGCCTCGGAGAACTCGAACGGACGCGATGAATCCGAGAGACCGGTATATAAGCGTGTGAGGAACGGAGCAAAAGGAGGGAGAGGAATGACAAAAACAACCACGGAGACGGCATCGGCGAACGAAAAACGACGAGGCCCACGGTGACCGAAGGAACTTAACATTTTTTTTAAACCTCATTTCGTCTTCCTTCTTAATCCTCTCGCTGGATGCAGTCGAGTGCGAGAAAGGCGGGCGGCTTGAGAAATGGAAGCGAGCGACTTGGCCGGTTGAAGGATGATTCGGCGGCGAGGGGAATCCCCCACGTTCCCGATCGAACCGGGGACTCGGGCGCGGTATGGACACGGGAGAGCGCATGCCGACGGGGTCCAGGCCGAAATTGGCGAACGCGTGGACGCGCGTACGCGTTAACTCGGGAATGAAGAGGGAGACCGCTCTCCGGCTGGGCTCCCGCTCCAGATAAAGCGACGCCACTGGGAGTTATTTACCCTGTTTAAAGTGAGCAGCCGTCCCATTATACGACGCGCCGTAAGTTGTCCTCGGGAAGGCATGCGTGCGAACTAATACCAGCGAGGATCTATGGTGTACAAGTATCACACGTGTATCACTGTATATGGTACAAACAAGCGTATGCGTGAATGCCACGCATGCGTCCCCACGCATGCTTTGCAAGGGCCCTGCGGATTGCGCTCGCTCACACGGATAATAGCTGTCTTACACAACGACAGGAAATAAAGTAAAACGAAGAATTATACACATATATATATATATATATAAGTATATATAGCGCAGTATAAAAGAGGTAGCCGATGGTGCGCGAGAGAGCCAGGGTCCGCGCGAGCGTTCAGCGGAGCGAAGATCATTGCCGAGCGGAGCCCGGGGCACCAGCAGCACTTTGCAAACCGAGAATCGGAGAATGCGCGAGGGAGCGAGGCAGATTGCGGCGAGCGAGGGAGCCCCCGGTGAGCGGGAAAAAGTGAGAGAAAGATAAAAAGAGTTGAGGGAACCGGAGCAGTGCAGAGCAGAGGAAAGCGAAGCTGGAGCAGGCGCGGAGCTATCATTGCATCTTCTCATTACCATAACTAGTTCTACACCCCCTCGTTCCCGCACGATGGTCGTCTCGCCGCTCGCGCCGAGCTTCTTCGTCTTGTATCATTGTCCTTTACTTAACTCTCTCTCTCTTTCCCGCCGTATATTTCGCTCCCTTTTCGCCGGCGCGCGCTTGTGTAGATGCACGATGCACACGCGAGCAACAAAAATCCTTTAGATCTTTCGGTATATCTGTCTCACTTTGGGCCGAAGTCGCGGTCGCGCGCGCGCGCCCTTCGGGCATGCATCATTCCTGAAACGCAACCGGGACCCAATTTCTTTTGTGCACGCGTGTGCGGGTCCCTTATTCTTCGAGAGACATGCACGGGGCCTTTATGGTTTACGGGAGGAAAAAGAGAGTGCAAGGGACCAACGCTCGCGGGAGAGAATCCCATTCGCTACCGAGGCGAAGCCCGACTCGCGGATGCTGCGAGGACTCGCGACGCGCACCAAGCTCGCGCGAGCCGCAACCGCGGACCTGCGTTAGCTGAGATAGTGCGACGTTTTGCGAGATGAGATGGCGACTCGGCGATGGTGGAAGGCTGAGGAAATACGAGGAAAGTCGTGCGGAGCCGGGAAGTTCGAGATCGATGATTCCGAGGCCCGATGCAGTCGAACGGCTGGACCAGCCCAAAAGTCTCCTTGGCACTTCGCAGAGAGAGCTTTCCTCGCGTGACCTCCGAGCTGCGATCAGCCAGCGTCGCAGAGTTCGCCGTCCCGCTCGCCATGAGCGCTCTTGGAATAAGGAGAATGGGACAAGTTGTGACAACGCTGCGGCGGCGATGTCAGCGATCATGAATCTCGCGAAATGAGGCGCGTCCAACGGTCTTCGTTCTGCGGCGACGACGACGAGGGACCAGCGGTCCGCAAGACCGGCTACGTTTCTCTTTCTCCGTGTCCGAACAGATTGTGTCCTCGTCGTCTGGCAGACGCGCCGCGCGCAAAGACGCGCCGTCCAAGCGGTTTATGCAAGCGGGGCCCAAGCGATTCGCCTCTGTGCATCGTCGTCTGGCGAATGGCAGTGTCAAGAGAGTTCCTTGAGGAACAGAAGCGCGGCAGCCGGTTCCTCAAATCTTGATGCGAGCCACGAGAGCCGAAGGGACTGGCGAGATGGGGATGCGCGGCCGTCCGATGCTACTGCATAATAACGCAGCGGTTGGATTCGGTGCGCGTATGTGACTCGACGAAATTTATCGTCGCTGCACGAGCACGGTGGTCTCGGGATGGTAGCGACTCGGTAGGCGAATAATCAGGCTGCATTGGCCGGAAGGGCGGAGAGGAGAGGGGAAAGATGAGGGAACGGTAGAGCAGGACGAGGGGGAAACGTGTAGATCCATGGGAAGATTGAGAGATTGAAAGAAAACAATTAAATAATCGGTCGGGGAACGATGAGACTATAGGGGCCTAATGATTGGGATAACTGATGAAACGGTTGGGAAAGAGAAGAAGAAGGTGAAGTGGAGGACGATGATAATGAAGATGAAAGCGTTTATTATAGCCTGCAGATAAAAAAGAGAGACCCATCGGGGCGATTGAACCAACGATAAGACGAAACGAAATACGGTTGCTAAAAAATAAAGTTCACGCAGTGCAACTTCTGTGTCGAGCACGAATCAAGTATTTTATGACGGGTTAACAAGTGCACTTGGGAAACACGATAGTTGGAACTTAAGTCCGAACATTGGGCTGGTCAACGTCGCAAGTGGCGGAGGCGCAGTCGAAGTCTCCGATAAAATTGTGTTTGGTCATACACACAAAAAAAAAGCTTACAAGACGAGTATCGAGTTGTAGAAGGCGGAAGCAAGTTGAACAAGCAGAGAGTAAGAGTGGGACGGACGGCAGTGGAAGAGAAGAAAAGGTACGCGCGGGATAAACCGATGAAATACCGGGAACGTCGAGGAAGCGATCGTGCGCGACTCTCGGCTCGCATCTATTTGTCCGTCGATCGAATCGTTTTTGGCTCTATCGGCACGCCGTATCGGTTTCGCGAGGACAGTGGCCATCGTCGGTGCGCGGCTGTAGGTCCGCGAAGATCCGTGGCCTCGATAACGCCCCGTGAGTCGCAAACCGCGAAGGCACTTACATTTTTATCACCGTCCCTCCGCAGCCTCCTCCGCTGCTGCTGCTGCTGCCGTCGTTCTTCTCTTTTCTCTCCGTCTCTATCTTCATCCCATCTCATCGCCCCGGTGTTTCGTTCGTTCTCTCACTCCCGCGCAATACACTTGCCCGGAGTCTCAAACGGTCGGCAGTTGACTCTCGCTTCCGTCTCTTCACCCTTCCACTTGCCTTCCGGCTGGCAGTTCCTCGAAGGAGGGCATTCATGCCCGACCGTTTTTGTCTTTTCACCAAGGGCCTTGCAGCCGCGAGGACTCGCGCCGGTATGGAATTTCGATAGGATGACGAGCGAGAGTGAGATAGATGAGTTTGCGCGCGGGAGAGAATATGCTTCGACGAGAGATCGGAATGGAAAGGTCGTGACGGAGCCAGCGAAAGTACACCAGTAAATGCCTATATATGGAACGATAAATCCGGATAAATTGCTGAAGATGATCCTGGGAGAGGGAGGATCATGGGGAGGATAAAGGTGGACCGATGGGTATCAGCTTATACTCCGGTACACGGACGGCCAGTCCGAAAGAGCCCTGCAGGAAGGGTGGCTTCCGAGTTCCGGGTGGGTGGTAACCACTGAGGTCGGTGAAGTGGACGAAAACGTATATAAAGAAAGGTAAAACTGACCGAGGAGAAAAGCACCCGGAGGGTCGCTGACTCAGCGAAGTCGACTTTACACCACGACTCTTGTTACGGAGGACGATATTGTGCAATGCTGCTGGTGCCTCTGCGACCGCTTCCCAGCGCAAGGGTTGGTTGGCTTGTCGCTTGCTCGCCGTACCTCTCATTCCCTTTACCGCCCTGCGGTACGTCCATGAACTATATAGCAAATTCTCCGTCTACCTCATCCGCAATCCTTTCCTTTATCTGCCCCGTGCTGCAGCTAAGTCTCCGGCCGTCTGTTCGCAGACAGCTGCTACACCCCGCAGACTATCGTAGTGTTACTGTATACAGATGGCTGCTGGTTCAAACCATCTTCATCCAGTGGCAGCAGCACTAACCAGCAACCTGCGTCGTTTTACCACTTTCGCATTTCTCTATCCATTTATATATACGTAGACAGCCAAGAATCAAAAGGGCGCAAAGATCCGTCTTAAAGCACATGGGTTAGGCCCTTCTGATTCTTAGCCATCGATACACGACTATATATATCTTCGCTACCCCCACCCAGCGTAAGCTTG
Organism: Stenichneumon culpator; assembly: GCA_964017025.1. Taxonomy (NCBI): domain Eukaryota; kingdom Metazoa; phylum Arthropoda; class Insecta; order Hymenoptera; family Ichneumonidae; genus Stenichneumon; species Stenichneumon culpator. Next base: position 11,022,372 of record OZ024772.1, read on the forward strand.
TTTCGCTCCGAGGATTGTGTCTTAAGCCGGGTCGTTAAAAGCTGGCAGATTTGATCCTTTGCGTCTCCTCGCATGAGAACAACTTTAGCTCGCCTCGGTCTATCTCTCACAGTCACTTTCTTCATAAGCTTCGCTGTGTCTTTCCTGCCGCTCTCCCGTCTTTCTCTCATCCAGTTACGTTCTTCCGACTCGCGTTGATCTCAGTCATCTCTGCGCCGTAATCTCTCGTTCACCCAGTCCCCGGGGACTTCAGCTAACGACACTCGGGTGTGTGCGGCCGACGAGAACCTGTCCTGAATTCAATATCTGTCGTTTTTCACGTGGCAAAGCGTGTGTCTCAGCATTGATGCAGGCTCGCGTCCACGTCGAGCAGCCTGCGGATCGTGAATCGTATGTGCGGGGCGCGAAAAATAGGAAAGGATTTCGTCAAAGGATCAGATTTTTCGGCCATCCGATCCGCTAAACGCTTCATCCGCCTAGGAGGATGCTGCGGCCAGACGCGGCATTCGAATGGAGCAAGGGATGAATGTAGATGGGGTGGGAGTTGGGAGAATCCAACTGGTGGACGAGAGAAATAGGCTTTAGCGGATATCCCGGGGCAGATTGGAGATAAAGCTCGTGAAAGGCTTCGCGCCTGAGAGAACGAGGGACGTTTTGACGACGGTTGGTCGCGACGCTGTGATACCCTTTTTTCTTTTATTTTTTACATTCTTCTGACCGAGAAAGTTTCTTGGTTTTTTTTTTTTTCTCGGTACCGTGAACTCGTCTACATTCGTTATGCCGGCACGCGTCAGGCAATAAAAGTCCGGGCGGGAAGCCGGTAATAAGAATGACTAAAGAAAAAGCTTTCTCATCTCGGAGGAAAAGTGACGAAGACAAAAGGAGGGAATAAAAGTAAATATGACGATAAACCGCGTCGCCCAGCCACTGCAATAATAAATACAATCTCGCGATGCCTTTTCTACTGGGCTTCATTTGCGAATGAGGAAAAGTTGCGATTGCATTGACGATTAAAAAAACAAACCAAAAAATAATAAATCCGCGTCAAGTCGGGTCGCGAGAGATTTGCTTTACGGATCCAGTTTTATTTTTATTAAGACACTTCGACGTGCAAGTGCTCAAGAAAGATCTCCAGCCTTCCAAGGAACGCTCGGAAAACACGAAACGCTTGGGGGGAAAAAATCGAGAAAACGCGAGTATTTCTCTTTGTTTCTCCTGTCGTCGCCGAAGGAATGTCGAGGTGCCGTTTCTTTTCTGTCACGAGCAGAAGACGCCAGAAGAGCCACTCTCTTTTCGTCGAGTCGCCCGGTTTCGGCTCGAAATACAGTAGACACAATCGACGTGAAAAGTGCTTGTCGATGAAGGCAGAACAAGACCATAGCCGACAACTGCGGATGTTGGGTCGGGGACGTCGAGCAACCTCGTTTCTATCCCGGACTTTAAGTAACGCCAGAATATATCACAAAGTCTACACTTGGAGCGAGTCAATTTTAACCATAAAATTAATTTCACCGTTAAAACTGAAGGTGAATACATATATATCTATGTATCACGATTGTACGACGACTCGAGGGTAAAAAAGTTCTGGGGCACAAGTTGATTCAAGCCGTTTCTCGTCTAATTCTCGAACGGCACCGAAGTCGCGGACAAATTGGTTCAACCTACTCAATCAGGACATAATGGTAATGCAGACGTGTTAACCGCGTGATCGTCGGATCATCATTGGTCCGAGGGTTAATTTTATCGAATAAAGAATACGAAAGAGTCGATTCGTACAGGTCCATCCGACTGTTCGAATCGCTCCCAATCAGTCCGGGTGGCATTGCGAGGCAAGGCCCATTCCCGTTGATAAATCAAATTTCTCGACTCGGCGAATTGTGCAGCAGCTATTTTGTGTGTGTTACGAGGTGGCCACGTCTGCATATCAAATAACTGCTGGTTGTCGCGATGGTTTCAGCGGCAGGAGTTAGCGAGAAGGGCGGAGGGGTGGTTCGGGGGTTCGTGCAGTTGATGGCGGTCTCGCGGTAGTACGCTATCGTTTGTCGATAACACAACGAAATATCAGAATGTTACTCTCCGTGACAGTGGTCCGTCGAGGCGGGGGGGTTTCAAAGATATGCGAATGACGTATGTCCGTTCGGTAGCGCGTGGACGAGATACAGAGTCGTGCGCTTTCACGATTCCGCGACTGCACTCACGGTTTCCGCGAGCTCTATATCGTCCGGAGAGATGGGTTATATACTGCGTGTGCCGCGCATAAATACGATTTTACGGTCCTCGATTTACGATCGAATCAGCGTTATCCGCCGCGATAAATCTATTCTCCCGGCGAGTGAGTGGAGAGTGGCGGAAGGGTTGAGAGAGCGGGATCGACGGGTTGGGACGGACGAGCGGGGAGGGAACGATGGTCGGCTTCACAGAGATGTGCGAAAGAGGGAGGGAGAAAGGGAGATAGGAAATTACAGCAGGAAACATGCCGAGCACGAGCCCCCCAATGCGATACAAGGTGTTTCAGGCGAGGCCCTCATCGGGCAATCATCCAGCGACACGGTCAAACATCAATTTTCATTAAAATTAAACGAGAGAGACGGAGGAAACGGATGGATATATCTGTCCGATTGCTGAACTGCCATGGCGGGAAGGGTAGGCGGTGGGTCAACGAATTCAACGTGACCACGAGACCGTACGTTCCAATATCTGCAGTGTGAGCAATTCTGTCCTGGTAAAGTGACTCTGTCGACTAACGAACGAATAATATAATCAAACGAACGTGGCGAGACTGACCGACCGATTCTCTCTCCGTTTGTCCGTCTCGCCCGGTCTCTCTCAAATTCGAATTAAATTCAGCTATTCTGTCGCGAGGATGTGCAAACTTTGCCAAAGTACGTCGCAGGTATCGGGTTTGTTGCTCATTAAGCTGAAAATCATCCGTAACAATCGTTCCAGCCGTACGCCCTCGTCGACCTCGGCTCGCTTCTCCCGTTCTGTTCGAGCCTTCTCCCGGAACAAAAAGGACTCGCTTCGTCGCCCGCTCGGCTAACGAGCTAAATCACTTGGTTACAAAGTCAGTGCCACTTTAATTATCTCGCGGCTTTAAAGTTCCGGAGGGGTTTTGGGCGAGTGGGTCGGGACAGTTGCGGGGGAAAAGGCGATTCGAATCAGCCGGGGCGACTGTATTGACGTCGTTCCAATGGGAGGAGGAAAACCCTCCGGTCTTCCTCATCCGATGAGGCTTCCGTACTCAAACTTTTCCACTATGTACTATCGCCGACCGCTTTCCTCTCGTGCATCGCACCTCTCACTTTTTTCACGATTCTCTCTGGGTTCGTCTGTTCTGTACCGGATCCACTTAGAGTAGAGCCAGGACTCCGATGAAACCGAGACGTGACGAATTCGCGTCCCAACGGAGCACATCGACCAGGTGGGATTCTGCCGTAGCTGGAAAACGACATATCGCTGGCTCCGCGCTTGCTGTACGTCAAATCGCCATGTCGGTCCGTCACCGGCCGACGTAGTTGGCCAGAGTGAAGCCTCACTTTTACGTGACGTTAAAAAAAAATTTGTTATTGTCCTCTGGAATGTATCTCGAATGCAGTCAATAACAGAAAAGTATGAATTAACCCTTTAAAAGTCACACCGCCCGAAACCGTACCGAAACGACACTAACGTAGCGCCTAAGAGAGGAGGTAGAGGTGCGACTTATAAAGGTTGAAGGAACATAGGAAAGTGGGTAAAAGAACGTGCGTGGTTCATCTGAAATGCCTTTGGAGTGGATCCGGAGTGCACCGGTGGGGATCGGAGGCAGATTCATGTTCTTCGAATAAAAGATTGGCAGATGAGCGACGGAAGATACCGTGAATCATCGCCGGCAACTGATCGAACTAACCAACTAACCATGCAACTCGGACAGCTCCGGATTACTGGAAGGACGCACGATTGCGGAACCTCAAAGTTTGTACCAACTGCGCTGAAGCCTGATCTATGTTCACGGAAGACGAAACGATCCATCATGCCATCGCGGTCCTTGGCCGCTATACAGGATACCCGAGTCCCTTGTATCCGGTATCCGCCTTCACGAGCTCGCGATTCTCTCGATACTTCTCCTTTTCCTCAGTCCGGAAGGTTCTTCTTCATCTTCCTCTTTTTTCTGCTTTTTAAAAAAATTGTTTTCTGGGAGATTGGTTCCTTGGGCGGGAGTCGGAGTAGGGTAATACAATCCCTCAACGAAGGTATTCCTAAGGTTCTATAGCAGTAATAGGATGTAAAAATGTGCTTCGCTTGATGCGATGTACGAACTCTGGGTGGAGTAAGGTTTATGATCGCGCAAAAGTGATTTCGCAAGAGAGGTAAAGAAAGAAGACTCCGGCTCTCGCGATGTAGACGGAGGGTAATATTTAAAAAAAAAGAAAAGAAGCAGAGAGGACGGCGAAACGTAATACTTTCGACGGAGGCGAGAATGAGAAACAAGTTGGGAGAGTAAAGAAACCAATGAGGGAGTTAAGTAAGGAGGGAAATAAAGGCAGCGAAAAGTGGAGTTTAGAAACGTAGAAAGAGGAGTCTTTCGAGAGGTCTTGAGAGAAGTCTTGCTCGACTAGGCGAGATGATTCGCGTGAATTCTTTTTGATATAAAGAGATAGCGCTCGGCTCATCCTCGACGTTTCCCATCGCGCCACGTTTCCACGGCGAATCCTCCGCCGGCCGGGCGGTGAGCAATTCATAAATTTACATCATTTTCTCAAAGCACCGATACTTTACGAGGCCCTCAAAGCACGGTTCCTCAAAGCCCGACGACACCGTCGCTGCAATTTCGGGATCGTAATACACGTACTGCAACGCTGCGGCGCTCACTCTCTCCTTCTCTCGCGATTACAGAAGTTTCTTCGGTATCCGTAACCGGTGTACCAGGTATGTACAGTCGTGAGGAACTCGCCGCTCAAGAATCTCGGGTACCTCGTCGTTCCCGTCGTTGTCGCACGAGTGCAGCTCTTAAGAGGACGATAATCTCTATGGTCGAGCGTCTTCGGTTGAGCGAGACGAACGAGTTCCGAGACAGAGGCTCTCTCGGACGTCACTCGTGAAATCGACCGTGACTTCGTTCCTGGGGGTCGTTCACGTGAGCACACTTCTTCCACCACTACCGGCGGCATGCCGCTTCGCTATGCGATGTAGGTAAGTTTTTCCCGGTTGTCGATCATTCATAGGAATCTTTTTTTTATCTACGACCATCAAGATACATGAGTGATCGAATAAAAATTGAAAAAGAACTCAAACGGAGGTATCGATCCTCCGAAGAGTTCAGGAAAATATGACAATGGTTCCCGCTAATTAGCCCTAAAACTCATGTTAGGGTGGAAAACCTATCTTTGTCAATTGTCCTTACGTATTGGGCTTTAAGTCTGATTTTTATCCCCTAAACTTTAGTAAAATCAAATTTGCCGCATGGCATTCTCTTCCTTATTAAAAGACGAAGAGATTCAGGTGCGGAAAACCCCATTTACTGTTGACAGGAGCCTCGTAAGTACAGGAAACGCGTGGGTGGATACCTCAGACATGAGGTGTAGGGTCAAAGATCCATAACTCCAACTGCTTCTACTGGGACAGAAGGAACCTAAGTGCGCCACAATAACCCAGTCCAGAGCTAGGCAGACACCTAAGTACTTAAAGTACCTATCGAAGTAGCAAGTGTTTGAAGTACTGGGCGCCGGGTAGTTCTTGAGTACTGACGTATTGAGTATTGGCAGAACTGAATAGCTGAAGTTCTGAACACTGGGCGCTGACTCAGTAGGTGATAATACTTCAATTCCTACTTCAAGTACTTGTCGTATTTATGGAGTCACAACCCAGTTGAATACTTCCATAGAAACGAACCCACTTCACGATTCTCCTGTCATGAAGTCCCTCTGTGGCGAGATTTTCCAGTCATGAAGTCCCTATGTGGCGAGATTTTCCTGAACGAGCTCTGGAAGCACCGAAGCCAAGCAAAAGCCAGAAGCAAGCGTACCGGGAACAGAAAACCGGGCTGTGCGAACGCGCTGTAGGTCCATCGGTGCTACACAGCTATAGTTTACGACCGACGTTGGTAGTACATACCGTACTATAGATGAGTGGCTAGATGCTCCGGTGGTACGTGCCCGGGAGTACTTGTTCCCGTGTTGTACGTACGTACTGTTCGTCCTATCACGAGGTAAAAGAGAGAGGGACAACCGAGCACTTATATTACAGTATGTATCGCGAGCTCAGATTCGCATTAACATATAACCGGGCCTAACGAGAAGCCTCCAGCGCACGCCTGGTGGTACACGGTCTCCGTGGGTGGACGCCAACGGCCTCAGGATGAGACGCACGCTTCACCGTCCCGTCTTCTTCTTCCTCCTCGTCCTCTTCTTCATCCTCGTCGCTGTGCACCTCCTTCTTTCTCTAGGCCGTCCCGGCTCCTCGCTGATCCTTCATCCTCCGACTCATTTCCCCTGTCTCATCTTCCACTCGGGTATGCGAGAAGCCGAGGATAAGATTAAGAGAATGAGATGCTGAGGGATGAGCGCACGGCGAAAGCGAGGCGAGCCAGGCTGTTACGTCCTCGAGATTCGCGAATACGTGCGTTATAACCGAATTGTAACTCTCCATCTCAGCGGCGAAGGAAGCGTAATGGAGAAAATGTATTTTCTACTGTGCAAAATATATACCACGAACCTTCCGGCAGATCCTACCGTTGCCCGCCGCAATGTCGATGCGGAAGTTTAAAATTCGTTGAGAAACGAAAGGGATGCGCGCGTTTATATCGTGTGGGAAAGTTTGTTTCGCTTCTGTTATTATACACGGCGCGCGGGTGGAGTATATGGGGAGAAAATGTGGTTTAGAGTAGCGAAGTTGATTCGTAATCTCTTGGCTATAAGCGGGCGCGGAGCGAGACGTGGGATGAACGAGAGTGAGCGAGCCCGGCGGTGAGGATGAAATAAAGTTAGTTGAATTCTCTATGCGGAAGCTCATCGCACCCACGCCGAGCTGCCAATGGCGCGGACAGACGTCCCTTCGCTCGGAACCGAGCGATCCCGATGCACGTACGCTGGATGGAAGCCACGTTCCATCCAGGGAGTGACGACCGAGCTCGTTCGACCGCAAATTTCCATCGGGCGAAACGAGTTCAAACAGTGCGAATACGCGCGACATGCCACTACTGTTTGTCGAGGTAAAGGGACAGAGGCGAAAAAAAATGAAAAGACAAAAAGAAAAAAATGGGGACGTGTTAACGCTGTAGGCTCGAGGATAGGTATAAAATATATATATATATATATATGTGTGTGTGTGTGAGTGTGCATTTTTTTTTATATTTTGTACGCGCGTGAAGCACATAACAGCATTTACTCTCTCCCAAATTCTATTTACGCTATACGGATAAAAATTCGACGACATTCCCGCTGGTCCTCCTCTACCTCTGATTGTGCACGCTAACGGGAGGTATGCGCGAGTCGACTGTCGGGTGCTCGGACACGTTACCGAGCATATATGGGTAGATGGAGTTCCCACACCAAACCAGGCTTTTTCAGTTATTTTCAATAACAAGCGACAACTGGGAGTAGCGGACAGAACCGAACGAGGTTGAGCGAACCAAAGCCGATTCTAACTGCTGAAATGGACAAGGAAGGTCAACGAATCATTGGAATTTAACGGTCTTTTTTTATTGCCTTTTTTTAAGATCGAACGTGCAAAACGTTAGTTTTATTTTGAAATTTGTTGAATCGAATTTTGATTGGTTCTCAACGAAAAACGGCACGAAGTTGGTACAATCAAATTCATTTTTTTCGTCCAAGAGCTCCGGCGAAAAATGTGAAAAAATATCAAGTCGCAGGTGTCTGGCAGTTAAGTTCGAAAAATTTAATTCGCGAGGCGCGGCGATCGTACCAGGCGTGGTAACGTGATTTAATATAAAATAAATAATAGGATTTGGGCAACGACGCGCGAGAACGAAGCTCGCGAGAATTTCCTTTTTTTTATGTATGTTCAAGTCTCATTTAATTTCGGTATGCGGAGGTTCGGGATTGCACGGTGCCGGCATAATACCGCTGTGGGTATATAAACCGAGCCATGCACGGTCGAGAGGCCGGCTCTTGTTTTTCCTCTCCACACTCTCGAGCTCTCCGCCTCGATTTTCCTCCCGTTCTCTCTACCTCTTCAAGTATTAATTTATTTATTCTGCCACATGTACGGCCAGTCGCTGCCACTTCTGTAGCATTCGGGATTATGTGGGAGTTGGAGGGCCTGCGGAGAGAACACCCATGACCGAAATACCAGAACAAACGCGAGTTTTTTTTTTATGGAATTTTTTTCCGCTCCGTACCTCGGATATTGCAATATTTAATTTTACCACTTAATTCGTAATAGTCGAAAACCAATTCGACCAGTTTATCTCGTTGGTGTGTAAAATAATTTCGTTCTCGTTCGCAGAGGAAGCCAGACTTCGCGACGAGGAGGGGGGAGGGGTGGGGGAGGCACGCGGTAGGAACGCGAATTAACTCGGTCAAGTTCCGCGTCGAGGCTCGAGGCGAAAAGTTTCTGGAGGACTCTCTCGGTGTTCCCCTCTTCGCCGTAATCCTCGCAACACTAAATTCGTTCGACGTCGTTCCCACGATTATTCGCCACTCGGATTTAACAACGCCGGTGCGACTCTCCGGGGCCTCTCAATATAGAAAGCGGTTGAGAGGAACGAAGCGGCGGATAGAAGGAGAAAAATAAATGGTCAAGTCAGTTAGAGCTGGTCGAGGGGTGGGGGAGAGCGTAAGATAGCAATGTAATAATGTGGGTGAAAATAATACGAGTTAAGAACCGAGAAAAAAATCAAAAAATAAAAACACAAAAAAAGTCTACGACCAAGCTAGAATGAAACAGGGTCGCAATCGAGTGTAGTTACACCGAAAGGAAATGAAACTCTTTCTCCGGAGTTCTCTCGTGCAGACGGTGGAAATTTAGAGGGGTTTGTACGTTCAGCGTTTGAATCCTAGCGTAGACGAAAGCCGGAGGCAAACTCACGAATCTTGCCTTCCATCGACGTGGCGAATGTCGAGAGCGAGTCGATATCGCCGAAGCCTGAAGATGTAGCCCATTGCTACCCGATGCAGTGTGTGGCGATACAGTAGATCTTCCAGTTACGGACAGACCCGACAGCGCCCTTGAACAGCGAACTGTGATGTACAGTTTAGTCCCTAGAAAATTGATTCCCCTTCTTCCCTCCCGATAGACAAACAGGGATGTCCGTGGCACTTCAAAGCGACGTAGGTTGTCGCCGGACGAAAAGATTTGTGAGGAGATGTACCGTGCATGTATAGCACGAAGGTAAAACCATAGTTGAGCCCCAAACCACGAAGAGGCACTTCGTACTCGAGTGAGCGATGTTACCGGTAACGCCATCTCTATCGAGGTTCTCTGGCCAGTACCCGGCCGGCCCATGTCTAGCGTAACTGTGCGAATCCGTCGTGCTGTCCGCGAATGAGTTTTCCTGACCAGCTACTGTCCAGCGCCTGTCCAGTTCTCCCATACGGATCGCACTGGCCACGGGCTGGACTGAATCTAGACGCGCTCCGACAAAATTTTCACACGGAAAACGAATCTCGAGGGACAAGAAACAAGCGATATTCCCTCCGGTTGCTGCACGGCAGCGTATGCGAGAGTGCTCTCCAGTCCGGTCGGGATGCCCGGAGGCTCTGGCTCTCCGCTGGTCTGGTTCTAAGATTACGATCATAACGAAAAAGCTTCTCACTCGCTATTGGCCATCGGTCGTTCTCCTCAGCCGGTGGCTGCGAAACGACAGCGTGGTATGAGAACGTCCGGCGCAACGGCTGGATCGCGTAGAGAGTCGATCGTGGAAGGGAGACGTACGGTGGAACGAGGAGACGAGACGAGATCAAAGAAGGACAAAGAGACGGTATACACGACGCAAGATAGACAGTACGATGGGGAGAGCGGGTGCGAGAGAAAGAGGTTCAAAGGAAGGATGGAAGGGCCGAGCGAAGAGGACGCGACAACGAGGGAGCGAGCAATAGCGAGAGCCAGAGAAGCTGAGGATCAAGAAAAGACGGAGTTGCATGGTGAACATCGAGAGGAGCTCGGGTCGTGGCGGTTATCCGGCGTCGCCGTCGCGTCGGCGTAGGTATACAAGCCCAGTCGTCGAGGCGGTATGCATTATGGAACGGCGAGAGTCTGGTCGGTCAACCGATTTCACCGGAAAAATTGCGGACTCGCGAGAAAGAGAGGAAAAGACGAACGGCGCTACCGAGAAAAAAGCGCGCCAGCCCGAACTACGTAGACGCAAAGCATGGACACTGGATATAAACCTCTAGAAGAGAGTGCTCTTGCCCGGCGTAACGCTGTAACGGGTGCGCGAGCATCTTTCCATCATATCCGGAAGACGGTCTTTCCCTTGCGCCAATCGGTATCGAGTGTACCGGGTTGATACACAAATTGGAGCGGGGATGGCTTCGTCGGAGGACCGCGAAGATGACGGGGACGGATGCGACGCGGAAGGGGGACACGCGAACTGGCTGAGTCACGTAGAAACCGGAGGACAAGGCTGAAGAAAATGAGGGAAAAAAGGAGGGAGAAGAAAATTGCTGCACGATATTATATCCACCGGTTCTCCGAGCTTCTTGCGCTGTTACCATTTTATTATAAGGGAATCCAGATATCTCGGCGATACGTAAGTCTCTCCCAACCGCAACTATCCTCATCCGTAGCTGCACGGGACGGCGAAGTATGTGCGCCGATCGATCAGTCGGCTTCGTGTGTACTTACGCGATTTGCCTCGTACCGATGTGTCAATCAACTTTACTCGCCAGTGTTTGCGATCCGCTTGATAGACAGATACATTTGGGAGAAGGTGAATTATCTCGAAATAGCAGCTACTGGAAGTGGTGGAACCGATTCGACTAATCTGACCGAACTTTCGTGCCAGACGCTAATAACCGATACCCTTTACTATACGGCAACGGGATGAAAATGTACCGCATTCTACGGTTGCAGATCGTTACAAGTTTTAAAAAGGGGCAATCGGATGACGGCTTTTGGCGTTGAAAGTCGCAGTTTAATTAAAGACAGTTCTTTACCCCGATCGGTCATTTTTTATTAATCAGGCTTGGGCGACTAGTTGACCCATTTTCAGGTACCGTTTGCTTTTTTTATTAGATGCCGAATTCGATATTAGCTTCGTGTCAAGATTGTATGGATCAGGAATGTAAAGTAGAATTGCGCCTATCGTTTTTCTGGGTGTCTCGGAATAGCAATCGGTCAATGATGAGAAATTCCAGATGGAAGCGTTGCCGTGTTTCGCTCAGTGTCGCCGAGGAACAACACGCTCGATTATCCGTCACAGAGAACGAGAGAGCAAGTTGGGGAAAGTGTAACAACAGCGTGAGGGAGACGGATGGCGTAATGACAGGGCGCGCGCGAGTGAGGCCACTTCGGTTGTTCGAGGATTGATAACTATCGGATCGCAGCGATCGAAATGGGAGACCCGTTACTTAACCATCGAACTACTATCATTATGTAGCCTCGTACCCGGTGGATTAGTGCTCTCGAACGATCATTACGATATTCGACGGAAGACCGGCGGCAACGCGGTAGCTGCCGGTCCGCGGCACTTGCGCTTCGGCATAACCGCACTACTCTACATCGAGTATAAAACGAGACGTGTAAGTGTATTATAAATATACATATATACTATCGATGGGATGTAAGAATATGTATTATCGTAACACGAGAGCTGTACTCTGAGTCGATGGCGAATTTGCGAGGTTCTTCCGTATATTCGTTAGCTGCGAAAAAAACCGCTCAAATTGATCGCAAGGATAATACCGCGTAAATTGATATCTAACACCTTGAAATTGTTTTTTTTTTTTTTTTCGTTGAGGATTTATCAAACATGTCATGAAATGTTGCCAATAAGAAATAACATAAAAGTCACGTAGGACTGGTTGTCGACGACTCACCTGAAGATGAACCTGACTGTTGTTATCGACCCAACCGATTACAATGTCCGCACCGGCTCGCCGATCGCCCCTCGTGAATCCGAGACCCACGTACCCCTGGGTCTTCACTTGAACCTCGAACGTGATCTCCGTTTCGCCGGGGGTCCACAAAACCAGGAAGTTATTGTCCAGCACAGCGCTGTTTTTCCACTCGACACACGCCGCATGGTCCAAGATTAGGACGAGCAACGATACTGACGCCACGAGAGCCTTCATTTTGTATCACTTCCACACTCGCACGCTTTCCTCCCTTTTGCACTCAGAGCATCTGTAAATTGACAGAGAAAAAAAGAAGACATTATTGGATGAGAAGACGCATGTGCTGCGCATACGATCGAACCCTTTTTATTATTCTCGGAGAAGGATCTTGGAAAAACCACCAAGTCATATGGTCAATTTCGACCAGGCAACATGGTACATCAGCGCAACCAGTAGCGATATGCAAAATTTTCACAACGGCCATAACAATTTCTACCCAACGTATATGGTAATTTTTTTCAGAAGGCGGGTTGGCCAAATTTTGCATATCTGGCTAAGAATTTCGTGGATAAGGCTAAAAATTTCGTAGATGAAACTACGAATTTCGTCGAATAAATTTTTTAGATGTATGTATGTATACATAAAGATATAACCTAAAAACTTAATACAAATGGTTCATAATCGCAACGTCACCAATTACTACATTTTCTTGTAAGAAGAACTTATATTCTGTAAAAATTACGGGATATTCGGGTAATATCTGCGACAGCGAAAATTAGCATATTTTCTAGCAGAATTTGTTAAGTTTAATAAGTGTACCTGAAAGTTCTGTCGATACTTACCAGATCTATGGTAATTTCTAACAGAACCTTCTCTCAGTGTACTTTCATCGTGCCGCTATAAACCGACGCATCGATTTATCAGTCGAAACTGCAAATTACCTGCAAATCCATACCGATATAAATAGCTAGACCCGATTGAATACGCGGGGCGAATGCACACAAGACAATAAACAATTGCTCGTGTCTCGACGAGACACACGTGACCGAGGTACAAATTTCTTTCTCCGCCATTCTACCCACGCGGATAGGTAAAAGGATTTTCCCCGACGGGTAGCTCCGGAGCAAAAGTGGATTTGTTGTTGAGGATTCCGCTCGATTTTCCAAGAGGGCTTTGCCGATCGGAGAGGTTTGCGAGAGGCGTTGACAAAGTGAATCGTTCCCTTGCTCGATCCTGCACTGACACCAACGACCCAGTATCTTCGCACGCTAAAGCCGAGTCCACCGGGCAGGAGAAATCAGCAATGGCGCAACGGTCCGTACCGAGAGCGGAGCTCTATATGGGATCGATCTATTGACGATAGCTTCGGGAGCTAATCTGAACCGGCGAGCAAGCGGTACTTGGACGGTAAGCCGTACAGATGTTGGCAACCAGCCAATAATAGGCCGCATTATAGTCATTGGACTATCAGACGCATTGGATAGAAAGCGAGGAAACTATGCCGAAATGTCTCCTCTCTTCCGGCTTGGTATCCTGTACGTGTTCCGCCGTGATTCCGGGGGTTTACGGGCTACCGGAGCATTCGCCAATCTGGAAGCAATCGATTCAATTAACAGTAACGGCGGTGTAATGCGTAAGCGAGGTGACGCGCATCGATTGGAGCAGCTGTCGAACCGGCGGACAACACCAACAGACCGATGGTGTTGGAGAAACGTCAACTGGAATTGAGAGGACAAGAGGGAGAGTTTGACCGGGGACCTCACTCTCCGCGGGTCCGAGTGTGAGTGAGCCAACACGGAGGCTTCGATGGAGCCAGTGACCGAACGAGTCGGTTACGATGGTAGTGGAGAACGAGGCAGTAGAAACGAGGAGTGAAAGGGAACTCGTTGGGGGGGTCGAACAGGGGGTTGGGAAGCTTGGAACTTGGCGCACTGCAACACCATGAACGGGTTTGATTTGCGGCGTGTCGTTCAGTCGATTGCTCTCAAATTCCGTCCCGCACCGGTGGCATCAAGCTCTGCCTCTCCCCCGCCCCCAGAATCCCGTTCTCGAATGCTTGCCGCACCCCCGGAACCCTTTGCAACTCACCTCTCTCGCGGTGATGCCGGTTCGGGCTGTACCCATACAGAAGCCGGTGATTCGCTCACCCTCTTTCAACTACCCTGTCCCACCTCCGCTGCGCCTTCGCTCCACTCGTGGCCAATACATGCACGAGTTTCATTCCCCGGGAACGGTGGGCCAACTCGTAAAGCTCGTGCAGTCACCTGCATACTCGCGATCGAACTTCATATACATACGTACGTATGAACACCAGCATGGCTGGATTGTTTGAGCTCAAACGTAACTATGAACCAAATAAATTCGGGCTACGGACAGTGGCGAGAATCTCTTGTACGCACAGTGGTCTGTCGCAAATGAGACTTTTTTTAGCAATCGACCCTGGGATGCGTTTTGCAAACTTTGGGAAACGGTGAATTTGCACTTGAAACACGATCGCACGACTGCATTGTGTCGGTGAAAATACGCCGGCGCGTTGTGTACTGTCGAGAGCCTATCGTTGATTGATAGCTCTGTCGGTGAAGCGTGGCGAAACGTTTAATACGACAACGGTACACGTTGCGATACTGTGACCATCGAAATTGCACCGATGATTCAATGGCCGATTGATTCGGGTATTTCATGGGAGGGCAAACTTGTTTTCTAGCTTACCCGCCCACTAATTATTATCCCAGACTCATTGGAACATGCAATGCCAAGAACAAATTTAAGCTTTTTTTTATCGATCGCATTGCGCGTCGAACGTCGGGAAAGTTCCAAGTGTCTTTCGAGCAGAAAACTCTTCTCGGCTCTTAGTTACAGCCGCTATTCTCCGCGCGAGGATGTTTGCGGGCTATACTTCGTTTTCCCCTCGAAGATTTAGAAAGGTCGTTAGGAGATGACTCGACAAGGTGGACGACGGCTAGCTCTTCGTCTCCTCGTCTCGTTGTTGGGAGTCGTCGAGACGCGAGGCGGAGACGAGAGAAAGAGTTGAGAAGAGTTGAGAAGAGTCGAGAGAAACTCTCGCCGAGGAGGGAGACCAGCACAGGATGGCCACGTCAATTAGGGGGAGAAGAGCTCACCGAGCTCGCGGAAACGAGAGCTCCGGCTCTTCCCGTGTTGGTCGATGCCGGCCGGCCACTGGTGGCCTTCGCTCGCTCGGTTATAACTATACGGTATTCGCTCGCTGATGGTTACTTCCCGGGCGAGTCCTCGCAACCACCGCCGGCGACGAACGAACCTCCGAGTTAACGAACAAATATCACCGGGCCAGACGATTGACGCTAATCGCCGTGGCTATCCGTCATTGTGGAAACAAAAAGTACGGAGAATCTCGCCGCGGAGGCTTATCTAGCCCATAGATTGAATGAGAGTACGTATGAGAGTGGAACCAAGACGATGGGACGGAATGAGAGTTCCGAGGGAGTTGGTGCAGTCTCGATTGAGAGCCAGAACAGGTATACATCACTTAGCGACCGGCGGGAGGGCAATTATCGAAACTATCGAGTCAGCCGACTGAGTGATGCTTATGGATTGATTCCAAGCAGGCGACTGTGACAGGAGAAACAATAAACTAGCGCGGAGTAAGCGATAAAGTGAACAATACCAGCGGTAATTGGCCGCTCTACCGTTGAACAGTTTATGAAGGATTCTTGGACGGCATGCAACACAAGAGGCATTTTGTGTCAAGTGAGCCATAAACAATGGAGCAAGCCAATTTCTCTGCAGTTTTTGCATGTCGCCTACCCCTAAAAAGTTGGCGTGTCACCGTTTCTGGCGCTCATTACATTCGACATAAATTCCAAACACATTTGAGACGAATCACATTCTTTTACCCACTCGAAAATAAGATTTTCAAACCGGAAGTCACATATTTCCAGTATGACCTCACTCCCGTTTGAAAAATTAGATTATGAACCCAAAGTGTCGTATTTTCGGTACAACGTCACTTCCGGTTGAGAAATTAGATTATCAAACTGGAAGTGACGATTTCCCGTATGATGTCACTTCGGTTAAAAACTGAGATTTTAAAACCGAAAGTGACGTTTTCCAGTATTTTCCCTTTCAAAGGAACGCTACACTGTTCGAACGACGTATGGAGTACCATAGTCGAGTCGAGTCGCGACGAACCTGCCAGAGGTCACGTCCCTCCGACGAATGAGAACCGCGTCGGAACTGGAGTTTCCTCCACGTAGCCCGTTCGTCGTCCTTTCGTAGGGATGCTTTTCCTTTTCAGACGAAACTCCCTCCCACCGCCTGCAGCCGAAGCTTAGCCCATTCGGAGTGAACGTGAAAGCTGGTGGGTGAGCGGGAGGCAAGTCAGTGAACCGCACCCCCGCGCCCATTCACTACGACTCCGACACGTTATAAGTACGGTATCTACCATACTCCCGGTACCGTGAACAAGCCCTCTCGCTGTAGCCGCCGGTGCACCAGCCTCGCTCCGCCACCCTTCGCTGGCACAGTGCAGTCTGCACTCCGCCTCCCTCACTCGAGTGACCCAGTTCGTCGGCTCTAAAATGACCGAGGGCGCACAAACTTTCGTACCGGTCCCGTAGCCGAGGGAGAGAGAGCGAGGAGCGCACCCTCACCTCGTTCGCAATCACGGTATTCATAAGCCGCCGAGTATAAAGTTGACTCTGGGGGCGAGAGAGGGTTGGGTCGACGACTCGGTCGACGGTGAAGCACCGGTGAGCTAGGAGAGCGAGCCGGGGGTGGGAAACGCCGGATAGCGGTGCGCCGTAGAGTGGAGAAGAGACACGGAGGGGGGCGACGGGAGTTCAGGGCAAAAAGTCGAAACTCGCGGGGCAACTCGATGTCGGACGGTGAAAAGGCTATGTACGAGGAAGTAATGTAGCCGGAGCTCTCTCGGGCAGTGTCGGGTTCGGAGAGCAAGATAAAAAGAGAACGGGAGAAAAGACTACCCAACCCTTCTGGACGAACGAATCTTGCATCCCTCGGATCGCCGGGACAGTAGTGCGGCGTGGCGGAGTTTTCTGACTGGATGAGGAGAGGGGAGAGAGTTCGGGACGAAAAGGGGGAGAGTTCGGGACGGGAAGGGGGGGGGAGTGGAGGAGAGGCAGTTCGTGAGAAAGATAAACTCCGAAAGTTAAAAGTAACTTGCTGCAAGCGGGGTATAGGTAGGTTGATACATAGTGCAAAGTAAAGCGCGACTATGAAGGGCGAGAAGGAGGAGGGACAAGAAGGGAGGATAAAAGGGAAGCGAAGAAATCGAGAAGGGTAGATGGATTCACACTGTGGCTGTATAATACATAGAAAAGTCTGGATTGTTCCGTCGAGCAATTGCCACGAGCGAAAGCTTGTACAAAACTGGCGGGAAATATTTCAAGGCGGTTTTACGATCTGAAAAGTCGGGGATAAAAGAGACTCGGGAATCGCCGGACAATAATACATTATATAAAAAATAAAAATTAAAAAATAAATACAGTGAAGAGGGAATAAATAATTGTTTGCGGATTGCCAAGAAAATTTATTATTCTCCGCAATTTATATAGTATCCGCGAAGGGTTGTTTATCATTCCAATTTCCATTTCATTTGCAAGTTAATCGAAACGTTGGGCGTATACTATCAGCCTTCACAATACCGTACGCACCTATATACGTATATATCTTACAATGCAAGGAAGCGCCGGGGCCATTGAGGATTTCCTGGCGTTTCCGTCGTGCACCGCTGCGATACCGTGCGCCTCGCATTGCGCATATTATTCGTAAATTTAGCACAGACACATATATATATATATATATATATATATTCTCACATGAATCTCGCAGATCAACGCACGGTCTCCAGGCTAATTATTTTCTTCAAATCGAGATAACAAATTCGCGGTAAAGAAATCCAAGCCGCGCGCCACTCGTCGGAAGGGGAAAAGGTCTGCAAGAGGTCAGACACTCGAAGCCTCGTTAGGGGAGAGCGGGGCAAAATGGGACGGTGGGGCAAAACGGGACGGTGAGGGCAAAACTGAATTTTCCAATAATTTTCGGATGCCCTATTTTGTCCCAACGATATACATCCGGATTTTCAAGCCCGTTTTGCCCCACGGACGATCATCGCCCATCCAAAAGCTATTGGAAAATTACGTTTTGCCCCGCTGTGCCATTTTGCCCCGCTCTCCCCTAATTGCTCGCTGCAAATTTTCTTAAACATTTTTTCATATCTTAACGCGGAGACTTCTTCTTTCCCACGGCGCAAGTTGCTGCCCGCGTATGTGCTCGCGGCAGCGGTCAACAGAGCCGCGACTCCCGGAGGCGCAACCGGAGTAGCATGAGCGTACGTCGAGGCATGAGCGGCGAGCGTGTAGCTGTTGTCCCGTAACAGCATCCGCGGCAGTCCGCTTAGATTTAATTACATTTCTATGAGCCCCGGGTAAATGGGGGAGTAATGGACGGGGGGGGGGGGGTTCGCCAAAGTCGGAGAAAACGGAGCGAGCGGTTCTGCGGAGGCTACCGCGAAGGCTCGCGGTCCGCGCGGAGGCCCTCCTGCGAACTGCGCCGCCAGCAGGAGCTGTTGCGAGCGCAGCGGTGAGCACAGGAGAGAGGAGAAGCGGAACGACGGGAAGAAACGAAAGAGAAACGTACGTAGCTCTCGAGGGGGTACGAGTTGCACAGAGAGAGGCGCGTCCGCTCTCTCGCTCGGGCTCCTCGAACCCCCGGGAATGCATAATAGGTTATTTAGCCACGGTAGCCGCAAGGTAATGCGACTCGGACGCGCGGCCGCCGAAGCACTACGAGAAAGAAGGAAAGAGAAACTAACGCGAGCGAGCGCATGCAACTCCGCTGCTGTTGCTGCTGATGCCGGCATTAACTGTGTAGTAGGCGAGCACACCCGCTAGGAAGCATCTACGTGCTTACTCTCGGTGGTAATGTTGCTCCTGCGAAATGCAGTCGGTCTTCCAGCGGGCAGAAACCCGCTGTTGGAAGATACTTTATACACGCGGCCCGGCTTTTCTTCGCGTCGCGCACTCACACGCGATGGGCACTCGGATAGGCGCACGTGTGTGTATAGGCACGAACAAAAAATCCTTGGGGCACACGGGAGCCGCAAACACAGCCGGGTCACGACGACACCGGGAAATTTTCACGCGGGAATGGAAATATAAATTCGCCTCGTTGTGGAGGATCTCGGTTTTTTTTTTATTTATTTTTTTTATTGTGTGGAACAGTCGAGAGAAAGGATGCGAAAGAAAATTGCGTTTTCGCTCCCGACGGTACGCGTCGGATGCAGCATCCTCTGTGTTCTGATGGAAGTGCGATTATACGAGACTATGATATTTATGGAACCAAAACAATGTGATTATTTCTACGACGATACAGGATTTTTCTTTTGTAATAAATTAACGCTCGGCTTATACCATTGGAATAATATTTTCTTGTTTGCAATTCATTTTGTTTCCTAGTTTGCCGGTGAAAAACAAACAATGTGAATAACGATGTATGCGCTCTTAAAAAAAAATAATAATAATAATAAAAAAAAAATGTGTAAACGCAGGAAAATTTATCGTCCCGGATTTTCTTCTGTCATGCACTTGTTTACTTATTCGTTATTTTACGAAGGAATTAACGTGCACTCGCTTGTTTTTCCGCTCGCGACAAATATTTTTTTAATCACAAGAGAAATTACTGTATCCATGTTAAAATCAAATTGCTGTTGCAATAAAATGCATAACTATTTTATTAACAAAACAAAGAATGAAAAAAAAAAGTACAAAGCCTCGTTATAAAATTTTAATTTACGTTCCAATTACACGAATTCCTCGTTAAATGACCCGCATCGCCCGCATCAGGTTCACCGATACGTCCCGGCACAATTTCTTACCTTCCCATTCCCGCTTCTCGTTTTCCTCCCCGGTCGTTTCGCGAGGAGGTTCGCGCATATGTAATTAAGTAGGTACACGCCGGTAGCAAGAGCATCGGCAGCCAGTAGCAGGACACGCCTCTTCTCGGTGACCCAGTATAACGCACTCCCAAACGCACTTACGCGTATTTCCTTTGGCAAAATGGCGGGCCCGAGGGAGGCCCGGGATTGGCCCGGTGAAGTAATTCGCAACGGTGCGTGACCCGTCGTTCCCTGTCCCATTTTTTTTTCTTCCACACAGGCGTCCCCGCGAGAGTTCGTACGAGCACACACATGCAAAGTCGAATGAGTCCCAGGACGCATTTTTGTTGCGTTCGCGAGTTGGGGCATCGCGACTGCTCTGGCACCTGCGGGAACGGAAGCCCCACGGCGACGCACAGCGCCGGGGGAGTCACACGCACGCGAGCACGCAGCTCTTCTTTCCGTGCTAAGCACTCTCTCGCTCTCTCTCTGCCACGGCGGGAAGAATGCAAGAAGGCCATCTGCATCGTTCCGAGCGTTTCGCGGAGACAATCGCCCGGGCCCATCGGGCGCACACACGCGCGTCTTCTCGCGGTTGTTTTTTTTTATTCTTCCCTCGCAGCTTTTTCTTTCTTCCACTTCTTCCTCGCTTAATCTCTCTGGGTTCGTCGCGCTATCGGTCGTGTCGAAAACGGAAATCATTACGAGACTCTATGAGAACTAACCGGGTAATAGGTCCGAGGGAGCTCGGCGAGATCCGCAGACAACGGACGCACGGTTCTTCCTTCGTGCATCGCGCCCGATAAGATATTTCGCGGTTCTGCGAATATGACAATTATAAATGTCCGGTCTCATAGTAATGTCTACCATTATGCGTCGCCTCCGTGCTGTGTGCAAATCCATGCATGCGCTTGGCACGCGGTCGGCGAGAGATGTGGGCAACGATTAATAAAGCCCGATATACACATAATGTGCATATATATATGCGTATGTATAAATCTACCGACGTCGTAACGCGTGAACTGGACTGACCCCGGATGATAATTCATTAGGAATATCTTCCCTGACGTTTCCATTATCCAGATGCCTTACGCGAGGGTGCGGAGTATCGATCGTAGAACTTGACGCAAAACGTTATGTGGCGAATCCACTATGGTCTCCTAATGTTGGAAGATGTGGTTATTTCTGTAACGCAGGTGGAAATTTGAACACATCCGATGGCTGATTCAATTGTAACGATGATTAAAAAAAAATACTTGCTATTGGCGATGTCAACCTACCAGCCATATCACCTTCAATTACCCTGATTGATACGCGCCCGACGGTTTAGAGGACGAAGAAGATAACTCATTGGGAGATTCACTGATCGACTATGGTCCTCTAATGTTGGGAGGTATTTTTTTTTTTAACACTGGCGGTAATTTGAACACATCCGATGGTTGAATCAAGTGTAGCGATAATTTTTTTTTTTTTAATACTTGATATTGGCGATGTCAACCGACCAGCCATATCACCTTGAATCACCCTCATTTCGCGACTGACGGTTTCGAGGACGGCGATAAATCATTAAGGGATTCACTGATCGACTATAGTCTCCTAATATTGGGAGGTAGGGTTTTTTTTACTACAGGGGGAAATTTGAACACATCCGATGGTTGAATCAATTCAAGCGATAATTTGAACTACTTGCGATTGGCGATGTCAACCGACCAGCCATTTCACCTTGAATCACCCTGTTTGATCTTCGAGGACAAGGATGACAAATCATTAGTGAATCCGCTGATCGATGACTTTGACGGTGCCCATAGGTGTTCCATATTACTTTTCCGTCGCGCCAATGTTTCTCGTCGCACGGGGTCACCCGCTCGTTACATTATCTAAGCCTCTCGAGCCTGAGCTCTTTAGAAATCGATAAGCACAGGTTCGATGCTTGCTCCACCCATCGAACTACCGGTTTTTCTTGAGTGCCCACCATTAGATGCCCCGGGAAAGCCCGGGGGAGCCGTGGAGAAGACGAATGGAGGCGGGAGATACGGAGAGATATCGCATAAGCAAACTTCGTACGCCGCAAACAAATCACGCGTAATGAGCAATGAGGAATAAACCACAGACCGGATGCGCGAGTGCCGGGCGCTACTGCTAAGTGACGTTGCGGTAACGGAGAAAACTTTCTCGGCGCGTACCCGAGATTGTGGGTTTGCGCAGATGCGCATAAACTACGAATCGTACTACCTTGCATAGGCATTTTATAGGCGCAAGTGGAACGAAACGCTGGAACCACGAGCCCACTCAACTTTAACTGCAGCATCATAAAAATTTATTAGCCGCTGTCCAAACATAGTCCTATCCCTGACTCCCGCGCGCGTGGATCTAGGCCCGTTTTTGTCACGGCGTGATAACATCAGGTGTCGACGGTCGAGGGTTGTGATGAGAAAACTTCAGCAATTTTTGCACGTTCGCCAAACAGAACATAAATGTATGCAAATTAAACGTGTCTTCCCGCCGGATCGAAGCCGAAAAGATTGCAGCGTGTGCGTTTACTTTTTTTTTTAATTATTTTTACTCCAAACTTCGAAAGCCTCGTGTGTAATTAGCACGTATGGAGATCAGCGAATTTCGCAATAGCGTCGTTCCCCGCCTAAGTATACGGAGTGCTACCTGCCGACCGGGTTTCATAATTGCGTGTGTTCTCGGAGCGATCGCACGACTACGTGCATCCGGCGAATCGATGAACCGAACCGAGCAACTAGCTTCGACAATTTGCGATTCGAGTCGGCATTGCCGGATCAGAAATTAATTGCGGAGCGTTAGATGGATTGTGCCGGACGGGACGAAACATCGATTCGAGGGAAGGAAAGGGAAACCGTAGAAGTTTGGATTCGCCGAATCGGTGGTGTGCGGAGAGCATCGAGCTGTGATGCGAGAGCGTCGGTCGAAAAGTTTTGTAATTATCAATTAACGGCTTTGAGAACCATCGTTCGCCGGTATCGCGGCTTCCATCGCCGTTTGCGGCTTCGCCGGGTCTTGCGGGAACGGAATCAACTTCAAAGTGATACGGAAACGAAGTGATGCCGATCATGGCGGGGATGCGATATACCACCTACAGTAATATCGGATGTTCGATATTAGTGCACATGCGTGTGTGTGCGTGCGATGCTAGTTGGCTTCTGAAACTACCGGCTACAGAGGTGACCTGGCCGACGGCGACATCAGCTTAATTGGAACGCGGCGATCAGTGCGCCAACGGACACTTCAAATAACAGTGTTACCGGTGAGCTCTGCATCTCCATTGCCGGGAGGCACGAGTGGATGTTCCAGTTTCGTTGGATGTCATAGTCGTTGACAAATAGTTTTCGAATCCATTCTATACGATTTATCCGATCGTTCTTATTTCTTTATATCGAGGAAAAATATGATTCGATGGATTCTCCCCAAATTTAATAGGGAGAATACACAGAGCGGTCATACTCGGTCTGTGTACAACTTTTTGGCCCGACAGCTACAAAATTGTAAGAGCCGGAGCGCGCAGGCACTTTCTTGAAGAAATAAAAAGTAAATACTTACACATACATTCGGACATATTTTTTGAATGTGATTTTTCGATGTTTTCGAACATTCTGAACACGTTTTTTTTATAAAAATCTGGAGACATTTTTTTCACCAAAAACGAAGCTTGCTCTATGAGGAAGCGAAAGATGATTTTTATACAAATCGCGAACGTGGTACATCGATTGATCGGTGATGATTTGGCTGGCCAGTCGGTATGTGGAAAAGGAAGCGTCTAGCAGACGGAAAGCCGAAATCTTCGCCGGTGTGGATTCTGCAGCGGGGAGCGCAGTAGAAACGGCGGTGACGGAGACAGTGAAGTGGATTGACCGATGCTCACGCAAGCATCGCACGTTCGGCAAACGCACCGACCTCCCAACCGCAGGGGACTCTAATTGTCCGAGCTCATGTGGATTCTCGAGATGTTTCCGGTACGAGCGCCAGTGTCTTTGCAGTTGATCGTTGATTTTCCAAATAATTGATTTTCCAATTCCCGGCAATGACACTGTAGTTATCGAAATTGAGTTAAATTTTATCGACACCCCCAGATGTTCTCCGCTCGAACGTCAACACCGCAAGAAAAATAAAGGAGCATCAAGTCGATAGAAAGCCAAATGTTGTCGAATATTGTGAGCAGATATAGCGGTTTCGTGGCTGTGTATTGTATATTTATATATTGCAAACGTCACTTTCAGCACTTTATCGGTCCAATGAGAGTAGCGATAAAAATGTGTCAATCACGATTAATATACCGGCGCACAGTAAGCGTGGCCCGAGGTTGACGCGCGTCCGATAATCGATTGGAGCAAACTTTTCAAGTGAGTTTCAAGCCAGCTATAAAACTGGCGGTATATACAAAGTCGTGTTGTATAGAAGAGAGCTCGGTGACCCTGTCATACACAGCGGTAATCGCTGTTGCAGCTTTGTATGGAGCAATACCGGTCACCGCACTCGGTAAACGATCGATCGATCTCGTTCCGCGCGTCTCCCTCATTCAGTGGCAGCATCACCGAATTGCGCGCAGCGGAAGCCGTATTATACTGTGCGGCACACATATATATTATACACGTATGTATCGTACGTTGAACCCTTGTTCATTCGATGCCTCTAAGCTCGTTAATACCGGCGCTCTCCTTCTCCCGACTTCGTATCAATGTCGAGATCGGTTCGATGAAAATCGCTTCGAACTCTTCGAACGATCGGGTCTTGCATTCGCTGCAGGGGACAAAAAATGAAAAATAAAAAATTGCTGTTAATAAAAAAATATCCATGAAGAGAGTATTCCGCAGTCCGGTCGGTCCTCCGCGCGTACATGTCCGTAGGGGAGGATCGGTTGCAACAGCGACGCAATAAATTTGGCGGTACCAGCCGAGGATCAGCCGAGCACTTCCGAGTTTTCCGTTGAGCCATCCGTGACGCATTCACCGCCCCAGCGCCAATCGTCGGAGTTCGCAGTGGATGGAGAGACGTTTTTTTTTTTTTTTCTGCCGCTCATCCGTGTCTGTCTCTGCATGCGTGTGTGCGTGTGTTCGTGCCGTTCGCAGTGTGCGTTTCATGCAGCAGTGCGTTCACTCTCAATCTATCAGAGACGCATCGCGGAGAGTCGCCTCGTCTCTCGTTCGGAGCCTCTCCTAGCCGTGAATTTTTGGCGTCCCCGTCGGACCTGGCTTGCTTGCCCCCCGATCCTGTCGGCGGTAACGAGAAAGCAAAATAAATGACGGCGATGCACACGGGCCAACGGAATATATCGCCCCTCCGCGAACGTTATCCGGTCCAGTTCCAATGGCCAACCCACCCCGCTCGCTACTCTTCATTCCACCTTTTTCACCCGTAACGTTGCGTTTCGTTCCATCTCGTTCCGCCCGGTCCGCTCCAATCGGGCACTCTCCCGATGCTCTCGCGCTAACAAGACTACGTCGAAGCTCGGGTAATGGTTCGCACGCGGTTTCAATGGCACCCGGGCTTTCGCATCCGGCGTTACCAGTGGTTACGTTTTTTGGTCGCTGATCCCGCACGAAAAAGAACCACTATGGAACTCGGGTGATCGAAAAAATAAAAATAAGAGAATAAAAGCAAATCATTTATTTCCCTTTTTCCACCCAGTTTTTGACGACGAAACGCAGCAAGAAATTTCACACCACGGCGCAGAGAGAAACAAAAAATGTGACTAGATTTTTCCCTCCGGGCTTATAAATCGACCTTTCTTCCGTCTGGTTCCTTCATTATGCCCACTTTGCAGTTTGTGACTCCGTCTTCCTCTATCGAAGCTGTATTCCGATGGCGAGTCGATGCTGACGTGCCAAAAATTAAGTGAGTGAGTTGACGGGTGGGTAATGAAAAAATCACTCGGTAAAAACGTCGCGATTAATCTAATGTATTCTGGCGTGAAGTAATTGCCCGTAGTCGACGAAAATTGTGGCTGAGTTACGTCAATAATTAAATTGGTCGCCTCGTCCGTTCCGATATTCGATATTTCTTAGTCATTTGACATTTTTTTACAGTCCCTTGGCATACTGTCGAGGTCGGAAAGAAAACTTTGTTAAGGGGGTCGTGCAAGAGTACTTTCTTGCGATTCTTTTTTTCTGCCGTCTCGCCACGGTATTTCCTGAAGCGCGGGTAGACGGTCGCGATGCGGTTGCGCCCGATTCTGTCTTCTACTCTCGAGGCCATCACGGCAGACTCTCTTACAGTGTCCGGACAAGAGAGACTCTGCGAACCTTTGAACGCCGATATCGCGACGTGTACGGAAACTCACACACAAACACGGGTCTCTGTAACGTCACTTCCGGTTTCAAAATCTCTATTTATAACCGGAAATAACGTCATACCGGAAATACGTCCCTAACGGTTTGAAAATCTAATTTTTCGACCGGAAGTGAAGTATTTCCGGTATGACGTCACTTCCGGTCGAAAAATTATATTTTCAAACCGGAGGCGAGGTATTTCCGGTGTGATGAAATGTTTTGATTTTTGCTCTAGAGCGCCACTGCCCCATGTTTCGCTAGTGAGTCTGTATATTCATTTTCTACAAAATAGCTACCACGATAAATTGTAATATAATAAGTAACTGAAGGGCCAGTAGATAACCGAATCCAGAGTATATTGAATAAATATTTATCCATCTTGTTTAATCTCGGTCAAGCATTTATCTACTGAATGAAGCGACTGACTAAATGCTTGAGCGGCTTGGACAGATCGACCGTACGAGTTGATTAGATCGACAGACTCGGTCGGCCCGATCGAGATGATCGCCTCGAACGACTCGGACGTCCTGAACGGCTCCGTCGGCTCGAGGAGCTTGAACAGCTTGACGACGCTGAGTCACTCGATATTAAGCTCAAGCCAGTGCTGAGTAGCCAGGGTATAGCTCGGACAAGCTCGAAAACGCTTCGTGCACATCCCTCTGCATTAGCCAATGCTCAATACACCCAGAAAAATAATTTATTTGAAGGGCGACCGCAAATAAATATTACTTTTAATCACTTAAAATATTAATTTTAATCAATTAAAATATTAATTTTAATCAATTAAAATATTCACTTTAATAAATTAAAATATTCATTTTAATCAATTAAAATATACATTTTAATGAATTAAAATATTCATTTTAATCAATTAAAATATTCATTTCAATCAATTAAAATATTTATTTTCGGGTGCCCTCGGTAGTGCTCGGAAGAGCGTATCGCTCTGGCTACCTACGCCAGCCGGAGAAGGACCGATATGGAGTTTTGCCGCACGGCAGCCAGTGTGGAGCCCGCGATGTGCCATTTTTCCAGTTACGGCGGAATCCCACCTGTAAACTCGGAGCCGACAAGCCGAACGAAAGACGAGTCTCTCTTATGGTCGGTAAGCTATCTCGCTTCTCCTAGCCCTCGGTAACGACGTCCTGCTGAGCAACTGATGGAACTGCCGCTGGTGCAGCATCAAGGGCTGCTACTACTGCTTCTTCTATTGCTACTGCTGCAGTATGAACAGCGATTCTTCGCGTTGAAGTGGAACGAGCGAGTGGTTCGTTACCACAGACACGCGAAAACAAGCTTCCGCGCAGTGTTCGTTATTTCCGAAGTACGAGAAACGGAGGGTCGGACGGGGGAAGACGAGCGAAAAGTCAACGATGTACTTTTTGCACGGAAGAAGGGTCCGTCGGGAAAGTATAAAAAATGAAGAGAAAAAAAATACCATCGAGCGTTCGAGCAATCAGAAATTTATGGCACAACTTCGGGTAGAAATTCCGCGATACGTCCGTAAGCTCGAAACACCGGTAATTGAGACAGGCTGTAAACCGAACCGTAACGTAATTACAGAAATTTACGTCCTTTCAACACCTCGAAGCACGGTAGCGAGCAACACCGCTGCCCCGTTAACTCCGAAACTAGGTCTCGCCTGATCGAAACTTTTAGACGCTTCGAAAACTGACAGAATGTGACATAATAAAGATGTGAGAAATTGACGGGGAGAATATTAAAGTGTAGTAAGGGTTGTCTCTTTAAGAAAGTTTTCGGAAGGGTAGACGAAGGTTTAACGAATGTAGGCGGACTAAAGGCGATGTCTTTTAAACGACTTCGTGAAACAATCCTTAATTTATAGAATATCATCGCAAGGTTACAATATCGATATTGAAGATTTATTTTCTTTAGACTATTTCCAATCATCTTTCTGAGGTAAATCATGTATCGTTTTCCGAATGCACTTCAATACCATGATTCAAAGGATTAATACCAAAAAAATAAGAAATTCATGCAATGTTGCATGATGCAATTAGTATGCAAAAAAAAGATCAAATACAGGTCAATGCTGACGAACGGAGCAGTCGATGTCAATCCTGAATTTTGTTTTTATCTCATCCAAGCGGGCTTTCATTATCCGCGGGCTCGATTTCACGATGAATCGTGAGATCAGCTTCGGTCGAAACGACTTCGAGCTCGGACGTACGGTACGCTCGCTGTTTATGCATTATGGTGTAAGCGCATCGAGGAATTCTCGAAACTGTTGAGCGGCTCCCGGAAACAAGCGGACGCCCCGGGGGCGCAGCGACGCGAGATTTGCATCGGTAATTCGTGCCGGCGAGGAACGCGCACGATCGAGTAAAACCGGTGTCGATACAATACCAGTGTGCACTGCACGGCGTGCATGTGTGGATGAGCGCGTGAGAGTCAGAGGGCTCAGAGGCTTCGCGAGTCCCGTCGGAACGGGAACGACGTTTTGGAGTTTGACGCTGCATATCCGATGCCGCGGGCTCGTCTCGTCGCGTCACAGCAGCCGCGTTACAACAAAATTTCACCGCAACCCCCTCATCAGCGTCGATTATGCGATACTGCAACGCGTCTCGAGCCGGGGTGGAGCTATTAAAAGGGAGTAAAGAGTGTTTCGTACGTGAGCCAAAAGCCGAATTTACACACGACGAGAAACATTAAGGTGTAATCGGTGCCTCCGAGCTAAAAAAATTAACTAACAATTTCGTTCGCACGATCGAAAGGTAACGTCGCGCAGTGACGTGGCTTCAACTGTGTCCTCCGGACTAGTAAAATAAAATCAAAATTAATTATAAAAATCACCTCACTTCGATTCCTCAGGAACTCCGCTTGACCAGCGAAAGCTCCATTAAAAATTGCAGACGCACGATAACACGCGACGACGGTTTCCGAGGGATGTTTAACAACCCTCGACGCAACGCCCTCGGTGTTTATAACTTCGCGGCGGTTTCACCGGCACGAGTACATTGCTACTGTATCAAACTCACGGGCAAATAGAGCATATTTCCTGTATACTCTCACAGGCTTCTCGCTCACCCGTGTTATGTGTACTATATATATGTATATATGTATAGTATACTATATGGATCTACGCGTGCGTGCGGTAATTACCGGCACTGCGGCGTGCCCGAAATTGGGACAAAGCGTTGAGCATAGCCAGCGAGACCGGCGTATATAGTATTAGCACGATGGAGGCAGGTCGGCCTAATTTGTTCTGCCACGCCCCGATTCACTCTCGATTCTGGTAACAAGCCACGGGTCGCGTCGGGCTCAGTTTCGCACAGCGTACTTTGCGGCAATGCACAATGCGCGGCGGGGCTTTTGAAATTTTTTGCGTATTCGAATGTTTGCCGCGCAGGTGCCAATAATCCGCAAATTCGTTACATTCTTTCGGTTCTAACATCAATTATTTCGAGATGTTTTAAAATAATTATTTCAAGATTTTTTTATTATTATTTTTGTATACAAAGGGCATTGCGAAATGTTTGTTTCTGTCGAGGAATTATTTCTCGATGATTTACTCAATTATTAAAAGTATATATATTAACGGCTGAGAGGGAAAGCAACGATCGTTATTGTAATTCGTGACATTGATGATTTAATCCTTTTTCCGTAAAATGTCGAAATAAATTCCTTGATAATTTAATAAAAATAAGACGGTAGTAGTAAATTTCATAGCATCATTTTAAATTTCATAAACTGTGCGACAAATTGAGAAAGATGTGTACATTTCTTCTCAAAAATATAATTAACCTGATCACAAGAATATCACGAACGTCGTGGAAATATATATATATACATATATATATATATATATATATATATATGAATAAATCCATCTCTCTCCATATATATATATACATTCCTGGAAGGATTATTCCGGGGAATAACAGCGGCTTTATAATGCTGTGAGGTCTTCGAGACTATGACCGCGTCGGGACACCAGCTAATCCCGTAAAAGTGCACAAAATAAGAAGAGGAGGAACGAAATAAGAGGCTGGAGAGACAACTGGAGAGCGCGGCAAAGTCGCGGGTACCAGGAAAGTCACTCAGAGCGAGGCATTCGGTAAACGACAGTGCCGGAAATAGTGGAACATACTTGTCAAGTTTCTCTCGCTTTCACCTCCTCCTCTCCGTTTCTCTCTCGCTCTTCCTCGCTGCCGCGCACTCCTCTTCCCTATTTTGTCGGTCTGTGTCTCGCCTTTTTCACGATATTCCACGATCCAAGCTCGGGACACATTTTCCGACGTACCGAAACGCGCACGTATCGCACCCTGCAGAGAAGGGCGCACGGCACGGAGCAGCCGCTCGGAGATGAAGATAATTCCGCGGGAAAGACGGGAATCTTCGCCTCTCCCCGAGAGATTTCACGTCGGTGGTGACGAGACGTGAGAGAGACGCGCGAAAAACCCAAGTTCGATAATCGATATCGCCAGATAAGTGTCCGGGGCGAATCGAGACAGAAAAGGCTCACGCGAAATATCTTCATTCTCGTTCTGAGATTCTCATCTCGCCGACGTAAAAATTTCGGACGAGGCTATATTAATTTCTCGAAATATCAGGTCGATTTTTCTTCCGCGAATAAACGAATAACCTCTGTTGAGGCGAATTTCAGGAGTTTGGAGAAATTTCTAACTCCGCTCAATTTATATATATATTTTTTTTTTAGGTCTTATTTGCGGCGATTCCAAGCAATTTGCTGAAGATTGGAAGATCGAAGGAATTCAGGTACAAGCGTGGCAAAATCGCTGGCCGAGAAGTGAGGACGAGGACGCGCAGGGACGAACGAGCTCGTTGAACACTTGAAACCTGAAATTGAAGAGGCGGCGACACACGCTTCGAGTATAATAAGCTAATCTATTAACATAGAAATTGCCTTATCGAGTGGCGAATATACGGCGGGACGACAATTTTATTCCGTGTGGTTATGTTGTTTGCTATATACGATATTTATAATACGGCCCGGGAATACATGTAGTGAGAAGGTCTGTTGGATGTGAGGCGAAAATGAAAATCCAACTGGGCGGACAAATTGGCCGTTTTGGCGCGGTTGTAACGTAAGTTACGAAACGGACGAACACGTCGTAAACTAGTGGAGGTAACAGGGCTATCGAGACACCCGATTGGATGGACGTGCGCCGGTGAAAATCGTCGCGGTTCATTTTTTTTTTTTTTTACATTCGAGTGATTCGTGCGTTGATTTGGTAAAATCATCCGGCCTCCTGCTCCGTGCCTAGTTGGTAACAAAAACTGTACTCAATGCCGTTTTGAAACCACAGACCGCCGAGAAAAAAGGAAATTGTCTTTCCCTACGTCTGCCGATTCGCCGGGGTAAGACAATTTGCTTTTTCGTCGGCGGATTGCGGTTTCAAAACGGCATTCAGTACACTGTGAAAAGGAAATGGTTGGATTAAACAAATGCGCGGCGACATACGTCCAAAGGTGTATTTTGTTGGTACGACAAAAATGTTTATTTCAATCGACAAATTTTGAATAAAGTGAAGCAAAGAATCGTTAAACAAAAGAATGCTTTATTCGTACTAAACAAATAGCAGCTTTTAAGGTGTGTCACCGCGACTTTTGGTTAATCCAACCAATTTTTTTTCTTAGTGTACAGTTTTTCTTATATTTCTTATATTTTTATATTTAACATCATCTTAACGGAACATGTCAGCTGTACAATAAAATGCAGTCAGTTTCTGCTCACCGAAAGAGACGATAGATCATTGATATGTGAGATATTTACCAGTAAAGAAATCCAAGGTGCTTACCTGCAACAAAATGAGAAAGAACTTTATTAAAAACGAGGTCGTTGAACTGGTTGAAAAAAATAATGTCCTTAAGCTGAGAAAGGAAAATGTTTCGATGAACCAAAAGAGGGGCGGACATACGTTCAAAGCTGTTGTTTGTTTGGTACAAATAAAACCTCGTTTTGTTAATCAATTATGTGCTTCGAACAATCCGAACAAACATTTTTGTTGTACCAACCATATTACACCTTTGAAAGTACTTCACCGCACTTTAGTTGATTCAACCATTTACTTCCTCACTGTAACAGAATAACAGCGAGGTAAAACTGTAGGTAAGATTAAAACTGCAAATTTCATGGATTAAAACTGAGAATTTCGTTGATAAAATTTTCTTATGTAGTAAGCATAAAAAAAAATTGATCGTCATAATATACCGGTATAACATGCAGATAAACAAACAAACGGTTCGCGATCGCAACCCGACTGCACCACACCCATTACTATATTTTCTAGATAAGAACTTATATTCTAGAAAAAATACGGAATATTCGAGTAATATCTACAACAGCGAAAATTACCATATTTTCTGGCAGAATGTGTTAAGTTTAATACTAATATTTGCCAGGATGTCGCTGTACGTCCTCAAAGTTCTCTCGGTCTTTACCAGATTTATAATTTCGATCAGACCCTTCTCTCAGTGTACAGTAAAATCTTCCGACATAATTGGCAAACGCTGTTATTCGATGGTCTCAATGTTACAAAGGCCCTGAAGAGGTTCTTGTTTCCTTAAGTTTCCTTCGACGTTGATCACGCGATATAAAATTGATTCAACAATTCCCGTGTCGGTACAGCTACGCGTGTGCGTGTGACTTACTCGAACGCCGTCGGAAACGGCCGTGCGATATAAAAGTCTCGTCGTATAACGAGCGGCAAATCCACTCGGAAATCCCGGTGCGAGCTGTGTGTCTCGTAAAAATCTCGCGACATACACAACCCGCCACGTCCTCGTCCTTTACACTCTTTACTTTCGTAAGAATTTACGACCTTACGATGCTAATCGGGAAGCGAGAACTCGGCTCGAGCAATCCGACGGATTGTCCAGCGAAACGGAGGAAAGGGCGACATATTTTTCGGAGACCGAACATAGCGCAAGTGTGCGCGAGGCACGAGATCGCCTCCAGCCTCGGGGCGGATTCGAACATTTTGTAGTCTTTTTTCTCCTTTTTAACGTGAAAATAAAAGAGTAAATTATAGTACGTGCGAGAACCGTGACTATTGGAAATTATCTCGCGGCCGATGACGATCCTCGACACCCACGCGAATGAAATTCTATCCAAAGTGACCCAACGACACCGGTAGATCGAAGTAATGAAAACGATAATAAAACTTTACTTTTAATGCATTTTTTAAAATTCCGTAGCGTTCAATCCAACAACCCTGGCGGGTGAGGTTTCTCCTGATCCGTTCGTGAAACCGTGCTTCCTGCGCAACGGCGAATAATCGGTGCGACGAATCAGAGAATCCGTGTTCACGCGTGTTAAACCTCGTTTATATGTCCCGGTGCTGCGTTGTACCGTGGAGGAGTGTGGGATAGATTCAGAGCCTTCGGTGGCTGAATAAGGGCGAGTTTGGATAGGAGCGAGCGTAGGTGCGACGATGGAATGCGACGAGGGTGAGGACTCTGGCCTCGGAGGACGCGGAGAGGTGGACAGGACAGTGTGGTCTACCTTTAAAAAAAAAAAAAAAGGTACAATCTGAGATGCGTGAGACGGAGACGGAGTAGGTGAGAAGGAGCGAGTGCGAGTGATCGCCGGGCGTGATCGAGGATCGAATGCCCGAAGAACTGGTTCGACCGGAGAGTTTCCAGACGACACTGTCGAGGACTCCAGCGGTCCTCAGACCCCTTTCACGTGCCCTCGTGGAAGCTATGACAGGGACGAGAACGAAATAACCGAGAAATTTTCGTCGTGGCTTCTCTCCAATTAAATCTGCGAAATAAAATTCCAAGTTCGGTGAAGTTTCATACCTTACGGTCATAATTGAGAACCGCGATTATCCGAACCTGTCGGGCTCGAGTCTAGTTCGGTTAATCAAAAATCCCGATAATCGATTCACATTGTTTTTTTTTTTACGGCTTCATAACGTACATCAATAGATAAGACATGAATAACAACACGTGCATAAATAAGACATATATAAATGAAGCAACAGTATACATTAATCTTTAAAAGATACTTTTCACGTATTTCCAACATTATTTCGAGGGTTCTGTGAAATAAAGCTACGCGTTTGAGAGCAGCGAAATAGCGAAGCCGCTTCAGTGTGAACTACGTGTGTAAGGGTAATAAGTAAACTACTCGGGAATGCCAGTGTGCGAGCTGAGTGACGCGCGAAAGAGAAAAAGCTTGCTTCAATAAGTTTGAACACGGCGCGGTTCTTGCTGCGGCGAGCAACTACTATATCTATAATATTTGGCGCTAATGTTGGCACAAACATAAACATAACCGAGGGTCCCGATAACCGAGGTTCTACTGTACGTCAGTATAATTTTGAAAACATTCGAGCATGCCGTCTTCTCCGACATTTCGAGGGGGAAAAAAAATCCCGTCGAAAGATGCTGTATTTGCGGTCACGAAGAGACAACGTTGCGGCAGCCGGAGAAATAATAAAAGCGATTCGAGAAATGCGCCGCGGAGTCAAACACACGTACGACACCGTACACAGCGTCGGGTGGATTTATACCTAGATGGCAAACTCTCCACCTACGTTGCCCAAAGCCTACACGTATGCGGGGTCACGCAACGGAACCTCTCGGCGAGCCCGTCGAGGATCACCGCGCGTTTTCTCGCAGTGCAAACAGCGTCCGGGCGGTCCGGAGCTTGGTCTCACTCTCGCCCGGGCCGCAGCCTCCGTGCGTTCTCGTCTCTTCCACTTCTGGCGGTCCTCGCCCGTTCCACGGTAACCATTTACCGATCTCCACTTCGTCGACGTTATAGCTCGTCTCTCGCGATCTCTCGCACGGTATTTGGTGTGCGCGCTGGCTGCTCTCTCGAGCGCACAATCTCACTCTCTCCCCCTCGGTCCGTGCAGCTTCGAAACCGCCGACTAAACGTGGCATGCGCTCTGGTGAGAGAGCTGGTGAGAAGGAGCGACGAGATACCGTGGATGCTGAGATCCAGCGCCTCGGTGACAAATCATTGTCGTATTCCACGTAGCAAAATCAATATTTGCCGCCGCGGCAGGATGTGTGGTCGTCCATCGCTGGTTGTAATTCCACCGGGGTGTCGGGTATTCTCGAGGCGAACGTTGCCGCTACGCTTCCACGAGCGTCAGCTGGTCCCCAGTCGCTTATGGCGTTGATGCTGCATATGCAACTTCTATGACTATAGCCAAAGGGAGGTGTCGTGACCGTAGGCGTGTACTTGAACTCTTAACCGGCAAGGATTTAACAACAGGTATTGGACATTAAGATCAGTCCACCGGCAGAGCTTGCTGTGGAAGATTTAACATGAAATCGATGAGAGACGTATCACGAATATTCTGTTACCCACATTCCTTTATTCTGCATTCGAGGTATATTGCGGAATTTTTTATTTATTGCCCCGTAATGTCACTTCCGGTTTGAAAATTGATTTTTTTAACCGCAAGTGATATTATACTGGAAGGATGTCACTTTTTGAACATCTCATGTTTTGACCAATGTGACGTCACGCCGAGCACACGACACTTACGGTAAACAACTGAGATTTTGAATCCGAAAGTGACGTTTTCCCGTATAACGGCACTTGCGGTCAGAAACCAAGAATCTTAAACCGAAAAATATGTTTTCCCGCATGAAGTCACCTCCGCTCAAAAACTGATATTATCAAACCGGAAATGAAGTACCAGAAAATATTTATTCTTCCCTGGAATGTATTTCGTATGCATCCTTTGACAGCAGCGTGTGAATTATGAAGCACAGGAAAGTGGGGAAAGAGGTATGTGAGACATCTCAAATGCATTTGGAGTTCGTCTCGAATGTAGCCAGCGACAGAAACGGATGAATTAAGGAACGGCGGAAGAGCGGTGAGCACTTCAGCGTCTAGTTGTGAAATTTAAATATTCCGTGGTCGTTGATCCAAAGCCTCGGTGGATCTGAAGCTTCGCGGAGATGAATTTCCGAAATTCTTGTGGAGATGGCGCGAAATCCTCTGGGATCGGAAATTAAGGAAAGATTTTCCTCAATGCGACACATATTTCCACCTGGCAGGAGATGGCGGGACGCAACGAGACGGTAACCGACGTCTCTTTCTCCCTTCCCGGTATCGTGTTCGCCGTGCACGTCCATTCGTCGCTCCGTCGCTCTATTAGGCGAACGTGAAGCTCCGAGGAAGGGATCCGGGAGCCTCTTAAGCTGGGATAACAGCCACCAGCCCTCACGGCCTCAGCCTCTCAAAGTCGTCGTCGTCGTTGTCTGATAGGATATCTCTCCGTTCCTGCTGAAAGCCCTGAGGATGAGTTCCCTCGCGGGGGCTTCTCGGGCTGCTATCCGAGACACGTTTCGTCGTATTTGGAGTAACGCGTGACTTGCAGCGTCGGGACAATGAGTGGGAACGCGCGAAGGGAAGCACCACCCATCTTAAATTACTCCCTCTAGCTTCTACGATGCTTGAAAAGTGCTTGGCGATATTGAGAAACCCAACTCGGACGTGCAATGGAACGAAGACATTTACATGGATTAAGGGGAAGTGAAATATCGCGGACGGTAATGAAAACTGCAATGAACTTTTCTCAATGGTGCTAATTTTTTTGAGGAAAAAGCAAATTCGAGCCGGAAGCGCACGGTAATTTCGCATTCGACCCGAATTTTTTTCTCAAAAAATTAGCACCATTGAATAAAGTTAATTTGAAAATTGCCACTATCTCTCTCGCACCCACAGCTGTTTCACTTCCCCTTAACACCCGTAACTCAAGATTTGAGCAATACTGAAAAAAACGTTATACGCCCTTAACCAACTCACTTGAAGAAAAAAGTACTCAGCATTCGGAAGCAAATAAATATAAGAATATATATAAAGTACAGATAAAAAGAGCTTCGATTCGTGAAAAAAATCTTACCTACAAATGAGCTGAAGAATAAAAAAAGGATTTTCGAAGATCCGAATTGTAACGGCAAATTATATAACTTTTTGTTTTACAGAAAAATAAATAAAATTTTTAAAAAGTGTCACTAAATGGATTATTTTAAAATCGTCCAGGGATGAATTTTTCATTTCGGAACCTCTCGAGGTAGGAAGCAGGACGCGGAATGTCGAATTCAATGTAAACATTGCCTTGCCATAATGCGATTTCGTCGAGCATTCTAGTCGGTTTATCCCGAACCGCAGGAGCCGTGGAGAGCTTCGCGGAAAGAGGTAAGGAGATAGGAGCTGATAGACAGGGCCGGGAATAGGAACGGAGCGTTGGGGATTACGGAGTTTAGATCGAGTTTCTCACGAGATTTTAGTATGATCACGAGAGACTCGCCCGGCGCTGTTTCAGTTGTCATTGACGTTGAGTCTTACGTCAATTGAGTCTCCGAGGCGGACGGTGGATGCTTTCCACTCGAGAGACCGCAATGCACGCGTACTTGTACGTTAGACTCACTCGGAGCACTCGACTCCTGGCGTTCCGAATGCTCGGGATGCTTGGCCAAATTAGATCGAGCATTTGGCAGTCCCACTCGCCGACAGCCCGGACGGTCTGCTCGGTGGTGGCCCTCTGAGATTCGCGATGGGTATCGCGTTCCTGAGTCGAGAAACTGGCAACGGACGGCGAAACCCAACCGGCCCCGAGAAACCCGACCCAACGAGATGCAGTGCCATTTGCATTTCCTCTCGAAATAGTATTATACAGCGTCGCGATGGCGGGGCCGGAAATACAGTCGGATAATTTTACTTCCCAAAAATTCGAGAACCCTCAATCGACAATTTCAGCGAACAAAAAAAAAAAAAAAAAATTAATCCCAATTATAAATTCCATCCAATGCATTGTTGTTTAAATATTTTTTTTTTTTTAATTTTCC
The DNA here is from genome assembly GCA_964017025.1 of Stenichneumon culpator. Classification (NCBI taxonomy): domain Eukaryota; kingdom Metazoa; phylum Arthropoda; class Insecta; order Hymenoptera; family Ichneumonidae; genus Stenichneumon; species Stenichneumon culpator. The sequence goes on from OZ024772.1 coordinate 11,060,333, forward strand.
TCTCTCCGCGATGTATTCGAGAGAGCAAAGTCGAGAAAGAATACGCCATTTATCAAGCTTCATCGTCGTTGCGGAGTTTTTCTTTTTCCTTTTTTTTTGTGTATTTTTACGACAAGCGAGGGAGTCGCGAAAAGCACTCGACGATCGGCAGCCACCCCTCGCTCGTGCGCTGCGCACCGGCGAATCCGCCCCGTTAAATACGCAACCCGTAAGCTCTCTCGCGAACGCCGAGGGATAAAGAGAAATACTGACTGCCGAGCTGTTTCTGTCACCAGCGAGGCTGCATTTGTGCCCGCGCACGCGGGCTGCAGTAGGTGGCGGAGCTCCCGGCGCGCTTTCTTCACCGCGAAGAATAATGCCGGCGCATAATTTCGCGGGAGCGCGAGAGCCCTCGAGAGCTCGCGGTAGAACCAGCATCGGAACATAAACATCGGTAGGGTGGCCCGAGCAGCCCCCAGTCTGGTAACCATGGATACAGGTATCGCGAACGGTTGGCAATCGTATCGTGCGTGCAATTACTTTTTCTCTCAATCGCGTTTCTCCACACTTGCTCTCATTTCCGTGCACCTCGATCCTTTGCCTTTCCCTCGGTGCCTTTTTTTTTCTATATAATCCCTAACGAGAAATCGTACTCGTCTGCGAGCTGCAACGGGAGTTATGCAGCGATCCCCCGCTAATGGGGTAGAGCGGAGCGCGTTGCGTTACAAAGGGGAGGAACTGCGCAGCGCTAGGCTCGAGGTGAAGATTCGCGATCCGCGAGAATCTCTCGATCATCTCGCGGAAAATCCGAAGAGATGACATCGACGGTGGGAGGGAGGGTAATTTGCGCGAGGGAGCGAACGAGTGACTTCGTCCCCGCCGATGATAAGAGGAAAACAATAGAGGCGCAAGTCTGCAGCGGAGAGGCGACGACGGATCGAAGACTGATGAGCGCGAGGAAGGGTGTGCGTCATGGAGGACGCGCGACAGGGCCTGCGATAGAATGAGCGAAAGCCCGGACTCTCGGTTTGCATAATACCGTTGGCCGTTCAAGTGCGAAGCGTAAGCTGTTTTACCGTTTCCATTCGACGATAATCCCGGTAAAATATTATTTTAGAGGCGCGCGGGAAGAGCCGCCGGGATGAAAAGCAACGCCGGACTATTTCACGGGTTATCCGGTTCCTCGCTCGACGGCCATCCGCCTTGCACAGCCTCGCGATACGCGGTCGCCTCTTTCTCCCCGGCTCTTTCTCTCCACCCCGTCCCGTGTCGTTCTCTTTTTTTCCACCCCTGGATTCCGCCACGCACCGCGAGCAGTCTTCCTCTTCCTCTCACTGACGCATTTACACACGCGCGTATGCACAGGGACGGGAAGGGGGTTTTCCTATCTCGCTCACTCCCGTTTTGTGTGCCGACGACAAACACCCGGAGAACACGCTCCGGCACACAGGGCGAGCAGGTGTGCCAACATCACTTGCGTTAATCCTCGCGTCCCATAACTCTCCTCCTCCTCCTCCTCATTCTCCCCTCTCTCGCCCTCACCTTCTCTATTGTCGCTCGTTCGTTGTGTGCTCCGCCGCTCGGCTATCTCGCTCCTGCACTCCGCGCGGCACTGGCCACTATGTTAACTCGACGACCGGCAGAGACTCCGGCCGCAGAAGTAGGAGCGCTCCCGCTGCCAGACTCCGGAATATCATCCGTCGATCGGTAATTGAACCGTGACGTCGGTTACAGCTAAATCGATCGGGTCTGGCAACGCAGCGGGGGCGTTGATAACAATGTAAAGGGAGATCTTTTTTTTTCTAGCTGGGCAAAATGGATGTTGATGGTCTTAACGGTAATGATGAGAGAGAGTCGGAAACACAATACTGCAGACCGGACTCTTCGGGGATGAAATTGGCGTCGGTAGCTCGGTTGATGGAAAAGCGAGAAATTGAAACGTTGCAAATTATCATCTTGTTAAATGTGAACAATCATTCGATGGGGAATGAGCGATGCGGAGGTCGGAAATTGTTTGTCCATTAATTGAAGGAAAGAGCATCGTCGATTAAAACCAAATAAAAATTTCGCCAAGGCAAGTGAACCAAAAGGGATAAAGGAAAGCAATTAATTTGTCACGGTAACGCTCCCGCTGCCGTTCCAATTTGCTGGTTCCCCGATGGATAATTCAATAAAAACCGGACGACGATTGGTTGGATTTCATTCAATTAAAAAGACAATCGATATAACTGTCGGGTCGATATTGCGATCCACTGTATCCACGGTACGCGAACCAGCGGCGCGAATTTTTGCCAAGTATTACGAAACGGTAATTACTTTTTCATTAAAACAAAAAAAACAACAAATTGATAGTCGGGCGATGGTCTTTTTTTGTACTCGGTATTACGAGGTCGTTACGAGCTTCGGGAGTGTTGCGTTTCATGAAGTTACTTGCCGATGCACCCGCCTCGAGTATTCTCTGCGAAGACGATCCAACCGCTTCGGCAGCCGAACGCGAAACCTTCGTACGTACACAGTAAAAAAAAAATTCCGCAAAATCGGAATACGAAGTTTCGTAAAAATAATTTAGTTAAGTAAGTGAAAATCTCGTTAGTTCAGGATTGAATATCACAAATCTGCCCTTTCATTTCCCATGTAATTAACAATTTTAGCTTGTAATTTTGTTTATGAAAGTAAAACCAGACGGTGCGATCGGAAAATTAACAAACAAAAATTTATACACGTTTGTGGACAATAATTTGTAAAAAGTACAAAACAATTTTCTACTGTCTAAGATCCGTCTCGGTCTGTACATTTACGAGTCGCACGACAGTGCCGGGCGAATGTGAAATTTCAAAGCGACGAATTCCCGACTACTTCTTCATACTTCCGTCGCCGACTACTTTTCCGCGGCGTACCGCAAGCTCCGTGCGAAAGAAATCGGAGAAGAGTCCAAAAGATAGTGCGACCGAAAAGAAACGACTCGGCGAGGCATCCGAAAAAAAGTCGTCCCCGATGCGGATGGGTGAGAGAGAGCGAGCTCGCTACGAAATAGAGAAGCCGAAGAAAATATAGGACGCAAAGGAGATATCGTTTACCGTCAAAGAGCGCCCAAGGCTTCGAATGCATACGTCCCGCTGAAATCGGCCGCATCTAGCGCATACAAATGCCTGGAGCGTGAATTCTTCAACAGAAGTGGCGAGAGGCACAAGTCGCGTCGGTGCAAGCGAGTATGTGTGCATGTACGTTCCACCGCTGCAGCCTGGAACATCGTGTTGCAAATAATATATAGTCCACTGCTGCAGCTCGTCGACCGGAGGAGAATCGGGGAAGATAGAAGGGACGAAGTGTAGGAGACAAAAGTAGCAGAGGGTATCCCAGCCGGCGCGCGCGCGCACACACACACAGAGGAAGTACATTAAACGAGGGCGCTGCGTTACGTCGAATGAAATAGGTGAAATTGCTACTCTCTCTCCAGTCAGGATGGCGTTTATCGTGCCTGACACGTTGTCACTGTTGCTTCTTTCTTTTTACTCCACCGATCGTGTCCTTTCCGCTATCTATCCCCGTTTCCATCGCTTACTCCTCGTTTTCTAGTGTCTGCCTTTCCCATGCGCGCTCCTTCTCTCCTGTGTCGATTCGCACAGTTATCGTGACGAACTACTCATCTGCTGTACGCCGGATACGCTGCTGTTCACAAATACCCGGTTTTTCTGGTTTTTCTATCTCGCACTATGTCTTAACGGAATTAAAGACATCCAGGCAAAACTGGATGTCCTGCAGGGTGGCTCGATATCTTCGATATTGATGTCTTCGATACTGATATCCAGGAAACCCAGGCATTTATGAACATCAGCTCACCACCGATACGAAAAGATTCGACCTTTTTTTAAAACCTCGACTCCACATGAATTTGGCACGATAGGCCGCACTACCTGTTATGCCTGACTGATATGAGCTCTACGAAGTTTGCCTTGAGGACAATGTGTAGCGCTGAAACAATCGTAACGAGCCGTCAAACAGCCCCGACGCGGCACGACGAGACAGGTGACGGATGAATGGACCTCCGTTCCACTCCGGAGATTTCTGTACCTCACAAATCGCAATTTATCGTCGGCACACGAGTCCTTCATCGTGTACTCTGGCTGTTCGCGGGTTTCATCACGGGCTTATCGGCGATACGCATCGTGTACATTTCCTCGCATCGGTGAAACGAAGCCAGGAACGCTCTCCCGTGATCAGCTCTCCCGCCGATAATTATGCTCACGTACTCTCAGCCCCGCGTCCGGATCGTTCTCTATTCCCCGCGTTGTAATTCGCAGCCGTCGCATTGAGAGCTTCGTGCGTGTGCGGGAGGGTTCGATCAGTGTGGGCATGCACGTGCCGTTCGTAGAATTCGAATAGCTACGAAGCACCTGCTGAATATAGGATCTGTCTCGCTCTCTCTCTCTCACTCTCTCTGTCACCGCAGCCACCCAGCCGAGCAGTTTCAGCCATGTTGATAGCCCAGGCTTTCTATACATATTCCTAGATGCACACCGTAGATCGGCATACGTTCCCGAAACACGCCGGGACACTATAAATATACATAGATCGCCCGACGCCGAAAAGCTACTCGGGTGCGCTAAATCATGCACACGCGCCTCGACCAAATGAGGTAGGATCGTTTTGCAAATGCTGAACTCGATACCGATAACGATGTTTGCGCGAATGTATAGTTAGAGCCGAGTTGTTCGACCATGGGCAGTGGAACCGCGGCGAGTGGAGCCGGCCGATTCCCTGCTTTCCCCAACCCCATTTTCGGTAGCGGCGCACAACCCCTTACGGTACGTGAGAGTCCATCCGCCGGTGGTACGTGGTCTATTCTGATTATACTCACTGCACGATCCCATATTCGTTATGGCTGATATTATATGTACGAAACTGTGGATATACCATCGTTCTATCCGGCACCAGGTACTACGACTAACGGCATTTGGTGGTCGATCCTACCTTTGGGTTCTCACTAGCTCTGGCATCTTCCGTTGCCGTCACGATCACGAATAGCTCTGCAAGCGCGCATGAGTACCTCGAGTATCGCCACACGAAGACGCACCTCCGGATGGTCCTCGCTGTTCCAGGTCCTTCCCCATTCACAGAATGGGGTTTGATGGCACAAAGAAACGGAGAACGAAGAATCGGGGCGCAAATCACGCTTGAATGGTGTGTAGCCGAAGGATCGTTTTAAAAGACTCCGGAGCGATGCTCAATGGAAATATTTATATTTTCGTTTCCTCGTGGTTGGATTTAAGTGGGGAAAGAGAAGCGCGAGCCGCGCAGGATACCAGCGATGTACGAGACGTCATTGTGTGGCGGTACACTGTACCGGTTTCAAATATGTAGGTTTGCCCTCGCGGATGGGTTCGGCCGTAAGCCGAGCCATGCGGGCACCGCGAGTGAACTCGACGAAGTGATGAGGAGAGACAGAGAGGCATTCGACGCTCCATGCCACGTCCCCGGGGGGCACATTATTATTTATTCATGCGGTTTGACGAGCGAACAATCGCCAGTATTTACCGGGCCTTTTCACGCTCAACGTCAGGAAAATTGTCTCCCGGGCCACCCCTCGCTCGGTCCAACCTGTGTGCGATCCATCTCTCCCTTGGTTTCTCGGCTTGTTCGCCTTCCGCGTACGTCGAGCCTGTACACTCCCTCGTCCGGCATCCACGGCTCTCGTGAGCTCAACCGACCCGCCTTTGTACAACGGACTCTGACTGTTCTCTGTTTGCCCGGCCACCGAGAGAAAAACGAACGAACGCGGCAACGAAAGAGACTCGGCCGTTGTGGATTTCCTTTTATCTTTACTCTCCGGCGCGCGCTCGCGCTTTTCACAGAAAAATACACTCGTCAGAGCGCACATCCCCGACATCTGGACTGACCTACTCTCCTGCCCTCGTGCGCCTCCCTCGCGCTCTCTGTTCGCCGATCTGCCACTGCCGAAGCTCTTTACTTTACTTTTTTAACTTTTTTTTTTTGTCTTTTACTTTCCGACCTGGACTCCCTTTATCATCCACGCCCTCGTCTTCCATTGTTTTCCCGATAATGCTCGTTCTTCATTGACACGGGGGCGGGCGAAACATTCTTCGGGGGCTTCGCCCTACAAGGAACTCATTTCACGTTTTGTTCCGCGTATTGGTTCAGTCAAGATAACATTTTTGTTGCATTGTCGAGGGCGCAAAGAACACATTTGTTCGACCATGGAGTTCCTCGGTACCGTTGGGATTCTCGTCGCCTCGGCTCCGGAGATCAAACTGATCAAGCGATCGGTCGCCACCTCAGCTTCGACTGCCTTTCAGTCCCCAATTTGGTATTCCAAGAGCCAAAACTGCCTACAACTTTCTTCACGCCTTTGGTTCACACCTTCCGTTCACACCTTCCGGTGCGATCTCAGCTACGATTGCTTGGCTTTTCTTCTTCCTCTCCATAACTCTTGGTTCTTCGGGAGTCATCGTTACCGGGTGAAAATTACGATGGCATTCGGAGTGCCACGACCGGAAGAATAATCCACCGCCAAGCTCTTTTGCATTCCACGGACGACGGGGATGCGCGACGGAACGACGAAAATCGTACGTGCGGCGCAGTTCGGCTACCGATTATCGGCACCGAGATCGGCTGCAACGCCGTCCCGCCGAATGCGTCGTTATTCATTCCTCCAGGAAGGCTTTACTGGCCGGTTAACCGGTTATAAATCTCCGACGGTACCGCTCGGTGTGTTGTTATATCAACGCCCATTTCGTGCATCCAACTAAAACATCCCTCCGCGGGGCTGTATCGCACGCGAATCGTCCCGACTCCCGTTGCCATTGTTTTGTTTATGGAAAAAAACGCGTCAATTTATTTTTTATTTTTTTAATAGGACATGTACGAAATTTGAGAGAATGCAACGACATCGTTAACGGCAGATTAGCGCTGAATCGCGGCATCGACGAGAGGGTTCAAACGTGCCGTTGATTGAATGGCTCATCTGGAGGTATTACAAACATTATTTTTAAAAAGAAGTGTTTTGTTCATCGCGGCATGGAAAACGAGTGCGGAAATGATAATCCTCTCACTGGCGATGCGAGAACGCGGGTGGATCGCGATGGGAAAAAAATATATCGAGAAAGAGGTGAAAAAATGTTAGTAAAAACATTCGAAAAAAAAAAAAAAAAAATAGATACCGGTACGGTTGACGTGTGAAGCGTCAGCGAAATGAGACGAGTTGAGGTAGGTGGAAGGACGAGTCGGCGCTGTCGGAACCCGAGGTTTTTTTTATGCAGATACACTCAGCCGCGTAAAAAAAAAAGATGTATGTACGCGCATATACATACGTAGATATTTTATAGCTTGCATGTATGTATACGCACGTATACGCTTTCGTTGCAAACGATACGACGGCTTTTATCCGGCATCTTAATAAAATTCATGAACACGAGCTGGCGTCGACGAAAACTTCTTCGCCGATCGTAGACTCCCGATAAGAAGCAAATTACCTGCCACGAGCGGGGTCTTGCGCGCGCCCGGCGAGATCGCGGACGAAAAAGCGACGATGCAGGAGAGAGGAAGAGAGAAGAGGACTCCGCGGTCAGGAAAAACGTTCACCGGCAAGTTACTCCGAGAAGAGGTCTAAAACGGGCGACGTGTCCTACGGGCAGGAGAGAGAGCTAAAAGTTTATACTACAAATACTATAGCTACATAGTGCAAGCGAGTCGCAGAATAAAAAGTTTGCTGTTTCATCCAAGTTATCATCCCAGAATGGCTCATCGTATCAAGCATCTTATTTTACCTCGTAAACGCAATTTAAAAACTGATATATACCAGCCATATAGAGGCAGTAAAAAATATTGCAGGAAATCGCAAACTCAAAGTTTCAGATTTCGTCGTTTTGGAGCAATTTTGTTTATCTATTATTCACCGCTGATAAGAACTATAACTGATTTTACTGTTAGCTATTAGATATTTAGCTATAGATATTTGATTCCGAACTCGTGTCAGGCGTGAAAAACAGATTTTTGGAAACATTCAACATTTTCAAATTCCCATAAAATCTGAACTGTTAGATCAATTTTCGCCAAATTTAATACCAAACATTGTGCAGTGTTAGTCTGTTTCCGTATCGCATTTCAGCCTCCATGTTTACTCGAGTTAGACGGTTTTTAGTAATCTTCCAAAAAAAAATCAAAATTCCATAAAATCTGACTGCTCGTATAGATTTCGGACAAATTCCATACCAAAGGTCCACAGTATTATACTTGTGTGCAGTTTTAGGACGATAGGTCAACATTTACCCAACTACCACACCCTTTTTTCAACATAGTTTCCTCTATGTAGAAGCAAAAAAGTATATATATATATATATATATATGCGTATATGACGATGATAAAAGAATTAATGAATAAATATTTTCATATGATATACATATACACACATATATATTTTTTTTTCATTAAACACTTTTTTATCGAATGTCTACATGAAATAAATAGCATCGAGTAAACGCCACATTGTAGGCACGTGACAATTTTCCTTGGAAATAAACTGAAGCTCGGGCCGGTGTGACGTTCATGCACAGTGGCGGGTTAGGCGCTGTGTGATGTAACACGAGAGCCGAGAGGGGGCAATGTAAACGATACGACTTTCTGTACAAAGGCACAAAGGCGTAAATGGCGAACGAATGGGGCTGGGTGCGCGTAAAGCGTCAACCCTCGCACACCGACTTGCTGTGTACAAGTGTTCAATCACTATATACGATATACACGGACAAAAGGTTCGGCGAGCTGCGTGCGCTCTGCAGCGGTCCCCGATTCGCTACGTGTCGACAACCGCGAATGAAACAAAAAAAAAAAACGTAAATAAAAAGAATAAACGAAAAAGGGCTTTAAAAAATGCTGCAGCCCGAAAGTTTGAGAACCCCGTGGAAGCCGGCGCTTTCAAGAGCGCGCGACTCGCGGGACCTAATCCAGGGATTTATTTCAACGTCTGCACATCGTCAACGGAATCGCCGCGGGTATTCGTGCGAGTGAAGCTATATTCCTTTTCGTTCCAGCTATCTGTACAGGAATTAGGCACACACGGACGGATAAGGGATGCGAATAGACCACCCTATCTCGCGCTTTATCGTCCCTCATTATCACACAGAGAAGTACCTACATATAGGGTTGACATGCATGAGCTATTTTTGTCATTTCATTTTCTATTTTTTTATTTTTTAAATTATTTTTAGTTAACGTCAAATCAACTACTGCGATCATTAGCGACAGGTCTTACTATCTTTCTTTTAGCACGCAGATACTCAGTATGAGTGAACGTTAACTATACTTTTGGGCGTTCGTGACAATTCGTGGCACACATCGAGAGATGATTTTTATCTGCCGATGAAAAAGTGACGACACCGCCGCCTAACTCCAGTCACTTCCGGTTTCAAAATCTCGGTGTTTGATCGGAAGTGACCAAGGAAAACTTCACTTCCGATAGAAAAATAAGATTTTCACACTGGAATTGATGTATTTTCGATACGACGTCGCCGTTTTCTCAGCCACAGCAGAATCCCAACTGGGCATTCGTAAAACCTCAGAAGTGTCGGTAACCGTGTGCACCAGTGAACTTTCCCCTACGCACCAGGATCTTTCCCGATTCGCACACGACTCTCGGCAACGCTCCATCCGTCGCTTATATTTCTCTTCCGATAACGCTTTGCTCTTTTTCATTTTCATGTCTCTTATATCTTCGAATCCGCGGTGTCTCCTTCCCATGCAAATTCCCCGAGAGTCCACTGCATACTGCATCAAAGCCATTTCCTACGCTACCTCACTCTGAATCGCAACTCCATCTGGTCCCGGGTGCGGTCTACCGTTTATGATTTATTCGAATTTCCCGTCCTCGTTGCATCGCTGCCAAGAAAGGAGCTTCGAATGTGGTCAACTGTTTTATAGCTATTTCCTACGATGTATATATATGTACATATATACACATATACACACAATGCTTGTGTATATTCGATTTATCTTCCCTCCGCCAGAATCGTTGCAGGAGACCCGAGACGAAGCGGAGAGTAAAATCATGAACGGAAGCGATCCGTATAGAGAAAAGAAAAAAGGAAGATCGCCCTCGACGATAAAAATAATAAGGATGACGCTGCGATTTAATCTTTATCACTCTCTCTCCCCCTCTGCGTTTATTTATCATTATCTTCTTTTTAATTCGGACCTAATGCTGTGTCTCAACGGCCCCGTCCGAGTGTGAGTGTGCCCGGTATTGTGAAATCGTATGTATCTAAAGCGAGGAGCTTCTCGACGACGAGCAAAGATTAATTATCATGGCGAATCGTGGCCCGAGGAGTTCGCGTGTGCAATCGAAAATTTTCGTATCGGCTTCGAGGACCTCCGCTCGGTTCTCTCTATGCGCCGAGCCCGGGCCGATTCCGTCTCGCGGTGATCGAATTCTTCGCCTCGATCGCCCGGATCGATATGATACTCTCCTGGCCGCCCGCCGTTCTTTCTCCTCTCCTCTCCCCGTCGCTCTTCCGCTGACACAGCCACCCGGATTTTAATTGAATCAGATACCATCAGCGCGCCAGACTAGAAAGAGATCGACACTGTGTGTAAAGAGTTTGAGGCTCTCTCGACGACCGGTCTTCCTCGGGTTCGCGCCACTTCGAAAAACCCGTCGCCCCGTCGATGTCGAGAAGAGAGCTCTTGTGACGATTGGCACTGTCGGGAACACTTGTTGAGGAACATTATGAGGATCTTCGGTTCATCGGAAGTTCTCGCTAGTCGTCGAGAGCTTTTCAACTCGACGAACTTTCGATGTCATCCGATAAAGGAAAATCCTCATGAATCGGGATTAGCCCTTTGTCAGTGACTGGCTCGAATCCTTGTATCACAGCGGGTCCACTGAAAGCAGGGTCTCGGGAAAACTACCAAGTCATATGGTAATTTTCGAACAGGCAACACGGTAGACCAGCGTAGACCACTAGCGATATTGCAATTTTTACCCAACCTATGTATGGTAATTTTTTCCGGAAGGCGGGTTGGCAAAATTTTCCGTGTCTGGCTGCTGCTGCAAATTTATGTATCAAATTTTAACACGGATAAAACGAAGTTCAATTAATATACTGAGGAATCCGTGGATAAAAACTGAATTTCGTCGATCAAATTTTGTTTGTGTATATACAGTAATTTGGCATATGCACATATTTGGTATTACACATTGCACATATGCAATGTGTACTCAAGGCGGAAATGTGAACGTTCGCGTCAACAAGGCGAGTCTAGCGATGCGCATGCGCTACGCACGGGGCGCGACGTGCGAGATCTTGAAAAATTGACACTAAGCGCTGATGTCATTTTCCCGGAAACTGCCATGCCCGAGGTGTCCCCTCGGGAGGGAAATAAAGGCTCCATTGAGGAGGAAGGGAGTCGCCGTGGGGCTGATGTGTTTGGTGTCACGCGTGCGTCGACCGAAATCGGATAGTCGTCTGAGTTTCTGCACCCTCCGGCTGCTTTAATATTCACGACTGCAATCGCACGATACAACGACCAACCTTCGGACACGATTACGTATTCATGAGTCATTAATGCAGCATGATCAATTAGGTGGTCATGTCTCAAATGATTCATACGCCCAGATCATCCGACAGTCGATTCACGAAGCGCGGAGGTTCGGTGTTGGTTGAATCAAAGGCAGATTCCGTCTATTATTCATTTAACTCGTCGATTATTAAGGGAGGTCTCCGTGTCCCAGCGACACTCTGCGATCGACGTCGAATCCGACTCAAAGACTCGTGCAGTCCATGCAGGACGAAACAGCTCGTTGAATACTGCACGATGTCGTCGGACAGCAAAGTCCGCGGCTGGAGGCACGGAAATCGGATTGGAAAACATCGGGGCACGAATAATCCCAGTGGTCTCGGAGACCGAAACCCTGGCAGACGCTTCGGAGAAGAAATTCGAAAACTTTTTTCCTTCTTCTTGGACACTGTGCGGAGAGTACAGCCGGATGCTTTGGCAGTTTGCTTCGCTGAGGCTTCGAGTGAAACGGAGAATAAGACGGTGAGCGAGGGGTACGAGTTTGGCGACGGACTGTGGGCTTCTCCGCGACATTTCAAGCGTGCGAGGCAATCCCGTATCATAGCTCGGGATGGGAGCTCAGCTTCGACACCCTGAACTGGCCCGAAGCTAATCCCCGTAGCTGCGGGGAGAAGCCGCGCTTCGCTGGTTCTTTTTCACTCACCGAGACGGGCCACCGTCACGAAAGCCCGAAAATATCGCTGTCGCGGGAAAAAAAGGACGGACTTTCGTGAAAGATTTTGTAAGGACTTAGAAGCCGAGACTAACGCGGTTACTCCGATGAATCTCGCGCGGTCACGAAAAAAAAACTACGATGAGAAAGTTCGTGACGGTGACGAGAAGGAGTCATCGATGTCTGTGTAATGAACGAGTAACACGAGATCGAGGAACTTGTGACGGAAGTCCGCGGACGGTTTGGTGATTTCTTTTTGGCTTTGATCCGTTGAGGGCTTTGATCAACTTGCGGCGTAAAAACTACCGCATGGATGTTGCATCGCACCCGAAAAAATCATTTATTTGAAGGGCAACCCGCAAATAAATGTTTATTTAATTGAAATAAATATTTATTTAATTCGAGTTAATATTTATTTAATTCAAATAAATTCGAATAAATAATTGTTTGCAGGGGGTCAGTCAAATAAATTATTTTTCCGTGTGCGACCATACTTTACAACCGAGCCAGTGTTTGCCAATGAGTTATCTCACGTGCCTTATCCAAAGCGCCAAGATTGACCGCTCGAGCTACCGTACAGAGGATGTTATCTATCATCTGAAGAGTTCGCCGTGGCCAGGATATCTCTGATATTATTGTACCGTCTCTCACCGGTGCCACCGCGCGTTCTCTCGTCCACGATGATTCAACAGCAGCGAGGTTGGATCCGCCGAACTTTTCTCCTATTTGAAGTTACTCAACTCCGGTGAGAAGCAACCGCGTCCCCGCGGCGTGTATTGGTCTCGGAACAGTTCGAACTTCCGTTATCATCGGACTTCACTGGCGTTTCTATAAATTTCTCCCATTCCTGTAGCTTATCCCGCTCCCGAGACACACCGCGGAAGTGCGGAGCTCTCTTCACACATTTGTCGGACATAAATCACGAAAAAGCTCGGCGGGAAAGATAAATGGGCGAAAGAATAGATGAAAAAAAAGAAAAAAAAACAGAAGAAACAACGCGACGAAGAAAACCGACATTTCCGGCTAAAAAATTAATGCGCCCGGTATAGACAGCGAATAAAAATGATAGTGATTAGGGAGGCAGGTTTGAGCCTTTTCCTCGAGGGAGCCACGGTTAACGACTCTGCGAAGTTCCAGATTGTACGTGAGCGATCCCGGGTATTCAAGAGACTGAGAGGGAAGGCGGACAAATGAGATTCTAATTAAAATTGAGGTTGTTCGTCGAAGCGGAACCGTCAAAGTTCACGAAAAGTGAGAAAAATAAAGGGAGGATGAAACGTAATAAAAGAGGAGAAGCTGAACTCACAGGGATTCACAGGGACGAAACCTGATTCGCTTCGGCAAAATGGAGGACAAAGGAGTGGACAAAAGAAGACCTGGATCTTCGAATGGAAAGAGAGCTACCGAGAAGATCGAGAGAGTACGAGAGGGAGCGCGGCGGAGAATCAGCCCGCAAAGAGAGAGAGAGAGTAATGAAAAGAGAAGAGCAGACAGATAGGCAGAGCGAAGACGTCGGCGAAGCAGGGCTTTGGGTCGTTCGCCCGTGGCGGAGGATCGAAGACGTAGTACGGTCGTGGAGATCTATAAGAGAACTCTTGAATGAATAAACCAATCCGTCGGTGAGAAAAAAGGTCAGCGGAAGAACGAGCCAAGAAAGAGCCAGTCGGGTGAACAGAGAAAAAGTAAGGAAAATTGTCGAGAGAAAAAAAGAGGGATTCAGCCCGATGCAGCGGATGAAAAGAAGAAAAAAGAAATAAAGACACCCTCAACGGAGCAAAGGTAGATAGCCGATGGTAGGAGAGTCGTGTCATCGAGGCAATTACAAAATAACATAAAGTTCTCGTCGCGCAAGAGCCCTGTAAAGATAGCAGTGCGTGAAACATTTGCACCCCTCTCCTCGCAACCCCGTTTCAAGATCTGCGTTGTCCAACCCTGAAGTTGATGGTACACGTCCCGCGATGATAAAACGAGAATTACACCGATAGGCATTGTGCCTAGAGATGAAGGAACCCTCGAGAGGAAAAGCCCCAGCCGTATCTGTCCCGTGCATCTCTCTTTCGCGGGTAGGGATTCGTTCGCGCAAACTCCCGCAGGCTCTCGATCGCGTTGCACTCCGGGCCATCTCTTTACACGGGAGAGGAGGTCGTTAACGCTCTCGATTGCTCTTAGCGTCTATCTTGAATGATAGGGAGACTCGGAGGCTTTATGCGGCAGGGCGCTGTTGCGCTACTGCAGTATTTATACGCATCCAACTTGACGATGTATATAACGTGTACGGACGTCACTGGGCGATTATCTTGGCAAAGACGCAATTCCGGTTTTATGCCGGTGCCGTAATACAGCGACAATTGCCGACCGAGCAAGGAGCGTCGTTAACTACGCCACACGGCTTCTCTCGTTTCCCTCGGGCGAAAATGCTATCGGGATTCATTGAAGGATCATTTTACAACGTCTCGCGACGACTCCGCAGAGATGTACTGGCTGCACGCCTATCGCGATGGGTTTCGCCGGCATGTCACCGACGAGTTTATCCGCTCCGTTTGCTTTATCGCATCGTCTGGTCATGTGCAAAAAATCCTTACCGATTGTTTCGATCGCGTCCAGACTGTACATTCGTTTCGGTTCCCAAGTTGAGCCAATAACGTTACTCTGGTTCGGGTTGATGGGTGGAATTATTAGATTCCTTAAAAACGATATCCGAGACGAATTCGGTCGGTCGACTTTTACGTTTTCATTGAAAAGTCCCGCTCGTCGCGGTGAAAATTATACAACGCCGTGCATACTATTGATCCATGAGCGGTTTGTCCACAACGCTAATACATTAATGCTAACCGACCGCAGAACTAGCGGCTCAATTTATCGCTCTACTTTTACGCGCATCGAAAACGAGTCGACTCGATGAGTTTCACACTCGCTAATCTAATCGGGGGGGAAATTCATTTTAGAAGGTAGCTTTCGCCGAACATCGGTGACTTCGCGTTACCCGAGTCGCGTAACCGGCAGGATATCGAGAATTGATAAACATCTCTGTGATCCAGTTTTCAGAGCGGGAAAAAAATTACAATCGCGGACGAATATTTATTTCCGCGTTAGGTGGGTGCTGAATTGGGGTTCCTTTTTTTGAACGATACTGCAATAAATTTGTACTCACAGGTCAATGAACATCCGCCAGCGACGGCAGGATCAATAGACAACACAAGATAATGAAGACACTCAAAGTGCTTACCTGAAACACAGAAAAAAAGAACAATCGTTAATGCCCGCCATGCGATCTTAACCGACGTGATATTCGTAGCAAATGCAAGAAGAGTACAGAGAGAACTGCGCAGTAGAATCAAGACGTATGCGTCGTGATCTGTTTACGGTATTGAAACAAAAAAAAGAAAAGAAAAATATAGAGCATGAAAGTATATCGAGAGATCGAAGAGAGAGTCGCAATTATAACGATCGAACCGCGGCGAGTCATCGCACGGCCATCACGACGAGAACCCGAGCAGGGCGGGTGCACGCCGCTGGATAACGACGATACCCACCATGACGAGATCGAACGAGATCGAGTAGCGAACTCGTCCTCGCGGCTTGCTCATCAACGATGGAATGACGAGATTAAGATCTTAATAACTCACTCGGGGGGGCCTCCGGAGCACCGGGATATATCGTGGTAATTTTTTTTCTGTTGTTTTTTTTATACGCGATCGGAGACTACACATCGCAGTGCGGCAGGTGGCGACCGAGCAGTACGAGCTCGCGAGGCTTCCGCGCGCCCACCGAGCCCAGGCAAAGAACTAATATTGACGATACTTTCGTACCAATTTCATTGCTCCATTAAGACGAGATCGATCGCCTCGTTGCACGCATAGACAGTAAAAAAACGAAGAAACTCACTTATTTTACTTTCGACGTCAGTTTCGATTTCAGAATCTAATTTTCGACTGGAACTGACGTCATACCGGAAATACGTCACCTCCGGTCGAAAAATTAGATTCTTTTAAAGCGGCGGTGAGGTATTTCCGATATGACGACACTTCCGGTTGAAAACTGAGATTTGTAAACGAGAAGCGACGTTTTCCCGTATGACTTCACGTCCTGTCGAACATCGAGATTATTAAACCGGAAGTGACGTTTTTCCGTTCCGATAGAATTCGCGGACCATGCATCTACCGAATAGGGCACATGCTCTAATACCGTGCCCGATACAGGCGCAGCGACAGCGATTTCTCGCCAAGCCGATGTGACGATCCGACTTAATACCGACATTGGCCGAATACCGGCTTGAACGCCGGGCGGATGCAGCAACATTGGTAACTGGCGCGGTCTTGCAGCCATGCCGATGGTTAAAATCCCACCTGGGACCCAACGCGCGCGATCAATGCGCACGCGCTACCGTAAAAGGAAATCCCCGCGGGGTCTTTCGCAGTTTGCTATCCAAGCATCGAGCGATTCGTCATTTCGCGATTGGGGGATTATATTCGGCGACTGCCAATTACACGTGGCGGAAATTCGCGGTCTCGTTCCTCGTCGCTGTTGGTGCGCATCGAGCTGCGGCAACGAATCACCCCGAGCTCCGAGAGAGGCCGACTCACAAAGCCATATACGAGATCGTTCCATTATTCGACTCTCCCTTAAGGGTCACTCTCTTATTTGAAGCTCGTGCAAAATTGCCGCTCAAGCACCGTCTCGCTCTTTCGCGTCCGACGAGAGACAGAGAGAGAGGAAGAGAGTCGGGGAGAGACACACCGGTGGTCCCGTTCTCCAGGAGAACGGTGCTCAAGGGCCGCAAGAAATGCGAGCACAATTCAGCTTTAACGAGGCTTCGGGCGTCCAGTTCGCGTATACATGACAATGCAATCGTGTGCAGAGAATTCGAGGACTTCGTAAGACTTCGCACATACGATATCTGGCACGGTTGCGCTGACTGCAGGCAACAGTGGTCGTAGTCCTTGTCTGCTCGGCATTGATTGGGTCGCATAGCATGGCGAATTTGCTTTGAATACATTGGGCGGGAAAACACGTATGCCGATTGCTGCGGAGTTGTTTTAAGGTTCGGTCTGCCTACACCCAGTGTGCCGTCGCCGGCGTCGATATAACACTGCGCCCGAAAATGGATATGTGCGAGTATGTGAATGGCGTTTCGTACGACAGAAGCATCAACTATCCGTGCATTCGCCTGGCGGTCGCAACTCTCGCCGACCGGGCTTTCAGAAAATTATACTCGGTTTGCCCGAACATCTGGTTCGCCTCGGGCTCATCCCTCCGCTGGATAATAGGGTAATACACTTTCAGGAGCTGGAGTACAGGCCGCGGGACGGCGAAGAGAGGAATTGTCGAATCGCGCTCGCCTACACCGACAGCGGTGACAATGCCAGGGCCATAATTGGCCGCGACTACCGGAGTCTGTGCACTTCGCGCCGTTGAACTTCCGCCCTATCGATTTCCTCGCGCTCGACGGAATCGCGACATTCCCGCGGACAGCGAATGGAAAGCTTTGCTGAGTCGTTCATAACTGAATTTTGTATATTACTTTATTCGCGGCTACTGTAAATAATTGCTGCGGAAAGCACAAAAATATATTATCGATCCTTAAATGAATTTCTTTTGCCCGTCTGCCCAATTATCGAAACCCAGAATTTGAGCGACATTCTATTATGCAATGAACTATTTTCGATGTGCGATAGTAAGCCGAATGGATATCCGACGCCTAGTTGTTCGGTCACGAGAACAACAATACTTTGTTAAATCGATTACAATTAGCAGAAAACACGCTTTGACCCACATTTAACCATACAATGTAATGAGAATCTATATATATATATATATATATATGCGACATATGAAGTTGCGGTTCAATTTCCGAACATCGAATGAAGCCTTACCGTGTGTCTAGTTCCATTCCGAGGCTCTTGAATGAAAACCTATGTCGCAAGACCACGAGAGACCCTTTTAAATGAGTCAGAAACCCGCCATTAATTTTATATATCTCTTCTTCGATTATCGGCCCAGAGTTCATCTTTACTTGGTTAAGGCAATACTTGCGGACACTCCGACGTCACGTGAGTTCAGAGAGAATTGAGAGAGAAAATCGAACACTTCTTGATGGGATAAAAATCTGAAAAAATCGAGCATATCGAGGGTGTCAAAAAGATTGATTTTGCATATTAATAATTCCAAAATGTTATTAACAAATTAATGAAAAAAACATTATTCAGCGACACCCCCGCAACCTAACTTTTTGTACATACGAAAACGATTTGTTAATCTTTTTGAAAACGTATTTGAAAATTGCATTTTTTATTAAGTAAAAAACGCAATTGCTCTCTCAATTCTCTCTTAACTGAGGTGGGGTCAAACTGTCTGAAAGTTCTACCTTGAGGTGACGTGAAACACGTTCCCTGTCGCTCTCGCTCGCTCCACCGTAAGACTAATCTCGCTATCTCTGGCACACTTCCGGTTCAGTCACGTGACTTTTACGTCACCTTAAGCCCGGAGGAATCAACTGCGCCAACCCTTCCATCCCTTGGATAAAAAAAGAAAATTTAAATGCTACGCGGCGAACTGTTCGAAATACTTTTTTTCCATTTTAATTCACCCTATCGTCGGCTTCCTCTCGTTCGCACTTTAACCCGATCTCATTGCCCGCTTTTACCGCCGGCCGCCGATCTAAATAAAGGTTCCGGTGCGTGTTTATAAAAACTTCCTGACTCGCCGGACTAACCACTGTTATTACGGTGCGGCAAGTACTTCAGCGCGATAGAGGGAGAGAGAGCGAGCCGAAGCAGAGAGAGGACGAGAGGGAGAGAGTGCGGGCGGCGTTGGAGCTGTCGAGCAGCGGGTCAGGAGTGTTTCATCGATTACAGAGTCACCGAGCGATACCACCGAAGCGCAAAGTTCGCTCGCAACGCGGAGTCGCGTCGATCGCCGCGGTGCAAAAACCGCGGGAAACGCTTTCGACCGGCTCCGTTGCTTGGCCGAAATTAAAAAGCCTCCCGTTCATATCGGTAACAAATAGTTGCGAACCCGGGGAACAGATCGAGCGGAGCGAAGCTCGGCATTGTCGCGCGGGACAATGAAAACTTTTGCGAAAAAATCCTCGAGGTTCGTATTCGCGAAGCGGGCAAAAACTTCCGGAGCCGATCTCTCTCACAAGCCCACCTCGCTGACCAGACGTATTTAATCTATGTCCATACAGTTCCCCCGTTCGTTGCGTCCCCCGAGCGTAATTAGCGAGGGAGAGCTCCGTACAGGGCGAACCAATGAATGGGAAGATTCAGTTCGGCCCCGACAATCGCTACTGCCGCTGGTTTTTTCGCCAAATTTATTCGCGTTTTCTTTCGCGCACCGGCCCACCCTCCGCCCGTCGCAGCACTCGTTTGGGAAAAGGGACGACTCTGCGGGCCGCGGAGGAGCGGAGGTGAATGGGACGGTAGAGGGGAAGGAAAAGAAACGGAGGCTCAGGGAGAAAGAGGGAAAGAAAAGAGGTATAAAGAAGAGGCAGCTCGCGGCTCTCGCCGGATTCCGGTTAGCGAACGATAAAGGCTTGAAAAATTGCGGGTCGTGCCACGAGAACGTCCCGCGGGATTCCCGCGGACCGCTTCTCGCGAGGGTGGCCGACGCGGAGACGGCCGAGTTCGCGTTCGGTGAAAGGGGTTGCGGGCGAGATGTGTATATATATATATATATATATATATATATACATATATGTATAGAAAGAGAGAGGCATGCGCCCGGAGCGTCCGTAAAATAGGTCGTTTGACATGCGGGCCCATTGTCGGATGGAAACCATTGGATCCGTGACAATGGTACCCGACCGACAAAATCGAGGCTGCAGTATCGGTTCGCGAATGTCCTGCGTCGTTACGCTATCTACTTGCAACTCCGCAGCTCTTGTCCAGACGCTACTATGGCTGCTGGGTCTGCCAGAGGAATATCGGACGATTGAGTCCGGCAGCGCGAGTGCCGTTCTCTCTCCACAAGGCGCGGGTGCAAAATGGTCACGGTCTCACTTCGATAGATTATTTACCCTTCGTGACCGAAGAAAGAAATTGACTTTTCGTATGCAGGTTCCAGAATCATTTCAAATTAGTCGCATTCCGAGGTCGATAGTCGTATTTTCCCACGACATTGTATCTCAAGGCCTCGGAATCCTCAACTTTGAAATTCATCTTGACCCCGCTCGCCTGTCGTTCGGAGCGATTTCGAGTAATGTCGATGAAAACGGATTATCGAATCGCGGCAATCTCGCGCCGCGACCGCGAGCCGGCTCCTTGTCACGCGGCGCAGCGAGATCACATCCGAGCCTGCACTCTCGGGAACGGCGAAGTGCCGGTCGTCTATCCCGAGCGCCTCCGCTCGTCGTGCCCATCTCGCACCGGTAAAGACGGTCACCCGAGGTGCGCACGCGTTGCAATTCCGTTCGCTCACCGCGCTTCGTTCCCCGATGAGGCGGAAAATAATACCGTTACTGCATTACAATCCTCGTAAAGCCCGGAGGGCCATCTCACCGGGAGACCGAGACAGGATGATAATTCACGAGCGTAGGAGTGAAAGGGTGCGATGAGAAAGAGAAGTTTCGCGCGCAAGTCGTGAGAGGGTAATCGTAATTCTTGCGGGCGGCGGGTGGGCACATATGAATGCATGAATCCATGCATGCATGCGTCCCGTGTATACGGCAAGAGCGACGAGCCGTGCATTCGGTCTCTCGCATAGCCGGGGAGTCTCTCGGGGGAATGCGAGAGAAAACGTACGAAGGAAAGGTTGGAGAACGTGGAGGAAGAAGAAGAAGGATAAGAAGAGAAAATTCTCCCTTGAAAACCGAGGATGAGGAAGCGAGTCTCGGGTAGTGCGACGCTGCCACGATAAATTTATTCCTCGCCTATGGACAAACAGCTTGAGTGCGTGATATAGTCTTTCTCTGCACGCGGAGGCTTGCCGGTAATCGCACATAAATTCTTCTTCACCCGCCCGTCACTCCGCCATAACTGTCCACATTTCGTACATCTGCCCTCGCAGCGGTAGGATTTGTTGTAGAAAAAAAATGTTTACTTTTTTTTTTTTTGCTATAGACTAACTGTTTGATTTTTATGAAACACCTCTGCCGGGCGTTAGAGTTTTTACAAACTGTGCACGGCGCGATATGTTTTGCACCTTTTGTATTTTCAGATCCGAGCTCGTATCGTTGTTTTCATAATAGCACGGTGTTATTAAAATATCAAAACACGCAAGCTGTAATTGAGTTAAACGCTCACGATCGCCGGTCGTGCGTTGACCCTCGCCCACACGCCGACTACCGTCCGTACGTGAGCTCGTTAAATTAGAGGCCCGCGATCTCGTCTACTGATTACCCGCTAAAGCTGATTCCGCAGCTTTTCGACAAGCTGTTACCCGCGGTAGTTTTGCTCTCTCTTCGCCTCTATCGCGGGAGCTGTAGCGTTGGCTCTTACCGTTTCGCGAAACGATGCTTGCGCAAACAGTTCCGCTGAAAGTGCCGAGCTAGCTCAGCGGCGAAAGGAGAAGAAGCGGGGAAACTGGAGAAGGCCCGCGTCGCGGCACCTGCGTAGGCGGGTGTATCCGGTATCGAGATAAACGCGAACAATCTCGTCGCGATACGAGCCTGTGTGTGCGAACGCACGTATAACAGGTTTGCACATAATACAAACCGTGTGAATTTCGCAAGGATTTCGTAAGCGGAAACGGTGAACACCTCGCCGCGCTCGACTCACTTTCCGAGTGAAAACTAAAATTAGGCACGGGTGTCGGTTTTTTTTTTATTTATTTTTTCATCGGTATGCAAATACTCCATGCGTGCGAATCGATAAATTAATGTATAACAAAAATTGAAATTACATTACTTTTGTCGTACTGTACTTTCCGAGTAAAAACTGAAATTAGTCAGGGGTTTCGGATTCTTTTTTTTATTTTTTAATAGGCAAACACAGACTCCATGGGTAATTTTCCTAAATTAATTGATAAAAACATTGTTAATGAAATTACTTCTTGTCGCACTGTGTATAGCGCGTTCGAAGTTGATAATAAAAATTATCCGAGCACACCGTACAATTTATGCGAAAGTCGATCGGCTGTCGCTGTTGTAATTATCCATAAATCCGTGCATAATAATAACCGCACGAAAGGGGGTTGACCGTCGTGTGCGATGACTCGTAGATAAGAGAGCAAGAGACACGAGGAATTTTCGTGACTGAGAGTTAAGGTACTACACGGCACCCGAGTCATTTTCATGGTGCGCCTCCGGCTGTGGACCGGCGTGGATGCTGCGAGGGTCGGATCTCCCGCGAGAGGGAAGACAAAGGTCAAGCGCGGGACCGCGGCGCGATATCCCGCGAGAGAGTCCTGCTTGCCTGACTGGCTGACTGCCTGCCGCGAAAGATTCCAAAGTACCGTACGCCATTCTCGTTGACTCCGCGAGCAGCGAACAGCAGCAGCAGCCGTCGCGGGGAGAGAACGAGAGGAAGAACCGGCGAGATCAGCATGAGGAGAGCGCGAGAGGAGCGTGCGAATCAT
The DNA here is from genome assembly GCA_964017025.1 of Stenichneumon culpator. Taxonomy (NCBI): domain Eukaryota; kingdom Metazoa; phylum Arthropoda; class Insecta; order Hymenoptera; family Ichneumonidae; genus Stenichneumon; species Stenichneumon culpator. The sequence continues at coordinate 11,083,066 of OZ024772.1, forward strand.
ATAGCCGGGGACCCCAACTAACCCAAGAAACGACCTCGCGACCTCGCCGGTGTCCATTCATCGATATTCATCGCTCGTTAAAATACATGCACGTTATATACTATATAACCATCGTATAAGTATTTATATATATATATATATATATATATATATATATATATATATATATATATATGCTCGCACACGTAGGAACGTCTCGTTTCGTACCCCCTTGTCCTTTATCGCCAAGTTCAGATGCTGCATAACGGTACGAGGGAGGATATCTCTTCGGCTTCTCCGACGAAGACGTTACCGAACTCGTCATTATTCCTGTATTCATATACGTTGTGTCATCCGTGCGCGCAACACTTGATTATCTCTCTCCCCCACCGACAATTTGCAAACGTCAAATAACTTTCGGGCCTTTTATGCTCCGCGAGCTCCGTTGACTGGTGTACGGTAGATAATATTTTCATGTTTCCCGACGTTCGTCCCGTGTATTTTTATTTTTATTTTTTTAACGCTATATAAATTACACCGTGCTCACGGAGATACTCGGCTCGACGGACTTGCTTTACGCAAAATTTATTCAGTAGGTTGGCCTGTGTATATGTATATATTTGATTTTTTCTCTTTTTTCCTCCACAACTGTTCCATTCTCTCTTTCACCACCTGGTAATTAAAATCCCGATTTTTCAACGCCTGCCGACGAGCGACCGCCGAGCGTGGTGAACACATGTACGGAGCCGGAAGCGGCGGTTGGAGAAAGGGAAAACAATGTCCCGCAGAAGCCGCGCGTAGAGTAGAGCAGTAGCGCGGGTGTTACGAGCGGGGAGCAGAAAACGTTTCCACGGAAATTCCATCGCGGAGAGAACCCGAGGGCGAAACCATATGTGTGTGTGTGTTATGCGCCGAGCGCGTTATCTGACTTATGCATGCTCTGCCCCGGCGAGCCGCGCTGGACACGCGAGAAACGCGCTGCGAGCGTCAACAAAAACAACGACGAAACGAGACGAGAGCCGGAGAAAAGCGTCGAGAGAATATAAACGTATAAACAAAGAAGCTCGGTACGTGACCGGCGGTAGTGCGGGAGGCGCGGGGTGCACCCACGTGAAAATGTGGTCGGTCCGATGCGCGAACACACACGGCTGCGGCCCGACCTGTGCGTGCGAGCTATGGGAATGCCCGGCATTCCCATGTCGGCAACGCGGAGACTCCCATGGCGCATGCATGCGAGAGTCGCGCGCGTGTACGCGAGATAGTGGAGCGTCGTACACGTACGATTGGTCCTCGGGCGATTGGCGAAAAGTGTACTCTCGACGGTGTGCAGGAGGGAATCGACTGGCCACGGGACAGTCCGATGCATGCAGAAGCGGCCCGGCGAACGCACACAGAGTCGGCGGAGTACGAGCGGAGGACCCGATGTGTGTGTTGCGCCTGGATGCTGCGGATGGTAACGGTACCGCGGGGACCGAGGCTCAGGATGACCCCGCCTGTGTAAATGCGCGACCTCGTCGAAGACCCCCATCGCAGAGGAGTCCCTGTTACTGGTACACTGGTACCCGCAGGGCCTCGCCGTTCCGCGTGATACCCCTTTTTTACAGCCGTCCTCCTCCGACCAACGCCACTCCGTCCCCGATGTTATACCTGTTCAGCTTCTCTCGCTCCCGCCGTTCTTCGTCTCCTCTCGCTCGGGCTCCGGTCCGGTTCGATGAGGTTCTCCCTTTTCCTCCGACGCCGGACCGGCTCTTCGCCTCTCCGGAACCCGCTCTCTATCCGCGGCTCACTCGCGCTGTAAACCGGCGCGTAGCCGTGTCTCTCTCGGCGGGGCCTCGTACGTACGCCGTACGGTACGGCGGGCTATACACGCAACCATGACTGCCGATCGGTACCCGATCACCCATATATTCCTAACGGGCGGGTGTACTACGGATTCGCGAGGCGAGCGAGCTGACGGAACGAACGCGGAGGCGCGGGGCATAGACGAAGAGGTGGAGAAACTATGCGGCGGGGTGCGCGGAGGCGAGCAAAACACACGTGAGCCTGGGAGAGCACCGGTGAGAATGCCCTTTTGCTCACCGTGAACTCCGGACCGGCCTCGAACCGCGGACGAGCGCCGCTCGTATGTTTAGCCGGAGCATTTTTAACGTGTAGCCACGTCTGTCCTCTCCCGTGGGCTTCGAGTCACTCGGGTGTTGTAACGTTGTCGCGGGCCGCATGAACATGAGCTCTCCGCGGTACGAGCGGCGTCGTGTACGACCGGACGACGAGCGCCGACCGAATTTGTTCCACCGGTTGTAAGCCCGAAGAGAGCATTGCGGCAATCGCGCGTCGCGTCGCTACAAATTTTACCGCATGTTCGAGCTTCTTAGGCTGAGCGACGTTCAGAACATTCATTCGGCGAGGTACCCACGTGAGATTCTGTCGTAAATGGAAAAAAACGGCACATCGCTGGCTCCACACTGGCGGCCAAACGCCATACCGGATGAAAGTGTTCCGAACACTAATAAGCACTGGCTACTACGTCGCAGCTTGGCAGGAACAAATTAAACATTTTCTCTGTGACATCACTTCCGGTTTTAAAATCTCAGTTTTCGAGCGGAAGTGACGTCATACGGGAAAACTCCACTTACGGTTTGAAAATATTGATTTTTGACTGGGAGTGAAAATACCGAAAATACGTCACTATCGGTCAGAAGATGAGATCTTCATACCAGAAGTGACGTATTTCCGCTATGACGTCTCTTCCGATAGAAAACGGGGATGTTCAAACCGAAAGTCACGTTACCAAGAAAAGTTATTATTTTTCTCTACAACCTATCGCGAATGCAGCCATTGACAGCAACGTGTGAATTACGGAATACAGGAAAGTCAATAAACGAACGTGCCCGTTACGAATATGCAATATTTGCAGGCCATGAATCTTAAGAATAGTGCACAGGTTCCAATACCGGTACATGCGCAGCGATAACGTTTTTCGTCGAGCCGATATGTTGGGTTTGACTGAGTACCGGGGTCGGGTGGATAACGGGTTGAGCGCCAAGCGAGTACAAGACCTTCGGCAACCGGTGCGGACCCGTAGTCGTACCGATGGTTAAATCTCACCCGGGCAAACGAGACAACGCTTGGGTTTCAATGTTCCTCGATGATGAAAGGTTTATTTTTACTCAGACGATATTACGTTTTTTTTCGTGGGCCGTTACGTCTTGATGGAGGAGAGTTCCAGGGTTTTTCCCAGCTTAAAGAATCGCGTCTACCACCATTAAGGTAGAGAGGGTGGGGTAGGGGGAGAGACAGAGTGGAGCTTGGCTTGCTAATCTCCCGACGATGGCTCCGGCGATAAACGAGGGCGTAATTAAGGGCAATGAATTTCTCCGGAAGGGTCGCCCCGTTCTCTCTTGAGGGTCGCCTCGGAAAGGCGCCGCTGAGGACGACGAGGTCAGGTCGTCTCGATTCCTCATCCTCGCTGACTCTCGACTCGCGCTGCACTCACGTACCCAGCTCTACAGGCTCATTGAATCTCGGGGATGGCTCGCCGGGAAAATGAGCGAGGGCCGTCTGCGCGAACGGCCGCTAGACGTTATCCACGGAGAGGCTTCTGCCGAGCTGCCACTTCCGTGCAGACTCTCGCGAGGGCCTGCGAGTTATGAAGCGATGAGCCCATACCCAAACTCCCACGGCCCACCTCCCTTACTTTTGGACGACGTGAATTACCGTTCAAACTACTCGCTGCACCGGGTAGTGAACGACCCGGACGTCCCAGACTTATGACCGTAGGCTCCGGGGCTTCGACTGCCAAGAGCTGGATCACGCGCACTGCGGAATATCATCAATAAGCTCTTTTTCCAGGCTACCAAAGCCTGCAGCTTGCGAATCAAACCGCAATAATGGAATCTCCTTGAATTCCAGGTAAATTTTTTACAAAAAGAGGACTCCCTTGGCGCGACCGGCAGCACAGAAGGCCACGTCATAGTCGGGCAAAGGGTCGACGGGAGCGGCGGACAGAGGTATGAGGCACAAGGGGGAGAGCATTGCGTCATTAAGCCGGGAATGCGAGACCCCTGTGTTTGTCTACACCGACCTACAAAGTACAGACTGGATACCGGAATATACATCCTCCTGCGCTTCCGTACACGGTTGCTTCAGTTTGTCCCTCGACGCTTTGGTTTCCCTTTCCTCGTTGTAACCCGCCGTGGTCTAAAGTCCCAGCAAGGAGCTTGGCGGTGCGGGTTAGGGTACATAGCTAGACGTTACGTGGGTGAGAAGCTTGCCCGGTTGGCACCTCCTACGGAGTTTCAGGGTAACGATCGTAGCGAGAGCAGAGCCAGGGAACTTCTCACCGTGCAGAGCACCACCATGTAACCAGTAGCGGTGTATAGTCAGGATAGCTCAGGGAATGAGCGAACCGAGCACGAGGGTGACGACGCTGCCCTCGGTGACTCGTCGCCCGGGAATTCTGCACGACTCGGCCGATGCACAAACGCGAGTTCACCACGTCTTTAACGCTGCAGCGTTGAACTCACGGGCACGAATACGGCGAGGTCGTACAAGAGATTCGCGACGGGCGGCACCCGGAATAACATTGGACAATGCGAGCGTACGATATTCTTGGGAGAAACGACATTTTCTCGGACCGGAATTTGTGCCATGGCCATCCAGTAGGTGACTGAGGGAATGAGCACGGCGTTCTCGCCGGCGATGGGCATTAATTAATCTGCTGGGACGCCTTTTAGACAACGCTGATACCAGCGAGCTCATCATCTCCGTACCAGTAAGTCTCTGTGCAGCGCACTCAAGGAAGATTAAAAAACTGAATGGAGGAGGATAAAATCTCGTGGAAAGAAAATTATTATTAATACTCTTATTTCCGTTATTGGTGGGCTTGGGGACTCGAGAAGATTATCCTCTTCATGGTTATGGAAGTAAAAATCGCGATTGGCGTCGTTAAGTTTTCATTCTCGGCAACGCGGATTTCTTACCGGGAATAGATTTTTACGACGGTGAATCTCCATTGTCGGTGTTTCATTTCGTCTTGCTGAATTATGACTGAGAATCCGTCTTAGTAGGGCAATCTAGGAGATGCTCGGTGGACCTTGATGCACAACCGTTGCATAGTAGAAATAGCTCGGGCTCGATGAAAAAATCTGAGGAGCGAATATGAAGATGATGAAGATGTCGGGAGCGAGAGAGAGAGAGAGAGAGAGAGAGACAGAGAGAGAGAGAGAGAGAGTCACCGGCGCCGCCATTTCCGGCCGAGGAGGACCGTAAAAGGAGAAACGAACTCTCCCGAGAAGGATCGCGCGGTAGCTTCTGAGACGCGAATAGAACGACCTAGATGTACGACCCGGTCGCGAGGAAATCGATAGACTTTCAATCTCCCAATGGTGTGAGCTCGGTTTTCGCAAAGCGAGAATCGTCGAGGTGAGAGACCGAGAAGGAGCAAGGTGCACTCTTCGGTCCACACCGAGGGATTCCGGAGACTGCGGCTGTGCAACAGAACTTTGTACAGTCTGAGAGTATTGTACATTCACTATGCTCTACCGAACTCTGCCACACTTTTCTGGTATTAGGTATATCTGTAGCACCCATGAGACAGTAAAACCTCTCCATGCTCGTCGAATCGTCACTCGTGAGTCGGACCAGGCCCGAACTTATCTGGAACCGATATCAGGATGTAACAGAGTTATCAAAACATTGTACGTTGAAAGAAGTGTGAAAGCCCAGCGGAAAGATGTTCCAGGACACCCGAGAGACTGTGAGAGCTCGAAGATAATCGCCGGCAAGATTCTCCCTCGTCTGTCTAGCGGTCCTGAGAATCCGAGTCGTGCCCGCGACAAGAACGCATTTCGACGGATTAATCCCTGTCGGTGGCAGGCGATAGCGGACACCCGCGTTTCGACGATAAACCGGGATGAGGAGAGGCGGATCTAAGCGCCGAGAAAAGCGGAGGACGGCCGCGTGGCTCGGAAAACCATGTGAAAGCATAAAAAACTCGTTGTCTTCGTCTTCGTCATCGAGATGGTGCTCGTTGGTGGAGTGGCAGAGAAAACGTTCCGATTCAAGGTTCGGGTGGCGAGGTCAGAGTCCTCGTCTCGGGCTTTCTTACAACTCGCCTATCGAGCCACCGAGAGGTCCTTAATCGGCGGATAATCGCTGACGAACCTTCGATAGGCCACGGAGTGGAAGCAGCTATATCTGTCTGCCAGTCAGTTATCTATACCTCTGAAGTTACCTATAGAAACGCACCCCAGTCGGAGAGATTTTTTTAGCCGGCATAGCCAGGCGACTGATTGATGAGCCTGCCACAAGGTGCTTCTTCTTCTTCTTCTTGTTCTTCCACTTCTGCTACTATAGCTATCTCTAGCCTCTGTCTTTCGCCCGATCGCTCGAAATAATATATGGCCGGTCGTAAATCGAAGTGGCTGCTGCTCCCGCTGGTCTGTCTGGCGAGTGTTGCGGTTTCGTTCAGCGGAACGGCGATACGAATCAGCGGGAGCAAGGAAAGTAAAACCGATAGTACTCTGAACGATATTAAAACTTATCGAGAAATATCTGTACACGATAGAGCAGGCTTGTCTGCATAGATAGGAGAAAAACGGAGACATGGGGCAAAATGGGGACATTAAATGTCATATCGACGTGGGGCAAAATGGGCTACCCAAAATTATCGAATAAATCGATTCACGATAGCCAACAAACGACGGAAACCGGGGCAAAATGGGGACATGAAATTTATCGACGTTGGGCAAAATAGGGTAATTATGAAGCTAGCAAAAGTTACCGCAAGTCAAATCGAAGGGTACCCCGTTTTGCCCCAGATGGTTTTTTTTTTTAATATCCTTTCAAAACCGGTGCCAATACAATTTTGGTGTGAAAAGCAATGGATGTATGCTTTCGGTATTATTGTAGCAGGTTTTAGTGCTGAGCGTCCGCGTTTTGCCCCGGTCTACCCTATATAAAATTAAAGAAGATACATAGTCCAGCGAAAGGTTGGATACACGGCGCCTCTGCCGGTGTGTGTTTTATTCAAAAGGTTTTGAAATAGAAGAAACTGGTATCCGCTTGAAATATGAGATAGTGCTCCGGAGCAGTGACAGAATTAGTGCACGGCTAGAGTCGGGGAGTAATAATAGCTAGTTCAGTAACAAAAGTTATTTAGGGCGAACCGTGTAAGAACTGGCCGCGCCGACTTATGACAGAAGTAATTAATCAGGTAGATGATGAGAGGCGCTGGTTCAAAGAGCACGAAAGTTGAGGCGGGGTGAGGTGCACCGGCGCGGAAGGAATCCTCTCGTCCCTACAACCACTATTACTCTAGCTGTTGGCGCTGCTGTTGCAGCAGAGCGTCGGCAAGAGCTGCCAGAGCAAGACCCTGACAACACGTTCGAGGACACGACTACGTGTCCCTTGTCCGAGTGAAAGCCGTGCGGAGCACAGCTCGTTAATACTTGGCCACGTTGTCCGTCACGTTCCAGTTCCTCGGTCACTCGCATTGCAGCCGCGGGCCACTGACTGTGGCTCTATGCTCGCTATAAAGTCTGTACTAATATATATGTATATATATATATATATATATATATAAAATAAACCAGATGGTAACAGACCCAATACCGAGTACGTATACGGAGTAACAGCCCACGGAGGTCCCGCGAGTTCGAGGATAAAGGGCCAACGGCGTGCGAGCCCGTGTGCAAGTCTACCGAAACCGTCAAAAAGACGCGTCTCTTGCCTGGGAATTGAAATATCACAAAACCGGCTGGTCGCTTCTCTCTCTGGCTCGCGGTGACGTGTCGGAAAAATACTTCAGACTTTCCGCGCTATCTTTCATCAGTATTGCCATACCATGTGTCGCTTTTCTGGCCCCTTCGAGACGAGTGCGAGAGATCTCGGTTCGAGAACTCACAGTGAAACGTGTCCCAGATCCGCACATAAAAGCTTCGTATTGACTGTCGGAAATACCGTTCGCTGTTCCTTTGGAGCATTTTAATCAAGTCTGTAGATTCCGAGTTGGGAGGAGATTATGGTCTAGCCATATACCTCACCGGACTGAACTTTGAACTGCTCGTAACTCAAAATCTATGAACTGTAGAAGGTATTATGCTCGGGGCTAAGTTTGCTAAGCTTTGAGCATGAATACGATTCCACCTCTCTGTGCCTCATTTAAATCCCGCTGACCATTGGGCATTTCGATTTGTACTTTCGTCTTGAGGATTGTCTGCAATGTGCAAGCTGCTAGCTCCTCCCGCTCTTCAAACTCGACTCACGGATAAAACATCCGGGGATTGCACGCGTGGGCCTGTCGTAGGGAGTTCGGGCGCGACTTTTCGCGGAAGATACTCCGAGAGAAGGGGGATCATAAAGATCGTAAAAGTCGGTGGTAGTTAGCGAGGAGGAGCAGTGCAAAAGCCCGAGACGTCAAAGAGACGCCGCACGGGATGGAAATATCAACCGCGGCGCTCCGGGTGAAAAGACCTTTGCCTCTGGCGAAGTTTCTGGCTCTGACCGGGAGCGGTACCGGCGGTTTGACTCGGTTGCGCCGGCGGCATGCGTGTCTAATTATGCCCCGGTTCGTTTGTTCGTTTGTCCTCCACCTCGTTGGCTCGCTCCGGGTTCCGCGCCCCGGTGCTTCCCGGCTCCTCCGCCGTCCCCGACACCGGAACTCCGCGCTTCGCGATGCGCCGGAGGCATCTGGTAAGCTCCGCGTACCTTCGTCGGCTTGCCTTGTACTGTCCTGCGCCGTAGTAGAGAGATTGCTCGGTGTACACCGAGGCTATCGCGCATATTGTTCATGCATTACGGTAGCTACGTACAGGGGAACGGAGAGGAAAGAGCGCAAAATTGTTGTGCGACGCTGAGCTTTCCATCCTCAAAGGGCACTCGCTTGTTTGATGTGGCCGGCCGAGCGTGTTACGTCGACTCGATCGTCGGCACAGTCTGTATCTCGTCAGCGTGTACGTCATACAGGGCTTCGTGCCGATATGCATGCATCCATCGCGCGTACATAGTGTTATAGACGCATGCATCAGTTCAAAACAAGCCGTGCAAGCCCCTGCGGCTCCTTCGACCCTTTTCCGCCACTTTTCAACGAAACTTGTCAATCACCCGGAAAAATTTTCAATGCCAGAAGGCAGTGCATCAATGATTCGTGTACTGCAGGATCCGAAAGGCGAATTTGCTATTAATTGTAGATTTAGGCAACTCGTTTCACTGATTCGTATACTGTGAGAAGAATTTAGTAAACATAACTATATAGCTTCAGAGATATTACGATAGCGCATAGAAGTAGGGAACTGGGCCGCTACCTATAACGTGAAGTACCGGATTTACAAGAATTTTTCTTAGTAATTATGAAAAAATGCTTGGAAAATCTGGGACTTTCCGCCATAGGTGAAGCGCCTTTGTTGCGTATTATGGTCATTTTTCGTAGATGACCGGTAGTTTTTATTATATACTTATCTCAGTGTGGTTTATCAATCTGATATTGATATCTCGTTCAAATGGCAATTCATTCGTTCCGGATGGATTGTTAAAGGGATAAACCTGCCAGATATTGTAGAGCGTTACAACGATCCTGACAGGGCCTGGTCAGGGCCTCGTCAGGAACTTACGTAACGCTGTAGAATTCCTCCTGGGGTGAGGTTCGTCCGTCAGGAGGGACGAGATCAGGTGTTTCGAAGCGCATGATAGACCGGGAGGTCGTCGTACGGCGGATAGAGGTATGTAATGATGTAACGAAGACGGTTGTATCGTGTCTTCCCCCACTAAGCCGGCGGGTCGCCGCAGGCGGTCGAATTCCGTTGAAATGACATAATTGTCGTTATTAGACATTGGCTATAATCGCAGGAACAAAACCATCGTGTAATGGGACCCCCGGCAAATTACTTATGAGACCCGCGAGTCCGCCGCGCTGCTGGATGATGCAGCGAGGAGAAGCGAGTTCCCCACCGTGTGCATCAGCCAGGTCGCCCGCGACCCATCGCGCACGGATTAAATTTCTAGTATATATAGCACGCGGCTGGGTAATGTCTTGTCTGTGTTCATCCTTTGACGAACGAGGGAGAAGAGGGAGAGAAGTCAAAACTAAGAGGTGAAACTTGGAGTCGGGAAGTCGAAGGGACACGAAGTCATGCACGAGGGGGGTGAGTGCCGCAAAAATGGAGGCGCAGCGCACACACACGCTGCGATGCTCTCGTCGCACGGTTGACGAGAGCGCCGTCGGGACCCTGCCCTGGCGTGACGATCCAAAGGAGGCACGTGATGCCGCGCATCTCGCGACGATACGATGCGGTAAGGTTAGTGAGGTAGGCGTTGCCGCGGTGCTCGACACAGTCCTCGGCCACTGATCAGAGATTGGCCTACGGAGCAAGACTGAAGTGGACAGAAATGGGCCGAAGTACGTCAATCCAAAATTCACAGGGTTCGCCCTTGATTCGAGGATCTTCGGCGTCACACACTTACGGCGGAAGTAAAAAATTTCGAGCAAGAATTTATTACCGCCGTTCGGTTGAGTCGAGCTGTATAAATGGCAAATCGTGTCGTATTGATTTTCGATCGATCGAGCGCGATAAATTTATTATTGGCTCGTACGAAATATACTTAGTATGAAAACATTTGGAACATGTCTCCAGCGCGACATGGCCAGTGACTGCGCGGTTCGGATTCCATCGCCCTAGTTCAATGATGAGATGTCCTACCAGCGTTCGCCGCTCGCTCCCTATCCCTGCAACAGGAAACTCTCCGGGTCTCTCATCCCCAATTCCCGAGACTCTCCACCGCCGTGTGCGCGCTCTCTTGCATTTTCCAACAGCCCATGTATGCCCGAGTGTATATATATATGTATATATATATATATATAACGGTGAAAGCGGAAGCTCGTTCGCCCGGTCCCATAATAATTCACGAGGCTTCCATCGAGGCGAGCGAGCGACGTCCGACGGGTGTTTCGTGTATACGCCATAACTCCTTCGAATAATTCACGAGAGTCCTTCACCGACTAACCCGCACCGTACTACATAAGTGGCGTCAAATACAGGTATATCAGCGCAATCTCGTTTATTGCTAAACTTCACGGAAAAGCCGGGTAAAAAAATGTCTTCCTCTTATTCGCCACATAATTTATTAAAAAAAAAAAAAAAAAATAGAATAACGTCGCAATAGTTTTCTCGTGGAGGCTCCCGTACCGTTTACGATATCTCGTATCCGGTATACATCGAAACCCGCCTCCAACATCGGAGAAACTCGGGTCTGGCTTGCCGGTAAACGGAGCAGTGCACAAAGTAAAGGCCTTCCGCTCTACGGTTGTCCTACATTTCAGATAGCTTTTGCGAACGTCGAGACGGAAGTTCGTCTCTGGCGGTTGTTACGAAGAGCGGCTGACGACGATCGGAGTACGCTGGAAATACACTTGCTGTACTGTTATAAGAATCTCTTTACCGTTTTCCCCCCTCGTGTATATTCGAGCTCTTCTATGCGTGCGTCAATATTTTAACAACCCCCGGCAGCTTCTGCTCGACGTCCCGGAAGGCCAGCACGACGCGATGATGGACTGAGGATCGTGAATGCCGTCACGATTCTCCCACCCTCCAATTTAATGGACAAGCCTCTTTCTCGGGAAAAATACAAAAAATTATTTTCGTCGCGATCGGGAGAAGATCGTCACCCGGATACTCGATCGGGCGTCCGAGATTTGTCTGTTCTTTGCTTTTATTATTCCCTGGTGCGCTTTCCTACCGCCCGTACGCGACGTCCGGACATGCTTGATGTATCGGTATGTCGCTGCCGGAATGAGAGGGGCGCATTTTCCGTCATCGTCGGAGGAAGATGCGACCTTCCGATCTCAGGCGCGCCACGCACGGCTACTATTTGTGGCCATTGTGTGGTTTATTATATGCGTATTACGCCCGCACCTGACTCCTGTACGGGGAACGCGTGCCCGGCGAGTGAATAACCATTCGGGGCCTCGTCGCCTTATTAAAATCCTGCGCCACGAGTCCCGGCTGGGTTACGAATGCGACGTCACGTATATCCTCGCTGGTCTGCCGCAGCGATGCTCCTCTCACTCCGGCCGTCGGAAAATCACGTTCGCTAACGCGAGGCGCGAAAACCGCGCGTGGCCCCAACACAACTCGCAGTACACATCGACCGACACCTACTCGCGCGTCTCGACGCAACGCTCCCTCGGGATATTGTGCCGATCGCGACCCGATGCGCCTGCCAAACACCCAAGCGACCCCAACCATCAGCGTCGGTCGCACTCGTCGTCCGGACCGTCGATACGCCGAGCCTCGCTTTCTCGATTTCAATATTGTTTTAAAAGGTATCTAATTTTTCTTATTTTTTGCCACTCGAGATCTAAGTTTACTCATTTCGTTTATTTCGATTGTTCTTCATAATTTAGTTGATCTACGACCATTCATATTTTTTTTCTTCCAATCCTTATGAACTTCTCGGGTGTTAAGAAAATTCTAATTTTTTTATCGTTCTGTGCGTTTATATTTATATATAAATGTATTTGTTGGAAATATTATTGTGGAATATGTAAGAGAAAACTAAATTCGTCTAAAAACTAAGTACAATATGTTATGTAATATTTGGTGTCTGGAGATACGAGTGCGCAAGTCGATGTCTCGATCAAGAATGCTCATCGATCGTCCAATCGGTGACGGCGAAGTTCTCCGAGTGACATCAGCTCGCCTTTGTATATTCGGTAGTTCCGAGAAGAGTCTGTTAAGGGGAGAGTCAACACGTATGAGTGCGAGAGTTAAAATTTTGAATGCATTTTTCTCCGAAACGATTGTATTGAATGAAAAACTAATTGTGGGGCTCACTGCATAGTTGATTAACGCAGGGAAACCCATAATTCGTTTATTTATCTTATAAAACCGGTTTGGAGAAAAACGTGTTCGGAATACTTTGATGTTATATTGATCTTTAGCCTCACCTTGAGTCTCGGCCCTCGTTACGTCCCTTCCACATATATTGTTTTTTATTTTATTAGTACTTTCATTTTCCATGTATTACCGATAACGAATTTATTTTCTACTGGAGCATATCGACGACGGATTGTCCCGTCGGAGAGGTACGGCATTGTCCCGTCGAAATTTGTTCTCCGGGTTAATTATTTCGACTTTTTTCACAATAAGATTCTTCGATTATCGTCAACAGGAAATGAAGAGCGGCGACTGTCTTTTACATGGAAAGACATGACCTGGTTTCAACTTTGTTCACGTTGTAAGTCGTAAGATCCTTCTGTTCCTGAATAGTCGTCTTGAATTCCTTCGTCCTCTTGTTCCTGAAATATCTTTCGAGGAAGCATTCTCGCAGAAGCTCCGACCGCCGATCTCGGATCTTTTTATCGGCGGGCTGCACTCCGGAATCCCCTTTCGGAGTCATCGCTGAATTTTCCTCTCTCCCTCGCCTGCCTCTTCTCTCAGCTCTCGTGACTACTCGCGCGTAAATAACGACCATCCATTTCACCGTGGAACTCGCTTGAATTTTTGCCGAGTGGCAGTAGATGAGAAATAAAGGGAGAGCCTCGAGAAGGAGGAGGAAAGAAAGGCCGAGCGCGAATGCGCAGCGACCAAAGCAGGATGGACGACAAATAATAAGGGCGCCGGGTCGGGAGAGTAAAAATTCAAATTGGCGGGAGTTTGAACTTGGGCGCATCTCGAGGAGGAGCTACGCGAACTCTCAGAAGCTGCTGGAAAAGAAGTAACGGTCGAGCGACTGCCGGAGAGGCCCGTCGGTGATGTTTTTCTTTTTTCTTTCAATTTTTTTTACTCAACCCTCTTACCATTCGGTTCTGTCATTTAGTTTATTTTTTGCTTCCATTACTTCTTTGCAAAATTAAATAAAAGTTATGCAGAATAGGGAAAATTATTCCATGAATTATGATGGACCTGCACGGTAGAATTTTCAAGTTTTCTCTCCGAAGAGTCGCTTTTTTTCCCGTTTGTCTTTCGATGTCGCCAGCGATTCGTCCGGATTCGCGAGCCCTTGGTTCCCGTCGCGACTAACACTTTCACGGGATCGGAATAAATTCTTCGCGCAGTCGACGAAAAAAATTTTCGCCGAAGGATTTTTTTTTTTTTTTTATTAACTGCATTAACTGCAACTCCTCGCTTGTCTCCTCGACGTCGGAGATTGCGAGCGGCGCGAACCTCCCCTGCTTTGCGCGTCACTCTGTGTTTCTACCTCTTTCTCTCGCCCTCGTCCCGGTCCCGTGGATTCTAATGAGAACAATCTCGCCCCGGTGCGTAATTACGAAGTTAATTGGATGGCGAACGGGGGATGCCTGAGCTCCCTCCTCCCCCTTCCTCTTTCCCACTCTATCGCGTAAAACGCCGGTCTTAACGGACTCGGCAAAAATAATTGGATAAGAATTCGCGCGTGAGGTAAAGCGTCATGGTGGAAGGCAGGACGCTGCTGCTGCTGGAATTTCATGAACCGCGCGCGAACGTAAAAGAGTCTGTGAGAAGTAGAGGAAAAAAAGAAAAATCCAGCTATGAGGCCCAAGATGGAAAAGAATTAAATAAAAGTAGAAGGTCCTTCGACCTTTGAAAGCGCCAAGTTTTCTTTCTTCTTTCTCTTTCTCCGTCTCCGTTAGAGGCACAGACTTCGTCGTAATCGCAGCAAATTTTTCCGAAAGAGTTTCGAATTATTCCCCAAATAGGAAAATATGATTTTGGTAACTTACTGTAAAAATTAGGAGTATATATTTATATATACATATATCGAATCTCTATTGACGAAATTGTGAAATTTACACAATCGCAATAATAACAAAAGTTCCTTATTCGTTCGAGTTTCCTTACCCACGAAGAAATCGTTGGATCTGCGAGATCCCCATCTACGAGATCGCTCGTGCCACGATAAGCTCTGTGCCTCTTTCTGCGCAGCGCACCCTCCTCTACGGCTGCATCGAACGGGCGCATTGCCATGCATCCTTTGTACACAACAGAAACGGACACACACACCCACACACGCACACGTGGCAGACGAGAACTCGTGGCGCTCTCACACGGTAATTGTATATCGTGCGGGATAGCGAGAGAGGACCGAACGATAGAGTCCTCGGTATAGACCGCGCGAGTAATTACATGAGACGCGCCTAAACACCACCCACGGACGCCCACGCTCGCGAATTCTCATTCGTGTGCAACACGGCGCATCGGAGGGAGCACAAATTCTCTTCATATCCTATAGAACGTCATGATTCGCGGTAGTCAGAGTTATACCGCGAGCGCTTAAAGCACGTTGTTCCCGAGTTTAGCGAGGCGTACTGAGAGTTGCGAACGCGAAGGGCCGGGCGCAGTCGCAGCCTGAGCTTGCATGCGTGCTTACATAGATAGGGGGAACCTCAGGCTGATGCAGATGAGACTCACTTTAGAGAACTAGACTATATTGCGCGTGCTTCGCGCACGGCAGAGATTCGTTAGCGCTCTCACTAGGTGTGCTTTAATTCATCCAAATACATTTGAGACGCATAACACACGTTCATTTACCCACTTTCCGGTGTTCCTCAATTCACACTTTTCTGTCACTGACTGCATTCGAGATACATTTCAGAGAATCATGAAAAATATTCTATGTAACGTCGCTTCCGGTCGAAAAATTCGATTCTCAAACCGGAAGTGACGTATTTCGGTTAAATTTCCGGAAATACAAATTTCCGGTTCCCAAATCCCATAGTTCATAGCGTTGACGCGAAGGTCCTCAGCCACAACAACCTCTTAGTTTATGTTATAATATATATGTGGCTATAATATTATTACGCTTGGCAATGTTAGACACGAAGCTCGGAACAACGAGCCTTTGTTGCGATGCGCCGGTGACTTCCTACGCACGTCGGCTCACCTTTTCTTGGTTGCATAAAATACGGGTGTTGCTCCCAGAGTACAAGAGGCATGTACCGTCGATCCCTCTCGTATTCCCGAGATACTTACTTGTTATTTATTTTTTCTTAATGTCACGCTACGAAGAAAAAGCTGCAAATGCATTGTCTATGTTACTGCCGTTGCTCGTCAGTTTCTTAACAACATGCATGTACACACACGCATCATATATACATATATACACCGTAAATATATTCAACGCGGTGGTCACGAGAAAAACTGAAAAAACACATTAAAAAAACCCCGAGTCCGCCTTTGCAATACCGTACCAAGACTATAATAATTGCGATGTGTTTCGCGCATACAAGGGTAATGCATTACGCTGCGATACACATACTCATAATTTATATACAGCATTACGGTGAAGAGGAGAGAAATCCGGGCGTAGGAGGACATTCGAGAACTTTAACGCCGTCGCAGCGCTGCTGCGTACCGATGCTTCAGTGCACGGACCAAAATAAATCCTCCGGGAACACTTTCGCCCGCTTGTCAATGCGGAGCGCGGTACTTCGGTCAACAAAATTTGAAAAAAAAAAAAATGAAGAAAAAAAAACTCTCCGCAATGTGTCATTGGTTGTTCTATCGAGCTTTTTTGCCCGTTGATGTCCAGCGTGATACACAGCAATGAGAAAAAAAATCGCTCTTTCGTGATCGCATCGTTGAATAGAAAGCGAAAAAGGAAGATCTTCTAATCCGATCGTCGTCCGAGGAATTTGCGATGGAAAATCGAGCCTGCCAAATTCGCAGTGCGAGTCGTAACTTTATCGGTTCGTCGCGATAAAGGAAAAGTAATTTTCTTGTTTTTTTTTTCCGATGAAACAAATTTCCGTCGATACGGAAAGTGTAAATGCGCTATAACTCGATAGACGTTGCAAACGCGTCGCAATACGGCCCCGGCCATTCGCGTGACGGAGTTATGAACAACGCGATGATGTTGCGGCGGCTGCGGCGCTTCCCATCTACGATCTTTACGCTCGATTCTTATGATCACACCGGCGACCCGAGCGAGAAAAATGTATCCTCTCTTTACGATCGATTCGTCTAACGGTAAACGATTCCGCTCGTAAAGTGCGACGGCTTCATCGTCGAGCGGCTCCGGAACAGCACTTTTATCCCGATATGTATATTTCCCTCGCATAAACGAGGATAACGGAAGAGCGAAGTCGCATCGCTTCGAGGATGAAAAGAAGCGAGAACCGAAGTTTCTCCATCCCTCGAACGAATTTATCGGTTCCGTCCATCATAAAAAAAATAAATTATTATGCCAATTATCTCCAAACGAATTTACCGACGCACCATCGTGCAAAACTTAATCGTCAAAAATAAAATATCATGTCCCAAAAGAAATTAGGCTCCGGGCTTACACCACCCTTCACCGCAGTGCAATTTATTAACCGCCATGGTTTTTTTTATTTTCAAACATTTTCTTTTCTTCCCGGTCAAATCATTGTTCGAGCACTGCCACTGCCGACATTATCGTCGGGGCGCTTTACGATCCTCGGCACTCTCGGTCCCTGTCGATGGTCCCCGAGGTGTCCGGTGATCAACAACGTCGGCAAACACACGCGCGTAAAACCATAACGCCAAGATCCCCGAGTTAACTTATCCGTGAGTTAAAACATTATTTATGGCGCAGCGCCGGTAATGGGATGTCGGATACTAATGAGCCTTCGACGTAACGCCGCGAAACCCTCTGGCGGATCTGCGCACACGTACGCACATAGTACATACAACGGACCCAAAGGGTACACCAAGGGTAAATAATGTTACGAAGGTATATAAGGGAATATGCAAGACATATATGTGCTCCATCGCGAGTGTGTGTTTGCGTGTGTGTTTGCGGGTAATATATACATATCGGAGAAACCCAGTGGCCGAGGGGAAGTCCTCGCTCAAGTAGACCGTGCAGCCCACGAGAGACTTCCGACTATCAGCCGGAGCGTTCGGCTATAGGTCGATCAACTAATTAACCCAGATTCGTTCGTGATTCACGAGAAAGCACGTTGGTCCAGTGTTTATCGACCGAGGCATGTATTATATAAGTGTATATATCAAAGGATCGCTAGAACCTTTACATAGCCGCGACAATGCAGCGATACACCGATTACCACATCAATGCATATTTTTATTTAACCGCATGCCTCGATGAATCGACGCTATTCATTGCATAACGCTCATTGATGCCAGTGGGCGGTATAAATTACAAAAGATACCTCCAGCGATTTTTTTTTACATATATATTTTTTTATTGCTTCCAATTCGAGTACGCACCCACACACTTTCACACGCTAGGCCCCGCAGTTTTTATGCACGTATGTGCAGCGGGTGAGTTATACCCGGCGCGCCGAACGACTGCGGATAATTATTCTCGTCTCTTTTCGCGGCGAAAGGGAAGGGGAGTGCGAGAGGGTAAAAGGAAGATGAAGAAAAAAAAATGATGATGAAGAAAGGGAGGCGTTAGAGCGTTGAGTTACGCTCGACGTGGGCCTTAACTCTTTAACGAGGCAGTCGGCGAGTGGCTGACTTAAGTGCAATAAATAGGTGTTGCACGGTGGGTTTTCTTTTTTTTTTCTACAGGTACAATACCGTGGCCGTGCATTTGGTATCGCCGTACAGCAGTTATAACGTCGAATGTACGGGAGTGTGAGAGCGCCGGTAGTAATTACTTCGACGTGGTCACACGAGTGTGGGCGCGGGCGATGCAGAACTGCGTCGGAGCGGCGGGTGCACGCAGGTACGAACAGTTATTGGCAGACTTCGATGGTTTTCCGTTTAAGACTTTGACACACGGTGGAGATTTTCTCGCTTTCGCTAAATTGTAATTGTAAATTGTATTTTTCTCATTACAGTCAAAACAAAAATAATGAAAACTGAATAAACAAGAGTACATACTACTAAATACTGTTTTTCGTATCGAAACATTCGCTCTCTTTCTTCAAATTTAATTTCGACTGCACATCCAGCAAAATATTTTCAGATTTAATTAAATAATTAATTAATTAATTAAATTTTACGGGTGCAACCCATCTACAGGACATTTAATCTAAAAAATATTAACAATAATTAAATAAATATATATTTGTAGCTCACCCTTCGAATGAATTGTTTTTCTGAGTGCGATATATCTTGTTCGGTGTTTCTCGCTTTTCGTAGGTAACTAAAAAGCAAAAATTCCGTCAGACTCGAGATTCGTATTTACTTTTGTGGAACTTTGTCGGTAAGCGGTGCGATGGCAATGACTGCCTGCCGCTGGCTATTCGAACCACTGACAACTATTCCGTATGAACTATTCCATTGTGACTAAATGCCGTTGGCACAAAGTACGTACTCCGAAACCGGCGAATTCCCTCGATCGTCCGCGCTCCCGTGCGCTCCGGCGGGTGCGTGAGCTGCTGAAAATGAATCGCTCCGCTTCTGCACCGAGGCAGCGCGCACTTCGAGGCACTCGGCACGACCATATGTGCCATTTGCTCAAAGTCCCCGATGTCTTTGCATGTATGAGGGAGGAAGTGCGCGCGCATCGCTCTCTCCCGCCTGAGCGCAACGTGCCTCGACGTATGTGCGAAAGTAACTCTCTCGTGCCCGATGCGATTCGTCTCGGTGGCCGAAAGTTCGCCCCCATCGAGAGTGCGACACTGCATCGCCGCAACGCACGTTTCGCCGTACATAAAACGAACATGAAGCGAACGAGGAGACGAGCGGGAGGCTCGCGCACGCGCCCGGAGCGCCGGCACGTGATTTCACCCCGGAGGGTCAAAAATATCTCATAAATCACATTACGATGAGAAATGCTCTGCACCGTTCGCGAAGCACCCTCCCCCGTCTGTATCCTCCCACCGGGCCGCGGCATCGCTTCCTAACCGGCGCAACCCCTCGATCTACTCGCACGTGCACACACATTCGTTATCCGTGTGTTTTTCCGTACGTCCACAAAATACAAGGTACGTGTATCATGTGCCTGCGCGTGTGTACGACGAAACGCGACCGTTCGAGCGGAACGATGCTGGTAGAGAACGGGCAATCTCTCTCTCCGAACCCACCCCCGAAATTTACGAGGCGTCGCTCACCATGGCATAAATCTGTTTCTTCACACCTGTCGATTCCTTCACTACTCCACTTTTACTCCGACATCCCAACGGATGGGTGGGCGAAATTATCTTCTGACTTTTGGCGACGAAAATAGTGTGACGCACCGTCGAATTTTTCTATGTGAGGTGGATTTTTTGAAAATTTATTTCCGGTTGGTTTGAGAGTGTTCGCGACTGTGGGGCGACGGGGAGTTTGCACATTTGCCGTGTGCAGTGAGGGGGTGGTTTTAGATGCGCGAGACCGGAGGAAAGAAAGCGGGAGGGGAGTGGAAGTTGCAATCCAAGGCGCGCCCGAGGACCGGATAGAGAAAAGATGAAAGCACTCGTCTCTCTCGTTATAGTAGTTGCGCGGCGTTTCTGCCTCTACGTGCATGTGTAATGCGTATTATCGAAGAATAAACGCGCGAGAGTTATAATGTGTCTCGAATGATCGGGGGATTTAATGCGAAGAGAGAATAAACTGTACGTGCCTCCGCCCGGCCTATGAATAATAGAAGTAACCAATCTTCGGCGATATCTCCCGATGGATCTACGCGCGGTCCCCGGTAATAAGAGGCAGACGGTGGGCAGAGAGAGCGCGTTTGCGCTATGAGCTATCGGCGAGGAACGACGATGCAACGCGGAGCCTTTGTGCATTAAAGACGAGATATCGGCGTATCGAGCGAGAGGAGCGAACGAATGAGATCGCACAAAATGCTATCGAAAATCCGATCATGAAATTCACTGTAGAGAAATTTTGAATAATAAATGGAATTCGGGAATTAAAAAAAAATCATAATTTTTATTCTCCATCTCGTTCTCGACTTTTTTTGTATATGCATCTATCACCGTGAACGAATGAGATCGCGCACAGTGCTATCGAAAATCCAATCGTGAAATTCGGTGTCGAGAAGTTTTGAATAATAAATGGTTTCTAGAATAAAGAAAAATTATCTTTTTCTCTATCTCGTTCTTGAAATTTTTTTTGTACATGCATTTATCACCGTGAACATATGAAATCGCGCAAAATGCTATCGAAAGCCCGATCGCGAAATTCGCCATCGAGACATTTTGAATTATAAATGGAATTCGAGAATTTAAAAAATTATGATAATTTCTCTGTCTCGTTCTCGACTTTTTTCGTATATGAATTTATCACCGTGAGTTATATTTTTCTTTCGCTCCCCCCTCCCGAGTCAGCCGGAGCAGCGGGTCCAGTAGTTAAGAGTGAAAAACGCAGAGGTCCGCAGAGTTTCGAAGGGTTTGCTTGTTTTTATCTTAATACCCACCCGGTGCCTTTTCTCGCACCCGGGATCTCGGCAAGGGCTTGACCGGCCCTCGCCATTACGGGAGCGTAATGTTTGCGCGGGGTTGATTTTCAGCTTTTTGTTTTGACTATACCAACGGAGAGCCCGGGCAGGACGAGTCGGGGATTACCCTTCTCAAACCCTCAGGACAAGCCGGCGGCTCTTCCCTTCTCTCCTTCCCGTGCTCTCGCCGCTTGTCATTCGTTATTATTGTAGTCCTGTCGACACAGAAAACAGGGCTGCGCGACACCAGCGCGTCGCCACTTCCGGTCCGGAGTCTCATGCCCGCACCCCTTTTTCTCCGCTTCGCCCCGGTTTGCACGGTTCGGAGGCGTAAAATATTTACAGCAAACAGGCGGATATAACGCGTCGGGAAAAAAAAAACACAAATATCCTCTGGTCGAATATTCGAATTGCCAGATATTTAAATTCTTATTCAATTTTTATTTCGGACTGCACGGATGTAATAGGAAAAAATAATTAACGGTTAGTTTATTTTTTTCATCGCGATTCGAAAATTTTTTGACGAAGGAAGTCTTTTAAAAAAAATCTGGTCCCTTCAGGGCTTGTCGAAAGCCTCCGGTAAAAATTAAAAAATTTAGTACAAATCTCGCTGGAACTGCAGAGAGAGAGAGATAGAGAGAGAGAGAGAGAGTTTCGCGCGAGGGAATTTCGAGGGGGAGGCTCTATGCAGTATATTATAACAGCGTAATACTCGACCGTATCCCGGCCCAACCGCCTCGCTCCCTTAATTGCGTCTTTTCTTTTTCGCAACCGGGCGCGCCATTACCCCGCTGGACCATTAAGTCCGTCAGGTTAAGTAGGAACGTGATACTGCCAGCCTGGCACATTCTGCTCCTCCGCTCTTCGCGCAGGGACAAACGTAATACACATCTTCCGTGTCGTTTAACGTCCTCGCAAGTGTGTGCACTCCCTCGTACGTTCCCGGCTCGCGACCCTTAACGGCAGGACGCTTTTCCCTACTTGCGCATGTGCGCGCGCACACGAAAATACATCGTTTCCTGGCACAGGTACGTTCCCTCGCTTCGCGGTAAACGCCTCGCAGGCCAGACTTTAACATATTTTTCTGCATAATTTTAATGCTTGCGCCTATAGTATTTACTTCCAAGAACGACGCGCCAGTGTATGTACGTGGGGTTGAAGCAGACAATTCTGTCCGTTCGTATGCGTGTACCTAACGCTGAAGAGGGTTGCTCGCTCGCTGCTATCTCATTTCCCCATTCTTTTTTTTTTCATTCTTTTTTTATGCCCGCTGTATTGTCCTCGCGCTCTTCTACGCGGCTTCTCGGCTTCGTTCCGTCTCCCTCCGCTCGTCTCTATATTCGCGCGGCGTAGCGCCACTTCTCATTTCTCGCCCGGAGGGCCGCGCGCGAGGGAGGCTCCTCCATCCCCGCAGCTTACACTCCGTGTCTCTCCTTCACCTCCCCCCCCCCCCCCCCCCGCCCGGCCCGCCAAACCCCAGCCCGCGGCTACCGGCGAAGGCGCCGCCTCTCAAGACCCGAGCTTAATTATATTTTATCGCAGCTTTGTCGCGCTTATTTAAATTTAAATCGTCTACTTTGCGTATAACCGGATGGACGCTTTAACGAACAGCGGCTCGGACGCTCATCGAGCTAGTTTCTCATCCTCACTTGTTCCGCGGTCCGGGGAGAGGGAAAAATAAAATGTCACTCACGATCCATATTTCTCGTCTCAGTTTCACACGCGCCGCCTCGCCGCCCTCCGCGGAGTGAAACGGACGAGCAACGGAGAGCGGTGAGAAAAGAAATGGACAAGCGCGGGAAGACGGGAAGTAAGAAAAAGGGGAAAAAAGAGCACTAGCAGGCGCAGCAGCAGCAAACCGATTCGACACTGGAGAGGTTTCGATGGCCGTTGCCAACTTTCAGATAGAAATGATTTTAAGTTGAAAACTCGATGGAGAAACGAGGGTGAACCGGTGGATGGGAGAAGGTCGGTGAGCGGCGGGGATGGGGGGTAAGCGAGAAACAAAAGGAAGGTTAAAAAAAAACGAGAGTTGGAAGTGAAGTAGAGGAACAGAACTGTATTTCGCCCGTCACGGCTCTCGCGTCCACCGGCGGAGCAAACCATTCGCTTCTACATGGCTTCCTAATTTTTGTTTTTGTTTTTTTTTTTTTTTTACTTTTCCAGTTCCTCTTTTTTCATTTATTTTTGCTCTTACCTTCTTTCTCTTCCGTCCCCGGAGGTTCTCGAGCGGAGCAACGAGGGTAGCGCGAGGACGGGGCGGCACAGCGAACGAAACCGCGCCAGCGCCGAACCCGCTCGAGGAGGGATGAGGAAATAATGCTCGCGCATCGGAGGCTGCCCACGCGTTCTGCGCTCTTTTCTCCGGACCGTCGTTCCCCCGTGTACGCTCTCGCTCTTCCCTCCCCGCACCGCCGAAGCCTTTTCCCTCCTCGTCTTTTTGCACATACTGCCCATTTACTTTAACGCGGATTATGTTTATTATTATCCGTACATGTGCAATATGCCGGGCACGTGGGCTTTGAACGTCAATTGCAATCGATGCCGTGGACGCGCCGCCGCGCATATGCGTCGGCGGTGGAGTCGTCTTTGTCGTCGCGACTCTCCTCTCTCGGGTCGCCGCAATTTTCTTGCCCCATCCGTCCCGAGAGTTATCTCGCTCTTTCTCCCTCTATTTATCCGTCCTCATATTTTTCCTCGGCTCTCCTTCCTCTCCGTCTCTCCATCCTTTACACTGTCGCTTTGTAAACCGGTATAATTATTAGTCTCGCACGCGAGCGAGCTTCCCGAGTGTACGGTCAGGGATCTCCCTCTCTGTCTCTCTGCGGAATATGCAACAGCTCCGGTGTTATTAGCGGACAATGCCGCGCCTACTCGACTATCCCCATGGATATTAGCATAAAATTGCACATCTTCCAGCAATCTCGATTGAGGCTGCTATTTTTTTTCTGATTATTCTTTTCATTTCATTTTTAATACTCCGAGAGAGGAGACACATTATAACTAATGTTCGACTATTAAGCGCTCGAGGAATAAATTAGAAAGCGAATTCGATAAATCCTGTCGGGGCGAATTAGAGGTGGAAGAGATTTGTTTAATTCCGAAAAAAATAGGTCAGGTTTTGATTCCGCTCATCGTGAAAATACATTGTTAATTTAATGTACTGGGACTTGACATTTTCTTACATTAGTCACATTGATCGAACATTGAGGTACTTATCTTGTATAATTGAAATATCAGATATTAAAATTAATATCTTTTGGCAGAAATTTAGAACATTTTTTATTGAGTATAAAAATTTTACTGTAATTGCCACACCGATGTGTTTGAAATTTCAGAAACAACTTATGTAAAAGAGCTTCCGATGCCGTTCATTAAGTTTCAAATCTATTTTTTTTTACAGTGCAGTAGCGTCTACCTAAAGCATAAACAGACATACATTTATAATTGCCCAAAATTAGTTTCAGATTTACTAAGACTAACGTCAACGATCCAACGAATACTATACGGCAAGAATCAGCTGCATCGGTTCACTCGATACGAAGATGTAACTATGACACGAACGTCCGATGGGGTAAACATTTTTGAAAGAGTGATTTGAACAGCCACTTCTCACGTTGAAGAGGTGAGTGCCCAAAAATTATAATATAAAATTGGAAATAAAAAAAAAATCCTACCGCGACCTCTGTCCGCCGGTCGTACGTGTTGCACCGTCGAGGTCTGGCGACTCGGTGCGCGGTGGATCCAACGCCGGTGATGGCTCTGCGCAGCGAGGCGGCATTCTCACGCGGCCGGAAGTCGACGGCGAGTCGGGAGTGCATCGGAGTCGTCTGACACCGTAGAATACACACCCTTTCCCTCGCCCTTTGCCTTTCACCTCCGACGGTACGAGCATTCTTGTCGTACCGCGGGTACGCGTTTATCCTGGGCGTTTAACACCCTCGCGATATAGCGACCCCGTCGACGACGGGTAAGGACTGGGCGGAGAGGTTCTCGTCTAGCGAGTTTCCTCTTTCCGTTCCTTCCATCCCAGGCTGCGTACAGCTTCGCGCAATGTAGTCCCCGTTAGATCTCCAATTTCCGCGCACACGCCACCTCCTGCTCCTGGCTCAGTCGGATCCAGCTTCCCACTGTAAGGACTCCCTTAGGGTCACGTCACACACGTGTCCTAGCACCTCGGGGACGAAAGGAGCAGACAGCTGTATCCTTCGGGCTCGCGTTCGAAATTTCAGCTACAGTCAGCCGCACGCGGGTTAACGCCAAATATTCAATAATATATCCAAAATGTAAAAAACAAAATTCGCTGTAAACATATTTCATCATACATCACATATATATTTTTTGAAATATATATGTGACGTCGTGTAATATATTATTACACGCAGTGGGAAAACGGCTGTTTTACGCACGCTTCTCGTGCACAAAACCCTAATTTTCACACCTTGTGAAGTAAAATTTAGTACGACACGCGTGCGAAAAACTTTTTCTGAACTCGTGTGATTTCGGCTCGTGTCGCAAGCTCGCACGCGTCAGATAAAGTTTTATGACACTAGTATCGTAAATGACTATTTCGATGCATGTTACGAATATACTTTTAGATACATGTCGCATGCATGTTTCTCAGCGCATGCCACACATATATTTTCTGATACATGGGTTTTATAGTAGAAAATCCGTGACCGTGTCTTGTCCCGTGAATTTCATGCGGACAACGTATATTTACAGAACCGCAGAGGCACACCGTCCCGCATGTATGCAGAGGATACACCGAACCGGAGAAGTTTACACGTGCATGATCGTTTCGATTGGTGGTTGCCGAGATGTACGTGGGTCTGGTGCCTGAAACGTTGACGCCGATACACGACGAGGATGACGGTGCACCCAGAGAGATTCCGGACCGAGACCGGGGAGCCGACGAACCCCCAAAGACTCCATCGAGATGTTCGCCTCCATCGGAGCAAGCGCATTATGTGTGCATGTATTTATGTATGTACATATACGAAGCCGCGAATGCTCATAGCACGAATGTCGACCTGGGCTCGCGCAACGCACACGGCGACATTCACCATCCCAGTATGTCGCACATGCATATATATATATATATTTTATATAAATCAATATATATATATATATATATATATATATATATATATATATATATATATATATATATATAGTGTTTCAGCATCCGGCGATACCTCGCGTCTTTCTTCTCCCTCTCTCCCTCGCCGGTCGAGCATTGTCGAACCGAGGCAGTATCTGCCCACACGCGATTCTCAGGCCACGTGGGTGGAGAGAGAGGACCGCGTTCTCCACCGCGGGCCACGAGTTCGATTTATTGCACGAGAAAATGCGACTCACGGGATGCGACGGTAAACTATGCACCGGTGTACACGTAAGATCCGTGCCCGCGTACGCAGTTAAACGGAATAAAGAAATCGCCGGGAGAGACGATCGATCGATACTATTGAATAAATGCAATTGGCTGCGAGAGAGTGGAAATTAATATCGCACGCGGAGGATCGATCCGACCGGCGGCATTCGACTCCTCTTCGACCTTTAAGATATACATATATATTTTTTTGAAACCATAGCATTAACCAGCCGTTAGAATAGCCACAGCAAAGGAGTTTTTGTTTTTCAGGGGTAATCGGTCGGGCAACGAGACAGCGTAAAGACATTCGGAGAATGCGCTAACGATCCTCGAGATAAATGTGGATGGAGAGGCACGTAACGAACGACACGTGTTGAATTTTTGAAGAAAAAAATGTCGATAGGTCCGAGAAATTTGAAGGTTTTTAGTCAAAGACCGTGAAGGCAGATGAGAAACGAGTGGGGAAAAATGTTTGAGGAAAAATGTATCGATGGGTCGAGAAAATCTAAGCTTTCCGGGGCGAAGGCTTTTAGTTAAAGACGATGGAGGCGGATGAGGTACGAGTGGAGAAAAACGAGGGTAGTCTAGTTTTACGTAAGGTCAGTGGCACAATTAGGGGCAGATGTGTGCCGCAGCCTCGTACACGACTCGAGTTGAAGCTGGACGCGTGATACAAGTGCGCAGTGAGCTCTCGCGAGCGTGAAACGTGGAAGCCACTAATTGAGAAAGAGGCCGACCGCTGCGAGAGGAGCGCACGAAGCGTCCCGGCGAAATAGAGTCATCGCGAGTTGGCGAATTCATTTTATTCGCCGGGCTCCAAAGTCCGGGAAATTGCTCGGAGGCAAACGGCTTTTAACTAATTAGATCTTTCAACCTATATACGGGAACAGGATGCCGGAGCACTCGGCCGCGACGGAAACGAAACGGTCGAGGAGGGACGAAGAAAGAGGGAGATCTCGATTATTGGATCTTAAGAGTGGCACCGACGGTCGGTAACGAAAACTGCAATTAACACCGCATGGTGAGCGCACGAATCCGAGGGAAATGAAAAATTCGTTCGCCTCGAAGCTTATAGAAGCGTGAAGGAAAAAAATTTATATATCACTGCCCATAAGGCAGGTAAAATCGGAAACTCTTCGACTCGCAGACGATTTCTCGTATTTCGTCATTACCTTTTTTCCTAATTATTTTTTCCCGACGCGACGACGAATCGCCGAAAGTGATAGCCCGAAGACAGATGTTACTCATCAAGTCGTCGATTATCCCCGAGGGCCGAAGCGTCGACGCGCGCAGACGCTGAAATTATAAGAAGCGAACGAGACAGCTCAGTGAGAGTGGTGAAGGTGCGATGTCGTCGGCGTGTCCATCTGGCACCTCGTTAGAAATTAACGCCGGCTCGGCTCCGAGTCATCACGGCAATATTCGTCACTCATCGGAGACCGGGGAAACTACTACCGAAGTTTCTCGTTAAAAATAAACGCGCGAGGTCGGCGATGACTGGATGGACTCGACATCGCGTGCGGCTTCGAAGGGCGCGACTACAATATAATGAAAGTATATAAATAAATAGAAAAAGAAAGGCGGGCGAAGACGTTTAATTCTACGCTGTTAGACGAGAGAGGCGTGAACTAGGATCGCGTGTCATTGATGTTTTGTCATCGATGTTTGACGAGAAGAGAATCTACCGCATCCGAGCGTCCTTCGGCGTCGCGTCGACATCTGCTCGAAAGAAATCGGGAGAGAAAGAAAAAATTGAGCGCATCGAGACGCGGCCCCATCGCGTGTTTGAGCCCTCGTATTCATCGAACATGCGGAAAAAAAAATAATAAAAAATGAAGTTCTCGCATCGCGAGAAGAACCGCATCATCCGCCGTTGCTTCTGTTCATCCGCGCTGTTGGCCATTCTAAAGAGCCGGAGGACTCTGAAAAATGTGCAGTGCGAATGATATCCCTCCAGCCGAAAAAACGGAGCGTCGTGTTATCGCGTGAGGCCGCTCGTTTGTGCGAATAATAAAGCGCAGAAGCGAGAGGCGAAAGAGAACGGACACACACGCGCGTCCGACACTACGCGAAATGCTCCAAGACGTGGAAGGGAGAAAGAGAAAGAAACGGGAGGAAACCAAATGGTCGCTCGCCGTGTTCGCGTGTCGTCACCTCATCATCGACACATGTTGCGCATTAAAACTCAAAAGCCCGAACTTGCGAGAGCAAACAACACGATTGCTTTAGCTGATTTGCCGTCCATCTCAGCGCAAGTTAAATATTTCTCAATTTTTGCGCTTATCGGCATGTCGCGGAAACGCACGCGTGACTTTTCAAGCTGCAGAAAAAAATCATTTCCACTCGCATTAATTGTCATTTTTATTAAAAAAAAATGCAACTCCAATTTAAGAAAAATATCTTATTTCGAGTAGAAATAATTGTCGCCTTGTGAAAAAAAGTGAAGAAATTAACGCAGAATATTAAACAGAGTAAACTGTCGTTTATTCATTTTTATAAAAATTCTTGATACAACGAAGTTTGGCTCCGAGCTCAAACATGGTTAGCTTATCGGAGACCGATATAGTTACGCAACATAGCGTATTATTTTTCATTATACCGACCCGAAGCATGAAAACAAAAATAAATAAAATTCGTTCGAAAATGCGGCACTCGGTTTGGAGAATCAATTTCATTGTATCGTCACTCGCGCGATACAGCCGGTCGATATCGAGAGCGATACCGTGTGAGCCTTGAAAAAAAAAACCCACGTAACAACGAGCCTCGTCATCCCAACGAATTATAAATCCGAATCAAATTTACGAGGAGCGATCTATTATCGAGGTTTCTTCTGTAAATTACAATGGCGCTAATATACAGCTAATACCCGTGTTCGTGAAAGCGTGGAATGAATAGGCGAGTTGCGGCTCTTCAAAGGTCGAGATATCATCGAGGGGCCTGAGTATGACTCGAAGACTTCTCTATGGCAGTGACGCAAAAGAGAGAAAACTCGACGTCCCATTGGAGTTTGTGTGTACGTACGAGATGTTAAAGTTCTTGACGTCCTCGTGAGTGCACTCCTGTTTTTGCGGTAGCGACGATCTGTAAATTAACGAACGTACTCCTCGGCCTCCGCGAATAAAGAGGGACGAAGAGCGAATGAAAGAAGTTGAGAGAAAAAAAAAATAAAAAAAAAGGGTCGCGGAGACTCGGAAGGACAGAGTGCTCTGAAACGGTACGACGTGAATGCAAACTCTTGGAGTACGCGTACGAGTCCCCCCGAAGAACGAGCGAGAGCGAGCCAGCAGCGGAAAGCCCTCCAGAGCAGTGCACCCGTACGCATCGGATTCAGGCGCGGAGAGAATTCTCTCGTTCGTTCTCCATCTCCTCTTCGTCCTCTCGGCTGTCGGGGCCTGCCTCGCGCTCTCGGACCCTCCAGAGCCCCCTCCGGTACAATGGAACTCGCAAATCGTTCTGTCGTGATTACCGGTAATTTAATACACGTACGTACAGCCCTCTCCGCCAATCCACGGATCGCACGACGGCAAAGAGAGACGGAATAAAATTGCGCTTCCGGAGTTGTAAATAACGCCGTGCCGCGTGCGCGCCGAGCGAAGAAGACACTTAGGGTAAAAGTGGTGAATATGGACCAGCGCCGAAGGGCACGCGAATCTTGTATGTCTTTTTTTTTGGAAAGTTGTTTGTTTATTTATGTGGTTGTTTACCCCAACGCGTTCGCCTGCCCTTATAACTATTCCTCTATTATACTATTCTATGCGTCTCGGTGCTTTACGCACAATATTGTGGTGCACAAGGTCACGGTGCGCAATCATTGTGTACAAAAAAAAAAAACGAAATTTTTGAATCACTTCCAGTCGGAAAATGTGAGTTTCAAGCCAGAAGCGATGTATCTCGGGTCGGACGGCACTTTCGGTCGAGGGATTAGATTTTTAAACCGGAAGTGACGTATTTCTGGTAAAGCTCTGGAGATCTCAATCTCCCGTTTTTGAATTTAATAATCCATAACGAGGGTGCAAAATACCCGAGCCACAACAACGTGCTAGTCAATGATAAATGGATCGAGCCATATTCTCCACTTTTATCGTATGCGATTACATGTATATCGCTTCAGATTTACCGGCGGGCGAGGGGGAGAACATGGGACGGAAGGGACAGACTGGTGCCATTCGCTCGTCGAGCTGTGACAATGACACGAATATCGGATCCGCACTGAGCTCAGAACTCTATTGTTTTATCGAAAATTACACGTATCGTTGTAATTACACGTATAAAATTTCTATTTGCATCGAACAATGGTTTAATACGTTGCAAAACATATTTTATCCGTTACGCTTGTTACGCGGCGATCGTAATTCACGCACAGGGTTTGCACCGTGTCAAAAACAATGGACGATCGTTGTTTTGCCATAATTAAATAATGGGAAATTCATGCAGATGTGGAGCATTGTGTTGCTCGTGGGGGAAGTTAATATTTAGATTAAAAAAAAATTCGAACTCTTGGCTCGCTGTCAACTGTTCTCGGGGTCGAAGAGTAATTTCTATTGGGCATGGGCAAAATTTGTCGCTTATTCAATTTGAAAAATTCACTTAAAATTTTTTTTTTATATTGAATGAACGGTATTGGAAGCCTTCTTACATAAACTCATGCTGAAATTTTAAACACATATAAGTTGCTATTTTAGAGTAAAATTTTTATTTTTCATGAACATTTTTTATAAATTTCAGACAAAGCATGTGTAATTTTAATATCTGATATTTTAATTATACAAAAAAAATTACATAAATGTTAATCAATATAAGTAGTATAAGTAATATAAGTCAGTATAAGTAGTGTAAGCAATTTTCAAGTTTTAGTACATTAAATTTACAATTTATTTTTACACTGTTCTCATCGCATTCTATCCAAGCTGTGATCTAAATACGATTGAACGATAAAAATTTCAATCTATCCTCGTTTGAATATGAATTCCATTTACCGAAACTAAATGCACTTAAAGATTCTATTACTGACATTGGAGATAAGTGTAATTTATTCTGGCCTCCCGACGCTCCAAAAATTAATCCAAATACAACCCAACTACCAGAGATCAACGAGCTGCCGGATCGATCCACTCTTGCGATACGTCTGAGTCGAACCCGGTAATCGAAATGGAGACGATATCAATCGAGTCTCATTCCCCGAGCGTTAACCTCGCCTTACTCGCCGTCGACATTGGCCCTTTCTCACTACACGTGTCCTATCAAAGTAATAGCTCAACTACAAACCAGACTCCTCTCCCTCCGTCTTCTACGTCCTCGGCGTGTTCCTCGGCTATCGGGGCTTTTTACAAAATTTTATTGCCCCACTTCTCTGAGCCCTGGTTTCTGGTTATGCGATATCACGGGCTATGTAGGCGTGTCGATTCTGTTTACGGTTGAATGCTCGAAATGGGAAAAATAAAAGAGGCCGAAGGAGAGCAAGATGTACGAACAGAGGGCCAGAACTGTGCAGCATGGGAACGAACAATCCTACGGCTGCAGGGCGGAGAGGAAGCGAGGATAGAGAAGCCCCAATTCCTGCGCATATAGAGTGACATGACACGGCAATAGTCATATCACTCTAAAAGCAAAGAAAAAAAATGAAAAGAGAAAAACAAAACGTCGGTACCGAAAATTCGAATCTGGGACTGTTCTGACTCTGGGTGGGTATTTTTTTTATTGCGCGACTGAACAAACCGGAGCTGCATGAACGAATCCAGAAGCTGAGATAACTCAGCGAAAATTTGTGCGAATATCGTACATAGTGTGTCATCAAATTCTATTTACGGTCGAATGCTCGAGATGGGAAATATAAAAGAGAGCGACGGAGAGTAAGATGTACGGATAGCGAGACGGAACTGTGCAGTATGGGAATGAACAATCCTACAGCTGCAGGGTGAAGAGGGAGGAAAGATAAAAAAAAGCTCCAATATTTGCCCGCGCATATAGAAAAAACAAAAATAAAAATAAAAACTCCGTACAGAAAATTCGTATCTGGGTCGGTTTTGATCCTGTTTGGGTATTTTTTTTATTGCGCTAGTGAGCAAACCGGAGCCGTATGAACGAATCCTCAAGCTGAGATAACTCAGCGAAAATTGATGTGAATTTTGCATAGCGTGTCATCAAATTCCATTTACGGTCGAATGCTCGAAATGGGAAACATAAAAGAGACCGATGGAGAATAAGATGTACGGATGGCGAGACGGAACTGTGCAGCATGGAAATGAACAATCCTATTGCTGCAGGCTGAAGAGGGAGAAAAGATAGAAAAGCTCCAATGCTATTGCAATGCAAAAAAAAAAAAAATCTCTTCACAGAAAATTTGAATCTGGGTCTGTTTTGATTCTATTTGGGTATTTTTTTATTGCGCGACTGAAGCTCAAACGGAGGTAGCTCGGCGAAAAATTGTCCGAATTTCGTGCGCAGCGTGTCAGACTCTTTTGGCCAGGTTTGACGCTACGGGAGCAACAGACGTCAATCCGATGACTTCGCGTCAAAGTCAAAGGCCCGAGGCTCATCCTTTTCGGCCCGTTGATAAAAAGCAGCCTGCCGGAGGCCGCACCGGCAACTGCGGCGGATCCCGTGCATTCAACACAGCATCAAACAGCAAAACGTACGTAGAAGCCCCGGCCTCGTCGACGACGACAACGGTGCTCTGTAAGTCCCGATCTATAAATACGACTCTCTCTTCCTCTCCGTCCCCGTTCACCGACGTCGGGAACTGAAATAATATAATTATCCCTATGATATATCGCGGCACTCGGGCGTTTTCTCGCCGCGACATTTGTCATGCGAGCTCTGATGCTTTCGCTCTGTCGGCCTGACGCGAAGACGCGGCCCATTCGTTGGCTCTCAACTCATTCCATATTTCTCGTTCTCTCCTCTCCTTCCTTTCCACCCCACGACTTCTGTGTCTCTATCTCGTCTTCCTTTTTTTTTAATTTTTTTTGCCTCTTCCTTTTGCCCGCGCTTCGAAGGCGTGCTTCGTCCTCGCTCCCCGTTCGCGGTCTCCATCGCTCCTCCCGGTCCTCCCTTTGCTCCCGACGTCGTTACGGCGCGCGAGAGTTCCGCCCGTTTGTAAAAGCTACCGCGCAAGCCGCGCCGCTCTTTGATCGGGATTTTATTCCGAGAATAAAATCCGGAGCATCGAGAGCGTCGGAGCTGCTGATACGTGCGCGGGGACGGCGCGGCGATCGATCGGCTAACGTCGATCGCCAAGGTGTGCCGATACGAATGATTCAATTAATCGGTCAAATTACCTTCGCCGAAGCGTGCAAACCCGAATCGGTCAATCGACGATTCGGGTAAGCTAACGGTAAGAAATATTTTCGGAAAAATGATTCGAAGATTCGCGCGACCAGATGCTCACCGGTCGACGAATTCGGTGACCGACGGCGTATCAATCAACGAACGAAGACGAGCCGAGAGTCGATTCAATGATCACCGTTTGCAAAAATAAATGTATGAAAAAAAAAAATATCATACATCAACGTCACACTGTTGCATAGAGCGGAAGAGCCAGACGTCGTGAATCAACGAGGCAGACGCGACACTTCCGTTCGCCGGCGTGACGGAGCGGCGCCTGGAGAATACTTCGTGAAAGATAGCGATACACCGAAGTATACTTATACCCGCCCTCGAGCCGGGACTAGTAAGATATAACGTTAAAAAAAAGAGTAATAAAATACAAGAAAAAAAAGCACGTTAAAGAACGAGCCGAGAGGCGAGAAAGGGGGGAAAAAAATGAAAGGGCCCGAGCTTCACGGCTGTTGAAGTTTTATTTTCGTATCTCGCGTACAGCCTGTCTCTCCACCGCGCGCGACTGCTCGGGACGGGGCTCTGTTTCAGTACTGTGTAACACATAGGCCCGAGCGTATAGCGGTAATTAATCGATCGTAAAGTTGGCTGACAAATTCGGTGGACGGAAGAGAGACGGCGACGCGGGACGGCGAAGAGGGAGAGGAACGGAACTCGTGAATGCGCGGTGTCGCATGTCGGCTCGATGAGAAATATGTTCAGGCACGCGGGAACCACGCGTCTCCCGACGCGCGACTCGATATCTCTATACGCCCGCTCGCCGGCGAACCAGAAGCCACCGAAGGGGGAAAAACGAACGAGCAATAACGTTTCGCTAAAGCTTCCGCGCGCCTACACGCCGCTCTCTCAGACCTACGAATTTGTAAAGGGTGTGTCCGTTAACTCGGCGGATTTCGGCCCCAAGGCATTCTGGACGGAACGTTAATAAAAAAGGGGGGAGAAAATAATAATGAAAAAAAAGTTGATACGTTGGTGGCCGAGCGCGGTGCTTCTCAGACGGATGCCTGAGAGCCATATGCGGGGGATGAGGCTTCCACTCGCTGTGTGGCCGCGAGAACCACAAACGAGTTTAATAGACGTAATGCCCGAGCCGAGATAGGGGTAATGGAAGCACGAATTGTAGCATCGGAGTTACCGTGCGCTGTATACATGTACGCAGTGATTTACTGCGGAGTGCGTTTATCTTAACGAAGCACTCCGAAGTAATACGGAATTTTTATTTATTTTTTCTCATGTCTATATGTTTTTTTTATCCGATGGAATAATTTTTGGTAGATTAGTTATCTTATTAAATCGACTACATTTCGTCATCAAATATATCTATGTGTGTACGATTTTTATTGAGCTTTTAAATTTAATTTTTTTCTTTACCTCACACAGTAAAAAATAATTTCGTAAAATCGGAATACGAAGTTTCGTAAAAATAATTTTGTTAAATAGGTGACAAACTCGTTTGTTAGGGTTTGAATATACAAATCTGGCCTTTTATTTCTCGTGTTATTAACAATTTTGGTTGTACTTTTGTTTGTAAAACTAGAACCGGATGGTGGAATCGAAAAATTGACAAACAAAAAATTGTAGGTATTTGTGGACAATAAGTTGTTGTAAAAAGTACAAATTTTTTTTTTACTGTGCAGGTAGGATTTAAGTGAAAAACTATAACAATTTATTATGAAGAAGTAAGCAATGGCCTGCAAGTCCGCTGAACTTGGGCGCGAGGGACTAAGAGTCACGTCTCAGGCTCGTCTCGGGCCGCGCAACGATTCCGTGCCGCACTAATTCCCTCCGTTTCTCTTCCTTCGACCGTACGTAGGATCTATACGGACACAGCGGCGTACACGCCGCTATGAGAAGCCATAAATACCAATCTCTCTTTCTCGACGGAAGCCTCGTCGGAAGGGGGTCCGAGCGTTACGACCACCCAGCTTACATCGGGAGTAACGAGTATAAATTAATTAGCAACCCCCCGTTCGACCGGCGGCTCTCGGATTGATACTAATTTTATTTTTTTCTCTCTCTCATCACCGCATTCCGAATGGTGCACGCGAACGAGATCCTCGCGGCGGCGGTTTGTTCGGGAGATATTTCGAGATCGTTCAATTAGAACTTCGACGAGACGCAGAGTGCCAATGAGCACTCGTGTGGAGCTAGATGAGAACAAGTCGGGCACACTGAGAACAAATTTAGAGCAACGATAGTCTCTTCTTACTATAAAATATAATTCCCTGAGGGAAGGTTTATATTACATAGTTAGGAGAGGAATTAGAAAAGATGGTAGCAAATATAATTATACTTGAACCAATTAAGTGCATTTCAACAGAAAGTATATGTACAGACGTTCCGTCAGGGAATTATTCCGTATGGTAGAAATAATTATATTTTTGTCACACTGAGAATAAATTTTATAGTTAGAGCAACCGTAGTCACTTTTTACTGTAAAATATAATTCCCTGAGGGAAGGTTTATGTTGTATAGTTAGGACGGGGGTCACAAATGATAGAAGCAAATATAGTTATAGTTTAACTAATGAAATGCATTTCAACAGGAAGTTTATATATAGACGTTCCCTCAGGGAATTATTCCAAATAATATAAATAACTATTTTTTTCTTCAGTGCAACATGTACGAGCATAAGAAATGATCTTCTTACCGGCCCAAATTTGTTTCCGTCTCGGACAACCGCGAGAGCGCGTCTCGCTAATTCGTGCGATTGTGAGAGAACATCGGCATCGTGGCTGGTCTCGAATAAAACGGGATTCGCGTATCGCGAACGAAACGAAGGGCGACCTACGGATGTAACTCTTGATACTAAATTAGAGATTCAAGAGCGCGAGACTTTTATTTAGTCTCGCGAGGCTCGTCTGCCCTTTAATGCCTGCATCTAATTGTCCCGTCCCGCATTCGCAGAGACACGAGACGCGGAGTCCGGAGACCACGCCGTTGGGATGCAAAAGGGGACCCTCGTGTGACGCGCCCGAAAATTCAAAGATAATTCGCGCTCTCGCGGACCCTTTCGCGCAGGGGGCCGAGATGGATACAGAGAGAGAGTTGAAATGACGGTATTTGGGCGGACTTAATCCCGTCGCCCTTTCCCAAATTGCCGGGTTGCGCTGTCCGCCGTACCGTCCGTCTGTGCGGAGGCTGCGTGCGCCCGACTGATTTCTATTCGCCGTAATTCGTAAGTGCAACCCTGCAGGCTCCCTTCTGCCGCGCGGAACGGGGAATCCCCCCTGTCTTTCCCTCGCTATCGCGTCTCCCGTTCGCCCCACATTCGAAAGGTCTCCCGCGTCCCGGCAACGATACACCCAGTTCCCAGTTCCCGCCGGCCAAATTATAGATCGAGGTCCACGAGCTCTCTAGCTCTTTGGCTCTCGAAGTGCGCACGTCCCTCTCTCTCCTCCGATAGCGCGGCATCGTTTCGTCTCTGTTCGACGTTTGTTCGCTCCTTCGCCTTTGGGCTTGCGCCCCCTTCAACCACCCCCCCTCCCGCCCCTGGCCCGCAGTCTAATAGCATATGCGAACGAACGACTATACCACGACGACATGAGGATGAAACCGACGCACAAGAGGCAAAGCGCTAACCCTCGAGGTGAGAGCGAGAGGGATTTTTCAGGTCGGTGTCGAGTAGCCCGGCAACGTTGCACGTACGTAATTCACCTGCAATTAACACGTGCGACGGTGGATCCTCGTGCTATTACGCACAATTTGCCTTCCACCTTGCCAATAACGTCCCCGGCGTTACTCGCCCGAGGGCCCGAGTCTCTTCGTTAATCTTCCTCGCGCCATTAGCCATTGGATGTGCCCGTTGGCAACCCTCTTTCGCGACGGGATTTATTCTTCTGGTTAGAATAAAAATTTGACTTCTTTTTTGCATATGCCAATATCATTTTTTTTCAAAAACAAGGAAAACTCATTCGTGTCTCCGTCGCTACGCCCAGCATCGCTCGCAGGATTTACGCCGCGCATGTGCACGCGAGGCACTGGCCAGGATATCCCGACAGAGATGGCACTACGCCAGCGGCATCGCTCACTTGAGTTCGCGTCGGGACAGCCACGATACATTGTACGCGCGCACAAAAAATACATATATATATATATATACGGTGAAAATTGTCTTTCATTTTGCATTTTTTTTTCGAACAAATGAAGCTTCTCGTATGTGCGTATACGCCGTAGGTTAGAGAGAAGCTACGACGGCAATGAGGAAGTCTCGAAAGAGAAAGAGAGAGAGAGCTGTACCGGCGCACATCAAAGCATCAAAAGTGGCGTAGCGTAATAACGCTAAGTCACGAATATCCCGCCAGCGTGTACAAACTCCTCGGTGTATAATGCCCTTTCGTTTGTTTGTTCGCCAGGTTGTTCCTCAAGGGAGGGGCGTGGGGAGGGGGGGGGGGGGTTGGCATAAGCACGTACGTGAGTGAACTTATACGTACTAAACGCGTACGCGCCTGTCTTGCGACCGAGGAATTCCCTACGCGGGACATTCTTCGTGTGTCGCGCAGAGCTCTGGAACTGCCCGAGTCGATCCGAGTCGAGTACACTAAACTTTTCGAGTGCATTAGAGTGTGTAGCCGGTGCGGTGGCGTCGCCCGACACGTAATTCAGCGACAATTAACACGTGTGACCGGCGGAGCTCGACACTGGTAGCCGATACGTGTTCTACGATGCCTTCCTTACATATGTACGATACATGTGTTACGGCGTGTACGGAGCCTCGCCGCCAGCCCGGATCTCCGTCGCCGCCCTGGCTCTCGATCCCTCGGTACCTGCGATCTCTCAACTTGCAACTCGTCGCACGTCCTCGACCCGCGTACTCGCAAAGCTAGAGGGAGTCGCCGACGGAAAGAGAGTCGCGGGGAACGACTCCAGAGAGGACCGGCCGCACTCCGTCAAATCCGGCGGGAAGGCCGCCGGTCGTGGAATTTTTATTTTGTTTTTCTAGCTCGAGAACCTCGTGGAGGTTCGTCGAGTGTACGGGAGATACTTCGAACGAGGAGTGAAAATATCGAGGAGACGGAAAATAAGCTCGCGGGTGGATGGAGTCGAATCAGTACGAAAAATTGTTAGAGCTTGTCGGGTTTCGGTCTCATTTTATAATTTTTTGCACGAACTTTTATGTATGTGCAATCAGCCGGCTTGAAACCTACGAATTGTACTTGTTTTGAGGAAAATATATATATATATATATATCTCTCGTTGGAGAAGTAAAAAAAATGCATGGATGAAGTTCGGAGTGATAAAGTGAATAGATACATAGATTGATCGTTTATTGTGTTAGGTTAATATTTAATTAATAGTTTTACTGTCTCAATAAAAAGGCGGTATGATTTTTTACAGACGAAATTCTGAATCCACGCCGGGAAGGTGGCTACTAAAAGGAACAAAACATATATTCATTAACTGAGAAAAAGAATAGTATTTTCTACTATAATGAATAGTTTTCAGAGGGTTTGTCTAGACTGATGGTTTCTGATAGTGTATATTCAATTCGGCAAACTATAAAATGTAGACGTTCGCCTTGGGAACTATATTTTGTGGTAAAAAGCCAGCATTGTTGCTTTTGCTATGTAATTTTTTTTCTCAGTGTTCTTCTATCCATATTTCATATTACAGAATAGAAATTGAACATATTGGGGGTTTTTGTTTAGCCAATTAATTAGTCTTCTCTACGAAATCCATTTAAATGCGCAGGAATATTCATGGTTATGTGAATATTCATGATGAATGGGTACAATAAGTCTCCATTAATGGGTGCAACTCTATATCGATGATGTCACTAATGGGAACAACGACATTCATTCACAATTTTATTTATATCGTTTGAACAGAAATAAATAATTGGTCACATTCGAGAGGCTTTGGTTAGCTAATGATATAAATGTCCCAATGGAATCGATATCAGTGACCGGATGCCGATGGTTGTATACATATTTCGCGTTGGTTCGGACACATTTCTTAAACGGCTACTAATTAAAGCTTTTACCTTACGTTGTCGATGGCACGAAAAAAAAATTAATGCCACACGTTCGTATTTTCGTTAAAAAAAACCTCGTTGACCTTTTTTTTTAAATGCATGGAAGGAGTACAAAGTGGTACTTCGTTAATGACACGGAAAAAAATTAATCCCATATGGTCGTATTTTGTTAATTAAAAAAAGTACCTCGTTGACATTTTTTTTAAATGCATGGATGGAGTTCAAAGTGGTATTTCGTTGATGAAACGAAAAAAGATTAATCCTATATGTGGGTATTTTTGTAAAAAAAAAAAGAGAGAAAGCCGCACGATCTACGCGGGAGAGCCTTCACAGAGCATAACACGGTACGAACGAAAATCATTCGAACTCTACGACAGTCATCCGAGTATATCGTGACAGTCGCAAATGCTAATGCGCGCGTCGCTGCGAGCACACGAAACGAACTCGTCCGCAAGGCCACACGAGCGAAACGTAGTAGAAATTACGACCACCAGATTCGGTAATTGGCCTTTGGGCCTTGCCGGTTACTCTGGTGCTGTGTGTTGCATCCCCTCACGGCTCCCTCTGTCGGTCTCTCTCTCTCTCTCTCGCTCTCTCGCGCTCTGTCTCTTCTGGCCTGCTAACGCTCTGACCACCCTTGCGTCACACGCCCGATCGTTACTGCCCCTGTAATTCAGATTTCGCTAATTGGAATTATCGGACCGCGCTCGAGCCTGGCGCGCGGCAGACATCGCCGGGCATCGAGGATAGGGCAACTGTTATATCGTTGCCGAGATATTATTAATTTAGAGATTGATTGGCGTCATTGCCACGCGTAACGACGTTTTCCTCTACAACGTTTGCCAATCATTGGTGCCTGTATACGCAACGAGGTAGACCCCAATAATGTATCCGCCTACACTGTACGGAAAATATTGCCAGAGAGTCTCCTCTCTGACGCGGTGATCTTGCAGCTGCGGAGAGTTTCTGACGCGATGATCTTGTAGCTGCGGATTCAGCTGAGACGGCTGTAACAGCATTCAGAAGCTGCCGAACTTGCAATTCATCAGTCCGGTTATATGACCATCGTCGATCGTCGTGTTCAACGAAACCGGAACGAATTCCCCGGAAAACTGCGGACAACAGCCAGCGCGTCGTTCATGCCGTACCTCATTTTGGGAGCACGATTTTTCATTATCTTCTTTTTCTC
Source organism: Stenichneumon culpator (assembly GCA_964017025.1). NCBI lineage: Eukaryota > Metazoa > Arthropoda > Insecta > Hymenoptera > Ichneumonidae > Stenichneumon > Stenichneumon culpator. The sequence continues at coordinate 11,124,187 of OZ024772.1, forward strand.
GTTATTTTTTTTTTGTTTTCTTTTTTTTGGTCTCTTCTCGTTCGATAGTCTCTCTACTCGCCGGACGCCGTTGGTGTACAGTGCAACACCGCTGGAGTCGAATCCGTTCGTAATCACTGACGGGTAAGTTTTCGAGAACCCTCAGCGGATAGGAGAGCTGAGGAAAAAGAAAATTGTAGATGTAGAAGAGAGGAGAAAAAAAGCAGAATAAAAGAAGAGATCAGCGAATCGTTGCCGCGAGAGGGAATGGTAGAATGAATGGAGCGTGCGATGCGCCGGCGAAAATGAGGGTCTTCCAAAGTATTCCAGTAGTACGTGTAGCGGAATATCTATAGCGTACAGATCTACCTCTGACCTGGAAGAGGGATGACGAAAAAGGAAGGAATAAAAATGAAAAAAAAAAAAAAATGGGTGAAATGGCCGATCGGTCAGACGGCCAGTGCGAGCGCCAAGACGGTCCCCGCCGAGCGGAGTTCTTTCTCCGCCGCTTAAAGGAGATGTTCGAAGAAACGGAACTCCTCTCTTTCAATTTCTCGATCTTCCGATGCGCTTTCACGAGTAAATACGGGAGTACTTTTTCGAAGGAAACGTAAAAGCCAAAAGCATTCGTGTTTTTTATACTTTGCACTAAAAGACGTCTGTCATTTACCGGCAAGAAGAAATGCCAAAGGCAAACTCATTCGTCTACTAGTTTCTCGCTTTTATACGCAAAAAAAACTGCATCTTTGGACTTATGGAAATAGCAAATTCACGGAGGCTGCGCATGGATATACGACACAGTTCGAAACGCAGTGCAGGGTGTCCTATAAATGTTTTTTCGGTCGCCGTAGCATAGCGCTCCATATACATTCATGAGTTCGTGCCGTATCGACAAGGCTCACTTAGCCGTCCCACCGGTGCGGGAAAACTCGCCAACAAGGCGAAGAAAGGCTTCGAGCAGAATTTACGAGCCCAAGTTCGAACCCAAGATCGAAATTAGATTGGAACTTAATTTTTCTCGAGGCTCGAGTCTGAAAAAAGCAAGGCTGCTCGCTGAGCGAAGTTAAATTTTGCAATGCCGTTTTCCAGCGATTTCCAGCGTTTCCAGCCTTCCCCATTATTTCTCAGTTACATTTTTTCCCGCCACGCCGACGCTCGGTCGTTTCGACGAGGAATCTCCTCGCTCGTCACCGCGCCGGATAAGAAGCCCTCGCCGCGGCTCGTTTTCTTCCGGAGCGTACGCCAAGATTTACCGAATTTCCTCGTCGCCGTGTACCACGAGGGGGATGAGACTGCAGCCTCCCCGCGACCACCGGGGTGGCTGAGCGAGACTTCCGGCACACCCCGAGATATCTTCTCGCGACTCGGCAGGGCGAGACACCAACGGGGGTCTCCCGGCCATCTCTCTTTCTCGCGTTCCGGGCAACGAACTTTTCTTGTTTCCTCGGGGCTGACGCGCCACCGATCCCCTTAATTTCATTTCAGTGCGAAAGCGGGAAGGAAGAGATGGGTTTCGAGACTAAGCCGCGGGAGAGCGAGGCCGCCGAAGGGAAAGACAGATGGAACTGGCAAGAGGGAAAGTAAACCGCACGGATTCCGCCGGTAATATTATTCAGGGAATTTCTCGGGTCGCGAAAATGCCACGAGAATATTCGGTAAGTGTGAGAATTATGGAAGATGTGTTTCTCGCCCCGCGGGAGAATCGTAGCTCGCGCGAGGATGCACGGGCGAGGATGCCCGCGAATGATAGACCCGCAATACCGCGCACTTTCCTCGTAGCATCGAACCGAGAATACACCGATCGATAAAGTATTCATCTGAGGAATTTTAAATAAAATTAATACTGGGATAATGTCTTAATTTCTCTCGAGTTCGAAGAGTCCGAATTTATCCAGTTAACGACTGAGATCTTTTAGCCGGCAATTGATAGCATGAAATTAATTTATCATTTCAAAATTGATTTAAAGAAATAATTTGAAAGAATTCATACTAAATTAATTTGTAATTATGATGAAATATATTTTTTAATCTTTCTTTCGATTATTATTTCGCTGCTCGGTCCGCGATAATTGCCGGGTCACGAGCGCTGTATAAATATCCATGCGTACTTTCCCGATCGTAAAGGAGAAGTGTCACATAATTATCCTTCCATTCTTCTCGGATCTTCTTTTATCCGGCAATTGATATAATGAAATTAATTTATCGATTCAAAATTTATTTAAAAATTCAATTTAAAAGAATTTATAGGAAATTAATTTGTAATTACGATGCAATCTTTTTTTTTTTATCTTTCTGTCGACTTTCATATCGTCGCTCCTTCCACGATAATTGCCGGGTATCCCGAACGCCATACAAATAACGAATCCCACGTTTCGACCGCAAAGAAAAAAAAGTTTCACACAAGCATCTCCGTCCATCCGCCTCGGACCGTGACTTTGATCGACGAGACGGCAAAAAAAAAACACCATCACCGTTACGAATACGATTGAATACAAATCCGAGGTCCTTCGCAGCGGCAACAGATGGTTTTGCATCATGACCAAGATCCCCCGCTGTTCGATCATATATTTCTCAATCCCGACGCGGAATAACGTAATTATATCGGCTAAAAGCCAGCACAATCCGACGCTACCGATCTCGAGGTTCCGCGTAGATCGCATCGACGCCTTAATGAACATACAGCGACTGATTAATATCAAGAAATGCCTTTTCCTTTTTCATTCAATTCGACTCTCCTTGCTTTCCCTTTTTTATTTTTTCTTCGACTCTAACGACTGTCGACGAGTATTTACGAGGGACGCACGCGAGCTTGGAGAGCGCGCAACAAAGTGGATCTGCAGCGAAGGGGGGAGGGCGGTCGGCACGGTGGCAATCGATTCCGACGATATCGGAGCAACCAGCCTTACCGGTTTCCCGGGCACGTTCTTCTCCCGTCTCATCGCGGACTCCGTCGGAGTATTACACCAGCAGAGCGTAATGATACCGGTGCGTCGTTCGGCGAACGAGGCGAAAGACATGCCGGACGCCGAGCGCGAAAAGAGGAAAGAACGAGCGGCTTCCGATCGCGCCATTTACGTGAGCGAGAGGGATTCCTCCTCTCATCTCTCGCGCGCTCCAGCATCCCCGACTCCGGTACCGGCTTTGACGCCGCGGCTTGCATGTACGTGCGTACAGTCCGATATATCTGGTAGCTCCGCTGGTTTGCCGAAGTGTCTTCGGATCCTCGGCACGGTGCGTCTCGCACGTGAAGGGAATATAATCGAGGGTACATTGCTGCGGTACGAGCCAACCCCCGCTCAGCGGCTCGCATACCATTGATGAATTTCTTTCATCGAACGTGTTCGATCCACTCGCTGGGTCTCCGGTTGTCTCGCGGTTTTTTACATTGTTCGCGGCATCCGGAGATGCCCCATTGAGGAACGAACTTCAAGAACGCACGTTCTAACGAGCGGTAATTTACTTCCCTTCGGCGTAATCATGAATATCGAGGCAAGGCTCGGCGGGTGTCGGCGAGTCCGAAATTAAAACTTGTCGATCGGTGGTTAAAAATAGATCCGCGCGATCTTGGGTCGCTGGGAAGACAACCGTTCGACGAGGGGAGACGCAATGAATTTGCTGCTGTCGCTCGACGTAAGAGAGATACTTTTATACTTTACTTTGCTTTCATATTGTACTTTTTTTTTATATGGTTTACTTAACTAGTCCAATTTTACGAGACGGGGGTGAAACTCGCAGCGAACAGTCGATAATTTTATTATCGGAAAATTTGATAATTGTCATTTTAAGGAATGTAAATTATCTTATCGAAATTAATGGATTATTGGATAATGTTAATTTAATGAATGTCCAATGTGTCGTTTCCTTATTGTCAGTGCGATGTCACATTGTTCCTTCTCACGGACGACAAAGAGTTTACTGAATCGCGTTCGAACGTTCGTCCCTAATAATTCGTCAAATATTGACGGTAGAACATGGAGAAATAAAAACGTGTTTAGCGACAAATTTTACAATCAGGGTTTTTTAAATTTTCTCCGAAATTTTGCGACGCACCAATGAATCAACTTTACCAATACAATAAAATCAGCGTAATCTATATTTCTGGTGGAGCACGAAGCACACCAGTGAGTCATCTTGAAGGCGCGCCGGCATTCGCGCTATCTCTTCGATCTGATCGATTTTTTTTTTTTCACAGACGATAATCGACGGAAAGAGCATTTTATTCGGACACGGTGAGTCTCGAAGCCGACGACTGGTCAATCATCATCATCATTTAAAAAATAGATTTGTGCGATCTTGGGTCGTTGGGAGGAAAACTGTTCGGCGAGGGAGATGTAATAAATTTCTTGCGTCATTCGTTCGGTTATTTTGTTATTTTCATTGTCTAATTTTGCTACGCTTTTCTCTATATTCGTCGTTGTATCGATCGACGCGGTGACCTTAAGGTGTCGTAAGACTTGCCCCAGGACACGAATAAACGACACTATCTATTTATCTATGTACGAGAAATTGCACATTTTAAAAATCTTCTCGACTGACGAGTCGAATTTCACCAAATGTGTGAAAAACACGTAGCCGATTGACGATAATTTCATTATCGAAAAACTTCATAATGGTAATTTCAAGAAGTTTAAATGATTTTATGAAAATTAATGAATGTCTGATGTGTCACTTCCTTACTGTACGCGCGATCTCACATTGTTTTTTCTCACCAACAACAACAATATTTGGTGAATCACAATCAACCATTCGCACCCAATAATTCGTCAAACATTGACGGTTGAACATAAAGATAAAAAAACACATTTTTAACGAAAAAATTTACGATTGTGATTTTATCAATTTTCCCCGCAATTTCGCGACTCGTCGATGAATCAACTGTACCGATCCAATAAACTCAGCGTAATCTATACTTCCGGTGGAGCACCAGTGAGTCATCTCGAAGGAGAGTCGAGCCGGCCTTCGCGCTATCTCTTCGATCGAAGTTTTTTTCACAGACGATAATCGACGGAAACAGCATTTTTTCTAAGGTGCACTTCTGAGGACATTGGAGAGTCTCGAAGCCGGCGGATTTGAGGGACGAGGGGAACGCACATACGGGAGCGACCAAGGACCGAGGGAACGAAGTTTGACGTGTCTCTTCCCCACTTTCACTCTGCGAGTGTCGCTCGAGCGAGATTACGATAATCTCATTGAATCACACGTTCGTACGTACAGACGCAAAAATACACGCACACGAGCAGAGCGCATAATACGCGCGAGGGATGGAGGTGAAAGCCGCGTCATCCCGTTCCCTCGAGCAATCATTGTCCCCGTTTTCATCGCGACTAAGGGCCCGAAATACACGACGAAAATAGCCAACCAAGCCGGCGACGGCCAACAACGGCCTACGAAGAGATCAGCGCGTCGATTGATATCTTCAAAGAGATTCCGGGCTGAAGGACCTCTCGAGCCCTAACAGACTTCGTACCACGAGGTCTTACCCTCGGTAGACGCAACAAAAAAATATATAAAAAATAAAAGAAGAAATTCTCATCGGATTAAAAGCGGACGATTTCGCAGCTTCCCGCACAACTCGGGAGTCAAAGTCGATTAAGACGACACTAGCTAGGTTGTTGTCGTTTGAGCTTCTTTTTTGCTTTGCTGTCTTTTCAAGATTGTTGGATACAGAAAATGTCATAAAATACGGAAAGTTTAATGAAATTTTTATAAAAACATTTTTAAGATTTTTTTGTTTGTTATGAAACCAACCCATTGACAGGCAACAACGACCTGCGAAGAGATCAGCACGGCGATTGATATGTTCAAAGACATTCCGAGGCTGAAGGGCCTCTCTCGAGAACTAACAGACGTACCACGATGTCTTACCCTCGTAGAAGCAACAAAAAAATAGAGTAAAATACAATAAAAAAAAAGATAAAAGAAGAAGAAATTCTAATCGGATCAAAAGCTTCCGTACGATAAATAGCTGACGACTTCGCAGCTTTTCATACAACTCGGGAGTCAAAGTCACCGAAGGCAACACTAGCTAGTTTGTTCCCGTTTGAGTTTAAATGCTAAAGATCGTTGTCCGTTTTTTTCTGACGAACATTTTTGATTTTTTCTTTTTTTTTTTTTAAGAAACGGAGCCGACGACAGGGAACAACGACCTACGAAGACATCAGCGCGTCGATTGACATGTTCAAAGAGATTCCGAGGCTGAAGGACCTCTCTCGAGACCTAACAGACGTACCACGATGTCTTACCCTCGTAGAAGCAACACAAAAAAATAGAATACGGTAAAAAGAAAAAAGAAGATAAAACAAGAAATTCTGATCGAACCGAAAGCTCCCGTACGATAAATAGCCGACGATTTCGCGGCTTTTCGCACAACTCGAGACTCAAGATCTCGAAAGAGAGCCCCAGCTAGTTTGTTGTCGTTTGGCTTATTTTCCTTTGCGCTAAAACAGTTCTTTTTTTCTTAATTCTTCCTACCACGCGAACTTTGCTCGACGGGACAGATTCGATTTTCTACACACTCTAAATATCCCTGAATCGCAAGATTTTAAATTATCCGTGCGGACGCAACAAAAAAAATAGAATAAAGTAAACAAAAAAAAGTTAAAAAGAAGAACTTCTGATCGGATCGAAAGTTCCCGCGCGATGAATAGCCGACGATTTCGCAGCTTTTCGCACAACTCGGAACTCAAGGTCATCGAAGCAAACCCCAGCTAGTTTGTTGTCGTTTGGCTTGATTGTCTTTTCGCTAAGATAGTTTTTGCCTTAATTCTTCCTACCAAGCGAACCTTTCTCGAAGGGAGAGATTCGATTTTCTCCACACAACAAATATCCCTGAATCGCAAATGTCTTTCTCCGTCTCCACGCGCTACCGCACCATTTCCGTGTCCGAACGCTGCTCGGCTGTTTTTAACTCGACCGACGTAATAAAAAAAAAAAAACACACTTACCACTCTCGTCCGTCGAATCGCTTTCAAGTTGCCGCCGGTTTTAACAATCTGCTCGTCGCTCAACTCTTCCTCCCCTATCTTTCTCTCACCAACACAGACACAAAACACACAGATCCGACAAGTACGCAGATCTCTTATCCTTCGAGATAACAGAGATCCTTCCAAGCCTCAAAGATCCAATCGAATTTCCAGTTTAATAAAACTCTCGATTAGCTCATTGCACTTTCGGCTGTACAGATTTATTTTATCTATATTTATATATAAATATATAATATAGATATAGATATATATATATATATATATATATATTGTATTCGTACAGTGAGTCACAAAATACCAACAGCACAGTTCACTTGTCACCTCGCACGTTCGAGCGGCAACGTTTTCTTATCGAGCTCCGAATATTCCCAAAAATCAGCGAGGAGACTCGCAAAAAAAAAAAAATCTCTCGATCCAATATCGTCGCGAGTTCACTCGGGACTCGGTGCAACTTCCGTAACCGAAGTGCCCCAGTGCGAGAAACCAGCTCGGAGCAGTTAATTTTTCCGTCCGAAAAATCCTCGAGTTAATCCATTCGCAGGATTTCTGTCTGTTACGATAAAGTAAACAAATAGAAATAAAACATTCGAAATTTTTTTTTCACGGTAACACTTCGAAGAAAAATAAACAATTCGACCCGCTTGCTCGGTGCTCGTCGAAGTTCACTAGTCCGAGGTTGCCGTACGCTTCGCTCCTGCTCCGGAAGCTGCGCACCGGTTATTTTTGATTCGTTGCCTTTCTAACGAAAAACCAAACGAAACAAAACCATCGACCAACTTTCTCAACCCGGATATCCGACCGTCGACTTTCCGCTCGATTGTCAGTTTTATTAAATTTTTAGTTTTTAGGAATTATTATCCCTGATAAGGAATACCGCGCGGAGTTCGTGCGCGATAAGGCAAGGATCGTGCCGACGTAGAGCTCGGATGCGAAGGGCCAACCGAACGCAGCGGCACTCGCCTGTAAACTGAGCGGCCCGACGCTGAGAGAGGACGGGACTCGACTGGTTTCCACCGCCGGGATTCCCCCACTGCGCGGATAACCGGCGCGGCGCTACCACCGGCCGACGGACGGACCGACGTACGAGAGAGCACCGCCGTAGTTCGCCCTACGCCGTGTTCGCCAACCCCCTAGTCGCCCTTTTCCGCTCGTGCTCCAGAGCCCACACGCTCCAGCTGTCTAGCGCTGCTCAGCCACCCTGCACACGTCCCCCCTTCCCGCCCCGCCCCCTCCTCGCAGTCGCGGTGTTCTCCGGCTCGGCCGAGCGCGAGAGAGAAAGGGGCTCGGCGAAGTAGAAGAGAGAGAAAATTCTCTTCCTGCATCACTTCGACGCACGCTTATACACGGCACCGATGCTGCGGTGCATCCTTTTCACTGTCCTCTCTCGGCTTCCAACGGTGATCTCTGTGCCCGATTTTTTTTTTTTTGTTGCCCTCCCGACGAGAAATCATCCCCTCTGGAGCAGTGGCTCGCCCTCTTCTCTCGACGATACGGATTGCCCGTGTTCGATGTTTTCCATCAGGGTAAGTGTCTGAGGGTCCTATTTTTCTGGGTGGAGGCAACGGCGGCGAAGTAATTTTCATTAGTTTAACAGGAAACGATTTGTTGAGGAGACCTCGTTGGCTCTCGTCACTTTTTTTTTCGGATGAGGTTTCGAGCGGCTTTTGTTTGTTGAAAATTAATTTAACACGAATTCGATTCACGGAGCAAAAGAATGACGCTTCCGCGACCTCGTTAGAGCCGGTTCGATGCGTCCGGTATTTGTGGAGCGAAAGAGGAGCGCACGTTTCATTTGGTAATTACAGTTTTTTCATTTTAATTATAATCTACGAACAGGCTCGTGGATTAATTCGTTAAATAAAATTCGATACTGCAAATCAGGTGTAATTTATTTCTCATGAAAAAAAAAGGTTTTTTTTTTTATTCTTTCGGTAAATTTTGTCATCGAGTGTTTTCGTATAGGGAATTTCACGAATGTGCACAGTCATGCCATTCGATATCGACAATCCTTAAGCACCAGATAATACCCGATCGTCCGCGATGTGCATTCATGTATCGACGGATTTTATTCGTGTGAGTTCGCTTTATTTTTATTAAATTTTTTTTTTTTTTTTTGCTTTCATTTAATTTAGCGATCGTATCGAAATAGTTGTATCTGCTGTCAGCGCGAACCCTCCTTGCTGTCGATACCATTCGGGTCGCGATGAACACGTGACGCGGTACGGATACGAGTGTAGAAATCAAATTTGGTTTCTTCTCTTACATAATATTATATATATTCCTATATATATATCGATATACATATATGAAGCCATCGTGGTATAGAGATCAATCGAATCGTTTACCATAAGGACTCTGGCACACACCCCAGGCGCTCTCCTCCCTAACGGAGAGTATACTCGAGAAATCGCTCGTTCCCGCCCCAAGAATTCACCCCTCCGTGAGTGACGAGACCACCGACGTTTTCACTCACAAACTCTCCGTCTCCATCTACAGAGCATTCCCGCCCCGAAATATCCGACCTAGAGCGCGCCGCATACACGCACCATACCGGAAAGCATAGCGTTTAAATGTTCGAGGCGCCGAGATTTTTTTTTCTTTTTTTGGTTTTTTTTTTTATTTCTTTTTTCGAGGGACGCCGAGCACTCTGAGTGCTCTCGCGATCAATTCCGCGAGCCACGTGTTCACCACGTGATTGGTTAATTGAGTTTCAATATAACCGCGAAAGCGTGCGGTTGAAGTACGAGCTCGCGCTCTGTACCTATCCCTAAAAGCCAAGATCCATGGTCGATTATGACGCAACGCTACGATCGATAAAAATTGCTGAAAAGGAATTTCCTCGATCTGTGTGCATATGAGTAAATTATAACGTCACTTCTGGTTTGAAAATCTCAGTTTTCGACTGGAAGTGACCCCGAACGGGAAACGTCACTTGTGGTTCGAAAATATCGGATTTTTACCGACGTGACGTTTTCTCGTAATTGCACGAACATCTAATGCTGTGAATGCGATTAAACTAAGACGTTGACGGTTTTAAGCTCCCGAAATTCAATAAGAATCCATTTGCACGAGATTAATTGATAATCGCCTCGACGCGACCATTGCGACTAAGAACTAGACTTCTTCTTTGCCACTAGACTTCTCGAGAGTAAATCGATCGTCTTTCGCGGTCGTGCAATCTCATCGATTGCCAGTGGAAGAAGACGGAACGGAGTTCCCGAACGGCAAGCAGGCGCCCGACGTCGCTCTTCGTTCTCTCGCTACACTTCAACCACCCCCAATCCCTGTAAACCCATCCCCAAGACCCTTCATCTCAATCCATCAGTCGAAGCGGTGCGCAATAAACGATGCTTCCTACCGTGAATCTAATCGAGGTGTGCCACGAAAACGTGCGTCCCTCTATATGAACAGCCGTGTCACTGTAAGTTAGCGAATACACTTTCGTGGCGAAACCGAACGTCCTTCGAACGTTTACGAGGTTTACACAAACACGAGTTTGTCGAGAAAATACAAAGTTACGACGATTCGGAGCAAATATCGAAGCTGTTTTTGGAGTATGAGTGAAACTACACAGCCACTTAATTTAAATTCATAAATCGCCGATAATTAATTAGTCAGGTAATTGACGATCCATCGATCTTGCAGCGCTCCTGATTGATCCTCCATTTCGTTTAACTTGCAACAAACCGGTAGAAAAAAATATTTCATGAAAATATAAATTATTTTTATCGAAGAACGTTTTTATTAAACGGGTTTACTTAAAACGGATATTTTTTTGGTTGTAATTGTCGGGTTTTAATTTTTTTTTAATGCTATCAATTCTCCATTCTTCGTGTACCATGCAAAAGCTGTCCACATATACTTTTCGAATCACCCTACGCGCCTTTCACTCCCCGGAATACTAACTTTGCTTTTCACGCCCTGTAAAATATATATCTAATAAATCGATTCAAATAAATTGTGTACGGGCGGCGCATCCATTATTGCCATTAGGCGAAATTGGTTTATTCTTTTTATTTCATTTCAAAGATTGAATTATTACGTCGATTGTAAAAGCCATTGTGTATCGAAAATTATCATATCGAGAGGGTCTCGTCTACGAAACTTCTATAAAAAAACAACTGTAAAAAAAAAGAAAGGAAACGTATAGAAGATAGATATAGATGTATGGTCATAAAGTTATGGGTACGTTGCGAGGGGGCAGGTCGTAATAAACAGCGAGTAAAGCGAAGGTTTGTACGTAGTGGTACGTTTCGGTGTTCACCGACAGAGCCGAGCAGAGAGGGTTGGAGTTGGGTGTATACTGCCTCGTCTCTTCGACGGTATAAAGTATCCGCAAACGCCATATGGCGTTTTGGTACCATAGCTAAATAGCTCGAGCTAGTGCTGAGTGTACGGGCATCAGCGCAGACCGCCCCAAAGTGCATTATGGCACATTATAACTATATAAACTTCGTGATGCATCTCCGGCCCATTTTGGCTGCGTCTACTCGGCTAGTCCGGAAGTCGTAATGCCCGAAAAGCCTCGTTGATAATTATTGCAGGTCCCGGGCCAGACCTGCGTGGCCCGTCGTAAAATTGAATTTCGGTCGATCCTCCGGCCGCGTACTGACGAGTGAGGTGGACGTGAGTGGTTCTTCCTGCCTATCGTCGTTGCACAAATTTATACGACCGCGGCCCCCAATAAATGGAGGCGAAAATTGTCGAGAAGCGTATTTAACAGATTATTTTAGGTTTTTTTTCGGAAGCCTTTTTTTAGAGTCTTGTAGCTCGCGACCTTGAAGACTGCGGCCCCTTTTATTATCCACAAAAATTCCGGATGACTGATCGACCATAAAAGACCCTCTTTTTGGTTCATTTTGTCGGACTCACCGGTAGACTCCCGCTCCCGCTTTATCGCCGTTGTAGTTCTCGAACTTTTGGCTCTACACCGTGATTGCCCGGATTAGGGAGTAAGGGACAAAAATTTAACGCACGCTAAATTATAGCGATAATCGTTGTCAGAGTCGTTGCGGGAGGGGAACGGAGACCGGTTAATTTATGTATCCGCGGTTGGCGGGAGGGGGGACGGCTTTGAAAATTCCATTCAACGCGCTGTAATCGGTGGATTATCAAGTGGCAACGATCGAGGTGTAAAACTGTCGAAAAAACAAAGGGAGTTTCAGTTCACAGAGGGTTCTCCACTAAAGGCTTGACGATCGATTAGCGCTCGTAATCTCGTCGGTGTAATCGTGTGCCTCGCGTAGGCGAAACTTTGTTGAAGTGCTTGATTAAAAAATACCTGAATATTACGTCAACACCGACACGCGATACGGGCACAGTTAATTTAATACCAAAATATCATTTTCTTTAAATAAAGTATCTCCAAAAACCATCCGTACTGACTCCGTGTACGGTGTAGAGCTAAGTACTCATGAAAAACGGATAAAACTTTTCATCAAAAAAATCAGTTTGAGTCGCTAATTACCTTAAGCCGAGAAAGATAATTCACTTCGGAATTTTCATCGTCTTACCGAAAACCGACGGTCGCGTTGGATCGTCGAGCCCAGTAACTTTTACGTGACGTAATTCTCTTTCGCATGGTAGTATAAAAAAGTATATAATACGTTTCTCGCGCCATTCTTGTTCAAGAATTCAGTCTTACGAAAGCTGAACACCGGAGTGTATATCCTCGTCTATGCTGTATAACCGGCGTGGCTGGAAGAAACGCAGGGAAGAATTCGCATCTTTCCGGAACGCTTTATAAATGTTTTCTAAACCCCTTCACCTCGGCCGTGCTCTCGCAGCTCCTCACAGCATCTTTTCCGCTGCCGCTCCGTTGCATCTCGCACTTTTCTCACCGCTCGCATGTGCTCTCTCTTCCTCACTCTTAATTCGTCCCTCTTACTCCCGGTCTCGCGCCATCACCCTTGCCTCTTCCTTTTCAGCTACCCAGGCAGGATTTCATTTTCTTGCGGAGCCCGTTCGCGTAAATTCACCGAGGAGGAGAGGAGAGCGCTGCTCGCGCGCGTAAGTAATGCAAATGTGCAGGTGCAGCGACAGCTCGGCTCGACGAGAGCTGGCCGGGTTGTTCTCCGCTCGCTCTCTCTCTCTCTCTCTCTCTCTCTCTCTCTTTGGGTTCGTCCTTTTCTGCTTTCGGCCCTCTTGTGCGCGGAGGAAAGCGAGCTTCTCGCGTCTAGTTCTCTCGCTGACGCAAAGCCGGCCCGGACTACCTGCCTCGGCTAGGAGCCAGAAGCAAAGAGCTGTACCGAGCAACAGCAGCGGCGGGCCGGAGAGTAAGAATGATTGCGTGGATGTTGCTGAAACGAGAGAGGCCAAAGGATAACGAGAGAGAGAGAGTGCAAGGGAGCGAGTAGTATTAAGCGCTGGGAAGCCCTCGGTCATACGACGAGAGAGCGTAATTACTAAGGCCCAGGCGTCATAACTCGGAGCAGATGAACACGTTCGTCGTCTCCTCGCGTACGGCTCTCTTCCAACTCGTCCGATATGCCCACTGCTCGCCACTGTTTTCCCGTTCGCGTTTCTCTTGCGCGCCTTTTCTTCCTCTTTCTTCCTCTTCCCACCAGCTCCGAGCTCCGAGCTCTCCCCTGTTCACAGGCCGTCTCTCTCCATCCCGCCACCCTGGTTTCACTCACGGAAAAATACCATACGCTCCATACATCCTTGGCTCGTTTCTTCCAGCCGTACGTCGAAGTGTTACAAGTGCCGGCCTCAACGTATTACCCGACCTCGAACGCTCCTGCAGGAGTAGGTACGGCGAGTCGAAAAAAAATAATAGGGGTGCCAGCGCACCCCCGGTCCTTCGCAGCCATTTATATTTTTTCGCTCTCCCCTTCGTGCCGTTCTCTTGGGCGCTCTGCCCGATGCATCGACTCGCTGCGATCCATTGCGATCTTACCCTTCGCTCGATTCCGCCATCTCTTTTTTTTACCCCGCTCTAACCGGACCATTAGAAGCGTATATATTTTTTTTAACCTTCCACTATCGGCGACAACAGCGACGCCATAAAAATTGGGGGATACACGCGCGGCTCCGTCGTACACGTGAATAGGGTGTCGGGGCTATGGTGTCCTGTATTACAGTTTGTTACCGCTGCAACTACGCGAACACCACCCTGCCGCAAGGATCACCCCGGCGTGAAAAGCTTTTCGTTCGGGACTCTCGGAGAGATTTCGAACGGCGGCTCACGTATAGACGAGATCGTTACGCACACACACGCGAACACTGTAAGCTTCGTTCGCTCGTTGGAACGATGTATTATAACTTTTCCTCCGCAATGGCTTTCGGTTACGCCGCTACGCTTACGCCACTCGGGTAAGAGCTGTTGGCCGACGAAAACCATGTATGCTATTGCTATTGCTTCTGGGGGGGGGCTCTTTGGGACGCTCACCTACCGCCCCGTATATAACCGTATAATTCCATTAAAGCTCCCGGTAGGCGTATTGTGTCCGACCTATACAGACGTATACGCCCGCTGATACCGCTGCGGCAATGTGTCCGACACCCCGGACGCATGTATTCCGACACACGTGTGCCGCCCGATCTCTCGTTTCGATATAACGATCCTGCCCGACTACGAAAATTCATCGAGTCTGCGGCTGTAGACTGTGTTCTCCGGTTCATAAATTTTTCTGACAATGCTACTGAATAAAATTTGTGGATTTTTTTTTTTTTTTGTTTATGAGTCCCTGCTCTTGCGTTGATTCTTTCTAAGGTCGTAAGATTCTTGTAGCGGTTAAAGAAAATTGACTGACCTTTTCATCTCCAGCTTTTTTCCCAGTTCCGGGCACATGTCCGTCGTTTTGACGCCCCGATGAAACAGGCTGGGCGAACTCGGAACTGTTCTGCAATTGTAAATATTTGGCATCTGTTAGAATGTGGAAATATCGATGGACTTGAGGGTGCTAATGTAGCGGGAAGTTTTTCGTCGTTTATACGTTCCGACTGTCCGCAGTACGTCGCTCGATGTTTCATCGACAAAAAATAAAATAAAATTATCGACGTAATTCTCAATGTTTATCCACGAAATTCTTAGTTTTATTAATGAAATTCTCAGTTTTATTCACGAAATTCGCAGTCGGGTACGCAAGATTTTGCCAACGTGTGTTCTGGAAAATGACCATATGGGTTGAGTAAACATTGCG
The DNA here is from genome assembly GCA_964017025.1 of Stenichneumon culpator. Taxonomy (NCBI): domain Eukaryota; kingdom Metazoa; phylum Arthropoda; class Insecta; order Hymenoptera; family Ichneumonidae; genus Stenichneumon; species Stenichneumon culpator. Next base: position 11,139,293 of record OZ024772.1, read on the forward strand.
ATGATTCCGGTGAAAGTTTCGTGAGTGTTGGCGCTGGTGTGCCATTTTGCCCGACCGAAACTTACGACTTCATAGTTTTCCGAGATCCTTCTCTCAGAGTACGCGTCTGGACGTCATTCGAGAGCAATTAGGAACGAAGCCCAGATTTCAAACTCGTCCCACGATTACCGCACGAGTATCGTGATAATTCCTACACTGAGAGAAGGATCTAGTAAAGATTACTATATCGCTTGGGGGATATTACCATAACACACAGTTGTAGGGCGATTGGGCGCCACCTATGGTAGGAAGTCCCAGATTTATAAGGATTTTTCTTAGATGCTATGGTGAAAATTCTTGGAAACCTGATACTTCCTGCCATAGGTGGCGCCCTGGCGCCGTACTACTATGTGCTATGGTAATGTTTCTTAGATCGGTAATTTTCACTGGATCCTCCTCTCAGTGTATATTTTTCTCTGGGTGTGCAAGAGTGCGAAGAAAGACATATGTTTGCGTGTTGGGTCACACTGGAGAGCATCAATAACTCGCAAATGGGTGCAATGGAGCGAAAGAGGAACATCCCTCGACCCCGTCGGGCGAAAATGTTTATGCGCGAAGCTGTAAGATTTGGAAATCTGCCACTCGCTCTACATACGTAAAGTGCCGTGGGAAACAGCAAACGTAGTTATAAATCGCTGTATTTGCATAGTTGTATTCGAACATTGCGAGACAGCCGAACGATTTACACGATCGGTGTGCATTGCGCATGAGAGTACATGCGGATGTTGCGAAAATTCATTTATGTGGGGTATCGTTTGACGAGAAACTCTTAATGACGTCGACAAAAAGTTTAACAAATTTTATTAATGTCAAGAACCATCGACTGTCTTCACTGCAAAATAAAAGAATCCGGTCACCCTGCATCGGGAACTCGTCACGAATACAAGGATAAAAATGATAAAAGATTTTTCAAAATCCGTAGCTCAGATCGATGCGTCTTTCAGTAGGTTTTACAGTCTAACTTCATTACTTCAAAAAATATAAATATATAAATTTGATAGACAGTCTATTTTTTAAAAATTGACTCCTGAAGAAGACAGGCCCGAAGCTTCACGCCAGCGAAGCAGATTGGCATAGACCTTCGTTATTTTTTATATCTGTCGCATCTCGGTCCGTCTAGAATTCGACCACTCCAGCCAACCGATAACGCCTTCGTTTGCCGAATAGTTGAAAACGTTTATAAAAACTCATTAACTCGTCTGTTATCATTATCATTATTGTCGTTAAAGATGGAGTATCAGATGGCGAGACGTCAGAGATGTCAGAGACGTGAGCCGGCGGAGAGCGAAAAGCTTGTTTTAATGAATTTCCGATGAAGACTGAATCCCGGTATTCACGACGTTCGAGTCGCAGACGTCGTCGTTTCCTCATTATAATAAAAATAGCTACCGGAGGCGTGGTTGTATAGGTATACTGACGTGGTATTATGATTATTTATCGGTGTATAATTCGTCGTATTATAATTAAGAAGGACTGTGCACGCGCTCGTGAATAGTGGAGACTCGCTTTATTAGCCCGCCACCTCTTCGACACCAGCGCCGTCGACCGGATGAAAAGAGGTCATATCCAGTATGAAGTGTAACGGAAAACCGATCGTAAAAGCGAATTACATTCGAAATGGTTTGAGCGCATGAACTCGTGGGCCACGTTCCAAAGAAGAGCGCCTTCCACTGGGGAAACGGGTTTAAAGCGGAACAGCTTTTTCCCGTACGTTGCGTACAACATTCGATGTAAACGATCGAGTCAGACTTCGGAATCTGGTCAGTAGAATTCTTATCGACGATCTTCGAATCTCGCGATTACGCGCGTACTACGGATGCGGTGTAAGTTTTGTTTTGTTTTTTTTTTTTTTTTTTTTTCAGTTATGCTCTGAACGTTACAATAAAATATAAACGGAGAAAAAAACCATCGCAAAAATCTGTGAAAATGTATTGTTAAAAATCCGCACGTTAGCCCTTTAACGAGCACCGAAAAGACAGCGATTACTTTGCCTGTTATCATCGAAGCTGTGCAGAAAAAGAAATATTTCCTTCGCTTCATGGAACACCTAAACGAAAGCCCAAAAGCAAATAAATACAATCTCGATCGATATCAATATCGAACTTTTATCATAAATACCGAAAAATTTGTAATTTAGGGGAAAACTACTGTCGCACTTACCGTTAAATGGTCCGAATTTTTACTCCTCGTCACTTATTTCCACATGACAGGTTGTGTTCATCAATGCGTTGGATTTCTCTGTGGGGCAGCGACGCGAAGAAAAGTCATATTCGACTTTCGTTTTATTCTCACAACGCTCGAGAGACTTTCGACAATGGTCATCGGCAATGATGTACTCAAACTTTACACCGTGAAGAAAAAGAAGAAAAAAAATTCCAATTACTCGCTCGACGTGGCAATACATGGCGGACCATAAATATCCGATTGACAGTGGAGGGTAAGCAGTAAATAGGGATTCGTTGTAAAAACACGTATTACGAAGGGAGGCTTTCGTCTTTCGTCCCGAAGTTTACGTAGGCTCGAGGAACACGCGCGTCTGCCGCACGGGCCAGGCGGGACGCGTCGGGCGCTTTTCATTCCATTTCGTTCCGTGAGACGAATATGGGGTGCGGAAAACGTTTGGGCGAGAGGAGTCATCCCTTTGAGCTATGAGAGAGCATATAGATGCGCATTCGGCCGTACCCTCGGATCCGTCGAAGTTTGCGGCGAAAGACCCACCGCCAGCATCAACGGAATCCTTTGGCCAGGATAGAAAGGGTCCCCGGAGCCTTTCTATCTTATTAGCAGGAAATACTATGTGAACGCTATGTGAGCGAACCACAGAGAACCGCAATCGGCTACGTCACTTCTGAGTGAAACTTGTTTTTCGCTGGTTGCGGCTCTTCTGCCGGTGCACCTACGCATCTCGAGACTCGTGTTAAAACTACCGGAATGACGTCGGAAGCGTTTGTCTCGAGTGGTCGCGAGGATGTGCTCTCGGCCTCCTCGCCAGCTTCCGTGTATTGCGTGACGAGCGAAACCTACCGTTGCGGGCTTTCGTGATTCTCGGAGGACTTTCGCATCGCGGATGCACTCGTAGGATGCACTCTTCTCAACGGGCGCTTGGGGATCCCGTTGGATGCTTGACTTTTTTCCCGTGTGTTGCATCGTCGCAACTTAACTTAACGAGCTGCGCGGAGCTCAACAATCGCAAGAGTCAATTCGGGTCGCGGTGGGACGGTTTCAGAAAACTGTGGTTCCATGCATCTATGCATGTTCTGTGCATTCTATGTGGGGTAAGTGAAGATGAAATGGCCACTCGGGTGATATGGCCAGACGTAATATTTTTTAACGTAACAAACGAACGGCGCTACCGATTGCACAGTTTTTAGTGTATGTGGATATGTGGATTTAGTATATGTCATGTGGTCATATCACCAGCAATTTCTGGGTGATATGGCCCGCAAAAACATTTTCTGTTTAGTTTGGCTTCCGAAACACTTGACGGAGGTAATTATTGTCTTTCTGTAGTTCATGTAGGCAACATAAAATATACTAAGGCATGTTTTGCATTGTATACTCTAAACCTCAATCACTTCAAACTAAGGCATGTTTATTTCAAATGTATACCCTAAACCTCAAATGTTCATTGTTTAAAAAATCATTACGATATCACCCCGAGTTACCCTATTATGTGCGCCGTGTATCGGCACATATAATTTTACGCAATGATTTGCGCGAAACTTTACGACAGAAGAACTACCGTTGGTGACCGACCATTGCGCCGCATTTTCCTCACGTGCTGTAACGAGAAGTTGGTCCAGCAGAGAGCTCGTTCGCGGGCCTTCAAGGTTCGCGGGAAAGGGTATTCGGTGGACGGCGGAATCGGTGATGCTGGCAGTGCAGGTCTTGTATGAAGGATAAAACCGGGGATTTCCTTCGGTGCGGCGTAAAATGGATTCGCTGTGAGCAGCAGAAGCGGCAGTAGCACCATCGATGCCCGTCGAACACCGAGCTCCGGCAGCCTTCGCTTCTGGTGCTCCGTTCGAAGCTCGCCGATGCCTCTCGTGTACCTTTTATTGGCTGATCCACTCATCCTCGTGATAGAATCCGGTGCACGAGTCCGATTTCCCCTGTAACCCCCGGTTTATTGGCGGACCCTATCATCCCTTTGTGAGACCCTATTGTGAGCATTGATCCACGTAAACGAAATTGCCGTTCGTCTACGCGGAAAAGGAAGAGAATCTATGGATATAGACAGACGGGGAGCACGAGAGGGTGTCGGTGATGGGCTGATGCGGAGGCTGCGGGGGATCGAGATATCCGAAGTATCAAGAGGGAAAACCCGTCCCTCCGCATAGCTGTATCCTCTGTCACACAGGGAACTGAATACAAAAGCGACAGTATTTTGGCGTGACTGCATCGAAGATCCGACAATCCGCCACGGTCTTGCTCCACGCAGTTTTCACGCTACGTCAAACGAAAAACTGACCCCCGTCACCCTCAACTTTTCCGTTTTATGTAGCGCATGCAATACAACAGACCGAGACGGCCAGCAGCGAACGCGTCAACCGCTCACTACGAACGATGCCGCATCGCTCCTATCACTGGCGTTATTTCATCGATTCGACTCTCTGCATCGTTGTATTCTCACCGATCGCAATGCGAACCCCCTGCGTTCATACCCTCGCCTATCAATCGTCGCAATCCTCGTGACGAATTTATGAGAAAAGGCAAAAATAAAGTAGAATAAAATAAATACAATAAAAATATTGTTGATCCGTGTATTACTTTATTCAAAGCTAACTGGGATCCGCGTATAAATCTCACTGAAAACGCACTGATTCCATTTTCGGGCGCGCCCGCCTCGACGAATACGAGTCTTGAAACTAACGAAACTTTGCTTGGGTGTATGAATGTGCAATGATCCCGAAGATATCTGTATGACTTAAAATGGCATTTTTGGCCAAGTCTCGGTCAATGCCACCGCTTCGGAAAGAAAAAAAAATTGTTCCCTCGTAGAATTGCAAAACACACATGCAAAACACACATGTTATAACTCGAAGAAATTGAGTCTCGTGCAGACATCTTCAAGGTCAGAATATGCAAAATGTTCAGATTCAAATATTTCATGGGCCAATTTTTGAGAATTTTTGAGAATTTTTCTTCGGCCAATTTTTGAGAACTGGCGAGTGTACCTCCAATTTACGTTTCTTTCGATATTTTTCCGTTTTATCGTCCCAGTGTTAAATTTTTATTGTGTCAATGAGAAAAGTAAATTACGGTACGGTAATTATAAAACCTCTTTGTACAGAGTGGAGGGGGACGGGGTGATTTTGTACAAAGCCTCATTTTCGATAGCACTGCGAGAGAACACAAGTGACATTAATGACGTGACGAAAGGGTCCTCTCGTCGTTTCCTCTCTCGTCGTTACGCAGGTGAAATGAAAGGGGATCGATTCCACTGGTAGTACGAAGGGAGTGAGCGTGCAAGGACAAAAGAAGTGTCGAGGAGTGCAGTGCGACGAGGCGGGGGTTGGCACGTTGGGAAGGGGTAGAGTCGGTGCCCGCCGACTGGGATCCTCGGTCGTCTCGGATTACCGTCGAAAATTAACGCGAATGCTAGACGTAATTGGCGTAAAAAATGCAGACGTTTCGAGCTCGCGTGGACGAACGAACGGACCTTAATGAGGTTGCCGTCGCAACGGCATTCCGCCCACCAACGCCAGCCGGCGTACGGAAGGAGTGAGTGAAGAGGCTGATGCTGATACTCGAGAGGAGTTTTTTTTTTTTTTTTTTTTTTTTTTTAAGGCAAATAGTTGCAGACCCGGGTATCTTTCCACAGTTAGGTGCACGATGTAACCGCCTCATGGATCACTTCCAAGCGTCCTCATACTTACAGACGTGTATTACAGCGAAGCAGCGTAAATTAATTTAATTTAAATGTTTTTTTGTAAAAAGTGTGCCTCTAACAAGTTGACCGCCGAGGAACCGTTCCAGCACCCGCTGTGCAACGCGCCGTCGTTAACGAAATTTACTTTTGTCGCAATTTCAACCGGTCCGTCGTTTTATCCCGAAATATATTTTCCACCGTCGATATCTAACCTTCCCGTAACTTTATGATTCGTTCCTCGGGGGGGTTGTGGGTCATGGAACACACCCCCGGAAAACTCCGATCCTTCGAGTCGAAACTACGTGGCTGATACGGTTATGTGGGATGTAGACGGTAAGAAGTCAGTGACGCGAAAACGTGAGGGTAGTGAGGTCATGCCTTCGAGCGATACTTCCCCAGCGTATAGACACCGCGTATCCGCGTGTGCAGTTCGCACCGCGGTGTACAGTGTAGTTTTCTTCTTCTTTTTTTTTTGTACTTCGATTTACTTCATTTTTCGTTCGGCAACGAGCATCGCTGCCTCGGTTGCCCCCCGGTTGTGGATAACTTTTCACTTCTGCACGATGGAAGGCTGTACATGCGGCCGCCGATGCTCCCGCACTCGCGGCGTCGGTGCGATGAGTTTCGGGCTGCCAGGAGTCACGGATCGGATGCGCGAGAGCGCCGAGCATTCGCCCGCGGGGATACGTCTGTCCGCGAAACTTATTGTTGTGCCGTTGCGGCCGCCCGCGGCGGAATGTGCCAACAAAGTTATGACCTGTACCGCGGTCAAATTAACTCTGCAGTGCGCCCCCTGGCGTCGTTCGAACACTTCGAGCAACTGCGAGTTCTCTTTTTCTTAACATTGGCAAACGCGGAGGTGTTGAACTCGACTCGAAATGTTCATCTCACGTTCCGCAATTTACCTCTCATCGACTGCGAACGTTGGATTCGAATCAACATGGGCTCGGTCACATCGAGCGCAATTACCGCGATCGCAAGGTAGGCTAAGTCCGGCTGAAAACTGTGCAAGCGGCGGCGCCATTCGTTTGTTATGTTCAAAGATATTACGTGGTCATCTCACCCGCCTGGCCATCTCACCCTGATTTACCCTATGTTGATGCGACGTTAAAAATTCTCTTGATCACCGATCAAATAATAATTTTGCGTCGATTGTCGAACGAACCGAAACGAAAGATAAACGAATCGGTCGTTAGCCATACCACCGACGTGTTTGGCAAAAATTTGCGCATCGACAGCGCCGCGGTCATTACCGATCGCGGCGGTTATTATGCGTGTGTACCGTTGCGATGTACGCCGTTTATTTTATTTATCGTACAGTATGTGTATGCACATCGATGCATAATAGATCTCCGTCCGCTTCGTTGTGGCAGCGAAATGCGCTGAATATGCAAAAAAATTATGAGATGGATGCAACGCATTCGACACCGGTAGCGTTCAATTCGTCGTAAAATCACGATTTCTCTGCGTTGCACAACCGTGATGAACGGAAATTATGATTGTTGGTCCAACGGATCCACCGTTTTTCAAAATAATCATTTTTGTAATTTGTGATCAGGCGGCACATCGCTGACGCTAAAATACCATGTCAGTCCTCCTCAGGTCAGCACAGGTTGTCATAGCGAAGCTGAGCACTAATAAGCACTGGCTAATGCTATTACGCCACTGCTCAGCAGCGAAGAAAAAAATTCTCTGTGACAGCGCTTACGGTTCGAAAATCTCAGTTGTAAACCGGAAGTGAAGTCGTATGGGAAAACGTCACATTCGGTTTGAAAATCTAATTTTTGAAATTAGAATTCAGACAATTAGAATTCGAAGTATGACGTCACCGGAAGTGACGTCATACCGGAAATACGTCACTCCCGGTATGATCTATTTCCCGTATGACCGGTGCGATCCCGTAGCCGCGCCGATCGTGTAATCTCATCTAGATCGTGTTGCGTAATCGGAGTTTTAAAATTACCGCGATCACCGGATCGTCGACATTTTTTGCATCGAAGTCGAGACACACGACACGCACGCATATGCGATGCAAGCGACCCGGCATTGCGTCGCTTCGTAGTGTTAGTAGAACACACATCAGGTGACTAACACGAGTAGACTTTGTCCATGAATCAGAATCAAGGGGGAGCCAACGGGTATGAATGACACGTCATTTATCCAACGCACTCTTCCCTCTTTCTCGCGTCCGTATCCGTGATGGGTACGCACGCAGGGAGTGAGGCGTGCGGCGTGCGTCCCGCGGTCCTCGCGTCTCTCGTCTCATCCCGTACGAGGCTCCCCCGGCTCCCTCGTGGACAGGTAAAATATAACGCGTAACAACGTAAAAGAGACGACGAGTCTTTCCAGCGAAGATCGAGCACACGCTCGCTCCAGCATCCCGCCGAAGTACGTCCGGCGGAGAAAAAATTCCCGAGGAACGCGTGGGATAAGAAGCCGGAAATCTCGTTGCGGTAACTCACGCGCCTCCGGACATTATACGTGCGTTATACCTCCGGTTGGCCATTGTTACCAGCCGTTACTTTTGCACACGCAAACTCCATCGTTTGTTTTTGTTCGAACGTTCTTTTTGCACGATCTCTTTTTTTCATTCTTTCACTTCGCATTTCTTTATCACCCGTTTCGTATTTTCTCCTTCGAGAGGGCGGTTTTTTTTGTTTCTCAAATTTATTTCGTCTCGTCCATTTATCCCAGCATCGCCGCCGTGGGGCGTGGAGGGTTCGCGATAGAAATGAAAAGGGTCACTCGATCTCTTCGTATTTTCGAGGCAAATATATCCGGTGTTACATCGACTGCGCTCGGCGCTTTCAATTTCATTCCATCGATCGCTTATGTGTGTGTGTTTGTATGTGTACTCTTTCTTTCGACGCTGCCCGGGCGTGCCGAGGGATTCGACGTTTGGCCTGAGCAAATACATTCGGCTATTGAAAATACGAATAACGAGTGGCCGGCCTAAGGCTCATCTCATCGCCGACTTAGCTGTTCGCGCAGCCGCGCAAACAATCCGCTCACCGTCAATATTCGTGTCTTCGATGCGTTTCACTTTATTGCGACAACGGGAGAAAAAACTAAACAAAAATTAACCATGTCCCGGAATAGCTGCGTTTATTCACCAAAGTTCCATTATTATTCGTTACCAACATTTCTCCTCCGAAATGAAATTTTTTGTTCTCGAAGATTTTACGGATTCAGCGCGATCCTTTCACTCGTTAATTGATTCTCCCTTACCGACCAACGTGCGGCCTTAACGTACATTATCTTACCTTATTTTTCCGTACGAAGTAAAGCTTTCACGAACGATTCGATTCATTTTGCCACGGCTACTCGGGGTGAATTACGAATACGGAGATATTTTTAATTAGAGAGAGAATTCGTTTTTCTTTTTCACTTTTTTTTTTTTTTTTCATGACGTTGGTGTATAATGAGGGTTGAAATCGAGGGGGCGAATACGTGACTGGGAAGCCTCAAGATGCCGGCGCGAAAGGGGTGAGACGTTTCCGGAAAAAGAAAGTCCGACTCTATCTCCGGCTTCCATTGCAGTTGCCCGCTGGCTCCGGTTTGAGAGGATTCCCCCGAGGCCAGAGGGTTGAAACGCAGCTTCTTTCTTTTTCGTCGGTCCCGAGCGATTCAGTCCCTTTAGCGGGCCGCGCGGATACCGGAAACGAGTTGCGCGACACATTGTTTCCCGAGCTCCCCGAAGACACTCCCTCGGTCGCGCAACCGAGGAGCCGAGTTTTGCTGAACAGCGTCCCGGCGTCTCGGGCGAATCGTCCGGAAATTCCAATACGTTATGTACATAACGAATGTAACGGGGAGTAACCAGCGAGAGTAACTTTTGTCGAGAGATGCTTCCCGCGTTAAGTGCGTCGTACTCTCCTCCCTCCCGTCCCGCCCCCTTTTTTTAATCTCTGCGCCATCTTTTCCTCCTTCGAAACGAAGTTGTAAAAAAAAGAAGTCTTTAAACCGTTGATTCATGGGAATTGAGACATTTATATATATATATAACGAATGGAAGAGTACTCGCGAAATTATTCATTTCAGTTAAATATTGAATAAAAACGCGCCTGAGCGAAGAGCAATTGCAAGCGGCATGCACACGAAAAGTCATGCACTTCGTATGCATCCCTGAAAGAGAGCTGTGCAGTCGCAGCTAGCGGGCTAAAATTATGCTCTAATACTAACCTTATTCGCTTCTCCACATTCACTCTATCTAACGCGAGTGTCTAAAGGAAAAGGTCGTGTATCCGTAAGCTTTAAGAAAATATGTTAAAAACTGCGATTATAAAATAATGTCAAAAGGAACCTATTAGAGCCTCCATTTGACGTTATTCAATATTTGCAGTTAAATTTTTTTTAGATTACAGATATACGACCTTTTGCTTTAGACACTCGCGTTAGATAGCGTAAACGTGGAGAAGCGCATAAGATAAGCGGTTATTCACATTTGCTTAATAGGAGAGAGCAGGGCAAAATGGGACAGTGAGAGCAAAACTCAATTTTCCTATAATTTTTGGATGCTTCATTTTGTTCCAACGATACATCCGGATTTTCACCCCGTTTTACCCCACGCACCACCACCATCGCCACCGTCCAAAACTTATTGGAAAATTGCTTATTGCCTCATATCCCGTTTTGCCCCCCTATGCCATTTTTCCCCGGTCTCCCCTAAATAAAAATAAAGCCCTAAAAATGTAGGTTCGAATCCCGAAAGCCGAATACGTTCGTTTCATTGAACCTTTGAGGGAAGGATTTTATTGCGAATTCGATCGGCGACCTTTGTGTCGGCACCACGTGCCGCTCGCCGAGCCCCGAACCTCTCTCGACCCTTCCGATCCGTGGATCGTAGCAGTTTGCCGCGTTTTTTCCCTTGCTCCACATTTAAATAATTACAATCCGGGTGTCGTTTAGCCAGCGCGATAATTTATGGGTACGATTCGCGCCGGGCCAACGAGCTCGAAGGCTCGCGAGCACCGGTAACCGTGTTGTTACGTTCCGTAGCGAATTCCGGTAGCTGTTTCGGGTTTACACGCCTGCGTGCTGATCGCGATTCGTTCTCTGCCCTGCCAGTCCCCATAGGCTCGGCATACGCGCCCTTTTCGATCTTCCACGCCGTTCGTTCGCCACGATCCGGTTCAGGCCTCGATGAACATTCGCTCTCTCCGATCTGCCAACATATAATGGTGGCAGATATATGCGTGCTCCGATGCTGAATCAGCCCCGGTTCGTTTAACTGGCAAGGAAATTCTAAACGCCCGACGCGATCATCAGCGTCCGTTGCGGCAAGTATTGGCACAATCGGGCCACTTTCTTTCCAACACGCGCGAGACAAATCCCGCAGAAATTATGAATAACCGCGCGAGGGCGGCAAAAAAAAAATTTCGGACTTCGGCTCTTGAAGAAATTGAGCTTTCTATGAGAAAATGATCGCGAAACGACTATAATCAGAACCGCACACGTTTTCGCACTCCACCCTTCACCGAGGCGTTACTTCCTCTAAAATCAATATTTTTTAGCTTGTTGTCGGGAGAGGCGTAGAATCACGAGAGGGTTAATATAACTGATGGAATTTTCCCTCACGAGCGCGCGAACAGTGCGGGTTATATGACTGCCCGCACACCCTAGTAGTTTATGCCCCTCTCCCTAGCCCTGCCTCCCTTATTTCTTCACCCCTCTCACAATTCAGTCCTCGCTCTCACTTACCACTCCGATAATTTCACATTTCATTCTTTTTCTCCTTTTTCTTTTCTCCTTCGCACATGGGTATATGTCTTATTTGCCCCGCTCGAGGGTTCCGCCCAGCCCCAATTTTTAAAAGCCCGATTCAAAGGGAGCCTCCGCTTCCACGGTTCGCTGTTCATCCCCGGATACGCGGTCATATCTCCCAGAATCTTCCGGGTGACGTAAGCGCCATTAAAGAAGACATAACGGGTGACCGTCTAGAAACAAGCGTGTTGTCAAGTGTGTCGAAAGTAACGAGGCACTGATAAAAAAAAATACGGTTGAATCAACTAAGATTCAGGCAGGGACGTTGAACGAAATATTTTGTTGGTACAGCTAAAAAATTGGTTAGTTCAACAATTTGTCGGGTGATTTCACCAGAATATTTTTGAGTCATTAAAATATTTTGTTCGACTAACTAGATATTTATACGAACGTCCCTGCCCGAATCTTAGTTGCTTCAACTGTATTTTTTTATCTGTGCATGCGGAAATGCTTTTAAAGCCCGTTGAAACAATGCACGTAAAGCGTGTAAAATTTACACACATCGACATGTTTTGAGCATCACCACATTACTTCCACGCCTAAATCGTGATGAAAGAACACGCTTGTTTTTAGTGTGCTATCGCCCTGCAGACCATATCACCCGAAATTACCTTATGTGTCAACGGACTGATTCGTCAATTTCCTATTCCGTTGATCCCGACATTTAATCAGGGCCGACGGGGGGGGGGGGGAGGGCGCACCGGATCCTGGATATTTCCTCCTGGGATTCACCTTAGGTGAAACACCTTGCAGTTGCCTCTATCAATGTACATGTACACGGTGGATTGCCCCGCTTCCTTGCAACCCCACCGGTCGCAATTCCGGATTAGCGAAATGCGAGCTCACTGACCAAAAGCCCTCTTCGGTCGCCGAACGGCAGAAGTAAATATTCTGGCGTTTGTTCAGTTTGCGGTCGCCAGCACCGTTGTGCACATTCGAAGCACATAGTTGCTCACGGTGTACACACAAAATACCGTACCGGACGCTTGGATGCATACATGTGTATCAGAGTGTACTGTAGCCCGAATGCATCGTGCGTGAATCGGTATTGCATCCGCAAGAGTATGCATCGACAGTGTGCTCAAGCACGTTTGGCACAGCCCGTGCAATTCCTCTCTCCCTCTCCCTCTTTCCCTCTCTCCACAGTTTTTTCTTTTTTTTTTTTTACTTTTTTTTTATATAACGTACGACCATCGCTAAAAGCCATGCGAAGGTTTTTCTGTGAATCTGAAATAAAACAACGGGATGTAGTGTTCAGGTGCAGTTCATATAGGTCCGTGGGGGGTGGGGGGGGGAGGAGAGAGGGGGTGGAACTGTGTGCACTGTTGAAACGATACAAAAGCGCCCTTTCGTGCGCAACCAGTCAAGCCACCAACCAACAGAATGCGTTTGCACACCGGCGTGTTATTTCCACGCATTCTGCCCACGCATCACATGCATCAGCGGCATTTCGGTTTCAAACTTTCTCGCGAATTAGTCACAATTCGACGGTGATCATCGATTATGTTGGCCGAGGTTAGCGTACCGTGACAAACATCGATTTATAGTCGAACGGCGGATGTTAATTAGCAATTACACGTCGCGTTAATTGAAATTGTAATTTCCTTCGAGAAATAAAGAAACTCGTATCGCACTGCGTCAAAGTAATGTACGAATCGATCGGTTTCGTGGTAACAGATACCCACTTTATCGTCGTACCGACATATTGCGGCCGACATAAATATCCACAGAATTTTATCGTCGCTCTGGGAATATCGTGTGGTTGCCGTATCGTAAACACATATATATATATATATATATATATTTTTTTTTTTTTTGAGGGACGCAAGACCCTGGTGTGCCCGAGAGGGTGTTATTTCTGTAGCAAAAAAGCAACAACGTCGTCGCCCCTTTGTTCCCGAGGCAGAGTTCCAAACCGGGACCTGCTCATCCCCCGGGAATTGAGTAGGCGCAGTGCGGGGCTCAGTTGGGACGGTCGTGGCTGAGTTTTTTCGGCACATTGCTACCCTCGAGGACTCCTCGGCGAGTTTGCATTCACGCCAGTAAAGACGACCTGCCGGCGGTCATAGCCCATAGGAATCCTTGATTTGTCAACATAACATAATCAACATAACTTCAAAATATTTTGAATCCATTTTTCTCCGAAACAGTTTTATGAAATAAAACACGATTCGTAGGCGTCACTGCGTATTTGATTAACGCAACGCGTCCCGCAATTTGTTTTTCATTTTATAGAATTGTTTCGGAGAAAAACAAATCTTCCTCTATGAGGACGCATAATGGATTCATCATTTGTTACTCTGTCTCTCCCGCACTCATGCGTGTTTAGTCTCCCCTTAAGGTGGCTTTTGCATGGAAGAATAGTCAAACTACATACATGCGCTGATACAAATCAACCTCCTTAATGCCAACAAAGGCATAAAATTTTGGATGAAGGGTTGTAAAAATATAGCACACATTGGTCGGCTTAATCGCTTTCGCTTATCGAACCAGCATATGCGCGAAGGTCTTTGAGGGTATCGCGTTTCGTAATGGTTCATCAACTCTCCAGCAGACATTTCACAGGGTTAGATGGGCGTCTTGTCAGGCCTTTTCCGGAGCTCACGAGGACCTGGCGTGACGCTCCGAAATGTTGACCACGGTTATTGCGAAGAGGTAGAAAGATGCATGTCAACAATTTTTGCACGATGGCGTGTAACGCACCGCACGTAATTCATCGAAAACATACAACAAGCCGAGCCAGCGAGGCACCCACAAGAAAATCCGACGAGCCGTCCAGCCAGCGACCCTTCGGCTGCACGGAGCTAAAACGACCAGCAGCCGCCGCGGTTCGAGACGCGGAGGTGGAGAGACGACCCTCGGCGAGTCAGGGTTCCCGCAGTGCGAGAGTCCCAACGGGCCAACGTAAAATAATTCTCCAAAACACTTTTACATATTGGACCGGGGGCCATTTGCATATCGCCTCGCGGCACGTTTCGGACACCGCGCCGTGTTCCACGGACCTACCACCGGCGCAGTTACAGCACGAACTCAACTCTCCTTTCCCTTCGCGCCTCGCTCGTTCGCTCCTCATTCTCGTCTCGGGAGGCCCCAAATGCATTTTGTACTCGCCACCACCAATCCCCCTCCTCCAACCCACGCTCTTCTCGGGATGGTTTGCTCTCTCAGTCTGACTGAGGCTTTTTTTTTATTTTATTTTTTCCGTGGACCATCTCTGTTTCTCTCGCCCTCTTTGGAGCTATGGTAATCAAAACGGAATGCAATTTGCGCCGAGACAACCGAGTCCCAAATGAAGTAATTAAGGATGAACAAACGAGGCGGATCCTTCTCTCACTCTCGCGCGTTTTCTGCATTTTTCGTTCGTCTTTATCTACGCGCGTATGCGTATCTCACTCTCGGTGCCTCTTACCTGCACTCTCATCGTCGAAACACGGCGATCAGGAACCGTCCGCTCATGCCGCGCTAATAGGACAGATCATTAGTTATTTTTGCCTGCGAAACCCCATATATAGTTTAATGAGAAACGAATCCCGCTTGACGAGATCTGACGGTGGAAGGAGGAGAAAAAAAGGCAAATAAAAAGCATAAACCGTCGCTGTGGTAGACTGCGTAGGGCTCGAGAGAGAGGTGACGACGGGCTCGTCCCGATCGGTGCAATTAGTTCGAATGAACTTGTTGAAGGGCGAGGAGGCGAGATTCAAGGAATTGATACATTCTTGTTTTGGAACCGGTTCGAGGGATTGTGATTAATTGGATTATCTTAAGGCGGTCTCTGAAACGAGAGCCATTTTTATTTATTTTTCACAATTATTATTGGCAATATTAATTATTATTACTTCTTGCGAGAAAAATTAATTGTCTTCAAACTAAAAGCATTGATATGAAAATGATTTTTCTTCCTTTATAAAACTAAAATAAACACATTATTACAGTGTCCCTGCAGCCCCGCAACTGATACATTCTTGCTTTGGAACCGGTTCGAGGGTTTGTGATTAATTCGATTATCTTAAGATTGACGATCTCTGAAACAAGAGCCATTTTTATTCCTTTTTCACGATTATTATTGGCAATATTAATTATTATTACTTTTTCCGAGAAAGAATAATTGTGTCCAAACGAAAAGCATCGATATGACAATCATCTTCGTTTTTTTATGAAACTGAAATAAACATATTATTACAGTGTCCCTGCAGTCCCGCAATAGCTCATATTAAGGGCTGCACAAGGTCTCGTGGATTGCCCATCCATAAATATTATGCGATCGATAATATGGTTTTAACGAGTCGGGTGAACTGCGCGTAACGTGAAAGATTTCACGGGAAAGTATCCTCGGTTGTGTGCAGGTTTCGTCGTCGGAAGGTCACAGCGGCCTTTTACCGGGTTATTTCTGCCTTGAATCTCCGTAGGTAGGTATCGTATAGGATCACCTTTGGCATACCTGCGAGTCCCACGGGGGTCCTGCCAAGGAATTCCAGAAAAGCCTGCGACCACGGGGACCTGCGAACTCTCTCGGACAGTTCAAAATATTGACTAGACCCGCCTTCCCTATCGGACCTATTCCCGCTTCCATGCTGGCCTGCCCCAACTTTTTCCAACGAGCGCACGGTCAGCACACGTTTCCAATTTCCTCGCCACTTCTCACGAGAATAGTCCTTCTTTCTTGTCTATTCCCATCTCTTCGCTTTCTTCCTCCGACTCTCTTTTTCATCCCCTGCCCACACGCACGCTCTCTCGGAGGTTTCAGGCAAAGCAAAACGTCACGCTCTTTTACGAGCAGGCAGAGGGTTAAACCCTCGAAGAAACAAACAGCTCTCATCGAGGGCATCCTAGACCGGGAATAATTTTTCCGAATGTCCTTCAAAAAACCCCCATCGACGCATCCAATTCCTTGAAAATTATAGTTATAATTATATAGGTATAATTATGTTGCTTGCAGAGCTCACGGGAGACGGGCATGCCTGTTAGGTAAGATAGTTGGGCAGTGGTCGATATCGAAAATCGTTTGAATGTAATACAGCATTTTTGGGGTGGGATGAGATGGTTAATGTTGGTGACCGCCAGCCTCATGGGAAAAGTTGCGCACCCTCTGGAGAGCACTGCACAATGCTCTTTTAATAGCCGCCCTTCGTTCGTAGCTCCTTCAGCTTTGCCGTACGGTGTATACTGCCTATTAGAGAAATACAACGGCGTCGGAACGGTTGATAATCGTACCGGCGCTGGCCATACGCCGACCCGATAGCGTGCACCAAAGGTCACTGGTCGGTGTATGAATTATGGATTCTATGTTTTTGCCGGTTTCACCGGGAAATAAATGTGAGCGGCGTGGTCGGGAACATCGGGATAGGATTATTTAGAGATCTGCGATAGGGACGGTGAATAAGATACCTTTTTTTTACGTTGCTTATGTTGCGGAAACACGATGCTCTGCCGGTTTCTACGCAATATCGCTCGTATAAATTTGCAACACGCAATATTTTTCCTTCACTTAGAGGTAAAATATATGGCTTTGCATAGCCTACGAGCTCGTCACGTCGGTCGGCTTATCTCGGAAGCAAAGTTTTCGCGTAAATCCCGCTAAAAGCAAATGTCCGTCAGGATTTTACGTTGCTCGTAAATCGACTGTACGTACCTCGCGGTGAGAATTCTTTCTTTATTTTTTTCTTTACCGCGAATTTATCCGAACGATTTCGCGAAATACGCTTTTTTCCCCACTCCCGGCTCGGGTCGGTCGGATGAAGGAGCCCGGGATAAGGAAACAAAAACCATAGGGTGGCCGGTCCGACCGAACGAACGTGAATCGTACGTGAATTTGAGAGTACGCTTTCTAGATTCGTCGATATATTTTTTTTGTCTCTCCCTCTCTCTCTCTCTCTCTCTCCGGCTCCGCGAGAGCCCGAAACAGATTGACCACTCTCGTTTTCTTGCTTCCCTTCCAGAACGATTCTCGATACGCACTGCGAGAACTATTATTTATAACGGAAAATGGCTGACCAAAACGATCTCTATGCTCAGTGGGGCAAGCAGCCTCGGAACGCGGGAGGGAGATGCTATATTTTTTTTTTTCACATCCCTCAAGCGACTCCGAGGGGTGTCTTGGTCCAGCGACCACGCCAGATCCAGGTCCTTTAGCACTCTTTCTCCGCTCTTCCCCCCTCTCCCCTCCGCCCCTGTCTCCCGTATAAAGCGCCGCACCGGCCCACCCAGGACCGCAGAACCAATACGAAATTCCTATAAACTACCCCGTCGTATTCCTAGCGACCGTTCCAACTTTGCGGCTTCGCCGAGTTTCCTGTGCCGACGAGAGCTTCTTCTATGGCGTGGAAAATCATTTCCGCAAAGGTCCTGGCGCGACCTCCCGGCAGGCCGACGTGACGGACCAACCGAAAAACCGAAATATTGTCATTCCTTGTGGCGGAGGATTGAACATTATTATTATTATTATTCTTTCATTATTTTTTTTACCCCATAAAGCCTTTGAGTCCAAGTCCGACTTCGTTCTATTTTATTTTTTACTGAGCCTGTACAGCACGCCCTCGAACCACACATCGCGGGTTCAGGAAGCGAATGCCCGTCTGATGAGCTATCGCATTTGCGATACAAGCATTACTCATCGATACAAGTATACGAGCAGCCCCCGGGAATCCGAGTGGCTCTGCCACCCGCTTGCTAATACGAACCGGGCAGTAGCCACTTTATAAATAATTACTATTCATCTTCTCGTGAAACATGTATGTGTAACTGCATTACACATGCATCGATTTTTTTTTTATAGGACTACCACATACCGGTACGCTGCCGATTGCGATTTATAAATCACGTTAACGAGCTTTTGATTACCCGTGGCGTCTTTTTTTTTCATGCGTGCAGCATAAAATTGTCACTACTTATTGAGGCACAACGACGAGCGCGCGGCTCGCTCGCGAGTCGCGAAATTGCTCAAGCAGCCGGGGGTGGATGCCGCACACTGGGCGGTAGCTCCCTGAAACGCCCACGGGCTTTATATTATATGGTGTACACCTTGGGCACGAAACTTCATCAGAATATGAGCAACAGCGCGAGGACGAATGAACCAAGCGCGACACCGTAGAAATTGCACGCGAGTAACGATCGAGTAATCGAAGCGATTTGCGAGAGGGGTTCGAAGGAATACGAGAATGAGAAACTAAATATACCACGGTCATACGTCTCTCACGAATATCCTCCTACCGCGATATCTTGTTTGCTTTTACTTTGTTTTTCTCAAGTTAATACCTTGGTCCTAGATTTTGTTTTTTTTTGTTCCCTCGCGAGCCCTGATTGCTTTTGCTCATTTTTATTATTTATTAATCCGTTCTTCTTTATTCCACCGGTGGTCGGCAGGTGGTCCCCTTTATTCCGCGACGCAGCTTTGCCTTCGGGAGCTTAAGGCTTCAGTTGTATACTCGAGTTTCTATTAACGTTATTTTTACGAGCCACGCGAGCCTCCCGGCACGATGCTCGAGCTTTCTCCTTCGGCCTCGCATCCTCTTAAGGATTACTCTGAAAAGGAAGGTACGAGGGACCCTCGCTAATGGCGTTGTCGCAACCAGTGAAACTGGATTCTATGCTCTCGTGCTCTATGAAGAACCTCGTTATGTGTACGGTTTGCGTGTAAATGGGTAATGCGCGCCGGTTATACATGCATGAGGATTCTTATAACACACAGACGCACCAATGGTACACCTTGGATGTACCGTGGAGTTCACGCTCTATTAGATCCTTCTCTTATTTTCACCACGACGTCGCGCGCCCTCGTTCTCGCTCTTAGAAATTGTGTATAAAGAAACTGAAAGCTCTCTCTGCTCCATCGTTGGGGAAGCCTCTCCATCTCGTCGCTGTAACCAAAGATGCGCGATGACTGATGCGAGAGTGTACCGAAACTTCGAGTATAATTGACACCGAATGGACTACACTAATAGACGGCTTAAGTGGTTCAGTAATTTAGTCAAGGATCGTACACAGAGTATCAGCTCGGTACCCCGACTCCTGCATGGACTCTCGAGACCGGTGAGCCGCTGAATAGCTCGACTGTTATAAATGCTCGTACTTGCCGCTCACAATTAGGATTTTTATGAAAGGGCGCGGAATGAAAAGAATGAAAAAGTCAAAAATTAGACTACACTGTGGAAAAAAAATTTGAATTTAACGGACCGGAATGGAAGTTTTTATGCAAAAACTGGTACATTCAATTTAATGTACAATTGTGATGAAAAATTAATAGACTTTTGCCGTGAAATTCAAGTAAATTATTGGATTGTACTTGAAGTACTCTTATAGTAAAATTAAAGTATACATTATTAAAAGTAAAGTATTTCTAATGTTTCAATACATTGTACGTTAATTTTTTTTGCCACCATTGTTCATGAATCGATAATACAATCACCGTATTATCGAATTCCTTGAATATTTTATTGTTTTGTTTATTCTACTGAGCATTAATCAACTAACTTGAATCATCATTAATAATCAATCCGGGTCTTAATAAACTAAAGAATCTTAACATTAGAAGTCGAGGTCCTCGATCTTTCTTCGAGAGAATTTCTCATAACTTTTCATAGAAATCGAGAGAATTTTTCATAACAATTTTTCATAGATTTCGAGAGAATTTTTCATAACAATTAGACATGAAATTTAATATACCAGTTTATGCAGAAAAGCTTTTAGTACCAGTACATTAAATTTCATACGCATTTTTTTACAGTGTATTCACGCTCGAGTCCGGCAGCTCGTTCTACCTCGAACTTGAACTCTTGACTCCGCTACGGGATATCGTGCGACTCGGTGAATGGATCAAGTGTTTGGCATTTATCGACATTAAATGTCTCCAGGGTCAGACTGCCGGATGAACGGAAATCGAACGAACCACCCTGGTATCCAGTGGCCAAGGGAAAGAGGACGAAAATATGCAGGAAAGATTAAGAATGGGTTTGGTCGTCTCTGCCAACAATTTTTAGTGTCCCGAGGTCTGCGACCGTCTTTCCTAAAATACATTCCTTTTCCATTGGATATTCGATTCCCTTCGTCTATTTTCTGGGCTCCTCTGTAAATCGCCCAAAGACGAGTCGGAAGTCGTCGGGTAGTCGAGTCGCACTTTATCTCCAAGAGATTCTCGTCTATGAGGTTGTGCAGCGAACCCGGCGAAAACGGAGTTGACCAGTGTAGATTCAATCGGACGCGTCTTGCATGGAAGGAGGAGAACTGGAGCCGCAAGTAGGATAAGTGTCCCGAGCGTGAAGAGAGTGCCTTGGCGCGTTAAGTTCGATGTTTACGTTCACCATGGAAGCATCTATAAAGCGTCGCATCCACCGGACACGGTAATACAGATAACCAGCGAAGTTTAAAAGAATATTATGTTATCGCGTGGAACCCGCGAGCGAGCATACTGTACGCATATAAAGGCAGACGGGTACCGAAATTCCGATCTCGTCATAAATATCGTTGAAACCTGTCCGGTCGGTTTGCCTCCGTTGGCTCACAGAACTTATTATGTAGATACACCGTGACACTGTATGGGAACCGAATATGCGCGGAACACGCAGTCCACGCGACTCCGAGTCAGTTAAGTTGAAAGCGAGGAATCCAGGCTCGTTGTCCGGTGTATGTCTCTGTTAGTCTGTGGCACGACGAATTTACTGTGACGATTGCGGAGACGACGATGAGTCAGCCGGATCCTTTTCACGTAAGAAAATATGTCGCTGGTCATCCAAACGGACTCTCCAACCAACCGACGGCTTGAACTATTTTTCTTGGAGGTGTTATTGTTGCAACCCTTTATCGACTCTTCTCAGCTCCGAGCCTCTACAATGTACTCCAGTAAAAAAATCCTCGCCGATGTTCCCTCATTCACTGCGCACAAGCCACGACCAAATCAGGAGACAACCGCTAGACGCTGGACGACCCCGCAGCTCCCACATAATGCCCAACTGACCTGACCGTCCCGCGTCCCTCTCGCTGCTCTCTCGCTCCTCGGGCCAAGCAGACCCGTCGTTATTAAACCTAAATCATTTGCGTCGAGGCTCGACTGCCATAACTCACAGGAGGCCGTGAAATATGGCCGTGGTTCAAATTGTGGCCCACAGCACCCGCGGGAGACGACGGGGCCATCGAGCATTTCACCGAGGGGAAAAGAGACCCTGGTTAGGTCCAGGGAGAAGAGACTTGCAGTAGACGCCTCTTCCTTTTGTCTGTGCACTCGCTGAATATTCTCTGTACTCTGAGCCACCATTCTCCTCCGGCGCGTCATTCCTCCACTTCGTCTTTCGCACGTCCGACCGGACCTCCTCAACGTCCCGCCGGATTCTCTCCTGTCCAATCCTTTTCTCTCCTCCCAACCGTCCCTCCCTTTTCCATTCGACGAATAACCCACTACCCGAGCTACCACTTTGGGCCGAGACACACACGAGATTTTCGTAAACGGGCCATTGATTTACGGCTCGTACGAGAGAATTCGAGCCCGAGTGCCAAACGTCCGGTGAGACCGAGCTGCACGGTCGTCGGCGAGTCAAGAAACAGCTAATGACTACGTAGCGACCGCATCGACGTTGCTCGAGCCTCGATGACTGCACAGTGACCAACTATTGTATCTCTCATCCGAGAAGTTCGTAACTACCACAGTCTATCACAGCCGAAGGATTATAAGAGGTCTCAACAGCCCACCGAACATGATCCTCACCATGCGCATTCGCGGGATATCCTTTCGAGGAAGCTGCACCTCAGTCGGTACTGGAAGTTGTCCGGTGAGCCTGCGGCGCCGAAGGATATTCATTTCAAAGACGCCGTTGAAAGAGGAAGAGAAGAAAAAAAACACGACACATATTCCAGACGGACTTTCAACCGCGGCGAAAAGGGAGGGGCAGCCCAAGACTCGGGGAGATAAGACTTAAATCGGATAATCCCTTTGATGGACTCTCGCGTGGCTACTCAAAATCATTTTCAAGCCGGATGCCATTCCCCCTGCGTGGCCCCTGCGTATACAGCGCGCGTGTGTCCTACTCGAGTCGTCGAACCGAAAATATAAAAATCTATAACGCGTGCGTCATCTTCGAATCACCGGGAATAGTGTAGAATAGTGTACTTCGCCTCTCCGCAACTTATTCTTAGTCCTAAGACTTCACCACTCCCTCCGTCTCTCCCGTGTCTCTTTCTCATCGAATATGATTTAGTATAAATATTCGATAAGCTGCCGGCGTTGCTGTAGAGCGGCCGGGGAGTGTGCGGTCGAAGTCTTCTCGGAGGCAGGGTTTTATGGTGTAAATGTATAAAAGAATGATAGAGTTGGGTTGAGTATCGGTGCAACTGGTGTAAGAAGGTGGTGGGCACGGCTCCAGCGCACTACGACCGAAAACTCCCGGAGGGCTTCGTCGGTAAATCTTTCGCGAAAGCAGCGTTCGTGGTCGTAAACCGCTGCTGGCAGAGGGAGAGAATGAGAGGGCCGAGTTCGGGAAGGGAAGTAAGAGAAAAGAGGTGGAGTTCGGGACTGGCGAGCTGCAGTGCAAAATGTAAATTCGCTGCTGTGCCTAAACAGCTAATCGAAAAAGTCGGAGGGTGCTGCTGCTGCGAGAAAGGCGGAGGGCTTGTACCGAAGTACATGCGAGGCACTGGCAATACACTGAAGCCAATACGTTATGCGAGAACAATTGGCTGGTCCACGCCGAAAGGTGACCGGCGACTCGCAGCTTCGGCACACTAGACGTAAAGAATACGGCATGCGCGGAGGTACTTCGTACGAGGCGAAGCCTCCGAGATGGAGTTTTCTTTTTTATTCTTTCTTTTTTACAGGCGAAGGCGAACGAGAGAGTGAGTGAGATTGAACGTCGGGTGTAAAAAGCCAACAGCATGCAGTTTAGGGACGAGAAAGCGAGAAAGAATTATCGGTCCGAGGTTTTGATAAATCGGCCCGCTTACGGATTCACTTAAGGCCCAATAATGGCTTTATAAAACAGGCAACGAATGTTCAACAAGTCGTTAGCATTCGTCATTTACGAATAGAAATCCTCGAGGTGTATTATAGTTTAGACATGACCGACTGTAGGTGCGCATGAATTTATGCACTTGTATGAAATGAAGTTGCCAGTAACGCCAGTTATTGGCAATCTGATTTCGTGGTATGCTCGGTTTCGGGTTAAGACTATGTCTTGAAAAAAAAAAAAAAATGAAAAAATCGTGGTTCTAATCCTTCGACGAGGACTTACCGCCTTCGGGCGCTTACCGGTCGAAGAAGAGCTCTTGCATATTATTACGATAAATCAATTAAGATCATCGTTTCTTTTGGGTAATATATTTCACTTTGATTTGGTTAATGCGGAATAATGCGGTTCTCCCGAGTGGGCAGAGTCACTGAGCGTGACGAGCTTGTAGGGAGGGGATGAAGAAGGGATTAGTCGGGAAGGGCCCTTGATAAATCACTGGCGGCAGACACCGTTTCGTACGGGGCTCCATATCGTATACTGTTACGTTACAGTGCTACGGAATTGCTACGGAATTCACCGACGACTAATCGTCGTTGGAAGACCCGAACGCATTCCGTCTCCAGGTCCGAGTTTCGTAGAGCGATGTAAGTTTGAAGCTCCGACGACCGAGAGATGAGAAACACATTGAACGGCAACACGCCTGAGAGATCCAGATAGAAAATAGTTTCTCCGTATCTCTCGTCATGTCTGAGCCATGGTTATAACTTGCTCGTATACCGAAGTTAACAGATGTGACACGCGAGAGAAACAGGAGATACATCGAATCCGTACATCAACGTGATAAATCATAAATAATAAATGAGAAATAAGTTAAACAAGAAAACGCTTGAAAAAAAATAAGACACGAAGAAATTACTTGACAAGACAAATATCGTTGTCTCTGCGGTAGTTGGAAAAATTCGAACGGGAAAGTTTCAACCGGAGAGAGTGCACGGCGAGTACGACCGAGATCTTCTTGCCAACTCGTCGGGCCATCGTGTTACTGGGGTAAACGCGGTTTAATGAGGGTGAGACGAGGTTTTTTTCTACCCCAGGCTACCTACTCCGGAAGCTGTGTCGTGGAGCTAAGAGGATGGCTCTTTCCACGGGAGAACCAACAATGGCCTTGCTGACCGCCCGGGCGGTCCCTGTGGGTGGACATCTCGGTCACAACTCATCGTCTTGACGCAAAGGACCTTTTCGTTGACCCAGACTCTCTCTCACTCCAGGGAGGTCCTTATACTCTTATGCACCCATGAAGCCTCGGTGACCCAACGTTCTTCCGAAATGCTTCGTCTCGCCGTTTCCTCTGCTGCACTCTGCAGTGTATTCACTCTTCGTGCTGCACGTCCGATGGCTGCCTGGACTCTTCGTTCTCATACTCGGTGTTTGCAGAGCGGCACACCGATTCATCATTCTTCTCACAATTTGTTCTCTCTCCGTTTCTCGAAAAACCCGTGAAAGCTGTGGCTTTTCTTTCTGACGAACCGGATATACACTTTTATTGCGGTCCTATACTGCACGGTACACTATATCTTCGACCGGAGGTTTAAGGTAGGCAGGCAAGTTTAGCTTCTGGCTCGGAGTTTAGCTCCTGGCGTAGAATTCTCAACGCGGAAGCTAGAAGCTACTTATACCTCCGGATTTCAGTGTAGGTCCACGGTATAAATTTCCTTTGACTAACGCTCCTCCGGAACGCGGAGAAAATAGCAAGACCGAGTTCGGCTCACCCAACGACGCAACGTTTCGCTTCTAAATTAGCGTCACTAGCGTGCTACCTGAAGCTTAAAGTCCCGTGGGAAGCAAATAGCGAAGGAGATCGATAACCGCGATTCCTTTTCCCTCTACCATCGGCGTCACATGCTTTCCTCCCTCGCGTTCCGCCTCAACTCCCCCACAGAAGCGCTCCCACTTTCGTTAGTGTTCCGAGTTACAGTGTTTTACCTCTAACATCTTTGAAAGTGAGATACCGCAAAGAAGAACCCGCTGCAAATTATAAGTTCTTAAAGAAAAATGCAGGTAAAAATTTCCATCGTCGATGACTTTTCTTGCACTTAATTTGTGTGTGTAAAAAGAAAAACTTTTCAACTTGAAAAAGAAAAAAGAAGCTGTTTCGATTGAATCTATACTGAGAGGAATCACGCAAAAACTACCAAGTCATATAGTAAATTTCGACAAGGAAATACGGTACATCAGCGCCACCACTAGCGATATGTGCAATTTTAACAAAGATCATAGCAATTTTTACCCATCCTATACGGTATTTTTTTCCGGAAAGCGGGATGACAAAATGTTTCGAATCTGGCTAAAGATGTCATGGATAAAACTGTTTCGTGGATTACATCTGAGAATTTCGTCGATAAAACTTTTTTATGTATGAGTACATTAAGAAAATTTGATCGACATGAAACAAACGACCTAAAACAAACGGTTCTATACAAACGATCACTATACGACCTAAAACAAACGATCACTATATTTTCTAGTACGAAGAACTTATATTCGAGCAAACATGACGGAATATTCGGATAATGTCTGCAACAGCGAAAATTACCATACATGTATTTTCTAGCATAATGTGTCAAGTTTAGTACGAATGTGTGCCAGGATGTCGCTGTAGTTCCAATATACCTAAAAGTTCCCTCGGCTTTTCCGAGATTTATGGTAATTTCTATCGGATCCTTCTCTCAGTGTCTGGATCCATATCTTCACCATGCCGGCTTCAGCGTCAAAAATTAATAAGGCTCTACTTTTCATCGGATAATACTTGGAATTAAAATGATTAGCTTCCGAGTCACCCTCAAGGCTAATAATTAACTCCCTCCTCACAAAATTGAATTCGAAAATAGGATTCGCCCGTCAAACATTTCAAATCAAGATCGAGCGATCCGCAATTGGTTAGTCAGCGACAATTCTCGTTATTGCGGTACCGAGGTGAGGGAGAATTGAGGCGAGAGAGGGAGGAAGGGACAATGCCCCTGAGGGACCGAATTATGATGAGAATAATAAAGGAACAATCGTGAAAGCTAGATGGGGAGGAAAGCTCGCGGTTCGTTCCTCGCGGGGCCCCCTTGCTAACCAAACGCACCGGGACAGCTTGGGGGATTGATTTACAATTCGGAATTACGGTGCCGTCCAAACGCCAGCCACTGGGTTTCTTCGGGACAGGGGGATGGAAATAGCATTGAGCGTGAGATTGCTGCCATGATGCCGGTGCCCTTGTCTGGCGAGCGTTCTCCGTGCCTCTTGATAATACCCTTTACGTGTATAGCGACCTACGGTACGTACAGCGTTGGTACACTGCATCTGAATAAGGGGGGCGCTCACGATGGCACCGAAGGGTGAGCGGATCTCGTGGATCATAGAGCAAGGGATTCTATAGCTCGTACGGAGAGTGTATATCGCATAGCGCGTTGAACGGGTCGAGTCTCAAGCATTGTCTTGCCGTCAGAAGCGTGCAAATATTGCCACCGTGTCATCCCCTCCAACGTAAATGGGTGTACCACGATAAAGACCGGTTGTCACATGCACGAGAATAGGTACGTACACGCCAAGTACGATTGTGTCGGTACACAGGACAAGCCGGCATGAGCAAATGCCCAGAGGAAAATTCACAGTGGAATACCCCAAACATACGGAATGGGAGATGCTTGGGATCTATACAATAGGAAGGCATCATGAAGCTGGTGCGGTATGTTCTCCAGTTACACCGGTAGATTCGCACAATACCGGAGTGTACTATATCCGAGACATTTATTCACGACTGTATTACGTACCAAACGACCAGCGTCAAAGGCAAAAGCGGTCTAATACTGTACGCAATGTTGGGGGGTTGCATTACGAAACTGGTGTATTCGAGTTACAGATAGGGCCGGTCGGGTGCATAGTTGTGTGGGACCAAAGGTACGCTTCGTACTGGTACAAGTTGAATGAGGATCGCAGGAGGGGGGCACGCGTTCGTGACAGTAGGTCGTACGTATGCGGGTAAGTCGAGGACGGCTGTATATATCTGATAAAGTTCTCCATGCTTGTCACTCCTTTGACATCGCTAGTGTGTCTCCGTTGTACGCGTACCAGCACTGATCTGGGTCGCTTATTTCGCTGAAGCCCCTGACCACACCCATGTCTTGGTCTTACTTTGGCCCGTCGTGCAATAGCGAATCCTACTCAAAGGACTTTGATCCGTCTAGTCGACTGAAATATCCCGTCAGCTTCCTTCGTTCCCTTCTCGCAACTTCAGAATTTCGAAGTTCGTGGAATTCAATGTCGGGAGATTTCCTCTATTCGGATCGAAGGATTCTCAACGCAACTTCAGAAGTCGGAATCCACGAAACGCGGAGAATCCTGAGTAGGAACGTACCATTTTTTTCGCACCAAGTCTGGAGGAATGCACGAAACATCGAAGCACAAGTAACCAAGAATGGGATACCCGTTTTTGAGATGGACCTGGTTAACCAGATTCATACCGAAATACCAGAGAATATTAACGATTCATTTTTGATAACAGCTATACTGCGGAGCTTTTATCGCGGTACTCTCACGGCTCGAACTTCCGCCGGCGAATAATTCACTA
The DNA here is from genome assembly GCA_964017025.1 of Stenichneumon culpator. Lineage (NCBI taxonomy): Eukaryota > Metazoa > Arthropoda > Insecta > Hymenoptera > Ichneumonidae > Stenichneumon > Stenichneumon culpator. The sequence goes on from OZ024772.1 coordinate 11,167,506, forward strand.
GTGCAATTTACGAACTCGCTGATCTACGAAATAATTCAGCAATGAGAATAACCCCGAGCGAAAGAGCCGCCGCTACCGAGGACGAGGAGAAATCTCAATTTAACATCTTTCCTCGTAGAGATAAGGATTAACGCGTCTCTATTAAACCGTCGGGAAGATATCCAAGGAGACGATTCCGCGTCTCTCTTCGGTGACAGGCGACGATTCCGTGTACTCCTGTTCGAGCATCGTCCAACAATTTGGGCGGTGATGCATGTGTGTACGTGTGGCAATAGAAACAGAGAAGAGGCAGCTGAAACCGAAGGAAGAGAGGGGTATCGCGCCGAATAGTCGGAAACTTAGAGACGCCGGTCCTATCCGCGACGAGATCTGACTTATACGAGCGTCTCCGGCATGAATTAACCTGGAATCCCGAATTCTCTCGCCTCGGCAATGCCCGTTCCTAATTTTCTCCTCCTATCGCGAGCTACGATCTCCCCGGCACGTTCATGGGGGCTCCTCTGATCCGGCAGGTATAGAACGCACGCCAGTGTGTATCTTCTCGTTATACGAGCAGTCCGCGTTTTCTTCGAATGTAAAGAAAATAAGATAAAACGAAGCAACGGGAATGTCCGGTGAAGCATAAAGATAGGTATTTATCTCGGTGGTATGGAAAAAAATCCGGATTCCAGTGTGCGAAATTGAAAGATCAAAGGATTATGCGCTCTGTCTGTCTCGGTCTTGCCATTCTCGAGCTTTGCGGCCAACAATGTTCCGGCATTAGCGCGCCACGGTCTTGTTGAGCTCCGCGTTGTTCATATTACTTATCTGTATGTATTTTATATGTATAATGTACAATGGGCGGGCGAAGCTTTCGGGAGACGTGCCGATATCCCAGCATGTATCTGTGTCGGAATGCCCGAGCACGTACACCGGATTGTACATGCTCGCTGGATATGTGCCGTTGTATCTGGTATCGCCACGTCCAATATTCAAGATCTCCCCGACGACGACGAAGACGAGGCGTCGCAGAACGAAATCCGATAAGCTTCCGAGGGGGCGTTTCTCTCGTGGCAATCGTGAACACTAAATCTAAACGAGAACTTTGTATGCCCAGATAGAGCTTACTACGTTCCAAACTGTTCGGTGTATCGTTCGCCTCCTCTTTCGGATGAATCGAATCATTGTACTATCTCGGTTACAGCATCGAGCTCGTAAAGGCCTTCTGTTACAAATTATAAAATTTCAAATTAGAGAGTTTCCTTTGAGGAGTGTCGTGAAGCGACGGTGAGACTTTCCGTTCTCTTTATTTCTCGCTCTACCGTTGGATGAAAGTTTAACGAGTGACAAACGAGGGCAGAAAGGGAGACTTTTTTCAAGTCCGAAATTGATGCATCAACGTAATGGGGATTCGATCCAAAAAAATGGACATTTTTTTTTATCGAGTCTTTTGAAAGACACAGCACTTTGAGGAGTTTACGGAGAAATGCCAGTGTCGTTCAAAGGTTTAAGATTACAAATCTGTCTGCGTGACGAAGCAATGCACGAATTCATTGTAAGCGTTTTTCATTTTTCGACCCGCCCGATGACTGCACGATTATTCGAATCAATTAAATTTTCATGTGTATTTTCCAGTACATCGCGTGCGCAGGCTGATGGTTTACCGGGTAGAGGCCATTAAAAGTTCAGTGCTAACGATGAAATTGCGTGACAAATGCTCGGCACGACTACTTTCACGACGTTCGGCCAATTTTCTAGGTTTCTCCTTGTGTATATAGACATTCTGTTCTTTCTTTTTTTCTTTCTTTTTCCGTTCTCTCTTTTTTTATTCCATTCTTTCAAGCGTATCCGTTTCCTAGCGCGAAGGAAAATTGCCCGGGGCAGTCTCGACGTGCGAACTTGGACGGAAGTTTATCTCGGATTAATGGTCTCGTAGCATTGTCCGCGGAGTTTCTCGAAACAGGTAGAGTAGACGAAGTTGGGAGGCAAACTTCAAGTCTGGGAGCTAAACCCCAAGTACGAGGATGAGAAGAAAGACGATATATCGTTGTATAAAGGACACGCTGCAAGCTTCTCCTTCTCGCATTCGCCCGTACACTGTTGAAGGTACGCTAAGTGTACGCTGGAGATCTTGTTGCACATTCACCACCGAAACGGACGCAAGGTCAAAACACTAGACGTCCCTTGATGGCCGTAATAAGCACCGTCGCAGACTCATATTAGCAATTTTTTTTATCATTGATACCATTATTTTTTAAATGATCGGTATTATCAATTATTCATGTACATTGTCTACAAGTGAATGAGATGATAACTTTATATCAAATATCGAGAATTATTTTTGTAATTATTTTTTTACATGTTACCCAAGGTGCAACGTCAGGACACTAGACGTCGGTCGATGGCCATAATGGACCCCCGTCGCAAACCCAAATCGACAATTTTTTTATTGATCACATTACTTTTTAAATAATACATCTACATTGTCTATAACTACGGGGGATGATAACTATATATCAAATAGTATAAAATTAAATAATAATATAAAATGAATCAATACTATACATTTTTGTGATTTTTCTTATATTGCCGAATGAAAATCAAACTAATATTAGTATTACTAATACACTGACAATAAAATCGTTCGCGGGTTGCCAAAGAAAAAAAAATTCTTTCAATTTTTATAATTCCATATGATATTGAAACATCGTGGGCAAGATTGTCAATGTAACGTATTACCGTTTCAATCCCGTATTGAATTGTTAGAATTGAAACAAAAAAATTTCTTTGACAGCCCGCAAGCGAATTTTACTTGAGTCATTGAAATTTTTTTCGATGTAGTTGATAATCACTATTTTCTTAAATCATGAGTCAAACAAACAAAATGGTGATTTCACAGTAAGGTAGTTTCCCATGTCTGTTCGGGGCTCTCTCTCTATACGAATTCGTTTCACAGTTTCTTGCGGAACGACACGGTCCCAAAACGTTTAGTAAACCCTTTTATTACAGGATAGTTCAATGGAACGAAATTATATTCTCAACGGCCAGTAGTTATTCGACGTATCGCAGTGGATGTACAGTTATGAGTGTAGTATTAGCGAGGATATGACGATGCTAACTCGAGAGGATTATTATTTATAGTCCATAATTGACCACTCTTCGAAGCTGATGATTTATATCGTAACGCACTCGGCCGGCGTAGGGATGGATCCTAAACTACACATTTCGATGGGTTAACGCCGCAAAGGGATATCGCTCGCGTAAAAGCATATACGGATACGCCCTTCTGGCTTCGGACCAACTATACGTAGTTACATAGTATTGAAGCCCGTAAAACGGCAAGCTCAATTATTCGAGGAGCCCCGGCAACAAAATACCGCTGCCAAACTGCAATATGATTTATAACGGGAGACCCGTCCTACTCGTTCACAATGCAGCCTCGATCATTGCTATAGTACCTGCAAACGTATGACTGGAAGGCACTTATCGTCGAATTCCTAAGTTTCACCTCAAGAACGATTATTATAGTTCGATAAATCAAATTCCAACTGGGTTGAGAAGTTTTATAATGATATCGTCATATCTTAATCCTAAATTACTATCATATCGATCTGTATCTCCGGCTGCTCTATCCTGGAAGTGCCGCACGGTCCTTTAAGTCTTCCGCCTTGGAGCCCTCCTAACGCCGTCGGTTCTTCACACGTGCAGCTGCCGAGTCGCCCAATCTTCCATAGTTTTTGTGCACAGGAAAACGGACCTCTTTCAATCACTCGGCACCATGTAATTATTCGTCGCCTCTCGAATTTCCGGAAAACAGGGGAGAAAGACGAAACGACAAAAAAAATTGGGAAGGAAAGAAAAAATACCAAATACGAACGCGTGCTGTAGCGGGCCGGCTGTGACAAGATGACTGTTGGTTCACACATTTCGGTGCTCCGGGCAAAGCTATCGGTGTTACACGGCGTCAACAGTCCACAGCGGGGATGTAGTAATCCGAACGAGAGGATGGAGAAAGAATGACGTGGACATGTCGCCTGTATCTTGGTAAGAGCTATTGTCGAAGGCTACCGAGATCCCGAGCCAAACAAGAAGGCTCTCATCTGGTCGTGTCTCTTCTCTCGTAATAAAAGATCCACGAGCCGTGGAGGCGAAGATCCTGTGGCCCTGTCAGCGATCGGGGACCACTCGTCATCTTCTCCTTAGCCCATTGACGCACGCTCGGCCGCACGGGCCTGTATTCTCTGGTATGCAGGAAAGGTGAAAGGGTAAAAGCAAGACAGTCGCGATGTCCCGGTCGACAAAACGCTCGAGGGAAGCCACGATGGTATATTATCATCGACGAAGCTCCGGCGAGCCCTGAAAACTAAACACTGTGTTGTTATCTCAGTCTATGCGATTTCACCCAAATCACCAGTTTCCTGACCCTTTTATGAAAAAATTCGGCCACCTTACCTTGACAGTAGTTGGGTTCTGAATATTCGGAAATCGAAAGCCTGTGTCATTCGTCTAGAAATCCTCATCCGTCTAGAAATGTCACGAAACGTGGACATTTCACGGTCCCGACTCGATCGGAAAATTGTTTTCGGGTACAGAAAAAATCGGCCATCTTACCTTGTCACTAGTTTAGGTCTGAAAATTCGGAAATCGAAAACCTAGGTCATTCGTCTAGAAATATCACGAAACGTGGACATTTCATGGTCCCGTGTCGAGCTGAACCATTTTTTTCGGGTATCAAAAAGAAACCGCAATCTTACCTTGTCAGTACATTGGGTCTGAAAATTCGGAAATCAGGAGCCTTTACCATTCGTCTAGAAATGTCACAAAACGTGGACAATCCCTTCTCTTCCTAATCCGCGTCGAACTCCACTTTCACGTTTTTTGGCTCCTAGCGCGAGACATCGATGGCTCGAAGCCATAACTGCACACAGCATTAAGGCGTGAAGAATCTTCGTACCGTAATCTGTGTCGCGCCCCTTTAGACATCCCGTGCGTCACCGACACATCAGCGCGGGCATAGTTCAAGCGTTGACATTTCAATAGAGACGTCGAGAAATAAGGTTGGACGGACGGCCCCAAAACTGCTGGATGCCGAACATCGAACTCGTACGATAGCGAATCGTGGGGAGGAGCGCGGTCCTGGGCAACGCGTCGACGCTTTTCGTCAATTATTATTCCACCTCTTCGGCATAGTTCACCGTTAAAATGTCGATAGACACGCGGATACGCGGTGACTACGGAGTACGAACAATCGTACGGTACGCTTCGCTCTACAGAAGGTCAATAATAATAATAAAGTCCTCTATCGTAAACTCCGAACTGCGGTATCGTGGGACCTGCGGCGTGTTCCAGATCCGCTTTTGCGGATGGCCAGGTCCGTTTCGTTCCATTTCGTTGGAACTGATAATAACGATCATTCGATTTTACGATGCTCAAATTACTCTCGGGTCTCGCTCCTTTTACTTCGGGTATAATTTTATGTTTGACGATGGTTCATTTTTTTTTTTTTTTTTTTAATTCTCTCTTGTCTTATCCCCCGCGGACAATTCGTCAGTTGAATCTTTTTTTTACTTTTACTTTTTCATCATCCTGCCGCGCATCGCGAGTTATCCGGGTCCCGAAGCTGAAACCTTTTCGCTTCACGATTCTAAAGAGTTCCCTCGAGAATGATGAAAGAGATATTTCGGCTCATCCTCCCGGAGGATCGAGGCGGCTCAGGTGGCGATGCCGACGTTGCCGGTGAGGAAAGAAAGACGCTCGTCGCAATCTTATCCCATCGGCAAGCCCGAGGACTCGCGGAAGTCTCTCCGTCACTCTCTCGTCGTCCTCATTTTTTCGGCGGCGAGAGCGCGAAAAATACTCGAGACGAGACGATCGACGCCCGGTGTGAATATGCCGCTCCCAGGAGAATACCCGTCCCTCTTCTCACTCTCGAACCGTCCCGCTTGGATGGCATTGTTTTTATTTTGCCGAAGAGAGAGAAGGCTTCGCGATACGGTAACACATTTCCATCCTCCATGGGACTTTCGGGACCGGCTAAATGGCAAGGAATGTAGAAACTCGCGCTCCTCGCCGTGTCCACGCCCAGCACCCTCGGGGATTTATTCGGCGTCCGATTGAAAACGGAGCGTCGCGCATCCCGCGGACTCTCGCGATTGTCCCGAAGGATTTCTAACGAAGCGTCACTAAAGTAGGCTCGTGAATGCCTCGCATATCTCTCGGACCCTCGTTTAACCGACCTTTTTTTTGGGTCCTTATATTTGTCGTACGAAAGGCGCGGCAACAGCGCGGTACGCGCAATTTGGCTGGTCAAGAAGAAACTAGGAACGGATTGGGAATACTTCGGAGTATCCGAAAATTTTAAATGTCGCGCCAAGGTTTTTTCACCAAGCGGCGGTTAAAAAAGCGACGGTCTCTTCTATCGGGAAAGAAGGTTATTGATTAATGGTCGCCAGATTCGTTGAGTCTTCAATAATCTATTTTTTTTTTTCTACCCCGTCCCAGAAAAACATTTCTATTCATGAGAATCCGAAGCGCCAGGTGATAGGCTAGCCGGCTAGAAGCGTGCGAGAGGGAATCTCGAAAAATATCGGAGCAGAGTTGCATACAGGACGCTGCGGAACGGATGAAAAAAAAGAGAGCGATCGGCGGAAAGGAGGACCTCCTAGAGCGAGCCGAAGCCACGGGGGCGACCTCCGAAAAGGCAATTTCTTCGGCATTGTACGCGCATAAATACTGAATCATCGGGACAACAGAGAGTCACGGGCTCACGGGATATTTAACGGCTTTTAAGTCGAACTCTCGCTGGCGCACCGGTTTCGCCCGCTCGAGGGTTCCCAATCGACCGGCAGTCCAGCCGATTTCACCATCATTTTTCATCCTTTTTTTTGTCGTTTCTTCGTCGTTTGTTAAAAAAACAGAAAAAATATATTTTTCTCTGGAACCTTCAGCATTGTTCCAGTTCAATTTTCATCGAACAATGAAAGCGCCGCTGAGCGAGAAAAACCTCTCGACTCTCGAGCAACGCAAGGCAATCGGTTCGCTGATGGTTTCTGGGCTCACGGAGAGAGGAAGTACTGCGACAGAGTACGCTCGGACGGAAGAGGATGAGAGGCATGGATGAAGAATGAAAAAAAAAAAAAATTGAAAAGAGTGAATGCTGCAGTTGTCAATTTCGTAAAATTGTTAAACTTCCCCAGCGTTCACGGTTCCTCGCCAGGCAGACGGAATTTCCCGACACTTGAAACTATCCGATGCGCGTGCTGAGCCGCGAGATCGTTGATTAGTCGCGGGAGTCAGACGGACACGCGAGAGATCGAGAAAGGCCCTTCCGGTATTGATCCCTCGATCGCTCAACGATGCTCGCGCTCGCGTGATTCCGCACGTGCATTGCCCCGAGTCCTTCATTCTGCGCTGTCTCTGCCACTGGCATCCGCGACGCGATGCAGTCACTCGCCGCTCCAGGGATTCCCGGTATTTCGGATGTGCATCCACAATGGGGAGGCATCGCCGAGGGTCGCGTAGAATTCGTACTCAACTTCCCGAAGGCTTCGTCACTGCTCCGTATGTACATTCGGACACGATCGATCGCGTAAACTGCATGGATTCTAGACCCCATCTGACGTTCCACGAATTCATCGTGAAATAAACAATTTGTAAAGAAAGCAAAGGCCTCTGATGAGCTTTCATAATCATAACTTAAGGTAGCTACTGCTCGGAATACTAGTCGAACGAGTGGTAAATTTTCAGAATTGTTTATTCAAAATGTTGCCCATTTAGTAACAGTGACGGAAGTCAATTTTTATTACTGCAATTTACTGCGTGGGTCCTCCATCAAGGAAACTATTGATAACTATGGTTTTGCAAATGCATAAACTGATAAATGCAAATTTCCATGATGATACTTTTTCGTTGAGTTTTTTCAAAGAAGAATCCTTGATTTCCAACCAATATTAATGTACGACGGTTCGTATTGTTACACAACGTTGCTCTACGAATTCACCAAGTTGTGAAGTTCAACGAGTACCTACGCAAATTTGAATTTTTTAAATATTGAAAAAAAAATAAATGCACAACTTCTCTAGGAAGGAAGATTTATCAATAAGGATGAATCCGGTCAAATAATATCCGTCTCGAATAATATGGAATAATATAGGATAATATGTAATAATATGGTTTTTTCGTACATCAAGTAGACATACCTCAATCCAGATTCGGCTTCACTAATATCAAGTTTTACCTCGCAAAAAACGATCCAGATTTTATTCTCTCAAATTTACGTACACGCTCGAGCAAATTTTCAGAATACAGCTGCATAAAACTATGAACTTTTATGCATCAGCTTCTTCCCAGCGCGCCGCAAAGTCTTTCTAGCAAAGATCGAACTATCCTGAGGAAATCTGACGACCCATCTTACATTACACACCTTACGTATTCGGTGACAGGCCGGATAAGCGCGGTATAATCCTTTGTGTATACCTCTCGCACCTTGTATCCTCCAGTGCGCCTACGATGAATGAGGGAAAAAAATGCGCAACAACCTACGAATCGAGGATCACCGAGAGGTAAATATTTTTTCACGAAATATGAGCAACGATCTACGGTTGGCGACTATACGTAACCTCCACTCATTTTTCCATTCAGAACCGAAGAATCGGGTTTTGGAAGATGGAACAGTCGCAGTGGAAACTCCAGCTCGGCACAGAGAATCGCGATCAGCCAACATTGCAGCGACACGGTGAAGTTGCCCGCTGCATCCCAGCGTCCCAGAAGACTCCCGAAGAGCCTGCGATGAGCGATCAGTCAGCTTCACCGTGAGCGTCTCAACACGTAAAAACTACTTCCATCGCACCACGGGCGTTTCGGATCGAATCTGCTCTACGTCCCGCTCTCCGCAAAGCCTACGAGTTTCAAATATTTTCGTAATAATGTCCGAGGTCCGTGGACCATACATAGCTCTCGTCGTGCTGACGCGAATCCGCAGAGGTCCCGACGCGGTGGGCCTTCTGCCTGTTCCTCGGTGACAGGGACAACAAGGGATATGTCTCAATGTTTTGGCCGCTCCTTCAGCTGGCCCTTTGTGAACGACCAGGAAGTACAATGGGACCGGTCGCGGAGACCCGGCTTCGAATAACGCCTTCCCGTTCCTGTATTAGAACTACGAGAACGGCAGAGAGCACGAGAGGGAAATAAGGATCCGAGAGAGAGAGAGAGAGAGAGAGAGAGAGTGAGAGAGCGGAGGGACCAGAGGGAGGAGAGCGGATCGAGACGGAGAGAGGCTTGGGGATCCAACTCGGATTGCCGGTGCAAACCAGCTCGTACCCGGCGACTCCGTGCAAAGGCGCATCGAGCAGCAGCGGCAGCCCCTGGAGGTCTCGCTCATTTCCAAGCAATTCCGGACTCTTTGGGGACACTTAGGGTATATATAGCGCCACAATGTGGAACTTGCTCTTTTGTGGGAACCTCGAGCTCCGGTGTACTACCCTTCGAACTCACGGATCTCACAGATCTCGGGGTGACACAAACGCATGGATACACGCACCGTTGGATACGCGCGCCGGGCTCCATGGATCCCGCTCTCCAGGTAGGCTATAGTAACGAGAAGATGGATTCTTATTTTTATTATTTTTCGTACCTGCGTACGCGAATGGATGAACACAATCATCGACGCCGGTGATGGCCATGAATGGAGAGACTTTATTTCCAGGTGGCGGAGTTCTGATTGCGGGGGAGAAATCCAAAGACCCGTTGACGACGGGACGCGAGAGCCGGGTCGGCGATTGCTTTTAACAAGGGGACGAGGGGCTCGCAGAGAAGAAACGGGAGGCAAACATTGCGGAGACCTTCGACAATCTCGATCCGTCTAGCCACCCTCTACCTTCTTTGTGCCAAATCGACGCAGTTGATATTCATCGAAAAAAAAATTGCTTTACCTTTCTGTGCTCTTGGGCATATACCGTGTGTTTGTATCACAATAACCGTTCAATCAAGTGCGAGCGACGCTGGAGGTCGTACGGAATACATTCTACCTCTGAGAGCAAAGTCAGATATTTGGTAGCGTAATAAAGCCTGAAAATTGCAAATTCGCGTATTCCTCCCTCAGCTCTTTTTGTCCGTCGGTAAAAGTTCCTTCAAGAGAACGGGCCGCTGGTTGTTTTTTTTTAGGTTGTCTACTATGGTAAATGTGCCAATGACTGGACGCGTCCCGAGTTTATTACGAATATCATGGTTACAAAATAGCGGTTACTGTACAAATAGTATCTACAAATGGTAATTGATATGCATGAAAAAGACAGACATAGACCATGAGTGAATGATAATTTAATTGGTACATTAGCTTGAACTATAATCGATTTTTGTGCTCGGGCACTGGTATGCGAAGTCGTGAATCGACAGACTCGTCATTTGGACACCGGGGAAGAACAGAAACAGGTTATGTTAGATAGGCTTCTATGTTATTCCAATAATGTACTTTAATTTCACTCTAAAAGTCTATTAATTTTTCATCACAGATGTACATTCAATTTAATATACCAATTTTTGTATAAAAAGTTCCAGTCTCGTGCATTAAATTTATATATATTTTTTTCTAACAGTGTAGATATCACCGTAAATGTCCGACCATTGGTAGATTTGCCTTAGAGGTGGTCGGTTAACGATCCGGGTGACACTACAATAGTTTAACTCGATGAGACTCGACGAGTGTTAGGGAACGATTGAATGATTATGGGTTTTCCGCGAAATGATATTCTTAATGCCGGATACACGGTGCGAGAACTCCCAATCTATTATCCAATCAAGACGACGACGACGACTACCAAGTCTGGGATAGAGCACATACGTATATAGCGCATAGTGCAACGAAAGTGGGTGTTCACGCTCTCTTAAATGCGTCAATCTTCCGAATTGCTATCAGTTTAAAAGGCCCAGTGGGGTTGAGCTCAAATTACACAGCGGCGACTTGGCCAGCGAGAGCCGGCAAGGAGCACACGAGGGCCTATAACGTCTAAACGGTGAAACGCTAAACGCCGGGACCGCCTGTCTCTCACAACGTTGCGGCTCACTGGCGGAACCCGGTGATTACTCTCCAACGATTTTGTGGGTCTCAAACATCGTAGGCAAAGCCTTCTCGACTACGTGCCGCAGCGACGAGGATTTTTCGTTAAGTGGCCGGACAGCACACGTCGTAGGTGCGGAAACGCTCGATCAAAGTCAAGTCAAACTAGCAGGAAGACACGGATGACTGTTGCACCTGTCGATCTATTTTTTTTACTAATTACTAGCCAAAGGATGTAACGTTAGTGATCTTGTCAATCGAAAACTCCAGCATTGGCGTATGTAAAAAAAAAAGGAAAAGGAAAGATCTAATCGGACACTTACAGATATTAGTAGTAGTAATGAAATAAACGTATTGCCAGTGTTATACATTTATACAGTTGTCATCTTATCCTAGTTTTTTACCTAACGATAATTATACACATGGACAAAAGGCCATCGACCTGAGTCCTTCAGCCCGAGATTAGGAAGGTTTTTTCGTTTCATTATATTACGATTTGAAAGTTTGTAGGTTTTATTCAGTGATTCTATCGTTGGGTATTAATTGTAATTGTTGATAAATCGTGTTCGTGGAAAGTTTGTGTTTGTGCGTAATATGTTGCAGCATTTGTGTACATGGTGGCTTAATATTGCAAATTTTTTGGTGCGGATCTTGGATCTTTTAACGTTTGGGGTGCTTCCTATGGTTTTGTATAGAAGTGTCTTCAGGGATTTGGGCAGAGGGTTGTTCGAGTCGCGGATACACGTTATGCGTCTTAATGCCCAGGTTTCAGTCGTTTATTTTTTATTTTTTTTAGTCGGTCTCTTTACAGTTGAGGAAAACTGGATGGCCATATTCGATGGTTGGTTTTTTACAGTTATTAATACTAAATTAGATCAATGAAGCAAAATGATCTACAATATAACTAGAAAAATTCGTCTTCATCCTAGGATCAACAAATTAACCTTAAGAAAAAAAAATAACAGATGTGCTCGATGCATATGCGAGGGAAGGAAAATTTAGCCAACTGACACGTAAATCTCTCTCACGACACTCTCCCCGGAGTCTTACTCTTTCCTCCGTCCGGGTAAGCGAGGGTACGCGTCGGATGCATCCACCGCTGCTGTGCACTCGGTAAAAGAAAATTTAACTGCTCGAGAACACGTTCCGACCCTGACCCGGAAGAGCCAAAAATACCAAACTCCGCCGGAGCGGACGTGTGTTTAAGGACTCGTGCACGGTACAGATCGAATCCATGTACGCACGTCTCACATCGCGTGTCATAAGTCTTTCGACGTCTCTGGGTCAAGAAGACCCTGGAGGGTCTTTCATTTTCCTCGCTCTCGACTGGGAGCTTCGGATTTCGTGTCATATGTCAACCGTTCTTAATCATTGGCTCTCAAAGAGCGTCACGACTCCGCTCCCGCGGCTGCTGCTTTTCCAGGCGACGCGTTTTTCTCGCACCCTATCATTCTGTCGACCACTTCGACGTTATCCTCCCCGCTCCTCGTCCGTCGTAGGTTAGCTTCCCGAGACGACGAAGAAAAAACGTCGGAGGATTACAAGAAGCAACGCTATGGATAGTCCGGCGCAGATAAGAGAAGGCCGAACTGCATTTTTGGCCGTAAGTCAAATTTTTCGGAAACCTCGCCAGAGGCGAATGGCCAGCGAAAGCGGTGGCGCTCCCGAGGACACTGGTCGGTCGAGCACGTAGTCCGAAAACCAATGTACATAGCAGGAGGTATACGCGGCACCTACGAAACTCGAGTTGCTGTAGGTTCGTGCCAATGAACCGTGCCGTTTTTTCTCTTGGCCACAAGCTCGCTCGGCTACTTCGTCGGTTACGCGGTTTGCAAAGGTAAACGGACGAGAATGGTCGGGGGTTTAGAGAACGGCAAGAACGGGAAGAAAAAAAGAAATAAGAGACTCACGACCGGCCTGTGCAAACTTTGACCGCTATTTACTGTCCTATAAACGTCAGACCCGTGGAAACAACATTTTAACTTGATGGATGGTTACTCCTCGGTGAACCGGAAAATAGGGTTCGCTCGATTTCTACCTCGATGCACCCCGCCATTACTTGCAGATCTAACGTTGCAATATCGATCCAGAAAACATTACAGAATCGAGATTCCGATGTGTTTTCGTCAAAATGTAACTGGACTGCGGAAACACCATGTAGGTTGATCATTTGTAGATGGCGCTGTAGATCACTTCTAACTCGAAAATCTCAGTTTTTCACCGGCAGTGACGTTTTACCCTGTCACTTCCGGTGAAAAACTGAGATTTCGCGTCAAAATGTAACTGGACTGCGCCATGTAGGCTAAACAATGTAGGTTAATCATTTATAGATTGTGCTGTAGATCACTTCTAATTTGGAAATCTCAGGTTAAACAATGTAGGTTAATCATTTATAGATTGTGCTGTAGATCACTTCTAATTTGGAAATCTCAGTTTTTCACCGCAAGTGACCGGGGAAAATGTCACCTCCAGTTTGAGAATCTCACTTGTGGTAAAAAAAACCGAGGTTTTTTAAACCGGAAAATAAAGTTTTCCCTTTGAAGTCATCGCGATGAAGACGGAGATGCAAAAATATGTCTGCGGTACTGGAGGGTTAAGTTAAGTTCGAAATTGAGTTCAATAAGCTCGTCGTTCTTCGACACGAACATACCACACAGATTCGTTTACGCAGGCTTTCCGAGTGCCACGAAGCCGACCCGAGTCGAATACCCGCGCTCGAATCGGTCTCCCTTCTCGAAGAAGCGTACGACGAGGACGAATATTAATCGATGAAACGTGCTCGTGACATTACGGAGAATGACTCGGGCAGATGGCGGCGTCACCTCTTCGTCACTCTCTCTCACTCCCCGGCTCACGGACAGACGCAGACATACACGGCAAAGCGGGATAAGAGCGAAGGATAAGCCAGTCGGAGTCTCCGGTCTGGCGAACGGAGGAATAGTCGTCCGGGGTCTCGATTAATCTCTTCAAAGTAATAGATCCAACACGTGTCGAGAAAATCCCACGGTATTCAGGGTCATAAATTAAATTTCCATTACCCCGTCATTACCTCCAAGTCACGAGGATGTAGAGAACGAATTGATTCTAAGCTATATCGCTGAAAAAAGCAATTGGCAATAGGTTGGGCAGAGATTTCAGTCGTCGTTTCTTCGTAGTAATAACATGCACGAGTGATCTCGTATATCCCAGCTGGTGTCAAGAATGCTCGAGATAAACCGGTGTATTATGCGCGAACCCCAATTACGACAAAACACCTGGCACTAAGAAATTCAACGGGACGACATTAAACTTCATCCGGAATTCGGCTTATCGCCCGAGTTCGACCGATAAGGACTTCTTACCTGTGAATGAACACATTAGTATTCCTGGGCAGCTCGTTAGAAGCGTTATTTTGGATCTTATCGCGGAGAACGATCGGCCAGCAGGGCCGAACTGGATGTACCATTACCGATCCGCTCGATCTTGTTTCCATAATCGTGCATCTGTATAATACTGCATATCCATCCGCCGGCCGCGTGGAAAGACCGAGGACGAGGCAGCAGCAAAAACGAAATTGATATTCCAGGTAGGCCAGAAGCAATTGCATTAAATTCGTTAACTCGGACCCTTTGGGTTCTTAATTTCATCGCGTAGGGATTTAAAAAAAATTGTAAAAGTTTAACGGTGTATGAACATAAACGTAGAGAAGGACGATGGCCCCTGTAAAAAGTGCTCGCTCGATCGCGACTTTGACGCAAGCTCGTGTAATTCCCCGAACCGCTTTCCCATGAGGTCTTCAGCGGTACGGGCTCGACTCCCTCGCCAGAGCTGGGAGTGCAGACCGGGCCAAAATAAATCCGACTATGCGGTGGATGTGCCAGTCGGGTATATCCGATCTTTCTGAGGCTTTAGTCAGCAATGCAATCGGCCTGCGCGGCGCTCGTTCGCGAGCTTTCCTCTCGTACCCCCGTCCATAATCCGGTTGCGTTTGCCCGATCGAGTTTTTTCCGGCGCTGCGCGACTCGGTAGTGAGCAAAAACCGGGCTGCAATGGCAGCAATCCGTATCGTTCTCTCACTTTTTCTTTCTGTTCTCTTCCGAGGATGAACCTGACGGTGAAACTACGATGATTAAACCCTATTCATAGGGAAGTGATACTTGGCGGAAAAAAACTCGACAGGCTGGTATCTTTCGGGACAGTCGTGGAACGAACGGGAAGACCCTAAGATCCCTTTGATGTGCAGCAATTCATCGCCAACTGGACTATCTTCCTCCCTCACCCTCCGCCATCGCCGCCGAACACTCAGCACTCTGTGGGAAGCAGCAAATCTCTCCGACTATAGTAACTATGTAACTCAACCCCACACCCCCATTTACTTTGAGGATTATCGCTGAGGGTCTTCCTTTCGTCAATTTCAAACGATTTTAAAGTGATTGTTTTCCATTTTCTTTTCTTCTTTTATTCGTCCATACATCGATAGTAGATGAATCCTACGAGCAGACTGGTAATCCGAATGAGGATTAGAAACATAATTGAGAAAACTTAATTGGCAATTAAATTTTTTTGTCGAAACCGACGACTAAATAGCTGATGGTTCGTAACGAGTTTTTTTTTTTTAATACCAACGGGGCTTTCCCGGAGTACGGCGCTTTTTCACAATTATTTTATTGCTTCTGAATCGACCAGTTGTCAGTAGAGAATTTTTTTTTAATCAAAATAATAATGAAGTTTGTTATTCCCCAATTTGAATCAGCTGCGATGCACCTTAACGCGATATGTGCATTCTGTGCACGCGGCATTCGTGTGTATGTGTTAAAGTTGACGAGAGGTGGAACGACGAACGAGCGCTCAATTAAGGGGATAACGTATCGCGAAGTCTGACGCCCGAAAACGCCCAGACCGACTTCCGCGTCGGCGAGAGTAGGATCACGTATATATTGCGTAAGGTACTATATAATGCTGGGCTCGAGTCGGAGGGACGCGATGCAAGGGCGTTTCCATCCAGGACCCCTATCGGACCGCGATATATCCCCGGGTTGGAACCGCCTTAGCTGCTGCGTTGCATACACGAAAGAAAAGAAAAGAAAAGGAAAAAAAAACCTCGTGATCGAGCGAGAAGGCCGAACAGCAGGTTGCCTCATTTAAATATCCTCTCTCCACTTTCCACACCAAACCATCCTTCGATTTCTATTTACTTATTTTGGAGTTACAATGCAAATTAACCTAAGATAAAATAGTCCTAACATCGAATATTGAAAAGAGACTATTGAAAACACCCGGTCGAAATCCGACCCAGTGTCCGGTAGCGGATCGACAAGTTAGTTCCCGACGATGAAAATAGCCTGATGAAAGTTCGGGCAGAAGATTGGCCTGAACCGTTAGCGTAATTAATTTGTTGGTCCGCTACACTGAGAAAAGGGATAGTATTTCTTACTATAACGAATAGTTCCCAGGTGGAACGTCTATATTGATAGTTTCTGATAGTATATAGTCAATTGGTTAAACTATAATTATGGTTGCAATCATGACTGTTTGTCATTGTCGTAACGATAAAATGTAGACGTTCCCCTTGAAAACTATTTTTTTATGGTAAAACAAATGAGATCACTTAGAGAAGAATCTAGTAAATATGACTATATCGCTTGAGGGATATTACCATAGCACATAGTGGTAGGAAACTAGGGCGCCACCTATGGTAGGAAGTAGCGAAATTATAAGAATTTTTCGTAGATATTATGGTAAAAATTCTTGGAAAGTCTGAGACTTTCGCCATAGGTGGCGTACTAGTTCCCTACTGCTATGTGCTATGGTCATTTTTCTTAGATGATCGGTAATATTTACTAGATCCTTCTCTCAGTGTGTTGTTGCTTTTGCTATGTCATTTTTTTTTCTCAATGTACCAGTGCAAACCCACCGGGGGCACCAGATGCAGGAGTGAAAAGATCGAGTTGCGTCCCAAGAAGATCATTGGCGAGCTTCTGTCAGTTTACATCCAATACATTTAACCGGCCAATCACTATTGAATAGCCGATGATTAGCGGACCGGCCAACGATCCAACCGGTCTTTATCAATATCGCAAGTACACCCGGACGAGCCGGCGGGTCCCGTACGAATACCCGAGGCGGAAACGTCCTCGGCAGATCTCAAGTTATGAGTCGTCTCTTCCGGGCTCACGTACTCGGCTAGTCGTTGCAGCTCGTTAGGACTTTCGGTCGTTTGCTCGAGCGCTCGAATCCTCCCGGAATCTCGAGGACTGCACCCGCCACAGTCATCCGCTAAAGCCCGGCCGGGTGTAGTTTCGCGGAATGTCCTACTAGCAGAGTATACAGTCGGTCGGAGGTAGACCGAGAGAGAGCGAGAGAAAGAGGAACGATGGGACGGAATAACTAGCAAAAAGAAGAGGGTAAGATAAAGGGGTGAGTGCAAGAGGTTGAATGTAACGGGCGAAAAAAGCCCGCCGTAGAGGAAGAAAAAGAGACGGAGGAACTGCTGTCAAATTGGCGGGTAAAGACCTCGCCTTAAAGGCCGAGGCGTGACTGGCATAACGTTCGAAGCCGGCGAGAGAGACTACCGGTTCCCCCCGTCAGTTCTTAGTTTGCTGCCCGAGTACCTAAGCAAATATTCCACGAGTCCTCGTGTCCTCCCTCTTGCTCTTTTCCATCTCGCTCCCAACCACCTACTCTTCTTCATTCCGGAGACCGGAACGTGTACTTACGTAAAGATAAACCGTACGTCCATGAGGATGTGTGCACACGCCCGAGCAACGATGAGTCGCGAATTAATTTAAGCAATTTCATACGACTTTATGGTAGGTGGTACATACGGCCCGGAACGTTTGTACACTACTATGTGCACAGTTGTTTTTTTTTTTTGCTTTGAGTGTTTTTTTTTTTTTTTCAGCGAACTCAAGTCGCTTTTAATTATAGGCTTGGGAGAGATTCTTCACTGTACGGTATACTTATTTGTACAATATCGAAGTTACGATAGTGTGTGTTGTATAATCGGGACTCAAGCTCGCGCGCATCAATGCTGCTGCTTGATTGGCTGGACAAAGTATTCGTGTATCACGTGCTCGAGGGTTACGTCTAAGTCGATCATTTTCAGCTGATTATAATCAGATCCGCCAAAAGAGAAATTTTGCCAGAAAGAAACTAAGCTTGGGTTTGAAAAATCCTTTAAAAAATGCACGATTTGGCGAAATTTTAATTCGAACCCTCGCACCCGCTTTGCCGGTAAAGTGGCGAAGGCTTTGCTCCAAAGGGTGTTTAACCGAGCGATGAAAGCGGCGTGCACCAATTCTCACAAGTTTAGTTGCAAAGCCAGAGACCGGAGTTTTCGAAACGTGTGGTTAGCGTTCAGAAGCCAAACACAAATAATTCGGTTCCGGCAGTATCGCACATTAGTTATTATTCTATTCTGTATAAAACCGCATATATGGGGAAGGCCCGGGCGTATGCGAGAGTTTGGCCAAAACCATATCGTGAGCCACAGGAGTAGCCATCGTCGATGCAAACCACACGTTGCAACAGTTATTGTGCATAACAGTGCGCATAGGAAAGCGTATGACAGGAGCAACAGCACCGCCTCCGGAGCTCGTTCTCCACTATCCTCTACTCCTATTCCCTGTGTATGCTAGTTTTCGGCCGCAAAACTGCGGTCGTATAATCTCCGGGATTCTGGAAACGAGCCCCCAACTCCTCTTTCCTCTGCTGTATCCCATCGTACTCGTTATACCGTGTACGAATGATCTGTATAACGAGCGTTAGCTGTAATGGAACAGAAACATCAAGAGGCATTCAGCGTTTTCGGTTTTCCGACCGCGAGTGACTCGGCTGCTCACTCGTCGCTTGGTGCAACGACAAGCGTTATAAAGTTCAACTGCTCGTTAAATTTTCATTATAGCTTCAACGTCGGGTCGGATGAAAAGTATTTTCATTTGGTACTTTGCTGATAAAAATCAAATTCATTTTATTTCGTTAGGGATCGGATAAAAATTATAACTCTCTATTTTTTTTAGACTGACTTGACGCAGTTAGTGCGTTAACAGTAGGGATCGTGGCTAGCCGATTTAAGATAGTCCTTGCGAATAAGTGTTCACTTCACATAAGTTTCAGAGAAATGAGAGGGAATTGCAAACGCTTCTGGGTGGTATAAAAATCTGAAAAAATCAAGCGTATTAAAGGTGCTGAAAAGATTAATTTTGCATCATAATCATTTCAAAATTTTTATAACAAATTGATGAAAATAAAACTGTACATCAAATCTCCCGAGAACCTGATTTTTTTTTTAATGAAAATGATTTATTCGTTTTTCTGAATATCTCGAATTTTTTCAGATTTTTTAATTCGCTTTGAATTTTGGGACTTTCTTACATTTTTACCATATAAAAAAATCAAAGTGAATTTAAAAATCTGAAAAAATTCATACGTATTCAGAAAAGTGAACAAATCATTTTCATTAAAAAAAAAATTAGGTTTCCGGGAGATTTGTTATACAATTTTATTTTTCATCGATTTGTTAATAACATTTTGGATTACGTAAATTTTGGAATTATTATTCTGCAAAATTAATATTTTCAGCACCTTCATATGCTTGATTATAATATATGATTGAATATGCTTAATTTTTTCAGATTTTTATACCATCCAGAAGTGTTTGCAATTCCCTCGCATTTCTCTGAAACTAATGCGAACTGAACACTATTCGCAAGGACTCCCTTAAGGAGGTCTGAGCTCATAGAAAAAAATCTTTTAAGTCATGTGATGATTCTCACGTCCGTTGCGAGAATCAAAGAAAATTCCGAGCAGAGTTTCACGCCTGAAACGAAAAAAAAAAATCTAAAATTATGCATACCCACTTCAACGTTAATATACCGCAGGGCACAGCTACTAAACGATTATCGCCTAGAGCCCTGTTGCTACTAAACGAGCCGTTAATCCTTCATAAATCACTCGTTATATATTAAACGGGCGTGCTAGAGCCATCGGGCTCTCGTCCCGCCGCACTATGTGTCTCGTATACCACTGATACGTATACTCTAAGTATCACGTGATACGGCTTATGTAACTCTGCACGTATCTGCTGTACTTTCGTCCAAGGAAAAAATAAAATATTTAAAAAAAAATCAAGAAAATAATTAAAAAATGTAAAATCCAGCGCGTACGGGTCGACACGGTTATTTTTCATATCCATACCAGCACGTCAACGCTTTTCACAATTAATAATAACGGTGCTTTCGCGCGCCTCTCTCGCTGCCCTTCTCTCGGGGCGCCTTTTCGATACGTTTTCAACGTCGGAACGATGCGGCGTGACAGACTCCCCCCTTTCCCCATGGCCGTTCTGCTCGAGCACTGAAATTTAATTGCCCACTCGAAACGCACTATAATTATCAAGTCGCGTCGGGTGTCAATTATTATACACCGTGTTATGCGTACACCAGCAATTTCTGTGGCTCTCCTGGACCCTCTCACGCAATAAACACGCGCATGCGCACGAATCCGTACATAGGCATGTGCTCGGACGTGGCTACGAGCTCTCCGATATATCACGATAATACCGGTTCGTGCCTGCGTAATGGTGCGCACGCGGAACCGTACGTTATGCCATAACTATACATGAATCGCGCCGTATGTGGGAAATCCAAGCAACGAGGAGACGCGTAGGCGAGCATTCCAAGATTCGCGCATCAACGCGAATCTGTCCGGCCAAATTTCCGGTGGATGTTCGACGCGACTATGCGTTATAAAGAGCCGGCAATTACTATGGGTAAGCGCGCTGTGAGTAGTACGATGCGCACCGCGACTTTAAAGCTGCATGGGAAAATTTGCGGAACTCTTCGACGGGACTTTCGATGGGATGATCGACCAAAAAAATGCGACGATGGCAGTGTCGTTTGGGTTGTACGCATTCGGAGGCTTCACGTTGCGTTAAACGCACGTCGGGTTGCTCAACTGGACGTGATACTCGTAAACATGTGTCCAATCCCTTTTTTTATCCATTTATGTCCCTCACTGCTCTCGGAAACCCGGGCGTTTTGGGCTGGGCTCGATGTGAGAGACATCGAGAGCAGAAGGCGTCATTTAGATTAAAACGAAAAAAATTCTCCGGCTAGTCAGAGCGGAAAAAATCTCGGTGTTCTGTTTTAGTTGAGTTTTTTTTTTTTTTTAAAGGGCTGAAAGCTGGCGAAGATTGACAAGCTAGAACTATTTTGAAGTTTGAACTATACGACCCGGGAGGTACTGGTATATGAAATTTCCCCGGCAATTTAATTATGTTTCGGGAACATAGTTTGCTTGTAATTTATAATTAGAGATTGATGATTAATTTGAGACTCCGCGAAGTATGGTTGAGCTCTTGTTCGACTAAAGGGGAGAGCCAAGCCGAAAAAAACTACTTTGTCTCGAGACTCGGCCCAGCCCCGCGATCGTACCTCGCTCTATGTTACGTGACTCGACAGACTTTTCGTTGCGTTCCAGCTGTTTCCCGACGGAACGATTTTATCGTGAATAATTCACGCTTCGAATGAAAACTTCGTCGTGCGATCGGTCTGTTTTGCGTCATGCAGTCCGCGCATTTCCGGAGTGTCGCGGTAAGTTACATAATTAGTAAGATACATGCTATTAAATTTCGATGGTAAAAAGATAGTACTCACATTTTCGTGAAGACATCTGCGATCCAGACTTGTCCCTAGACCCGCTGCTTCTTCTCCGCCAATGTTTTCCCGCACTATCACAATCACTCGACACTGAAACAGAAAGAGAGAGAAATATTTATTTCACGACCGTTCACATAGAATTTGTGATTAATCTGAATTACATTATTTCATTTAAATATCTAGGTAGGGGAGATGGGGCAAAACGGGGAACTCGACTAAATATAGGTATGGGGGCAAAACGGGAACCGTCTTAAGACTACTCATGACTCAATTTTTTTACCTTCAAATTCAAAACTGGGGTCCAAACTCACCCCACGCTTTTCTTGATTATGAATCCGGCCCTATGCTGATAAACAGACTTTCTCGTAGCTGGTTTTCTTAACTTGCCTTTTGTTTTAATTGGAATTAAATTTCGTCAGGATGGT
Organism: Stenichneumon culpator; assembly: GCA_964017025.1. Taxonomy (NCBI): domain Eukaryota; kingdom Metazoa; phylum Arthropoda; class Insecta; order Hymenoptera; family Ichneumonidae; genus Stenichneumon; species Stenichneumon culpator. Next base: position 11,189,597 of record OZ024772.1, read on the forward strand.
AATGACGACAAATAAGTCGATCAGATAGAATTGTATTATTATAAACGATTTTTTTCTGATTATCGTTTATCTCTTTTTTTCCTTGTGTTATTATACTGAGAGGAGGATCTAGCAAATATGTCTATATCCCTTGAGAGATATTACCGTAGCACATAGTAGTAGGGAACTAGGGCGCCTCCTATGTTAGGAATCACCGGATTTATAAGAGCTTTTCGTAGAAATTGTGGTATAAAATTCTTGGAAAATCTAAGACTTTCCGCCTTAGGTGGCGCCCCAGTGCCCTACTACTATGTGCTATGGTACTTCTTCTTAGATGATTGGTAGTTTTAACTAGATCCTTAACTCAGTGTACTGATAAAAATACGTCGGCATATGATGAAAAATCAATAAAGCCAAAATTATAATTTTTAGACTTGGTCCCCGTTTTACTCCCAATTTTTATTTTTATTCGAGGCGCCCGTTTTGCCCCCGTCTCCCCTTCCTCTGATCCTTTGATGCACCAATGAATAATGTTCTACGAAAGAAAATAAAAAATAAAATAAAATAATTTATCCGAGAAATACTAATCGGAAGTGTACGGCACGAAGTTACATTTTTAAATCTTCGTTTTTCGGCGATCGAATTTTGTAAAAAATTTCCCTTACAGCAACCGGCACACGTCAAGCTCCAGTACACTTTAATACTTCAGCGAAGCATTTCAATATTGCCTTATTTATTTTTTGCTGACCCAGTTCTTTAATCTCTGCAATTTATTTTTTACTTCCTTTTTTTTAAATCCTCTTCCGCTGCTTCCAAGTAGATGAAGTCGTGGTTCGGATACCGTGGTTCGTCGAAAATCTCGATAAACTTATTATACCGCGTAACATGGATATATCAAGTGCCCGAGAGCCAATTTCGGGGCAATCGGTGCTGGCCGTTTTCGAGGATACCGGATTATATTATGTGCAACGTGTATAACGCGCGCGCGAGGTGGCATATTTCCATGCGCCCCGGCACAAACCCGTTGCAGGTGCATCGAACGATGCTACCAGCCAGCACAAGTTATTTAGGATGCATTTTGCATTAATTATTTAAACGAGGCGAGAGCGTTGCCAAGATTATCATAAATTACCGGTGTACCGCTCTTGCCGCTTCGTCCTCGTCGTTGCGTTTAGCCGCCTGCCGACGAGTCCAACGACTTCATTGCGGTATGCTAAACAACCAAGTTTCTCCAGATAACGTTGTGGGAAGTCATCCCACCCTCGCGGGCTCTTCACTCTATCGCGTTTTCAGCAGAGATGCCAAAACGAAGCTTCTATCGATATCTCGACAGTGATTCGTCAAGGGGATTCCCGGCGTGTCACGAGCAAGGGTATTTGATCTCGTCACTACGGAAAGAGGTTCACCGAAATTCCACAATGTCAGCGAGGTGCGTCAGCTTAAAGCGGTATCGGACGTGCGACGGACACGGGAAACGGTCGCTATGTACTACATACATAACGTACGCGAATCACAGTTCTACCACCGAAGCTCGAACAGAGAGGGGGTGAGTGAAGAGGTCTGCTGGCGTTGCAATGTCGTCGGTCAGGGGGAGACTGGACGTTGCCGAAGGCGGATCCACTTCACGCCATTGACCACCGTCATTATTATACGTGTCTCAGCAAACGAGGACGGTCATACGCCTGTCGCTCGAGTTGTCTTTTCCCTTTCCTTTTTTTTTCATTTTATTTTCTTCTTTTTTTTTTTCTTTTACGTTCCCTCCCGTAATCGTTGGCGACACGGAAACTGAAGTGCCCACGGCGCGCTCGGAAAGATCACGTTCGATTTAACAGGCTCGCATGTCCTGAAAATCTGTGCGTTATTTGTTCTTTATGTTCGCATACCGGCGAAGCTTTCATCTTTTTGGGAAATAGACGGGGTAAAAAATGTTGACGCATTTTGCTTGCTCGTAGAGGAAAGCTTTTTGTTTCGATGCAAAAAAATGTCGAGCTTTTGATGAAAACGTGTTCAGAATGTTCCAAAACATTGAAAAATTACATTTACAGAAAATGTGCGTGTGTGCGTGTGCGTATGTGTCAATCAAACTGAAAATTTACACACAGCATATATGGTTAATAGTCGATGTTTCTTCAAAAATGTATAGTTGTTTTCTTATACTCGATTTTTAATTTCTTCAAAAATGTCTGTTCGTGCTCTAGCTCTTACTATTTTTTTTTGGCTATCTGGCTAAGAACTTGTACACGAATCGAATATTATCGCCCAATCATCCCTATTAAATTTGGGGAGAATCAATCGAACTTTTTAAATTTTATGTCATTTTGAATTGTTTGAATTTCATGAAAATTTCAAATTTCACATTCGATGCAAGTTTCCGTATTAAATGTTCATTTTCAAATAAAATAAGTTGTAGATTCGTGATCAGCGTGAAAAAATACATTAAATATAGTCCTGGAACGACTATTAAAGAAATAAGTTAATCGGGAATTTTTATAACCAATATTGCAAAAATTAGTGAATTTGCGTATTTTCAAATAGCGATATCTTTGCTTCCCGATGGCATCGCGAAAAAATCCAGATGCTTATCATGTTCTACGGCACGTAATATACAAGATGATGGATATGACGGGTTTGAAAAATCTAGATAAAACGGTATCATTTGCATTTCTTGAGTAAAAAGTGAATGTTAAAAATAAATCCAGACCGTATAATTCCATATATTTTTTCGCGCCGAGTCCAGATCCGACATCGGTTTTGACCAAAAGTCAAAAGGGATATTATGAGGAAGCGATATGAACATTTCAACTTTCAACTTTTTTTTTATATCGAATCGATCCCATTATAACACAAAAGGTGAACTCACTCGTAAGTCATTGAACGCTCAGAATAATAGCTGATTATTAAATGAACGGAACTATATATTCGAAGTATGACACGGTAGCCCGATAGTGACGCATGAAACTGAGGTACGTTCGGTGGCCGAGGTGAGACGGTGGTGAAATTAAATTTCTAACACAAAGTGTGAATATATCCTAGGTCAATCTGTTCGGGAGAGCTGCTGCATCGTCACATACAACATATATGTATATACCGTATCATCAATCATCGTCCGCTTAGTTGCCAGATTCGACGACTGCACGAGAGACACGACGGCAATTTTCTCTAGATTCTGCAGAGTGTGAAGAGATTATAGCGAAGCCTGCGAGCGTTTCCTTCACTCGTCGTGAAAGACGGTTCCCTCTTGGCACGATGACGTCTTCGGGATTGCTTGCGAACCGGTGGACGGTAGGAGGGGTTTATATTCCTCGACTCGCTTGGCTTACGGAAAATACGCGACGGCTCAGGAACGGGACTGACGGGAAATAAGAATGAAATCCCGGATAGAAAAAAAAAAGGAAAATATGAGAAAATGGTAAAAATGGCCTCGAGCTATAATACGGTTCTATCGCCGCAAAATGCGCACCTCGCGTGAAAAATGTATTTCAAATATAAGCAAAATTTACATAACCGTCAGAACTGTCGAAATTACTCAATTTTTCACGTTCCGCGCGCCGATGTTTTTGACGATTTATCTATACGTTACCGGTCGATGTGATCGCAAGGTGACCGACCGGTCACCTTGCGATCACGATTTATCATGTTTTTTTTATCGCACTCGAGCGAATTTACATCTTCAAACAAGAAATATACTTTGATCTCCGTCGATTGACTGCATAATGATGAAGGCCGATTCCGCGCGATAACAGCAAGGCCGCGTTCAGAAATCATACCCGGGTAGGCAGCTTTTGTCTCTGACATTCACGCGAGCGCAGCACTCTCACTCGTTCTATGTTATCTAAAGTAAGTTTCTGAACGTGCCCCAGTTGTGATGCCAGCGCGACAAGGAGGACTTTCGATCAAGGCTGCGAAGTTGGCCGCAAGAGCTACATTGAGAAAAAGAAATGGTTTTATTTACCAAGGTGCAGTGATATACGTTGAAAGGTGTTATTTGGTTGGTACAAAAGAAATGTTTTTTTGAATCGACAACATTTTTAATCGATCGAGGCAAATAATTGCTTAACAAAACAATGCTTTATTTGAATCATCCAAATAACGGCTTTATTGATTTTATTTATTTATTTCATGACAAACGGGCAATCCCCAATTACAAGTGATTAATCCGTCATCAGAACGACCAGTAAGAGACTTAAAATAAAAATAAAAATCAATATAATACAAGCATATTTGTTTGTGTTGATCACATATCTTTTTCTTGTCCCTTACTCCGCCACAATTACCCTAAACTGTTGTCTCCTACAGCTTGCAATGGTGCCCTCAATTCAGGCGATAAATCCAGCGTATTCATTTTTTTTTTTTTTTAATTAATTAAATGAATGAAATTAATCTATTTCTTGGTAAACGGACAATGCCCAATTACAAATGATTAAGCTGTGATTAATCTGCGATCAGAGCGAACAGTAAGCTACTTAAAATTAAAATTAAAATCAATATAATACGAGCATATTAGTTGGTGTTGATCATATATGTAGCTTCCCCTAGTCCCTTACTCCGCCGGAATTATTTTGAGCAGTTATCTCCTAAAGCTTGCAACGGTGCACGCAATTCAGGCGATAAATCCAACGTACCCATTTTTTATTAAATTAATTCAATTAATTAAATTTATTCATTCCTTGATAAACGGACTATGCCCAATTACAAAAGATGAATCCGCGATTATTCTGCGATCAGAGCGACCAGTAAACTACTTCCAATAAAAATTAAAATAAATTTAATACAAATATATTCATTTGTGTTGATCACATAACTTTCCCTTGTCCCTTACTCAGCCACAATTACCCTAAGCCGTTGTCTCCTAACGCTTGCAACGGTGCACATAATCCAGGCGATAAATCCGGCGTACAAATTTCCAAGTCGTGAGATACGCGATAACCTGCTATGAACTCCGTAGTTCGCCCAATAAACCGGTTCCCCGAAAATCTCCGGGTTTCTGGACCGCCTGGTCTCTTCCTGTAATCGAACCAGCTGACAAGGAGCTTCGAACTTCACTGCGATGTTTCGTTATTCCAACAATTTTTTTTTTTTTTTTTTTACTGTAGATGCCGACAATTTCGGCACTTTCATGCCCAATTCTTTTGACAGTAATATATGCATGACGCATCTCCCATTCCACCCAAGAATCCGCTCGTCGGCAAAGTATTCACGGAGGCATCGAAAAACCGCGAGATTCTAACGGAGCTTAGGAAATAACCGGAAGCGCGAAAGATATTTTGAGCGCAGAGTAAATTCAATTCGGCGAATCCGAAATCGCTCGTTGGAGCGTCTAGGGAACGAGTTTCGTCCCTGTGCAGCCCTACAGTCCGCAGGCCACTATCTCCCTCCGTTAATGGAGTGGCCGATGCGCAAGTGCGCACTTCGACACACACAGACGCACACATTATCCCGCTCTTTCCTCCGCTCCCGTGGTCTCGTATTTCCATGCAGTTTGTCTCTTCCGAACGGTACAGTGTATTACGCCGCGCTATAGCCATAGTTTGTGAAGCACGAGTGAAAACTTCTAGCGGGATAATTCAGGCGTACTTCGAGCACCAGTCGGTTATACCAGAGGGATGTCCCGTGGGTACGATTCTCGTGCCCGTTACCACCGTCACGATATCCCGAACCGTATAACCGTGCATACACTATGTGCGCCAGAAGCAGCAGAAGCGGCAGCGGCGGCGAGCTCTCGAAATAATTTGTTTACGTGCGAACGACGCCGGCGTGGAAAAGTTTGCTCGACGTTGAGAGAGCGAGTTGGGGTGGGTCGGGCAGGGAGGCAAATCGTTAACCATCCGGAAAACCAGAAAATCGAGTGCTCCCATGGCAAACTGTTTATCCCAAAGTAACTTTTTCGCGCGACCACTTTCGGTCGACGAAGTTGCCGGTTTCAATGCGACTTTTGCGCCCGCTTACTGATTGGTCACCGAATTTTACGAGGCTTCCGGAAAAACGCATCTTTCACAAACCTACCACTTGTGGAGCTGGAAGTTCATCGGCGGCGCGACGATGCCAGTCCGAGTCGGCGTGCGCGACCGAGTCGCGCACGCCGAAGTGCAGCTATTTGCTTCGCTGGGTGGTCGACGCTCCAGAACTGTCCTCGTGACGATTTATCGGTTCAATCGAGAGGCGTCTGGCCACTTTGCGGCCTCGCTCCGGCTCGTCTTACGAGGGTTTCTTACATGCGGCAGAAAACGCATCTAGGCGTGCACCGCGCTAACTAGCCCACTGGAGATCGACACCACTCAGCCGATACGAGAGGGCTCTGCAGATTCCGGAGTGATCTCGAGTGGCCGCAGAAGTCCTGCTCGACCGCGGCAGACGCGACGACACGATTGCCGGACCGAAACCAGAAAGGCACGCTATCGCACGCTTCTGTTCGGAAAATACACACAGAACAATCATTTATTGGACGGCCACCGTTTATTTGGCTTAAGTAAAATATTTATTTCATTTAAGTAACTGTTTACTTAATTAAAATAAATATTTATTTAAATCAAACAAATATTTACTTCATTTCAGTAACTTTATTCAATTTAAATCAATGTTTATTTAAATCAAATAAATATTTAATTTAAACCAAACAAACAGTGGCTGACAAATAAATTTTTTTTCTGGGTGCATCCGTTTTCAGCCGTGCGTTACGACTTTCGCCGCAAATGTTTAAACATTTTCCGAAAGAGCCTCGGTCGGCAACCCCATTGATTTCGTTTATCTCGCATCAATGCCGAAGCTCCGGATTCTCCGCAGTTTCGAAACGTTCCTTCAAACGACAAAATCGACACGATCGATGTACGACTTTCTTTCTATCTTTCTGTCGATTCGATTGCGATAAGAAACGCTTTATCGCGATGAAAACAATGTAAAGACGGATATCGGTACTTTCATCCGATCGTAATTGCGCGATAACGGATAATGCGACCGAGCGCTTTCTCGCCATCGTGGCATCGTCAAAAATACAAATACGCCCGATTGCGCGGCTAGCCTACGACGATTTAATCACTTTTTTTTTCACTCCCGACAATCTCGTTCAATAATCCACCGCTGCGGCTCTGCGCCGGGTGGCGAGACTTAATTAACGTTAAAACCACTTCGCGCAGGAGTTCGAAAAAAAAAATGATGATAATAATAATAATAAAACGAAATTCATCGATAGCGGTGTGTACCGCGCTGCGGCATATATCGGGGTCGCGGCCGTTCGTCGTCGGCGTCGTCGCGAATGAATATTCATTGGTACTTTTCCAGTGCATTTGCGGGGTCCCCTGTGTGTCGCGAATACGATATAGTTCGCGCGGGACCAGTCCTCTCGACCCGATTGCCGAGTGGCAGCAAGTGCGAAAGAGCCGCATGCTGCGACAGCGCTGGAGCAGCTGCGTTTATTGTGCGTAATGTGCATCGCGAAAGGGACTGTACCGCGTAATGCAGAGACACATGGAAACTCGCGTGCCGCCGGCGCTCGTGAACCATGGGACCCATTACCGCCTGTATGATAAACAGGAGTAATTATGTCCACCATGAAAAATGCAAATTTATTCGAAAATCTTTACACCTACACGCGGTACTCGAAATTAAATGAATGGTTTTTGTTTCTATAGGAAATAAAAAATACCCCAAAAATTGGAAATTCGTTCATTGATTTATCGTCATTTTCCTACACGGTGAGGAAAATAAAACTGGAAAATCTGCAAGAGTAGGGAAGAGTTGCTGTTACTCGCGAGGCAGACACACATCGATCTCACGTGCAGCCGGTGCGCGTGAACCATGGACTACATAAACAGGAGTAATTATGTCCACCATGAAAAATGCAAATTTATTCGAAAATCTTTACGCCGACACGCGGTATTTGAATTAATTTTTTTTTTTAGAAAATAAAACACACACTAAAAATTAGAAATTTGTACATGACCTTATCGTAATTTTCCTTAACAATGAGGAAAATAAAGATGGGAAATCTACAAGAGTAGGGACGAGTTACTGTTCGTCGTGAGGCAGACAAACACCGATCTCACGTGCAGCCGATGCGCGTGAACCATGGATTACCGCCCGTACGCTGCACAGGAGAAATTATGTCCACCATGAAAAATGCAAATTTATTCGAAAATCTTTACACCGACAAACGGTATGTGAAATTACATGAAACTTTTTTTTATAAAGATAAAAAAATACCCCTGAGATTGGAAATTCTCGTACATTGCTTTCTCGTCATTTTCCCTCGCAGTGAGGAAAATAAAAATGGAGAATCTACAAGAGTAGGGAAGAGTAAAAAAGAAAGTATTCAAAAGTATTTAAAAAATATAAAAAATGGAAGTATTAAAGGTATATCGTATTAGACTGAATACTATTCAAATTATACTCCTCTAATCTGTCGCTGAAGAGTATTAAGTGTGAATCTGATATACGTTGTAATATACGAGTATCAAGTATGAAGTTAGTATACGAAGCAATATTCGAGTATCAGATATGAAGCTTGCATAAAAATTGAGATTCGAGCTTCATACTTGATACGCGAACCTCAATCTGTATACTAACTTAATACTTGATACTCATATAACGTATATCAGATTCGTACTTAATAGTCTTCAGCGATAGATTAGAGGAATATAATTTGAGTATTATTCATTCCAATACGACATACTTCTAATACTTCCATTTCTTATATTTTTTTAATACTTTTTTTGCGTGGGATTACTTTTCCTCGCGAGGTTGTCCGAGCGACGAAAGCACCGAGACGTGGGAGAACGAGGCAACAAGCACAAAAAAAAGAAACAAACTATATAAAAAGAAAACCCATAAACGAGTAATCTGCTCGAAACAAAACGACACGCATTCCTCGCGCTCGTCGTTGCGCGCAGCCGAAAGTTAATTACGCGTTACACGCTTTTACCATTTAATCTCGGGTGAAACCAGCGTGCGAAGGTGAAGGGGAGGAAAGAGGTAGGAAGAGGTGTCGGCTCGCGGGACACCGCGTGCCGCGACGAGAGAAGGAGAGAGAGGGTGCGAATGCCGACCGGGAGGCTTTGATAAATTTTACTTTCAAATTGTCCTTAATTAGCCGGGCGCGCGCGGGATCTCTCGCGCCTTCCCCGTCGGCCAATATGCGCGGACTCTAATCTGCGCCTCGGTCTTCGGCGAACAAAGACGTCGTTTGTGGTTTTGGTCGCCTGCGAATGCTGCACAAGCGGCCAAAGGCCCGAATAAATCGTTTTAGCCGATGAAACGCCGGAGCATCGCTGGGACACAGTTTATGTATAAAAATCACGCGGATTAAACTTCGGGCCAAAGGTAGAAAAATGGGTCATAGATCAAAGTTAGAATAAAAAAAAAAAATTAAGGATAGCCATTTGAAACTAGGAAGCGTGTTACGAGAGACCAATGAAGTCCGGAGTGAAGGACGCGAGAGTTAAGACGGAGTTTGAGGATCATGCGTGTGTGCAAGAACCGCCGGGCTCGATAAATTACTATTAAGTTTGAAAGGGGCAGATTGAAAAATTGGTAGGCGCCGAAATTAACGTTCGAGCTTATAAATAATCCGACGCTAATGCGTTTTATCACGGGAATGAACGAGGGGCCCCTCTTGTCCGAGTATATTTTTCTCTTACTCCCGCACACTCGTTCCGAGCCGCGCGTTTCGTTCTCTCGTCTCGTTCCTCCTCCCCGTTCCGTTCTCCGGCTTGTGCCATATCGCTGCTTCCTCCGCGCTCCTCGTCCCGCGAACCCTCGCCGTTTCGTCGTGTTTTTCTTTCCGTCCCGTTCCTCCTCGCGCGCCTCGACTTGATCCGAGCCCCGTGGCCGTACACACTCTCTCGCGTGCTCGAGGCTTTTAAACGGCTGACATAAATTCGTGCCCCGATCCGATGGCTCGCGGCTCGCGAGAATTCCCATGATCCTCGCATACGATGGTTCAGTCATCGTTGTCCGTCGTACGAGATTTTTCATTTTTTTATTCCATTATTTTTTGCCCCACGCTGCATTCCCAAATTATCTTCTACACGTGTTTCGTTGCATATTTCGATTGAGGCACGAGAGAGCTCGGGCCGGCTGCGTCTCACTCGCTCCCGCTGCTGAGCCTCCCTCTGGGCCTTAACATATTCTGGATAACTACCGCGTAGATTCGACGATATAACTGCTGACGTGAAAAGTGCCGGGCGCAGCAACATTAGCCATACCAACGATTTTTTGAGAGAAAAATGATAAAATAAAAAAATGAGTGAAGCGATAGGGTGGAAAAAACGTAAAAACAGCAGCGGGAGTGTGGAGAATACTAATGGAGAGCAAAAACAGCTGGAAGTTTCTTTATTAGCGTGTAGGCATACCTCGGCCGGGCACCCCGCGGGACACCGATCGAGTCAGCTTTATATTTCACCATCGAGAGTTATCTTATTGTTGTTGCTCACTACTATTGTACGATGTATATTTTCGTGTGTAAAAGATTCTCGGGCAGATCGGAGGATCATTAATCATCGACTCGATTATAATCGTTGACCGACCGACATTCGGGCGATGACGGCGGTAATTTTTCAGGGGAGGATGGACGTTGGAGATGAGCGCATCTACCTGAGATCTTCATTCGAACGCGGCGGGCGCGCGCGCTCCCGATGCATCCCACTCAATCGGTTCGAATCGCTCGACTACAATGGTCAACGCGGACAGCCTCCTAAGAAATTAAGAGAGATGTGATTTAGCGAGCAAAACCATTTTCTTTTTACTTTGGCAACTGAAACGTTTGACGTACGTAATTATTGTCTTTCTGTAGGTAAATATAAAATATAAAATATAAAATATAAAATATAAAATATAAAATATAAAATATAAAATATAAAATATAAAATATAAAATATAAAATATAAAATATAAAATATAAAATATAAAATATAAAATATAAAATATAAAATATAAAATATAAAATTGTTTTGCGCGATCCCTCTATGCTTCTCTAGGCCTAATCGACGATGATTATTACTATGGCCATACCACCCGTAGTGTCCGGGTTATATGGCCGAGCGCAAATATTTATTTATAGAGCTGCAATTAAATCCCGCATCGAAAATATCAAAAGTTCTGAGTGAATTACTTCTGTTCGATGTTTCTAGAGTTGGTTACGACAAAAATTTAAAGTTTTTTTTAATCGTTAAACCTCCAGTTTTCACTATTAAAAAAAGCATAGCCGTATGACCCCGTTAAAAACGAGATGCCGTTTCGAGCAAAAAGGACTAGAAAATGTTATCGCGGATACATGTGGCAGTATAAATGTGTCGCGCTAATTTCGTGACGCTTCGTGCCCTTTAAACGTTACTTTAATGAGGTACCAGAGATGCGCTCGTGGTTCAAAGGGTTAATATCGCGAGAGCCGGATCTCTCGCCGTGAATCTTCACATCGCATACCTGCGACAGTTTCTCTGCCCGGTAATAATTAAAACGCCAGCGTGCATGTGACATTTGACATTAAATTAAAAAAACCTTCGAGTAATATGTTATTTTGTTGGCGCAATGTGTGACGAGGATGCAAAATTTTCCATGTCGTCCGATGTTGCTTAAACTGTTTTTTTTTTTTTTAAGTGTATTCCTTTTATTTCGCAAACGGCACTTGGTCGGCCCGTTGAGACTTGCCACATTTTCCCCAACTTCAAGGCATGCATGCGGTTCCGTGCACCGCCGGCGATGCACACAGCGGCCAATTCCGATGGGCTTTATGGGGCGAAAGAACGCAAAGTACGCGGTGAAAACTGAGAAAACGGGCTTCGAGAGGCATCCGCGCGACCAGAAGTGGAGAGTGAATTTCGAATGCAATGGGATGAGCAGAGGGATCGAAAGTAGGGCCTGCAGTGCCAGAGACCTACCAGTGGTTTTGCCATGGTGCCAGCAGAAGGTACCCCGCTGAGGATTGTCTTCAAAGAAGCCGCATTTCGCTCCACACCTCCCACCTTATCCCTTGCCTCCTTTCGACTTATTCTCTTTTCGTTCGAACCCTATCGCTCCTTCCTACTAAAATACCACGGACTCTTTCTTCATCCCCTGGCCAGGTTAGCTCACGCCGCCCATCAACCACTGACCACGATAAATCTCCCTCTCTGTCTCAGGAGAGAGGGTGGGAGCTAGACAAAAGCCGGAAAAATGAGGCACATCGATTATATAGAAACCCGGGGCCGGCGAGTGACGGCCAAGTCTTTCTTTCTTCTCTCCTTCCTGCTCTTCGCCTTTTTCTTTTTACGGCTGCACGGACGATGGACTACCATAGCTGCGCGATGACGATGGAAAATTCGCGGGCACGCGTACCTGTTTTCCCGGACTCCATATGGCATCAACCTCAAACGTCGACTCTTAACGAGGCCAGTGGTTCGATCGTTGAAAGCCGAAGCGAGCCACGCAGTAAAAAAAAATTTCTTCACTTGTCAATCATTTTTGTCGACAATTATTTTCTTGTTAATTTTACGAAATATTGTTTGTAAAATCAGTGAATTTGTCCACTGATTTTATAACCCTCCAAAAAAACAGACGAATTTTTTCTGTACCTTTCTTACTAGAACACACGATAAATCAATTTTTTAAGACAAATCCAAGCGAACAGTTTGCGTCATTCTTCCTTTTTTGTTTTTTGCATAACTTATTTAATTTACTCATCGGGTCTCATGGGGACGTTTAGTTGGCCGGTTCGGTCCTTTCTTTCACGGTACCTTTCGCAGGTATACACCTATACATAGCCCCGAGGAATAATAATTGTCTGTTGCGAATATTATCCCATGACGTGGCGGGCCGTGAGGCTGTCAGCGCGAACGATTGCTCAACCCTTTTCTCTCTCGTATATTTATACACGTAATTCATTATGGTTCGGGTAGGCGTCCCGGGTGATTTTATTTCGTGCTCTATACGCGCTAGAGTCGCCCAGGCCTCTTTTGATCCCGCGCTACACACGAGGTCACGTGTGAAACACTGGATGATTGAAGGGGGAAACCCGTGACGAATATCCCTCGCCGATTCACGTTTAGTTTCTCTCGCTCGCCGTCCCGGCCGCAGCGCGGGCCTCGCACCGACTCGTAACGCGCAAAGAAAGGGTTACACACCCGTACGGAGATTCACACCGAGGATACGTCGGTGCGCACGCCTGGCACGGCGTAACGAAACGCGTATGCGTATGTTCCACAACGATGCCACGGGATCAAGGGGCCCACCCTGGATTCGTTCGGGCCTCACAAGCACCTGCGCGCGCGCGCGCGGGTCCCTTTCAGAAATCCTCACGGGCACAGAGGTGAGCAACAAGGACGGCCGTGGATGAAGCAAGATAAAAACGAAGGAGGCGCGGCGAGGGAACGGGGAATAAGAGATAGCGACTCTCAGCGGCGGGTCCGGGGAACACCTTCTTACTCGTAATACACCGCTAATGCAAGCTCCGAATCTCCGCCGGCGGTGAGAGAATATTAATTTCCGACGATACAAACCCGCCGACGTTAATCTAAATATTAATAGAAAATTAATCGGCGGGAGTGGGAGGATAAGCTTTTCGGATGTAACGGGACAGGTACAGCGTTTCTCGGAGATTCGGGAACGGAAAGGATTTACATATATCTCCGAGAGGGGAATTTCTTTGGCGGCTGCTCGGAGAATGAGAGGAAGAGAATTTGTGTTTCTCGGGAATGATCTACTATCGTCCGGAGTGTTCGGATCCGTAACCAGTTTCTTGGATCTTGGAGAACGGTTGGTATCCACTGATTTTATACGCGGGTAATACGGCGATGGGCGCTTCGCCAAAGGATCCTCCGGCTTTGATACGGGGCATCCAGTGGCGATGGTCGACGCTCCCGCTGTTCGGTTCGGGTCGGTGCAGCAGCCGCGAGAAAACAAGAAACTATGCGCCAGCGAACGAGACCGCGGCGGCGTCGACTATTTCGTTGAAATTCGGGGCAACGGAACCGTGCGCGCGAAACCCGACCGTGCAATTCCACGGAACGTGATGCGGGGCGATTCGTGTTTCGGTTAACAGAATAGAGGTGGGTGAAGCGCGGACCAAACGGAGGATAACCCAAATTATAGCGGATACCAGAGGAAAGACACTAGCGCGCACATACTCGTTCGTCGAGAAACCTCCTCTTGCTTGCTCGCGATTGAAGGCGAGTAACACGGATTCTATTCTCACGCCTTCGTGTATTTTGACTCTGCGATGCAGACCTACAATTTACGTACTTGGCATTAATTGGATTAAACCGCATGTTCCACCTAGTCCGCAACTTCCGATCGGAAAAATGTGAGGAGTGTTTTTGTTCACTTTGTAAAAGTTGTTTATTTGCATTTCAGACAACAAATTTGCTCAGTCGGCGTTTTTGTAAAAGATTTCAAATAATGTATTTTTTTTCGTGCTGTTAAGACATTCACTTCGTTCGGCTTTTCAGTCTCCGAAAAATGTGACCGGCCTTTTAGCACTTTTTAGATATTGTTTCTTTGCATTTCAGACAACAAATTTATTCAGACGGAGTTTTTTTTTTTTTTTTTGCAAGATTTCGAATATTGTGGTTTTTTTTCTTGCTATTAAAACATTCACTTCGTTCGTCTTTTTAATCTTGCTTGTAGCCGCTCAGCGGATACGGCGAAACTTTATCCGTGATCCAATCTAACGAGAGTTCAACAACAGGACGATTGAGTTTGCCTCATCGAAGCTTTATAAATTCTACGGAATTAGAAAGTGGCGCACGTTCGTTCTGTCTGAATTGCCAGTGCGCTGCCACTGTGCAGTCTTCGCTGATGGTTGAATTCAATCGAAGGCGTTCAACGTATAGCCGAGATGCCACACGCTTGCGTTCCTCTCGCTTGAAAAGCCAAAGTATACAGCTTCTGAACTTCTTCGTTATTGCTAACTTCGGAGCGAAGCTCTTGTCGAGCGTGCTCAATATATCTGAGACTGTACGAACACTGGACCGAGCTTTGCCAGCTCTGAGAATTAATGTTAAAGTCTCGGGAGTTTTATGGCATTGGAACAATTGGGAGGACCGCTTCCCCCGTACGTCTACGGGTTTTTTTCGGGAATACGACAGTTCCCTGTTCCGCGGACTCCCGTCGCCGCGAGTTTAGTATGAATTTTTTTATGGCTCCCAATAAACCCTCTTCGGCGAGTACGAAAACGAGATTGGGTTCAACCAATTTCCCGAACGTATACTGTGACGGAAATAGAAAAACATTGTCGCGACAATTCTTTTTTTTGCCGTCTCAATTTGGTGGATTCCACAAACTTTGGGTAAAGTTAGAAAATTGGCAATAAACACCATAAGGGAGCTCGATTTCGGAACTCCGTATGGCTCTTCGACACAGTCGAAGTCCCAAGATGAAACACAAATTTATTATCTTTATGGTGAAGTTAAAGTTCACCATAAAGAGAGTATGGCGATAATTTTTATTTTCCTCACAAAAGTCAATCAGCGAAGAAATCAAAATGAGAATGTTAATTGCCGTTTTTGTTATCGACATCGTCTAGTGAAGCGGTGGCAAGATTTCGCGTGCCACATTGCAGCCGCCGACTCACGAATAACGCCACCGTGATACAGAATACTTTATGAAGGTGTATTAACAAGTCTCTGAGAGTCCCCAAGAACGACTTTTTCACTGAGATACAAAAAAATTAATAAAAAATTATTTTTACAAAACTTCGTATTGCGATTTTACAAAATGATTTTTTACTGCGCCGTTGAGAGTATGGCGATAATTTTTATTTACCTCACAAAAGTCAATCATCTCAGAAATCACAATGAGAAAGTTAATTGCCGTTTTTGTTATCGACATTCTCTAGTGAAGCGGTGGCAAGATTTCGCCTGCCACATTGCAGCCGCTGACTCAGGAATAACCCCACCTTCATACAGAATACTTTATGAAGGTGTATTAATGCGTCTCCGAGAGTCTCCAAGAGCGACTCTTTCACTCAGATACGGATCTTCCAGCTCGTTGGGCTTCCACAACAGCGAGGCGGCATTGTTATCCGTTTTGCGTGTTCCTGACGTGGCGCGCGTCGTGAAAGGGGTTGTATCGCTCGAAGCTAACCGCAGCTCTGTGTTGCCAGCATCCCCTTTAGTCCGACCCTCAGAAGCCTCCCTTTGTTATCAATGATTTTGATATTTTGTTGGCCTTCTCGCGACCGTGACGTTTCGCCAAACGAACCGACGATGCCGGAGCGGATAGTCGCGTGACACTGCTCCGATCAACGAGCGGAACGGTTCCCTTATGCTCGTTTGCCAAGGGGCTACATTGCCTTATTGTACTTCCCTTCAACGTCACGTGAACGAAATCCCGACCCATATGAGTCAAGTCATAACTACTATACGTTGTATGCACCGACTCTGCCGCTGTCGGTTTTTTTAACGATCCAGTGCGCTCACCGCATTCGTGTCGTAATTCGTCGATAGCCCATCCGTCCCATCGGAGTACGTGAAAAACGACCTTAGCGAACGAGCTATCCAGCCGAATGGAACGCGTATCTCAAAGTACGGAAAGTCGGGGCTGCTCGACGAGCTCGACCCTTCAACGTTTCGGGCTTGCGGTGAGGTATCGAAATGACCGTAAGAGTCGTTATTTCTCTTATAGGCAGGCAATGGTTGTCTCCTAAAGGTGTGAAAGAAAGAATACTGATTTGTTGCGCTGTAAAAGTTATCCAAATTATGAATTCGGAGGCCGAGACCGCTTGACGAACTCAAACTTCCAACTCTTCCGGCAAACGATGGAAGAGAGCTGGAAGTGTCGGGATAGTTTTGACCGGCAGATAAGGACCGTTTTTCGATTCGTGCCGAAGGGAGAATCGGTTGGTCTTACGGTAACGGAAATGAAAATTCGAATGTAATATCACAAAACTGGTCGAATCTTTCCAATCATCCTTACAACCAATTTTCCATTTTTAAATCGGACAATACAACTTCAGAATTTACGGTACACGAAATTGTTGTCGCATAGGCGCAACGCGTTTCGCCCGACGTAGCCGCTCCGTATCAGTGATCGGCTCTTTGGCATCGCTAAAGAGCCGATAACAACGTTCGATCGGCATGAGCGATCGGTGGAGATCGCGGTTGGCTGACTAGCGGAAACTGCGCGATCGTCGCTCCAGTGACGGTTTCGCCGAGTGAGTGCTGATGTGCCGAGCTCCACCATATATCTATTATTCGAGGGAAACCGCGGTTCTATGATCAGAGCACCGTAACGGAAACGGAAGCGGGTACTCGTTGATGCATGAAACGTGAAACTCGAAACTTTGTCTCAATTATAAACCCATCACCCAAACCACCCTGTCGTCCACCGAAGAAATTCATTTGCCGGAGCGGCATTTACGGGCTACGGTTTGCTGATTGCGTCGTCGATAATGGATGCGTGAGATTGGCATTTAGTTGAGTAATCAAACGTCGATTTCGTAAACAGCATTACACAATATCGTATATTATTTCACTGTCGTTCCGATTTCTCGATCGGTACAAAGAATTGTGTACCGAACATTCGGTACATTGTCGATTCGTTAATTAACATCGTTAATCAACGACGTTAATTAACATCTTTGTTCGAGCGAAGGTTGCCCGTCTTAAAAGTCGCCGGGCCCGCACGGAGATTCTCGTTCCATCTTCAATTTCGTCAGCCGTTAGGTTGCTTCCCTGAAGCCAGAGTCTTATTTCCTCCCCGACGAACTTCTCGATTACTCGATTACCATTTTCCACCGGTTTCAACAAGCTTTTCGCAATATTGCGCAATCTCTCAATTATCGCGAGACAAATGACGAATCAGAGTCTGACGATTCGGACGGCCGGGCCGAGTCTGATGATCGGTCGCATGAATACTGTATAATTCCCTCGAACATACAATCATCGTTTCCATTGTGTCTCAGGAAAAATCTCGCGAGACACCGAATCTAACGATTACCGCGCATGTAACGAGGTCGTCCCGCCCATCCGCGTTACATCCGCAACGCTGATTGCCTCGTGTACATTACTCGCTTCCCATCGATCTCGAGGCAAAAACGAATATACATATACATATATATATATATATATATATATATATATATATATATATATATATATATATATAATAACAAGAATAACTTTCCAAGAAATATGCTCGATTATTTTTCCAAGCGAGTTTATACGCTCGGGCCGCGATTCCGCCGCAATCTTTTTATCGTTGCCGGCGCGAGGCGAGAGTACTCGCGTACGTACGAGCCGCAGCTGCGACTACACTCGAACACTTGCACGGGATATCTTCGAAATCGTAAGGAGAGCCGGCCCCGATGCCGGTGCGGCGAAACACACGGGTGTCCACCGATCCGAGTTCCCGGTCTTGCCGATCGAGCGACCGATCGGGTAGAATCGAGATCGGGAGAAGCCGCTCGGAGAAGGAAGAAGGAAGAATGAAATATCGCAAGGGCGATAGGAAGTCTCGACGCGTTCTGCAACCGATGAAGGCAGCGGAGGGGAGGGGGTAGGGAAAGGGGAGGGGGACCGAGCAAAAAAGTTAATTACGAAATCATCCCGAGAAAAGAAAACCACATCGGGCGGTATCGGATCGGTGGGATACACACCACGGTTATGTGAACAGGGCTAACAGCACGGCGGCGCTTCCCGTTCCTTCTCCCCCGTCCCGATTCCATGCCAATCCCGCTCCGCTGCACAGATAATAATGTGGGTTCTTGTCCCGACGAGCGAGAATGCAAATTATTGCACACGAATAAAATTTCAGCTGCTGCCGCTGTGGCTGCCGTTGAATCGCCTCTGCAGCGATGCCCGCCCGTCGTCTTCGCGATCGACGCCTGAGACGTGCGGCCCGGCCGACTGTGGTCACCCTACCGACTTATTTTAATCCAGAAAATAAGACGGGATTTTTTTTTGTTTACTTTCCTTTTCTTCGCTTGCCTCACTGTGTGCCTTCGGTGCAAAATAAAAAGAGGGAAGGAAAAAAAAAGAGATATTACGAACGAACCGATCTATCGGCTATTGAGATATATGTGAGCACTGATTGCGTGCCGGTGGACGATGCATGCGAAGGATGCACGTTTTACGTGCAGCCGCTGCGCCCCTCATTTGCAGGCTCGCCACGGAAACACACCGATTTTTCTGCTCGTACCGAGGGAGCAAATGAAATCGCGGCAGGTGCTGTGTTTTATCCGAGATTCGAGGTCGCACGTATTTGCCATGTAACCACCCTGGCGCTCGAACGGATGTGGCACAGTTGAGCAGCGCTCTTCGGTGCGCCGGGTACGACACTCCAATATATGCAAATTATAATGGCCTCATAAATAGCTTTACACGCGGCGGTGACGATAGAAAATTATTGGATTAGAAATTATTTTCAATTGGAGCATGAACAGAATCATTATATCATGGATACTTCGTGCGCTCCACATACGCCGGATTCGAAACTGGGCTGCGTCAAAGAAAATACAATCGATATTTGTGCATCCGCATCGATGAAAGAAATATTTATATTTTTACGCGTGGCCGGCTCAAAGAAACATTATCAAATTTTTCTAGCATGGTCCAGTGGTTATATTTTTGAGAACATTTTTTTTTTTCAAATTTTGATCTAAATGTTGGTAACCTTTTTCATTATCTTTTAACATAAAAGTGCTGAATCACTCTCGATAGGGCCAAGCTTTTCTTCATCTCTCCTGTCTGTAGGAAATCGAACCGTCAGTTTATTAGTTTTTGGGGTGGATGAACTGTTTCAGCGAATGAAAAACAGAAAAACAAAAAGAACAAGATACCAATGTACACTTTTCGCGGCTCTATTATCTTTCGACATTTAAGAGGACTTTTTCTCCTATAGCGGAATAAATCTGCTCTCTATCCTGTCTCTCTTTTTGTGTGCATTTTAACGTGAAACTCGATAATCCACGGAGTGCGATCGATATCTCGGATGCAGCGCCGGGAAAACAAGCGAGCGGAGAGAGGTTCTACGAAAAAAAAGAAATAAAAGAAAAAAAAATGAAAAAGAAAAATCACATCAACTGTACTATTCCGCGAACTGCTTTCAGCCTGCCAGAGAAACGAGAGGTTGACGAGCGTATAGAAGGTAGGAGGCGGAGATAGAGAAGAAGCGCGCCCGGCTGCCCGTAATGGCCAATTTTGCCGATTAAACTTTTCATCGCTCGTCGTCCAACATTCGAGTCACAAAGAACTTTTAGCGCGCCCATACTCTCTTCTCACCATGGCCGACATTGCCGGCAACGACATCGGGGCCATCATGCACTGGACTCGTTCATGAAAATTTGATGAAACGTTCGATCGCGCGAAGTGGCCATTAGTCCAATCATTACTTTTTTTTTTTGCTATCTGCAGTCGAACAGTCGTTCTCGTTTCACGACAATAACATAGAGCATTCATGAATTCGAATTTCTTCATATATATATAATATACAACTGCTATTTAGCTCACTTTGTCTTCCTGTGATGTTCTTTGTGTTCCAGTCGTTATTATTATCTTCTTAAGTGTATTATACTGTAATTGTACGCTGCGCACTATTCTGTACACAAAATTCTATCTATATTGGTCTATCTGTATTGGTCCTTAGACCTTGGGGAATTTATTCTGAATGATGTATCTGTCTATCTATCTGTCTATCTATTTATCTGTCTGTCTGTCTATCTGTCTGTCTATATTGTGATGGAACGGCCTTACCCCCTGCAATAATTCGAGCAAAAGCCGTAAACAGCGCCATTGATCGCGAGAAACTCAAAATGTACTTGTTCGATTAAGTTCACAACTAATTTATCCCTCGATTCGATTATTTTATTTCGATTCTTGACACGGCGGCAGCGGCGGCGGCAAGACTTCTATATATTACAGAAAGATATATGTCTATCAAAAAATGATTCCAATATGTGAGGAAGAAAAATGATATATGTTTAAGTTTTAATATTTTTCTTTACCAGCGGCAAAATCCGCTATTAAAGTTTGATCAAACTTGGAATTTTTTTTTCATCTCTCGATTCTTCCAAATTTTATTCATAACTTTTCTACAGATTCTGCGTTCAAAAACGCAGAATCTATCATTTTGAATATCTGTTGATAATTTGATATTTTCGTAAAAATCATAATCCCTGCGCGAACATCCGCGAACCAAGAGAAAATACTAAAAGAATGGCGAAACGAGGATCGAGAGATTGATACAAGTTGCGTCCGTCCGGTTACGTTACGAATCGTGAATTCATCCGTTTCCACTGGCTTCGTTGACCGGAGACAAATGACGGAGCGTGTCATTCATTGGACTGACCGAACCACCCGTGGTTGCACAGCTGGCTACCGCCCTTCCATCGCCGCTGGTATTAATACCAGAGCATACGTCATTTCGCGACGGAGACACGATATCTCCGTCGGTCTCCGAGCACCGAGAATGTTTACCGTTGCCCGCGGATCAATCACGCCTCACTGTTAAGCCTACCTGCTCGATCCGAGGGAAACGAGGTCATGCGCCGGTTCGATCTTCGCATCAAACGAAAAAAAGACAATTGAGTTAGAACCATACATAGATATTAGGATATTACGATACGAAGACGAACGAAGACAGTAAAAAAACAATCAACATCCGTGATCTGCATGCGATTTTTCAAATCTCCAGACAGTTCCTCATCTTGCAAATATTAGGATATTAAGACACGAAGACGAAAGAAGGCGTTAAAAAAAAAATCAACATCCACGATCTGCATCCGATTTTTCGAATCTCGAGACAATCGCTCATATTGCGTACGACCTATCTCAGTGAGACTTCCGAGACGAGAGACAACAATAAAGTTCTCGATCCCGCTCAAAGCCACGCCAGATTTTTTCCCCACTTTTACTCGCTTATCGACTCTACTGAGCTTTTGAGATATGGAAATAAATATATATATATATTCCCCATGTGTTTTCTACCTTTACCGTTCGACCCATAATTCTTTATTCGTAGCTGTTCGAGTGAGAGTAAAAAAGATTCGACGCCCGACCGTGCTCGAATAAGATAAGCGTGTGTATAAGACACGGGTGGTACGCGTTGCACATTGGGCGTCCACCTTGGCCGCGTCTTGTACGACGTCTCGGGATCATAACTCGAGCGAGCGGGGAAGACTCTCGCGATCCAGCTGCGATCCGCCTCGGGACGGCTCATCAATCATTTAAATGTAACTCAAGCGGGAGACCGAGGAACATTTCTTTTTTCCTTCCCTCTCCGGCACTCTTATATCGTTAAGAACGCACGCGGTACGACCGTTGCGGCCTCGACACATAGTCGTCGCGGTTCGCTTTGTCTTGACATCTGTCAGAATACGGGGCTGCACGCACTGGCCGCAGTATCGTTGTTCATTTTTACCCTCCACCCTATCGGGCTGCCAGTCGAGAATCGTCTGTGGCAAACGCTCCGATGCAATCTTTCGCGTAAGGCGAGTTGACCCTTTGAGCCACGGTTGGACGCTTCGCCATTTAGTTTTCGTATTGCTTTACGTTTTTAATTATTTCATCGGCATTGGCGGCGATTTCTTTTGAAATAACAAAAGAGTTTATGACAAAAGGTTAAAGGTGACCATTGGTGAAAAACGTTTGCGCATTAATAGAAACAAATAGCTACGGCTAAGGTACGAAAGAAAAACCAGGGCAGGGCGGATAGAAGTTGAATTTGCGCCTTGATGCGCACTTCGGTAGAACATACCGGAATTATTGGCGTGCTTGTTTATTTATTTTTATTGGTTGTTTACGGACTTGTGAGTTTGTTTGGAGTAAAATTGATTTATCATGAATTGAGTTCTTCACGTTATACCGGCTAAGCGAAAACAAATGAGTTGAATACATTTCAATGTTTGTCGAAGGGCGCAGCTTTGGTGCTGCAATATCTTTCTTCTCGATACTCTTCACCTTCTTTTTTTACATCCTTTTTTTCTCCCCCGCCCAGTTTCACCCTACCCGTTGCAACGTAAACTGGCGCGGAGTTTGCAGCTTGGTCACGTAACGCGATTGCGTAAGGATCGAAGAAAAGCACTACGTCGAGGCGCGATGCCAGTCTCCCGCCGTAGCCAGCCATGAAGCGCCCTCCCCCTACCTCCATTTGCTCGGTAACTGTAATGCGAATTTTACGATGGAAACCCGTGATTGTGGTTTTTTTTTTCTTCCTTTTTCTACTTGCTGCGTAATAAAGGGTTGGAACGTTTTCGCCGTTCGAATTTATCACGAGTCACTGTTAAGGGGATGCTGGAGCTGTTTTTACCTTTTTTTAACCTGCTTTGCCTGTTTTACCGACGGACCTAGACAATTTTTCAGTTCCGACTTAGCATTGTTAATATGCTACACATATGCGTCAAATCATGTAGGATTATGATATTGACAAAAACGCTTCGGTGCGCAGTCGAATTTCAGCGGCCACGTTGGTTTTAGCGACAATTTGTTATGTTCGATTTTCTTTATTTCTCGGAAGGTTTCAACCGAAATTCGAGTGCACACCGAATCGTTTATCTTATTAATACAGTCCTATATGATCTAAAGCATACCTGCCGCATAGTAACGACGAATAGTGAAAAGTAAGGAAATCGCCTATTTCGGTCGGTAAAACAGGAAGGTCCAGCATCCCCTTAACTGTTCGGCGCAAACTGGCAGATTCCAGTTGCCGAATCAATGTCTCGACATCGGCGACCGCACGCTTCGGCACGGAGAATATTATTACCATTTTATAATATGTTATCGTTATTATAAAAGCAGCAGGATTGGACGTCGCTCATCCAACGAGAACTGGCGCTCGGCTTCATAAATAATTACGGCGCTTTAAATATAATCTCGGCTCGCGAGACCGGCACCAGCAGCAGCATCAGCGTCAGCATCAGCAGTGAAGGCTGTGTGCCAATTCGGTCCGTGTCTTATCTCGAAAAAGAGGTTGGAAACTCAAGCGAGTGGCTGTCGTTTGACGTCTTCATCGGCGCCTATAGACACCAACCATCGAGGGTTCACAGACCGGAAGCCTCGGACCGTGTCTGCTCCGCGACGAAAAAAAAAATCTTTCGCAACAGTCCCATGACAATATCAACCCTCAAGCTCATACTCTCTCATTCCAAAAAGGTCTCTCGACCGCTACTGCGCTTCCAACAGCAAGTTTCTTTTTTCTTTCATCTGCAGTGAGATATAGCACTGACTCGCTCCGACCATCTGTACGAAAGGTCTATCGAGAACTCGAATCGACTGCGAAGCTAAATATCGACAGGTTTCACGCTAATTTAATAATTCAGCTGCGGTGAAATTGATAATGAATAAAACATAAAAAGAATTCTCTAGTTTATAAGACTGGACCAAGATAGGCATTGAAATGTCACTCCCAAAATATTCCTTGTAAGGTACGTGCCCCAATTTCCGTCAACTTTAAGGTAGTCTTTTTTCTTTCCTCTACAGAGAGGTATAAGCAGTGATTCACCACACCTGTCCGTACGGAAGTACTATCGAGAACTCGAATCAACTGCGAGGCCAAAGATCGACAGGTTTCACTCTAATTTTATTGCGTTGAAATTGCGTTGAATTTAGTTGCGTTGAAATTGAAAATTATTTTTTAAAAATTTACTACTTC
The DNA here is from genome assembly GCA_964017025.1 of Stenichneumon culpator. Classification (NCBI taxonomy): domain Eukaryota; kingdom Metazoa; phylum Arthropoda; class Insecta; order Hymenoptera; family Ichneumonidae; genus Stenichneumon; species Stenichneumon culpator. Next base: position 11,214,125 of record OZ024772.1, read on the forward strand.
ATAAGAGTGTTGTATTGTCGATTCGAAAAAAACTGTTTTTATTGTATGTATTTAAACTTTCTGACTACGATTCACCCATTATTTTAACAATGCCTCTCCACTGCCGGGGTTTACGTGACATTTTAGACTTCGTGCTGCAGTTTCGGTCACCTCACTTACCCAGTAAGTGACGTATCGTGAACCGACGTATCGTGATACGATACGTCGGACTTTATGGCACCATGGTACAAATATTATTTTTCAATAATTTTCCTGGTCATAATGTCATCAAAACATTAACTTCAATTTACAATAACCGCGACCCGACAAGTGACGGAAGGTACAGCATAACCGAATTTGGCTGACCCACTTTCTGTCATGACAAATTTAATAAAGCACGTAATAAAAAAATATATATCAAACACCAATCGAATGGATAATTCTACGTTTCCTGACACCGTTGGTATAATTTTTATGTTTTTTAATACTTGCAAATTAATGCCCTGATACCGAAGTACCGAAACGCGAGTTGCGCCACACCCAATAAAATTGTAAAATGAAACTTTTTATAAAAGTATACGTATTGCGGTAATAATCAGGGGTATAATCCACTCTTCAACATGCCGGTATTAAACACAAACTATATTTATTATTAGAATAAATTCCATTCGATAACGGTAACCGGAACAGCGACGAAAACTGGACCACTTCAATCGGACTTTCTGCCACCCCGACCAAGAGAAAGATGAATTTGGCGACCGGAAATTTAATTCGTAGATGTTACTTTTTAATTCAATTGTCAATGTATCCCGAGTGTCCACGTCTCGGGATCATAGCTCTTTTCGCGGATCCGACCCTCTTCCCCGGTCCATCCGTGTTCCCGCACCCGAGGATCCTCTTCATCCTCGCCGAAGCTCGGGCGAGTGCTCTCTCCACTTTCGGTGATTGCTGCCGAGATTTACAGCCGAGCGATGTCGGGACCGGGTAACGCAGTCGTTCCTGTCGTTCGACATCTACGTCCCGCAGATGCAATCCCGCAGGTTGACCGGGATGCCCGGGCCCGGTCCCGTGTGAGCAAATGCCAGGGGGACAGGGAAGCCGATACGGCGAAAGCGCGGCGTTGGTGCAGGAGTGATGGGAAAGAGGAATCGTGTTCGGTGTTGGGTTCCGGCGGACACGCGCCGAGCACGGGAATAATTGCAGGCGTATACTGTAGAGAGACAGACCGGTGGGGAACCGGAGATAGAGAGACTCGTCGTCGGGACTGCGAGGAGAAGCGACACACACAGGGTCAGCCGGGTGGCTTTATCTATCAGACGACCGCTGCGCAGAGAGATATTTATGTACCTCCGTTTCGGTGTCGACCCCGTCGCGATTTCGAGAAGTTCCTCGTGAGAATCCCACCAAAGGCAAGCAGGCCCAAGAGCCATCCATTCACGAGATAGAAGACGGATCGCTATAATTAGCGGCGTACTAATTGATCAATTTCACAGCTTCGATCGTCCTCACACGACCCGATAGCTGTGAGGCTGAGCGATTATAAATGTTCTCCGTTATTTTGTTTTTTGCACATCCATGCTTCGAGTGAATTACTTCCAGAGTCTCTTTTTTTTCTACGATAAATACATAAACGATAAGAAAGTTTCGCAGCTTGGTGAGCTTGCGAAAGAAGAATCTTGCTGGTTTTCCGAGAAGCCTGCTGGATCGCTGGGGCGGTGTTGCTGATGGTTGTGCGGAGCCGGCCGGTGATATTTACGACTCTTTGTGGCGTCAACCCCTCGCCCGCAATTCCGGGGTTCCGTTTCCTCTAGGTCTTTCGCCCTCGTTCCTCAGCGCCATTCCTCTTCGGTTTCTCTCGCTCGCTGTGTGTCTCAAGTCTTTCGACCCTCCCCCGATAAAGGCCGCGACGCGGTGCGCAACGCCCGGTGCAATCCGCGTAAAATACCCCAACGACGGATTGCTCCTTCATGATGGGGGAGCGTTTGACACATACCGACCGCCTAAGGGGAAAACCCCAATGTCTTGTGTTAAGCGAAGTCTCGATGAGTAAAATCTTGAATGGGTACTTTGGGATATCAACTAGCCAACACCAGCGTCTTGCCCTATAAAATGGTAATGGTAATGGCACTCCGCTGATACATCGCTGATCAGCTCTGCCAAAATTGGTCGGACCGGTATTGGTTCCCTACAAGAAGGGCGCACAAATTACTCCTCAACCTTTGCAACTAGCCGTGGCCTTTTCACGCCTGCCCGCAACTCCATCGCCAGCAATCGTATTTCGTTGTAGTGCAAAAAATATCTTGCGCTATAAAATTGTAATGGTAACGGCAATCCGCTGATACATCGCTGATAGTTCTGCCAAAATTGGTCCGACCAGTATTGGTTCCCTACAAGAAGGGCGCACAAATTACTCCTCAACCTTTGCAACTTTCCTCGGCCTTTTCACGCCTGCCCGCAACTCCATCGCCCGCGGTCGCGTTTCGTTGTAGTGCGAAAAATATCAAATTCGCCGTTCCACATCGACAGCAACCCAGCGAACGAGCCGCTGAAGTGGAAAAATTTGTGCCGGAGAAAAAAGAAAAATCGTTCGAGGGAGAGACAACCGCCGTTGGGAAATTACCGTTAAAACGAAATCTTTAATGGTTGACGTTTAATAAATTCCGTTGGATTGTCAGTATAGCGAGGTTCGACCTCCCTCGAAAAATCTCCAGAGAGTTGGCAATCACTCTCTCTCCATCCGTCTTTCGCTTCGATGCTTCTGCCTCTCGATATTCCTCTAACCTCCCTGCAGCTTTCTTCCGCTCCTTCATAATCTTTCCCGTACCATGGTCTCTTCCATCCTCGTCTCTCTCACTGTCTCTCGCTCGCTTCAATCTTTCCCTCCACTCATCCCTTCCGAACGGTCGCGAATCGACCGCCAGCCACCGGATTATAATTGAAAGAGCTATATATCTCCGCTACCGATAGCAAGGCCGAAGAGACTTACTTGCGCCAATATTAGGTAAGAAGATTTCCAAAGGGTTTACGTTATGAAAAGAACGTACGTATCATGCGAACAGTCTAGTAATATAACTCTACTCGACCGAGATGAATTCAACGTTGAAATATGATTTACCTATATATAAGTTCGTGCGATTGAATCTTTTCATGAAATATCATTCAATTACATACAGTCGTATGATAGATCTTTTAACCATCAGAGTCATATTATCCACGTTATCTCGTTAGGATACCTTAATACAGACCCTGAAGAAAAGACCTAGAAATGCACGTTATATATGGTGGGTATTATGATTTTCATTTAGCCTGGCAACTTCGAAGAGCCTCAGTCGTCCATGACTATGACAATGGTCTTTCGCTACGCCTCGCAGTCATTTCAATCGACCTGGATCCATTCATCCCACGTTTCGCGGCGCCGACTATTACACGTCTTATTGCTGACTCTACCGCTTTGCTCTTTGAAACTGCACATTTTCCTTCGTCATTAGCACAGGGCCCGAGAGGTACGCTACGGAACATGAGTCAGGCCACGAGAGTCACAGTGACTGAGGGATTCGCCTGTGCTGGATGATTCTCACGTTCGCGCTGAAGTATAGAGAGCTCGCGGTGTTCGCTGTATGGATTTAATTATTAGGATCGATCGGGGGTACGCCTTTAATCGGCTGGGCGTGAGCACACGTCGATCCTCGACGACGAACAAAAGGGGGAAGCCAAGGTTCGTCGCTCAACCCAGCGGCTCGGCCTCCGCTCAATTACCATTTCGTGATGCAGGGGTGACACGCTTTGATCGCTTCACTCGCGTGATCGCGGGATTCCAGCTCCGATGCACATCGAATACTGCGCGAGTGTTTGGGAGCTTTTGGGCAAAAATACCCACTGATATCGCACTGTTCAGTTAAAGGGTCTGTTCGACGAATTTCGAAGAACTACCGGCAACGGGCTTGAATCAACCGGGCTTAGGGAACCCTCTATCCACGAGAGTGCGTCTCATCTGCCACGCAGCCTAACCAGATTCGGCCTCTCTATTCGCTCACGGTACATTTACGGTAACTGACTAAGATTCGCATCATATATCTCCATGATCCTCTTCTCGGTAGTTTCTTACTTTCTCATGGTGTAGGAAAGATAAATGTTTAAACAAAGTACGGAGTAAAAAAATGTTAAATCGTGAAAAGAATGAACTCATTATATATATATATATATGAGAAGAGTTTTCCCGTCTGCTTTAGCCAAAATCGTTGCACTGGACAGTTAAGTAGTAGTAAGTGCGTTTATTGACACAAAGTTACAAAGAGTAGGAATAGAATATTTGCATACTGCGCGAGTTATGTAAGGTAGTCCTTAGGAATGGTGTTCACTCCGCGTAAGTTTCAGAGAAATGAGAGGAAATTCACTTAAATTTTTTGTTATATAGCAAAATGTATAAAAAGTCACAAAATTCAATGTGAATTAAAAAATCTGAAAAAATTCATACGTATTCAAAAAAATGAATGAATCATTTTCATACCAAGAAAGATAGGTTTCCGGGAGATTTGTTGAACAATTTTATTTTCCACCGATTTGTTGATAACATTTTTGAATTATTATTATGCAAAATTAATCTCTTCAGCACTTAAAAAAAATCGTAACGAGCCATCGACCGAGGTCCTTCAGCTCAATGGATATTTCATATTTCATATTTCGGGATTACCGGAAATAACTTTTTCATAACCGTAGGGTCGCGTTTGACAAAGAAGTAAGCTCAATTACACCTGTTCAATAGGGTTGTAATTACTTTGTATGTTCCAGGTCAGCCGAACGAAAATTAAATCGGGCATATGCATATCGCGTGTCTGGCATCAAATGGGCGAACACCTCATGCTCATACACGGTGTACAGACCCTTTTGGCTTTGCACACGCGATTTATAAACGGCCATTCGTTAATGGCTCAACGGGCTGAATGGCCGTTAAGAGAGCAGGTCAGATATTAATGAATGGCACGGAACTTTTTATAAAATTATTTTTCGTTACGAAATTTATCATAACCGTCTGTACACCAGCGTTCTACCGAACCATCTCATTTTAATTCATCCACTTAAACAATATCAATTCAGTCGAAAATAGCATAAAATAATTTCTATTAACGTGATTACCTTAAATGCAATTATTTCATTTATCTTTTTTATACTCGCCAGATTTAGCGAGTGAGCGCTTTTATTACCATCAGATTTGCCTCCAATGTAACACAAACTTGATGCAAAGTTTACTGTCGTCGCGCTACACCTATTCTGTGACAGAGTGCGAAATGCCGAGTCGACCGCGAATTCAAGAGGTAAACGTCGGGGGGGCTTTGCGAATGTGCGATTAATCCTAGTCGTGGAAATTCTCGCTTTGGTGTCGGAGGTGGGTTGGCGAGGGTGGATTGGAGGGAGGGGTTGGCGCAGTTGGTATCGAGATAAAATAAGAGGGTTGAGGAAGAAAGAAGGGGGAAGAGATTCGACGGTAGCGGGAGAACGCGAGGCAGGAAGAGTGATTAACCCGAAAATCGGACGGGCTTGCCGGGGCCAGAGCGCGAGAGATTTCGACAGGGCTCGAGGTCTGATCTCCGCTATCGAAAGCGTCTCCACTCGTGCGCGCTCCATTGGCTGACTGACGAGGGTGCAGTACACCCTTTTCCGCCCAAACTACCGGCCTACCGCGTTTTGCCCCCCTTTTGCCAGTGATTAAAAGGCACCCCCGGGGTGGAAACCTTCCACCCTCATTCCCTCTCTGGCGCACTTCCCTTTCTCTCTTTTACCTCTCGATCACCGAAATTCAACCCAAATCCCCCCCTCTCCCTCTCCGCCATCCTTTCGCATTCCGTTGATAGATACATGTATGTAGAGAGGATATTCAGAGTACTCGACAGAGACCGCAGGGTGCAGTGTGTGCGTTTCGAATTCCAACAATCCGCTGATGCGCGGTTTGTTCAACTATAATGTGCTTTCCACGTGAACGAACCGCAGCCGATAATTGTTATTCAATTTTTCAATGTCCAAATGATTTTACGTTTTGCGGCTGGCGGATACTGTACAAACGATTAAACTCTACATACGCTCGCAGAGCGGGGAGGAAGGGGTGGCATGTCGGGATGCTGGAGGACACTCGCCCGATAGCGCTGTACGGCGGTACCGACGCTCGACCGCGCGCGCCATTAGCACGATAGCTCGGGCATACCGACATTTATTCGCTCGAATCGCCAGCAATTATTTGGTCATCAGCGCGAGGGGCCCCGAGGATTGATGCAGCTGATCGGCGAAGCGTTTGGCTTTTCTTCTCCGGGCGAGATCTCTCTTTCTCGAAAAAAAGAGATCCGTCAGTCGCGCTGAATAAGAGGCACGAGAGTTATTAATGAAAATATACGCTCTCCGACTATCGGACTCCGAACGGTGAGGCATCGTACTGGCGCGAAGTACGCGATATATTGTTTCGTGTGCCGAAGGAAATATATCATTGATCGTTGATAATGGAAATATGAAAATTATAATGGAAATTTCGAAAACCAGGTAACCCATTGCTGGGTACATTATTCACGATGGAGATCCTGATATTGGCGAATTCCGATTGGAACGCCGATAGAAACTGTCAAAGACACGTCGTTCAAGATCCTCGAGAATCTAGTTTATATACTCGTCGACGGAAGTTTGAGCTCTTCGAGCGAGCGTTAAACTCTCCGAGCGTTTGAATATTCATTAGCGCCGGTGTCGGAGGTCAAGCTTCGATTCAAAAGGCTGCGGCGGACATATATACTTCGGGTCAAGCTATATTGAAAGTGTACCCGGGTGTGTGTAGTTCGGAGAGTTTAACAGATATCCGATAACCAGATGGAGAGAGAGAGAGAGAAGGCGGGAGCGGGTGGAGAGATATAGAGAGAGAGAGAGCAACTTATAAAGTGAACAACTTTTTCGATATTAAAGTGTCAATAAATTTCTTCATAAATCGAAAATCGCGTCACAGTTTCATCGACTCTTGCGTATCTCCTATCATTGTGCCCTACACAGGCGCAAGAAATCCATCGAAGATGTTTCACCGTTGGATAAATGTGTATCCCTCGTAGGGTTGCCGCTATCGTGTGCGCGCGCGGCTCTCGCGGATAGATCTCTGGATCCTGCGAGATTCCTGAGAACGTCTCGTTGATTATGACGCTAAGCCCCCACGAGGGAGTGCCCGAAGCGTGAAGGATGGATCGCGCCGGATGATGGCCCGAGGGGCGAAGTTTGCGAGAGCGTATAACGCCGGCGAGAGACCGAGTGGGCAAAGGCGGGTAGGTATCCAATAATTATCGGAGAAGTTCCGATGCCCGGACCGAAGAAAGCTGCTCTGTGCGCCGTCGAGCTCCTAATCGCGTGGAAATTTGTCGGGTTACGCCCGGATCGCGCCTGGCCTGTGGCTGGTGCGCCCTACATAGGAAAACTTGACTGGCACTAAACACTGCCCGGTTAGAAAAACTCATGTGTCTCGAGCGACACTGGCTTTGCATGCAAAGTTACGGGCTGGGCGTGCGCTGGCGAGTCACTGGCCAAGAAACCCAGGTAGAGATCGCACCACTGGCAGCGTGTCTCGCTGTTCGTTTTGCCTCGTCCCAGTTCCCGGCTGTGCCGAGAGGCTCTCATTGATGCTGTGCTTTTACGTCTCGGTTCTCCCTCATAGCTGATTATGCTCATGGGCGCGAGCTTCCCCTCCTGGCTGTACTCCTTGCTCCTCGGTTTTTCGAGCCAAACACAATGTCCTTTCCCGCATGATTGGATGACTCCGGATGGATGGATAACGGTGCTGCGTAATCACGTAATCTGTTCTCTCGACGCTCGACGTACCTCTTCGTCGCTACAGTGTTGTCTATCGTCGATTATCCGAACGTACAACCAGAAGGCAGGCAGCTTCATTGTTTTTCTCGTACTTTTACCTTATCAACAATATTTAGCCACAATGTCCATCACCGACATGGCCAATGATAAAAATCCTTTTTTCCATTATGCAAGGAGGAGTTTTAATTTCCGATGTTTGCTGATTGAAATCCGACCATCCAACGTTGATTCGCCGATGAAAATGGTCTCGCCGCTTCGACGGTACATTGTTTGAATTCTATTATCACCTCGAGGCCTTCCCGGAGCGTGCTCCTTCGATCGATGGGCATTGCTCGTGCACTTGTGTGCTTTTAGGTAATACATCTGCGAGTGCATTAGTGCCCCGCGGCGTGCGACCCGCCCGGCGTGACAATATAATCTTGAACGGCGTTGCTCTGTCTGTCGGGCGCTCGCTGATGAGTCATTGGAAAGTTTGAGTTTCAACGGGATCGAGGGGCTTCTTTGCATCAGGTGGCACCCATGACCGAAGTAATCACGTCGAGTGCCCGTCTCTGGCTTGTCTCTTATCCTTCGATCGGGTTCGTTTCTTGTCTTACCACGGAGAACCTCGTGTCCCGTGGCGAGTCATCGAGGACCGGAAGAGCCGATAAAACGTCTACGACAGCGTGCCTACATTCGCCAACCTGCAAGTTTCCTCAATCTCCGTCATCGGAGTGTACAGTTTCGACAGCTTATCGCGCACGTCACCGAGGCTGGACGAGCCAACAGCGGGATGAATATTGAGGGAGAGGAAAAAGTGATTTTATTTTTCACTGTTACATAAAGGCACCTAAAGCTATTGGGCAAAAAAAAATCGTTAGCCAGTACTCTGAGCAGAGCAATGCTTGATAACGATCGAGTTAGCGATCGGCATGGCGATCGGTGGGTAGTCAAAAATACATCGGCATTCCACCGACAGCGATAGCTGCGCGATTGATGTGTGGAGCGGGAGGCAATTTTCTCGGAGATTGATGATTACCCTGTAGGAACTCCAATCTCTGGGGAAAGAGCCGTCTGTGTATGGTCAGATTTTCCGCAGTTTCGATGTGTCTTTGTGCGAATGCGACCCAGTAAGGGGGTAAGTCGGCTGCAGACGCAATCCGGGGGGAGGTGGGGTGTGTAAAAGGGGACGCACACCGTACAGGTGGAACACATATAAAAAAAAAAAAATACATCGACATTTCTAACGCATTCAGTTGGAATGAATTTCATAGACAATTCATTGTAAGGCCAATGACTGTGGCATCGCAAAATGTGCGGCCGCGAGTTCGGTGTTTCGGGTCAAAGCTCTTTCCACACCGCGAACCGCGGATCGACCTTCGTTCGTTACAAGCCGTGTAACATCACGGGCCGATTAAATGAAACGAATTCACACCGATTCATCGGCGGCGGGCCTTTATTAAGCGCTCGGCGGTGTACTCGCCGGCGATTCGAGTCGGGCTGTGTATACGAATAGGTATACACACGTTTTTACACCGTGCTCTATTCATTCGTTTGACTTTCGGTTCAATTACGCTCGTTGCGCAAATGTCGAGAACAAAAAAGATGGCGTCACATCTCGCTAAAATGTCCATATGGACAAACATGCTTTTTTCCGAAGTCTCTATCCGTGTGAAATCGCATCGTATTGTAACAAAACCTGAAAAAAAACAGAGGTCATTGTTCAAAGAAACTGCTTACCAAATTTTGTCGAAAGATTTTTTGCGGATGAAGTTAACAAAAATTAAATAAAAAAATATCATTGTAGGTAATCACATTCGTAGGGATGTTCATGGGTTCCCATATTCGATGTGCATACTCGCTGATGTATTTGGTGAATACGCACAAAATATGAAAAACTTTTAGTTCCCAGATATCAAAGTTGTAAGACCCTCTACGGGGTTCCCTACGGGAATATATATTATTTTTTGGCTTAAAAAATCTGTTTTTTCAGGTAAACATATGCATAGAGTTTAAGATACTCACGTTTATTTAGATACTAAATAAACGTGAGATAATTAATTTTTTTGTTTTTTAATGCCGATTTCAGAGTACATCGAGACTGCCGTCGCGATCTTTCCCGTAAACGTTTGAGTAAAAAGAAAAGTGTTGGCGTTTTATACGGTATAAATTTAACGGTCGTGCAACAAGTAACGTCGTGCTTACTGAAAAGAGAATTCGTGCTTACAGAAAAGCTGACAGACAGCTTCGGCGATACGGGCCTCGAGATATTTCAATTCCGCACATATCCACGTAATCCCTATCCGTGTGTACTCGAGACTGCATATATGCATATCCCATACGAGCGTGAGAGCAATGCTACATAGCCGAGAGCTGCTTTGTCCCGTGACGTGACGCTGTTCTGCGGCGGCTGGTGCAATCACTGGTCCAGTATACCGGGACCGGAACGAGCCCGACGCCGGGCGAACGATTAATTTACGGAGATAAAGTGCAATTAGTTCCGCGTGACACTTGCCACAATTAGCCGTCGTACAGCCCAAGGGCCGGGACCGAAGGTACACAAGCATGGAAGGCGGCAGAGTACGACACAGCATAGCCGTCTAGCGCGGGCGCGTTCTGTTCCGACTGTTCCAATTTCAACGAATGAGTTATCTCGTCCTTGTTCTGCCGCAGTCGAGGAGACACACTTAGATCCGTGATTCTGTAGTGGTTCTCTTCGGGACACGCGAGTAAATCTCTGACCTTTACTTTCGGTTTTTTCTCTATCTTTACGAGCTCCAATGAATCCGGGAGTGTGAGACAGAGAAGACGAAAAAAAGGAACGAGTGGAAAGAGAGTCGTTACGTTGGGACGTCGCGTCGAGGGACGACGGTGAGACGCTACAAGAATGGGCTTTTCACCTTTTTCACACGGTCGCGTTGGCCCGATGACGACCCATCGGCCTCCGGTCCGGACGTCCCTTTCTCGATATAGAACGAGACAGCGGCATAGAAAGAGATCCCATTCCAGGTGATTAGTGGACAAGACCGCCGAAACGAAATTTCACGCACCTCAGAGCGATCACTTGGAACCAATTAGGTGATCCGAGACCGATCGAATTCTCCGCTCGCAAAGGGAAAACAACGAGATACGACACGAGGGAACTTACACGCGAGAGGCGAAAAAAGAATTCTCACACTTAAATTTTTTGGGGATCTATATAAATCATTTTCTTATCGTTATCTATCGTTAGGGTGAAACTGATCAATGCGATCCACGGATCATTGATCTACCTCGACGCTCCGACATGAGCCAAAGTCCTGGCCAGAAACGCGAAGACAATTCTAACACCCGCACTTTGGTTTTTACACTCTAAAATAACATGTTTTTTGTTGTAATCTCTTTAGTGAATCTTTACGAATAAATTTATCCCCTGGAAAGACAAGTAATCTTCCCGATATTATTGTGCGATATTATTTCATAATTGGCGTGTGTTCGCAATTTGTTTGTGGGAACGTTGTTTGCTGGGAGCTGTCTAAATAGCGGTATGATGAATTCGAGGCGGTGCTGTGCAAAGTTCATATAGAGTATTTTCTCGAAGTATTTAATTGTAAATAATAAGGAAACAAATTTACAACAGCAACAATTATCGTACCGATCACCAGCTGACGTTTATTCCTCGTCGTATACACATTCGAGATCGTCGAGTCACGTTTAACAATGAGCGGGAGTCCCGCTGTGGCGGCTTCGAGCATCGAAAAGCCCGACTCTCGCCCTCGTTCTCTTTACACCGGTGTGCGAGAACATCCAACGTGGGGACGCCCCGAAATCCTCGTGTGTACTATACACGTACAATGCCTTAATTGCCAGGCTATTGTTATAACGATCGCGTTTAGATCCGACGTCGCGATTGATACTAATTGTGCGAGGTATCAGTTTAATCGATCGACGATGAGCTCGACGCTCGTCCGGGTAACTTATTTAGTGATAATAAATGTGGTAACGATGGTGATCGAATAGGACGCGACAAGTCCGATGATGACGCCGTTTCGAATTCCATTTGGCTGATTAGTTTGTTCCACTATATCGTGGCGAAAGGGCCAGGCCATCCAGCAGGGTGTAGTCGAAACTATGAGTAGAGTTTCAGTTGATCGATGCAATGAATTACTATTAACGATGAAACGCGTTGGTCGACGAGCGCGAGGCTTGATAGAGTCATGCGTGGCGTGTTTGACGATTCGGTTCGAAACGAGGTAAACGTGTTTATCGCGCTTTTGGGTCGGTCTGCCGCGACCAAAAAGCCCTACGGTTATTGGTTATCCATGACGAAATATGATAGGTTCGGGATTGGTACCAATTGGTACCAGTACGCGGTACCAAAATGACTGTACAGATCCGTCAGATCTCGATAAGGCCACAGACAGAAGGACTCGGAATACATGGTCAAATGTAAAGCCGTCCCGGGCTTTACGTTACCAAACTGATACCGTACTTCAGTTTCGGCTAACGCCGAGTATTAGGCGGATGGATGAAGCCTCGTCGATCGCGACACGGACGTACACGCACGTCGGAATGAATCGATAATACTCTGTGCATTTGACGGTGATTAGACCGTATCAATTAACGGGATCCTAAATTATCCGCGAATTAAACTCTCGTTCGCTTCGTGTCTGTCTGTGTCGGTTCGCTACTGGCTAAACGTAATATGACCCAATGCATAATTGTTATATTGTAAAATGAAGCGGGGTATCCGCGCCGGATTTATCGGTCGAGCGAAAACGTCCCGTGGTCGGTCCAAGGTTGTCCCAACGGTATACGATTCCCTAATCTTTGGCCAATATTCGGCGAAATATTGGCTCTCCTGTCGTTCGTTTGCCCTTCTCCATTAGACCAAGATCAACCATCGGGCAATAATTGATTTCCCATTTATTTTAGTTTGCTAATGCGGCGGGACACGTTCATTGGCCTTAATACTGTTACCTAAAATTTCTGATACGAGACGAATAATCGTTTCATTATTAACTAATTTGATTGTTTATCCAGAGCAATTATTCGTAGACTCATCGTTATGAATATTTTTCATAACTTCTTCCCCTCAATCATGCACCACCGTCTCGTTCCACACTCCATCGGTTCGGTAATGCCCTCACTGATTTATTATCGACGGATAGATATTCGAAAGAATATCTCGCATTTCGAAATCGCGTTACATCATTTTTGATCCGAAATTACACGACCTCCCGTCCTCTCGTTAGCCTCATTAACAGCAAACACCAATGTCCATCGGACCTTAAATTGAGTCGCTTGTTCTATAAATCCACCGGAAACCGGTTGAATCGTCTAGACACTATGGCATAACCTATGTATGCAAACTTCGCATTATTTGTACAGGTGAACACTATTGTCAATTTCCTCATAATCAATGTATGTTCGTTACCAATGTACCCGGTAATCGAGTCTTTAGTGAGATGATGTTGGAAGTACCGTACAAGGTATAGATTTTCAATGCTTGGGAGGGGTGTCTATGTACGTTGACATCGGCACATCGGTCGGGTGGGTTATACGATAATCGTCGTCGTCCGCGATAATGACCCGAACAGCCATCGGCCCATAGCCTGCATGCTTAAACCCTATTACGAAGTATATAGGACGCACTTCCAGGATTTGCACGATTCATTGGACGCGAGCCGGTACGACTAATACGTTGACGTTGCTTTCGCGCTTGGATCCTCGGGCTATGGTTGCACGAAGGTACGTGGCACTGAACCAACCCGTCGGCTTAATAACACGCGAGCACAATGACGTACTTCCCTACGGTAGCGCCATGGAGTGGACCACCCCTCAGTCTTTCGCTCGGCCGTTCGGACCATGAGTACGATCCAGGAAGAGGGAGAGCGACCCGAACAAGTACGATCGTCACGATACGTAATGAAGGCTCAATCCCTGGGCACTTGCCGCCTGATACTTCGATCACTGTGCCACTACATCGAATCGCGCGATGTGCACACATACAGACCTTGCGTGAATACAACGCGCATCAGGGTGCGTGACGTGCTGCGGCGACGAGTACGAGGATCACCGCGATCTGCGCGCATGGACATATTCCGGGCATACACGATTTTCCACTCGGTTCCTCTCGACGGCTATTGTGTCAATTTCGATGACGCGATACCTCGGCGCAGTTTCCCCACCGCGGGGGGGAGATACGGAAAATTTTACTCTGTATCTTGTAAAATCAGGCGTTCGAGCTCTCTCCTTGCTTTAACTCTTCTTAGCGATATTCCGCTTCGTTCGATTCTCGGTGGAAGCTCTGCAGCATTCCCGATAGAGCGTTCGCTGACTTTATCTCAATGTACCATGTCGCAGTTGCTTGTATCGATTTTTTCTGATGAATAGGGTAGAGTCGAATTGCGCAATATTGCACAACAGGCGCAGCGTCTAAGAAGTCCGATATGGTGGACCACTGAGGAGATGGGTTATGGCAATGTTGAAAGGTTCTTGTGAAACTCAAGATTCGGTCCTCGGAATTTCATGAACGCAACACCTTTTCGAGGAATCAACGAATTGCATATTCATTTGGCAAGAAAGTTGGAAAAATGACCGCCGAAAAATCTACGCACAATTTCAGTGATGATTTGTTGCGCTGAATCTTCAGATAGCAATATCGGTATGCAAGTTTCTTCTTTTCGTCTAACCGACCGAAAAGTTTACGTATCTCTTATCAGTGGTAAATGAAAGCTGTAGATACAAATAAAATAAATAAAATATTTAAAAATCCCGGGAAAAGTAAATTGAATTGAATATTTAAAAAATCCGGAAAGAGTCCGTTTAGGCTGTAATAATAAAACTAACGAGAGTTCAGAGTCCTCGGGCAACCGGTCGTATGCCGAGGTATTATCTCCGCCACTTCATCCCGGCGGGCGTATTACCATCGGAATAATGATGAAGAGTCATATAACGTGGAAAGCCGATCGATAGATTCAAGTATCAAATCTTATTAGCGCTAAGTAGTCGGTGAAACTTTGCGCTCGATTGCTCGTCGAGCACTAATCTTCCGCTACATATATCCCCCGAACGGAACCCATCTAGTCGATGAGGGAGCACGCTTATTATGAAATATCCAAGTATCACGAATAATACAGATATTTAATTAATTTATTGGACGTTTAACCTTCCACTATGAATCCCCGCGCCGATAGAGCAGATTCGATTCCGCCCAATTAGTCACGGATTGGCCAAAGAGATTTCGCCAGTCCTATCTTCAAATTCGCTCGGTTATTTCAATGCAATATTATGTTCTGTACGCTGTTGCGAAGGATGTGCCGAGCGAGATTGCGATTAATATGTAGCGCACCGTCGATTTTCGTGCCACGAGCGCGGATCTTAATTATAGCATCAATCCAGGCGAGACAGACGCGTGTACGTGTAGACGGTATTGGATCAGCGTGGAGACTGCGCGCGCGTATCGCGTATGTCGTTCACGTGTGTACGTGAACGGCATATAGCCCTTGGCAAAGTGCTCGGAGGTTCGACGGGCGAGCTTAAGATGGTTAGGCCCTTGATGAGTCTGGAATATTCCAAGAGAGCGAGGGCGAAGCACATCCCAGCGTCGAGCGCCGCACGGCCACCCCGAGCCGGCTCCGAGAACACGAAATGCCTCCCGTAGGGCAACATCCTAAAACCTCCCGTCGCTCTTTGTCCTTGTAATACACGCTGCCTCACTCCTTGCACAATTTACTTTCCAAAGACGAGACAGACTTGAAGTACACAGCCCGAGGAAATCGAGGAGTAAATGATGGCTCCGAATTAATTAAATCTCGTCGTATTTTTGTATTTGGCTTAAAAGGAAAAAACAACATTAACAAGTAATTATCTTAAAGAAATACCGTTCAAGAGATTCGAATCGCAGCTTGCTTCCAGCCAAGATTTTCGACCTTTGCGTTCGGTTCGATATTACTTCTCTTTTTTTCCATTCATACGATTTTTTTAGATTTTTTTATTTTTTAAATTCTGAATCATCCGCGTCTATGTGGAGAAGCGAGCGGTTGCAAGTGGATGCGATCAGGGTCGAGCCGCGGGCGTATAATTTCTGAACGATTAGAGTCGAGAGGAACCTCGGATCGAGCAGCGACAGCTTTCGGAGCTTCGATTCCCAGCGGCGGGCGTTCATTATGACGCGGTCACTCCGACCCGCGCGCTTCGATTCACGAAACCCCCTCGATAATAAACCGAAAAACCCGAACGAGAGAACCGCCAAACACTACCTTTTGACAGATGTTTCATCGGAGGATGGCAAATTGCCGCTTTAACCTTTATACCGAATCCTGTCGTTAGTGAGTTTCTGGCGTTCCACGAGCTACGGACAACGTGCCATTATACATCAACACCGATACACCGTCACCAATACCATTGGGCAACGTTAGAAGAGGCCGATACCATTAGAGAGGCAGAACGCTCTTTAAAACGTAATTTATTGAAATCACCGATGGAATATTAACATCAGCCCGTGGACGTTCAATAGCTCGGTGTGTGCGTGGTCCATGGACGAGGGAAACGCGTGAAACGAACCTAGAGGAATTACGAGGAACGAGTGTCAGACCCGCGTCATCGCGTCTCGACTACGCAGCGACCTATACGAAGCGATGTCTCAGGCGTTTCCGGAATTTCCCGACGGGGATGGAAGAAAAAGAAATGAAATACGACAAACCACGACCGTACCCACCCTGTATCCGTTGGAACGAGACAAGTTGCTTCTGTTATAATCTCGCGGCCGAAGGGAGATTGGACTGTCATCCGGGTGTGATAGATATACATAGTTTTTGTAGGCCGATTGTTTCCTAGAGAGAATGCAATAAACGCATATTCGAGAGATAATTGGATTTAACTCCGGAAGAGAATTCATGGGTTCGGTGGATTCGAGGCATTTGGAGCTGATACAGATCTCGTGATTGTCGACCAACTTGTCTTGTCGATGTACTTTTTATTCCCACGCTAATCAAGAATCTGTAACTTTTTTCCTAACTCGATGTTGGATACGAAACCGGAAGTATAGAAATTATATGTTTTTTTTTTATTATATAAGTTTATATAAGTTTATATAAGTTTGTATTTTTTTACAACATATTGTCCACAACCGTCGACAATTTTTTAGTTAATTGTCCGATCGGACCATTCGGTTTTAGTCTCACAACCAAAAGTATTAAGTAAAATTGTTAATGACACGGCAGATAAAAGGACAGGTTTGTATATTCATATCTGAAGAAACGAGTTTATCACTTGTATACCAAAATTATTTTCACGATACTTCGTATTTCGACTTTACGAAATTATTTTTTACTGTGTATCAGAACTAAATCGTTATTGGGCGCACCGTAGCGCGTTTGTGCCGCCAGTAGAGATTAACAAGCATTCAGTACGAATATGATATAAGACTAGATAAATATTGACACGGTCCCGAAATTTCGATCGAGAGGCGGCAATTGCAGACGCGGGAAGAGAGACAAATGGTCGTAAAAAAGTGCAAAATGTGCAAAAGGGGTGAACAGGGCGAAACGGGCAAATGGACAAGCATTCAGTACGAATATGATATAAGTCTAGGTAAATATTGACACCGACCCGAAATTTCGATCGAAGATTAAACGTTCGAACGAAATGAGAGGCGGTAATTGCAGACACGGGAAGAGAGAAAAGGTCGTAAAAAAATGTAAAATGTGCAAAAGGGGTGAACAGGGCGAAAGGGGCAAATGTCCGTACGCAACAGAGTTTTATTTCTTCGCTACTGGTTACCGGTTGAGCGCGTCGGAGCTGGCTCGTTTCACGGCTGTTTTTCCACCTTCTGCCAATTAACGAAACGGCGTCACGGGGGTGAACGCCGAGCGGGCGCTCTCTGTAATTACGAATAATTGCGAGGAAAATGCTGACGACGAGACCCGGAGAAAGGGAGCAGACGCTGGATAGACAGCAGAGCTGGGCGCAACAGGCAATGCGTTTGTAGTTGCACCGGTGCACACTTCTGACGAAGAACGACCCGACCTTTATAGGCGATAAACATACGATGCAATTCACGATAAATCACGATAAATGAAAGGCTCAAACAAGAATCCGCCCCGGCAAAAATTTCTACCTCTCTTTCCCTCGTGAATAATTAATTCTATTGGAATTTCTGTATTTTCGTATTATTCTGCTTCTTCTTATCTATTGCGAAGCAAATTTAGTATCAATTATCGTGATTGCGTTTCGGACTCGCAGAGCAATAATCAAGTTTCGAAGTTCTAAACGCTCATTCTTCGGGAATTGGTAATTGCTAGTTTTTATTGACGGTAATTGTTTTTTATTTTCTTTTCGTTATCCTTGATGGGTGAGAAAATACCTAAAGACTGCATTAGTGTACGCGCAGAACATCGGAGCTAGAGATCGCTCGTGATTCTAACAGCCTCGGCAACGCGAAGAAGCGTGTAATTAAGGATGCGAACGTTAGTCGAGAACAATTAAAATAATAGTAGCCGGGGAAGGCGTAGCAGTCCGGTATCTTGCTCCACCCTTGCACCCGTAACCCGTAACTAGGATTAGTCGCTGGCATGTGATTTGGGCTCATACTTCTAATCCTCTCGCGCTGATTGTTCGTCTTTCGTCTCGACTACTACAATGCAACGACTGATTGTTATTGATCGCACCTTTTTCGTACCCCAGGGAACGAAAACGGACGAGAACAAAATTCTTCGCGAAATTATAGATCGCGGTCGGTTAATTATTATTTTTTCTCCGATCTTCGGACATTAACGAGGCCTATTAATCTGACGAAAAATCGCCAATTTTTTTTTTTTTTCAACAAAATTCGGAAGAGTTATTGAGCCCACCATGACGACATAGCTCGTCAGCTACGGTACACGTTTCTGCTGATAAGTCGAAAAATAATTATTTTTTGTCAATGAAAAAATTCATGAATGTATACAAAAGTTTAATGGATAAATCCTGCTAGTTTGAAAAAAAAACAGCCCGCGACTTTTCTAAAAAGACCCATTTTTCGCCAGATTAATGGGAATGCCCCCTTAATGGAGATGATGTTATGCCCATATCTTTAAAAAATTAATCATCGAAATGATCTAATTGTTGAAAAAAAAAATCGAATCTTTCAGAATCCAAAGGAAATTTGTGCTTTTGGATTTCTATACTTTTTTTCACCCAACATATTGTACTTATTGAATAGAATTCGCTTCGGTTTCGCAGAAGTGTTTGGCGCATAGCTTTCGATGGAGCATAATCTCCCTATTGTGGCCCCTGAAACGAATAACGCGTCTGGACAAAGTGTGACGTCAGCAAACATCACTGGCTTCAAGCTTCCCCTGCCTTTATTAAAAAATGTTTTCTTCCTCTCTTTCTCGTTCTTTCATTCTCTACAGATCTCTCGAAACAACGGACTAGTCAGCCTTTTGGCCCATTCGCGCGCAAAGAAAGTAACGGTTTTGCTAGTCATTCTTTTAAATTTAATTGAGAGCCGAGGCAAGGATCCCCGTGCGATCCGAGGTTCCGGTGACTGCGTCCACATGTTCAGCATCCAACGCTCCACCATATTCTCTCTCGTTCGGTTCCCGCGCGAAATACACAACAGGATTTTTTTTTAACTCACGCATTAAATGTGCTACTTTTCGTCTCTGCCGCGGTCTTATAGAAAAATCTGGACACTGGCCGGGCAAAAGCGTGCCAAAATTGAAACCAACATGGTGGCGAGTTCAAGCCTGATTTATCTACACGCATGCGCACCGCGCGTTCATTTCTCCACTAAACGATTACAACCGAATTACTAACCATTGATTTATTATTCCATAAAATAAAAAAACAAATAAAAGTACCAATCTTACTTTACGCACTACTATCTTACTTTAAGCCTATTTTACGCACGCTTCAGCGTGCGTAAAGCAGGCAATACTATAAACTACACAATCACCAGTCACGGAGTAGCAGCACTTCTCCTGCATTCATCACAACAAATATTAGGCGGTACTAGTGCGATTTGGCGAACATTAAACTCCGACTGTCAAGTAAGTCGCACTCGCCGCATTCGTACCACAGCACTCGCACAGGAACACTCGCCTTCGGCTCATGCTCCTGTGGTACTCGTGCGGCTCGCACGAGTCATTTCACAGTGTGCGTATATACTTCGCTTTACCGCACTTATATCGCAAATTATACCAAATATTATACCATCCGCCGATATAAAGGTGCAACGTGCGAAGTCCGCGATAAACGCGTTTTAAACTTTGTTGATGTACGAATAAACATTTTTCTAATAAATAGTATCCCCTAAATTCAATTGACAGCTGCTCTACACAATCGCGACTGAGATATCCATCGCGTAGTAAGAATAATAAAAAAAAAAACAATTCTACAACAAAGTTCGTAACAGACTTACTCGATCAAGCCACTTTCAGAGGGTGAGTATAAAAAAAAAGAGATTATGTATATCGTGCAGGCGATAAAACAATTTTTTCGTCTATCCTGTCTTCCCCACATGTGTTCGATATGCATAAGGCACTGTGACGGCCGTCGGTTGTATTAGGGGAGATATAAAGCATAAAAAAAGAAGAAAAAAAAACCGAAAGTGCATTATACTACACAGGATAGAAAATGTATCAAATTGGAGAGCATCGCACCGGATTAAGGATCCCTACGATGGTTGAACAGGAGAGGAGACGCGCGTTCGCGCGGTTCACCGAGCGGTGGGTTCGCACATGCTGCGCTCGCTGATCCTCCCTTGGTCTATCGGCATTGTTGTGGAAATCCAACAAAAACCAACGAGCCCCTAATCTCGAGCGACGAGGCGCCCACTTGAAAAACCATACATTGCCGTCGCGCCAGTACACGAGCGGTCCCTCTCCTCGTGTGTGTTTCGCCCCACCGGACGTACAATTAATTTATATAGGTGTATATATACGTATCTAAAGTACTTTAGCCCGACTCGGCTCGTCTCCCTTGCATCCCTCTTTCCCGCTCTCTATTGTAGGACTCTCGAAATCACCGTAGGTGGTGACCGTGCTACATACGACCGAGCGGTAAGCTGCAACAGCCAGACGCGTACGCGTATTATCAAGTGAGATAATCTTAAATCCTCGACTCTTTCCCGCTCGCTGTCCGATCGAGCGAGTTTGCTGAGGGATCGCTCGCCGCCCCGCAGCCCCGATATTCATAACAGTTATTGTATGAATTTATAGGTATCGGATCGTACACGTCGCCCGCGAATCTAGATAATTTTTTTGTTGGAATAAATTTCACCCAACCGCGACCGACGATGTCAATATCATTCGCGTAGAATAATTAATTAATTAACCGAACGAGTATGCTGATTAAAATATTTTGCAGATCGATCACCGTACCGTTTATTAATCTGACGTGAGTTATAACGCAAATTAATTTGCAGCCCGGCATCCGATTCATTTTTCACGATATCGGAAAATTTCGTTGCTCCCTCGAATTCCGACACCAGTCGATACGTCAGGTCATAATTTTCGTTACGTACAACGACAAAATTTCAATATCTCTTCATCGTGTGTCATTGATAAAAGGATTAAAAAAATAGTGTTATCTGAAATTCACGAGTGTGAACTCTATTAGTACGACACGATGAGATTGCTTATCGGATTAAAAAAAATATATTTGTTTCAAATAATCGGGGCGTTCCGACAAAATCGGCACATAAAAATTTAGTCTTATCGAAGAAGTCTTTCGTTGTCGGGAGAGATGGAATGATCTTGTTTCACGGGCGGCGCTCGGTGCGCGAGATCGTTTGATCTTTTCGACGACGCATTTTCTGTATAAAGTTGACTCACGCCAAGCCTCTACATCGCTATGTGAGAACTAGCTAGTGAATCGAGATGATAAAAAAGCCACAATTAGTTTCTATCTCCGCTACCTCATGCGGAGCCGCGTTGAGCAATTCGACCGGTCAAATGTTTCCGCAAATCCGAAAGAAGTGTCCGATCGTCCATATGATCCGGACAATTCCAGGAGAGCGGTCGCATCACCCTGAATTACTCTATGCCTATAAGCGGGTACATAAACGGCAGTTAGGTACACATAATAGGTGATATACAATACCGAGCGGAGGAAAGTGCGTGCGCGACTCGGTTTTGCCGTGTCCGCCCACCGGGACGAAACTAGCCGGTTCCTATACCGGGATGAACCTGCGGCGCGAACCCAAAGCACCGCACGCGCTGTTTCCTCTCTTCCCGACGACACGGATTCATTTCCGCGGGCTACAGGCCTCGACGCCGCGTGCCAATGTATCCTAACGCGGCTACCGTCGAAACTGCGAAACTGCGTATATACTAATACGTTTGCGTGGGATCAGGGTGCTTTGGCTCGGTCATAGGTGGATGGATGGACCACGCGGTGCATTGCACACCCCGTGTGTTTGCCGCGGTCCAAAGCTTCGGTGGTGTCGCGACACCCGTGTTCAGTCCGCTATATCATCCGGACCGTAGAATTACGCCATTATTGTGCAAATGAGTGAGCACCCGCATGATTCGAGCGATGTACTACGTCCACTCGGGATTACAGAATTAACCTTTCGCCCGAGTGAATACTCCATGTGCGCGTGTTGTAGCGTTCTAACTATGACACGCTCCACGGTGCCGTGTACACGTCGCGCAGGGACGAAAATTCTCGGCGATCCGTCGATGCCGAGCAACATCGCCCTGCGCTTTTACTGCACTCGCGTGACTCGATGGCAAGCAAGTGTCCATTTGGGTCACGAAAGACTGAAGGCGTTTCCGATGTCCGGCAAATATTAGGGGGTTACAAAGTGGAAGGAATGGCATTGATTGGGCGGGAGATTTTATTTTTTTAATTTATGGGTCTGATGAATGTAATGCTGCACGAAGAATGAGCCTCCTCATCAACTGAACTGTAAAGAAAATTCGTATGAAATTTAATGTACTGGTACTGAAACTTTTTATGCATAAACTGGTACCATTGCGATGAAAAATTAACGAACAGTATATTAACATTTTTAGAGAATACTTTACTTTTAATAATTTATTTTAATTTTCTATAAAAGTACTTAAAATCCAATAATTTACTTTAATTTCACTGTAAAAGTAGCACATTTACATCTTTAACAGAGAACAAGTCTACCGGATAATAACTCTACCAGAATAAAAATAAAACTCTACCGGAATGGAAATAGATATATAGACAATAAATAAATATAGACAACGTATATATTGAAACGGCTTCTTGACTTGTAAGTTCGATGCAACAATTTTTCCATATTCTTGCTTCCCGTATGCTCAGCCATGGAAAAATCTTACTCCAGAGATTCTTGAAGAGTGCAACGACACGAACTTGTAGTCTACATCATGGAATATCGGAATGTATTCTAAAAGTGTCGTTGAACCCTTCCATTACATCGATGTCTCGTCGATGCGAGTAATCCCACGTTCGGTTGCCGGTAATGCGCGCTATAGCTCGCATGATAAACCCTATCCGCTTAGAATACTATACCACTGGGTTTCAATCCTCATCTACCGGTCTCCCGGATCTCTGACGTCACCGTTGCATAATTATACCGGAGTCACCGAGGACGTGTACGCGAATCGACGATGATTCGACGTCGCTCCGCTGCGAAGCGAATACCAATCCTATCGGGATATTCTCGAGACCGAGTGAGGAATATATTCTGTCCGTTCGGAACGAGAGACGTTCATAACCTAGCACGAAGACACGGCTCAGAGAAAGCCGATATCCTTCCATATCAGCACACGTGTATGCCCAAACCGAACGATTAGCGAAGTCACGGGATTCATGGAATTGCATCGAACATCGATGCCAATTGATCTGTAACCGAATCGAATGAGATTCGATAATAACCACGGAACCGGAAATCGTTATGGGCCGCATGTCGTAGACAACCCCGAATCTCTGGGACACCCAGTAATTCCAACGTCTCCACTGCTGACAGAATTCCATATATCAGCTCAGCAAGAGACTGAGCTGAACGACGTTGAGCCCGACACGGTGTGCTTCATTCATTTCATCATCCAGGCATGTCGTACGAGTATAAGGTAATATGGACCACCACCTTGGCATGAAAAATTCATGCTAAATCCGTGGGCGATATTCGCACCATTTATAGTGCCATTTACTCGTCCCGCTCTCTTCTATATCAATCTTTACGATAAATCGTGTTTTCGCTTATTTCCGAAATTCTTATCTCTCAGAGGACATCAACCCGTTCTTCAATATAGCATGAGAAAATTTCATTTCGCCTCCGTCCCCCCTCTCGGTGGATACCAACGCTGTTATATCGTGTCGTCATTTCCATACACATCGAACCAGACCCCTCGCTGGACCGTTAGCGAATATTTAGCAACAAAATTGTATTCGTGAATCGATAGTCGCGACCGCGCGACGAACCGCACGTTCGAATGTGTTGACATTGGATGCGGGTGTGTGCCTCCGGCAACCCCGTTCAACCCCCGCCGGCGATGTCAGCCCCGACGGAATATAGCAACTCGTATACGATTATATACGTCCCCGGCGACGGTCGCCGCAATGCCAGAGCTCAAAACCTCCTCCACCTCGCGTACAACCTCCACAAAAGTGCATTGTCCCTATTGTAGCAGATACAAACTGTGTCCCGTTCGCAAGCCGTTTTCCTGGCTATTTGTCGGACGCGAATGCGCTCTCTGCGCCCGCACGCGTGTACAATTCACGGATCCATTGTGCAAGCACCCCGTAGCCATTTAACTGCGCGTATGGTTATTCTATAGGTATATGGTATATGGTATTATGTATATGGTATATCTGCACTCGTACCGATGCTTATATGGGTGTATATAGGTATTATGTACGTGTATACGGTAGCGTTTACCTTTGCCCCCTCGGTATATTTGCCAACTACGGGGGTATATATGTTATATACGTTTGGCATATGGCGCGAAAGTAACGTCTCTATTATGCCCCTGATAAATGGCTGCTCGTGCTTAACCCAGTTAATCGGGAGCCATCTTCATATTCTTTTCTGACCGGTAAGTATATTCTGCTTTGATTGTTTTCTTTTGTTGTACTCTCCTCTTTTTTCATGATATATTAATGGTATGCGGATATCTGACGGTTCAAAAATATTGCCAATGGATGTAGTGACGAAGCGTGGCGAGCTGCCAGCGCTTGTCACGCCTCTTGTGACTGGCGACAAGCAAGTACTGATAACAAACATTCCACGTAATTGGTGACGATTGTGGATCCTGTCGGAGAATAGAATAATAGGGTATATATTTATGCTATGTCGCTGAAAGTTTGTACATGTGGCTGTAGGTTGAATAGAATCATTGTGAATTAGAGCGAGGGGAATTTCTTTTTTATTTTGTTTTTTTCGATCTCGCGAAATCGAATTGATATTCCCAGGCGTAGACAAAAAGCGTCGAAGAGAGGAATCGCCGGGGTCCGCCGGGGGGGGGGGGGGGGGGGGGGGGGGTAGAAGCGAGGAGAGATAGAGACAGTGAGACTGGACTCCCGCAACAAGATTATGGTAATTGACTATCCGACTTGGAAACCCCCATCAGGCATATCAATTACGCCCGTATGCATCCCAACTGAGGATTTGCCTTTGATCCGCTGAAACTACGAGGTAACACAATTCTCACCTACGTCTAATCTCAAATAGAATTGGCTGTGATGATGTACTGACACAAACTGGAAAATGGACTTTGTGTGTAACAGCGCATACCCGTTGCGGTGCAACATTTCCCAAGGCAATGCAACGCTGTACACAATCATTACATCTATAAGCGTTTCAAATTAATTTCTAACTGAGATAACGGAATGCGGCGTGATTTATCATTCCAAGTCCCTTGGCAACTCGTTACATTCAACGTGTTAAAAAATTATAATCATTAATAAAAAAAAGTTCAATAAACATATATCGTTTTTATGTAGTTCGAAGTGAAACGTATCTGTTACTTAATTTACTTAAACTCATTATTGTTGTTATTTCATGTACAACACTAGAGTCATAGAAACAAACTGATGGGTACGTGTTTTCCTTTTTTGTGTTAGTTAACACACGATAAAATAACAGATTAATTCGTATAACTTCCATACCAACTATGTACGGTTTCGCTTTGACGGATTTTTCACGGTTTTTGCAACGTCCGATGTATAGCGGTCAACGATAAGCCTTCGAATCAAAGTGCCTATTTGCCACCTTGTTTAATCTCAATTTAAATTCCGAATACGCAGTGGACGGCACGTACGAGATAAGGCTACGCGAGCGCGACCGATAATCAGCATCGCTCTTCGAATCTCTTCGAATATCGCGGATGGCGCTTGAACTCCCGTTATGCACGAATTTTCGGTATCGGAATTCACCACGCTTACGCGAGGCATATCTACGATATTTTAACGGTACCAATATCCACGGTAGATAACAATCGATTTTCTTTCTCTCCTTATAACAGGTACAGATACGAGATACCAGAGCAACGCCAGGGTCTCCAGAATTTTATCAAATCTTGGACATACCAAGCCTGCGTCGCGAACTCTTAAAAATAACGCACGAAATGGGCTTTCGGTTTTTCGGGGCTGCCCCAAAACGCCACACACGACAGCGTGGAATAAAAACATGCTGATGGATTTGAGATTATTAACAAAGGACCTAGACAATACGTGACAGAGATGCAGCCACTCTTTCACGAAATTTAAGATCCGAGTTTTAATAAAGTAAATTTTAAAACAATTTATTTTTCATAAAATTTCAATTGGCTCTGATTAATCGGCCTGATTAATAACGGATCTTATTGATTTACTTATTCTTTTAATTATTATTATTATTGTCATTATTTTTAAAAAAAATTTAATAGATTTATTGCGTATTGTGTTGTATTTGATGTCTCGTTCCTTGACGAACGATTCATGGATATCAATACACGGATACACAAGTGGTGTGCACGTTGATACGAACGACGTCCGACGTCAGATCCCAATAGCCGCTTATCTCTGTATAAAAGAACGGACGCGAGCGCTTCCATTCTCAAAGTCGTGGATCATTCCGTTCGGGCAATGACGCGAGTCCTCGTTCTCGCGGGCCTTTTGGCTCTACAATTCGTACTAGGCAACTGTGGTAAAGTTATACTGTCGAGGAATCGATAAGATTTATAGCTTTCCGCGATTTTCCGTTCGGGCACCACCTTTTTCCTGTTGCAAGCTCGAAGCTCGACGAGTTACGAAGTAGCCTCTCGTGCCCCGCATCCCCAAACACCCCTAGTTTGTGTCGTTTCTATTCCCTTCGTTGATTCGTAGCCTCATGGTTTCTATTTTTCACTCACCCCATCGAACCGCCGATCGAATATTGTGACCGATGAAATTAAAGATCATGCTGAGACCGTCGAGTGAAAACGGTGTTAAATGTGTTCGCAGATGAGGTGGAAATGGAGCCCCTCGAGCCAGGAAGTAAAATGACGCTGAAAGCCAAGGATACCGGCGAAAAAGTGATTAAATGTCTTATCACCACGAGTCAGGATAAAACGTACGAATTCTTTCCGAAAAATGAATTTGCATCGTACGACGGCGACGGGTATTATTGTGCCCTCGACGCCAGAAACATTCCCCTCAGTTACGCCGGTGTGTGGACGATGGAAACATTCACCGAAACGAAGAATTTTAAAACAAAATTTATCGTCAAAATGAAACAGGTAGAATTGTTACGAAACCAATGTTAATAGATGGAAGATCCACCGGGTCGAGATTTAATACCTTCGAAAACTGATAAAGTAGATGGTAGACTCAGTCGGTAACAGTTCCTGAATTTTGAACAGCGTTCCTGAATTTTTCCGAGACCATTTACATTTCGGACAAATTACGAAAACAGCACGATGCATTGCGCAGTTCAATGGTCTTCAATTTTTCAAAAATACAATCGGTTTTCGGGGGAATTGGCGATGGCGACTTAGTAATTGTAGTACCGGGCACTAGGTCGCTATTCGGGAATCACAGTAAATCGGGTGAAATCCGTCTTCCCAAATATTTCACCATCGACCTAACGTTGCAGTGAGGACAATCGTGTAACTTTCAAACTATACGAATTTGCATTTGTTTCAGCGCGCAACGTTGAGACCAACAAACTACATATCTGCAACTGCAGGACAGTTTGCAACGGTATGGGTTGACTCGGACGAAGATAGGAACCTCACGGCCTGCAAGTTGACGATGCCGCGGGTTCGTTTATATTTATTAAACTCTTCGTATTCGGATATCTGAACGCAAACGCATAGGGTAGTCTTGCATATTTCCACCACCTCGGAGAATGTTCTAGTTTTGCTCGTTTCACTTGTAGCGAAACGAAATAAATCTCTTGACTGAGACAATCGAAAATATGACCAAGATCGACGGATGTGGAGTTCGAGTGTTGCTCAGCGAAAATATGGACGCGGAATGGGAATTCACCGCCCATTTCGGAGATTACCTAATCAAGACTGCGGTACTGCAGATCAGAGTATCCCGTAAACAGGAATACGCCAAGGTAAGTGTGCTGTTGACATATTACTAAGACATGTTTTGTGCGATGCCTCTTGCTTCTCTAGGCCTAACCGACTATCATTATTACTACGGCAAATATTTATTTATAGAGCTGCAATTAAATCAAGCATCGAAAATATCGAAAGTTTTGAGTGATTTGCTTCAGGTCGATGTTTCTAGAGTTGGTTGCGACCAAAATTTAAAGTTTTTTTTAACGTTAAACCTCCAACTTCCATTGTTTAAAAAATCATGGCCATATCACCCCGACTTACCCTATAGAAGCACGATGTGGTATGCAATTTTTTTCAGAAAAAGTTTAAAGAGATGCAGTAGAAATTCAAATTCTCAATAAATCTTTCTCCTCAGATGAGACATGAACAGTTCAACATCGGAGAACGCGGATCATTACAAGTACCCGAATACGGTGTGAAACTTTGCCAATTCACGAGACCGGATGGCACGCAATTGTCCCCCATCCTGGGAGGGTGCGTTTACGACATTCCATCAGTCAATGCTTATCACCACGGCGTGTGGGAGGTTTCTTTCTCAAAATCAGATATGATGAAACGTGTGCATGTAAAGATCAACGTCACAGTTAACGGTATGAACAATATCTGGAAATTTCCGTCTTCAGAAAGGTTGAAGCAACTATCTCACGCCTGATGGCCGAACGTTGATTTCATTTGTCGATATCAATTGTGATCAAATGACAAATTTCAGATCCAAACTTTATGGAATTTTCATCGACATATGGAGTTGGAAATTCAGTGAATCTAATGTGCAAAAGTGGCACGAACGATTTGAAGTTTTGCACTTTTATTAGGCCGGACCAGGAGGTCATCAATGTGCCAGCCGGTATAGGAAACGAGAAGTATATTTCGCAAAAAAGATTAATCCAGCATATCGATGGTTTAACGCCAGAAGGGATATAAACTATGGTTATTCACAGCCTTGTACGCCCTCACAGAATTGAGCCATCGATTTGTTTTTTTATGACAACTTTGTAAAACATCGGTCAGCTTATTATTGGCATTCATTGTCAAAAGGTACTCGTATTACGGTCGAGGATACGAAGACAGATACTCGATGAATCGCAGATACAGCGAATGTGGTCTGACAATTCACAATCCGTCGAACGAAGATTTCGGTTTGTGGACTTGCCAGATGGGGCTTGATAAGGACATCCGAGGTGGAGTTATTAACGTCGAGAAAACTCGAGTGGCCAGGCGAGTTAGCAGAATCGCCAGTCCCAAAGTGTTCGTTAAGCGCGGCGATGATTTTACGGTAATCGGCAAAAAAGAAGAATTAATTAACACGCTTCAACAGCATTTGAATTTAATGCTAATCATTTGGCAATGTATTTTTCGTGTAGATTCGATGTTCGGCCGATACAGTATTGAACTATTGTTGGCTGACCGATCCGAGCGGATTGGTGTACAGTGTCTCGCCGACTGGAGGTTCCGGTGAAAGTCTCAAATACGATGGCAAAGGTTTCACTATGGGGGAATGCGGTGCGATTGTAAAAAATGCTAGCGACACTTATAACGGAGAGTGGACTTGCCATTTGGGCATCGAAAACGGGGCCGAGATTGAAGGCACCGTTTCCGTCAAAGTCACAGGTTCGCAGCGAAACTAATTTTAGTTATTGCCGAAAGGAAAAACAGCGACAAAAAAAATACCCTGCCACGCAACCAGCATTTTTTTTCGACGCCCATGTTTTTACACCGTTTTTCTCAGACCCGGCGCAAGCGAAACTGTTATGTGAATTATTAATTTTTGTAGACACGTACCTTATCGCGGTTGAAGAAACGGTCTACGCCGAAAGCACGCCAACGCTGTCTACTCGCACTTTCCGCGATGACGAAGGAACTCTTGAGTACTGCCGATGGGTTCGTCCGAACGGTCACGGTATCAATGAGGAGGACGCTTCGCGTTATCGCCTCAATAAAGGCATCCGCGAGTGCTCTTTAACCATTCTGAGTATGCATGCTTCTCTTGTTTTCTGCAACGATAAACAGATACAATTTACAAAGATACCGAAAATTTTTTATTAAATTTAACAAACTTTTATTGTTTTTATTTTTTTTTATATTCGATATCGAGCTTGGTATCGAAGCCCGGACAATATATTTCATACCATTTTTCTTCCAGGCCCCGCTAGCGACGACATTGGTCAATGGCGGTGCTTAGCTTCATTGACCGGAAATTCCGGCAAAGAAGAATGGTCCACAGTCGAACTGAGGTCGCCAGACCAAAACGATGGAGCGAGCATCGCGAGCATATTGTCAATCGTGCTTGGTAGCGGACTCCTTGTGATAACTCTGATCGGAGCTTTCTTCGCGGCGATGCATTTCTACAAAAAAAGAAACCCCAGATTAATCAAGACACCACCGCCGTATTGCCCCCAGGATTACGTCATTCCCCACGGTATTCAGACCGGTCCTCAACCCGTCATCGAAAGCAAAGATTACGTGTATTAAAAATTGTCTCGGTATCGCGTACACAAATGTGTCATAAGCTTTTTATTTTACCGTTCGACGCGATATCTATGATAGCAGCTCTTAATAATTCTTTCTCAGAAGTAAAAAGAAGAGGAACGAGTAGTAGTAAACAAAAATCCCGAATAGCAATGAATAATTAGCAATATGATAATATAAAAAAGACTCTTCTCCTGTGTGTCGAAGGTGATTTCCAAAAAATCACCGATACTTGCTTCACCCATTTTGCAATAAAATATCTCAATGCATACCACACTTTGTTTTTATAGAATTGCCATTTCTCCGACATTCCTCGTCTTATCAAATTAAAACAAAAAGATCAACAAACCATCATTCATACCTCGTTACGACTGCAGCGTCGATAACATGATATGGGTTGAAATAATGCGTTATCCGCTTAACGAACTCGAGCATACTTTTGGCCTTATCGAATTTTATTGGTAACGGCACACGAGTTGGTTAAGATAGGAAGACAATTTCATTTTGTTTCGCGTACGGATATATTTTCGACCTCGAGTAATCTCAAGCCGTGGACTCTTCCCGCTGGAACCGGCAACCCCCGGTCAGTTAATACCCATGGGGGTTATCGAATAATTGCTAGAGTAATCCCCCAGCTTCGCTTGAGTACTGGACGTGCTGTCACACATCGAAGGGTTTAATCCTTCGTTCAAATATGTGTTGCCGCTGCTGCTCCTGTCCCTTCGAATAGCACAGCGAGGAGGACGGTAGTACGTGCAAGGATCAGAGATACGAGGCTTCTATGGATATATCTATGTATGTATACGTTCTTCCGCCGGGATCCCGATGCAATTTCCGAGATGACCAGCTCTCAATCTACAATTCCATTGGCCCTTTGCTGGTCGCGTTTGCACCGAGCACGCAGATGCGCGTGCTGCTTCTAGTACGCTGGATCAACTCCACAGCTATTGGCTCTTCGAATTTACGCTCATAAGCCATCCACTGTATTAGTCCGGCCGATCACTGTCCCGATTATTGTTATTATTATAGTTACTATTATTATCGTTATCGTTATCATTATTATTATTATTATTATTATTATTATTGTTATTATTATTTCCCTTCCTGATAGAGGAAGCTACGTTTTCGTAAAAAAAAAACGTTTCGAGATTTGAATGTCAGAGTACTTAACATAGTCTAAAACGTCGAGAAATCTAATTTTCAGCTGGCATCCGGATGTATATGCATCGTTCGGTGCCATTTCCGTGAAGATTGAGGCACAATTGGAGATATTACACGATTCTGAATTTTTTGAAAATTCTCTGTGGTAGCTCTAACTTGCACGAATTTTGAGCTATCGTCCTAAAACTGCACACAAATATACTATTTTGATCAAAGACTTTTGGTATTGAATTAGGACAAAATCTATCGAATTGGTCAGATTTTATGGGATGTTGAGTTTTTTTTTTGAGGTTTTTGAAAAATTACTAAAAACGGTCTCATTCGAGTAATCATGGAGGTATCGATCTAAAATTTGACAAATGAATGGACTAACACTGTACAATGTTTTCGTATTAAATTTGCCGAAAATCGATCGAACCGTTTAGATTTTATAAGATTTTGAAATTTTTAAATATTTCAGAAATTGTTTATTCTACGTCCGACGAGAGTTTCTGCATCTAATATCGCCCCAGGAGTTAAAATAAGTTCGCGATCGTAATCAGTGGGGAAAGATACATTAGACATGGCTACAAAACTGCTAATATTGGATGATTAAAAAAATCTTTTTCTAAGACCCCGCATTGATTATTATTGTTATCATTATAATTGTAATAATAATCATTATTATTATATTGCTGTTATTGTTGTTCATGGCGTGCTGGAAATACGCTCGGGAAATCAGGACTCCGATGCCCTTATCCGTTATCCCTTCGTTCTCACGGTCAGGAGATCACGAGAGATGAGTTCTACGGTGACAATGAACCACGTGCCGATTCGAGGCATCGACACGATCGCACGTCTCGTCAAAGGTCCGTACGCCGTGAGAAACAGACGACGGGATCGAATCCAATCTGCGAGTGTCCGTTATCATAGGGCAATGTAAACAAGCAGCCATCGCGGTACTTCTGAATGAAAATTCATTCAATTCAATTCTCGGCCAGTAAAGTCAATATTAGCAATTTACGATTGTGGTATTCAATTTTCTATTGTACATTTTTTGTTTGCTTATTTTTTACTTATTTAACATGGAAAAGCGTGGGGTAGATGTTGGTAGGGGTGATTCGCGTGTGGCCTCAGTGGAGGAATTGCTAAGGACAACAAAGAACGCGAAGATGCGAATCGCGGCTTCAACTGATAATGGAGTAGCGAGAAGAAAAGACTTTGCGACCGGTATGAGAGCGGCGAGAGGGAGAGGAATTCCACGTGAATCGAAGAGAAGCGAAGGAGAAACAGAGATGGGAAAAAGTGAGAAAGGGGACGACACCGAGAGAGGCGGGTGAAATTCGCCCCGACTGATAACCGGAGCCGCGGGTTAATCCAGCGGGCCAGATGACTTCCCATTGCTTAGAGCAACGACTACGACCGTACAGCGAGTTAGAGATTGCGGGAGCAACGGAAAGGACGAAGGGGAGCACCGGCTGTGCGCGGGGTTTACCGCTGCTGCGACGACGACGACGACGACGGTCTGCCACGAGAAAAGAGCGAAAGATTGCCGCCGTTGCTGGAGCGCTAGTAATTTCGCCGGATTAATATTTAATATCCAGGACGAGGAAAGCGGACCAAGAGAGCGAGGGGACTCAATCCGACTGCGCTTTCTCTCCCTACACCGTCTGCGCATCAGCCTGTACTATCGCCCTTCCGCATTTCTCGTTCCGTTCCCTTGCTCATTTTCTCTTTGCGGAAAGTACTCCTCGCACCGCCGCAATTGTACGTCGTTTCTCCTTCTCGGATTTCCACAATGTAGCTCTACCGCATGATTATCTCTTTCCATTCGTTGCTTCACCTCGGTGTTTCGCCGCTTAATCGTGAACCACACCGCATCCGTTGTCCCCCCGAATTGCGATAGATGAATTTTCGGTGCGCACCCTCCGCCGTCGCAGACTCTTGACCCGAATCGACCTAGCATAGATTGAAGGATCTATACGGTGCGAGCGGGACCGAGAACATGTCGGCGTGGATTGCTGAGAAACAATCCCTTGACAATGACGACCGATTGCTTCGAGGATACCTGGCGATGATAAGCTCGCTTGACAATCGATAACCGATCGAACTATCTTGACAGTAAGAAAAGCTGTTGGCCTCGAAGCTCGACGTTGTTTGAATCGTTTCGCCTTTACGTGAAGCTCGCTGGACCACCTTGAGCGATTGTGCTGTAGTCGGCATCATTCATTGTTATTAGCCGGTATCGGTACGCAGATAGCAAACCGTAGCACTGTCAAACAAGTGCAATTGCTTGCCGCCAAGCTTTGCTGTTTCATTGCCATAAATATTCCTGTATTTCATAAAACCCAACCATAAAAATAAAAATTAAATTTTTTCGAAAATGGTTTCAAGGCTCAGATTCATTTAACCGTCGATATATATTTCTAGTATATGATACACAAATGGACTAGCACTAAGGATCATTCATATCATATTTTTATGAGAATCGATGGAAGCACTTAAATTTTATAAGAAATCGATTTTATTTAATTTCCGCGAAAATAACCATGACTCAAGTGAATAAATCCTCGTAGTGAGACGCAAAGCACAAGCAATCTTTGCTGACAATTTGCTGGCAATATGGTTCCAAGGATTTTCGACATCGACTCCTGGTAAAAACATAGGCATATTTGGACGCACATGACGCAATTGTGCCACCATCCTGTGCGAACATAAGCTGCCTAGATTCTGGCGGATTGTTGGCAAAATGCTATCTGGATAGCCGTTTACGCAATTTCCATGTCATCCTTCGTTCATCTTTCCTGGAAGACCGTTTATCGAAGGTTTATCCAGAATCAAGATCGTCTGTGTTGCCCAACCGCACACAGCGGCGCAAAATTGTAAACCAGCTACAGCGGTAGGACCATCGGTAAGCATGCTGTGTTGGGGAAGAGCTCATCGAGCGCTCGAATTGCCACAGTTCCAATTATCTAATTGAAAGTAACGGTTGGGAATAGCCCGCTACCCTCTCGTCTGCGCGGTATCGTCGTTCCCCCTCGTACCAACCCCTCCGGATGGCCCAACGGCGCCGAATGTAACGTCCGATAAATCGGTGTAGGTGGATAGTAGTGGTCGTCGTGGTGGTGGTGCGGTTGAACATGGGACTGCTACATAGTTACTGCACGGAGAGCCAGTCGAGTAGCCGAAGAGTCCGCACGCGTTCACGCGATCGGCAGTAGTTGCCGGGGAAGTTGCTTTTCGCGGGCGAGGGTTGAAATCGTCGGTACGACGAGGCACTCTCTCCACCGCTGGCTGCACCAGCCAATAACCGTTAAGGATTTCCATCTGCTTTGTTCCCAGCTGCAAGTATCGCGAGCGCTCAGCGAAGCTCCAATGAAGGCAGTAAACGTGGCCGGGCCAACGCCATTCCTATTCTACGTCTATGTATGGCCAAGATACGCCTGCGGACGTACCTTTGCGCATCCCAGCTAAGTGCCAGACACCCGCGCTTACCGGCATTGCGGCGATAGAATATACTCCTGAACTATACTTCTATGCTGGGCGAAAAGCTGCTTCACCTCCGATCCCGGAAACTGGACAATCCCAAGCGCTTACCGAGGGCCCCGCAGACTGCTATTCTAGCGGATCATAGCTTGCAAGCTGGGAACATCGACTGCCATAGTTTTGTTAAATTTTGTGAAGTTTAAGGTTGAAACGAAAGGTTGAAACTTTGACCTCGTTGGAGAGACGCAAGCCGAGCTCGTCTAGAGACGCTGCCGGTGCTGCCATCTCTATCGAGGTTTCCCGGCCAGTGCCTCTCTAGCCCACGCCTAGGATACGCTTACGGGCATAACTGGCATCGATCGACACAACGAATGCCTTTTTCTAACTAGGTACTGTCCAGTCCACGTCCAGTTTTCCTATGTAGGACGGACTGGCCATAGCCTAGACTTGGTCTAGGCAAACTCTGACATAGTTTCCGCGGGACGTAGTCGATTGTGGACATTGAGGTAAATATACACATTGTACGACATACATATAATATGTGCGGGCATACGTGGCGCACGGGCCTGGCCACTACGTGGAAGAGCAAATACGAGACTCTAGCTTTGCTGACGCGCGGTGTCCGCACTTCTAGCCGCAATTACATCGCGCCTGGCCGCATTGTGGTATATGTGGCGGGCCACCACGTGCCTTCGTCCTGATTCACGCGCCACTGCTGTACAATACGTTTACTACAATACTCTTCCATCTACCGTCCACACACGTGTCGGTGTGTTCCCCACTAACGCAGATTGATACAGAAAAGAGTGTTGGTTGCGTGCCGGTATGGCACGGTGTACCGCTCCGCACTCCGCAATGAGCGAGAATAAGGGTGCCCACCCTTTCACGACTCTTGCATTTCCCCCTTGTGCCGACTGCCCGTGCAGATCAGCGAGCTTCCTACTGCTTTTCACCCTTCCTGCAAGGGAAATACACTCGGGCACGAGAGTGTACTTTAGCCCTACACGAGTGTCTGCCAGTCCCGGACTGAACGCACTATTCCGAAGAGGAAGAAACCGAGTCGGGGTAAAAAGAAAGAAAAAAAAACAACTTCCGCAAAGTGGCGCGAGTTTAGACGGGGAATCTCGCTTGGCTGAACACAAATGCGCCCTCATATCGGGTGCGTGCTCGAGTTTTGTGATTTCAATTGAAACGCTTCGTAGTTTTTTATTGGAGTAGGTATATCGTGGCAGAGGATTTTGATACACGATACCCGAATTTAATAACCCCATGTGGTGAATACAAACCATCAAAATATTGCCGTGCGAGGCACCTGTTCTTGGAGTTGAAAAAGCACTTTGCCGCGGTGCGATTTGTTCGCGAAAATTGTTTCTACAAGGTGAACAGCATAGTTTGTCATGTATGGGGGAAAAAATCATTGGTCGGGACGAATAAGCCATTTACAACTATTGCTCATTACTCTCGTGTGTTAACGCTGTCGTATTCTCGGCACGATGTCTGCAGTACGGTACTAAATACTCTCTTAATTACAAGCTATTAGCGTAGTACCAGCTACTACGTGAATCGTACTCTGTTCTTATTTACGGTCTGACGACTCGGGCACGGATGGCAATTCTGTATTGTTCAAAATGATGGGCTTCGCTTCGACATTGTTCCAGAGCCTTGCGACATGCAGAGTGTGAGAAGAAAACTTTACCCTTCTCTCCCCCATTATAATTATCTTTACTGCTGCTTTCTCGTAATTCTCGTACGGCTTTCTCAAGCTCCGAAGTCTTGTCCCGTGGAAACCAACCAACACCATCAACTTCCATTGGTACAACTCCCATTGGTGCGATTTCCATCATCCCGCTAGGCCCTCCTTGCCTACGCCGTTTCTGCTTTTGGTGTACGCACGCTAACGAAGTATAGTCCGTAGTTTGATATAAATACCTCGCGTGAATAGCCAGCCACTCCTCCCGGAATGAAATAATCAGTCGAGCATATTATTTTTGTCTGAAAAGTGCATAAATGGATGGCAGGGGGGGGGGGGGGTTACAATCAGCAATGCCGTGTACAGAGGAGGTCTGCGCTCGGCCACTGGCCGATCGCCACTTTACTCGAGGGCTCGTACAATAATGGTCGAACTCCCTCTCGGCAATTGCTAAAAATACGTACGCAGAACTACCCTCGATTCTCGACGAAGCGTGAATACGACCGAGCGGAATTGGTGGGCTCGTCTATCGTCCGGCCGCGATCGATTCACCCGATTGGACTTTCCGAGTTCCTACAATGTATAACACGCCGATGGGGGAGGGGGCATCCCGCGATGTCGTACAATCTCCCCAGACGTTTTTGATCGAACGATGGTCAGATACAGAATATTCCATAGGCCCCGCTCTATAGCCGAAACATGCATATCAAAAAAAAGATATAAAAGGAAAATTGTTTCCTATTCCGCTCGGGTCGTCGTTTTCTGATATCGGAGATCGGGGATAAATAGATGAAGTAGCAAAAAAAAGTCCGAGTACAGCGTATTGGACTACACGCGGTATAATAGCGAGAAGGCGCGAGCTGGAGGAGCACATGTTGCAGAGAATGAATGGTTCCTCGATGTTTTTGTCCGATGCACACCCTTGTTTTTTTCTATCTCGTGACACGACAGCACCCTCGTAATATCCTTGGATATAATGTATATCGACATCTCGGCCTGTCCGATCTCTCTTCCTAATCGCATCTTGATTTACGGCAGCGAAACTGGATGGGTGGGTCGAGTCATACGTGTGTGTATGCGTGGATGTCGTGTCCTCTTAGACACAGGCTACGTCAGACCACTTTGAAACCACGAAAACTTATTGACTGCGCAATTTTTGCAATAAACTGACGCGATAAAAGTATCAGTTAAAAATATCATTTCTACTCGGGCTTTTGTCAACAATTTTGTGTCATTTTTATTTTTCATCATATAAGGGCAACCAATGGCTCAAGAAATTGCAGTTCAGTTTTCATTTTTTTTTTTCTCTATCGCAAGTATGGCAAGGATTTTTTAAGAGATGGAAAGAAAAGAAACTAAGAAGCGAATGTACGGAGGGGAAAACGGTGCGTCGAGAGGGTTCGGATCCCGAAAATCCGAGGGATACCAGTCCCCGCAAGGGTGGGCTCGGTAATGCGGGGTCGCTGTTTTGGCGTCACACTGCTGCTTTTGCTGTTTGTAAATCGCGACGGCGGTAAGACACCCGAGACACGCCTACTCCATCTGCGCAGGCTAATCCTGGTTTGATCCCTCTCGCGTAAAACTGAGTCTCGAAATAATTCAATAACAACGTTAGTATAAGGGAAACGAGCTGCTTCCCTCGATCCTTTCGATATGTAGCGCGTGTAGCCGTGGAAGGAGCGAAAGCGAGACAGCCCGGCAGGGCGGATCGGGAATTCGCGTGTTCACTGTATACGCGCACGGAGTGTATATGCGAAGGGTGAATTAGTGCCCCGTCCGTCCCTCGAGAGCGTCCCAGATTAGATGGATCTGATGCTAATGCCTGGCCCGACTAATTTCCGCGATCAATGAACAACGCCGTTCAGTGTAGCGAGGAAAATCCGTGGCCCTGGGATAAGGTATCGTGCGCTTATTCCGAGCTTATCAGCGCTTTCGTATCATATGGGCACATGATACGAAAGCAGTGATAGGTTCGGCGTATTCTACGGTCAACAGTAAAAAAAAAATGGCTCGGAAAAAATAAAAATAAATTTCCCAAGCACGCACCGTAAAAAACAAATTCGTGTGAAATGTAACGAAAAGTTGTATATTAAACTTGGATATCAAATTTCATGTACAATCGTGATGAAAACATTAATTTACGGAATATTAAAAACTTTAGAAAGACTTTGTTTTCAATAGTTTAGTTCAATTTTTCTATAAAAGTACGCTAATTCCAATAATTTACTTCAATTTCACTGTAAAAGTATATTAATTTTTGATCGCAATCATACATTAAAGTTAATGTACCAGTTTTCGCATAAAAATGTTCAGTTCTTTATATTGAGTATACAATATTTGTTAAGAGTGCATACACCACTCAGGACATCGCGAAAATTAGGTAGTGATTCACCGAGCCATCTGAGGGATACGATGTTCTGACGAATTCCTTTACCGTTTAAGAAATAATTCCCTTATGTCCTCCCATAGCTGGAATTTTGCTTAACGATTATAACAAACGATTTAAAACCGGTTGAAACATCCCGACGACAAAACGGTAGCAAGCACGATCCCTCGAAAAACAAAAACCATGATTGACGTCAAAAGATTAAATTTCCAAGACTGTTTCGTAAATAATATATCCCACTATGCAGAGCGCTGTGTGTCAAAGTTAGGTACGGAAGCCATTGAATATTTATTATCCGCGCGCGGAAGCACGCTGTACGTGCACAATACAGTGTACCGTGCTTCTTTTTTCTCTCATTTTTTTTCTTCTTCCCCCTCAATAGACCAGACGAAGCGTTGCCGGGTTTTGACGTCGTGACGAGAGCGAACAGTCGACACAGTCGGTTTTTTTTTTATATATCTTGCGGGACTATTTTGTTTCGCGAGAATGCGAACAGCCGCGGAATCGGGAGCACAGAATCCGTTCGAGCATACGCTTGACAGGGCGCACGTAGCGAAGCGCGCCCTGCCAGATTAGGTCGCCGCCAGACAGCATAGAGCACTGCGCACACGGGTCTCTCTAGCACTTCGGATTCCCGACGTTCCAAGCGTCGCGCCCACGCTCCCGGAGGCTTCTGCACTCGCGGCAGTGGCGATAGTCTTGTTAGTCACGCTGCGCCCTAGGATGTACACGGTATCTCGCACTCCCGTAAGCTTATTATAGGACATATCTCAATGTATTCCGAGCGCAGAGCATCAACGCCAGAAGCTCTCGGGCTCGCTCCAAATTTCATTCGAGGCGGATCAGCCTTTACACGTGCAGACCTCCGGCCATGTACGTGAGCTACAACATACACGCCTATTTCTTATCTACGCGTCCGTACGTCCGACCTATCGTTGCGAATGAGCAATCGTACTGTACAGAATTTCCCACTGGCTGCATACATAGAATCCCATATTTGAAACAATGCGTACTACGAATTGTATTCGTCTTGCCACTGCTGCAAGGGGCTTGGGCCAAAATCGTGACGTTTAAGGTAGTCCGAGCGTTACGTCCCCACCAAACGTGAGTTTCAGACAAAATTTCGAACACTTCCCGATGGAATAAAATTTTGAATAAAAATCAAGTATATGGGAGGTGCTGCAAAGATTGTTTTTGTGAAATATCATATATAATTGTAAAACAATCTTTGGCGCACCTCCCAAATACTTGATTTTCTTCAGATTTCTATCACATCGAGAAGTGTTCGAAATTTTCTCTGAAACTCACGTTTGGCGGGTCTGTACCGCTCGAACTATGTACCTTAAACACTGGGCGCGCACTGTTGTGACCGAGCGAATTAACGAGCGATTAATCAATTTATTTATTTATAAAAAAAATAAAATAAAATACTAATTGACGATTTTTTTTCTTAGTCTATAAGTAGCATAAAAGATAATTAGATTTTCTGAAAAAAATATATATATGTATATATAAATATATTCAATATCAGAAACGGAGGCTCGCATTTGTTCAGGCCGATCGCGAAATACGTCTTTAAAATTTGATAGACCGGCTGTCACACCGAATGACAGATGATACGAAGCCGCTTGCTCGGAGCACCGATTCTATATGTTGCGGTACACACACTAAAAATAGTGTATATAAGATATATATGAGTACATACACTACTAAAGTGAATTGGGTATTAGAAGGAAAGGAATGCCAAGGCGCGCGGTTCGGTCAATCCCACCTCGGGCGACCTCGCGCGCTATTAATTACTCGGGGCCTTCCATCCGACGTTCTCGGTGGGAGTCGTTAATTAATTTTTTTTTCTTAATCTTTTCATTCTTTTTATTCTTCAACCCCGCTGTATAACGTACAGAGGAACATTGGAAATTTTAGCGTGCAACTTACTACGAGTCGATGTAGCTGATGTATGTGAAGTAGTTGTATATATTTATATATATATATACACATGTATCCACCTATAGGAGACCACGGGGCCCAGAGAGACGAAGCTTAACCGTGAAGCGACGAGCACTACCTGCCCGAGGATGCCGTGCTTGCCACGGGGCAACCCGGAGATTCTGGGATGGATATTAGGTTGAGGTAATTACAGCCATTAGTCCGCACATACATCAATTATCGATGACACGATGACACGGGACTGATCGCTTCGGGGCGTACGTCCCTTTCCGATGGGAATGCACGATGGATATCCTCGAGACCGGTCGAAAGACATTGGTACACCGTCTGATAACCAATAACGCGTTAAGCCATGCGCAAAGTGAATATAACATGATTTTTGTTTTAAAAAAGGCTTAACTTTTTCTGACTTTTGTTAACTATAGGTTTGTGAAGTCCATCGATGCTTTTTGTAGGGAGGGCGTAGCAACAATCTTAAGGCCGAAATTACCGTTCATGATACAGACAGACAAACGTAGGTTTTATTTAATGCACAGGCGCTCACACCAGCGCAAATTCCGCGAATCTATAATTTGCGAAAAAATATATTAATGAACAGGAAATCGTATTTCGGGAGAATGGCCGCTTTCGAGCCTGACAGGCTACGCTTCTCGTAATTCGTCGAAAAATGCGTAGCTATACTTTAGTCTATATTCGCTCACTAGCATTATCCTAACGTTCTCGCTCGTTTTCCACGCA
Source organism: Stenichneumon culpator (assembly GCA_964017025.1). Taxonomy (NCBI): domain Eukaryota; kingdom Metazoa; phylum Arthropoda; class Insecta; order Hymenoptera; family Ichneumonidae; genus Stenichneumon; species Stenichneumon culpator. The sequence goes on from OZ024772.1 coordinate 11,256,258, forward strand.
CACACTCGATCTCGCTCATACCGTTTTACGCTAACACTTTGGTGTAGAATATTTAAACAAAATGAATTGTGACGAATATCGAAATTAATGTGGAGAGTACACACTTTTCTCCAACTACCTTAAGCCTTTGAAGTGACCTTTTTATATCTCAACTATCTTGTCCGCAGCACGGAATCTTTCAGAATGCAATAAAAAAAATTCCAAACGAATTTAAGGAAATTAAAAAAAGGGGTCTCGTACTTGCCGGAATGGTTATGGGCGATCGTAGCGGCAGGAGGACATTATGGTTTGCCGGAACGAGACGACTATTTGATGTCCCGATCATCGGCGTATCTATCTAACGGACTTGTTCGTCACGCTTCCTTTGGTCGACAAAATTGGTAGTTCCTAGGTTCCAGGTTCATTTTTATTTATTTTTATTTTTATGAGGAACGTAATTCAATGCCTGTTCCAGCGTTGCGCGGAGTGTTTCCGCCGGTATTAGAGTTTCCGAGGCGATAACGTCGCGTTCCAAAACCTGAGACCCGTAATTAAGACTTAAACTGGCCCTGGGCGTATTTTCAGCCCGAGCGGACGCTTCGGATATCTTATCGCGGAAATGCTTCTTCGCCGCCGTTGCGACTTAGGTCTGCTCCGACCTGCTCGTTTCTTCCTTATTTCCGTTCGAGTACGTCCCGAAAAAAAAACATCAAAAAGAAAAAAATCAGTCGTTCGCTCGAAAGTGGATACACTCCACGTAGAAGCCGGTGTCTGTCGCGATAAGGACGGAAGACTCTAGTCGAGAGCTAACGTAAGGTGCTGCTGCACTCGACTCGCCGCACCTTATCGGTCGGAGTGATTGCGACGAGGGCCTCGTTTGCGATAGTGATTAATCGAAAATTATTCGTCCTCAGTTAAAAACGAAAATCTCTCAATTTCGAGAATGTTTTCTTCGAACAGAACATCCAATTTTTTATTTGCAAATGAAAAAAATTTATTTCTGATATTTTTTATTTATTTATATTTATTTATTTATTTGCAAATGATTTTTTAAACAATGTGAGGTTATTGATTTAAACAATGCAATGGAAGGTTTAACGTTAAGTTAACATTACGTTTCAAGTTATTACGGGTGGCCATATCAGCCTTGTAGTCATTTCACCCTGACTTACCCGTATATATAAATATCTAAATATATACATATTTTGTTATCTATATCGAAGTTGTAAAAACCTATTTTTTCGTCTCCAACCACACTAGCTAGATGTGCCTTCCGATTTGCTTCGAGCTAACAGGAGGATACCTCTACTTTCCGGTAGTTTGCTTTCGGTCAATGGGCATTGGCTCCGGGAGGTAGAGAGAGAGAGGAAGAGAGAGAGCTGTAAAAAAGCATCAATAGCATCAAGATGGCAGATGCTGCGAGCGCACGTCCCATCAGGTGCGTCTCGTGCTCGAACGAGCAGGGAAGACGAGGCCTGTGTGTGCGCGCTTTCGCCGGGTGCGCCACGAGTGTTCCTCGAGGCCTCCAAGAGCAGCTCTTCGCAGCTATACCGACGTTTCAGGTTCAACCGTGCGCGATTAATTCACTGCGCGATATGAGATGGGTTCGTTATTTTGATAGCCCACTGCTCGCTTACGCGACCGCGAACCCAACATTGCATTGCTCCTGCCCTGTGAACCAGCTTATCCGTCCCGCTCACACCGGCACTTTCCTCTCTGTGTGTTCGGTCCAGCTGGTGTGTATGCACCCGCGTGTATAACAAGTCCCGAGCTGGGAATCAAAGCCACGCTGCGGCTGAGACGCCGGAACACGCGCCTATCTCGCGGACAAAGCCCGTCCGTACACATAGAGCACTACGGGTTTGCTGTCCGCAAGGACGGTGAGAAGATGCATGCGAGCAGTCGGGCCCTCTCGCAAAGGGAAGGCCGACGCCGCCCCCGACGCGCTACGCTTAGTCGTTATTTCGAGCATGTAATGCAAGCTAACCGTCCACCCAACAGAAACGCTAGAACGTTACCGAGCGGAAGGCCGCTACCAGATATTCTCAACCCATGGGGGTAAATAGTTCCGTATCGTGAAGTTGACCGAATCACCGTCGAATCCCGATTGCAAGCGAAAAGAAAATTATTGGTTCGATGATCGTACAGGGTACACGGGTTTTTCTTTTCACGTGAGACGTAAAAAGAAATATTGAAAAGAATATAATCTTTCAAACATACTTTGAGTATTCAGCCTATCAACAATATTTTCGATCGCGGCCAATGATTTTGTAAAAAAAATGTCTAACTAATCTGTATGAGACTGAAAAATTAATTCGATCGGCGAATTTGTTTACGATACGCTGCAGGAACAATGGAGGCTCTACGGTGCTATAGACTAAGTCGGTAACTCCGACGAAAATGGCGTCGGTCGGCTTCGGCGTGTGGACACTGTAAATACGCGGGTAGATTTATTTCCCACGTGCAATGTAGTATCGCCAGTACGCAGTATGAATAGAGGCGCATCGTGCCGATATAGCGCATCGTTTCGACGGTATATTATCCCCGCTATATCATATATGAAAAGACGTTTCCGCGCTGCCGAGCATAAGCAAGGAAGCTCATGGCGGCGAGGTAGGTCGATTGTTCCGTTCAATAATACATCGGCCAAAATATTGTGGTTACTCACCTTTCAGTGGCCAGTGGCAGGGACCCCGAAAAGGATAGTCGGCCGATCCCTCGATAATAAACCGCAAGATTCTTTGTGGATTTGATGAACTGGCGCTCCTGCATGGATTTCTCAGACATAATTTTCAATGTGAAGGAAAGACGCACGTCCTTTCGGCGGTTTGTCTTGGCGTTTCGCGCTATGAAGACTGATATGAGATGTTGCCGTTCCTCCCGGCTTCAGACGTGTACACTAAGTGCCTCGGTTTGTTTCGGATATGAGATGAAGAATGAAATTTATATGTTTAGTTCGAAAAATGTACATGACTGCTTAAAAGAAATTTATTGAACTTAATTACGCGTCGATTCAACGTAACAGCAAACCGTCCGAGACACTACTGAAGAGACGAGGTGCCGTGGGCGGGGGAGGCGCGTTAATACGTGATTGGCTGCGAGGGGGCCACTTTGCAATTTCCACGGAAAAACCGTTGTAATGAACAAAGCAATAATGGAAACATAATCATTTTTAGAGTTGTACAAAAACTGTTTTCGTAATGTTTAAATTAAGATTACGAACAAAATTTGGAAATATATATTCTCATACGGCTTACGAATTATTTGCGAACAATTGCGAATTTGCGAATAAAAGAAAACGATTAACTGACCGTCCTCAAACTGCCGAAGTCAAATACACGGGTAGCTTCTCTGTTCTGTAAATAAACAATGGGGATCAAGTAGTAAACTAAAAATTATATATTTTCAGAGGCTTCGAAAGAAAAGAATCGATTGCTTGTGTCTAAATCGAATTGAACGGTGGCTTGTCCATTTCTTTTCTAAAATGTTGACAAATTCGTTCAAATTTGGGATATTTTGCTTCCTCATAGAGGAAGCTATGTTTTTTTAAAAATCAAACTCCTATTATTTACCGGCAATTGCGAAAATGATAGCTTGTTAGCGTTTTCGTCTACAATAGATACAAAAATTGCATGTTTATTATGATAATCCACATACTGTACAATAGATGATTATTTTCAAAAAAAATAAAATAAAAATAAAAAGATGTAAAGTTAAAATACTCTCGTGATCGATGCAGCAACGCTTGAATCCAATATATACAATTACAAAAAAAAATACATATCAATTATCGCCACTACCCGATTGAAGCTTCATCGATTCCCGAACGGTGTCGCTGACTTTTGTGTCAACCGGATTCTCGGTCGAATCCGATTTATTCATCGATGTCGAATCTCCACTGGCTAGATCGCTATTCGTTATTATTTTCACTGGGCTTATTTTTTTCTTCTTATCACTATCGTCTTGTTTACTTCTTTTATGTTCATCGCTAGATCGGTTCGAGCCACAGGAATCCGAATCCCCCACTGCAGGCGAATCATTCGATTGGTCCGATCTTTCGGCACCGGAATTCATCGTTATAGCCAGATTATGCGATCCCTCTAGTCTTGTTGTTGCGCCGCCGCCGAAATCTGGATAGTGTACGTTGACCGTTATCTGAAACACACATAATAGGTAAGAAAAGAAAAAAAATGCATACCAAATGAATATCAAACACATTTAGCATATGATAGTTTACGAAGCAATGTTTCAAGTACATTTGGAATATTTTCAATCGTCCTTCGGTCGATCTTACTCGCGTGACTGGCTTCCGACCGACGAGGTCCTTGCAAGGAGAAAAAGGAGAATGGCCCACAACCAAGATTTACAGATCCTCCAAGGAGAAGAATTACTGAGACTATTACAGCTGGAACGATGCCGATGCAAATGGTTATCTGAATAGGCACACTAATGAACCACGGCAAATTCACTGAAAACAATATCTCTCGTATTAATAGTCGAAGAAATATACAAATTATGGCTCAGATAAAAAATAAAAATAAATTATCTTACTCGTGATGTCTTCCAGAAAAGTCGCGATAGCTTTACCGCTCACTACGAATACTTCGAAACTCATGTTCGCGAGCATATGGGTCAGTGCTTGTCCCGGTGTAACTTGCAGATCAGGATTTTTCATAACTGCTTGATAATACTTTTCGCAGTCGTCGGCTGTAATAAAAATCGAAATTAGAGTTGCACAGTATATTAAGAGGACGTAGATGGTAAAATTGTGAGGTACGAACGATCAACGAGGTAAGTATCGTAAAAATTAACCCGGCGGATACATCGGTTGCGTTACGGTTAAAAGAATCTTGCATTGCCATACTCACTGTAAAAGTAAGCACGAATTCTATCGGTCCAACCCATTGTATCAGGTCGACATTGAGACGGTACTTCCGTGTTCTTAACTTGCAATACAACGTGTTTTATTCTTTCCTCCTGTGAAGGAACAGAGAGCATGTTAAATACGCGAGAAATGAACGGATTCGTGCCGAAAGATTAAACTTACGTACCTCTATGAGTTTCCACCAAGTGATAAAGAAACTCACGATCAGTATAAGTGGAATACACATACTTAAAATCTTCAAAAAATTCCATTTTACCTTCCTCAATTGCCAATATAAATACAAAACTGTCAAGACACCGATGACGATTTCTTTCTAGAATAAAAAAGAAAAAATAACAAAAAACTTTGAGATAGATGCACACTCCGAAACGAATGTAATACAATTTATCGTGTTGCTCACATGATAGTATATGTGATACGTGAATGCAGTGGTGAAAGATTGCATCCACAACACAGTCTCATAGACCCTATTAAAATCTGGCGCTTTCAGAACGCTGTTCAGAATAGGATCGACTTCCCTGAGCGACAATTTTCCAGCACCAAAGTTTTTGAGTGCTTCGAACTCAGACTCCGAAGCCTCCAAGTCTATACGTCCTACGTATGTGGAGTCTTCTTTCTGCAAATAAAAATAAAAGTTTAGCTCTTTTCTCAATTAAAAATTGTATGAAGCGGTTTGAAAAAAAAAGTCTGTTCAACTACCTCTAGAATTTTTGCAAAAATTCAGAAAAAAGTACATTGAATCATTTGACAAAACAAATTTACAGTTACAGTTAAATTTACAGTTAAATATTGAGCACTCTTCAGGCATAATACAAATCAATTAACTACATAGCTATATTGGAGAGCAGAATGGACCACCGGGGCAAAAAGGACCATTTTCACACTTTTTTTTATGGAAATAAAAAAAAAGAAATTTTGTTCCAAATTGAAGATATTAGTCCATCTTGTACCACGGTTCAGTTTACCCTGTTATACCTAATTCGATTACCTTAAAACTCGCTCTGTTCAGTATCATGCTAACGAGTCTTCGTGACAGTTTCTCATCAGGAATGTCAGTGTCAGATGAGATTTTCCACGCTTTACATCTGTTGAGTTCATCCACGCAAGGGAGTACATTGGAGGCTGCGTATTCATTGCTGTAAAAGTTACATATAATGGGTTTTGTGAGAAAACAATGTTTGTCTCTTTTTTTTTATCCGCGAGATACGAGAGCCACGTACTTTCTACCATCTTCAGAGTCGATGTGAGGCGAAGATTCCTTATTTGTAATCGTGTCATAGTAAAACGAATGGGGATCCACGTATTCCCTGTTCGACCTGCAAACATAGACGCGAACAAAATTATTATTATTTCGTCGACTACGCGAAAATCGTCGCGAATACTGTCAGTTTTCAAAAAAAAGTACAAGATCGTTGAACGAACAACGGCTTTTTTTAAGGTAAAATATGACGATAAAAAAACTTGCCAAATTGCCGAAGAATCGAAGTAATCAGCGTCCACTCCGCAGACGATTACGACGCATAATTTCGCCAGTATAAAACATAATTTTCGGTCTATAAACATCTTTCACTGTTCGCTGTAGTCACGCTGTATAACGTCACGCAACCCGTTTCGGCGATGACATATATTCTTGGAGTGTTCGACACACATCAGCATTTACTGTTCGCGGGAATGCCCGGCTTATTTACGGTTTAATATATTTGCCACTTTGCCTCGAACCTGTCGAAGGCCGGTGATTCTGATACTGTGTATTTATTGTGTATTGTTCGGTCCCGCTTTGATAATCTGAATGGTAAACCGATAAGCCGGTTAAGAGCGCGGTAACAGCTGACGATAGCTCTTACTGCTTTGGCAGACCACCTCCATATCACCGTTTCTACACACGTTGCGTTGATTGGTGGACGCTCGATTCTAGACCTCTCCATTGGCGGAGCCAAGCATGTGTAGAATCAGTTTGTGGAGGAATGGTGCGCTGCTGTTACCTGCACTTTCTGCACTATCGTACCCTTTTGCAATATATAGTAATAGAAAATCATGAGGAATACGAAATAGTGCGGAAAAGTGTAAGCAACAGAAACATGGTGAATATTTCTAACGGAGGATTTACACGCAAGCGGCTGGCGACTGGTGGCTGAACGTGAAACGCGCCCGTAAATCCCGAGTCGCAGCCGGATTCGTTGCCGCGTACAGTGGAAAGTCCCCTTTCCAGGAGACAAGAGATACAAAACATCAGATCCTGTGTTTACACTATTATAAAAGTGAATAAAAGTTAAATGGATTAACGTTATTTACAGCAATATTGTTCGACGTTGTTCGAAGCCAAGACGACACGAGCGGTGAATAGTAATTTCATGGGCGATGGGATTTAATCGGTAAACGTTCGAATTCTAACCTACGCGTGAGTGTTCCAATAACTAATACAAATATAAACATTGCATACAAGAATATTGTTCGACTTTGTGAGAAGCCAAGACGATACGAGCGGCGAATAAGAATTTCATGGACGATGGGACTTAATCGGTAAACGTTTGAACTCTAACCTACGCGTGAGTTTTCCTATTATCGATACAAATATAAACATTCTATACATGTATTGTTCGGTTCAACGAAGGACTTTTGCTGTCCTTGCCGAGACAATGAGGAACATATCGAAGATTGATATTTAGTTTTCCTCGATCTACGAAACACTCGTTCGCTACCCGAGCAACAAAAGCATTCCGCGTGCATCGGCAAAGTCACCGCGACGAGTGCTTGCAAAAGTCTTCGTTATGAATCCTGAAAAAGCGCCGGAAACGGCGGGTTCAGCTGTGGCCGGAGCGCCGACGGCCGTTCCGCAAATTTCACCCGACTTGGAACCTCTGCGGATCTCTCACCTGAAACCGTCCCTGACGCTACAGGATCTTCAACTGGCCGCTCGTCAGGATCTCTATCACAAGTTCATAATATTCGGGGCCGGAAGCTTCGAGAAGGAAGACATTCTCGACGCCATGATAGCGATGTGCGAACCGGAAGTAATATTGCCGATAATGCACAGAATCGAGGAGCCCGACAAATTAACGTTTCTCGCGAAATTGGGTGTTCCCGTGCTCGAGCATCTTGTGAAGCTAGGCATGCGGGTAAAGATGCCCGACGGTCGAACGTTGGGCATCGACATCGTTCTTGGTTTCATCGTCGTCAACGAGCTGCAAATTCACCCTCAGAGGGTCATTAGCCATGTTCTCCATTTGCGTTGGGAGAACATGAAAAAAATTCTCAACCTCAACAATTTTCAAGCTGACAAAGCTCTGACTACGATATACTGTCCGATATCCTCGCCGAGTTTTTTCCTGTTCGTCATAAGATGTTGCAGAATGACAATGGCTCGCGACAACAAGCTCTCGATCCGCGAGCTCAGACTGCGCGGCAACGGTATAACTGGCATCGTGCCGTTCGAGAAATTCTTCAACTATCATCTGACGAAGATCGATCTGAGAAACAACAAGATCGACGATATAAATAATCTACGTTACTTCACCGATTTCAAAGTAACTGAATTGTGGCTCGACGGTAATCCGTTGTGCACGCGATACACGACAACCGAGGATTACATAAGATCGGTCAAGAACGTGTTTCCTCATCTACAGCGACTGGATGGTGTGCTGATCGGCGTCGAGCAGAAGTACATTCCGGTAGTGCTGCCGAATTATCTCGGCGACGCCACGCGGCTCGGACTGGTCAAACAATTCGTCAGACATTTTTTTACGTTTTACGATCAGGACGACAGGATCGTGCTGAACGGCCTCTACGACAGCGACGCTTTCTTCTCGACCACTCTTGGACCAATCACGAACGCAAATCACAATCAGATGACCAAAGCTTTCGCGACCAACAGAAATTTATTGAAATTCGTCGATTACGCTAAGTGTCACGAATTTCTCTTGCGCGGTCCGGAAAGGATAATCGCGGCTCTGAGACGTCAACCGCCCACTCATCATGATTACCGAAATTTCAACATCGACATCATTCATCACGGTAGCGAGCACTTGGTTCTCGGGGTGCAAGGATTTTTCTGCTACAAGGAATTCCCGATGGCTCCGCTGTTCTTCAATAGAACCTTCGTCTTAGTCGAGGGCGAGGACAACGAGTACTGCATCGTCAATGACCAGTACCACATTCAGAGCGAAACGCCGGGCATGAAGGGTCTTGACAGCGGCGACATGAAGCTCGCGGCCATCGTCGCGAGGAAGATCGAGCCTAACGTATTCAGTGCCTCGGAGAAGAATCAACTGTTGGGATTTCTCCGCGGGCGAACCACGATGAACGAGGAATATTGCCGACGATATTTGGAGAATTCTAAGTGGGACATACGCGCGGCTCTGAGCGCCTTCACGAAGGCTTACACCGTCAACGACGTTCCACCTGAGGCGTTCAGAGAAACAATCTACTCCTGACCGACGGAGGAATATTGGCCGTTCACTTAGACACAAAGTGATAGAAATCGCGAACGCCACTGCGACGAACGAGGAATTCGATGGATGTTATGTAGATTCTGATCGGAATATTCGCTGAATCACGAGTTCACGAGGAAGGGGAATCCCAGGTAGCACAAAAAAATTAGTTATCAAAAAGTCATCTCATTGAGTTACGTATGTCCGTCTGGACGGTATCCGAAAATTACCAACCATCCAAAAAATATTCTCTTGGACGTACCATAGCTTATAGTTACCACCCGGACGGACTTATTTAATTCATTTTGATCACCGTTTCATACCAGATATATTTTTGCTACCTGGGATATTATCGGTTCACTCGACAGGTCACGTTTTGATACATTTTTCAAAAACCAGTTCATTTTTTTTGGACATAAAATTCCGTTGGTGTCCCTTCGTTTATGAGCAGATCAAAATGTTTTCGCGAAAGTCTACACCACTGCCAAGGACTATGCACTTTCAAGACTTTAATGACTAATTGACAAACGTGCATTGAACAATTCTTTTTTTATCTTGTATTTGTAAAATCCTATGAATTTTTCATAAGAAAACGACTTATTTTCTTCTTTTGTACATACAAATTAGATGTAACGTAATTACAATAAAGATATTTTAGTTTATAAAAATCTTTCTTCACTCTCCAGATACCTCACCTTCTCGACGATGAATTCACGATAAACTATAAGATCTTACACATTATTTTATCCACGTTGCCTCAACAGCCTTGCTGCGTATTCAACAGCGCGATACTCTTGTTGATGTGGGGAATCGTATTCACGTTTGAATTTACACCCAATTCGAAAACTTTTTGCATAAGTGGCAACGCGTGCTCTGTAACAAAGAAATTTTCACATATTAATTAATATTGCATCGTGTTTAACCCTTCACGTACGGAAGCCTCGCGCCGAGCGAGAGACCACGCAAGGCGGAGTCTACGCAACCTTGTCAGTCTCATAAATTTCGAATAACAATAACACACTATATATTGACGATAAAAACATTGTCTTACATAAATATAATATCGTGAACATTATTCTTCAAAGAGTACTGTTCCGAATTTTTGATGACATCGATATTTTTTTAGATATAGCGATTTTTATACCGCGGGATATAAGCACTTGCTGTGTAAGGATGCCAGCAAAATCGTCCGGAATAGAGGTCCTCAGTCAGCGAGAATCCCGTACGAGAAGCGTTAATGACAATTCCCTGTTACGTAGATCGACTCGTTACCTTGCATGCAAAGGAGTATTTCGGGCAATCGATCCAGAGCCGACATGAGAACGTCCGATCTTGGGCTGTCGAGACATCTCTGGAAGGCGGACAGTATATTCAAATTTGGCGCCGGGCGATGCTTTAGGGCTCTTGCCAAAAGATTGTGAGCCAGACTCCTTATGTTCCCCTGTGGCGACACCAGCAACTCTGCTATGCTGTCGATGACGAATTCCAGCACCGATGGTCTTCTCGAAGAGAGATGCTCGATTTCTTGAAGAGCCGCGTAAACCTCTGTAACGAGCATTGCACTGTTAGCCGATTGATACACTATCGCAAGGAACATACAAAATAACGAAAGTAATAAACGAAAGATAAAAAAAATTAAAGATTTCTATACCTTCGCCGTGGATCTGACTGAGCGTCGCAATCAACGTAGACCAGTGTTGCGGGAAACTCGGTTCCGAGTTAGTCGGAGGCGCACCGGTTACGAAAATCTCTTCACCGTTGTTTCCCTCCCTCGGTCCAGGAATTCCCGCGACGAGAGCTCGCAGACTAGCCAGTCCCGGATAAAGGCACTGTATCTCGCTGAAATGTTATATTTGCAATATTTTGATCAGTTTTATTACTATTGTGCACCAGCGTTATTGGTCGCCCAGTTCCTCCCGCATTAAGGTGATGTGACACACCGCCGCCGGTAACAAAAACTGTACTGAATGCTGTTTTGAGACCGCTATCTGCCGACGAAAAAAAAAAATTTGTCTTTTCCTAGGGAATCGGCAAACGCAGAGAAAGACAATTTTCTTTTTTCTCGGTGGTCGGCGTTCTCAAAACGGCATACAGTGCAGTTTTGGTTACCAACTGGGCGCGAGGCAAGTGGGCGAGGGTTTATACCACCTTACCTTAAACGATAGCTTATATTAAAAATAAATACACATTTTTTATTACATAGCTGTTTGGGCGATGGTTTGGACCATTATGTACAAATCCGTAATAATTCAATAAATAAGTAAAGCAATGAGGGCTGCAGGACTCCGGTCGATGGCCCATTGACAATATATATATGTATATATGTACATATTAATGTGTAAATGTATAAATGTTGTATATAATCGTTATTATTGTCAATAAACCCAAACTTACTTCTACTAAGTACATAAAATACATACCGGAGTACGTGAACGTGCTTGTGCAAATATTTCAGAGCTGGCTGAGCGTCGTGAGAAACGTAGGCTTGCAGCAGAGCCACAAATCTGTTCAACAACGGTGTCAAGTCTTTGCCAGGTGAATAATTCTGTGAATCAAGCATTGGAAAATTAACAGGTTTCTCCGTGAATTCCATGGCATTGCTATGATATTATGCTATACCTGAAAGCATTGGAAATAGTTCGCCAAAGTGTCCTCGAGAGCTGTTCTGTGCTCTTCGTTGAACAAGTGCGGTTGCAAAAGTTCCAGCAGTCCCATTACTTGAATGAAAAGATTCAAATGATTGCCGGAACGAAAGTCACAGAAGTCCAGGTAGGAGCGTCCCATGAGCGACGAGGCGAGCATGGGAAGTTGTCGTAAAACCAGTATCGGATGCACCGCTGCCATTTTTCGTGCGCAAAGCTCGAAATCTTGTGATTTACTGATCCACGATTTTTGTCGCGGCGTTGCTGCCAGAGCCGTCAGCAGAGAGTGGCTCATGCAGTCCAGCGTTGAACCTGTCCAATCCGTGATCTTTGCACCGGCAACGAATTTTTTCGTTTCAGTCTGATCGAGATAACAGATCACCTTCGGGATCTTCATGTAGAGGTGAAGAAGAAACTGATGGGCCATATCAGACTGGGCACTGGTAAAGAAATACGTGAGTTCGTTCGTATATTTTAAGAATGAAAAAGATTTTGAAGGTGGGTTGAACAACATTTTTGTGCTCACTTTTCAGCCCCCGCTATGACAATAATAATTCGAATTGGCATTACCTATCGTCGTTGTTTATCATTAGCTCCGCCAGGTACTCAACGACGCTGGCCGTTCGGTGTTCCTCGGTAGAAACACAGTGTAAAAGTAGATCCAGTCTCGTCTCCATCTGAGTGAGTGCGGCATTTCTGCCTTGTCGATCGTTCACGATTACTGCCTCGGCAACAACGTAAGCAACGAGTGTCAAAAGTTGCCTCTCCGACAGGAGCAATATGTTCTCGGGTACATAGTGTTTAGGCGTGAATTTATCCCGACCTTGCCAGAGCTTTGGATTACAGGTCAACGCCCATAAAAAGTCCAGTACAGCAGTCGGATCGTATCTACGGTCAAGACAATATCGTGAGTTTTTATCAGTTACATACAAATTTTCTGTCTAACACAGCATTTCTCATCAACCGAAAAACCTAATGTTCAAAAATCCTTCAATGCCGCACATAGGTCAGATAGATTTTCGAGATTTTAGATTGTAAGATTGTTTTTTAATGTAAAACAATGTTAATTAATGTAAAAAAAATGGCTCGGCTGACGAAAAACCCATTACAAATCGACGTATCTTAAAAGTACGTACCCGTCGTCACATTTGTCCAACAAGTGTCCAACGCACTTGTGCAGCGTTGCCCAACTGGCCCTATGAGTCAGCAGTGTTAACAAGTAAGGTCTGCAAGCGTGAGAATTTACGATACTCTCGTCGATCTTCACGTGAACCTTAGTTTTCCCAAACAAAAGTATCATCTGAAGATTCGGACATGTTCCAATGAGTTCAGGCTCAACTGAGGCGAGCCAGTCGATGAGCAGTCCCGTTCTCGGTTTGATGAGTCCCTCGTTACTGTCCGAGACCAAAAGTTTTGCCATTGCCTCGACGAGAGCGTCGTTTTTCTGCTGCTTCAGGCATACGTCCAGCAACATTCGTCCGACACCCTCCAAATTCAGCGGATCGGTATTCTCCAGAATATTGCCAGGTTCGCGATTCTTTGTGATCATTACGATCTCGTTGCGTCTCGAGCCCGTCGCAAGTTGTACGCTAGCGAAATCTCGAAGAATCGACAGTATCGGCGCTTTAACCTCGCCGATCAGCGTTATAAGATTCAGGCACATATTTCTCGCTAGTTCGACGATTTGACCCGACGTCGAGGGTTTCTTCAACGGCAATAGTATGACCCTCATCAGCGTGCAAGAGAATTGTGGCATGTGGACGAGAGATGCGAGAAATTGTTTGACCTGCATCGAACTCAGTACGCTGCATATGTGCTGAATCGCGAGTACAACCGCGCCGCTCTCCTTCGACGATTTTTGAAGATCCTTCGCCAATGTTTTGTGCAATCTTCTGTAAGCGTCGATCTTCAGATTCATCGGTATAGTTTCGATGAAAAGTCTATTGATTAGATGCGGCACGTCCGTTTGTACAGGGCACTGTATTACCGAGTGTTTCTGCACCATAGCGCTCTGGGGCAACGGTTCCTGGAGATTTACCGTCTCCTGAATATTCTCGTCGGGCAATTGAGGCTCGAGCAGTTGAAGCACGTCGACAAATACCAAGCCACCGGTTGCTCCCCGTCTGTGCTGAACCTTTACCAGCTGGGCCATGTAGATCTTGTCGAGTACGGCCGTGCCGACAGAACCGGGATCTATCTGCACGGCGATGTCGAGGGTGTGCAAGAGTTTGCTCATCGACAGAACCGGGATGCCGAAGCTTTGAATGAAGAGAACGAGCTGCTGCGGCTCGAGATCCTTCAAGGCAGCGTCGACGAGACGAGGAACGTTGCTTCTTATCATTCGAAGCTTCAGCCAGTCGGGTATGAGGAGGGCCTCCTCGCTCGTGTCGACGAGAAAGGCTTTTGGCGGTTCGGCGTTTTCCGGAAACCACGTTTCCAACAGCTCGTTGAATAATCCTTGATCGTCCAACACGTCGTAAGTGAGCAGAATGATCATCGCGTGAACGACGAGTATGTGCATCGTGCACTCCTCGCCGGTGCTCCACTGAACCAATATCTGATCCTGACTCTCGGACCACGTGTAACCTTCTCCTCGGGGAGCTCGAGCTTTTTCTAGATAGTTGCAGAATATCGTTTTAAAGGCGTTCAGCGTTTGCTTCGCTTGGGCACTATCGTTGTCCGGCTCGGGAAGTATTGCCGCTGTTATCGTGCTACGCTCAACGACGAGCTGAGATATCTCGTTGGCGAGGTCCGTCAATTCCGGAAGGTCGTCTTCTTGGGTGTGCTCGGCGAGGTACGCAATGTAGCCACGCACGAGATCGGGACTGTTCTCGACTTGACAAGCGCCCCGAAGGGCCGTCGAGACGAGCGAGCGTACCTCGAGGAAATGAGGGATCGAAGGCAGTTTCTTCAAAAGCCATATTTCTCTGCAACGATCAACAAATAAAGTTAGATCTTTTTTTTCGAATAAGTTCTAGGCAAGCAATCATGTCGACATAGTTTATCAGGATCGGATGATAAATTGGATTCGAAGGGGCCCCGGCAATCTTTAAAGAGCGGAAGAGAGGATTTTGCACTATGTCTAGATAAAAACTTGGGAACTTCCATATCTCTACATCAATGTATTGATTCTAATTTTTATGAGTAATTCCATTGAATGTTATATTAAATTCTAGAGACAATTTATACATGTAAAAGGGCATTGCCCGTTCATTAATAAATTAATAGGTAAATGAATAAATAAATAAAATTACTTGTCATTGTCTCCGTCGACGTCCATACTGTCGTCCTCCAGTGGAATGGATCCGAGAACGAGCTTCAGCCCCGTGATCGCCTGAAGCCGACTTCCGCTCTCCTGACTGCTCAGTCTTCGCAAAAAATACTCCAATACTTCGTAAGCGTGCTGCTGATCCTCGTCCGGATCGGTGAGCAGGGTCTGTAGATGAGCCAGCAACTGTTGCTGTCTCGGTTGTTTGTCGACAGCCTGGGCCGTCGTCGATAGAAGAAATTCGCAGAGGCACTGAACCGGAAGTTGACTCAGAGAGCCCTCGCTGTTCTGTACGAGATCAGCTAGCCAGGGCATGCTCTGCGACGAGCTTTGCTGCTGTCTCTGTATTATATCGAGCAAGAAGTCGGGTTTTCTCGAACGGCACAGCAAATGTCCGAGGCGATGGGACGAGTTCAGACACTGTATCTGCTCGAGTACGGCGGGCGGTGGTCTTCGAGCTATACCCGTCGGATCCATCGTTATCAGCTGCGACAGCAAGAGACTGTTCTGCTCGGATATTTGCATCCTCGTCGAAGCCGCTGCGAGATGAGACTCGTACTCCAGTATCTCCTGCTTCTCCAGCGCCTCGACTTGCAATTCTTTGGCCCTCTCCTGCTTGATAACTTCCGGCAGAGCCATCGTCGGCGGAGGATACGAGAAGTGATTCGTTATACACATCTCCATGAGAGTTCGCAAAATCGGATATCTTGTCCAAGCGTGAGCTCCGATACTGCCAGGATTGTGTGCCGCAAGGGTCAGCAGCATTATCCAACCTTTCCAGTACAAATTCGAAATCGCCAGAGTCGGTGGTACATAGCCGGCGGGGATATTTATCGAACCCGGTGGCTGATAAACACAAAGATTGAATATCAACTCGATGAGGTCCATCTTATCCGCCTGGAGAGTCGGAAACGACTCTGTCGAGTTTACGGCTGCTCGTCGAATGAGTTGATCGACGACGTCCAACGTCTCCGAGTGCGTGATACCGTTCTCCTTGGAAAATCCTATGAGAAGCAGTCGCAGGAGTGTCGTCTGCAGGAGCGGAACTTCGGTCGCGAGACGCATGAAGAATGCTCTGTCGGACTCGGCGGGCCAATTATCCAATTTGTGATACTGCTCGGCCGACTCAAGAAGCATTATTTTGTGCAACGCGTGAAGCAGCTCGTTTCTACCGACACCGTATATCTGCAACGAGGCAGTTTGCAGCCAGGATATAGCCTCGTATTGTATCGTCGAGACTAGATTTTGAAACTGATGCAAAACACCGACGTCCTTCTTGTCGCCGCGCTGTATCGACAGGGCGACTTCCTTCACCTGCGGACTTATACCGAGAAACATGCAGAGACAGAGAAGATCAGCGACGGACATGAAGACACGCTCTTTGAACTCGAAACCGATCAGCTGCTGAGTTATCTCTTGACGCTCGGTCATCAGTGTGCGCGCCAGTGTGATGAGATTTATGTCGTGTCTGCAGACCCGCACGATTTCGCGGAGCAAAGCTCGCAACGGTCGGAGATAGTCGTCGCGATTCATCAATAGATCTTGGAAAATTTCCGCCAGAAGCCTCGCCGCCAGTTCCGGCGAGTTTTGAAACATAACGGCCAACATCGGCATGTTGTTTGGATTTCTAGCGTTCGACAGTTCGTTGTATATCGTGTGCTTCAGTATAGTCGACAAGTTTTCCGGATGAAGACCTATGAGCTCTTTCACACCGTTCAGGTACAAATTTATCACCGCTTTTGTCTTCAGTCTTATCTTCACCAATTGACTGATTACCTCGACGTCGCGTTGCGTGTGCGATGTGCAGTTGTAGCATATGTAACAAAGTAACTCCTGAGCCGGTTTCATAAGTTTCGGATTGTGAAGCCACATCTCGAGGCGAGGAACGGCGATGTTACGAATCTCGACGAAACCGCAGGCGGAGGACATTAAACGCAAAAAATTTCTCGTTATCGATTCTGGTTGGCGACGATTGAGTTGTTCCTTTATTGCTTCGAGAACTATGTTCTCGACACTGTCGATACAGTGGGCGTAACGTGGCGATATCGTGAACTCGGATTTGTCCTTTTCGCCGGAAAATTGTATCGTCGACGTGCCCGAATCCTCGTCCTCCATTACCGAGGGGCTGTGACAGTCGCGGGGAGTCAGTACCGATAACTCCGGTTGGATGACACTCTTCGGCGGATGACGCGTGTTGAAACCCGTCAGTATGTTGTCGGTGAAGCCTTTGCACTCCTCGTGATCGACCCAAACTCGCTCGCCCAACGCATCGTCGATGTAGAGCTGTTGATTTAATAGTTTTTGTTTTCATTCTAATAATTAATTTTTACAACTTTACGCATTGATTATTTTCATACGAAAAATGTATGTTTAAATGTGGAAAAAATTTCGCAAATTCACGTGAGCTTTTTTACTTTCTGAGCTTTAAGAAAAAAAAAACGTGGAGAAAATTCATAATTACCCTGACGAATATCTCTGGCCAATTTTTTTTGTCGTGAAAGCCGCGCATCAGCAAGTTGGCTGCGAGTACGGGCACCAGTGGATTACCCTTGCTCTTGAAATTGTGCGCCTGATCGCGTTTCAGCAAGGACGATAGAGCGTGCAATATACAATCGTTCGAGAATATCGACGGGCGTATTTTCGCGAGATACATCAATCCCATGTATATCAGCGTGTCGGGCTTCCATCGCTGATTCTTCAGTGTCCTTATAGCTCCGCATATTACTCCGATGACTTTGTCACCTTCGTCGTTATCGCTTGCTTCCAAAACCGCCGGCACCAAATCAGCGGGGTCCGTATCTATCGCTACAACTTCCCACGCCTCGGCACTGGACATAGGGGGACGCGGGTGTGGCGTGTGCGTGGCGAGCTTTGGTTTCTTCTGAGGAATCATAGACTGCAGAGAACCTGCGGGTGCCTCTTTCTTACGATCCGAGCCTGAAATTGGTAAAATCGATTTACATTGTAATCTGAAAAATATTCTCTCTCGTATTCATAATGTTTCAAAAAATGTGTACGGCGTAATTGTGCTAATCATTTTTAAGCTTTTATTTTTTGTATAGCAGAGTCAAAAATGCATTGCAAATTTAATATTCTTGGGGTATTCATTTACTATACACATTAGTTTTTCTAATATTAATAACGTTTAAAAAATAGTAACAAATTGGTTTTAAAAAGACATTTAATTTCCATATATATACGGTAAAAAAAAATGGATAAGTTTGTTGATTTCTAAAGAGTCAAATATCTTTTAATGAATGGCGTCAAACATATTCTCGGCCAAAGTAAAATGAGTAAGTACAGGGAGGAGGCAGTAATGAACTGTTATAAAATCAGCAAACAATGTTTTCAAATTATTTTTCAAGTTCGTTAAATTTTATCAAGACGAAACATTACTCGATGCGGACGTTGACGAAACAGTTGGCTTGCCATGAATGACTCCGGGTCTCTTAGATTCCGAGCTGTCGCTTCTCGAACTCTTTGCGCCCAAAGCGAACAGATCCGGCGGATGCTGAGCGATCTTGCTCTTGGCTCCTCTGCCAATTCCAACTTTACTGCGATCCATCGTGGCACAAGTGTCGCAGCAACGATAATCAAATTCTGAAATCTAAAAAATATTTATTTTTTTTGTTTTCTTCTACGAAATCCCAGTCACGAGCGCGATAAACAATGAATTTTCCTTGCATTTACATGTTTAACCTCCAATTGTACTCGTAAATGTTTTCATCCATGCAGGCTGGTGAAAAAGCATCACATCCGCTCGTATTCCCAACATATTGATACAAATTGATCGAATTGACAATACTGTTTCAGTAGGCAATCGTCTAATTTACAGATGTAGTATTCGCTGTTTGTGTACAGAGAAAAATCAAGTATTCTCGGCGCACTGTCAATAACCGTACTACACCGCCGACCCGAGGGCAGCAACTGATGTACTGATCACAACGCGCCAATCGGGCCCGCTTTGTAAAAATGTTAGAGCGGCTAAACATATATAGGTGAACGAAATCAAAACCTCCATCATGACCAACGCCAGCCAACGTAAGGTCTCTAGTACACTACGTCTCCCAAATTGGTAGCGCCAAATGAGAAGATGTTGCGGTAAAGAGCGATTTCCATATTAATTCATGGTGTTGCATGCATATCGCGCTAAGGAAGAAATATAGTATATACCTTTTATTATTATAATAAACAAATACCGTCGGTCACACAAACGTGAGACCGACAACATTCGTAATCAACATTTTGGCGTGATTACTACTCTAGAGCACGGTCTCCAGAGTCTATAGTTCTACTGATCATTGCGAACCAATAAGGCGCGCGTTGTTAAAATGTTGGAACACATTTAATTGGGCGCGTTTCCATATGCGTTGCAAGTTGGCAGTGTCAACTGTACCGTATAAAGTTATCGAATGCCGCTATTAGGCTTCAAATAACCGGTAAAATAACAGCAGTTACTAACGCTGTTTTAGGGGTGACCATTTTAATAACTACCTTACTGAATAGTTTTCAATTTTTGCCGACTCCCATTTAACAACGAGAAAATACGCGAAATTTGTTTGACAAAATAAGTAGTATATTTAATCGAGTGCAACATTGGAACTACACTATGACTGGTAGATGAAACTTGCCCGATTAAATTATTGATAAATACATAAAAACAGTATAAAACATCGAACCGATTTGCGACAATCGAGGTTAGGAGTTGTCTCCTTCGCAGCTGACAGTCGAAATTCGCCGTGAGAATGTCGGTTGTCGAGGATAAATGTGAAACAAAACAGGATAATGAGGGAAAGAACACAGCGACGATTGTCTGCACATTTTGTCCATCGAAGATACTCAATCGCGGAACCGCGACGCTGGCGAATCAAGAGGTCGGTTCTACATTATTTTTATATTTATATTACTTTAAGTGTTTGTATCCTGATAACGTTTATTACTTCTCCCAGTTTCCTCTGCCACACATGCGGCGCAAAGAGGAGGGCGAGGCCGACGAGCGAGAAGCCATCTCCGAATACTGGCTAGTGGAGGATGTCTATACATTCGAAAATATACTTGTTTCAAAGACTGCGGATAACGTCAAGTATTTAGCTTGCGCTGACTGCGAGAGGGGCCCGATAGGGTGGCACGATATTGCCAGCAAGAAATCATATATCGCTCTCTCCAGAGTGAAGCACGCATGATGAACACAGATTGTTCGTTGACTACGAGTAAGCAAATACGAGAACGGTTTGGCGAGATCAGATACGAGGTTTTCATCGCTCCGGTACAAACGAGCACAAACTATTTTTCACGTGTCTATCAAATATCTAGCGTCGCCTAATTTAATGGAGCAACTTTAACATAATTTAACGAATTTGCACTATTTGTACGAAGAAATAAAAGTAAAATTATTGCCTAGAAAATCTAAATATAATTAAGTTAATCTCATAGCATCCTTTAGACCAAGGTCCCACGGAAGTGAATGTCCGTTTTCCTGACACTGGCTTGATTTTGCTGAACCGCATTCATCATTTTTTAAATACAACAACTTTATGGAAACACCCAACAAAGCTTTTGAATTTTTGCTTCCTCATAAAGGAAACTTTGTTATGGTGAAAAATCAAATTTCGAGATTTTAATGAAAACGTGTTCAGAATATTCCAAATGATGAAAAATCACGTTAGAAAAAATGGCCAGATGTATGTGTATGGGTGCATGTGTGTGTGTGTGTGAATCAGACCTGAAAAACTTCAACCGCTATAACTCGACCGATCAAGGTGAAATTACAAACATAGCATGTGTGGTCAATAGTCAATATTTCTGCAAAATTTCATCCAAAAATGTTTAGTGGTTTTTTTTGTATGCCATTTTTAATTTCTTCAAAAATGTCTATATGCACTCTAGCTCTTACAATTTGCCAGTTATGTGGCTAAAAATGCGTACACAGATGGAATATGATCGCCCGATGAACCCATTAAAGTTTTGAGAGAATCAATCTAACTGTTTAAATTTTATGTCATGTTGAATTTGTTAATTTCTTGAAAAATTAGTACTGTACTTTCGACGCAATTTTCCTCATTAAATATTTTTTTGTTTACATTTTTTAATAACTACTACAAGCAGTATTGCTTACGGTAGTTCTATTTATATGTAGTAACTACGTGTGCAGTAACTACTGCAATGTCAGTATCAATTGCCGAATCTTTAGTAGTTACTACCGGGCGCCTGGAAGTTCTTTTCGGTAAGGGATGACTTGCGGAATTATTAAAAAGTTCTCGTTTTCGAATTTTTAACAAAATTATAAACATCATATATGTAAATTGAAAAACAGTCGCAAAACGAAAAAACCAAAATAAGACACGTGCTTGGTTTTGTGTGGGATATTACTAAACTCGGTATCGAAAAAACAGTCTTCTTTTGTCTAGAGCTTGCATAAAAACGCAAAAATTAACGCTCCCGGGTGGGCTCGAACCACCAACCTTTCGGTTAACAGCCGAACGCGCTAGCCAATTGCGCCACGGAAGCTTTCATATGTTGGAGTAAAAGCGTGTCTCCGATAAGCCGTTCCTCGGGCTTCGAATAACTGATAAGAAATTTCTTATCAGTTCGATAACAAAATCGTATTTCTCGTATTTTTCGATAAGCAATTTATATCGTGTGACGAAAGTAATATTGTTATGTTGAGAAATCTCATAGCGAGAACTTGAACCAACGTCCGGTACACTGGTTCGTTGGATATCGTTGGATATAGTATCAGCTGCTTGCAACAGAGTGCGCCACTATGTTAGTAAACGGTTTGGCATTGCAGTTTTTAGGAAATTGTAGAATTGTAGATAATTTTTCCATCCATCATAAAAAAATTATTTGCCAAGTTTGCAAACCCCGAGGGTCTTTTGTTTTCAACAAACCATCTCACGATATTCATCTAAAAGTATTAATTTAGCCAAAGATTCATAAAATCACCAAATCGGAGTAACTGGTCCTTTGTCAGCCCTCACCCAAAAGACCTACTGGAAATTGCTGAAAAATACTATCGGGAGTATCTAGTAGGTAACTACTAATGAACTACTGAACTACTACGCAGTGGTAAATTGTCCGATTGCTGTAAACTACTGGAAATGTGGAGTAGTTAACTACTGCACTTCCAATAGTTCACTATTGAGTATTGCTTGTAGTTTTCAGTAGTTCACTAGTCGTCAGTATGGTTCGTGGTTTTCAGTAGTTCTACTTATAAGTAGTAATTACTAATGCTGGAATTACTGCGTTCTCATTAATAACTACTGACTGTTGAGGAGTAACTACTGCGAAGTAGTAACTACATGTGCAATAACTACTGCAATGCCAGTAGTAACGCTGAACCTCTAGTAGTCACTACTGGACTCCTAGTAGTTCTTTTCGGTGAGGGAAAGCTTATGCATTGATCGAGTGAAGAGTTCTCAAACTTGCATCTGGTCGCCAAGGTCGCGATGCGTCAAAGCGGCACAAGTGTCGCGCAAGGCCATTAGGAAGACAACGAGCGGATAATTTAATCGTTTCAGCCGATTCGTCAAATAAGTCCAGACCAGACATTCGATATTCGATAACAGTTTTATCGCAGACCTAACGGTTCGGTGCAAAGGCTATCCATGAGTCAATGTCGCGGGTCGCATGACTCGTTGCATGTGCAAGACAACACAAGCCACAGCGAAACCGAGATAAATCTGAGACGTCTTTGTCGTCGATGATACAACGTTGGCTCGTCGTTATGGGCAAAAATTCGATGGAATAATACTCCCTCCCATTCTCTCGAAGAGGACTCACGAAAAGTCTCACAATTTCTTTTAGATATTCAGTTAACGATACGGTGGTGCTAAGGGGGGTCCATTATGCTATACACAGTCCCAAGGTCTAAGCAGATCGATTAAAAGACCAATTTGCATTTAAGCGTAACTAACTTAATGCGGGCCACAGATGCATTTATGCAAAGTCCCGTATCCGTGCGCGCCTTACAAATAGTCATTTCACCCAGTGTCCTCGTCCTCCTCGTGCGTTCTACGGACAGTATTTCGGGGTCAGGGAAAAGGCTGCCCCACCTTTTCGCATTACCATCACAAATTGGGTGCGAATGGTTGGATTGTGCTAATGTATGTCTATTTTACGTACATATAGAAAAATTATTATTTTTCAACTGTTAATTTATATTCTCATTTTTGTTCAACCAATATCGAATTAACAACCGATGATTAACGAATATCACTTGAAATATGTGAATCTTTTCTTTTTTTTTCACCACATGCACATAGGTCTTGGTCCGAGCGATTTTGCAAAGAAGCAAACGAATGAAAGTGACGAGTGAGTGAGTGGACTCACTCCTGGCGGTTCTCGCATGTCCGCATGACCTTAAATTAAGACACCACTACAGAGGAGTGGCGAGAGGTGTCGATAATGAATCTCCCTGGAGTTAATTAGCCCCGGAGGTGAGGCCGATAGGTGGTTCGTCGTGGCATACCGATACCGAGCTCACGGGTACCAGAGCTGCGCTGCTGCCGCTGCTGCTGCTACTACTGATGCTGCAGTGTGCTCTGTACAGCGTGCAGCAGTGCGCTCCGCGCGAGCTCGACTATCGAGAGAGACCAAAGCCTAACTGAAACGTCACGCCACTTGTTACTCGTTAGTGTGCACGATGCCATCTTTACTGCTGGCCACTCAGTAGCAGGCCAGGGAGTACAGAAGCCGGGGCACATCGATGCCAGAATGGCGTGTGTAATTAACAATGCCCCTACGGCTGTGTATGCATCACCCATTCCTGCCTGGACTATACAAAACTAGTTCGACTGAAACGTTCTCTCATGCTTCCGTTTCGAAAGACTCTCAACCATAATTATTAAAATCGAGACTGTTTAAGGCTAAATGCACCCATAAACGTGTCAATGAACACTCGCGAATCGCGTGCTTCGCGAGAAGCCTAAAAGTATCGCATCCATTGAAGATCGCAGGGCGTGTGTGAAAATTGTAAAACGATATTTCTAATTTCCGACATTTATTTCGCTAATTTCTGATACATCGCTCTATTGCAAAAATATTCCCGTCAGTATTCGGATCAGTCGCAGTTCTTGTGTACCTCCGAGTGACTGTTGTCCAACTCAATCTGTGTCATTCACAGAGATTAGGAAGAATGAATCACGTACCTCGGACTTTATGCCCTGAGATGAATCGTCGAAGATTAATAAAGTTTAATCAAAAGTTCCGAGCGTTGTCGTTAACGTTGACCGGACGTTGGACGCCGCAGATACTCTAAAGTACCAGTGGGTATGGGTCTGGCGCGAGGACTTCCATTACGCTGGGCGGTGGTCCCTCGTTATATCCGGGACAGGCAGGTCCGCGGCCGCGCATCTGATAGTACGAGGATTTATGGCGACCCTGATGGTTCATTTAGTGGTGACATCGGGAACCGGGGCTGCTGCTACTGCTGGTGCAACGGTGATGGTCGTGTCGCGCAGCCGGTAGCACCAGCACCAGCACCAGCAGCGCACATAGGCGACGAGTCGCTTCGGCATCACGGTCATACGGAAATACCTTGTTAAAAAGAAGATGGGTGGCCACGCGAATTGCTGCCGGCCACCATAACCGTGACGGAATTTAACAACACACCACGATTGCCGGAGAACGAGAGATAGTTGCATAGATAGGAAGAAGAAAAAAAAAGCTGAAAAAAAAATGAAGAGACGATAAAGATGGAAAGAGAGGAAGCGACGAAAAGAGGAACTAGAAGAGACCGTGAAGTCGTAGCTGCGGTTTTACGTGGCGGGTCAGGGGTCGCTCGGAAACGACGTCATCATCATACGGTATACGCGTACGGTACACTGCTCGAAAGCACGAAAAATCAGAGGCATTTTTTTAAAGGTCTGAAGGCACAAGTTTTTTTTTTTTTGTAAATCAATAATATCGATTTCACGAGTAATCCATACTTGTGTCGTCAAACATCTCCGATACATCGTTGTACTGTACGCACTACTGTAGGCTCTATGTCCTGATTTTTTAGCCTAGCGTCGAGACTTCTCTTCGAAATATTGTATCTTGAACTCGAGTTTGAACTCCGCAATGAACCCTAACTAATTTTTTCTAGATTTTCGATAACTTTTGTTTTAATTTATTGGTAGGTGACAAATCGGAAATTTTACAATCTTCTCGGCTCGTTGGAACTTTCTTCCTCGAGCACTGTATTAATGTAACGTGGTACGATCTTCAACCAGTCATGCGAACGCGCGGCTAACTATCATCTAATACATAAAGGTGAGCATTATGCCCCGCGGATGTGAGTATACGGTCCACTCGATAAATACCCTACATCTATGTGTGCAGCGACGAGCGGCGCAATGTTACGGAAGAGATTCGCACGGTGTACATACACACGCAGATACGCAGCTTTTGCCATCGCTCGATATGTAAAAGTGAACCGAGAGTTTATGCTTTCACCGTGCTGCGAATCATCAAATAGATAAGTGATTGCCATGATTACGCTCACGGCGCCCGTTACTCCGTTAAATTCTCTCCCGATTCCGCCAGCTTTCGTAGTTATGATAGCCTACCTTTCGTTTATTTTCTCGTTAATATCATCGGTACATTCGACGGTTGTTCTCGTTAAAAAAAGATTTTCGTATCATCCTTATCTACTGTTATCGCCGCGGACCACCGACTACGAGATTGGAAAGTGCGATTTACCGAGCTCAAAACGTACCACGAGGTAGTCATCAAACGTTTATCCATAAAATCCGTGAATTTTTCGTTTTTCTCGCCCTAAACGGACCACGAGTATCGAATGATCTCGAAGATCGTTAAACTGCTCGGTCTATACGAGGAGAGATCGAGTACGCGAATGGGCGGCAAGTTTGCACGTACATCTTCGCACCGCAAGTGCGTGGGGCCGAGATACTTTTCGCTCGTAAAAGTACGATTGGTACTTATGCATTCGCAGGACTCGAGATCATCCGCGGAGTCACGAGACGGCCCGGATTCCTATTTTCCGCCATCCTTCGTCAAGCTAATAGAGGAGACCGGGGCCAGCTGACACATCTTGTGTCAAGAAATGGAATTAATCACCGGAGTTGGGATTTGTCTATTATTAAAAAAAAGTTTTAGTGGGACGTTTAAGTAAAAAATATTCTCCATGAGGTATTCGGGAAGTGTCCTCAAAAATCGCAATGGACCCTATTGGGACTTGGAATAATCAGGATTTGGAAAGCGGTTCTTAAGGTCCAATTTTAAGATTTTAGTTTGAACCTAAAATTGATCTTAAAATTAAACTTAAGATCGTGG
Source organism: Stenichneumon culpator (assembly GCA_964017025.1). NCBI lineage: Eukaryota > Metazoa > Arthropoda > Insecta > Hymenoptera > Ichneumonidae > Stenichneumon > Stenichneumon culpator. Next base: position 11,282,736 of record OZ024772.1, read on the forward strand.
TTTGGTCCGAAACTCATTACGTGCTTAAGATCTATCGTAAGTTGAACTTAAAATGAAACTTAAGCACGAAATCAAGTTCGATCTTAAAGTCGAATTTAAAATAGGTCTTAAGCACGCGATGAAGTTCGCGCCAAACTTCAATCTTAAGTTAAAAATAACGTCTTAAAATTCGACGCTCAGAGGACTTTTGTGCAATCTCCTAAAACTGCTAAAGACGTTTCACGTCCAATATTAGTGAGTACACGCAAGTGTACTCACTAACCTACCTTTTCTTTTCTCACTACCTTTTCTTGGCAGGCAGATAAAGGCCATCTTGCTATCTTTATCGAAGAAAACATTGATTTGTTACGTAACGTCTTCCGTATTAATGGATCACTCGTCAGAAACAAAAAGGGACATTGACACTGTATAAAAACTACACCATGTGTTAAATGACCCCGGCCTGTCCCGTCTGCTCTATAAACCACAATATTCTCGAATTGCTCTACGCTCTTACCACTCTAGGACCTCACTTTCCATTAGCTTATCGTGATAACCAGTTATAAAATGAAGGCACACATTTTTTTTCGGATCCTCGAAGCCCGTTTCGTACTTTGTAAGTCGCTGGCAATAAACTCGTTACAGAGATAATATAACTTTGTGCGAAATTGGATCCCAGTGAAATAACTAGGCTTTAATACCGGGTTGTCAGAGGGGCCTCTAAAAAGACGGCGAGAGTGCATAACACATGGATGCATTCCGTATTATGTATAAATATATATGTATATATATACGTAGTTACCTGGCTATAACTCGAGCTCGCCGAGACTCTCGCCGCTTCTCTTAACGCCCATATAATTCATTAATATGAGTGCCCCGGCTAATTGATATCATGCAATAGCCGAGCGACCACGCGCGTTACAACGATCATAAACGAGAGCGTGGGATAGACGGTGAAAGAACGTTAGCACCACTCTCGATCCTGAAGACTCTCCGACTGATCCGTTGATGACTGTTGGTCTTACTTTCCGAGAGGTCCGGAGAGCTGTCGATCTGTCGATCTTCTCGGGCATTAACAAACTCCGGTCTCGCTGCTCGGTTTGGAAATAGACACCGAGATGTTATTGCGGAAATGAATGTGCTTTGCGAGAAAAAGTAATCCTCTTGGGAACACGAGCAATTACGATTTTTCGATCAACGATAGTTGTAATTTGAAAGGCGAGACAAAAAAAAACCAAGATGATGTTGCGAGATAGGACGAACATTTTCGTAACCTTGATTAGCGAATCTGGATGGAATAGACACCGCGAGACACTGAGTAAAACATGCCGAGTATATGTATCTGGACATTATCCGTCTAATAGTGTACAGGAACTCGGTGCAGCACGCGCGGTTAATCTGCCTTTCTAGGGCCCGCGCAAGTCGTGCCAGTGAACTGATTCCTGCCGCTGCCGTTGCTGCTTCAGCTACCGGCCAGAGCCACTGGAGAACATTGTGCAATTTAATTTGTAGCGCGCAACCTTGGACGCCGTAAAACTCACGGCAAGCCGGCGTCACGTTAATTACCTTTCCGCCCGTGTACCTCTCGACGACTTGCAATGGACTTGAGAACTCGCCGAACGTTGTCGTTGGATCCCTGGAGAATATTGTTATAAGAGGCTGCGTTTCCGACCACGCGACGGCGAACGGCTATTGACGGATAACACACAGGCCAGCTTCCGTTGACTTTAATTTGCATATCTTCTGCGAAAATGTTACAAATATCGATCACTTCGCTGTGTTATTGATTCGTAGGCGTGAAATACAAATTTAAATCATCCCGTTTTTTTTTTTTTTTTTTTTTTTTTTTTTTTTTTTTTTTACTGTTACGGCGAAATGAGCAATTTAATTCGATTTTATAATTTCTCAGATGAATTTTCAATTCTGCGTTTCGACTTTGATTTTTTTTAAAGTCGTGTGTAATATGAATAATTTAGAAATTGTTTATTTTCATTTCTGCACAATGAGTACACTGTAAAAAAAAATTCGTATGAAGTTTAGTGTAACGGACTGGAAGTTTTTATGCAAAAACTCGTATTTTAAATTGAATGTACCAGTTTTTGCCTAAAAACTTTCAGTTCGGTACATTAAATTCACAATTTTTATTACAGTGTACTTTTGATTTGATATACGTGAAATTGGCCTAAGTTACGCTTGAGAAAAAAACATGTTACCTGAGACATTTATGTCGCGTTAATGGTCATTGAAAAATTGAAAACGACATTGAGTGTTTCACAGGGGTTCGTTTTCGCGAAAGCCAAGAACAAGAGGATTTCCCGGCTTAGCGTTAGCGTGCCGGCTTTAAAAAAAAATAATTTATGCATAAGGAAAGGCTTGCGAGCGAGTGAAAGATGCGTGCTGGAAAAGCCTACGCTTTAAACAGGTAGGCCGCGGTGGCTGGGCGTATGGGAGTAATACGGCACTAATAGTCGTACACTGGCTGCAATGTGCCGTGGGAAACGTGACATGCTCACGTCGCTAAACTCAAACCGAAAGTTTATATCTGGTTGTCGATATAGAGGTCAAGACGGAGTAGAGTGGAAGTAGCCGGAGGGGCGGGGAATTTGCTTCGATGCTCGCTCGATCGGCGAGTGACGAACCTTCTGGCGCGTGTAAACCATCGATCACTCACGATCGTTCCTTCGATGTCGATTTTACCATAATTTATTGAGTCTTAAGGGAAATCGTTCGCTTCACGACTTTGTACGAGCAATATTATTATCGCGATTTTATCGAAGTAATTGGACTATATTTGTAAGCCAATGTAACAGTGGCAATTGCGGGTAACGTCGGAATGTGCGCTCAACCATGTAGACAGGTGGATTACACACTTACGCCGATGACGCGGGACTTATCGCACGAGTTTTCTTTTCACTTTTTTTAAATTAAAAAAACCTGTACAATATTTACAATGTAAAAACGAAATGTACAATATTTACGGATAATTTCTTAAATTATTCATGATGAAGGATTCATGATAAATTGTACATGATCTTTACGATCATGTTTATAATTACAAAGATCTTAATTTTTGCCTCATAAAAAAAAATACTATGACCGATCACTATTGTAATCGAAATTACTATATCAACAATTTTGTGTATGACCAATATCTCCGCGTATTCGCACAACCCTTTCTTTGATCAACCCCTTCCGATAACGCTTATCGGGTTTCGCCTCGTCCACTTTCGCTTTTATGTACCATAATATCTCGGAAATAACGCCCGAACGTCGATGATCTATTCGAACGATCCCGAGATCGCTGCACCAGCGGGAGATGGTTCGATCCTCGCACGCTCGGATTACAGTATAGATCAGCGCGTATGGTCTATGATCTCGATCTCTCGCTCGCTCTTTCTCTCTCTCCCCCATTCCGTGAACGGTACGTACTAATCTGTTTTTAATCGCCGTCCGGCTCGCCACCGTAGCGTATACACCTGCATACTGCACGAACACCAACGGCATACACCTATGTAACCATCGCTATAACAGATCGAGAGTCCGGACTCTCGTTGCAATCGACTTTCACGAGTTTTATAGCGGAAAAGGAACAGTTCGAGGGCGAATGAAACGTTAGAACGTTAGTCGGTACGGTACGTACCTCCGATACAGACGTATTAGTACGTACTACATAAAGTAACTTGCGTACAACGCTTGTGTACGCTTACACATAGTGTATATAGTCATGTGACTTTTTGTTGGCTCGCCGGATCGATCAAACGCTCTCGTCTGCCGACCGTCCCGCACAGTCGAGAGATCATCGCGATGCGAATTCTCTCCGATATCTCGATTCACCGGCCCGCTGTACTTATTAGCTTCTTTGCTTACTTGTTTACCTGCCGGGGTTCAACGACGCACAAGTCGAGTCTCGCTTACTTGTCGATGCGCATAGTACGGACGATACTTACCGCCGATACAGTTATTGGCACAATTAGTGTCTCCTCGCTCCGCAGCCGCGGACACCCAAGGTGTACTCTCGATAATCCGAGATCAAAATCAGTACCGTATACTCCAGAAACAATCTTGCTTCCTCTTGGAGGAACCTCCGGTTTTGTGGTATAAAAAAATATCCAGATTTTTCTTTATAAAAAATAATAAACGCTTCAGTGTCTTCACCCATCCTAGCAAGTTGCGTATGAGCAACACCTTTGCGTGATGAAGAAATGAAATATTACTGTGGAATAAGGGTTGGAAAAATATTGGAAAAATTCTCAGACAGATGTTTCGATCATTTAAATATGTCGTACGAATTTCGCAATGATTCGTCGAGCCCTTTAAAAGATGCACTACATTAACGAGGCAGCAGTTAAATGCCACGGTGCTTCAAGTGGTAAAGGTGTTTATAGGTGACTTTTGGAAAAGTATCAATAGCCGAGTGGAAATATAGACATTGAAACTAATAGGTGTAACAGACTAAAATATCCGGGTTTACATTGCCGGGATACCCACTGTACGTTTCGTAGACCGTTCGCGACAAAGTGGCCAATCACTGGTCGATGACTGTAGCCGTTTACCCTATTAGGGATTCCTTGTCCCATCCTTCTTGATACATACGTACAGGCACTGGCGCATCGGCTTGTCACCGTGACCGGGTCAAGAGTCCTCGTACAAATTGTACAATGCCGCGGCTCTCGTCGATACGTCGATCGATCGAGGCGGGCAGTTTCTCTTCCGTAAATGCTGTAGACCCCCCGTCGCCCGCTACCCTCGTCGATTGACCCGTAGGAATGCGGCTCCCGGACTCCGAAGAATCGAGATGGGAGAAAAAAATTGTGCCTCGGAGTCGAGGTCACGGTGGGCCGATCGGTAATCAAGTGACAACTTGTGGGTACTTACCGGTAAATCGCGTCGTGTCAATTCAGCGACCATTTTTTATTTTATTTTATTTTATTTTATTTTATTTTATTTGCCAGAATGTTTACATGATTAGGGTATTTATAGACTTATCGTTTGTTTTCCTTTGCGTAATGGGCCACCGACCGGTGTTCTTCAGCGCGTGTAGCTCCTACTTATTGCTTGTCTGTTTTTATTTGAGAGAAAGAGTGTGAGTGCGCTAGTGTCGTACATGTCTCATTTTAGGAGAATTAAATACGACAATTGGCTGTGGAGCATGTTCAGGATTTCGATTATTATACGCGTCGGAATTTTGTGTTCGCGTCTTACATTTGGAGATCGTAAATACACGTAGAGTTTCTACGTGTATTTAATTTAATTTACCTTTATTTAATTTAATTTATTGATGGAGTCAACTCGACCAATTCGGTGGGGATTTTTAGGAGAGACCGGGGTAGAGCGGAACTCCGTTCTGCTTCGTTCTCCAATATCCGGATGGGCTCTCCTTATCTTATTCGCAACCTCGTGTCCGGCGGAGTGGATGCACAGAGGGAATAGAAAGATTTATCGCACTTAGATATATCGACGGCGATCATCGTGTGCGCCTTTGGCGAAGCGTGCCGTAACATACACACCGCGAGAAGCCTTCCAGTATGTACTACTGTTAAGTAGATATAGCCAGTAGTAGCAGGGCAACTCCAAGGGGATTTTCAATTAGATGGGCGCGCGAGGCCTTATAGGATTATAGGAAACTCCGATCCTCGCATCGGTATCTATACACTCCGTAAAAACGTACGGATAAAAATAAGAAGAATAAGAAGAGGAGAAGAGGAAGAGGAAGAAGAAGTGGCTGAGGTAAAGCGAGTCCGAGGGTCGCGCCGACGATAAATGCTTCTGGTGAGAGCTTCACGGGGGCCGTTTGAGCGAGGTCGCTGTCCGGGCCACCGAGCATCTTTCGATCCGATACAGAGATACGTCGAAAAAGGAATTTACCGTGATCCGCAGGTACGCCTGCAATGCGCTTCTCTCATTCGTGATTTCCCTCGGTCATAGGAGAGGAAGAACGCTTTTCGCGGAAGAAGAGAATGAATAAAAGCCTCGTTATATTTCCATTAACGTAATCTTCGCGGTGCGTAAGTACGTCCGTATATTCACGTTGACACGGTCATACGGGAAAGGGGTCAAAGTCACTGACGCTGCGCAGCTGATCGCGCGGAGACTCCGTATCGTCCCTAATGAACCCTCCTGATCGTACATTGTACTCTCGCGAACAGTCACGGTAAGGTAAACGGCCGAGTTTCCGGTAGTAAATGCGGTTTCCCGTTATTTATACAAGACTTGTATTGTCGGTTCGAAAAAACTGTTTTATGCATGCATCGAAGCCTTCTGAATACGATTCAACCATTATTGAAGTAAATTCAGTACTCTGACAAAAATTGTAAAGCGGAACGCTCGACTTTTATTCGAAAAGTAATGGCAAATCTACTTCACAAGAATCAATGACCAGTTGACAAAAAAAAACTTTTATTTCCGGGTCAAATTCACAGAGATTATGTTTGGAATGAAAATGTATTGATTAATAAATTTTTTATAAGTTTCGAAGATAAACTGCCAGAGGTGAGACATCGTGCGTAGCCTCCGGTTAATTAATCAGTTACTTACCGCGCCATTCGACCGGTTATTTACCAATTGGCATCACCAATTTAGAAGTCGTCTAAAGCAATTTACTTTGATACGAAGATAACTCCAGAGGCAACGTACACGCGTTGCATAGTTTTCTCTTATTTTCTTCGAGAGACAAATGCATTTCCGAGAATGCCGTGGCGCTGTCGAGTGACGGCGAAGACAGGCCGTTGATACCCTTCTGACGCATGACGCACGATCCGAGCATCGCCGAGAAATGCGAGTGTTCGAAGCCACCGGGAGATTCATTCTTTTTCAGTACCCTCACTCGTACCTGCCAATTCGCATTCTTAATACTTATCGCGGAATTCTTATCGGAGGCGAACGCGTGCTCGCGCGACGGTCTCTCCCCGAGCCATATCCGCAGGTTGAATCCCCGGTAGAGCGAAACACCGCTCTCGTCGACTCGGGGAGGCAGCATAAATAGTCCAGTACGCTCCCGTAATAATCGTATTCGATTTCCCTTTTTATTCGGAACACAAGTGTGGATCGGCGATCGGTTGTTAAACTCGTTGCAGATGCCGGCCCCGACGCCAGTAAAACTCGCGATATCGTCACGACTCGTGTGTCTACAACGCTGCTGCGCGCGGCTGCGAACGAGTGATCCAGATCTCGTTGGCACGCGCGTTCAGAATCGACTTTGATGCTGTATTGTATCCGTACATGGGCTATATGTATATACCAACTTCGCAAGTTACAAGATTCTCGTAATTCCCTTTTATAAATTTAATTGCTGACATCGACAGGCGACGGAGAGCCGGACTGCGCACGCACTCGACCATCGGTTTTGCCGAAACTTATTTCGTACATCTCATCGTTCGCCAATTTGTAACCACTACGAAGTAGAGCTGCGATTATCGGACGATAAAATACTCAATGCGTGTCCGTCTTTCAGTTAATGGTGGAAATCACCTTATTTTCAAGGAATGGAACCTGGCGACGTTTTTCCAACAAGATCGACGATAGCTGCCACTTATCGCAAACAGTTGCTTCATTAGCGAAGCGATTGAAAACGTATCTTCGCTAACAGGGATCCTCAATATAAAAAATATAAAAGTTATAAGAAAAATGAGTTTTCCGGAAGTGACGTCAGCCTGGAATTACGTCACTTCCGACGTGAGAATAACACTTTTCAACGGGGAGTGACCTCATACCAGAAATACGTCACTTCCGGTTTGAAAATCAAATTTTTCGACCGGAAGTGACGCTATATTGGAGGTGTGACACTTCCGGTTTCAAAATCTCATTTTCCGACCGGAAATGACGTTTAATTACCGATCATAGTAAATCTATTTTCTTCTGGACGTCGAGGGGGGGAGTTGATTGAGGGAAATTGAGCGATTTCTCCTAATACGATCTTTCCGGCAGCTTGATACCTACCTCGCGTTTATCATAGCTCAGCCACGAGGGTGTGTATACATAAGATCGCTCCCGCGGTTCGCGCAGAATTATGTTGCCGATATTACTCGCTCCGGCGAAGGCTGTTGTGGCTGCCGGGTGTGCGCGGTTACCACTGTAGTGGTATTAGCCTCGCAGTCGCAAGGGCAGACTGCGATTATAAATCGTCGAGCTCCGAGAGTGGGTTCCACGAGCAACCGAGCCGACGTCTCCTGTCCTCCTCTTCCTCCTTTCCAGGCTACCGGCAGCGGAGCACCGGACCCGCGGTGAATATTCCATATTTCAGCAGTTGTAATAATAATGTCGGCATTAGTCTATAGTTTCGCGGGGGATTAACGGTGTCAGGGCGTCGAGCTAAATCAAGCCAGGGCGGGTGAGCGGGCGCTCGGTTGCTCGCCGAGGCCTTCATCAACGCAAACCGGCTTTCAGCTTCGCACGCCTTTAGCGCACAGTGACGATCTTTCGCAGTTTAAACAATATAAGTAAAAAAAAATCGATGGTGTCGAAATTTTATCGAAATATCGAGGCCTTTTTTCCTGCAATTGTTTTGGTTTGCCGGGAGGAAAGGTAGGTAGGCACATAAATTAGAGACATAATCAATTTTCTGAATTTTAATTTCATAACCCTGCCAAATACAATAATAATAATAATAATAATAATAATATGTAATCATGAAATAATATAATGATAATAATAATAATAATAATAATAATAATAATAATAATAATAATAATAATAATAATAATAATAACGTAAGAATAATGATAATAATGGATAATAATATTATTTAAAATACGTAACCATTATCTCGACAATGTTATAGCTACTGATAAGTGCTTTCTCGTGCTACGTGAGTGTGTATGGTATGTGTGTATGTGTGTGAGATGAGGGTGATGTATATCTACACACTCGCGGATAGCCAATGACATATATCTGTTCGCCGCTTTCAGTTACAGAGACTTCGAAATTGTTTGTGTTTTTTTTGTTTTTCGTCACGATACAAAATCACGTCCTCGGACGTCACGACGTTACCGTATATAAATATATAATTTCGTGCACAATATATATATGTATATATATATATCTATTGCACTATATTTTCTTTTCATATCGCGTTCTCGGGTTTATTATGATCCGTCGAACAGGCCCCTTCCAAATCGCACCGTTCCAATAAATAAATTATCCAAATAATAAAAACATCGATGGATAACAATTGATAGTGTGATACGAATCAACAATCACAATTTACAATTTACTTAACAACGAATCATCTAATAAGACTAATGAACCATCCCGGTGTAAGCAGCGATGCTTTTATTTTTTTGTTTTATTTTTAATTCTTTTTTTTCTATCTTTCTTCTTTTCATACTCATTCACGGTTATTATTTTTTTTACTCTGTAATTATTGTAACTAGTATATTAACGTTGTAAAAAGTTAGAGTAATGCCTTCGTTTATATAGTGAGTTTAATATATTATTGTTCTACATTATTGTGCCTATTCAACATATACAATATATATTATTCTTAATATTTAATAGTTTGCAGCGCGCGGTCCTCACATTGCTTCTGCTCTTAACTCTGCATATTTTATGTGTTTATGTCTTGTTTTCTTAATATACGCTATTAACCGTATTCTATGTATATATATGTATATATATACATATATATACATATACATATATATGTATTATTGCATATATTGCATACCGCGCGCCCCACAGCGTATAAATCCGTGCGAGATCCGAGAGAGAATTACTGGCCCCCATTGATTACATTTATAAAGAGATAAACAATGATTATTACATTATACGTCCCGAAACGCTCGCCTTAGCGCTACGTATATCAACTCTTACGATCGAAATAATTATGCGATGTGAAAATGGAAAAAACGACAATTCGACGATAAAGAATTTACACGCTATTTACACGATCTATATTGTAATGACTTACGAGCTAATAGTTTCACTTAAGCCCTAAACTCCATTTCTCCCTAGTAATTCAATCTATTGCGCGCGTATCCGATTTAATCGCAAGATCAAACGCGCGGATAACGCCTGCCGAAGCACCAAAAAAATTTGAGCACTCTCCGGGCTAATCGGTTATGTGTAAAATATGTAACGAAAAAATCCGGTTACTCGTGCATCAGCGGGAACTATATTGGCGTGCTTACTGGCCCTAGAGATTTTCACTTCGGGGGAAGCGAGACGAAATAAAAGAAAAAAACAAAACAAAATAAACAAGATCGCGAGAGTGTTGGGAAACCGGTCGCTAATCTACATGAATTCTAGAACGAATTCAGAACCGTATACTATAACGTGTCATTGTGCAATCAAGTTGAGACAGTCGTGTCGACGTGTCGAAGTCGTTAAGTTGCAGAGTACAAGTGGTGCATATACGTACACTCGACGTTAAATCGTAGTGGTTGAGAGGCCGCGGGCTAAACGCGATTCTGTACCACTCGAAGCGAAATGAAAGCGCGAATGGTTCTCCGATCGTGCTTTACGATCGAATCGCTTAGTGCAACGGGCCTTCCACTACCTTTCTATTTTCCCGAGCTCGTCCGGTCAAAGACATTTTTACGTTTTGTCTATCGCGGCAATGATGGGAAATTATAATTTTCGTTTTATTCTCAAATCATAAAAAAAAAAGTCGAAATCGATGGAGGAATAAATTTATCTAGAATGTAAGGAGGATCAGACATATTTTGTACCAATGGAAAATGGTATTTTCTTTTTTCTTTCCACGATATAGTGAAATAAAGATAATTTTGAACCCGTCAATTTTGTAGTCACGCAAGGTCCAACTTTGAAATCAACGTAAAAAGCAGTGTGTCGTCTTGGATTTGACCTTATGTCCGAACCTCCTCAAACGAAATGTCTTAGTCGAGACGATGAAGATGACATTATTACTAAGTGATACTGACGATTCGGTCGACAAACTTTGGGCAGTCAAACAGTGACGTCTGCGAGACGTCGAGTAATTTTGAATTGACTGCTTCGCGTCGATTACTTTGTTAGTTGGCGAATAACGCGTCTCTTAAGGCACTTGAAATGCTAATTTACTTTGGGCCGGGACCTTCCACCAACGAAGATTCATTCAATCTACGTCCCTTTCATCGCAAAACTCCTACTAATTCGCGAATCATCATCCTCGCATAATCGAATAAGCTCGAGCAGATAATTTCCGAGTAGTCGAGCAAAATTTTCCTCGTGTCAATCAAATTTCTTCCAAAAAAAGGTTCGCCGGCTACTTGAAACATTCGGCGAAGAATTCCGAGCGGAATGCAACGATTTTCGAACAATTAGCGTGTTTAAAAATCAACCTCATCTTGCGCAAAAAATTGACTATGAAAAGGACAAAGCTTTTTGAACATTTCGTCCGCCAATGGAAATTGGTATTCCGCGAAACGATTTGCCGCCGAACAACCGTTTAAGACTAAGTGAAGCTTCCTCCTCACCTGACCCGGGCCCGCTCGGTAAAAAAATTGTTATAAACTTTTTTCACGATTATTGGCATATACGGTAAAAAAAAACGTCATCGAATGCTGGCACGATATCCTCTTTCGACGAGACTTCTCGTTTGATCGTACATGCCACCCATCCGTGAAAAAGTTGATTACAGTTTTTATTACCGACCGCGGTATTTCGCATACTCTTTGCACGAAAAATAAGAGCGAGGAACAAGGCGGAAATCGCGAGCGGCCTTGAGAGTTCGAAGTGGCAGCAGGTAGAACGTGAGGAAGAAGGAGGCATAAGAATAAGAAGAAGGGTAAGGAGCAAGAATCGAGAGAAAGTTCTCGTGGAATGTGCGATTAATGGAATGGGCGATTACAGTGGACGGATTCGAGGGTGCGTGCTCGCGCGAGTAGGGTCCACGGACGTTATTTTTTAACCTTTTTTCTCTCCCCCCCCCCTCTCTTCTTTCATTCAAAGTACAACTCGATATATGCATCGAAAGAGGAAAGAAACCATTCGAAAGTGCGAATTCCTTGGAGCATCTTAATGGTCCCTCTAAAGGCAATTTCGTTGTCGACGATTCCTCTCGCAGCGTCCTCTTCCATCGCGGCAAGAATACCCGGTGGTAAATCCAAATTTAACACCGGGTTTCGTATCCGCCGAACTGGATGTGTGATACGACAGAGAAAAAAATAAAATAAATCGTCATTGAGATCCGACAGATCGCGAATGTTCGAGTAAGCTTATGACGATGATCGAGGATCTTGTCAGCTCCGAACGTTGACCGACATATCTCATCGGGTGCGAGAGGATGAAACACTGCCTCGGGTTACCACCTGGGCCGTACCAATAACCTCTAACAAATTCCGCGACCGGGTGCAATAACGCGCTCGCGGTGTGCCTACTCTCCTCATCCGGTCGACGTGCACTCTCCCCACCGCCCCCCTTATGCGAGATCCTTCGCGGATCTCTGGTCAAGGACCGAAAGATGCCGGAATTCTCGTATTGAATTTGATAAATTGTGTGAGATACGAAAAATAAAATATAGTTTGGATTTGGTCATATAGAAATTTTGACACGAGAAAGGACGAAAAAACCGACGAGTGAGCGCAAGCACGCGGGAAATCGCAAGACTTAAGGCACTAGCAATGGACTTAGATATAAAAAACAAAACAAAAATTGAAACCCAGCTTTCGCGAATCTTAGACGTTAAAAGGCACTATTTTCTATTCGAGATAATACATATAACAATGTATATGTATGTGAGTGAATGTGTGTGTGTGTATGTATACGTGTTTACATATATAATAGTTTTATAACAGCGTAACAATATTAAATTGTCAAACTTCATGCGTTATTGAATCTTATACGTAGAGGTTTACGAGATAAACTGGCTCTAGCATATACTGGCATCTTGTTCCATCGTCGCGAAGTTTATTTTATTTATTTTTTCCCTAATTCTAATAAGTTTAGGCGTATTACTTGTGCATTGTCGTATCGCGTCGACAAGAGAAATTTACAACGTTATTTTTATTTTTTATGTTTTATCACTCCCGCGCTTGCTTTTTATCGTTTTTTTCCTACATTTTTTCTATACTCACTATTATGCCTCTCCCATGTATCCCTTCGGCGAATAATGTTTTTTTACTATACAGTATTCGCTGCAGTTCGTTTAACAATGCAAAAGCAAACAAGCGTTTTTTATTTAGTTTAGATTAGTTTAGGGAATCGAAACTGAGCAATTTTTATCGGTTTCTAGTGGATAGGATATTTACAGGTCGAAATGCTTGGCTACCTCGTACCGTTTCGGCGTTAACGTCACGCTTTTATACGGCATTTATTGCGTTGATATGAGGGGGAGAGAAAGAGAGAGGTTTCTTTTTTTTATTGCTTCGCTAAGTTTCTCACTTCTCGGATTATAAATTGATAAATTCTCTTTTTTATTCAAATGGACCGAGTTTGTGTGTTCATTTTTTTTCTTCTTCTCTTATTTCATTTATATCTCGGACGGTTGCGTCTTCCCGGTTACCGAACGAAGTGGCACAAAGAAACGAAACAAAAAATTATTACGAGACAGCACTCCGAAGTATCTACTTTGGCACCTTCGCGCAAACCCTCTAATACGATTACCGAAGTTTTAACAGCGATAGGATAAGTTATACGGATAATAAACTGGCTTTACCTTAGAGCGATGCAAAGAGCGCTTAACGCTCCGTCTCGAATCCTCCGCGAAGATGTGTTTCTTCGCGCGTTTATTATATATAAAAAAAAAAACAAAAACAAGATTCGTAATACTGGCTTTTTCATATAATTCAACATTATATTATTATTTTTTTTCGAACGTCCAATTTTCGCAAACGAGCTCGTTCAGTGATTGTCCTTACTCGAAACGCGAAATTCTTTGTGCATTCACGAATTATCTCATAATTGCCTATTATACCAATGATGATTTTTTAATTTATTTATTTAATCACGATCACGATTTCTTTTAGTTATTTAACTGAGCATGCTAAGTCCCAAGCTCCGTCACCGGAGTTTTAATATTCTCTGTACAACATTACGACTATAGTTAATCGATCTATTATATATATATGTATATATATATTTATATATAAATCTATATTTATATATTTCTCATAGCGTTAATTTACTGGCTCTCATTCATTCACGATAGATTATAACGGTGCTCTAGACTAGTTGAGCTGGCCCTTAATTGATGATTTTTTTTCTTTTTTTTTTCATAAATAAAACAAAAATTGAAAAAAATTATAATAAACAATCGAGCGAATGATTACTCGTCCATGTGGGGAAAAAAAGTTTTCCAACCACCGAAATAGGGCTATTAGAAACGAACGTCTTTCTATTTACGACATAAATAAAGCTCGAGTCTCGACGATGCATCCCTCCCTCCCCCGCCCATGGAGGGTAATAAAATTTTATTGCAAGCATCGCCGATCTCTTCTTTTTTTTCCTATCTCTTCGTCTCAGCTTCACCTTCCGTTAAGCTCTAAGTCTAGTGAACTTTTTCGTTTTTTTTTTTCCTAGTTTCGCCCCACCCGCGGCTTTCGTTGTTTAGCCGGGAACGAAAATCGTCTCCGGCGCCATTCGACGCGGGTGCTGGTTCGGCTTTCAGGTCCCGAATGTATGATCGTCGATGTCGTCTTAGGATCCGTAAACGGTCAGTAACATCCGACCGGTTCGCCACGGTAACGACGAGGACGATGACAACGATGACGACGACGTGAATGCGTCTAGTCAGTGCCTCTTCATGTGGAGCGAGAGATGATCGCTTCGCGAAAACGATCGCTGGCAGAGATGGCACTTGAAAGGCTTTTGACCCGTGTGCTTGCGATAGTGCCGCGTTAGCTCGTCGGAACGGGCGAATTTCCACGTGCATCCTTCCCACGTGCACTGGTAAGGTTTCTCACCTGAAACAGAAAGAGGAAAACATAAATTTTTTCTATCGATTTTTCTCTTGTTTCATTTTTATCGGAAAAAAGAACGAAGTATATGTGACAGATAAAAAGTCTTGGTTATCTCCCAATCAACGGGTCGGCGTCGCTGCGCCGTGTCCGACCATAAATTCTTCACGACTTAAGGAGGTAATATCCATCAACCGGTCCATCGGTAATGAACAGCGAGTGAACTCGTGTGGAAAAAAAAGTGGAAACCCGCGCAAAACAAACAGATCTCGGCTGATCTCCCGGCAGCGGCATCCCCGTTAAACTGGCCTCTTTATTCCCACGTGTAATGGGATCTCGGTGTGATCCACCGGTGGTGATTCGAACTTTGATACTCCGTCTTCGTCCTGGCCGAAGCAACGGCCCCGACTCCTCCGTGGTCCCTCGCCTCGATCGGATCATCGAGTTGTGACCGGGCTGTTTCAACAGAGTTCCGAGCGGGTTTCGAAGTGACTGTACCGATCGAGCGCGGGCAGAAGGAGCACCAGGAGGAAGGACTCGAGATAGAAACTCTTCATGGTACGGACTTTGATGGTCACTCGACTCACCGAGAGACGCTGGTAGTCAACGTTGTGATGGAAACGGCACTGAGATAGACAGATAGAAAAGGGGAAAAATCGAATGGGAAGCAGAGATATCCATCGACGGAGGCAAAGAGGGAGAGCAAGAAGGCGAAGAGCTGACGAGAGATGGCCAACACACACCGAGTCGAGGCCTTTCCTCGGCTCCGATGGATCAGCCCGCCGCCGCTCGCATACAATAGAAAGAGTGATGGGCAGTTTCTGAGATCTCCGAGAGACCAACGTAACGCGCGACAGCTGTCAGACCGATCGCTGGGTTCTCTCACTGGGCTGCGCGGGCTCTGATAAGAGTCCGCGAGTTCGGCTTCCCGAGAGGACGACGACGCCGGGGGGAACACGGTGGAGCACACGATGCACCACACGATGCACCACTGGCTATGTGTAACGAAGCTGTAGACCTCGCGGCTCAATGCAGGTGGGGAAGAGGATGAGGTAGAGGCACAATGCACTCGACGGATAACGCGACGACGAGGACGAAGACGAGGACGTCGAGAGGACGCGAGGACGCGCCGCTCACTTCACCGAGCCAATAATTGGGTGCGAACCGACGTCTATCCACGACGTTCCGATTATATCGTGTGCACAATTCTCCCGTAAGCACCCCCCCCCCTCTCCCCAATACTCCCTCTCGGCCGGGTCTTATGTCTTCGGGTATATTTCGAGATGTTCGTTTACCCCAGAGCTTCGCCTGGCGAACCAAGATCGATGGATCTCGAGACTATATATAGCGTAATAGGATTCTTTGGTATATGAAACTGTGAGAGCCTCGCTCGGAATTTCTACAGCTTCGACGGGGACATTGAGGTGAAGATATACAATTCAATTCGGGAAATAGTGGCAATTGAAATTCGGGTTGAATTACAATTGCCACTATAGATGAATGCCGCTTGCTGCAGATTTCCGAGCGATTTTTTTTTTAGGGAGAACTTAAGTTTCAATTTAAGACGCTACCTATAATTGGCCATGCGCTTTTTCCATTAGCTCATGAAATAGCCCACCGAAAGACAAACCGGTTGCCAGGGCAATTGCATGAATCCGTATGGCGGCTCTCTCAGTTATCAGTTGACGGTTTAATCGTGGGCCTTTATACCGAAAGTCGCCCAAAATGCACAATTGATGCGACTGGTCCTACTCTCTCCTATGAATATATGAATGTTTTTTTCGCAATTGTCCCATTTCCAATTATGATATATTGCTGGCGCATGAGTAAACTTTTTTCCGCGAAGACAAAAAATCTGAACGGTCAGCGAGAGGGTTAACGAGTGTTCCCTCTTATTCGAATGGGATTTTACGAGCTCTCTCGTACCAGACTAAAATCCGTCTGGTGAAGCATTTACCGGTTTTGCATGCAGTTATGCCCTCGTCGTACCATATTATTCTCCTCTGGTTCAATGGGTTTAATTAACGTCTTAAGTATAAGTTGATTAGGGGGTTTCCAAGTAGTCTGCGGGCTCGCGGGTTGACTTGCCGGCAAAGTGTGCTCGGGATAAATCGGACTTGTGCGACACGCCCAGGATTCGTCGGCGGGCCGAGGCATCCCGAGACGCCGGGAGGTTTCTAATACTTCCGCTATTACTCCGGTTATCTTACAGTGCTCTCAGTACGGCAACTGCACATCCAGCGGGCCCGCGTGAGAATGAGATGCGCTCTGCTTATTTCGCCGAAGATAGAGAGACCTCCGCAACTCCTTTCCTTGGGGCGTTTCTTTGAGATATACAACGTTAACGAGAAACACGCTCCACAGTTTCGTTCGTTATTGTTATTATTATTATTTGAACAACTAGCCAACCCGTATTAGCACCGTCATTACATAGACTGTATGTACACGATGTATGAAATCATGTTATGCTAGATCCACATAATTTGAATGCAAGACAAGACTGTCGGCCGATGAAATTTTGAGTTGCATTAATTGCCAAGAAATCATGCCAAATAGAATTAATTACATAATAGGAACATAATAGGAAATATTATATCGGCAAATAGGGCCATTTTTTTTATTGCAAAACGGAAGGTATGCCTATGGCTCCGAAAAATTGATATATAGTCTTTGTGCACCATGTATAGAATCGTGTTATGTCAGTTCCATATAATTGTAATGCATAAAACTGGCATAATGTTGGCCGATGAAATCTTATGTTTCATTAATTGCCAAGTATCTGTAAGGTCGGGAAATAAATCGGATAGCCGACAGACATGTTAAACGAAACGAGATATTTCGGCGAAAGACCATACAGTTGAAGAGAAGTGTCTTCTCTTTGATGTACAACGACCAACTGACTCGAGAGGATTCTCTAGTTCCGAAGTTTATTTGTTTAACATTTGAGGATGACACATCCCACATACCGTAATGCCGGCGAAGAGGGCCATTTTTGTAAAATTGGAAACAGGACCTATGGCTCTGAAAAATTTATTGGAAATTGGTACTAAGCAACTCTACAGATATTAAGGTTGATATCAAAAAAATGTTATTGAGTATTTATATCAACGAGCCCGGGGGAGGGCGAGGGTTCGCGGGTCTCGGGAAATCGTTGAACCCAGTTGGAATGCAGCTCGCGAGAGTCTTCGGCGGTAACGCGTTATGTCGGTACATTGTTAATGGTAGGTTTGCTGACCAGAAGCAGCGCCACACAGTATGAGGGTAACCGCTCTAAGGCAGGGTCAGTCGGACGGTTAGTCATGACAGGAATTTGCCAGGAGTACCGGCTATCCTGACAAAAATGCCTGCCTGAAAAGTCGAGGTGGACGTGCTCCCGGGTCTCCTTCTGCCGATAGTCCACGAAGCGGGTCGCAAGGTATCGACCGGTCTCCTCGCTCGTGCTCCGGTTAATTCGACTTAATTGATACATGAGATCTCGACATAGGCAATCATTCTGTCTATCAACGATCACGCCATACGACTACTTTTAGTACTCATCGTCCATCGATACCGTACATAATTTGCGAATAATACACGTGCTTATTAAATACTTTTTTGCTGCCGAATGTGGACGTGATCGGAGCTGGAATATGTAATAAGTAGGGGAAAAAAACGTAATCCAAAGATTGTTCGATCCTTCACGCGCAGGATCAGCGCCGAGCGAGGATCTCGATCAGAGTCAATTTAAACACCGGAGCCTCAAATTCGCCAGTTCGGCGGTCTTAGTCGCTGTTACAGATACATTTGGTGTCGTCCAGGTAGAAATGAAAATTTCTCAACAACAGCGCGGAACTGGTAATTGGAAAATCCGAATTTTCTCATAATCGGTTAGGATCAAACTTAATTAAGATCCACGATTACTCTTGCATCTAAGCACGGGTGGTATCCAGTCAACGATGTTTTATCGATCCCAGGATAGTGATAATTTTCCCATGGAGAAACGAAGAGGATTCCTTTTCCGAGCCGGAGCGTAGAGGTATCTATATTATGCCGAGGGAACGATACACGAAGGATAATGTCCGGCGAGGAGAGTCGAACGTGTACGAGGGACCAGCGGGCACGGTCGGTAAGCGCCTCTAACAGTATATTACTTGGTTAACTATCGTTTACTATCCCCCTCCGGGTATCGCGGTGCTATAAGCCCTATTCCCTCATCGTGTATTGCACCCATTCGATGGATATTGTAAAGAGTATAAGTGGATACGTATAAAACACAGGCGCTATGCCTATGGCCATTATAATGGACTTCAGTTCTGCGTGCGAAATTCTCGTTCGCCAAAATTCTTCCGGGTGGATTTCTGCACTGTACACAGGATAACATTTTTCCGGGGGCTTTCGCCAAAGTCGTCTGCGCTCCATAGTATCAATGAGATTGGATGGGTAGCGTCACAATTATTAGGTTGAAGTGCGCGGATTCGTAGCCGGGTGCTGATGGGTCTGGCCTTTCGGGTAGGCTGTTAGGCATAGGAATAAGGTGTACAGCGCGGCACGAGGAGAGCCCGAGCTGGCCAAGAATCACGAGTGCGATTTCGCGAAACTGTCCACGATTTATAATGGTGGCCTAATGGGCGAAACGTGTTTCTCCGGGCGGTTACGTGTGCCACACCGTACGCTCTGTCGGTGTGTTCATCCTATGTACGTATGTGTGCGCCTTACCCGGTATCTCCGGTGAAGCGAAGTGAAAGAAAAAGAAAGGAATAAAAATATGTATATATGCTGGACTAACGTAATAGTTCGTGGAAGAGGAGACGGGCGGGGATCGCGGGCGTGAACTGCTGGGTCGACACCAATCAGCGAAATTGTTGAAGCGAAAAAAAAACACAAAAAAAAACTAACAAACGGAATAATTTGTAAAGGAGCAAAATTACTTTTGGTCCTTCGTACTTTTTCAATTTTTTTTTTTTCTATTGTGTCATAATATTTTTTATCGCTGCTCGCTAATTATCCTCGCCATTGCGCAAACTTCTCGGAGCATTCGCCGCGAGGCAAAATGGAAATAGGCATAATCGTCGGTGAATGAGCACGCCGAGAGGAGTCTGTTGAAAACGAAGAGGCGTCGGAGGAGCGAGGATGACTAGCATCCGGATGAGAACCACGATATCTTGCTGGCTCGCTGTCGGGTGCGCTCCAGCCTAGCTGGACCGGACGAAAGATCCTGGTTCTCACGACCACGCCCTCCCCACCACCACAAGAAAACCGCACCACCTCGGGCCGACAACGCGGCACCGTACTCTCCCGGGAGATCGCCTGCCTTTTAGCTTACACACCAACGGTAGACGGATAGTGCACAGGCTACGTGCTTGTACACGGGAGTGTGTTTTACGTGATGCAGCATCGGGGGACAGGTACATGCACCCACCGGAAATTCCTTCCCCTCGGAGATTCCGCCACGCGGCCTCACGCGCTCGATCAACTCCTTGATCTTTGCACTCCGACGCTTGGTTTTACTCAGCATCGCAACGGCCAAAGTGGCACAGATCTTTTCAATTCACAGACTAAATTGCGCGCGGCTGACGTTCATTGGCGCCGAAGTGCCCCTTAATGTCTTCCTTAATTCATCCAGTTTTTTCCATTGGCTGCATTCGAGAAACATTTAAGAGAAAAATTAAAATTTTCTCTGTAACGTCACTTCCGGTTTAAAAATCTCACTTTTAAACCGAACGCGACGTCATACGGGAAGCGGTACTTCCGGTTTCAAAAATCGAAATCTTCAAACCGGAAGTGACATTTTCCCGTATGACGTCACTCCAGGGCAAGCAGCGAGATTTTTTAACCGGAAGTGATATCAGAATGAATTTTTTCAAATTTTCGACGGGACGTTACTTCCGGTTTAAAAGTGAAATTTTCAAATCCGAAGTAACGTTATAGCGAATTTTTTCTTTGGAATATAATCTCGCAAGCAGCCAGTGACTGAATCGTGTGAATTAGGGGACTGAGGAAATTTTATATATATATATATATAAAATTTAACAAGTAACTATATGGGAAATGCTCGTAACGCGATATTTCTCAGACGTTGCTGGTTCGCGGTATAGCCGTGTCGCTGTCACTTTTTGTCAATGAACTCTGGGACGAAACTTGTGATGTATCGTCGTTTCGGACAATGCAAAAATAACAAGTATTAGCATTACTCATGGCAAAAAAAAAAAAACAACGGGCTCAGTTATCCGCCGATACCTTGACGATTATCGCGTTAACGTGGGAAGATCTTGATAATTGGCTGCTGTGTGCATCTGCATCGAGTTAAGGCTCATGGGCGTCTAGGACGCAAAAAGAGATTTCCTTTTCCCATTTACGTCGACGCGCCAACGAGTTTTATATGCGGCCAGAGGACTGCGGTAGATCCTCTTTGCTACGACTACTTCGGTACTTTGTTGCCGGCAGGAAACGGTCTCGCCGCTACTCTATACCTTTGTCTAATTAATTAATTAAATTAATGAATTAACTCCTTTTTAAGGACATTTCTTCTGTCCTTTCCCAACGCATCGGGCTCAGTGCACTCCGGTTATAAAGTCTCAGAAGTGTGTCGAGCGTTCGTTTCAACACATGACGTTACCAAATGGTCAAACGATGTTTCTTCTCCCTGACTTGATTGACTTTTGGTAACGCGATATATAATTTTTTATTTATTTTTTATAAAATTTTATCGTATTTGTAAAGACTTACCCGTGTGGGTTCTCTTGTGGGCCTTTAGGTGAGAGCTTTTCGTGTACACCTTGTCGCAACCGGCTACGTCGCATCGATGAACTTTGCGCCTCTTCAGGGCGTCGCCGCAGTCGCTGTCCACACCGAGATTTCCACCGTTTCCAGCACCGATCCCACTGTTTCCTCGTCCACCCAATCCGATCCCACTCGTTAACGCTGGTCTCTTGTGAAACACCCTGTAACATGGGAATGCAATTTTTTTTACAATTAAAAGTAGCATCGGTGCATAATAATTAGCGAAACACGTAGCCTCATTAGAGTCGGATTAGTGGATCCAACTTTGCAACATGCTACGCGAATGGCCCGATCGCATCGGAATTTCACCACAGCTAAATCTTGACTTGGATTTATTTCGACGTGGTTCGAATATGACGATGATGGACGGAAAGGCATTTGCGGACGCGTATTGCGTATTGCTCGTCGCATTCAGGGTCGTCCGGAATACCGATTTTACCGTGCTCAAGAAACGTCGCGAAACGTCTTCATCATCGCGCCGTGTAGAAAAAGCTTTTACTCCATAAGTTCTCCGTATCACAGTATATTTATCATATGGTTTATACCGTACAAAATTAATCCACCTTAAGCTCGGAAGACACGAAGACGAAGCCGAGCGAGCGACGTTCCCGGAATCTCATAAATTCGATTAATAATACATACACCCGACTCGCGATCCCTTGCTCATTCTCCCGGTTGGCGAGGATACAGTAATCGAATGATATATTCTCTCGTGACGGCAGTGGAGTACAGATATTCCATCCCGAGCTTCCGTATTCCGCGTTTGAGATGTCTTTTTTTGGAAAATGTAAAACGAGCGGCGACATCCTCCGTTCTAATTCCGGAATTCCTCGCCGCTCGAATATTCGAGGGGGAACTTTGGGCGCATCGGGCATGGTCTTTTTTCGGAGATTCGACGTCGTATTCCGTTCGTGTAGCGGAATCTTCGCGAAAGTGAGGAACCCTCGGACGGAATCCGGCGTAGCGCAGAGATACAAAGTTCCTCGCTAATTCTCGGCCCAACGATTCCGATTGCCGTTCTTACGCCTAATTGCTCGGATGTCCCTAAGTATGGTGTTTACCGCGAGAGCTTCTAAACCACGATCCTTGCTCGAGCTGGACCGCAACACTCGGAGAAACAGTGGAGAGGAATTGCCGACTGCCGAGTTCATTTTTGCTTGATGCACAGTACAGCGAGGGCATCGCCGCCTTGGCTTTCCGAGAACGAGGAAGGCTCCTCGGGCCCGAGAGGTCCGCTCGCGTCGGACCTCCCGCGAATCAAATTGACGCTCAATGATACATCTTAGCATTCTCCATGGCCCCCTTGCCTCCTCCCCGGTTTGCTTCGCTTCCGCCCCTTTGACGCCACGCTGCGCGCTCACGCGCGGTCTTCGAAGTAGCTGCCGAACTTGGAACCGACGGTGCAGTAAAATTGAGATAATTGATGATACCTAACGGGATCCTCGAGGCGTTCGGGCTCGTTTCCGGGAAACAGCGGAAAATCTTCCACCATTGGGTTGTTTGCGCACTTACTTCGGCTTTATTACAATCCTTTGGCTAATTGCGTGAAGCACCTTCGCTTTAACCCGTGGCAATAAAATTCGACTCCATTTCCTTTAACCTCCGCGGGAACGGAGCGGATACATTGTTTCCCATCTTGAGGATGTTTGGGCCAAAACGCGTTCCTGTTCGATCGTTATAAAACTTTGCTACTTTATAGGGAAAGACCCACTAAATTTTTTGCAATTTTCTCCGATATTTTGAACGTGTAGATTTTTAGTAATGCGTGTACAAAGCTACATAAGGTACCGTGTAAACATTCCGCAAATCGGTCGGTAACGACAGAACGTAGCGATTTTTCCCGCCGATTTCTGTTACACTCGAATAAAAAACCTACCACAGTGAAGGGCATACTATCAGACAAGTTGTGTACTGTACGACCAGGGTCGACGGTTTTTCCAGGATATGCTTGTGCCTGTCAGTAGAATAGGTTCATATATATTATAATTAAACGTGAAAGTTACTTCCGAAACGCACAGTTCAAGGTACCGTTTACTTCATTTTCAAATTTTTCAGCTGAGATTCAATCTTGATTCTGATCGGTATTCCAGATCAGGATCCTGGTTTGGAATCCCGATCAGAATCCAATCTGAGACCGTTACATCTCACTTTGGGAACCTGACTTCATATCTGACTGGATCCCGAGTTGCAAGTAAGGAGTCTAGTTAGAACACAAGCTGGATCCCTACCCAAATTTCTGCACGGGTATTTATAATATTCGCCACTCCCGCCCCACATTTGAAGAGAGCTCAACAATTACAGTGTGAGTTTCACAGTCACGTTTCCCAGTGTGTGTTGGAGACTGCAGTAGTCCAGGTTCGAGGTGCCGGTGGGAGGTGGAAAGCTCCTATAATTTTCCCCGCCAAGTCGTATTTCATCGAAATGGAGGAGCAAGGCGAGCTCGGGCTAGCTCGTCCATGCAATCGTATCGTAAACCACATACACGGGAGGCGCGCCAGCGCTTAAACTAGCATAAATCCGTTTCTATAGCGCGTTTGCGTTGCGATCTCCGGGACCGCCGGACTTGTCCGGATTCACCGGGAGAAACCATCCACACGACGTCGCATACACGAAGGGATATTAACCGGCTCGCATAGGGACGCCAGGGGGAATATCGGAGGCGACCTCTTATACCCGGTACATCTCGAAATTTCGACCTGTTAGCTTCTCTCGTGTAGCCGAGGTCAATTCCCCGATCGAGGATCATCCCGGCGCCGTAAGTTCCTGCTAAGCGTAGTGAAAAAACAAAACCATCGAAAAGAAGAAGAAATAACCAATATCCTGCGTAAATATCTATAACAAATTCCCGCATTAATATCGAATCGAATCTCTCAACTTTTGTATCTGCGTCGTGTCTCGGAATGAAGAATGACCGGAAGTTCGCGAGCCAGACTCGATAGAGCATTCCTCGCGTACCCGAGACATTTGTGAAAATATAATAAACGTAACATTAAAAAAAATCTATCAATAATGTATATAGGAGAAAATCGCGTATTCGAGAAATCCCAACGATTCCGATCGCTGCGGGGTTGGCGAACGCGGACGGGATAGATCGTCGGTCGACAATGCGTCGAGTGCCTTGGCTATCGATAAAGTGTCAGGATGATTGAAAAATTGCGATCGATCAGAGGGTTCTTCTGATACTTTTGTTTTATCGATATAGCTCCTCCGCGCGGAGTTGGCGTTTACTCGCCGGGTTTTATATATAATACGCGATGATCTCGGGCCGCGGCGCGGCGAATGCTCAGCATGTAACGACCGTCGGGGACGAAGACTCCTCATCTCTCTATCCTCTCGCCCGGCCGGAGCGATCTTCGCGCGTTCGTGGAAGCGTCAGGCGCCATCCGACGAGATCTCGTGATCTTCGATAGATACGTTAAGAGTGAAGAAGAGATGCGACGGGACTCTCGTGGCGCGGCTCTTTCCGACCGGTATACATGCGCTATATACGTGTCTTTAAATATAGGTACGTATCTGTACCAAACCCGCTATATCTATGTATTTGTCGTAAAGTATCGCGCGAGGGTACCGGAGAGGATCCACCGCGGGGGTTCCACTACGGCATGTACACTATGCGGGCAGAGCAAAGAGTATTATATAGCTCAGACGTTGCGAGACGTTCGTACATATACATGGTGCATATACATACACGTACTCGCGTACTTTACCGGTCCGGCTTTCTCGCGAGGAAGAGTTGCGAGAGCTCTTCTTCTCTAGCACGAGAGCTCGCGGTCGCGGCTAGAGGATCCTCCGCGAGGTAAGATCATCACGAATTTACGATCGACGAAAAGTATAACTATTCCTGACGGCTCGACGTGCCCGACGACGCGCGTCGTGCACATTCAGTTCGCGGTGAATCAGTTTTCATTATTTTAAAAAATTATATTTCTCTTCGTTTCTTTTGTTTTATTATTTACAGCGCAATTATTGTTGAGCAATGATACGGCATAATGGGGTGGCATGTGTTGGATCTTATACTCACAGCGAAGCCTCCTTGATCCTCTGCAGCGCGAGAAGTGCCGCGGACGACGAGACGAACACAGGATCGGGCGTTTCCATTCCGCAAACGGAAACTTCCCTGTCTCGTTCTCTGTCCCTCTCCCGTTGCCTCTCCCGTTCCCTCTGCTCTCTTTCCCGTTCTCTCGTTTCCCGCGGCTCCCTCACCCTCTCCCGATCCTGCTGCTGTCGCTGCTCCCTCTCGCATTCTCGTTCGCGTTCCCTCGCTCTCTCGCGCTCTCTCTCCCGATCTCTCTTCCGGTCTCTCTCGAGATCCCTCTCCCTCACCACGTCCACGAGCGGCAGGGCTGGTGACACTGTAACAAAAAAATACAAAAAATATCCCGTCAGTATAAAACATTTTCGAAAAAACAGCAAAATAAAAAAAAAAATATTTTATTTTTTAGCAGAAAATCAGAATGCTGAAGAAAAGATTCTCGTATCGTATTGTTTTCCCAGTGATATCAGAATCGATCGACTCGGGGCGTAATCGTGCGGATTATCTAGATGGGGAATCGCTTCATAGAAAGGTCCCGCGCGATCTACCACAAGTAGATCGATTCTAATCTCGATGACAAACTTGCGCGTTGATCGTGCGCGCCCCGTCGACACACCGTTTTCTTTTTTCTCTCCGTGTACTCTGTATACTATATATATAAATATATGTATATATATATATATATATATATATATATATATATATATATATATATATATATAAGTGTTTGTCTCCTTCGCTCACATTAAACGTTGCACCGTGGGCTGCGCTCCGTGCAACTCCACTGCATCGGTGAATGCGCTATTTGCGCTGCACGTTCTTAGCTATAGCCCTCAGCACGTTTGACATAGCTGGAGACATAGCCGGGAGGCTGTACCGGCGATCGAAAGCGCGCATAGTCGTGGAACAAAAACGTCGAATGACGATTTATGCGCTATACGTCGAGAGGGGAAGATCGATCGCGATCGAAGATCGATCGTTCGATGACTGCCCGGTCGCACGCACGATCTACGACCTTGTCGTCGATTCCAAGCTGCTGTTGGCTCGTTGTGTGCAGCCGAGTACTTGCACGGTAGCTCCGCATGCAGCTCAAGCCCTGCGTATTTATGCACCCGCGTTACACCGCGCCTTGGAACTATACGCGCTTTCCGCATGATCTAGATTTCTCGATTAATCGAAGGGTATACCTGCGACATTCGAATTCAAGGACTCCGATATACCCGATGCCTTTTCAGTCCGTCTATTCCCCTGGACTAGACGCGAGATTCCTCTCGACGCACGATCTGGGTTGTGATTTAGGCATACGAAGGTCGACGCCATTAATGCCGGGAGATTAATGCGTTCCATTTGAATGTCGATTTTTTTAATCAACATTTCAGGGCCGATAGAGAGATAAGTTTTTTTGCGATATTATCGATTCATGGGTCAATCCGCTCGTTACGAAGTGTCGTTTGAGAGGGTAAAAACTTACGATAAATCTCGTAAAAACCGACAGAACTTTCAGGTATATGGGAAACTACAGCGACATCCTGGCAAACATTCGTTTCAAACTTAACACATTCTGATACAAAATATGGTAATTTTCGCTATCCAAGATATTTCCCGAATATCCCGTAATTTTTGGTAGAATATGAATACTTCTTACTAGACAATATAGTAATCGGTGGCGATGTAATCGTGAACCGTTTTTTTTTAGGTTTGTAAGGTATACCGGCATATTATGTCGATTAAACTTTTTTCATGTATACGGACATAAAAAAAAAATTGATCGACGAAATTCTCAGTTTTTATCCACGGAATTCTCAGTTTCAATCCACGAAATTCTGAGCTGGATACACAAAATTTTGCCAACCCGCATTCTGGAAAAAATTAACAAATGGGTTGGGTAAAAATTGCTATGGCCTCTGTTAAGATTTCACATATCGCTAGTGGTGGCGCCGGTTTACCATGTTGTCAGGTCGAAAATTACAAAATAGCAAGAAAAATAAATTGTTATGGCGTTTATTGTTCGGTAGTTTATGCTTTCTGCGGCGAAAAACGAGTTGAAAATAATTTTAAAAAGGTACTAAAAAAATTGCGAAATTAACCAGAAAAAAAAGAATGGTGGCAAGAAATGTTTGTTTAATGTACATATATTTCCTCACTGCGTGACTATTCTCGAATGACTCTGCACTTAAACTGGCAACTATAAAAATAGCTGAGCGGCCGGAAAATATGTAGTACTCCGATACAGTTAGCTGCGGTAAAAATCTGCATCTTTATCTCTATGAATTATAAAACTAATCGCATGATAATTTTCGAATATTATTATAGGCGTTTACGAGATAATCGACATGTGAGATTCTCGCGATCGGCGTGTCGTTTCGTACTGAAGTCTGGATATAACGACCGGTGCACTTCCGAGGACGCCGCCGGGAGATACTGGGCAAACCAGAAAATGTGAAAACGAGCGAGAGAGAAAGTATTCGTATAATCGCTAATTAACCTTGTAATCGGCCTCGTGGTGGTACAAAGTGGGTACATCGTACAAGCTCGCGGTCGAACAGGCATACAATTAGAAGTGGACGGTCGCACTCACGCGGTTTCGCATTCCGCGATCACCACGAGAGCTGGTCCACTCCGAGCAGATGCGATTGAGGCGCGGCGAGGATCGTACAGCCTGCTGGTAGGCTATACCTACGGTATTATAAGGAAAATTCCAAGGTACACCGCTAATGGCGAGTATATTATTTTAATCGGAGAATACGCGACTCTCGGACCGGTGAGTATACATATCCGCTTGCCGTGTGGCCGAGAGTTACCGGGATGATCGTCCCGGCGTTCCACGCCGTAAATAAATGGCTTACAGTTCGTTAAATCGGCTGAAACGTAAATAATCTTGATAAGAGAAAATGTGAGATAGAGAAAGATGCAAAAAAAAGCTTTTTTTTCGGCACTAAGCTTTCCGTGTAATGATCCCGAGTTCTCGTCAAAAGTTTATTCTCTTCATATATATATTTTTATTCAATATCGGTGTCATAACGAATGTGAGCCGAAACTTTGTGACAGTGTTTACGAGCGGGCTAATGGCCGAAGGGGAAAGATGTTTTGGAGAGACGACTGCTGGGCACATAAAAAAAAATCATAAAAAATAAAAGTGCATGCGGTTTGGGTTTAACAACGTCGGTGCTGGACGGGCGTATCCGTAGTCGCCGGATGATCGCAGGGTAGAGGGTTCGCGGGTACATTACCGTAGTACGCCAACCATGTAATACAGGTACAGGGACGGGTCTCATCCGTAAGCTCGTTAACGACTTCCTACCCTGGAAGTAGAAGTTGAAGAGGAATTGTAACAACGGTTTCCTCACGTAATTCCTCCTCGAGAGAAATCCTCGGATGCAGTGTTGCATACACGGTTTTCGTATTCAAAGTCGCAGAGGAGATAAAGACCCTCGAGGCGAGAGCGCAGTGACACCACCGCAAAGGTTCCCCACCGACTCGTAGTTTTCCCCGCTGAGGTCGTGCATAGCTGTCGTGACGGGCTCCGAAGTGCATTGCCTCTTTGGGTGCACTGGCTCTGGATGCAAACGCAGTTACAAAGGTTCACGGATGAGCAAATACGGTTTATGGACCCGTATACACGTATAGAGATCGCAACCACACGAGAGTCTCTCTCTCACTCTCTCGCTCTCGGTCCCTCTCTGTGAAGGTGTAAGATTTCAAAAGTATTTACGAGCTTGTGAGACAGTTGCGTAGTACACGGACAACTTGCGTACGAGAGGATAACTATAATATCCACATCAATGGTAGGATATCATTTACACCAAAGTCATTTCCGCCAAAACATACCTAGGCTATGTCAGCATCGCGAGCTCGCGCCCGACATATATCTTCTTCTTCTAAGTCGTATACCCTATGTTCCTTAATTCATCCGTTTCTGTCTCTCACTGCATTTGAGATAAATGCCAGAGAGCATTTTTAATCTTTTTCTGTAACAACAACTCTGATTTAAAAATCACATTTTTTGATCGGAAGTGATGTATTTCCGGTGTGACAGCACTCCCACTTGAATTAACGACCCGTTGTTTTTCCACGTACGGAGGATTTTTTTTTTTTTTGTTAATGTCAAGGAATTGCTTAAATGGGTTAGGGTACCGTGAATCGATGTAAAAGCATATGGGCACTATATTTATTAACGTCTGCAATTGTTATTTGAGGCACATCAATCGACACATAAATGATTCCACAGGTTTTTAAAAGAACATTACAAATTAGCGTGTACAGCGATGTTTATATTTTTTGCATTACGTTATGGTTTCCTCGCTCTTTACATAAGGAGAATGATGTGGTAAGTTTAAGTCTTTTCGCATTAAGGCACCGGATATAACTACGAAAAAGCTATGCCGATACGGACCATGTATATACCGAGTCTTGTTGGTTGTACCTGATTACTCCGATACGAGCACGAAGTCCTCCACACTCATAAAATATATTTGTTTAATTCAATTCAATACTGTGCATTTGCTCTTCTTTTGACCCGATAAATGATCAGGTAGGCCATAAGACAAGCAAATTTTATATTATTCACAAAATATGTATGACAATATGAAAAATTGTTATTTGCGATTAACAATTAATTCAAATTAATCGAAGCTTTACATCTGACCGTGCACCCAGAAAAACAATTTATTTGACGGCCAACATTTATTTGCTTTAAGTAAAATAAACAGTGGCCGTCAAATAAATTATTTTTCTGGGTGTGGCGTTACCATCAAAAGTATTAAGTTCCAACAATTTTTAGATCCAATGTATTGTCTATTTTTTTTAGATTAAATTTTGTATTAAACTGCAATTCATTAATTGATACGATCGTTGGTATAGATTGGTGGCTGCTGTACAGGCTTCTCGTAGATATTCTGAACATCTCCATAGCCACCCTGGCTATCTCCGTAGGCACCCTGACCACCTCCGTAGGCACCCGGACCACCTCCGTAGGCACCCGGACCACCTCCGAAGCCACCCTGACCACCTCCGTAGCCACCCTGACCACCTCCATAGGCGCCCTGGCCATCTCCATAAGTACTCTGAACATCTCCATAAGTAGGAAGTTCTGGATCTTGCTGAGTATAAGTTACTCCAGGTTGTTCAAGCTCGTCAATTTCCAACGTGCGACAACGGATGACGTGCCAAAAGAAAAAAGAGATCGCTGCAAATATCGAAATATCCCATAACAATATTGACAACGTTCATAAATGACTTTTACTTTCATGGAAAAAACCGAGATTATGTTTCGAGAAAAATGTCGAGTTTGTATGAAACTTACTATACTGTAGCAACAGATCTGCAGCGATGATGTAAAAGCCTTGAAGGAATTCGCCAAGGAATATGTACGAGAGGGCGGCAGTGCACGCGAAAAGAACCTCTATTGATAAAACTATGAATGCCACATATAAGTACGGGACCATCAGTTTCGTGTTGCTCTATAAATATTAAAACGCAGAAAACATCTTCGATTACTTAAATTGTGAATTATTTGTTTTGCGAATTCATGTCGATGCGAAAGAATACGTTTGCACCAACCTTGATATTGCCATATACCATAGCTCCTGTAAGGGCCATGCATATTGCTCGGATTATGCTCAGAATAATCCACGATGTAGTCGTTTTACCCTGAATCGTTTTTACAACCGAGTCCTCGTCTCTAGCTGCCTCCGCATCAGTTTCGACATAGGGAAAAGCTATCAGGAGGGTCGTAAATATCTGTTGAAAGTCACCAGATTCATTGTTCTGCTGCGAACTTCATTCGATTATCATAGCCCTCACAACCGGACTCTAAATTTTAACTTACGATGTCCAACACACCGATAATGGTTGTACCAGTTTTTAGGCTGCAACAGCAGCATTTTTGGAGTCGCCATTTGGTATCGGTCAGAACTACAAGCAAAGACGTCACAAGTGAACTAAGTTGCGAAATTGCTACGATGTTGTAATATTTAACGTGGTAATGGAGAAAAAGAACTATCGAGAGTTAAGCTATCATCGAAGGAGAATGGCTATCGAAAGATCAAAACCATTCAGAAGTTGCCTTTATAGCTTGTTTGACAATAAACTAACTTTCAATCACTTCACCGACCTTCTTTTCTGATGTATTCCATTGCTCCTCCGCAAGTTCACGTGGTACTTTGGATTTCGTAGATGTCTTTTCCGCCGACAATCCCGAACGATCTGAGCACTACCGAGCAGTATCCACTTGCAGCACTGTTAGACGTACGAGCTATAAAGGACGTTGTGCAGGCTTTTAGGCGCCCGCAGTCCGATACCCGGTGGTGCGATCTGGCACCCGAACGAATATTAAATCGAGGGATGAAGAAAACTTGTCGAAAGAATTTGAAAAAATCGTTGTCTTCTTGCTTGTAGCAAGAACGCTACTGCAAGCTCAATCCGCTACCCGAAACTGACGGAGTCCGGAGTCCGAAAATGGTACGGGAAGGAAGAATACTTCGTCGGACTGGCGCCACAGAGTTTCATACGCTTCACTGTGAACGGTTCAGAGATCGACCGTTTTAACCAGACGAAAACACGGTGTTTGGCATGCTTGCGTCTCTTGCCATCCAGTGGGATTCCCTATACGGACTGGTGAGCAGCCAACAACTGTACCGCTTCTCTGATTTAGAGCGTCAACGAGACATCGTGGCGCTGTAGAACGATCCACCCCTTGCGCAGACGTCTTCTCCCCTAGTGGTAGTATGTTTCGAGTTGGCTCCGTTTGCCGAACTACAAGAGCATTATTTCCACGCACAGCACCGTTCCCAGATGCACTCTACGCAGACGTGAAACGACGCAGGATCGATTGCGGAATGACCATTTTTTAACCATAGAACCGTATTGATGAATCGTCGATGAGTGCAGAGGAAGGACAATCGCGGAAGCCTTGTCCTTCTTGAGAAAGAAGAAGCCAACCACGTGGCCGCGAACTATTTGGTAGTGAAACCAACCGCTGCCACTGGAGAAGGTACAGTTATCATCAGTCACCAGTGCTATGCAGCGTTGTCCGTTAGACTCGACTGGATATAGGCAATGTATGGTCTTCATGTATGAATGACATAACACATCGATCCTTGTCCTTCCTTTGAACAGAAGTATCGAACGCATAGTGCGGATATCAGTCATTCTGGAAGAACATAGACTCTGCTTCCTCATAGAGAGTTTCCTGATGGGGCATTTTTGTCCCAGACTTCTGACGGAAAAGTGCCCGCAAAAAGTTTACGTCCAAAGTCTATCGATCGATGGACTATCGATCTTTTCCGTCGATCTCACTTTTTGCGGAAGTAACTTTTCATTCGTTCCTTTCGTACGACACAATTTATCTCGAAGTATATACGTTATACATCTGCGTGCCGCTGCATGGTGCTGATGGAGAATTAAGCGTCTCGTTAGGCTCGGTTTGCTCGGGGCCCCTTTCGCTCCCCGGAGTCTGTGATCTTTGGGATCTAATGGATTCGGAGTCGTCAGTGGGACTGACAGGGTTCCCGGCTAGAACCTCTCGTCTCGTCATTTCATTCCTCCTCTTCCTCTCTGCATCATCTCTAATACGATGCTATGAGTACGTTATCGCGTACGACCGAAAGGCCAACCCTGTGGATTAGCGGTAATAACGTATGCCATACGCGGCGGGTTGCTCCTCTTGCAACAGCTAGGTTTCGCCTACCGATCTGAACCTTGTGTACGAGATCTGTCTGTTCGTCTCTCTCGCTCCTTCGCCGCGATCTTTTGCCCTCTTCTTTCTCTCTCTATTCTTACTCAGAGGCGAGAGATAGCAAAAGACGGAAGTCTAAGTATTTCGTTCTCCGGTCTCGCGGGTCTCTGATAATATAGGTATAAGCAATGCCGAGTGAGCCAGATGAGAGGCCGAGGGTAATTGATAATGTTAAACTCCGAGGTTAATCCGCCGATTTATGAGCAGAATGTATAGTGGATTTTTCGAAACCTAACGAAATTGAGGGATAATCGACATAAAACGTTAATGCACTCTCCCCCACCCCATCGACGTTTCACCTTGTTATTATTATTATTGATCCTTCGATATCTTGCGGATCCCTCGCGTCGATGGTAAGAAGCTGGAGATAAGTGGCTATCGAGGTTAGCGGCCACTTTGCGTGGGTTCGGAGACCGAGGCCGTGTAATATACCGGACGATCGGATACGAGATGTCACGCACAGTAGACACCGTCTCGCGTCCAATTATGAATCTACTCGAAGGGCTCGGGCGAGGGGTTGATAGAACTGTTGATTTCTCTTGTTTGTAAGGTCACGTTCATGGTCCATAGCGAAGAAAATCTTCCTGTCGGAACGATTTTTTTAACAGCATAGTTTTCGCAGTGTCAATGCAAATGACGGATGGGATCGGCCTGGTGATACGCTCGTCTCATTGAATGAAGTTTGGATACTCGACAATTCTCAAATTATGCATTGCAAATGAATGTTCCAAAGGGAAAGTTTCCTCTCCGCCATGTTTCAGCGCGATTTTTGGGACATCCTATAAATCATTTTTAGAGCATGCCATTGACAAAAGAAAGGCGACAGATGATCGATACCTTTGTCCTTCCCTCTCGGTTGTTAATCATTTTTAAATTGCTGCAATTCTATAAACGTTTGCTTAGAGCCTTCGTTTACAGAACGCAATATTAATGCAGAACGAGTGGAAAGGCGCAACAGCGAGTTACCAAAGTCTGTCGGCGCACCATCGCGCGGTGTGTCACATTGTAGTCTGGGGAATGTCGCAAATCTCTGGTGCTCGGACTATTATCTCTTTGTCAAGCGCGGGCGCGGAGTAAGATGGAGAATTGCTTGGGGCGCAAGCGAGCTGCTGCAGCGATTATCATAATTAACGGTCGTCCCGTGCTCGTGCTAATTCGAGGAGTTAATTACCACAGAGAGACGAGTGAAAGTGACGCGTGCCCGGCATCGCGATTGTTAACTTCAATGTACATGCCGCCGCGGTGCCCGAGCGTTTTGTCGCGGTCAGGATAAAGAAGAAAAAAAAAAGAAAATGGAGCATAATGTGCACACAAGGGGAACAATTGCTAGCGAATTACACGAGAGTTAAATAGTTCCGCCTATATGAATGTCGGTGAATAGTTAATCCAGAGGTTCTCTCTGTGCATCCCACGAGCTGCAAATTGTGTATCGTCGCTTCAACCTTTACACTTTCATAAAGAATTATTGCTCCGCACTGAAAAGACTCGACGTACGATTTTTTTCAACAAGTGCAAATTGTTTCAACAAGTGCATTAAAACCTTCTGAATGCGATTCGCCTATTGTACAAGTCAAATCGTTAACAGCGGCGTTTTACAGCGCCTTAGCGTAAATAGCTAAGATATTCCAGCAAATGAAAGATTTATTGGCACCAATCATACTATCGCAGAGATATAAAAAAAAAAAAAAAGACGAAACGATACGTTACATCACGCCCGTAAGGGACTACCGCGGAAGCCCTTGTCCCGCAGCTCCTAAGGGCCCTCGCAATATATCTCGTACCGTTTGAATTTAACGCCGCGTACTCCACAAGAACACCGCGATTCTTAAACGCTACTTATTCTTCCGTACAATACAGCCCGAAGGGATGCCAGGACGCCGGTTCTCCTCTCGTGTACGCCTCGGCCCGATCGTGAAAATACCACAACTGATTTTTCCGATCAATCATTATTTATAGTCGCAGATTGAGGGGGATAGATAACGCCCCGGTGTGTAGCGGGCGTTATGCGGAGATACCGGAACGGGTATGTAACCCGCATCGCGTTACAGTACGCCACCAGCGGTACGTACCTGCGGAATATCGTAGACAATATACAATACCGCATATAGGACGTACATTGTATTGTATTAGTACCCCGATGTATATACATACACGCGGGGCATATACGCCACAGAGGCGTGAGAACATCGATACTAATGGCCGACGGGCAGCTCGTCGTGTTCACGCGGATAGCCGATAGGATCTTCGCTAAGTGCGATATAATGTCATAACTCCAGAAACGGACCTGCCGCGCCGCGCAACCTCAGGATATAGAATAGCGGCGGTATTATACTTATACCGCGGTATAGTTATACCGTACGACTGGAGTATCTCCTCGGCGAACACCTGCGTGTACGCGCGTGCTATACCGCCGACTTCTCCTTGTGTATCCTGTGCGCATGTATCCTAGAAGTCAAGGCGATACACCGATTCCGCGGACCCCTCGCGCTGTAACGAGAGATTCTCTTTCGTCTCCGGAATCGCCCGGAAGGACTCGCTCCGATAAATCTACGGGAGATGCAAAACACTCGCTATTATTGAATCATTCGTCGCGGTCCTGGGAGGAAGAGGCGGCAGGTTTCTTTCCTCCCAGGTGCATCGTGGGAACGATACGGCGGGAGAGCTTGCGAAGCACTTAATAAAGTACCGAGAGCTGAATTACTTGTACACCCGCGCGCTGGTGTAATCGAGTATCGTCCTGTGTCGCACCGCGGCTGGAACCTGCATTCGCAAAGCCGTATTTTCCGAAAGCGCAGAGTCGCGCGGCTCTCGAATGAACGGAATATAAGAACCTGATGTCGCGAGGAAGACCGCACTCGGGACGGTGCTTCGATGGTGTAGGTTTTGCGACGCGAGGAAGGGAAGGCACCCGCGAGCGTGTAGCTTCGCCGGGAAACGCCGCGGGTGACTGCCGCGAAGACACACCTGAAACGCGCATAGGCCACGGGAATCGCCGTTGCCATTATTCGTAAATCATTGCGGGAGGGAGCTTGACACGGTCGTGGAGCCCGGTCGGAGGCAATGCAGGAGGTGTAAAATAGGTGTAAGGGACGAGCGAACGTCACGCATATTCACAGCTGTGTTAAACCGCGGACGCGGCAAGGCATTCATGGACGGAAAAGAAACTTGTTAACATTGACGGCAGATTGGATAAATAGGATATTACGAAATACGCGAGTAATATCGACGGTGAATTGTAGGGTAATTCGGCGATGAAGAAGCTTATCTCTAACAACTCCCGTCTTTCGCCCGGAGGTCAGTCGGGAGTTAAGGTAGTCATTGCGAATGGTGTTGATTTCGCATAAGTTTCAGAGAATTTAGAGGGAATTGTAAACACTTCTCGATGGTATAAAAATCTGAAAAAAATCAAGCGTATTAAAGATGCCGAAAATATTAATTTTGCATAATAATAATTCCAAAATGTTATTAACAAATTGATGAAAAATTTCATTTTTCAACAAATCTCCCGGAAACATAACTTTTATTTTTTAATGAAAATTATTCGATTATTTTTCTGAATACGTATGCATTTTTTCAGATTTTTAAATTCACCTTGAATTTTCTGACTTTCTACACGTTTTTCCCATATAAAAAAAAAAAAAAAAAATTAAAAGTGGATAAGAGGCGGCGCCGATCTCGGGATGTTGGTCTTCGTGCTGGACAACGTTTTGGGTGAATCCTGTTGCAGATAATTGCGGAGGCACAATAGTTGTTCGGAACGACGGTTCGCGCTTTGGAGACGATGCAAAAAATGTCAAATAACTTTAAGTAGGGTAAAACGTTTGGGTACCACCCTCGCAAAGGAATGCATTCCGTGAGTTTAAGATCGTAACTCTTTCCTTTTCATCGCTCGCTCGCCTTGCTTTCCCAATTGTTTTTTTTCCCTCTTAGCCCGCGGGTTCCCCTTTCTTTCTTTTATTTCATTCGCGAACGAGAGTCCCCGGGTTATCGGTGCCTCGTTGCCTCTGCGTGCCTGTGGCGGAGGACGGAAGTCCCCGACGGGCCCTTGTAAAAAGCAGAACCACTCTCTCACTCGCATTTCGCACTGCGCCAGCAGGGATGCAATCCGTTAGACGAAAAGTTTCGTTGGCTCTCCTGTAATTACACGGGGCCGCCCTCCTTGGCTCTTCGGTTCCAGCAGCTGCCGCTGCTGCTCCTGAAGTCTTTCGCTCGTTTCACCTCGGTTTCTCTCCCACTCCTCGACGAAGGGAGCGATTCGGACGAGGGAGAAACGATCGGAACGATCGGCACTCCTTTTGCCGCTCAATTCGCGCGAGGACTTACGGCCCGTTGATCGGCGTGGGTGGAAACGCGATTCACGCCGGGGGCCATCGACGCGAATAAACTCGGCGCGCACGTATAGCACCGACTTCGATCCAATTCGATCGTTAGCGGCACACGGGACACCTTTTTTTTTAACTTCCCTCATTTCTACCTTTCCCGTCGCTGCGACCGATTACCGCGTAATTACTTCGCTAACTTGTCCCATTAGCGCAACGCTCATTTCTATCCCACCACTTCTAACTTTTTTTGTTGTGTTCGCGTGACGAGAATGACATTTCCCGAATGCCCGCGTATATTATTAACTCCTCAAAGATCAACTTTTGAGCTGATAAACTGTATAGAATTATTGTTTGTGGAATGTGGAATTTCACCGCAAAACTTGATCGCTAATTGCTGCATTTCTTAGGATGGCTCGACGGACGGACAGCACGCCCCCGAGAGAACCTTCACGAGCCATCGAGGAACGCGTCTACAAATGTTCGAAGACACAGTCGATTAAACGAAAATTTTGCTGAATCGACTGAGGCGTTCGTTTGATCGAACACTTGCCAGGTGAGATTTAACCATCGGCCACTTCTGGTTTAAAAAATCATTTTCCAACCGAAAAATCGGCATCGATCAGACTGACGAAAAAAATCAAATTTATTCGTAAGGTGACACACTTAAAAAAAAAAAATTCTGAATTTCATGTACCGAACTGGAAGCTTTTATGCAAAAACTGGTACATTAAATTTAATATACCAGATTTTGCATAAAAACTTCCAGTCTGGTACATTAAATTTCATGCGATATTTTTTACAGTGCAGTGACCTATCTTTAAAAAAAAAAGTAATGCGAATAACGCATCTCCTTGATTTCAATGAGCGAGAATGGATGCCCGCACGTGGCCGAAGCCGTTGGAATATGTACCGGGCAATACATATATACACGTTACGTATAGGTAAAAGACGAGCGCGCGGCAAAGTGCCGAGACTCGATAAATCTATCGTCCTCCGAGTGATAGACGGGCTAGAGGTATGGTTACCATGGCGAGCCATGGAGCCTCGTACTGCGGGGCTCCACGCGATTTTCTCCCTCGATCTCGCACGAGGCCTCCGACACGTTCCATGAGCTAGCTCATCTGCGTTCACCTGCGCGACCGGATGAGTTACTTCGAGAGCGGCTTGCGCACAGTTCTATAGTAACAGCGAATGTGTATGCGTGCATGTGTGTGTGTACTATAATCCCGTGAGTAGGATGTATACAATCCAATAGATTCTCCGGACTCTTCTTAACTCGAGCTTCTATCTCATTGGTGTGCAAGATTGTGCCAAGGATTCGCGGCGTTTCTTGGCGCGCCGCTGAGGATCGATCGATCGATACGATAACTTTTCTCATCGGTATATCACGCAGGTAGATAACCGGCTAGACCGAACAGATACACATATATAATGTTTCATTGAAATTCTAATTCGATCGATCGTCAGCGTTCTCGATATCGAGTGTATTATTATATTATTACACGTATGAATAACATCGATAAATTATGCTCTTATCTCGAACGACGTTGCCATTTGATAACCCGCAGATTATGCATTTTTTTCTCGCTCAAAGTTGCTTATCGATCGAATAAAATTCATAGAAACGCTTAATTAAATATTGGGTTTCTTGCCAACGTTCGCTTTCGCAATTCCCGCCGAGCAGCCGCGAGAGGCGACAGGGAATCAATCGTGACCCGGAATGATCAATTTAAAAAATCAGGTTGATTTTTTAGATTCATTTAACATATCGGGTAATTTAAAAAAATCAGGAGATTGCGATAATTTTTTTATATGCTGCTCATCCGTGACTGCATATCATTTTGATTTGCTGTTTCATCAACACCTAAACTTCAAAGTTTCTAATTTTATATGCGGCCGATGAAAGTACTAAGTTACTACAAAAATGTCTAATTTCATATGCGGCTGAAGAAAGTACTAAGTTACGATTATGCCGCGGGGCTCTCACTGAATCATCGCACTGATAAGAGTGCATCTCGACTATTCGAAGCATCCCGTGCAGTCCACGTCTCTCGCACGTGCGCCCATATTGTGCACCCTTTATCTCGTTCATTATCCTCCTCGCGTACAAATAAATTTCTCTATTTTTTTTTCCACGCGGCTCTCGCGTAAGATCCCAGCGCCCGACGGCTACCAGCCCTGGGACTTGTTCCCCGAGACGGACGTAACCGGGAAGACGAATAAAAAAATTAGACAAAAAAAGAAGAAAAAAACAACAAAAAAAATACAAAGTAACGACTGGAAGTGGCGATTACAGGGATAATAAATAAACGCTCGCGACCTTATCGGGACTTATAATTCATCAAGCCAGAGGGGTTTACGTGCGCGCGATGCTGCGATGATCTTGTGATGCCGAGGCGCGCGGGCAGCTCGCGGGTAGCTTCTCCCGGTCCATCTCGAGCGCGGAGAGGGCTCGCGCGCATTAACCTCGTAAAACTCTAACGGCACTCCGCGGAGAGTTCTCCCCGACGGAGTACCGAGAGTGTACTCGTAACGCGCGCACGCCACGGGGCACCTTACCTCCGTACGTTCGTTTCGTCCGACGTAGGCGCATGCACACACCGGTGGTGGCAAAGCCACGGGGCGACGTATTCTCGGATGTTACGTGAAAGTTCGTTGGGTGCGCGCGCGCGTGCACCCGCTCGCGCCGCTCCGCATCCATCCGCGGAGGAAAGTTCACGTGGAAGCGAGGCAGTTTTGCCGCTCTGCAATTAGCGAACGATAAACCTCGGACTGTGAGAGACGAGCGCGTGTTTCTAGAACGGGACGAGTATCATCGAGACGATGAGCTCGCAAACCGCAAGTTTCCAGGGCTCTCGTATCGATCAGGATCATTAGATAGGCGATGAGCTTCTTGAATTACGAAATATCCGATGAAATACCGATTCACCCGAGGCCCGACCGAGCGCGGCAAAAGTATTGTCCGTGCGCGTTGTCTCTTTCGTGCGCGGAACCATCGGCACTGGAACTGGAAGCGTAGAACACAATGATTCTGCTAATTTAACTACCCACATAACAATTGGACGAGATATGTACGTCGTAAATAGATCGTAAAAAACGGCGGAGTTCTTAAATGTGCTCTGATTTTATTTCGATATGAACTTTGAATGTCCTCTGAAAGATATCGAATGCGTCGATTTCAGTCCACTGATAGTCCTCTCAAACCTGTGAACTTAAGTAAGTCTTTTCGAGAACTCTTTATTGCACCGTACAATAATATTCTGGATCAATATTGTATTAACATTGTGGATTAATATTGTATGGGACAATACGTATACAGAGAGTCCAAAAAAAGACTTGCTTAAGTTCAGATGTTTCAGAATACTACCAGTGGTCCGAAATTGACGCATTCGGTATCTTTCAGAGGACACTCTGAGTTCATATAGAAATGAATTCAGAGCGCATCTGAGAAGTCTGCCATTTTTATTGTCTTCCAATTGCTATGTGGGTATCGATTTGAAATGTTCACAAGAGTTGAAGGACTGATTGGAGCGAGACTGAGATCCGCTATAGTTTGCCCGAGATCGATGAGTATAGCGCACGGACGATACTTTTCCGTCGATCCGACAGGTCTTGATACAGAAATTACGAGATCGCTCGTTCGCGGGAATGTATCGGTCGATGAGGAATATTAGTTTCCGGAATAAAGCATAACATCTTATATGCGAACCTGTCACTCGTCGATCGCCCAATGAATAAAATGTAGTTATCATTAATTACATCGAATAGTTGGGAACAAATAATGCAATTCCGCATTTTGCGAGAGAGCGGTACATAAGCGTTGTATCGCTCGTCGATCCCTCGCTATTCCCGACATGCATAAATGCAAAAGGGAGAGAGAGAGAGAGAGAGAGGGTGAGAGAGACGGGGAGAGCATTGAATGCCCACTGAACGCAAACTCCCGGCGAACAGTAATCGAATTCGCGTTACACGACTGTTACACACTGCAGTCCTCCTCTTCATCTCGTACGATACGAGAAGGTATGACAGTGAATCGGAGGCTGTGGCATAAACGAGCAATAAAAAAAAACAGCATGTTCCCTCATCGCGATCTCCGGGAGTGCGCACCTCGTGTACACTGTCGGCCTGTGAATGCTGCGTAGCTAACGTGCAATAACGCCAAAACCGGCCAGGATTCAGTGTACAGAACTAGACCTACACGCCCGTTAGTCACATACGTGTGGACTGCCCGAGTCGTTGCATTTGCGAACTATAGTGCTGAATATATCGTGAGTATAACGAGGCATACGAGCTTTCTGCGTACACCTCATCATACCGCGACTGAACACTGACTCCCAGCAATGCTCTGGTACTTCGTACCGCAGGCATGCGCCTCTATGAAGTTCGTGCCTCTTCGTACCTCTGCGGCCCGCAATACACTGCGGCGATTGGGCCTTGTATCGAGCAGCTGCTATTGTCTCCGAGAAGTCCCGCGGACATCGAGTGAGTCTGATCGGAGTGGAATATAGCCTGCAGTTCGTTATACGAGTTTCCCGGTGGGATATATAAAAGCACTGAAATATAGATCGATAGCGTATTATAGCTGGGTGTTTGTGCTATTGGTTACAGTAGAGGCCCGATATTGTCGGAGCCCGTTCTGTTCGGTCAGCTGTTCTGCTTCCCTCAACTATCCTACTACTATTCTTCTGCCCCTGCACGATTGCTACGATGCTGAAGTTTCCTCATGACAACTCATCGTTGGGCCGAGCTCGTGCTTTTCTGCTGTCGTCAGCAGAGCCTCCCGAGATACTAACAATATCGGGATTCTACTGTACGTATGTGTTTTATTTGTATTCTGCAGACACGCGAGTTCCTGGGCTTCCTGGTCTCGTCAGAAGTCCCTTCCGAAACACTGACAATATCGGGACTCTACTTTAGATATACGTTCTATCTGTATTCTGCAGACACGCGAGTTCTGCTTCTCTCGCATGCTGTCGCCGCGCGTTCCGCGAGAGTTAAACGAATTTGTTTACGCTGTTGGAAGAGAGGATCGACGCCGAGCCCAGGCGCGGTCCAGCTGGGCTCGCGCGGGGCCGAGCTCACGCCTTATCCGCGACGTTTATATCGCCGGTAGCCGTGTACGGATCGGCTCGGCCGCTCCCGGGAAGCTGGCAAGCTGGCTTCGAAGGTTCTCTTGTCGTTCCTTGGCTTACCAGATATCTGCCACTTGCTCTCGGTGGGCTTGTGCAATAACACCGGGAAACACCGCGTTAATATACGTAGAGAAAATGCCCCAGCGGTATAGATCACCGAACGTCGGGGGGGACGAACTCGCGGAATATACGTTGTGAAGTAGTCGTACTGCTGTACAGAAGTTGTACTGCGGGCAGAGGGAGAGCCAAGAGATATATTCCATTTGGCTAACGAGGTGTGCAATATTGGCTGCCGGGTAATTAATTAGCGGATCGGCGTTAGGCCGCAGACCCGCCAGCTCCTGGTGCCGGAGAACGAGAGTGTCCCGCCGGCCACCGGTGCGGACTCACTCGTACTATATCTACTGAATTATAACGAAGTAGGATATTAAGGTATACGGGAACTTTCTCGGCGCTAGTGCACACCGCGCGAAGTAGCCGTAGGCGAACCGCCCTCTGGAGCACCTCCGCACAAGTTGCTCCACTTAATAACAGTGCCCTAGTTGCCGACTAAAAAAATCTCTTTCCTACGAAGAAAATAACGCATATTACCGATTGCCGATATTGCAGGGATAGACAGTGAAAAAGGTACCGATGTTTCTTGTCTACAATTCTTTGCGTGTTGACTTTGCAAAAAAATCTCGTCCATTTTTCAAAAATGTCTGTTAATTTAACGAATACCTTGTTGTAAAATTAGGAACAAAATAATTGTGGAAGTTTGGGAGAAAAAAAGTTTCTTAAGGTAGTCGCCAGGACTACCATAAATGTACAAATCTTTTTTATCATTCTGAAGCCTCAACATAGGTAGATACAGATCAAAACCGACTGGTTTTATGAATTAAAAAAATCTAATACCAGAAATGCATCGAGAATGGATTATTAGAAGGGGGTTAGGTTCGGTTGGCATAAAGTTGAGAGACTGGGACACTCGGTTTGCTGTATGATTTGCCTCAAAAGCCATAAATTCTCAAGCTAGCGATACGAGCGAGGAAAATGATCTCGCGCCGTTACGCTGGATGAGTATAAGACGAAGACCAAGAGGCACAAGACTCAACGCGGGTTCAGTGAAAGTGGTCCGTTCGCGTTCCCGGGGATCACAGGGCGGCCTTTTACTAATTAATTATTCTCTTCTGGTGTACATAGGTCGCTATGTGTATATACACATAGCCTACCTATATCCTCAATGGGTTCGAGATGAGACGAGGTCGATGGCTTTTTAAACACCAGTCATTAACGGTCCGCGCTATGTTGTGCTTCCTCGATTTCTTAGTGAAGACTTTGCAGCGTGTAACCACCCGATAGTTTTTTTTTGCAATAAACTACTACCACTAAACGACTAATTGTATATCTGGTTAGTTCTCGGTGGATTGGTCGGTCCAGGACGTCGACAGGAAGTCGGCCCGATGCTTTTTGTGTTTCTCTCGATCCGGCTGATCCTCCCCGTCGGTCGAGCGTTAATCCAACGCATATATTATCCGTATCTAAATCACTTTGCAAATCTATCTCGCAGAGTTGATGCTCTCATGCTGTTACGAAAAAAAAAATTCTCACGTATCGCGAGCCATGAGCTTGCGCTGAGCCAACAAATCACTTGGAAACCGATAATCCCTTTCGACCCCTTCCGGTGACCTTACGTGCGCCAGGTGAGCTGGCCCCTCATGGCTTTGAGAGCTGGACGTTCGCATTGATGCCTACACGTTCGTACACCCGGAAGATTCGCCAGCGCGGGAATGCAACGTGATCGGGGAGCTCGCACGTCCTGGTGAATATCCCACAAACGTGTACGCAACATTCATTGCGCTCAGGATGGATGCACTAGGTGTGCTCCGAGACAT
The DNA here is from genome assembly GCA_964017025.1 of Stenichneumon culpator. Classification (NCBI taxonomy): domain Eukaryota; kingdom Metazoa; phylum Arthropoda; class Insecta; order Hymenoptera; family Ichneumonidae; genus Stenichneumon; species Stenichneumon culpator. Next base: position 11,327,401 of record OZ024772.1, read on the forward strand.
AATTCTTGAGACCGACATACGCGTCCTGAAACTTCGGAAAGAATTTTGGTAACTTTGCCGTTTTGCCGCTTTGCCGTTTTGCCAACTCCACTGCTCCAGTTCGCAACACGACCCCTTCACACCTTGTCACAGCATTCATTGCCCTCAGGATGAATGCATGAGGTATGCTCCGAAACACCATTTCTCAGTCGGATTTTCGCGATCTAAAAGTTCGCGAAGAATTTGACTAACCTCGTCGTTTCGCCCCGGTCTTCCCTACAACCCATTTTGTCGCGACCACCTCCACTGCTCTACTTCGTAAAACGACCCCTTCGAATCGGGAAAATCCCAGCCTGCCTCCGTGGATCAGTGTTCCCTCCATCGCGAAGGGATCGATACTTCTATTTTAATTACGGTCTATTCCAGAAGGAGAGTAACCAGTCCGGCTGTCTTTCTGTGTATCCCGGTGTATGAGCGTTTCTATCCGACTCTCACGTGGACTCTCGAGCGCGTACAGTTGCACCAGACTTCGTTACTCCTTAAAAGGCAACGTTATCACGAGAGGGGCACACGCGCAGTCGACGTTCCAGCCACGGTGAATTAATCGTTTAATTAATTATCCGCCGACTATTGCGCTAACTTAAGGTATACACACTGTAACGTAAATATATATACCCCCGGGTCCTGCGGTACTCGAGTCTCGCGAATGTTGCACAGGATCTCGAGAGAACTCTCGACAGACATAGCGCACAGATATCCGAAGCTACATGCAACCCACCGGGCTGTCTTGTCTCGGGTTTGTCTTACGAGGCGTATCTTAGGGTTGCACAGATAAACTCGAGGCCAATGAAATCAGCGAGGAAAACAATTATCCTCTGGTCGTTGTTCTCGCGCCTCGCGCACGCTCAATTCTTGGAATCCCCGAGCATTGAGCACAATGAATATTTTATTACCGTGGACTATCTATACACCGCTGGTAACATAATAAAAAAATATTTAAAAAATAAAAATAAAAAAAAGCAAGACAATCGCGTCGAAACTGAGCGCGGCGATCTATCGATCTATGTATCGCCCGCGTCATTTCTATTTCTCTGCGTTATTCATAGGTCTTATACGTCCCCGCGAAGGGATCGGAGAACGCAATTCCGTGGGCACACGCTCCCGTTGTTATCTGCACAAGCGAGAATACATTTCTATGTCTATACACCATATATATATATATATATATATATATATGTATGCGGTGTACGTACGTAAATTGCAAAATGGAGTCTGTGTCTATCCAACTATTAGCTGCGTCGCTCAAGGCTGCATAGTTACATACCTGCCGCGTCACTTATTACCGATGTAACGAGATTATGGAGTTTTTCTTAAAAAGGCAATATCGAGTCTTTGCTAGTGGCCTCGCTTTCGTGCTTCCCACGTTTCAAGGGTCGCCCGCTCGACGCCTCCCGCTTCACCACCCCCTCCGAAGTACTGACGAGCGAATATTTTTTTTTTTTGTACCGATTGTAATCCCGATTCGAAGGAATGTAACATACATCGAAATGCTCACACACGCGCCTTCCATACGTACGAAGGACACAACACGAAGAAGAAGAGATGACGAAGAACTGTTTCACGATTGGCCTCGGGGCAGCGAAACGTTACGATTCGTTCTCCCGCTTATTTGCGCTCTTTGCACAGTCCGCAACTATGTGGGTATGTAATTATGTAGGTGTCATGCGAATGTAACGGATGCCACTGTGGGCACGAGGAAGAGCGCAGAACGGAATCGAAGCGAAATAAAATCGGGTTCGAGGGGTAAAAACGGCACGGGGACAGAGAGGAAGATGTCGTAAATCAAACTCGATATTTTGGGTTTTTTTTTTAACGATCATTTGACTCCGCCCAGCTGGTCCACAATTTGCGCGATAAATAAGCACCTGAGTTGGCGATCTCTAGCGGGGATAACGCGAGTTCGAATCGGCGCTTATTAACGTTCAACGCGCGGGCGACATTATCGCGGGAGGCCGGCGTATCGGCATTCGGCCGCTGCTCGATGCAACTTTTTGCGATCGGAGGCAGCGATCGGACGTAATTGCCGGTTAATTGCGATGCTTTGGGTATTGTGAGCGATTCGGGCACTGGACACAGAATGAATGGGGGACAGTTCGGAACGAAATATGGAATATCGACGTTGCTAGATCGGTTTATTGCGAAAAATTCGAGTGTACCGCGCGGCAGCGAAGGCATTGCGTTTGGCCGAAAAAAAAACAAAAGAGACCGTGTCAAAGGACCGGTTGTATCTTCCATGTCTGCGCGTGATTCATCGAATCGTCTGGACACAGCCGGCCCGAAGAAATCTACTTGGGCGTTAAGGAATCTCTTCACGATTCGACCAAAAGACAGAAGAAAAGACAGCGAACGAACGAAGACGTAAAGAGTCGCTTAAGTCTTTCAGTCTCGTGCGGACCGCCGACTGGGAGCACGTGACGTGCACAGGCGAGGTCTCGTGCCGTGTTCGAGCATATCGAGAAGAGAGCAACACAGCTATCGCGGTGTCTGCCTCTGCGTGCCCGCGAGCTCAAAATGTTCTTTCATCAATGGGAAGTCACGGAGTTCGAGGCTTGACCAGGGGGGTCAGAAATCTCCGGGGAAGCCGACAATGCTCGCTTTATCCAAATATCGTGTGTCTTTCACTATTCCTCACGCTATTTATCAATCCGTTGTGTAGTTACAGAATAGCGCATCGGGCGGATAAAAAGTCACGGTTGTGTATATATATATATGTGTGTGTGTGTGTGTGTGTGTGTGTGTGTGTGTGTGTGTGTGTGTGTATCCACTTGTGTATCCAAGTATACTGGATCTGCCCGTGGTTCGCTTTCGAACGATGCAAAACGACGGGAGTGAGTGGCGACGGGTAAGTTGCGAGTCCTTGAAGACGAGCGGACCGACTCTAAATCCTGGTTTAATGCGGCATGAGCACTCGCGGGACTCTCGCCCGTAAGATAGCCCCTTTGTGGAACGGGCGGCGATGGATTTATATAAGCATTTCTACTCGTATAACTCTCGACGATACGTTTGTACAGCGCAGGTTACTCACCGCGGTACACCGAGAAACGCGTATCTCGCCTTGCCTCGCTCATATTATATCGGGATTATCTATTCGCGAACCGCGAACGGCCGCCGAAGACACTCTCTAGATCATCGCTCCTTATAGCAAGACGTTGTAACGTACGACGGCAGGACGAGACGAGAACTCTGAATGCTATTCTGAAACTTATCGTATGCCTGATATCAGCAGTGAAATTGCGGATTACTGCGAATACTCCCTTTAGGTTTCTCATAATTTATCTGAAAATAGGAAATTTAATTGCGGTAACGGTTTTAATTCTTCCAAATGGTGTGGAGCTATTTCGATAGTCTTTAATTAAATCTTATTCGAAGAAAAATTATAAAATTTCTCTGTGTCGTCACGCAGGAAAATCAAAAACATTTCGTTGTGACGTAAATTCCCATATCAAAATAGCAGTTTCCAACTGTCAGCGACGTCATACGGAAAATCGTTACTTCCGGTTTGAAAATCTCATTTTTTTATCAGAAATGACGTCATCCGGAAATACTTCGGGATTGAAGATCTTACGAGATTTTCAATCCGGAAGGGACGACACGATGGAATTTTTCAATGTTTCTGGTCACGTCACTTCCGGGTTAAAAGTGAGATTTTTAAACCGCAAGTGACATTGCAGAGAAAATGTGTTATTTTCTCTGGAATGTATCTCGGATGCAGCCAGTGACAGCTACGTGTGAATTAAGGAACACAGAAAAGTGGGTAATAGACAGTGCCTGATACATCTAAAATGTATTTGGAGTGAAGCCGACGCAGATTCATAGTCTTCGAATAATGTTCGCAGGCCATGAATCTACGGAATAGAGCACAGGCTAGAGTGGCCGGTACAGATGCAGCATTAACATTATTCGTCGAGCCGATATGTCAGGCCCGAATCAATACCGAGGTCGGGCCGATACCGGCTTGAGCGCCGGGCGAGTACGAGATCCTCGGCAACCGGTGCGGTCCCGTAGCCGTGACGTTGGTTAAATCTCACCTGGGTATCGATAGCACAGGAAAAAGCAACAAAAGTGGCCGGGTATCAATCTTCTTGCACAGAGCGCACCGTGACAATGCGCGCTCGGAACGTTACCCGATCTGCATACCGTTGCGCGTGGTGAGGGCTGGGCTGTGATCGAGCTCTCTGCTATCGAGGAAACCGTGGATAGATCGATGTCCCTCCGAGCAGCAGGGGCTGCGCGGGAGCTCGAAGGATCGCATACTGCTCGCCGGAGAGACAGCGATCCGGTCTCGTAAAATGCAACGCGCCAGAGCTCAGCATTGCACGTCAGGTAGCGGGAACTGGGTATATTGGCTTGCCGACTGACTTTCTGGCCGGTTCGACGATGAAAACTGCCACGACGACTCGCCGATACCGAGCTCGCGGGTGTATCGACGACGAGGCTCGCGTGCTCCAGAGACCGCGGTACTCTCCATGCATATTCAAGAAGAGGCCACCATCCATCAGTACGTACGGCTCATGCCAAATGTATTTGCGAGCCGGGCTCTTTCCCCCTCGAAGCGTCGAGGACCAACATTGCATAGCCGTAGCCCCATATCTGCGCAAGTATTTACTACCGCAGTGTAAATACGAGATTAGGAACCGAGTAGGAATCAAGAAATTTACTTGCATCGATATCTATGCTAATACGATATAATGTAGGGTATTTTAGTAATCGTACAGTGAATGCCCGCATTTTCTTTCAGTATACTTGTGAAATCTGTCGATAAAATTTATTTTGATGTTTGATCAGTGCTAGATAATTTTTCTTGCTTAATCTTGGAAAAGGTGCTATTGCACACTTATCTTTACAGTTTTGATCAGTTATTTTCCGGTCTCACATACAGCGTATGAAAAACCTTAACACGTAGGACGCCACGTCACATATCTTGGAGAGGAGCTATTGCACTCTTAACTTTATAGTTCTGATCACTTATTTCCCGGCATCACAAGCAGCGTACGAAAAACAGTAAAGGACTGTATACACAGTGTAGATTCGTCACGAATGTCTCCGATAGCACATGTGCGTGGCCTAGACCAGCCGGAAAAGAGAAAACGAGAGTAAGCAGCGTCACGGCCGATTGCGTGTTTCCAAGTAAGAGTATCCATTTCTCAGAGAATTCCTGCCAGATGAGGTGAATAAAGAAACTCTAGAATCGCGCATACCAACAAAAGAAGGAACGGTAACGATCCAACTGCATTCGAGCTACCCTGAGTCACCTATGCTCGTTGGTTAGACGATACTCGATAATGAGAAATTCGTATCCGGTTTCACATATGTATATTCGATCCTAACGTCATTAACCACCCAAAGAGCAAAGGTAGGGCCGAGGCGAGCGAAACCCGGAAAATCTTAATGACGCAGCCGAATGTCCAGAGCAGCCGCTGTTCGCCATTGAAATCATGCCGATTCTGTTGGAATGTCGCTGCGGGTTCATAAACTTGAACCCCTGTAAACGGCTGAGCGATTGGGTAGCCTTGTAAGGCGATATAACGACTCGTCATATCACCGGAGCCTCCGTGTAGTCCTGAAATATCCTATAGGAAAACCACTGAAACATGATCACGATGGATAAAAAAATGAATGCGATGCTCGAAGGAACGACACGGAGTGCCATTTCATATCTCCAGTTTGCGGCTAATGTAACGGGAAAGCGGGTCTCGGGAGCCATATGCAATTTACGAGCAATAAGCCTCCTCGATCTTTAAGGACGTCGTTAGGATTGGATGTGCGCGCACGCGGCCACGACCTCGTGAGCCGATTCACCTTTCCACGGGACGAAAGAGAACTCTCCCGCCGTACACGCTGATATGTATTGCCTCCGGTGCACCCGCTCGAGGGATATGCCTGCACTTGGGATCTCGGCACAGCCCGCTACCGTCTAGGTTTACGTGCAACGATAGTCAACGACGTGCACCTTGGCGTTCCCTTCCAACCGGCCGAACGGAGAAAGAGACGAGACGTCGGTGATGCGGGACGCGCGGGCAGGATTCTCGCCGAGACACGGAAATAGTCGCGATAAATCGCTCTCTCGGCTCACCAACGAACTATTCCATTATAATCCACCACGCGGAACGTCCAGGACGTGGCTTTGTGTCCATCGCACAGTCTGATCCTCGGCTCTACCGGCTGTACGCCTCTCATCCTCCGCTTCCATCTTTCCCTTCTTCCTTCGCCGAGCTCGATGCACGGAATTCCATGGAATTCTCCGCTATTGGGACACAACGATTGGACACATTGGATCGAACAGCGATCCGTCCTGCCATTCATCTTTGCTCGAATTTATATAGAGTTTACGATCTAACCGAGTCTAACGATCGACGATTGACGAGAATTCGTGACTAACGTACTATCGCAGTCAAACGGAGATCTGGGAGAGATAACTCGTTGACGTGTCGCCGAGTCGGTTGATGCACTTCTGATCCAGCATCGGATCCATCGGATCCATCGGTTTCATCGGAGACCCGGCGAGTTACCCACGCACAGGTGCAATCCTCGCTCTGTGTATGGCCGGAGTACACGAAGCTCCGGAGACTCTCCGTATTTACGGTGTCTGCATGGCTGAGCGCGTAGGCAACGCTGAGTTGCACGGATGTGTGCGGCAGCGTGTGTCCGTCGGTCTGTGTGTGCACGCTTGCACAGCCGAGCACCGGCGATATAGAGGCACGCCTGTTATTACTCTCTCTCGTAGATTGATGGAATCAAGCAACCAGTCATTTCGCGAGGAAATCAGTGAGAATTAATATCGGGCTATTAATTTCTCCCCGCTTCGTACCACCGACCGGCAACCACACGCGGGGATTACCCTGTACTTGGATTCTACAGTGTATACATACCGAAAGATCGGATTGGCGCATGCACACACGCATACACGCTTGACAACGCGCATCGGCTATCATCTGCATATGTATAGGTAAAGTTCGAACGTATTACAAACGTATGGTACGGAGGGCAAACACACACGGAAAGATAGACGGCAATTTAAGGGAGAGAACGCTTTCGAGCCTCACTACGTGATTTAGGTAGAATTTCTTTTTTTTTCGAATTTTTTTATTTTTATTTTTTATCGTTTTTGCCTGCAAACGCGAGAGCCGTACGCGTCGGGGGCCGTGAACTCCGGTGAACCCTCCCCAGGTGGGCTCTCCTCACGATCGATTCCTCGCATATAACCCAGCGAGATCCTGACGAACATCGGGAATCAGTCAGTCGGTGCGAATTAATGCTCCCTCATCGATTATGTGCTCGGATTCACCTCGGGTTTAGCTATCCGCGTATCCTGCATGTGGAATGCTGAAGAGCGATCGGACCGAGACGGGTCAGAAACCATCGGCTCTCGTTCGAAATCATGATTTTCTCCGTGCACGCGAAGCCGCGGGATATTTCGCCGTGAAAGTACAACGTACCGGGAAGATATTCGCGAATCTAACTAACTAGCTAACGTGGCTGTTATTGTGCGTACAGACAAGGACGCGGATTCAGAGAGAAAGATCACGAGGGGGCCCACCTGTTCTCCGGCTCACCACGTGCTCCATTCCGAGTTAGCTGGAGCGTAACTTCCCATTATTTATACCAGAAGGCACACTACGTCGAATCGATGCTGTAACGCAGCCTATCTACGCGTATATGGACAGAACCGGGCACGCAATATTCACTATCGACGGTATTTCACGATTGAGTGGAACAACTGTTACATTGTTATCTCGAAGTACAGCCAATAGCGCGGTTATTGCCTACCGGATGTTACGAGGTTACGAAATGTAAGTGAAAACGAAACACGGTTACGATGCACTTCGCTGGCGCGAAGTTTCAACGAATTCTTTTTCAATGTTTATTGACCCTTCGCGTGCAGGATCCTCGCTGAGCGAGGACCGCGATTCAGGACGATTCCGCCGGAATCCTCGCTCGGCGAGTAACTTACATTGCGCGGTATAAAAATCGCTATATCTCAAAAAAATATTGATGATATCGACATTCTGAAAAATACTCCTTGAAGAGTAATGTTCACGATATTATATTCATGTAAAATAATATTTTTATCGTCAATATATAGTGAGCTATTGTTATTTGAAATTGATATTTACATCTCAGTCGCGGAAACCCCGGCGTGTTTGTGAAGGGTTAATGTCATAATTAATGTCACGCGCATAAAAAAAATATACGTATCGGTACCAAGTCACTGTTATCGTTCCACGCTCACATATTTGGACGTACAATACGGGACATAGCGTCACGCTGGAAAGCGAACTAGCGAGAATTTCGAGACCGTCGGTTTCCCATCATAGGTACGATTGTTACAGCGTGCACAATGGCAACTCACTCGGATGGTTCGAGACATCTCGCTCGTAAACATCAGATTTAATTTTTTTTTTCGCAGAGTTATTTGGTGAAATTGACAAGCCCGTTTTGCCGTGCTCTACCCTAGAAAAAGTTTGAATTTTTCATCCTATTCAAAAAAATCAAAGTGACATAAAATTTACACGGCTCGATCGATTCTTTCGAAATTTCATAGGGATCACGTGGCGATCATATTCCATCTGTGTTCACGTTTTTAGCCGGATAACTACAAAATTATAAACGCTAGACCGCGAAGAAACAATTTTTAAGAAATAAAAAATTCCGTACAAAAAAAACACGTAACTGCACATTTTTAATGCATAAAAAAAAAACATTGACTATTAATCCCACATATTGTGTGTGAAATTTCAGCTTGATCGGTCGATGCATTCCCAAGTTATAGAGGTTCGAGTTTTTCGCGTCAGATTCATACACACATACATCCAGACAATTTTTCTAAATGTGATTTTTCGATGTTTCGGAACATTCTGAACACTTTTTCATTAAAATCTCGAAAACATATTTTTTTCACCAAAGCCAAGGTTCCTGTATAAGGAAGCAAAAATTAGAGTTTTTTTTTGTCAACGAATCTTGCCTGCACGCGCATTCACTTAGAGATTCCATGATTCAAAGACTACCATTTATGAAGAAATTGTACCAACTATCCTCGAATAACTTGATCGATTGAAACATATCTCCCGCGTTCAAGGAATGCCGGTAGGCCGATAGCTGGCACTACAAAAGCGTGATGTCGTTTGTCTGTCGTACACACAACTATGAAACAACCGAACGGTATTACAGCTACAGTGTGCAAGAGAGTTGAGCACACAGTGAGTTATCATTATCGGCGATAATTGTACATAAGTGCTACGAGGAGGCGAACGGGGCGAGGGATATTAAAGAGTGAGAAAGATAACGAGAGTGGATACGATAGGTTACACACAAGAGGCTGAGAAGCGTTCGGCATGAGCGGCTTTATGAAGCCGTTGTAAGTTCGCCGCGGGGGTCCTGGCGGGCGGGCGTGTTGCCTTGCCAGCATAAATTACGTACGATTTTGCATTTACACTGCGAAAACGCTAAAGACAGTGGAAACTTATTTATGGTGTATGCTCCGTAACACACGTTCATACGGCTGCGAGCCCGATAGTTTCGTCGAGAACAGACGCGGTAGCTATCGGGAGTTAAGAGATCAATAGAGACGAGAAGCGGCGCGCGATGTAAAGCGGACGAGACATAAATCGTGTAGGAATTTTCGAGAGTTACATCGGGCCCTGATAGGGCCCGGCGGAAGCCTGACAGCGGCCTGACAGGGTCTTACCAGGACCTTGCCAGGCCCCGATGTAACGCTCGAAAATGTCTACTCGAGAAGTCGCGAGTTAATTCCGGAAGCTCTGAAGTCTGCACTATCCCGAGTAGAAATTTTCGAGCGTCCTGATAAGCCCTTATCAGGACCCTATCAGGATCCGACGTAACTCTCGAAAATGTCTACTCGGGATCCCCGAACGTCACGAAGCCACGTCGCTGTCCCACGGGAGAATAAGTCCCAATCGACAAGGTAATGGGACTAGTTGTGTCACGGGATCACCCGAAATCGGCACGGACACATTTCGCTCCCCACCGACTATCCGCGGCTCTCATAGACGTCGATAAAAATGAACATCAGTTTAAGAAAGAAAAAAAAGAAGAAAAAAAAATGCATAATTAAAGTTTCGCGAATGATCGATGAGCGAGTAAAGTAGGTACGACAGGGACGAAACGCGCGTTGAGAGGATGGAATTTTAAAGAGGCTCGAATTAGAAAGTTTGTGTGTATAGAAGTCGGATGTGCGCGGCAGAGGCTACTCGAAATTTAAGTATCAGGGGAGTATTTGCCGGTTAACGGGGCTTTTATCTATCCGCCGAGAGCGCTTCGTAACCCGGGGACAGAGGAACGAGAGCCAGAAGGACTTCGAGGTGGATTATAATCCCCGCCGTGGACGCTGCGAGGCGCTTCGTTCTTTGGTTATTCGTCGTCGTAGTCGTCGGCGGCAAGGAGCGGGAGCAATTAAAGCCTATAGACTCTCTCGCGATGCTGAGCGCGGTAATCTCGCGCGGGCAGTGACTTTCTACGGATAACGATCGTTGCAGAGAGGCCCGCGAGGCTCGAGGTTCGCCCTCCGCCTCCGCCGGTACTTGTATTCAAATGGGCTCGCTCTCGCTCGCTGGCAACCGAGAGCCATACCCACGAGCTCGTTTGTGCGCCCGCGAACCGCGGAAACTATTCCCCGAGACCCCTCAACTCTCGACACACCAAATTGAGAGACTCTTAATCGAGAGAGACTTTCCAACGGCTGAACGGTCTACGCCTCGGTCCCGGTCCCGGCTTTGCGCGAAGCGTACGAGAGCGAGCAACAATTATGCCGTATCCCGTGATGATGATTTCGTGAGTTTGCAATGATTTATTAAATTGACTGGAGACCTCGGATTTTTTTCACACAGGCGGATTGAGTAACGAATTACCAACTACCCGCGCTAGCGATTCGTTCTATTATTTTCTTATGTTGTTTCGCTACTTATGTTTTATCATTTTCCCTCATCGCACATCGTCGAGGCTGGAAAATCACGTTAATCCTACGTGCGTTGCGCTAGCTTTGCGCCTAATACTCCTGGACTCTAGCCTTATTTGACTGTTTACCGACTGGTTACAGCGGAGGCGCGGTTACAATGTTGCGTCAGTTATTACGCGATTTTCCACGTGCCAAGGTTTTCTACCCGTCGGCTGTTACATTTATTCGAATCCGAGCGAAATCTGCTGCTCCTGCGTCTTTTAAAGAACAATAGTTATTTGTATGGCCAGGGCGTAGAATGGGAGTTCTTGACGAGTGTGAAAATGACGTACGAGCCAAAGACGAGTGCGGCTTTCACACGAGGCGGGACTCCCCTTTCTGCGCCGCTGGCATGCACATAATTCTTCCTAACAAATTCACGAAGATCACCCTTCTCGTTTTTGGGAAGTGTGCGCAGAGAAGTACTTTCTCGCACTAGTGCGAGAAAAAAGATCATAATGCGTTTGTCCGCATGCCCAGTGTTTTTCTCGCACGCGATGCAAAAAAGTGCCTTTCTGCGCTCACTTTACACGAATGGAAAGCGGGATTTTATGCGCATGCGTTAGGAAAACATAATCCATGCAAGGCTCATTTCGTAAGTGTACTAATACAGATGTATTTAGGACAACAAGTGGTCAAAGGCTGATATCAATAAACATACAAATGCCAGACACGCCGTCAAGGCGGAAGCGTGCAATTAGCAACAGGAAAAAGATAAGGAAAAAAAACAAGCAATATAAAATTTATTTAAAAACATAAATTCTCGAGGGTAAGAAATAAACGAATTTCTACGACTGCGACAAGCTTCCCGTTTCTCTCATAAATCGTTAAACAACTCTCTCGCTCGAGGCGATCGTAACAAGATCGTCGTCCCGGTCTCCTCGCTCTCGTCTCACCTGCAATCACGGCGCTAAATGTACGCCACGTCCACGAAATCGTTAGCGAACGATCGTTAGTATCTTGGACAGGCTCGATAGGTCACAACGATAATTTCCGTGGAAGAGGCGTAAGTCTCGCAGGCGGCGAGGCGGGAGGGCTTTAGCGTGAATAAGAAAATCACGCAATCCTAGAAATCCTAGAAATCCTAGAAATCCTAGGAAAAAAAATCCCCGTGCGCGTACGGTTATGCATACGTGCGGAATAGTTAAAAGATCCATAAAATACGCTTTGGTACAATGCCTACGCGCGAGGCACAGAGGGATAACTCTCAACGGCTTCCACGTTTCCCGATGGCCAAACGTCTGCCCACGCGAGCCGCAACCACCGAGCAACAAGCGATCCAACCGCGAATGCATCGCGCGTTCACGAAATCGTTAGTGCGATCGTGGTATATTGCTCGCTCTCATGCGTCGGCCGGTGCATACGGTTGCCTCGGAGCGCTTAACAGCACTTTGTTAAACCGCGTTCTCGGTAGATCGGTCGCACACAGACACCTACCTGACCGCACAGGCGACGAGAGCGAGAGATCGCTCGCCGATGCCTTTTTTTTCTCGCCACTGACGAATCGCGCGTGCGCGTGCGCGGCGAATTGCGTAACGCGCATGCGCAAAACTTCGCTTTATTCTCCTGCGCGGATTCGTAAAAGGAAGTGACTCACCGATAAGGAGTCATTCATGCAGAAATGGCGTAGCTGCTGTTCGACTCGATCTAGACATAAACACTGTACGGTGTATCGAGGGCTTACCTGAAACAGAGAATAACAAACGAAACTTTAGACTCGCGTGTGGGTCTCGTCAGACGAGATGATAGTCGTAACGACGGCGATAGGCATTACGGAGGCTGCGCAAATGCGCGCCCTCGAGTTACCGAATAATTGCGGAATGGAGAGTGTGAGAATTGTGTCGGGTATTTATCCATTGTCTTTTGCTTTTGTCTTATTGGGCATGTAATGGGAGAAGATAGGATTGAAGGAAATCGTTGCGCACCGTTGGGAAGCAGCGGCATAGACACTGCGAATGCGTGCGTGTGTGCACAAGCATTCGATTAAACGTCCCGATCGATTAATTAAAAGCTAAAAGTACGACGGAACGATCGATGGCTCGCAAACCCTCGCGTCTGGATGCGTCGCGAGCCCGATCCGCACTTCTTCGTTACATCCACTGCACCGGGTAGACGTGCATGCGGCGATACGGCAGCAACGGCGATACCCTTACCTGTATAATCGTCCCGGCGGGAACGCGTCAAGCCGCCCGCAACGATAACTTACAGGTTAGAGAATCCACCATTAATTATGATAATTGATTCGTACGATTAACGCACCTCTCTCAGTGGCCTCCGCTCTTCCTTTTGCTGCAACGCTGCTGCCCCGATGCGTTATTATTCGCGGAGTCACTCACGGCCGACCGTAAATATATCGCCCTCGGCTGAGCGCAACCCCGCGTCCGTATTGTGCGTTTCATTGTACGAGCCTATTAGGAATTAATGCGATGACGCAAAGTGACATATACTTGATGTTTTTTCACACGTCGGACACAAATTTGATAAAAATAAAAAATAAAAGATTTTAAAAATCGCTCATCTTTAAATAACCAAACTTGATTCTGAGGATATTTTTTTTAATAAGCAAATTAAAAAAAAAAACTATTCTGAAAATTCTTATTTTTTTAGACATTTATATTTGTCACTCACAAAGTTTGCTTTCAGAGGACGATTAAGCATAAATATAGATATTTTTTTTAAATAAAAATAACCAACATACCTAACGCTTGACCGTAAATACTGCTCCGAGCCGAATAACCCTGAGCCTATCATTCGCTGCATTACAGGACCCTAAGCGGGAATTATCGTGCCATTCTAAAGTGACACATACTCGCTAGTTTTTCTTCGCGCGCACACGGACACACGGTAAACGTTGCGAATTTATTTATCTATAATTCAAAGCGATAGGCTTAATCGGCGGTACTGTGTGCGCGCGCTCCAGCTACCGCGATACTCGTATTACCCGAGCTCGAGGGGAAATGAGAGATGGAATAATAAAGAAAGAGCTGCGAATGGTGGATATCGAGAGAAACATCTATAGGCAATGCGCCCTCCCCCTGTTGTTTTATTGCGAGGATATTCGAGCCTCGAATTCCAAGAAGAGGCGAATACATCACGCACCTATGGCCGCGGCAATTGTATACCTCAACCGTGTGTAATTTAGTACAATAGCGTTACTTTCAATTCATTCGCTCGCTCGTGCGTTTGACGTGTGTTTAAACGAGTATAATCGCGAGGGCAGCGCGTAACACGCTCATGGCCGATTCCTTTCTAGATTTCTCGAATAAATGAAATCCCCCTCTATCCCGCCCCCGCCCCTCTCTCTCTCTCTCTCCTCTGCATTTGTTCGTTTGATAATAAATGATCGTTCGGAGGATTGCCGAGGAGCGTTAAGAAATATATAAACGGATGAGCCTAGTCGTATGTGTGGGAGCTGAAAAACATCTGCAGCGTTCGTCGTCTCCGTATCTATCAGCCTCGATCTTGCCTTAAGAATGGAAAATGTCGAACCCACGCCAGGATCGAGGAAGAAGCCTCAGCGAGATCTATGGGAGAGACCTTGATTCGTGTAACGATTTTCTGTTTTACATATATATATATCATTATGAGCGGTAGGAGTGAAAATCTGTCGATCGCACGCTATTGATCGTTGAAGGAGGTCGACGAAAATCTTACACACTCATGAGATGTGTGTCCGGGTCACCGGGTCGTTTTATCATTATCTGTGGTAAGTCTGGCCGAAACGAATAATCGTTGAAATTAGTCTCGGCTCATCGAGAGGCGACCGTTGAAAAAGTGCTTGATAGAGAGGAAAAAAAAAAGAAAAGAAAATTCGACCCGACTTTCGGAGCGGACTCTTCGTCGCTGCGCCCGAGAGGAGTCTCTTCCTCCCGATGAGACACGACATGGCCTTTCCAACGCCTCGGGCGAGTTGTTACCGCTAAGAACTGTAGGCCTTCGACGATTCGATTACACTACTATGAAGACGTTACCCGTGATCGAGGTGAGGTATTAGTGCACGCACACACGCGGGCAAAAGTGCTACAATCATCGGGTTTCTCACCGTCGAACTTTCATCGGGTCTCTCGAAGGCGTGAGTGGCAAATGATCCGGCGGGTCGATGTAATGCCTGCCTACGTTAAGTCTCCGCTGTGTGCACTAGGATAATCATCATTGCACTATACAACTCGGGAGACGGAGAGAGGGAAAAAGTAACAAATGAAGGAAAAAGGAAGAAAAAAGAACGGCAGACATTCGAGAAAGCGCAAGACGACGATGCTAAAGAGGCGAAAAAAAATTAAACAAAAAAAATTAATGGAGGCATTAAGGATCGAAGCTGCACAGCAGTGGAATGAGGGAAGGTGAGGAAGATTGACGATTACGAGTTCCAATGTGTAAAGTCATCAGACTCGATCTCGCACGGGAGCTACCGTTGCTGTACTGCCGCTCCGCTCGTCTGCCATTCGATCGACTATAGAGTTATGCAATTACGATAATTTTGATGAGTCGCCTGTCGGCTCCCGGGTATTCGAGGATCGTTCGATAGTTGCACGATACAATAGTGCACGAGGTGAAACGTTGGCGATACGAATAATTGTGCGAGATCGTGGCAGGTGTTAATGGAGGTAGATGTGGGTTATTATACGAGGCTTTTCCTATTGAGTGGCCCATCAATGATCCGATATCTGTGCGGTTTGGAAACGTCACTTCGAATTTAAAAATCTCAGTTTTTAAGCGGTAATGCCGTTACATGGGAAAACGTCACTTCTAGTTTGAAAATCTCAGTTTTCAACCGGAAGTGACGTATTTCTAGTATGTCGTCACTTCTGGTTGAAAAATGAGATGGTGAAACCGGTAGTGGCGTATTTCCGGTATGATGTCACTTCTAGTCGAAAAAATGAGATTTTCAAAACGGAAATGACGTTTTCGTGTATGACGTCACCTCCGTCGAAAATTGGAATTTTTTAAACCAGAAGTTACATCACAACGAACTTTTGCAGATTTTTTTAAGACGGCGTTCGGAGCCAGTGATGTGCCATTTTTCAAGCTACATCAGTATCCCGCCTGGCCTCCTCGATAGCTTAAAAATTTCATGAATTGCCGCGTAATGTGTTATTGTGACTGATGAGAGGAAGTTTCGAGACTTTCAGTTTCGACCACGCATTCTGTTCCTTCATTCATTCATTAATCTATCCACCATCCAGACAATTCAATTACCCGGGGGCGCTTGTAAATTGGTCTTAATTCAACGAGGTTTAGCATAACGCAACACAATACCCCCCTCAACATCCGTGCATCGTGTATAACTGTATATGTTCGTTCGGACGCTGGAGCCGGATCATCCTCGTTTGTTAACAAATGGTCCCGTGACTTTTACGTCGATCGGTTATTTACATATGCAGATCTTTGGTACACCCACGTACATCATGCTGGTCCGACTGACGGGAGGAGTTTGTACGGAACGTGTGCCGGTCGAACAAGCGGTCAGTACGGCCCCTCTGCCACTCTCTTCTCCCAGAGCAATAAATAATAAAACCCCTGATTAATCGCAGTATAGATAGATCCACCGCAATCGATACAATACAGAATAGTATATCGCGCCGTTGAAACTTTTAGATAAATCGAGGGATCTCGATCATTCACAATCAGCGTTATAGCCGAGAATAATTGATTGCGCCATTGAATAACGATCGATTTATTACAATTGCCGATGTAATCGAATACAATCGGCGATACGTGAAAAATTAATTTTAAATAAATACTTCTGCGGCAGTTATGGGTCGGCTCAGACACAAGTTCAAATCTAAGTTATCGGCAGGTACTTTCCGCGTCTGCGAAACTTCATGGAAATCTGTGCCCAGGTCATAGTGTTGAGTACAAGTTTTTTTTTCTCAAATCTTAATCACTTGCTTGCCACTGCACGTCGCGACCTTTCAATCGAAATTTTTTTGAATTGATTCCTTAAGTGAAAATTCTATAGCGATTGCAGTAGACAGTAAAAAATAATTTCGTAAAATCGGAATAAGAAGTTTTATACAAATAATTTTCTTAAATAAGTGACAAAGTCGTTTGTTCAGGTTTAAATATAAAAACCTATCCTTTTATTCCTCGTGTCATTCACAATTTTCGTTTGTACTTTTGTTTGAAAACTAGAGTCGGATGGTGCGATCGGAAAATTAACAAATAAAAAATTGTGGACAATAAATGTTGTAAAAAGTACAAACTTTTTTAAACTGCATACGATGCCTACCCTCGTTAAACGACATTTTTGTTTGCTCCCTCTTTATTACCATGCATAAAAATCTACAAATAAATTGATTATTTAAAAAATAATGTATAGAAAACAATCGATTCTCGATCGAAAGGCTCGATTCCGTGTAAATGAAAAAGAAAACTCCGCCGACCGATGAAAGTTTCCGCGCTTCGCCTGCGTGTGAACGCCACCCGATGGATTCTCGAGGAGAGATCATCGTCCAATTATAAGCGTTTCAAGCGACGTTCTTATCTCGTTTCTACGATAGATAGAAGGGCGTGCCGGACGTGCAGAAACGCTCGCTCGCCGGCGAGTGAATCGAGGATGCAGAGTTGACGGGGGCGTCGACACCCACGCAGAACAGAGGACAATGAAATACGTAGTGTACCGCGAAGAGATCATCGCTGGGTTGTTCTTCTCGCGCCGCCCAGTGATATCTTGCGGCTTTCGTTCTTTCTTTCTTTCGATTATTCAGCTTTTCTTTTTTTTTATTCTTCCTCCTTTACTTCTCACAGTGCGACGCGCGGCCGCGCGTACAGTCACTCGAGGGCAAATCTCGTTCTCGATTGGGGGGTTCGCGAGAAAACCAATGTATATGTATTATAGAATATCGGTACAGTGAAACCTCGTTTATCTAGGACAAGCTGGACAAGACAGCCGACGAATAATCGAAGATTTAATTTTATTTAAATTCATTTAACGAATTTCTCCTTTTACAATCTATTTACATAATAGTCCTATTTTAGAGCTCCGATTATATTACAGTAGAAAGTAGTAAACTAAACTACTATACGTATGATATAATGTAATATAATATCCCCCTGGTAACAGTTGAAATTGAAATTAACATTCGAAATTAACAATTAGTATATGCAGCAATATCTATTCATATATTATTACTACTGTATTGGCAATTTTCTTAAAAGCCTCAAATGATGTTGCGAATTTCCTAGCCTGGTCATTCGCGAGATGACCGAGTTCCTCGCCGTATTTGTGCGACATCATTGAAGATGATCACAACACATTATTATTTTAAGCGCTACCAGAAAAGACTTCGAAAATCATGAAAAGGCGTAAGAAAAATTGATGTCCAATGCAGTTTTCTACAGTTTTTAGGGTTGGATTTATAGAATTTTAAAAAATCTTTTATATGCATTTTTACTTCATTTTCGGTTCGTACTTGCAGTCTTATCCGCGAGGAGAGCAATATGTCAGTAAAACAGTGCCCTATCGTCGTTCAAAATAGTCCAGTACCGTTTAAATCAATTCCCCATCTTCTTTACGACTTAACGGTTCGATGGACATTAAATTCTCATCAGCATACCGTCCGTACGCGCGTGAAGGAGTGAAAGAAAAAAAAGCCCTAGGCACGGTCGAACCGCCCCCGGATAATCGAGGTTTTACTGTACACCGAGCAGCTACCAACAAAGCACGAGTTCCGTGCGGCTGGCATTGGCATTGGGAAGATCGAGGGCGCGCTGTACCCACGCACAATAATTCAGACGATACTCTATATAACACGTTCGTATATGTACGATAATAACCGTACGACATCAATAAGTCAGTAGTTCAATGCTAGAGATAGTTATCGAATAAATTCAGAATACATTATCGAGAGTAGTTCTAGTTTTGTTTTCTTGCGGATAAAGTTCGGAACGTTTGCCGCGGTTTTCCGAGCGCACCACATAGGCGTAGACGGTACGTGTAGGTGAGCATAGATCAGGTAGATACAGTGTGGTTATACGCGCGCGGACCAGCGAGAGGTTCTTTCGCACGGCGCGTTACCCCGTCATTAATAAAACATTAATTATCGTCGATTGTCTCGCGCGCCCGGTTAATGAGCGAACGCCGCACCCCGCTCGCCCGCTGCTCTATCGTTCGTTAGCACTGGCTGTGCCGGAGAGCAAGAGGTACGAGATCGAAGGATCGAGAGTACGGGCGGCCGAACCGGGCACGTACGGCAATTACGATTGTCCGGCGTGCGTTGAGTAATTGATTTAGATCGGAAGGGGAAACCCCCTTTTAACGGACCAACGGCGCACCGATTTTGCACGGTGTACCTGCTACTTTGCGATAGTACCGAGTTAAACACAACGCACCGACGAAACGCTTGTCCGTGAAGCAACAGTGTAAGGCGGAGAAAGAGATATCGGGGTATGACTCATGAGAGTTCGCACGATCGAGACAATGACACTATTAATTAACTCGTTACGCTTAATTACGCACGCTCTTCTCACGCGCTTAAACGTCTATCGAAGTTTGTTTACTATAGCTACCATGGCTACTATTATTATTCGTAGGCCTACGAAGAGAAGGAGTTAACATTAAAATCCTAACATTTTTACAAGTTAACCCACGACGACATAACGAGGAATCATTTTTTTTGTAAAAAATAAATTATTGCTACGCTGTAAAACATTAAAAGTAACAGTAAAAGTCTATTAATTTTTCGTCCTAATTTTGTACATTAAATTTAATGTGCCGGTACTTGAAATTTTCTTACATTACTTATATTAATTGAACATTAATATACTTCCTTTGTAAAATTGCAATACGAGGTATTAACATTACAAATCTTTTGGCAGAAATTTACCAAAAATTTCATTAAAAATAAAAATTTTACTGTACAATTGAAACGCGCATGTGTTTGCAATTTCAGAAACGGTTTATGCAAAAAAAACCTTCCAATAGCGCTCATAAATGTTCAAACTAATTTTTTTTATAGTTTCGCTCCGTAAGCATTATAGGCATCGAAACGCGCAATAATTGCCATTTTCTCTCCCACCGTACGATTCTTTAGCCATAACTTCGATAAAGACAGTATGATTGATTGGTTAGCCTTGTTGCCGATCGTTATTATTGCGCGAGGTAGACGAGTAGACAAATTACATCGGGGATATTTTTCACGCTGGGATAGACACGTTACGACGATGAGGATGTAAGCACATATATATACATATATATGTACACGTAATACAAGTATAATAAACTGTGCACTATACAGAAAATACGTGCGTGTATGTCTCGTTATTACGACACCTAATGACCACGTTTTACGAAGGGTCTTTTAATTAATTGACGAGAGTACCGCGAGTAATGGCACGTAGCAAATCTGCGCAATATTTCCATGCCCGGAGATCGGCACGAGAGCGCGAATGCGAGAGAAACGAGACCGGACGATCGGTATATAAGCCTCCTTGAGTCCCGATATCCCACCCGAATTTTCTCAGTGGCCACTGTGGTTTATGCTTGCCACCGATTTCCATGCGCGAAACATATCCAACATGGATGAGGGCGAGCCGCGTACGCACACGAATTTCGGGGCCTTACATTTTTTTTTAATCCTGTATACCTGGCACGCCGTGGGCGTCGCCCTCCGGGATGATGCAGAGCGGCCGCTTCTTCACGCTGACCGATAATTTAAGCCGTTAATGCTGAATTAAGCCGAGGAAGATATATTTATGCGGGCGTACGTCGATGATTTACGAATGCATGCATGAACGGAGTATCGCGAGGAGAGTTACGGGCGTAACCGATCACGGGGCCCCCGAGCCCTGCATGTAACCAGCGAGGCATGTACGAAAGTATTGGTGGATTCTATGCCCCCCCCCCTCCGGTATAAATGATTTTTTGCTTTGATCGTCGATGGTTCCGTTACAAATTTAAAAGCGAAACTTACACGCCATTAAAGTCGTTTGTATTTCTCTCTCGGCAGGAAAAATATCCTGTTTGAAATCAGAGACGAGCATCTCTTGTTACTCTTATTTATTGCTTCTTCAGCTTATCGCAATTTAATATCAACAGTTGATAGAACATAATAGTTAACAGATTATAATAGTTATAGAATGTAATAGTTGATAGAATGTAATAGTTGATAGAATATAATAGTTGATAGAATATGAATAGTTGATATGAAAGGTGTGAGCCGTTTCGACTGTAGGGGGCTTTTCCTAGCTCCAGTTCTCCGCAGTGTGTAAACCTTCGAAGCGATGCATAATGCGCGCTCGAGAGGTTTAGTATAAACTATGTACTAATGCCTCTCTGGAGATAACGAGAGCGTGTAAAGCGTACCCGGGGATTACGCAAGCGGAGCTCGGGGGGGATCTGCAGGGAATAGGGAGTTGACGCGAGGCAGTAATAGTTATACGGAGGATCCTGCTGATCTCTCGTATCCGCGATCGTCGTGTAGTTCGCGTGAGCTAATAAACGAGCGAGCGATCAAACGGATCCCTCGATCCTCATCAGACGCAACCACCTCCGGTTATCCAACCAAGCAGACCTTTCAGATTAGCGAAACTCATAAAAATCAACAGCATAAAAATTAAATTTAAAGCAAAATGTATGACGAAAAAAAAAAAGAAAATCGGTTTCATTGCTTCTGATAAATACGCGTAGCTTCGCTCGCTGTGCTACCCGAAGTATGCTCAGTAATATTTTTTCTCCACCCGTCTTTCTCAGGCCACGTCGAACAGGAAAATCAAGGTACTCTATCAAGAGAACGCAAAGTAACAAGTACATACACAGTAACCGCTGTCCAGCGCTTTCCTGGAAGATCTTTCTTCTTAACCGTTAAAATCGCTGATGGACGAGCCAGCTATAGGGGGGATTTATAAATGCGCATGCGCATAGTGCGCGCGCGAATGGACGGGGAGGATATGCAATTATCCCGGCTGCGTATTCGGAAGGGAATTATTTCTCAATTAGTGTGAGGAAATTTCGCGCGACCTTACGCTTTCATCTACCTTCCTTTCCTCACAGCGCGTCGTTTTTTTTTTTTCTTCTTTTTTTGATTAATCTTGTGAACTCATCGCTACGATGCTGATGGCTCGCTGGATCCATGTGGACATGAAAGTCCATACGCGAACAGCCCTTGCCTATGGACCTCTCGAGATCGAGCGGCCCCGGTGACCGACGCGTATAGGTACGCGGAGAAAAAGAGAAAGAGGGAACGAGTGAGAGAAGAAGCGGTTATGTACGGGAAGATGCTGCGCGCTTAGTTGAACACCGACGAGGTTCGAGAAGAGCGAGGGTCAAGCGGTCAAGGGTCGAGCCTAGGCTCTCGTCGTGACCGTATAGTGTGCTCTGTTCGGTGTACCGCACCGTGAACTCGCTATGCCTACGTATTATAGTTTTACTCGTTACTATCACTACCGATCCGAGCCGGATACATACACGATATGATCTTCGTACTGGTACGCACGCAATCTCGCAGTTATTACGTGTATAGGTGCAAGGCTAGTTGGGTATCATCGCGGGTCTCCTGTCTCTCGCACCCTCTCGACTGACTGTGGCAACTCTTCGAGTGCCGCGAATATACATAAAATCACACGCTCGCCAGACACCCTCGAGGGGGTTCGGTATTGTTATGGGATACTCTACTGTACCCTCCGATGCTGGCTGCTGAAACTCTAGTGCTCTCGCTCTGACCCACGTTCAATTTCGATATCGGCTCGCCTCGCTTATACGATCTCACTAAAACCTCGGTAAAGTGCACGTTGAGCTGTAAAATTCTCCGCCTAACAACTCGGCACTTTGACACCGCCTCTCTGAGTGCCATGCGGCTTTATTTTTATGCGATTTCACGGAATTGCGACTCCTACTCGGCTTCTATCGATCTTTGCCGTTTTTAGGCGGTTTTTTGTTTTTATGAATTTGGAATTCAGAATTCCCATGTGGCGTTGACGACCAATTCTGCAATAGGCTTATTGTTAGCGCGTTAGTCGTTTTGTTAAATAATTACCGGATGAAATAACGACCATTTTAAAAAATCTTCAATAATTTGTCATGCGCAAAGCAGCAAACTTTTGAGATCCAAGAGAACTACAAATCTCAGTAGGAAACAAGATATTTTTTTGTAGGGACAGTTCACACTGAACAGTAACACCTTTGAAGAGAAGCGTACGCAAACCGGTAGATTTTGGTGCGTCGCAAGAAAAAAAAAATATTTTTTTTAAATTATGGCAATGTCTTACATTTCGTAAAAATGTTCTTCCAAAGTTGTCTCTCAGATGAGTTAAGAGCACACGCGAGAGGGTGAAAGATACGATACATAAAGACGATGGAAAAGTTAGCTCGTTAGCGTGAATGAGGCAACTTTGCCAAGCCCTCACGTATTGTTGTAAACTCTTGGGTCACGTTAAAATTATAGTGGCTATCGTATACAGCGCGACGGCCGTAATAGATCGAGCGTAATCTCTCCATTGGCGGTGACGTTCAAGGGAGTCAAAAGCGAACGAACGATCACTTACGTAAATTTCGAAGCGCGCGAGAGGCGAAGTATGCGTGAGTACGTTAAGGCAGAGATGAGGGACGTGAGACTAAGAGGGAATGCCTCGATACGGGTAAGGCTATGGCTGTATGGTATAAAAGGATGCGAGAGCAAGGAAAACGATATTGGCGTGTCGTGTTCGAGCGCGGAGACGATGATTGCCTCGCCATGGATAATCCTCGAACAGTCCAGCGACACGCAACCTCGCACGAATGGCCCTCGCCGTAGACAACACGATTGTGGTTCGGCCCGAACGGTACGTAACCGGAAATCCGAGTGTATACCGGAGGCAGGGAATGTATATTCCCAAGGATTTTAAAGAGGGAGAGTGATGTACCGGATGAAATGGGAAGAGCACTAAAAAAATGTTAATAACTTGAAGTAAAATAAAATTGAGAAAGGCATGAGCGTTGAAATGTTTTCACGACCGCAGGAGAGAACCTGGGTGGGATTTTGCCATAACTGGAAAAACGGTACATCGCTGGCTCCACACTGGACGCCATACACCAAAACGCCATATCGGTCCTTCTCGGGCCGGCGTAAATAGCAAGAGCGGAGCCGACGGTCTTCCGAACACTAATAAACACTGGGTAATGCTCCAACGGCACTGCTTAGCAGAGAAAAATTAAAAAGTTTCTCTGTGATGTCACTTCCGGTTTTAAAATCTCATATTTCGATCAGAAGTGACATATTTGCGATATGCCGACACTTCCGGTCGGAAAATTAGATTTTCAAACCAGAAATGACGTATTTCCGGAATGACTCCACTTTCGGTCCGAAAAGTAGATTTCAAAACCAAGAAATGACTTTATTCCGGAATAAAGTTACTTCTGGTTTGAAAATTTCAATTTCTGTTCACGTCACTTCCGGTCGAAAACTAAGATTTTCAAATCGGATTAAATTTGTTTTTAATTTCTAGAACGTCACCTGAACGCAGCCAGTGACAGAAACTTCTGAACTGAGTAATACAGGAAAGGAGGTAAAACGCCGTACGCGATACGTGTCAAATGTATTTGGAGTGGATCTTCGAGGACAAGAAATTTTTGTAAAATGCGCAAACCCGTTTTTTTACTGGGCAAGTTCATTTCAATGTGCACTCCATTGCGCACCGCCTCGGGTGTATATATAGGCTGCGTATATACCATAAAATGATACAGGTGGTATGCGAACCTTTAAATAATGCGACGCTTCCTCATAATTTCCGAGTTGGCCGCGCCTCGAAAAAGAGAATCTTCGCGCAGCATATACATGTGTAAAGGTATGTGTAAAAAAAAAATGTCACGCGTTCGCTCCGGGACACTGTATCCTTTGCCGACGACTGGTCCAACGAATCGCTGTCCATGGCACCGCCGACAGCAATAATGCCGCTCGACGGCCCTTTGCGATTCGGCCACGGCGGTACCCTCCAAAAATTACGAGTCGCACAATCCAGAGATAACATGGCGAAGCTTATTGAATATACGTTAGCATACAATTATACAGCGAGACGGTAAAGGGAGAGCCTTGTGGGAACGAGGATCTCTTTGAAAAGCATCGAGAGTATGCGCAGTGACACTCGATATATTTGCGTGCTGTGTATAGACTCTCCGCTGCTTGCGAACAGATCAGAGCCAGGCCAGGCTCTAGCGATTCACCAAGATAACGTGAACGCGTAATTTATCTCCCCCACCGCCCCCCCCCCCCCATTCCCCCTCGCCTGATATACCGACTGAGCCGTTCATCGCGGTCCATGCGGATTATACAATCCGAGAAATCAATTAACGTGTCCGACAGATGTACCCTAACGAGAGTCGCCTTCTCAGATCTCCAATGTCTTCCCTCATCGAGATTAAATAGCCGGGATAGCGTTTATAGAGAGAGAGATGGAGAAAGGATCGCAATTTTAAAGACACTGCTGATTCATTGCGTAGGCGCTAATTGAGAGTAAAATTGCGTGGAATACGAATAACGCTCGATGGTAAACCACCGAGAAGCGATAGTACCCGCCTCGATCGAACCGCGCTAAACTATTTTCACCGTCCATCGATGAAACGATGTAAAAGAGAAAACATATACACACATACGTACGTCGTATCTAATCTCACGTGTTAATTACTGAGCGTAGTGGTTTTTTTTTCTCGATCAATTAATTATTATGCGAGCGTCGAGGGGGGGCCCATAGTGCCGGGGACTCGCCTCTCGCATTACAAGAGAGTGGTCGACGACCACGACGACGACGAGGACGCGGTGATAGTTTACATTAGCTACAGCGCGAGTTCCCGATGTACGTTGCCGCATGCCCTGGCGGAGAGCGCGCGAGAGAGGAGATCCAGTTTTACGATAGATCAAAGAACATAAGTCGACGGCGGTAATCGAGTTAATCGATCGCTCGAGATAATCGATAATGTCGGTAATCCGTTCCAGGTGGTTCGTCCCGTACAACGGGTACGGTGCGGCTATCACTGTGGCTGTGTATTTTCCGTGCCTATACCACAGCCTCGCTGTGCGGTACGTATGTTACCATCTAACCGACGTGGTAAACCGAGGTAAATGATGCGTGTAATGGCTGTCAATGGGTTACTCCAAGATCATCGCCCCGCCGGCACATCTTTATTCACGTTCTATTAGTGCGTCGTCAGGCAATGATGGCCTGTGTAAATTCAGCCCATAACGCCGGTCGCGAACATACTCGCCATTCAGGAAAATTCGGCAAATCGCTTCGAGCGGTTGGGTCAAAAAATTCGGCGAATTTATTAAATATACCGGCTTCCAATAGGGTAAATCAGGGTGAGATGGCCAGGCAGGTGAGATGGCCACAAGCAATATCTTTCCGCTCGTAAGGTTTCGCGAGCCCGGAATTAGCCAAAATTCTCCCTCACAGGAGAAGGGAAAAGAAGCCTTGCGAGATACAGAGGAATGTGTAAGCGATATGCAAATTTCATTTGCCTCCCTTTTTTCAATTATTATTAGCCACTTGAGGTATTTCGATCTTCGGTGATGGATACGCTAGCGCGCAAGGGAGATCTGGTTAGCGACCCAGTCGTTTGCCCTCCGTCGGATCTTACCAATGACTGATACTGATATTGGCATGCTTGTATCCTCGTTCCTCTCACGGGACTGCCAATGTTTATCGGAGGGCCAATAACTGACTCGCTCACTCGAGACACAATGAACAACACAATAATTTTTAGTGGCCTCGTTCGCCGGAGCAAATTCGCGTGGGGCAAATCCTTTTTATGTGTCCCTCTGTGCATAACGGAAATAAACGTCGGCAACTCTGTGGTATAAGCGTACGTTAACGTACTAATAATGTGCAATTTACTAAAGAAAAGGTGGGGTAGAGGGAAGAGGCTCGAGAAGAGCGCGTATAATACGTACGGGTATAACGCGTTCGCCAGCAGCCGTCGCCAGAAGCGCAGAGAGATATAGTCCGGGCTTCTCTCTTATTTTACAACGTGGAAAATACAATGATTATTGGCTCGAGTAATGGCAATAATGGCAGTTCTTACGTCGGACGTACGTACGCGTGCACGTATACAAGTACCTTCCATACGTGTATAACTCGTAAGTACGCCAATAACGATTTCTGCTTCGACTCTCACTGGCAATTCATGCATCATCGCGAAAGGGCCTTTCTGTTATTTTTTCATGTTTTTTTTTTTTTGCTTTTTTTGCTGGCCCATTCGATCGAATATTTTGGGTGCATGCCAATTAAGTGTGAAGTAGCTGCCGTTCCTCGGGTGGGAATGGGATCGGTGCGGTTAAGGTATTTCTACAATGCTAAGCGGCTGCCGGCCACTTGGAACTCGGTGAATTTTGCGGCTGGCGAAGTTGCGGACTGCAGCGGGCTAATATTTTCACGGTAAAGAAGCCGCAAACTCGATAATCTCGTGTGCCCTCGCAGCAGCTTCCTCTCTTTCTCTCTCGCCGCGCTACTGCCAGAAGAGGCAACCATTAACGCGCCGGTCCGTGATATGCCGATGCCGCTGGTACTCTCCCGGTCGTTCGACCACACGGTGCCGGTGGTCAGCGCACTAACCGATTTTCAAACCCGATTATAACATTCGACGAGGGTAACCCTGGGACGTTGCCCACCAGTCGCAGGTTGCCAACCGACCGGACTTGCGTTTCGTGGCGAAGACAAACTCGATGAGAGAGAGCCCCAAGATGTTGGCACTCGGGTCCGGCGAGCGAGAGATTGTGTCGGAGATTCGAGAGTTTCAGAGCAGATCCAACCTTCGGCAGTCATTCGAGCTCTCAACCCTTCTCGAACTCTCCGAACGACTTTTCATACGTTTTTATTCGACACGAGTCCAGTCCGTGTTTTTTTTTGTCCCCCCAACAGGTGACTCGAGATATTCCACTGGCGGACGAAGCAAATTCGACAGCCTGCGACTAGAGTTAGCTGCCCGAGTAATGAGAGAATCGACACTCGAAAACAGGAGGTCTTCGCTATGTTGGATGCACGAGAAGAGCACGTCGGAGTGCAGATAAAGCGCAAGGTGCTTCCCCCGATTCGCTGTCACGGTGCAAACGGAAACAGGCAGTTACCAGCGGATAGCGAAATCAGGCTCTCGTACATTCACACTCCGACAGTCTACGCTTAATAGCGGTCGGGCAACCGGACGCTTTCTATGGACCAATCGTTCGATACTTTATTGGATTTCCGGATCACGAAACAGAGAAGAGCGTGCAGAATCCGCAGGTGATCTGCGCATCCTCTTCGGGTAGGATCAAACTTGTGCGGAATCTGCAGATGATCAGCTCATCCTCCGTTCGTAGCATCAAGATTGCGCAACACCCGGTGCAGAACAGGCTGCACAAAACCGAGCGTGTGGAGAATCTGTTAGTACAGCAGCGATACCTTCCTTGTCATCTCTAACCCGCTTCCCTCAAAAATTGTATTCAACCCACGTGAAATCCATTTCTTAACCGCTGATGCGAGATATTCCTCCGGCCAATGGATTCAATTCGACAGGCTGCCTGCATTGCGGCAATAGTCAACTTCTGGGTAAGGAATGAGGGCCAAGGGAGAGAATCGACACTCGACGCAGCGCTGAAACTTCTGTACAGCGCTATGTACACAAGGAGCCTACAGATAAAACTGCGTTAAGGTGCAACAGCTTTTATTCCACGGTGCAAACGCAAGGATGCAGTTACAAGAGGGCAGCGGAATCGGGCTTCCTTTCAACTGATCCGGTCGATGTTGTATTCCCGCAGTGTCCACAAGTAGAGCTTACTGCTGTACACAACATATTATCCAGCAGTACCTTTTATCCTTCCCACAGGCGGATCGGCGCAATACTGCGTGCTCATATGTACATACATATGCGAATACACGCACGAGAATCGAGTCGAGCGCACGCGGTCAATTTGCGTCTAGCACGAGTCAGCAAGCCCCTTCACGTTCGGCAAGCGCCGACGTCATAGACCCAGCATAGAAATGTCCCTCGGGGTGAAGAGCGCGTAAAATAAGATGTAGCGTCACTGATAACCGCACTCGGC
The DNA here is from genome assembly GCA_964017025.1 of Stenichneumon culpator. Classification (NCBI taxonomy): domain Eukaryota; kingdom Metazoa; phylum Arthropoda; class Insecta; order Hymenoptera; family Ichneumonidae; genus Stenichneumon; species Stenichneumon culpator. Next base: position 11,356,375 of record OZ024772.1, read on the forward strand.
CCCGATCCGGAGGCCAACAGCAGCAGTTTTACTCTTATTATCCCTTTTGCACAACTTGCCCCCCCCCCTCCCCCCACTACCCCCTACCCACCCCCACCTCGAGTCTTGCCTTTTCTCACCGGTGTGTCGGAGAGCCGGTGCACGCCGCGCTCATCTGATATCGGGCCGCGAAGTGGAGTTCTTCTCTCCCCGGTGAAACCGAGTCGCCGAAGGCGAGTATCTTCAAGGAGGCCTTTACGTATGCTCGCCTCTATAGCTAATACGATCTCTCGATGGGACACACACGCGGGACGAGAGTCGGTTCAGCTTACGAGCTACCGAACCACACGTCGAACTTGTAAATTCGTCGAGGTTCTCGCTCCGCGGAGAGGGCACAAAAGAGCCGCGGAAAGAGGCCGAGGAGCGGGACCGTCGGTGACGCTGGCTTTTCGAAAGTCTCATGGCGGTAATGAACGGTTCAACGATAAAGCTGCAAATTTAATGGTTTCAAACGTGCCGAGCTGCGAATTCGCGGTAAGAAAAAACTAAAATCGAATTTGAAAAAAAAAAGAGGTAGATCCTGGGAGGAGTTTGAGAAAGATGAAAATAGACGGAGGGGCATAAGGCGCGTCTTCACGGTCGGAAGACACGATAGGTATGCACTGCACCAAGTATAAGAACCGGCATTATACGAGGAACGCAAGAAATTTTAATCCCCGCCGCGCGCAAGTATGACCGCCCGATAATGAATGCCGCGCAACTGGTTATGAATAGCTAAGGATAGCTTCGGCTATTTTTACGCAACTCCCGTGTACTTACGTACTTCACGTGGGTCTGCGCCAGCGGTCGCTCGTGCATGTACATAGAATACCTCTACGCGTACCACCGCCACTGATGCCGCCGTGTACTTTATGATTATTGGAGGGCGTACCTGGCTCCTCAAGAAGGATATGCTATCTTCGCTATGTTCCTACTGCTATCGTACTACCGCGCTCGGATACTCCATACGAATGCCCCACCCGTTTACTCCTCCTCTGCTTTGACCTCTTCGAAACCTTCCACAGAATAGGAAATCTCGGAAGGTGCTCTATCGTCTGCGAAAATTAAGGTAGACGATCGGCAAGGAAAAAGAGAATTAATCTGTTTCTCTTGGCTCGTGATATCGACTCGCTACAGGAAAGCCAACACAGGCTCGAGGGAACAAGACGGAAGGACTCGCTCCATCGTACCGGAAGCTTCGGTTTAATGAAATCATTGTGCAATTTAGGAAAACGTCTGCTCCAGTCTCGGTCAATCCTGGCTTCAAATGCTCAGGTAGAGTCGAATAACTTTTACAGCTAATCTGCCGTAAGCCTGCACGAGTCGTCCGCCAATCTGCAGGATTAACTCATGAAAAAAAAAAAAACACAATCGATGCTCCCTCGGAGATTCAATTATCCGCTGCCGCAAAGCCCGATAGGGTGTGACTAGCGTTGCTGAGAGATTGATAGATATAAAATTTCATTGAACAGCGACGTCGCATTAGAGTCCGGCAGTAAAGAATCTCATTGTCCAAGCAAACTTTAATTATTCCTTCCTTCGCTGCGGGGCAAATACCGCGGGTTATGCGAATAATTAATTTGAATTACGGGCTATCAGAATATGCTCTCGAGCGGACCGTCGACGTTTCAATGGGGGGGACACTCGCAGTCGTGGTATTAACCACCGCTTGCTCGGTGTCGCTTCTTCTCTTGCCTTCCCGAGATCCCGAGGTTATTATATACCGATGCATCGCGCAGTAGCGAATCGCAATGGCAATTGCTGCGTGGACGATAGCGCCGGCAACCTGAGGTTCCTTCGGTGTTTTACGAGCTAAGCGTATACAAGTATACCCTGCAGTTTGCCATTGCAGCGCTCGGGCTCGTTTCCTCATTTTTTTTTGTGCCTCTTCCCATCTCCACTTCATTTTCTTCCTTCGCTTCTTTGCCCTCGTCCTCTTATTGTCGCATCCCGCGAAAGAAGACTTGCCCGCGGAACCGCTGATGGTTACGCAGGATCGTTAGCGATTCCATTCATTCTCTCTCACTATGTCTCTCGAAGCCGGCAAGGCATTGTCCGGGAATTAATTAATATAACTTACGTTACATAATGCGTTTACTTCGACGAAAGGTTCGCACGTTGTGCGTGGCTTTCCATCGCGCCTCAAATACGCTGCGAGTACGTCTCAGCTGCCAGCCGAACGATCGATTATATCGAGGAGCACTCTCGTCGCGATGCCGCTGCTGGTGCTCCTCCATCATCGCCCGATTCTCGTTCTCGGGTTTACGGTACACGGGTACAGTATATTGCGTATAATATCCACTCGGCGTCATGTGTTCGAGGGACGCTACTTGTCAAGAGAGGCGTTGAAGCGAGAACGCGCGTACACGTACCTGCGGGAAATACAACAAAGATGACCCGACGAGGAAGAAGGAAAAGGGTTGAGACACGGAGGGAGAGGGAGAGATATCCGACGAGAAAGCGCAGCGTCATTCTCGCTAAGTCCCACAGAGACGAAGTTCCGTGGAACGAGCTTCGTGGCAGGTTGAACGAAGACCCTCGGCACAAATCTCATCGGACTCGAGAATTTCACCGAGAATTTCTCAATCATTCTCGATGCTCTTGTACATTTAACGATCAATGGATCCATCACTTTCCATCCTCTCTCTCGCGAGTCGCGGCGGTTGAAGTGAACGAATAATTAGCGCTGCGAGAGTCACGTAATTACGGTTGCCCGGTGGGTGGAGCGGTAGTCGAACGTCGTATGAATAGCGCGGAGTCGAGTGCGATCGTTTGTCGCTCACCGCGGGATATCGAATTTCCAATGTACGCTCGTTCGTTACGTTCTTCGCGTGTCTCGGCGTATGAGAGTTCCTGAGATATCGGATTATGCCGGTGAATCGCGGGGTGTGCAAGAGTAACAGTCGCGATAGCCGGCGCGGTACGGTATTCCGGTATTCGTTCCCGATGGGTGGTCTATCGCGGCTATCATAGAAGGCGAGAACTGTGGCAAATGATAAATAGAGTGATTATCCGGAGACGGACGGGAGGCCGAGTGGGCCTTGGCACGCGGTATCTCATACGGGTAGGATGATCGAGACGGTCACCATGCGCAATGGGAATCGGCCCAATCATCATCATCAGTTTGTTCTTGCAACTTTTATCCGCGCCGGTCGGAGTCTGCTCGTGTTTAATTTTAACTTTAAGAGTCTCGGCGCAAAGGAAGCCGAGGAGCTCAAACGTACCGCGAACGCGTAAACTCGCGATGCGCACATTTGTCTTTGGCAAGGAACACTTCGCGATCGTTGCCTGGAAGCAAAAAGGCCCGGATCGATAGAGATCAATGAATTGCAAGTACATTTCAAACTTGCCTTGGTCCGCAATGCAGTGGCAACCAAGGCATTGCAAAGTCATTGGTTGCGTTTGAGATACACTGCAGAGAATTTTTTGTTTCGCATTCTGTAACGTCACTTCTGATTTAAAATCTCCGATTTAAGATCTCACTTTTAACTCGGAAGTTACGTCACGCCGAAATAAAATAAAAAATTCGTTGTGATGTCACGTCTGGTATGAAAATCTCAGTTTTCGACCGGCAGTGATGTATTGCTGGAAAGTCGTCATTTCCGATCCGAAAAATGAAATTTGCAAACCGGAAGTGACGTTGCAGAAAAAAATCTTCAATAATACCTCGCTGAGTAGTAATAATTTAAAGCGCAAAATAGCTGTCACCAGTATAATTTGTCGCAGAGCATGTGCGCCGGACGACCGAGCGGACTATTGATACAGGTATACCTATAGGGGTGTAATATACGGAAGAAGAGACCACCGTTGGAAGGCCGGTTCCTGTATTACCACTCCCGCGCCGCAACAACGTTCTTCCATTTAGCTATCCGGAAAAAATGTCGTCGGTGAAACGATCGAATCTCCAGTGGAGTAAGCGCCCACGTGTGTTCGCGAGCTTGATTTTTATTGCGATGGACTGCTGGGCCTGGTAATCGCGTATCGCTCTCTCGCTTTCGCACCCTCCCGAGGAAGAGAGATCAATGGTCGGAATGAGGAACAAGAGTGAAAAAGTGCTGTGATGTCGGTATTTGGTGCTGGAAATGCGACCGCCCGCGATCGAACAAGGACCCTTAATCGAAAAAGAGCATTACGATGTTGACCTACTGGCACGATTCGCGCAAACGCGTATGCATATATGTCTTGGACAGAAGAAGACGAAAGCCGGACGAAAAGAAAGAATCCTCCTATGTCGAAAGAAATTTTTTGGAAAAACTACTGACCGACGTAGTATCCATTTCCGGAAACCTACTGTCGGACACGTCTCCGAGCGAACGAGTCTCCCCACATTGCGAGTCGACCCGTTTGTTGGGTGTTCTCGCTGCCGCGAGAAGTAATTTATTGCGTGCGGCAAAGCGGCAATTATGGAGAGAGAAACAGTCCCTGGGTCGTCCCAACAACGCCGACGTACGGAGAGTAGTTACACAGCGTGAGGTGCGAGGAAATTTCCTCATGTGCGTGTTACAGAGCAAAATTAGTTTCGAATTAATCCTTGACAACCCGTGTACGCTCACCCACTTGTCCGCTCATCATTGCTGTAATTTTAGATATACCTGGGCATAAACGTAAATCTATGAAATTGGCGCTCGTGTGTCCCGTAGAATACGTGGATACCGTGCCGGGTCGTCGAATACCTGGAGGTTGAATGATTGAAAAATATGGCACGATGATAGGGTTGAATGATAGAAAAATATCGGGAGACGATAAATCACTGCACCCAGCAAAACAACTTTTTTGAAAGGTGACCTGCAAAAAAATATCTATTCAATTCAAATACATATTTATTTGATTCAAATACATATTTTTTAAATTAAAATAAATATGTACTTAATTCAAATAAATATTTATTTAACCTAAATACAAATTTGTTCGCAATTTGTTTGCGGGGCGCCCGGCAATTAAATGATTTTCGTGGGTGTGGTTTTCGCTCTTTGTGACCGGGCCGGGATCAAATTCGAGCGACTTATCGAATAGTTCTTAGGATCGTCTGTCGACAAGCGCCATCGACATACCGATGTTCGTGTACCGATCCGACATGCCTCCCAATTCTCTTTCCGAGCGCGATAACACTTCGACGACGATCGAAAGATTCGCGAGAAGAATATTCGACCACGCGAATTCCCCGTGCCATTGCGGAATCCCTGATCCTTTCGCGATCAGCAAACGTTCGTCCATTTCTACTGTGCCTCGCTTTCCTTTCCTTGCTCCGTACAGTACACCTGTGTGCGAGGAGAGCGTGTGTCGTTTATTCCCATTTAAGTAGAGCCGGGCAGAAGGCGACGGAGTCTCGTTCACACAAATCAGTCAACCCTCTCGCGGCCCGACCGTGAGCAGGCGCGCGTACCAGAGCGCAGGGTTCGCAGCTCGCTGGCGAAGGCGTTCGCCGATCCATCTCCCTGAAATCGCCCTTCTCGTGGCTCCTTCTCGCGTCGCGATCGCCACTGTCTCCTCGTACTCCTCTCGCAGGCTTCTTCGCCGTCCCCGCGGTCGTCGGCTCGCAGAAGATAGCAAACTCCACCGCGACTCCGAGTAACCGTGAGAAAATCACTACGTCCACCACGGGGACCTGTTCTTGCATACTCTCGCACTCTCCACTTCCACGTTCGGCATATCCATGCATAGGAGAATAGCGAATCCGCTTCCTCTATCCGCGATTATAACGAAGCCCACGACAAAGTTGCCCCGAGATTTTCTCAGGATTCGTCCTGGTACCATTCGATTTCCTACTTCGTCGATCAATCAATCTTTATCATTGGGTCAATCTGATTTCACGCTTGCAGGGACCAACCAGGGTAACTGCGATAACGATGTTTCTCTTGAATAAACAAATTATTTTTTTGTCGATAGATAAATAATCGTGAAATAAAATTCTCCATGACACAAATTCTGTTGATCCAATTGGCAGTAGTCATGGTTTCCTGGAGGAGGATCATTCATTCGGTATTGAGCTTCAAATACGATTCACAATCGATCATCGTTCACCCCTTGCACGGTAGTTATCCGCAGTCGAGATAATACACAGTAAAATAGGTACCAATATTTCTTGCACACAAAAGTCCACAATTCTTTTCTTGTTAATTTTACAAAAAAAAAAAATCCTGTCCATTTTACAAAAATGTCTGTAATTTTCACGAATATTTTTTGTAAAATTAACAATAAAATAATTGTGGACATTTGTGGACAAAAAAAAAGGTTTGTTAAATGTACGAATTTTTTTTTACTGTGCATGAGCTCGAAAAGACCGAAGTTTGATGACCATTTTTCACGGTCAACACCTCGATTTCTGCGTTGGGCCAACAAACTGGTGGGCTTCTCGGAGAGGGAAGCGGTTCTTTTCCTCGGTTCGTCGCGACTCTTATGATCAGGTCATACCTTACACGCTTGTCCAGGTCATCTCAGCAACACATTTTTTTTTAGAGTGTGCCGGAGAGAGCCTGGTGACCGGTGTAATTTCCGAAGCGAGAGGCATCCGCGCAAATCGTATTTATACCTCTCGCGGGGAGATGAGAAGCCGGGGAAGGAGGAGGACGAGGAGGAGGAGTGAAGAGGTCCAGACGCCGCGATCGAGCAGCTGTGCCTCGGTCAGGTCGGCGAGAGAGCTGCCATGTCGCTGCTGGAGAATTGAGTACGGAGTGAGGCTGGCTGGCCCCCCAGCTTCCCATTTGAAATTATGTCCCGTCTCGCCACTTAATTTACATTATTTTATCAGAAAAAGCTCCGGCGTTGTACGCCGCGCGCCCGGCGTGTATGTATAAACTATGTAAGGCCGCTTGTACATCCCAGCTGGGGATATCGTGGGTATAATACACTCGCTACGGTGCACATGCTCGTTTGCCGTCCTCGTCGCTCGGTGGCGACGCTCGCTATCGGTATTATTTTTCCCGCACGACGTCGAACAAGCTCTCTTCCGTACGGCCAACGGGAAGGGACTACCGTCTCGAATTAACTTTCCACCGAAAAATATCTCTTCTATTGATTTTTCAAATATTTTTCATTTGTTCATTTTATTAATAATGGAGAAGGGAATTTACATCGCTCGCCAGCAAATCGTCAGTTAAGCGAAGCAATTGCAAAAAGTTGCGATCGGACCAAGTGCGTGCGCCACCGTCTGCAACGTCGCCGATATTTATCGGTAATAAAAATGTACAAAGGAGACTGGACGGACATGAGCCAAAACGAATTCTGTCGAGAATGAATTAACGTGTTACAACCTTAATTGCGGATCTGCCTCATTGGTCGGGAATATATACATATGAATATGTATATAAGAAACGTGACGTTGGTAATCGTGTATAACATGTTATGCACACGCGTGCTGCCGGCACGCCGGCAAACTAATTATAAAATGTCAGGGCGTTAACTGTACAATATATCTGGAGGGTCAGTCGCGCGCGACGATACGAGAATATTCGCACGTAGCCCTCGTGCATTAAGATAAAAGCCGGGTGCCTCTCCTCACCGGTCCGAGGGGACTGAGAGCTGACGAGGATAGAGGTTAATATAATATACATATATGTAAAAAAAAAAAAGAAAAATGGGCGAGGGCTCGTGTCCGAAAGATCGGAGGCCTTTCGCCGCCACCACGCCGATCCTCACTTTGATCGTCTCAAAGTATTGCAACCGATCGCCCAAACTGCCTGGAAATGGGATACCCGTGTACTTGTTACTCTCGCTGAGATAAAAGGAACGTCAGTGTCGGCCCGACGACGAGGAGTGTACGAGGACTTTGAGTATATCCACTCAGGCACTTTCCGCACTTCGTCGCTGGCGATCCGAGATCGAACGACGTAGCTGTTCTTCCCACCCGCTAATTACAATCGTAAAGATTAATCGAATTAACGCACCACGGAGTGTGCTATCTTACAGCGTATAACTTAGCTGTCGTTCGCGTTTGCGCCGTATTCCAATTTCACTGGTATGTAAAACCTTCATTCCGAAATAAGGAAATCGTCATCGGGTATTTTATTTTTATAGGGAAGATTGCGGCAGCTTATTTTTCAGGCAATAGTGAATTTAGTGAGTAAAACTGGATCGAGTTTGGATTATGATGGATTCATTGAACGTGGCTTAGAAGGCCTGAAACGAGAAAAATTGGAACTATTGATGTTTAACCCTGTGACGCATAGTGTTCAATATGGAGCACTTATTCGAAGTTAAAACGTGGGAAACAACGGGTCGTAAATGTTTAGAAAAATCTTGAAGAGGTTTAGCAGCACGCTTTGAATGCTACATAAATTTAATAATTGTTCACTGTACGATAATATATGAGCAGTAGTAGTAGTACAATAAATTTATTTATTTATAGAGCTATCATCTTATACTACTTTTATACCAAACGATAATTATACACATTGACAAAAGGCCATCGACCAGAGTACGTCAGGCCGGGATTTTCTTTGATATTAGGAAGGATTTTTTCCTGTCCCTATATTACGATTGAAAAGTTTGTTGGTTTTATTCCGTGATTCGATCGTTGTCCATTAATTCTAATTGTTGATCGATTGTGTGAGTGGGAAATTTGTGTTTGAATGTGATGCTTCTAAAGTGGGAGGATGTTGATGACATCGTTGATATGCACTGTTGTAGGTGGTAGTTGAAATTGAGCTCTTGATCAAAATGTATTCCTGGGTATTTTGCATGTTGCTGCAGACAATATATGATTTTTGGAAAATGGCCAATATTTTTATCGGATGGGAAATGCAGAACCAAAGTTGAGAGATGATCTGAAACAGGCACACTAGCGCGTTTCATAGCGCCCAAAAGGATTCGAACGTGTTCGCGAGTGACGTATCGCGGTGCATCAGACCATCCGAGGCAGCAATTTTAATCTCCGTGGCGTTCAGGGAATGCGTTCGATCCAATATTACCGTGGCTTAGCTACTCCGCCCATTTATGTCTCACTCGTTGCCTCGTTCTTGCGGCCTCGGCCCGAGAGCGTAATAATTCAGGTCTGGGTTAGCCAAGCCTCGAAGACCGGAGGATACGGGCTTCGTTGCGGAGTGCATTGGGTATGAAAGAGAATACAGCTGGCTCGTTACAAGTTATAATACAGGTATAGGGTAAGGTATGTACACGCCCTTCGAATTACCGGTAAAGTTCAAGTTCTTGCGTCTATCCCGGATTGAACTCGCGGAGGATAATTTCTGACGAACGAAGACTCGCAAACGAAAATGAGCGACAGTAAGTCGCTAATTAATTCTGCACAATTTGCATTAATGATAAGTTACGATTTTGCTTTTCTCAACATTCGTCGGACGAAGGGAGTCCGAACGAGTATCGGTAGATTTTTAAGAATTCACCAGTGGCGCCCACGATGAGTCTTAACTTATAATAGAAAGAATCAAATAAAAGAGATGTGTTAATAGTCTGCCGCTGAAAAAGTTCGATCAAAAGTCGCCGTTTGTAGAGGCTTGGACTCGTCTAACGGTAATAACGCATTGCCGGAGCTCGTAGAGCCTAATCGCCCTTCGGCAATCAGAGAACTGAAAATGAAAGTGCTCGCGCGCGCACATACGATCCACACATCTATCTATAGACGCAGTATATCGGGCGAATAGTAACATTCACCGACGGATTCTCCGGGCGAATGATGGACGGCGGACCGAATCCAGAACGTCCCGTTTCTCAGGCCGAGGCTCGCTATCCGCGATCCCCCCTTCACGAAATCGATGCGTCAATTAGCGTAATTAACGGGCGAGTTACGGCAACACGGGCGAGAGCCGGAGAGCAGTACGAGTCGCCGTATTGCCGAGTCCCGCGCCGAACCGATATAGTACCGATACTGTAAACCCAAGATTTGCGCAACGGAGCTTGTGTTTGCGCGAGGGCAGAGCACGCATCGCATCAGAGTGACGTCGATGCTGTTAGTAAAGAAATCCTGAAATTTCACACACTTGAAGATATCACTGCACGCGTTAAGTTTCGTCGGGTTTCGATAATCCTCTTCGAAGAAATTTTCTTGATTTCATTGTTTTTTTTTTTTTTTTTTTGTTCAGACCTCTTTGATAGAAATTGATTTTATCGATTATTTTCGAGGTCGTGACGATTCTCATAATCCGCTCACGGCGTTATAATTCCAAAGTAAAAGTAATGATCGGTACGACACCGCGCTATCACAAATAGCCTCCGTACTTTTACCCACGACTATCGAGAGTAGCTGCGACGTGAGTTGTGTGCAACACACGTGGACGGGGATCGGGCGCGTGCACAACACCGTCAAGACACGAGCGTCCGTACATCGGTGCATATTGCCGTACGCTTGTGTAGCTTATGCCGCAATAACCTTGTACCCATTGCGATCTACTATGCCACTCTGTGCAGCCACGGTGTACCATGCAGGCGGTCCCTTTTACGACGAGAATTAGTGCTTACAAATTAAATTGACAATGAAACCATTACCGTATATTTATTGTGCTGGAGCCTTTTGTCTGGTCGCGCCCGGCCAGCGGACCCTTTAAATAGGGTAAATCAGGTTGAGATAAATAGGAATCAGGCTGAGGGCGGGAAGAGCTCATAAGACACAGATTTTCAAGAAAGACACAGCGTAAAAAAAAAAAACGTACGAAATTGAATGCACCGTTCTGGAAGTCCGGAACCGGTATATTAAATTTCATGTACAATTATGATGAAAAATTAAGGCTCAGTGTATTAAAAATATTGGAAATACTTTATTTTTAACAATTTACTTTAATTTCAATGAAAAAGTATATTCCTTTTCATCAAAATTGTACACAAAATTTAATGTACCAGTTTTTGTATCAAAGCTTCCAGTCCGGTGCATTAAATTTACAATGTTTTTTTTTTCCAGTGCAGAACTCGAGTCCGCGACTATTAGCGGCTGCGCGCTCGTATTTAGAAGTAATCGGCGTAAAATCGGCTCCCGCGTAACGTCTGCGTAAATCCATCGGACTTATGTGACGTCAAGGTGGTCATCGAGTAGTCGGTCGAGGTCGTCGGTCGGGCCATCAACACCCGTGTCGAGAGCCTTTGAGGGAAATCGCCGCTCGCGCTCCCCGGCACGTATCCGACACTGCCGCAACGACGATACGATGCGATACGGGCGTGTCTCTCATGCTCGGTTTCACCTCCGTGCGGAATAGACGCAGAAGGCACACAGGCAAGAGTTCACGCTCGAAGCCATGCTACATCGGAGCAATCCGCGCAATCTTCGCTGGACGGCTTTACTACTGGCGAACGATAACTCGTCGCGATGCAATACCGACGGGGGGGGAGAGAAGTATGCGAGCCTCACGAGAAAGAGAGACTCACTTGTGGTCTCCGTTACAGATATTATACGGCTCGAACTCGAAACTGTGCGCCCGCTGGATCTTGGCACTGGGAGCGCACGGATGCTAATTATGCACCGCCCGGCGACTCCGGCGGCAAGGAAAGCCGTGCACAAATTAATTGGAAACACGCCGTAGACCCGCCGGGTACCGAGACTATTTCCGTCGCTAATTATATTGTTAACATTATTCGAATCGCGGCAGTAAAATGTTCGTGTGGGAAACTGAGTTCAGTTATGCCGCGCGGATATACCTTTCGATATTAGCTTCGACGTTTATAATGGCTCGCGGTGGGCGGGTTGCGCCCGGATCGTTCGAGAATCAGAACATTTTTTGATACCCGTAGCAATTTCGAGTACGAGTTTATCGACGATAACTCGGGAGTCAAGAGAACTCGTCGGGAAGCTTCGGTGCCGGCTAAGGCATGCCGTTCGCTCGGTCTCGAATTAATTGGAACAAGTATTTCCCTCTGTGCGAATGAGCGCCGCTGGGATTTTACGGTAGGCGATAATTATCATTGGGAAAAATTGTGCGGCGAAGAGGTCAAGTATCGTACCGGATTTCCTGCGGAAAACATAAAATAATTCTTTTTCATTTTCGTATTTTTTTCGAGAGTTCTTCGCCCGTGCAACAAAAGTCTCTACAATTTATTAAATTCGCACCGGCTCATTGCAATCAGATACGATATTAAAGAGGCGAACAAAAACTATACATACATCGCGCAAAGTTCGATGGAAGACGAAAGAATTACGAGATAACAGTCGTACTATATATCACGGTTGTACCGACCACCTCGTTACATTTGGAATTCGCGAAATGCAAAGTGAGCCGTGGATCGACGATTTCACCCGGGAAATAATGGGTTCGAGTAGCGCGTGCAGTAAAGTATATTCGAATGGCCACGGGGCGTGAGGGAGCACAAATTAATTGGCGGAATAACACAATGCGTACCCGCTGCGCGAGTCGCCCTCGCTAAATGATTATTTTGTCGGCCGGCAGCAATTACATCGTTAAAATTATTCAAATGACCGCGCGGAGCACGCGTCGTTTCGACTTGCTTGTACGACCAACCGAAATTCACCGGCTGCATTTTTACGACGCGTAATTCGCCCGCGAGAGTACCCTCGTTCAATTATCGATTGCGTGCCCGGCTTCGCAGGCTGGACAGTAGTTAGGGCGTCGAGTGGTCAGACGTGCGCGCGTTGGCTGAACCAAAATGCCGTCGATCAAGGCACCAAAAGGGTATCCAACTTTCACGGGCATGGATTATTCCTGTCCCATCGATCAATCGCCGTGTGACCTTTTGCCCCGGGATTTTCAACTCGTTCGAATTTCCCATGCTTCTTAGACGAGAGTTTCGTAATTCCCGTTTGAACCACCTACGTTCGGGCAATCTAGCGAAGCGCACGTAAAAAAGTAGGCTCGAAAAGTTTTTGCACCGAATGAGAATACTTCGGCGAGAGTTCACTGGAAACTCGAACGGGAACGAATTGGCCGTTAGAGTTAAAGTCTGGGCGTGTCTATTACTTGCTCGCCTTTGCAGGCCGTTTCGCCGTTCGGCCGATGGTCCGATGTCCGCGAACCTATAATCATGATAAAAAACGGACGCTCTTCTCTGTGCAAGAGAGCAACCAGAGTGAATATACTCGCCCTTCTATATTCCGCGGCTGAATTGATTTTTGGAGGGACGAACTGGACGCAACTGTCTGCACGCACGCGACTCTCGTTGAGGCTCGAGTAACACACGTTCAAACTACGCTTTCGGTACGAAACTTACGCTCCGAGCTACGTGAAACGCGGTATTACGCTTTTTAGCCGATTGCCAAGTGTGCGAACGTTCGGGATTGCCAAAAGGCCACATTACGCATACATTATTTACGCTCATATTTTTTCCGAGGGAGAATCGCAACGTGTTCCTAATTTGTACAGGTACTGATAATTTTAGCTCTCTTACATTTATTTACAATTTTTTAAACGAATTTTTATATTCAACCTGTAGCATTGTATCGAGGCGCGGGACGAGAGTATTTATTCCAGTGGGTTTGTATGAGGCGTAATGACTGTGATTACTCGGGCTTTCTTAACAACTGTGAGGACGCCGACTTTGCTCTTGCCGCGGTAAGATCCAGAGGAAGAAGATCCAAGGCACGCGATGAGGTGCCTCGAAAGTATTTCTTTCTCGCATTTCTCGCCGACCCCCCGAGGAACGCCGATCTTTATTAGTCCGAGTTTCGTCGTCGTACATACAGCACTCGAATGTGGGAGGGCTGCTCAATAATTCAGACGAAGAGTTGGCGATGATTCCAAGGCGGTAACTTTTTGCACGAGCGCACTCGCGGTGTGACGTGCGCGAGATGAATTTCAAATACATTTGAGACATATCACACGTCCGAGACGTTCTTTTACGTGAGTAACATGTCCACTTTTCTTTGTTATTTAATTCACACGGTTCTTTTACTGGTTGCATTCGACATAGATTCCAGAGAAAAAATTCGAAATGTTCTCTGTAAGATCACTTCCGGTTTGAAAATCTCTCCTTTAAACCGGAAGTGACGTCATACTGGGAATAAGGCTATGTATGACGTCTGAGTACGACGTCACTTCAGGTTGAAAAATGAGATTTTTAAACCGGCAGTGACGTATTTCCGGTATGACATTCCGGTATGACTGCCTAAAAAAATAATTGTTGTTTCAATTCTATTTGTAATTCTTACAATTTCATATGGGATGGAAACGAGAATATGTCACCTTGACAGTCTTGCCGTCGTTGTTTCAATATCATATGGAATTGTAAGAATTGAAAGTAGAATTGAAGTGAAACATTTTTTTCTTTGGCGGCCCGCAAGCAAATTTTTTTTTCAGTGCACTCCAGCGCTAACGAGTGTGACCCGCGCACGAGGCGCGCGCAATATAGTCTAGTTATTTAAAGAGGATTTAAAATGTGACAGAAGCGTCATAAAGTAAATGACTTACGTTTCTCAATTTTTTAATATCCATCAATAACGGGATGTCTCGCACGAGTGAATTTAAAGGGCCTCTCTCCGGCTTAATTATTTATTTTTAATTTGATAACCGGCGAGTGCTCTTCGGTGACAAATGTATTTTTTATACGATGTGCGACTAACGAGAGAAAGAATCAGATAAAAATCACGAGCATATGCGCATTGCCGGACGTACTGATGGTTCGCTCGCAGGTGAAACTTTATTCCTTTATAATTTTTTTTTTTTCAGGACGCCACACCATCGCGCAGCATCGGCCACACGAAGATTATACGAGATTTTAATCGACCGCACACGACGAAAGGTTGCCCCTCGGGTGTAACGTGATTCCGCCAGATGATGCGTCGTCGCAAAAATTTCACCGTTTCCATCGCATCGCAAGAGGCAGAAAGCGTAAAAGTTGGTTAAATATGCATGGGGACGAGGCGATGAGTCGCGCTACCGTGCGAATTATAATGAATCGTTGGTTGATACTCAACTTTATCTTTTTATTTTATTTTTTGTGACGGCAGCTACCACGATATATGCGCCCTCTGAATTGCCCGGAAGCGTGGGGAAGAAGTCGAGGAATAAGTGACACTCGTTATGAATAATTTTTCTTGATCTAACTCTTTCCTCACATCGAGTCGTATTTTGCATTTCCAGCGTCAACAGGCTACAATCAAATCCTCATTAGAAATGTGTATATTCGTTTTTTGTATTCCTGGCACTGATGAGCAGCTACGTGGTTCATGCTTGGGCAGAAATTTCATCGAACAATATTACAGTCCAATATTACAGTAAAACCTCGAGTATCCGAATCTATTGGGGTTGAGCCTAGTTCGGATTAACGATTGATCAGATACTGGAAATTTTAAGACTACAAATAACATACTCACGTAAAACATCAAAAAGGGAATTCACGATGTGCTGTCTAGTTTCGAAAAAAAATTAAATTTATTTTCCACCGTAAGAACATGATGCTTCCGCTTAGAGGTGGAAGTACTGTTCGTCAAAGCCACAATGCACTCTACTGCAAAGCTATTATTTGACTACAAATAATTTTTTTCATGCACTTGATTGTCTTGTGTGATTACTATGATTATCTTTGCGTGTCGCCAAGAACTAATCAGTTAGGTTAACGACCCAATTACTGACCACCCAAGCTCCACATGGCATTGAAAATGAAAGGAGATTGTTAAAAACAGTGAAGGTATTAAAATAACTGGGATTATGGAAAAGTTAAGAGTCTTAATTAAGTAAACCAAGTATTATTTTATTATTTTTGATAATTTTTTAATGATAAACTCGAAATATACGCACTGTTGTAAATTACCTGATTAGTGCCCTACAATTTTGTCATATAGCCCATACAGTTAGCTATCGAAGGTCGAGTCACTGACCTATACCATGTTGCATCTACGCCCGATTAGTGACCAAACATAACGGACCAGCATGCTCATCGCGTTGACTGAAAAATGCGAACTACAGCATACCGCCTTTTTAAAGACTTCATTCTGATCCACGTATTTCCCGGCGAAATGGTAATTTCTCAACCTTTTAGTCTATATCAAGTCTATACCAAG
The DNA here is from genome assembly GCA_964017025.1 of Stenichneumon culpator. Lineage (NCBI taxonomy): Eukaryota > Metazoa > Arthropoda > Insecta > Hymenoptera > Ichneumonidae > Stenichneumon > Stenichneumon culpator. The sequence goes on from OZ024772.1 coordinate 11,372,282, forward strand.
CACCCGATATCGCACAAAAACTTGTAGTTTTTGCGCGACATAGTAACTTTCATGCATACATGCAGAACGAGCCAGAGTGCGATCGTAGAATCGATTTCTCGCTGAGCTTACCCACCGGTATGTCCAGAGGCCCTTCTGTCTTCACTCTTTTAACATTCCTCCCTTTCTTTCTATCCCTCAGCTGTTCTGCCTTGCGCGCCTCGTCCGCAGCCACTAATTGCCGCAACTCGTGAATTAGCATCGGCAATAAACTTACTCCGGTACTCCCGCGAGTCCGACATAAGGTGACTGTAAAGGTTCATTAGTCACCAGGCACCGTGTAACTAGGTACGCCGGGCGCTGGGGATCCGCGCGGGCAGAACTCGGTACCGAAGTACGTATACCTAGGAGTCTCGGTTGCTCGTTGCTCGCATCGCTCCCTCGTTGCACCGCTCAGGGCTAGCTCTTTTACCGAGGGACTGGTCGACGGACCGCTGTACAAGCTGAAATCGCCCCGCATGACGAAGCCGACCAGCCACTACTAGTTCACCTATAAAGTCCTCGGTTGGCTTTCCATTGAGTCGGTCAACTTCACCGCAGAACTTCCACCGAGCGACATATCGCCAAAGGGTATGATACTTGTTGGCTGTTGCCGGCTCGCTTTTAATTCCATCCAAGCCTCCGGCATCAAAAGCCGCACCTGTGCCACACTCTTTCGGTCACCGCCGTCCTTCCTCTTTCTTACCCCCAATTCAGTCACCCTCGCGCAAACTCCGACATATAACGTCGCTGAGTGAGCTTCTGGCGTCGAGCTTCGTCTCGTTCGTTACTCCAACGTCATAGCACCAACAAACAGTGGCTCATCATCGCGATCACGTATAATCATCGAGACGTTCACGAGGATCTCCTTCTCGGAGCTCATCGTGAGAGCTAATAAATGTTCGTTAATCACTACGAGTACTGTCTAACTAGATATGGACGTTGGATATCCGCAAGAAACGACCCGCAAGAAACAACTGTCTGACCGGCGTTTACTTCATTAAATGTCTCGGTAGGCTAGGTAAAAAGCGCAGTGAAAAAAAGTAGGTAAAAAAAAGGAAAACTGCTTTTTGTTCTTTACACTTCTATTTATCATCGGGACTTGCGTGCAACAGTGAGCATAGCCATGAGGTATCTGGTTCATTACACTCTCGACTCTGTGCCTAGTTGCATCACTATCCCGCGGATCCATTCGGGAAACTGTAATAAAGGTTTGTTAATCAAGGACCCCATTCGTTTCATAGCTGCTGCATATCTTTCCGCCATTAAAGACAACGACACGAGAGACTGCGCTTTTTCAAGCCGGACCTCTTCGGGCGTGTGCGGTATGGATACAATTCTTTTGTTCATCGACGGCCCTTTGCTCGGTGGAAATTCATCGGGATCTCCTTGTTCACTCGAGAGCTCACACTCGGGATGGGATTGTCACGTTGTCTGAGACGGGCGGCGTATAACGTTGCAAATCCCGTTCGTTACGGGTTGCTACCACGAGATCTATCGGGGTTCATTATGGATTTACGGTACATCGTATAACTTCGTCGTGCTGGCGGGAGACGACCGAGGATTATTTCGTGAGGCTCTGAGGACGTGTGTGCACGTACACGTAACTATACGGTACGTATAGGGTGTCTGGCATCAGGCGGGGCAGGGTAGAGCGACCGTAAAGCTTCGTTAAGGACAGACTGGTCCAATCGTCGAACCAACCCAGGCATTGTCGTCATTCGCATTCGGTGACTTGCAGCGAAATTTCTTTCCCGCAAGGATCATCAGCACGAATGCTCAAAAAGTATTTCGCATCGATGTCCAGGTATAACGATCTTACTCTCGATCGTTCCCATCTCTTTATTCGCGACAACAGCGTGAATGCATTCGGTACTCCAGTTAGGAGCCGACGTATCTACCTCGTAAACCATCCGCGATAGACGAACCAGTTCGTACTTTCCGTCAGTGGTTTTACCTTCACTTCCCTTCGCGGCGACTCTCGGTCTCTCGTTCGTTACACAAGCCCGCGCGAAATGCGCCCGAGAGAGAGACTATGGACCCTCTGCGCTTTGCTCATCATAGGTATTTGCCTCGTGCAAGAGGCATCGGTGATGCTGCTCGTATAACTCGTTCGTGTCCCTGCGAAACGATCCAGTTGTCGGCTCTATTCGTCTTCGTGCGCTCTTCCCACCCTCGTTTCTCTCACTCGTTCCATTCTCGCTCCTAGCCTTCCACGCCATTCTCTGCCTGTGCACGTAGGTGCCGAGAGATCTACGGGTGAAACGAGTACGACCGGGTATGGCCGGGGACCATTAAACAAGCTAGCAATTCATTAAGGGCTTCCTCGTTAGCTGACCGTTCGCTCGGCGGACACCCGAGTGTCAACGTACGACACCAGAGCAGTCCGGCACAATTCGCTATTCGCTGCTTCCCCGAAACGCGATAGCGGTACGCGTCTTCCATATACCCGCGAATTGTCCGTGTCCCCTCGTACGTGTATGCACGGTTAGGTGGATTCTAATCCAACATCGCGCTCCGGAAATTCCAATTATTCCGGAGGAACTCCCGCGAGATGTCGTCGTACCACTGCCCTATCATAATAAAGTCCGATAACATAATGAGGGTAATACGCGCTGGAGTATTCAATCCAGGGCCGGGGCAAAAACTCCTCTCACGACTCCGACTCTTGTGTACATACTCCCTCAGATCAGCGAGAATTCCGTTATAAATATAGACATCTTCGGGATAATGAAAAAGAGGGAGGGGAGGGGGTACTGACAAGCGCAGAGTTCTCGAGACTGTGTGGTGTTGTCACAGTGTGTATATCGCTCGGAGCCGAGGAAAAAGTATGGGTCTCGACGAGCCGCAAAAACGCTAGCGTCTTTCACTAATGCCCATAGAGGAAAGTCACTTCGGTGGGTTGTACATTGGGACGATGGTGTGCGCCATCGTGGTCCTGTTACCACTGTGTGCTACTCCTGCATTACAGTCCACTGCGAAACGACGGAGCGATGTTAAAAATGTCTTGGGCGCACCATCCCTCTCACTCCGATCACTGTGGCTCACGCGGCGAGAGAGGGATATGTACCTACGGTATACATACTTATAGTCTCGATACTCGATAGTGATTGATGATGATTAGCCGGCGATTTGCCGATAAGGCAGTGTAACAGCGCGCGCGCGCGCAAGCGCGAACGCTGTAGGGACGGAGTGAGAGAGTAAGGCCTCGTCAGTGTAGCAATGACGCTGTACGTGGGATACGCGCGAGCTATTGGGCTCTGATCGCCGCATTGCACTTATGTGAAAATTAATGCCATGGACAGACGACGGGGCTACTTGAGGCACTCGACCTTGCAACTTTGCGGTCTTGCGGGGGGAAATGGAATTGTGCAGAGGTGTCGGAGATTTTTTTGTTTGTAGGGAGATAAAAACCATGTCTCGTTTTGTATCAAAGGACGAATTGATTCGTCGTAGAGTAATATAATGGTAATTTACGATTCAAGTGCGGTAAAGCGAATTTTATACGCACGCTGTAAAGTTACTTACTTGAGAGTCCGTGTATAATGTTCGCTACACCACACTAGTATAGCACAATATTTTTTGTAACGGATGCAGGAGAAGTGTTACTCCCCGCACGCGACTGCGCATGCGCACTTTACGCACGCTGAGGCGTGCGTAAAGTGCGTGCATAAAGTATGATCGGCCTGATGGCGCCTAATGTGCGCCAGGAATTTACTTAGCTATAAAGCCACTTTCGCCACTCTCGGCAGGTACGAAAAGTAGTACTTTTCATGCATGACTTACAAAAATAAAAATTATAATGTGAAATTAGAAAAGGCGCCATATGAAGACGACGAATAAAGAAGAATATCTGTGGATATTTTTTTCTATTAAAAAAAGTTGTTCAACGTCGAATTGCAGCAGAAAGTTTGCAGAAGTTTAATCGTACGTGTTTACGAAGAAACGTCTGGTGCTCTGTGTGGTCTTGAGGGTTGAGCGAGTGGTCGGTCGGAGTGTCTAGTTAGTAGCGTGATTCAGTTGTGGCCATCGCGCGCTCACACGATCTCTCGCTCACCCGCCAGCACATAGAATAGGTCGAACAGGACTCTTGGGAAGAGGAGCAGAATTGCGCCAGAAGCCGAAGCGAGCAACGTACGTCGATCGGCGATTAGACCAGCAGCTTGTTCTTTCCGATCGGAGCTAAATATCTCGGACGTATATGTAGTACCTGGGTACGTGTGTATAACCGTGGTATAAGATCGGACACCGGTGGTGTGCCGAGGATCTCACCGGGTTCTGTTCTGTCAAGGGTAAGAACCTCGGGAAACGAGGTGGCACGGCTTATTGCTGTTCAGATAAGGATACAGTCTTTCCCACAATGTCCCGAAGGCAATGCTCTTTCGAGTGCGCTATATCTGCAGATTGTAAATAACTGAATAAATTTCAACTGATTCCACAATTCTATTAATTCAAACGGAACTCGAAGTAATTTTCATTTGTCAAGTCATTATCAGTAAGTGGAGTTACGTTATTTTTTATGAAGTAGAAATTGAATATTCATGTCCTCCCGATTTTGGGCGATGAACGAAAGGAATTTTCACTGAATGCAGAAGAAAAAAGATTGTCTACACTCGGGCACCGACGTAATGTTGAAAAATAAAATTACTCCCTAATGCCGAAACTGACAGCCTGCACAGTAAAAAATAATTTCGTAAAATCGGAATACAAAGTTTCGTAAAAATAATTTTGTTAGACAAACGCGTTTTCGAATATTACTAACCTGCCCGTTTATTTCTCGTGGAATTAGGAATTGCAGTTTGTACTTTTGATTGTGAAACTTGAAAATTAACAAATAAAAATTGTGGACGTTTGTCAACAATAAGTTATAAAAATTACAAACTTTTTTACTGTGCGACGATCAATTGACTTCGAATCACGTACGACTGCCATTCGGAACTAATCGATCTTAACTTTGTATCGAAAGAGTTGTTCGAAGGTGAGCGTTCGAGGCGTTAACGGGCTAAAATGTCAGAAGGACATTTCCGGAAGGACAGGGACGATTATCGCCGATCCCGCGTAGGCGCAACACAGTGTACGAAAGCGTACGAGAGAAAAAAAAAAGAAAAAACAGCACGCGTTTACAAGAAAACGTAGCTCCGCAAGCGCGGCCTTTCGCCGGCTGCAGTTTATCTTGTCCCGTGCACGAGCTGCAAAGAACCCCGACGCACGGCTGTCAATAGACGCGGGATTGTGCCCCTATACGGCGCCGAGCGAAAATCCTGCTACCGCACTATCGTTTCTCGCTCTTTCGTTGCTTTGGTACACGAGGTAGGAGCTGCTTGCCTCTCTCGTTGCCCAATACATGGGAGTGCTCGCCACCGCGACGAGCGACTGCGGTTCTCTCGATAAACCTATTCAGCTTTCGCTAGATATTGGACGAACGGTAACCGATAGGCCGAAGAAGAAGCTAAATACCAAAGGACTGGTGATAGCCTCGAATTTAACTCTTAAGGGAATTCTCTCGAAGCCCTAAGGCTTCACCGCCGTACCGACGCCTTGCAGAGCCGGCTAGTTCGAGATAAATTGCTCCGAAATATCCAACCCATTTTTCTCGAAAACGACCGCATTTAATCAAGCCAGAAAAGCTGGTCCGTCTAATTTGCTTCCATTTAATTCAATTTTCGTCAGTTTCATGCAATCAAACCTTCCCGGCGCCTTTCCTTAATTATATAGCTAGAATCCCGATCATTCAGCATGGTTTACAACTTTAGATCAAAATACTTGAAAAAAAAATTGAACGACAAAAAAATGGTTTCATCTTTTATTGAATATTCTCCAGCTCAAAAGTTTATTTTCATTAATTTTCGTCACTTTGATTCAATCAAACCTTCCCGCCGCGTTTCCTTAATTATATAGTTAGAGTCCCGATTATTCAGCATAGTTCACAAATTAGATAAATTTTTTTTTTTTTATTTGAACGACGAAAAAATGGTTTCATCTTTTAATTAATATTTTCAAGCTCAAAAGCTTATAGGTTTCGAATGAAACTTGAATTCTTGGAGCTGGTCAGAATGTCACCAGCTTGTACCCGATTGCCTGATGTTTCTCGAGTCGGTGCCGATAAAACTTACGTTCTATCAATGCGTCCGTGGCTCATCTCGCTCGGTTGAATCCGTCGGGACATTTGAGCATGCAGTCCTCCACGAAAAAAGTTGTTCACCTGATGCTCCCGACATCTGCCGACGATGCAAAGATATAGAGTATGTACACTATAGTATACATACATATATATATATGTATATATAAATCTATGTATACAAGCAATCTCATCGGGCGGGGCACTCTGGCATGCACTCAATCCACTCGGGGAGTAAATAAATTAATAAATTGATCGGGCGTGCCCGCTTCATCCGAGTCTCCTGCCGAAGACGGCAAAAAAAAAGTAAAGCAAATCATCCTGAGTCTGCTGGTGCATTCTTTCTTCCGCTCCACATGGCGCGGTTCCACCGCATGCTTGCATTCAATTAAGACTTCGAGATTGCGGCGACGAGATCCAGTAGATTATACAGCCACGGATTGTATACAGTAAATACATGTACAACTAAGCTCGGTGAGTTCCTGGTAGCCGAATAAGGTCGCATCGTTCTAGACAAGTTCATTTTTCCAATTTACGTGATACTTTGTCGCGCAATCTTAACGACTCGATTGGGTGGAGAACCTTGGCCAGCGTGGTTTTCCCGTGGCCAGATTGGCTTGCCCTCTGGTGGTGGAGGGTCTAATCAAATTGCCTTAAGAAGACTCGACGGTGTTACGTAAGAGCTCAACACTGTCGGGTTCTCTTTTGGGGTCAAGGCAGGGCAGCCCTTTCCGTCAGGGACGGAAACCTCGCCTTCCACACTATAGTATTTATGAGTTTATTTATTTATTTACCTATTTATTTATTTCATAGTAAACAGTCAAAGCCCGATTATAAGTGATTGGAATCAGAGCGAGAAGTATATGAATTGAATAAAAAATTTAACTTTAAGTAATAGCAAGGCTCATTAATTTATTTACTTTCGCTCCCCATGTGACTCAGAAAAGGAACCAAGACAGTAATAATCGTGACAATATTAATTATTTATTATCTGATATTATAGTTTTCATTTTTCTCTGAATCCGCCGTTTATGAATGATCGTCGTTAACGGTACGCGGCACGGGTATTTAAATTAATTTGTCGCGCTTAAATGTTTATCCTTGTTTTTGGTCCAACAAGAGCTGAGACATAATAATACAATGAATTATATTATTGTATCATTTTCGAGAAATGAAACCTACGTGAGACGTTACAATGGAAATCTAATTGTGATTCGATATCATTGTTGCGAGCATAAGGCGGGGACGGAGGGGGGGGGGGGATTTCGCTGCGACCTCTTTATACTCGCGAGAGGAGGTGAAGGAACGACGCAAGAATGAATGAAAAAAAAGGTAATCGAAGTTGTAGATCACATTGCTGCGAGGAACGGTGCACGCCCCACATAATTGCAAAATTCTCCGAGAGAAGGTGTATATAAAGATAGTGTGCGCTACGTACGATTGTAGTACGAGAGAACTTCGCCCTCTCGATAAAGTTCCGGCGATATTGTTTGGTATGTATTACAATTTCATTAAAATTTATGTATGGTTGCTTGGCAAGGGCTCGGCAGTGCGACTCGCCTAGAAGCCACCTTTGCCTCCTCCTTCCTCGAGCGTCATTGTCGCGCCGATGCACTTGCGTATCGCGAGTTTTCGCGATGCCGTCGCGAGCCCGAGGTGTGTCATTGTCGTACCACGGCTACACACGCTGTATTTGCTCCACTTATTTTTTCTTTTGTTTCCTTTCAGCGTTAAATGATACAGCGGTCAGAATCGCTCCTTCACTTTCCCATTTGCCGAGGATGCCGAGCGATCTGTACGGTGAACGGCACTTCGCTGCGAAGGTCGATTACTGGCTATTGGCGCCTCTCCGACGGGCCAAAAATTTAACAGGTCGCTCAAAAAAGTCCTTCCGCAATATTCGAATTAATGAATTCGAAGCACGGTGTCGCGAAGATTGACGGGAGTTGATAACGGTGCCAGTCACAGTCGAAGATCCCATGAATGTATGTAAAGTACGGGATAGTCCGATGTGCGTCAGGTTCGGGCACTCTGCCATTGTCTCCCTCTCGTTGTCGTAGGTCGTCGTTGTCTCGGCACCGGAGCATAACCGTCGCCGTGCCATTAATACATCAGTTGTGTGTCAGCCTGCCAGATACCATACGGCACCGCAATGCCCGATTGACAGACATTGCCGCGGCGTCCCCGTTCACACACACGATCCGCGCACGAGAACGCCCACAGGCGATTTGAATGATTCACGCGATCCAAACGTGCGGACTGGCCCTTGTCGAATATCGTGTGTATCCATCGGGCTCTCTAGTCGAGCCTCAGCTTCGCACGACGTCGTTGAATCTACATATTGCCGGCAGCCTCCAGTTATGCGTTATGGAATTCGTCGTCTGACCCAATAGCGCCGCTACTACTGCCTCGTGTTCGATTCACCGAGTAATTTTTTTATTGCGACAGCAATCGCGTGCGGTCATGAAGGTTTGTACATTTTACAAAAACATTTCTCGTCGAAAAAGGTCCAACATATTTTCTTTATATCTTTATGACACTCGGTGCCAAATTTTGTACGATACTCGTGCGAAAACTGTTTCTGAACTCGTGTGAGTGCAGCACTTGCCTTCGGCGCGTGCAGCAAACTCACACTCGTCACTAAAAGTTTTATGGCACTAGTATCGTAAATTACTATTACAATTTATATTTCCTAACGCATACACGGAAAATCCCACTTTCCGTACCTGTGAAGTGAGCGCAGAAAAACACTTTTTCACATCGTGTGCAAGAAAAATATTACGCATGCGTACAAATGCAAGAAGTATCTTTTCTCGCACCAGTATGAGAAAATGCCTTTCTGCGCACACTTTCCACAAACGAATAAACTGATTTTCGGCAATTTGTTAGGAAAAATTATGTGAACGGCAGGGGCGTAGAAAGAGGAGTCCTGACTCGTGTGAACGCCGCACTTGGCTCATGCGGCATTTTCTCACTCGTCAGAAACTCCAGTTCTACGCTCTTGACATACAAATAACTGTTCCACAGATGCGACCGCATTTTGAATTAAAAAGAAAAAAATGTCGAATTGACAAGAAAAAAATGGTAGACCTCTTTGGACGAGAAGTGTTTGTAAAATGTGCAAACCTTTTTCCGTCGTGCAGCACTCGAGAAGAACAGAATTAGTCGACACCTACGAGTTTCCTCTCGATAATCTAAACGCGTTAAGATTTTCCCCGATAAAGATGCGATCATCGCTGTAACGCGAAGGTCCAACAGCCATATTCGAACAGGATTCATCAGCCGTCTCGTTATTGGTAAGTATGTAAGGCATAATCCCCCGAGATTTCTTGGTACGAGTGTATGCCGAACGCCAAAGCTAATTTATCGAGAGCCAATTGTCCATAACTCATTGGTTATCCGTCGTGGAATCTCCGGGTGCGTATTTTCAGTGTGCTCTCGTTGCCGGACTCCTCTCGGATGTGTGGTACAACGAGGCTCACGGGCAGCTCAGCCCGTGACTTACAAGCTCGAGGAGTGCGTAGGATTGGTTTATGTAATAAGCAGATAGCGTGCCTTGCCTACCGACGGTACTTCTAGCACGAGAAACAAAGTGGGTTTCACTCTTTTGCCTTAACAACGTTACAAATTCATTCGGGAATCAATCTTGTTGATTGCCGCGGTACGCGTACGCACCCGCGATACAGCAACACAGCGAAATGTCGAAATTACAGAGAGTAAACGTGTCCCTCGTGTTCCGCGATCGCTCTTCCGGAACGACTTTTCTGTTGGCACTGCGGCCGCACCAGAGCAGAGTACACGCACCAGCAAAACTGCCACTGTGCAGGAGGAAAATCTCACTCGCCGACTCAACGAGCGATACTGCGACAGGCATCGTTCCACTTTCGTCAAGTGCGGGCACACCGAACGGGCAGCACCCGATCGGCGAAAAATAACAGTTCCGATATGGTCAAGAGTACGGCCGTGAGGGTGATGCAATCGCATAGTTGCGACCCGTTAATGGTCATAATTAGCATTAAATATGTTATTACAGACGGAGTCTGAAGCCCCCGCGCATTGGATACGAATATACCGACGGACCAGGTGTGTCTATCGGGGGCATGATTCGGTATTTGCGCACTCCCGCGGGATATCCTTATTTCGTAGGGTTCCGGCGTCCAGTACGCTAAGGCGAACACTTTTGCTTTCTCTCGGAGAATCCGACAATTCCATCAATCTCGCGTTTGGTGAAACGAGAATAGCCGTCGCGCTCTTAAAACGTTTATCTGTCACGATATTATCTCGAAATAGGTCGTGAAATTCGACATCTCCATTGTTATCCTTTTATTCGTGTCGCAATTAGTTGGGTCGTAGAACCAAGTTCGTCCCAAGTAAGCGAGCTAAAGACGGACGTGTGTTCCTTAATTTATTCGTTGCTGTCGCAGTCTACGTTCGAGATGAATTCCAAAATTTTTTTAGATGTATCACACACATCCTTTTACCCACTTTCTTCTGTTCCTCAATCCACACGTTTCTTTCGTTAGCCGCGTTCGGAACACATTCCAGAGAAAATTTTTTAATGTTGTCTAGAACGTCGCTTCGGTTCAAAAATCTCACCTTTAAACCTTTGAACCGCTCGAAAAATGAGATTTTCAAACCGGAAGTGACGTATTTGGAAAACTTGTTTTCTGCCCAAGAAAAGAAACATTTGCGTTTCCATGCGACTATGTATCACTATTTGTCGATAAGAAGCGCGTTAAAACCACATAGAACCGATTTAAAAAAGACGTGCACGGTTTCTCTACGACCCGTTCACGATTCATAATATAACGAAGTCACGCAAAATATAATATCTATACTGTGAGTACATCTCTATAAACGCCTCGTCCGATGAAACGCTTCTTCTTCTTCCCTCATAGTCGCGAACATGTCAGCTCCTCGCTACTGCTATCATCATCGCGTATAGCCGGCAGCTAGTGAAGGTATAAGTGCTAGTAAGTATAAACTACCGTGGTTCGCACTCCGGCTCCGCCGAGGATCCTTCCCGCGCGAGAACTACCACCATCATCCTCCGGGTCCACCACCCTCGACGCGTTCCGCCTCAGCGACGAGATAGGATCTTCCTCTGCATCGCCTGCTTCAACCCTTGCCCGACCGTCTTCTCTCTCTGTGTCCGGTTTCTCTGTCTGCTCGGCGGCGTTACCCACGGAGAGTGAGAGATGCCCGTTTACATGAACGGCGAGGCGAGAGAATCCGCACTCGCAACCTCTGGACCCCCGAGGCTTCGGCGTGCGAGAAGCTACCGCGGAAGCTTCATCGTTCGCCGCAACGATCTTCCTCTTTCTTTGCTTTCTCCGTTTCTCTCGTCTTACACGAGTCTCCTTCTGCTGTGCACCATCGACGCCGATGTACCGACGTATGCCGGAGCCATTCCATGCAACATCCAGTCGTCTTTCAAACGCTCGCGGAACAGTCGGCGCGGATAGACGCGTGCGTTCGAGAAAACGAGAGGAAGAGAGGTAGCGATAGCTTCGCGATCAGCGCTAGTAGATTATACCCGTTTCACACGGAGGCCTGGGCGTGCCAAGCCGTTTAGCGGACTCGTGCTGCCGCGGCGTAACTGCCCTACGTACGATCCACTCGCCAGAGTCCTCGGGGATAATGCAACGTAATAAGAAATTACGATCGGGACACGCCCGATGTTCATAGCTTTACTCGGAGTAAAAAAAAAAAAAAAAAAAACAAAAAGGCAAGAGCGTCGGTTTACCGAAGGAGAAACCTCGGTAAGATATTCGCGACATTGTTGTTTGATTAGACACGACTAACAGGCGTGTTTCGCAGGTGTCCGACAGCGAGCTTATCTCGCTAATTCCCTTATTAGGGACGATCGGACAGTAGCTGGCGCGGTGCGAATTGGATAAGAGTAAAATTGATGCCTCCTTCCAATGTTTCCACTATCGAGGGGAGAGATTTCTCGCGGACGATTCGAGGGTGGTATAATGGCGATGGTGGTGGTGGTGATCCTCAAGAGGATCGATGTGCCACGGATGCTCGGGACTAACAGCAGCAACGCGGCAGCATCGCCGGCAGCGTGTGCCCATCGACTCGAGAAATAACGGTCAAGATCTCGAGCATAGGCGCTGGCTAGAGAGTTCGCCGGTCGTGGGGTTCAGGTTCGATTCCCCGATACTGACAAACATATTGCCTTATACCGGGGCAGAACAAATGGCAATATATATTCCGGAGTTGCGGCACGGTACCTCACTCTCGCTCTCTCGATCTCCTTCTCTCTTTGGCTGAGGTCCAGAGCCGCGCTCGATCCTTGCCGTGGTTCTTCAAGGATCTTCCCGGTGGGTAGGATCTTCCCAGGTTCCCATGGGGCGAACACGCGCAACCAAGAGAGCGAGATACTGGTATTGCTCGCGAGACACGGGGAAGACTTGGATTGGTAGCTATAGCTCTCGGTCTAGCAGTGCTCTGCGAGCCCCGCAAAACCCTTCGGTGGAAAAGTTGGCTACTCCGGGCGCTCTCGACGTTGCTCTCCCACGCGGCCGTACCAGACGCCGCCGCCGCCGCCGCTGCCGCTGGTTCCGGCACCGCGCGTTTGCCTTCTGCTGGCTGCAACTACTTCTGCTGCTGGCAAATCAACGTCCTTTCGCGAAGCCCTGCCGCCGCGGTGTGTACACCGAGGGAATCCTCTCGGAGCCGCGGCCGTGTCTCTCCTCCGCAATTACCGTAATACATCGTCGCGCGGACATTGCCGGTCGAGATCCGAGCCTCCAGGGTCGGAGCACTATCGACGCCTGAGACCGGTGCTGATTCAGTGATAGCCCCGTATAAATTATCGGGACTTGGCTCTGATTCATTATTGTATGTTATCTAACACTTTTCATTGGGGCTTCCTTTTTCCAGATTTGTTTTGTAATGGCTCGAGGCCCGTCGCGAGTTCCAATGCGCGGATGCCGGTGTTTTGCCGGACTTGTCGAACACCGCCCAGAATTGGCGAAACATTGGCTGGCAAAATTTGTCGGGTGCTACTGAACCGTTACTGAGAACCCACCCGATGAATATTGGACTAGGCCGGATTACCTATGAAGACACATCTTAATCTGAGCCGGAGTCCATCGCAATACTGATTTGATACAGAACGAAATTTGGCTTATCATCGGTGTGCGAATGTTCAATGTGAATTGACGATAACGCTCGATAATGGTATCTAAGATGAGGTAGCCAGCAGCGGGCAGGATGTCGACCCGCCGACACTGCATCATCAATCTTACCTCGATGACATTGAAACCATTTTCTGTACACAACTCAAGTTTCCTTCAATGAATCGTACGGAAGCATCGGAGAAGTAAATTTACGACGATTGGAAAATTAGATAATCGAAGGTCTGCACCGCACGAGACTATGTCGAATAGATCAATCGTAACTGAAACGAACAGCTATTCGATCTCCGCGTAAGAGATCTCATTCTCGACTCGGTGCACGTAGAGCGAAGATACTAATCTCTGTGTACGAGAGCGGTATTGTTAATAGGAAAATCATTATTGCCGTATGCTAGCTGTCGGTCGGGCATCGTGTAAACAGGTTGTCAAGTTGGAAAACCGGTGAGCGCGGGGCAGGGGAACTCAGCGCTGCGTACATCGGATCGGCATGAGCCGCTGGTACGGTTCTGATGCATTGCCGACGCAGAACCGCCGGGACAAGCGAGAGAAGGAGATCCGGATAATACGGATGGTCCATGCGGTTATATCTCCTCTCTCGCTATGTTACAAGTATCAAGAATTCTTCGGTCCTTTCTTTGGACTCTTCTTTCCGCGGTGCGCTTACATGAAAGTGTTCCAGCTTCTGATGTCCAGCCGGTGAAGCCGGCACGATACTAGCTGCTCATTCTTAGCGAGAGAGGCTCCGCCTCGAGGCCCGATCCAGTCGTCAATTTTTCTTTGATCCACTTGAAAAAGCTATTGACAATATCTATCTCGACTCCACTCTACTCTCCGTCGAGAGTATAGACAGTTTGTAGTGTACGAATACCTGTGTGTGTTCATAAGTGTACGGACGATCGGTGGTCGGTGTTGAAAATAAGTGACACGCTTGAGTTATACGCGAGGGGATGAGAGAAGAGCACTTACCAGGAGGACGCGCGACAAGCAATACTCCGAGATATATGCTTCGAACCGTTACGGCAAAAGGGGGAACTCTCTCGGGAACACTCACCTGCAACAAAAATAAACGCGAGACAAATTAATATACGAATAATCGATGCTGCACCAGCAACGGTGCTACAAGCCAACTGACGATCAATTAAAAAACAATTAACCCCTGTGAACGGTGAACGACAGGAGGTAGAGCGTCGGAGTGAGAGATATGCCTCGTTGGTATAAACTCTCTGCGCGGGTGCTTGATAAATATTAATAAAAGGGTGTTGCCATGATGAAATAATAGATGAATACCATTCATCATGGCATCGGCTTTTGTACCACTTTCACGTGCACTCGCTCCCGAGCGGTTGTTTGGTCGTGATGCGTTTCGAAGCATAGGAGCTTTTCAATTATAAAGTGTTGAAAGCCATTGGTCGACACATCGGTTACTCGGTAAAAATAAAAATTACGATGTTGGGAAACTCGTATACGTGTCACTCGGACGTACGATACTATTCGTTATTGGTCTGCAATAACAAAATGAAAAAAGTGAAACGGGTGGTCGAAGCTTTTGGCTGTGAATCTCCGAAACGATAGTAACCGCTATAGCCATGGTTTCAATACTTCGGAACCGTGGTTTTTACCATTTCTCATAATCGAATATTGCCTGGCAAAATAATTAATCAAATTCCAAATTAAACCCACGAAGATTCATCGCGCTCATCGATTTTTCTTCTTTTTCATGATTACAGGCTTATTACTGAGGAGAAATGAGCTATACAACTAATGTCGATGGAATCCAGTATTGGTATTTAAAAAAAATGGACACTGCAAGTGTGTCATCGTCGGGTTAACATAAAAATGACATCAAAGTCCATCATACGCGTTACGGTTATAACTCATTCGTAAAAAAGTAATAATAATAATCGCCGTCCGGTAAGACCGTCCATAGGGAATTCTCGAAAGGCTTTTTATTTCTACTTTCTCAATAAATCTTTAAAGACCTGTCTATCGGATGGGTACACTAGATCAACTAAGCCTGTTCGGGGATGTACGCGAGAATAGCATAGAAGTCAAAGAAGAAGAATAAGAAGAAGCAGATGGAGGAGACGGAGAAGATGAAGAAGCAGAAGAAGAAGAAGATATCGAAGAAGAAGAAGAAGAAGAAGGGGACGAAGAACTAGAAGAAGGAGAATAAGAAGAAGAAGAGAGGCCTCCAACAGGCCGGCCAATTCCGGTTCCCACGTTTACATTTCGTGCATGCGCAATGCTGTTGCTTCTGCTGTGGGGACGTTCCTGGTGTACGTATAGAGGATATAGGGATACAGAGACTCGAGTGGATAGTGTAGCGGTGCGGGTAGCTCGTTAACCGCATAACGGTAGGTCGCTGCATGGCACGCTGGTGCATCGGGCGCGATGCAGCGTGGCGTGGCTCGCACACCGACGTACCTGCTTCTGCTGTTGCTGATGCTCCAGCGAAGGACTAGACAAACGAAGAACAAGAAGGAGCCGATGAAGCTGAGGAAGCAGGACGAGGAGTCGCAAGTGCGAGAAAGAGAGAGAGAGAGAAACGGATCGAAGAGAGTCTTCAGGTACTACGACTATCGGGCCCAGGAGTCTCGAAGAAGGATTACACGAGAGAGCCCATAGAGAGATAGATCTCGGGAGCAGGGGTGGGGCAGAGGGAAGATAGGGACACCGGCAGGACCTTGACTTGTATACGAGGGTCGAAGCGGGATTATCTCACCACGTGTGAGAAGGAATGATAGTTAGAAATTGTTGGCGGCTAGAGGGGCCTCGATGGAAGCTCGCAGAACTTGGGGATAAATAAATGATTAAAGTCGGCCTATAATGTATCCCGGCTACGGCTGAGGGTGTATGTTATAGCTGTGCGTGAGAGAGCGACCGGAACCCTGTAAGGTATTTCGTCTTGTGTCTTTGGAACTCTCTCATCCACCCTCGCAGACTCTTGTTCCTTTTCGT
The DNA here is from genome assembly GCA_964017025.1 of Stenichneumon culpator. Taxonomy (NCBI): domain Eukaryota; kingdom Metazoa; phylum Arthropoda; class Insecta; order Hymenoptera; family Ichneumonidae; genus Stenichneumon; species Stenichneumon culpator. Next base: position 11,388,524 of record OZ024772.1, read on the forward strand.
ATTTGTATTAGCACGAGAGTTTAAGCACGTTTGAGCGCCCGAGCTGGACGTGTCTACTTTTGATATCAACGATCGGACGGGGCGGACTTACACGATTCGTTCTTCGCGACCTTTCATGGATCACCCTTCTGAATTTATAAGTGTCCTACATGCACATACACTCACACACACACAGAGGCAGACACACGAGAACACCCCACCTAGGAGCTCTCAACACGAAGGGCAGGAGCGCAATGCTGCGTGAGAGAATTCAGCTTATTTAACTCCTCGGATAGGTACTCACAGCGTGCTCGAGTTATATGCGACAGATATCTGGGATCTGTGTGTACAGATCCAGAGGTGCTGCGCCGCGCGGGAACGAGCCTGCTCGCAGGAGCGCCGCAGCGACTTAGCGGGATGTTAATTGCTCGTGTACGTAAGGGTTTTGCGCGAGTACTTGCCGATTCATTATACTTAATAATTGATCTGAAAGTCCTGAGGGAGATCGAACTCTGTGGGTTCTCACGGAGAAGGGCCGTGACTTATCGCAAATGCTATTTGCCTATCGCTTTCTATGCAGAATTTCACTGAAGGAGTTGTTCTAATTATCGACTGTGTAACAACACTCGCCAGTTCGTATATCAGGTATTCCATATCAATCGATCCACTGATTGTTGATCGCGTTAATTTTGTCCAGACTGTACACGATTCGAGGGATACTCTGTGGAAAAGTGAGAAATATCACGAGAGTCCAACTATACGAAGGAAAATATTAAATTTTTATTTTTATCGAAATATGATAATGCAAAACATGATTTACTCTAATGTTGCACTTGTCGAATTTGTCAAGTCGAGTACGCCTATTGCCGTGTCAGTGACTGGGACACGAATTACTGCGGCGGCAATCAAGACTTCCTTCTACACGAATTACCCTCTCTCATCTCCAGATAGCAGTGAGCGATACGTGCCGAGAGTTCAGAAAGCCTGAAACCCCCCTTCGGAGTATCATGCTGAGGGCTAATGAAGTTCCTTCTATTCGTTCCGGCACGTATTACAACGCCATCCGTACTCAAGATGGATCTTAAGGGACTTGGTAATACAGCGCGTACACACTGTATTTCAGCATTCGCTCAGTGAGATAATGAAGTTTTGGCGTCAAACATTATTATTTTCGTTCGCTGGATGCTATGGATATAGGAGATTATATAATGAAACGCGAGGGTTAAGTCATATCTCCACTAAGCTAGCCGGCGTAGCAAGTAGCCCGCGAATACAGCGTCGAGTCCCTCGGACGTCCCTCACATCTTATCGCGTCCCTCGCCCCTCTCCTCTCTCGTGTATAATGAAACTTGGCCTTGAATGAATGCATTTCCTTGAGAGTATACTAATTAACGCCGTCAGCACCATCGTCTCACGTAGACATTACGTGTTTTGTGTGTGTGTGTGTGCGAGCGTTCCGTACCAGAAATGCTCATCGGTTGTTAAACCTCTCGCGAGAAAGATAAAAGTTCTCGGGTGACCGCCGGTCACAAAAATTTCGTTGTGACGTCACTTTCGGTTTGAAAATCTTCGTTTTCAACCCGGGAGTGACGTCATATGTAGTGGAATTTCACTTGGATCGCAGCGTTAGTGGGTCTCATTCATTCCGGAATATTTTTCAACTTCCGGTCAAGCTGAATATGTATAAATGCCGAAAGAACGTGTATTTTTTCATATTCGTCGCGACAGAAGTCTCTCACACGTTTCTATTTGGAAAACTCAAAGCTTAGCAGGAAGCAGCGAGCAATTTTGTACAGCTCGTCCGCTTATCTTCCAAAATCATGATCATAGCAAGATTGTTAGTCGCATTTTTTTTTGTACGTTTTTACGATAAATCAGCGGGTCGAGGATCAGTGGTGTCAGAAGTGTCGCCTCTCATCGCGATGGACGCGAGGGCACGCAGATTTCTACGGGTAATCACCTGCCACTCTATCACGAACGCGCTGGTACTCGATCTCGCACCCGTGTCCGCGCTCGTCCCGTCCCCGTTATAACAAAAATCTACGAATCGCCATCAATCACGCGGAATTAGAGAAAACGGCAAACGCGCTTGGTGCACTACCGCTCGGCTCGCTCGGTTTCTTCGTCGTGAGAGAGGTACGTTCGCACGAGAGGCGCCGGCCGCGGCGGCGACGTCCGTCGTGACTAGTTTCTCTCGGTTCGCGCTCCTCTCTCCCTCTATCCGCGAGAAGCGCGATGAGATTTTCTCGTTATCCAGTGTGTTCGCGCAGCGGCCCTCAGCGAGTCTATCAGCGTCTCGCGCCTTCGTCCCTTTTCCTTCTCATCTCGTCCCGTCATCTCTCAACATCACTTACTTGTATACTTTATTTATATATTCATCTTCCGGACGAAACACGCCTCAATCTCTTTTCATTCCCATTAAGGTACTCGCCCGCGAAAATACTGTGGGACTGAGCGAGAGGAAAAAGTGTTCGTCGCCTCGTTAAAATTGACTGACGTGCCAGAATTGCGCGAACGGCAGACTCGTACCGGATTAATTTTTTACAAACGGCACCCTCGTTCCACAGCAACAAACTCGCGAGATGATTCTCACAACTTCTCGTCATTATGTCGATCGGAACATATGGTTTTACAGGCAGAATTTGCAATGCTCCGTCAGAAGTTGAAAATTGTACATGGGACTTGGAACATTTTTGAATGCTTTGTGCCCGATATTCATAGTACACGCTTGGTGGGTATTCCTGGAGGTTTTCTAGCGTGGGAATGTAGCACCCGTCTGTCTGCCCTCAGGAGACTTGTACAAACGGCCTTATAAAAACCTTAATGATATCTGATTGCTCCCTATTCACGATGATACCTGGGCGCCGGTGGCTCGCACGTACAGCGAGCAGACTCGCGTTATGCGCCCCGGGCGTATGAGCTGCCTCTCCGGCGCTCGAGTGATTCTCCCGGGACTATTAGTAGCTCGTGTATTCCTCGAAGCTTATCATTGGGGAATTCTGCCTGCGACGATGACGAGAGTCTCGCTAACATCCAATTGAAAATTCCCAAGTGTCCTCAATGCCCAGAATATCCCCATGTTTCAATAACATATTTTTAACATTTGGTTGTTTAAAGTTCCCCAGTTTTTCGACTACGTTCGGTTAAAGTTGCAGACTTTAATTTCGGAGGGGCAGAATAATTAGGGCTTGCGAGGGGGAGCGATGGGGGTTTTACGTCCTACAATTTTACGTCTTTGGTACAAATATATATGTACGAACAGAGTTATTGGAATATAGTAATTGTAATATTAAGGGTTACATATGATGTAACAGGGGCAATAAGGCTAGACAATAGGCTTCCTCGATCCCCAATCGAAAACTGCCGAAGATGTTTCCACCTTCAATTTCAGTGATCACATGGACTTGCACTCACTACAGTATTAATTTCTGTCTCTTCCAGTAAAGGTAACAATAAGTTCGTCCGTAGTTCCGATCGGTGGGTCTGTCGGTGTAAGTGTGCCTGGTAGAGGTTTCGTGACGCTAAAGTTGTTGCAACCGAACCGATGGAAAAGGATTCAAAGGCGGGTTAGTTCTGTAACGACGCTCGAGGCCAGCTTCCGTCGTCGCACCGGCGCGGGTGCTTAGCAATACCTAGGCACGGAGTATCTCACGCTCTGGGAGGAACCTGACAAGCTCATTCCCAGCAGGCCGGCGCTCGCTTGTTCGACGGTACCTTTCTGCACAGTTCTCGTCCCTTTTGCTCCTTTTTTTTACCGAATAAAGAAATCGACGCGGGCGCGAACGATCCGACGTTCGGGGCATTGCTCGACCGAGACCGGGGACGCCCGTGTCAGGATTGATCGATCGCGATCGCTGCCGATCTCGACGCAATGCGCCTAATCTACGATGAAAAATAATTAATTCCACCGACTTTCGACAGTCTTCGAAATGTCTCGAACGAAGAGTCATTGCTCCGATCGACGGAACGAGACGCCGATGGATCGATAGATCATAGATCGATCGACCAGCCGAGATCCCACGCCGAGATATCGTACTCGTTAGATCCATGCAAGATACACAGCATGCAACCGCTATAACTATATCCGCAAATTAGATTATCGTGAGATATAAAACGGACTGAATTATCGTCGTTCCGGCGCGATCGGCGGCGCACACTGTGCCGGGGGTCAATTAACGAAGCGACGGATTCATTGAGCTCGCAAAGACTCGACGGGCGTGGTTAGCTAGTTTAATAACGATCAATATACATTGTGACTTGTTGTAATATAAAACGATCTCGTTTCATTCAATTCTGTTGCGCGTCGGGGAGAAAGGGGCGAGCGAGGGGCTTTAACCGTCTGTGTATAAACGCCCCGAGGGAAGTTTAAACTTTAATTTATGATCGTCGGGAACTTGGCTCCGGCCTTCCGATCGCGCGGTCTACTTTGCTCGCCTGTTCGACTAATCATTCTCGATTCGCATGGCAATCTCTTCGTACTCTCAGAGCGCTGATCGCGCGTTCCACGTGAGGCCTGCGCACGATCCAGGTATAGTTTAGAGGTATAGTTCCTCTCGCTGCAGACTCCGCAGCTAAACTCGTCATTGAGTCTCCGCCGCGGCGAGCGTTTAACCTTAATGACGTGTTTTTAACGACGTGCAGAGATTAGAGAAACAACGTGTGCTGCGAGGTGTACGAGATCTCGCGAGGCAACGCTCGCTCGCGATCCGAGACAGTCGGTGCTGCTGGACTCCCGACGGTGGACCATCGTTTCCCACGGACTCTCCCGTTCCCCTCGCGATCTCTTAATCGTAGGCTTCGTCGTTGTAACAGCGGCTGTCAACGACGCACGATCGAGAGACGACGAAGCAGGGATCTCGTGAACAAACGCAGGAAATATTAGACGATAAGATTTTCAGCAATCTTTGTGAGGCCCGGTTTATGACACTTCTACGCAGCTCTCTCACTTTAAGGGTGTAAAATCATAGGGATAAACAAAGAGGACCAAGTGTCGCAGTTTGTGACCCCACAAACGCGCGCTATCCATTGGCTTCATATCAAACGGTGGGGGGAGCGGACTATGCTAGAGGTACCCCTGTCACAAACTGGGACAGTGTCACAAACTGGGCCTTTTACCGTACTCGGTATTTCGGACAAACTTCGGAATCAAGAGGAATCCGACCGGCACTGCCGGACGAGCCCGCGTCTTGGCGCAATCGCTATCGGAAAATATCATCGACCACGTCTCCCGACGATAAATAACGTCGATGTTAATTATCACGAGTTATTACTCGGCTATGAGGCAAAGGATCGCCGGCACGGAGCATGCATTATCGCTGCTTAGATATCTCAGCCTGATAAGGGAGAGAATGAGAGGAAACAAAAAAATTATTCCGCGGATAGACCGATGAATTATCGCGTCGAGTCTCGAAGCTCCGCGCGGAGGGATCTCACCGGGTCTTTCACCTTGGCACGACGGACCGTAAGTGAAAATCACTTGGCGTGCAAAAATGACACTGTGTATCGTGGATGAAAAACAAATTGAAGGATCCGCCGAGCGTTTTCGCTCGGCACCTTGGCATAACATGCGACCGATGCAGGGGATTCGCGTTTGCGATCGTTGAGCGAGCTGCGCCCACGTACCGTCCGTGGAAAGAGAGACATCGGCTCGCCGGAGTTCGTTCATTGGTTCGAGTTTTTCGCGAGATAGTCGGTGATGCAAATAACGAGCGTACCTCCGGTATAACCGCTCGATCTCGACGGTGTATGAGCGCAGGGTGAGGAAGGGGAGATATCGGCGAAGAACGGGATTGGCCGGCGAGTCGCGGCGAGCGAGGCGCGAGCACGGGTCCACCGACGACTTTTCTGATCGGCGCGATCAACGTCTCCGCGGATGCCCCTCTCCTAGGAGGAGCCTAAGTACGACGAAGTAGGTCATCCTATACCATCACGCTCGGCGGTGACGGAGTCTGCTGCTTTTGCTGCTGCTTACCAGCCGGTCGAGCGAGCTCGATCGTTTACCTTCTTCTGCCTTCTAGCAGTAACAGTGGAAGGCTGTTTCTACTAGCAGCCTCTGCGTATAGCGGTAAATAGCGTCTCCTTTTCCTATCCCCCTGCCTCCGCTTCAGGTGGGGGTGGTGCCGAGCATCGCTAGAGCAACGCCAGCTCAGCTTTCGGTCACCTTCGGATTGGCTGACTGCTCGCAGACTTTACCAAGTTTCCTCTCGTTCTCTCAATGTTACTTACTTACCGTGCAACCGGGAGATTCGCTCAAGTGGGAGAAGCGGAGAGTACTGTTGTTAGATATCTGAAGCTGTGCAGTGCGACTGCACAGTAATCATCTGTACGAGGACGATATCGGCGGTCAATTATGGGTGAATTGTCTCGTCCGGTGACCCAAGGTGGATGTCGCACAAACTACGAATTTCTTTTTTGTATGTACTACTAGATTACGATTGACTAGTCTGAATACCTGACAGCTGTTACAAACAATATGTTTGTGGATTCTAATTTAAAAAAGATTCTTGAAGAGTCTTACCAGTAGTGATGCATCCTTATGAATTATTTAATTGCATTTTTTAATTAAATTTCTTTGGGTTAAAATCGAAATTCTTCCAAAGTCACACGTTGCACTCATCGTGATTTGTGAACGTGTCGAACAGTTGAGAAAAATATCATTAGTTTTCACCTTGAAAGGAGGCTTGGCTGATAATGGCTTAATTGTAACTGAATATTATAACGAGTCTCTAATATTTTACAAGACTTCGATGACTCCCAGGACGATCCGAGTGTAATCTCGTCGCTTCGCATCGGCTCTCGCCTCCGCGTGTGTGTAATACGCCAAAAGGGCGAATCAATTTGATAAATCGATCTCGATTCGAGAATACGTAACGACCGCCGCATGCGGGTCTAAGCCGCGCGACGTGCCCCTCTGTACTATAAATGTCAAAGTATGCATAAAGTAGCATTCGTTTAAGTAATCGTGACGCGCACCTGCTGCCACTTGCCGCTGCGCCTTGTAATCTTACCGTCCTCGCTTGCGCTTGTGTCTCAAGAATTAATTACACGATTCGCGGAGCTCTCGAGATTCGTGTGATTGATAAATCACCGCACCGAAGTCCTTGCGATATTTAGTTTCGCGATAGGATTAAACCGACATCGGAATCGATCGAGAAAATAAATACTCAATCTCTCGAGAGGGGGGTCGCAGTGCGGGATGATCGAGTATACGTGGCCGCGGGGCTGGCACTCGCTCCTTGACCCAACCACGATGTCAGAGTTCAAACGATTCTTCTTTTTTTTTATAATTTTCACAACCGCAAATTAATGTGTTTCTTTGGTTCTTGCCGGCGCGCACACTGCAGCTTCGCAGAGGAGGCGACAAAAAGAATTCTCGCTGATGTACGACGACGCCTACCGCTAATGCGGCAGCGCTTATATCCGCCATTCCTATACACCTACCGCGCGGATATATATCTGAATGATATAAAACAAACCTCTAGTGGCTCGCGTCAAAGATTACCGAGAGAACGACGACGCACCGGTACAACGGGGGTTTCCATAGGTGCACGGAAGAAGAGAGATCTGTACGCGTATGTTGGAAACGTACGTACTGCATGCTTATGAAGGCAATGCTGAAACGGCGCTACGGCGAGAAAGAGCCAACACACGAGCTATAAAACAAACCAGGCACTCACTCTTCTTTCTTTCTCGCTCCGGCCGGACAAGATCAGATAGCAGCAACGGTAACTGATACAGCCGCCCGCCGAGGGATCCTCTTCAATTTTCACTCGAGCGGTTGCCACTAGCGGTGGTACGCGAGCTGCCGGTTGCTGATGTTCGCTTGAATTTCGCCGTTCTTGGCGCGCGAGCGCGCGGACCGGTCGAGCGCGACTAATCGCGTTATCTTGAGTTAACCCCCGTGACCGGCGAAGATCTCGGTTCGATAAGTTTGCTCTCGTCGTCGCTCCGAGACAACAGACAACGCGGCCCGTTGCTGTACACGGGAAGCAAAAGTGCAACCAGCTTCGCGCCGCTGGAAGAAACGACAAAATTGAAAGAGGTCGTTAACGTCCGGGGGAAAGAAGACTCTCTCGTCTTGACATACGAATATGATCAACCGGAAAGCGGAGACTTCGCGCGCGTGTGGGCACGAACGATGCTCTCAATGTTCATCGACAACAACAAGTATTTTACCCACTTTCCCGTTCCTTAATATGCACATTTCTGTCACTGGCTGCATTCGAGGTACATTCCAGAGAAAAATAAAAAAATATCTGTAATACACTTCCGGTATGAAAATCTTGGTTTTTTTTGCCGGAAGCAACGTCATACTGGAAATACGTTACGCCCGGCAAAAAATCAAGATTTTCAAACCAGAAGTGACGTTTTCCCGTATGACGTCACTTCCGGCCAAAGACAGATTTTCAAACCGGAAGTGACGTCACGACGAAATGAAAAAAAAAAAAAATTCAGCGTGGCATCACTTCCGGTTTAAAAGTGACATTTTTAAACCGGAAGTGACTTTGCAGAGTAAATGCTTCGAATTCATTTAGCGGGAACGGTCCATTCGACCGAGCATTATAAAATTTAAAACATACAGTCACTATTTATCCGGTTACTTTCCGATACTGTAATGAAGATCATAACACAAGCGTGTAATTAAACTTTTTCATTCTACGAGTGCTATGTGTACCACAGGACATAGAAATGCCTGAGTCATTTAATTACGAAGGTTGAATTACGTACGTCAGAGAGTTGGAATTCACGTGGGAACATGAAGGGGGATGTTGCAGGAAGAAGTCGAGATGGAGGGCAAAAGGAAAGAGAAAGACGGTGATATTAGTCGGCGGCACGGCGTGGCCGGCAGCGGGATGAGTAAAACGAGAAGCCGGGGGTCATTACCGGGGGAACACCTAGCATGACTTATGGTGCACCGCCGAGTACCCAGACCGAGTCGGAGCCTTCTTACTTCTCGGCGAACGAACAGGACGAAGGGAGACTGAGAGATAACCTCATCACCGCCCGAGAGGTGGAGAGTTACCCGGGACAAGAAAATCGCACGTACGACTCTTGACCAAGGGTCCGCGCGATTCGACTCTGTGCCACTTCAAGCTCACGCTATGCATAATTTTCTTTTTTCTCACTGACCTTATACGCGTGATTCTGTAAATTTTCGATGATCTCTGTACTGAGCACAGTGATATTTCGAAGTGCTAATTTTTTTCGACATGCAATCATCCACAGTAACGGACGCAGGACTCGTGGCCCGGCGAAAACGAGACGAGAGACGCCATACATGGAGTCTCGGCTCCGATGGGAGTTCGTATTCCCCCGAGTCGTCTTACACTCTAAAAACAAATGCGTTCTTTCAACACGTTTGGCTGTTGTAGCCACTTTTGACACGGTTGGAACAACACGCGCTTCGTGAGTTATCGTGTGTTGATACAACACACCCACGTGTGTTAATACCTACGTGTGTATTAACAGACGAAAAGCGTGTCGCATCGACGCTTCATAAGGCGAAAGAAATGACCGCAGTCGGTACCGAAAACCATAGTGAACTTTTTTTTCTTAATCGTGCGAATTTTCGTTTTTCCATAAAAACTAGCAGTTATCCAGATTGAAAAATTGTCCGTTTCTCCGACCTTCCATTGCTTCTGATCGGCCAGAGTTATTGGTGCTTCTGGTTGCTTCCGGTTTTTATACTGGTTTCTTTTTTATCTTGTTGATTTTTTTTTTAGTCCGGATCTTCTTCTACCGTTTTACAGCTTTCGCTGGACGTCCGCCCCCTCGTCACTGATTCCGACAACCGGCTGGCGCTCACGAGGCTGGGACGCGGGTGGGCGTGAAAAAAGAAAAAAAAAAAGATCGAAAGAAACGAAGGAGAAAAAAGAGAGTGTGCTCGGATGAAGGATCCACACGGGGCGGACGAGTTTGATAAGTGGAATCGAAAGAACAACGGGTCTCGCTCTCCTGGCGGGTTGTGATTTATGAGACTACGGTTAAGTAGGCACAGTGTACTTTATGATACACGAGAGCGACGAAGTATATGCGCGGACAGACCAGTGACGAGAAAAAAAAAGTTTGCCAACGATTGTTGAGGGTCTAGAAAAAAAAGCTGTATAGTCACAAGACTCAATCGTTTTTGTCGATACTCAACGGATTTTAGCAATTAGGCAGTAATTGATCTTGGTTGACCCGTTTTTGAGTAACGTTCCTAATACGCTTGTACCGAGGGATAACTATAGTACCGATGCTGGAAGGCAGTGACTGTAGAACACCGTTCAGCAGAATCCGAACTACGGAAAGCGAGATTTTCTGGTCATTGGATCGTAATTAATTATACCGCTAATGAGACCCTCACGGCTCGTCGTCACGGAATAACGCGTAAGGACATGCGGACCGCGAGGTTTAACGAGCAGCAGCATTTCGCTCTCTATCGTATAATCACGTTCTCGAGGGATTGTGAGATAGCACAGCTGCAGCTCGTCGCTCCGCAGAACTGCACTCGAGAGTTCATGATAAAATCAATATTTTACCGCAAATTCCGAGATTCGGAGAAATTTATTGGAAAATAACACCCAACCTCATCAAAAATCAATAACGATGCTCAACTCTCTGTAGGTCTCTCGGAATAGGTTTTACTCTCCGTCGTCCGCCGCATTGTTCGATTTTTAGTAAATCGCTATGTGCACCTTCGCTGTTTTTCCCTTCCGCGCTGAACCGTTACACGAAATTAACTGAAATTATACGATACGAGGGAGTGCAAAGTGAAGCTCGCGCAGAGCGTTAGTTCCACGCGAGAGCAGCGACCACCCTGGCGAATAGTTTACCGCTGGAAGGTTCAAGAGAAGTACGGATGAGAGCGAAGAAAAAAGAAGGAAGAATCCACGGACGGGGGTGACGGGTGAGAAGATACAAGGGGAAAGTGCGCGTCAGAATTTATTATCGCATCAGAAATGTGAAGAGGAGCGGGGTTGAGCAGTTACGACGTGCTACCATAGCCGGAGGTGTGGAGGCGGGGCGCGTGCCGGAAGTCTCGGGACGAAGGAGGCAGCTTGAAAAATTACGCATCGGTTGCGCGCGGCCCCCGATAGCGCGATCGGAACAATCGTGCACCGACGGGAGTTCGGAGCTGTCGGCGAGCGAGCTTTCGCTGTCCGGATCTGACGGTTGGTTTAACATTTGCCGATCGAACAGGTAAGAAGACGAAGATGAAACATCAGAAGGGAAAGAAAAGTAAACACGAAGAACAACAACAACGGTACACCAGCGCGAAGAATCAGCGGGACGGGCGACCGTTCGATTTTCACCAAGAGTCCGATCGGAGCCTCGCTGGACCGATAATCGATAGCGACGCCTCGACCCTTAATTATTCACCAGGCGCAGCGAGTATTCTTCCGCGATGATCGATGACTCCCGTCCAGACGCAGCCACCGCCTGCGCAATTTTTTTTTCATTCCAGACTCCTTTTTTCCCTCTCACCACTCTCCGTCTTTCATCTCCGCTGCGCATAAATTTACGACGGGAGGCGCGCGCAGCGAAAACGCGCGAAAAGAAAGTTCGACCGAGAGTAAACACCGTGAGGAAGGCGTTTTACGGCAAGCATGAGGATCGAGGATGCTAAAACGAAAGGAAATTAAAAAAATGCATTGTCTGTCGAGCCTTGGTAAGAAGTTTGCACCTATCGTCTCTCACCCTCGGGAATATGCACGACGAAGAAACAAGAAGAACTCTTCGCGAGATAATGGCATGCACGCCCTACTGAAAGCCATGCATACCGCTATTACTCATCCCGTTATTAATCGGTCTAGCTTTTTTCCTAATACCTTGCAGACTGCAGCGGACAAATTTATCTCTCCGCTTCGGACTTCTCCACATGCGTGTTTCACGTACGTACGCCGGATCGTCCAGCGGTGTGCGGATTATATACGAGCTTTCGAGCCGTTGATAGGTAAGTTCGTTCACACACACGCGCGTTTCTATGCGCAGAAACTGGGTATGCCGCCGAGTGAGTATACAAGCAAGGAAAGTAGGGTGGGCGTTGGGGGACAAAAAATATTCAACTACCGATGAACACAGGGCCGAGCCTCGGTGGACCGTGTGTGCATAGGATGTTAATATGTTCTCTATTCCTCTCGCGTACGTGCGGAGAACGGCGGCGGTGTCGGCAGACCTCGCGCAACCCGATGAACAATGCGCGCCAGCGCGCCCGTGCCATATTATTATTCGGTTATTAATCAAGCTTTCTTACGGCCAACGCCTGTCAGCCAGTAGCGAAAACGTTCTTCTTGCCACCGCCACGTCCCGATGCGGCCTCACCGGCGTCGATTCGCGCGGTTCAACGCCGCGCGGGCGCGGACTTATCGATGGCCTACAATCCACCCTGTCGTGCTTGATTCATGCGAGTCCAACTTCATCGTTTTCAGCTTGGGTTTTGCTTTTTCCGTTGTACCAGAACGATACTCTCGTTCGAAGGAATCAACAGTGATATTTCATTTATAGGGAAACCAAACAAAAAACGGTATCAGGAATAATGTATTTCAATTTAATCGATATGAAGATCCGCGATTTCCGCAATACATCGGGAATGCGGGTAAATCGTTTGCTATATTTTTTCGAATAAGTTTCCGTTCCCGCGATAAATAACATAAAAGTCTCGTAAACTTACGCATAAAAGAGGTAACACCGTGCGGCACTCCGATAGCGAAGGGTGCATAAATATGTCTGTCGCAGAGTTGTATGATGGCCGCGGCTCGAATTTACCGAACGTACAGGGAGATGCGGCCTGTTCGTGCACACCGCGACGTCTTAAAGGTTAAAACCCGACTACGTGCCCAGGACGGCGCTACGACGACGATTCGAGAGTGGCGGGAGGTATCGGATCATCGTCGTTTATAAACGCCAAGGGACTTTTCATATCGAAAAACAGGGAGGGAAGCTGGGCGAGGAGCGAGAGAACTCGCGATTACTTCGCTCGCACTCGGTGATATCCTCAGGCCCGCCGGAATGGGAGGGTTCGGTTGACAGCCACGGTGTCATTAGAATTTCATTGCCGCAATTACGGTATGCTCACTGGCACACGTGTAATTGGCCTCCCATGGCGAGAGAGGGCGAGAGCCCGGGGAAGACGAGGAGAAAGGGAAAGAATTTCCTTGACTGGATACGGCTGAACGTATTTTCTTAGCGCGAGCTCCGAGCCACGAAGGCCTGTCAGACGGAAAGAGAAGCGACCTGAGAATTTCCACGGTCGCGGAACCACCGACGGAGATGCGAGTTGTTCTGGCTGGGTCGCCAACGTACATTTCCTTTGGTCACCATAAGGATGTGCATCAGCGGTAACGAGTGTGCGTGTGTGTGTGTGTTTGTGTGTGTGCGCATGCTTATATTCGCAAAGGATTCTTTCGCGGTGAGGGAACCCGTGGAACGTAGGAGAACTCATATCCCCGACACACGGAACCGAGCGTACCCGTGCAGCCTGCGAGCTCGCATCATCCATGCGTTTATCGCGACATTAACGACAACCACGAGGGAGAGCGAGGGCAGCGAGGAGAACGTGGACCGAGTGCGAGGCGCCATTAGTGGCCGCTAACGGCCTTTGCTGACAGGGATTAGACGAGAACCAGGGGGTCGGCGGCGTAAGCAATTTCTTCTTGTGTGTTTCGTTTCGAGCAATCTCGTACCCCCCTCACAGGGAAGTTCTCATCTTACCTATAATATGCAAATAACCAACGCGTAATAAGTCTTTGGTTAGTGGATTTTTTATTAACATTTATCGTCCTGATACGCGGATCGCGAAATGCATTGCTATCGAATCATAATGATTAGTGGAAAATTGGCGTGGGAGTTCTGCTCCGCAAGGGGAGAAGGAATTCGTGGATTGTCTAATAACGAGCCCCAGCTCGATCGAAACGAGAAAAGTTGGCCGAGCCACCGTACAAAACACCTAGCTGCTGGAAGGTAATTTCGTCCGGGTCAGACACTTTGGACCATTCCTTGGAATCCGCAGCTTCGGCAACGCCTCGACAAGCGACGTGGAGGATCGTTGAAGCCTCGACTCAGCGAGTTTGTAGAGCACTCTCGTGAGATTCCTGACGATCGTTGGCTGGTTGCCTCGCGTTGATTCAGTATAACTACTGGCAACGGTGCTCGGACAGACGGCAAGAAGGTTGTGGATTCGCCGCTCTTCGCATTGTTCTCGCGACCGATGCCGACGTTGCCGTCGCAAGATGAGAAGCGGGATCGCGCAAGGGCTCTGGCCTCTCATATTCCTCGTGTATTATAAGCTATACACGCGCAAGTGTACAGCAACGGTAGAGAAAGAAGCAGAAGCAAAAGCAAAAGAGAAGCACACCGAACTGTGCGAGAGCGCGGCTCTCTTCGGGGACGGCGGAGATGCAAATGCTCGTCCACGTACGTGCTCGTTTCGCGAGGTTCCGTTTGTCGGCTGCCAGTGGCTCAGCCACGGCCCATTGAATTTATATTCCGAGATGAAAAGAGGAAACTCCTGTTGCAGGCCTCTCCTTCTCATCCGTTTTGTGTGTGCTCGTATACCGGCCGCTGGTGGCAGTCATCGCCCGATAGAATCGACCGCATAGAATCGAGCCGCTCTGTCATTAGAAATGAAAAACGAGGATGGGCCCGACGCGTCGATGATCCTCGCGATCCGTTCCCGAACATCAAAGACAAATCAAACGAATGATTAGAAGAACGCGGCGCTACATCGCACAGTGTTGGATAATTGTAAATCAACGCAGGCTTGACGTTCCTCCGTTTGTCGGCGGGCTGCGAACCGAGCGGCAGTCATTGCCACGCGCGGTGTTATTAGATGCGTAATCACATGGATAATCCAGCGACAAATAGTTCGGTAAATCAAGAACGAATGGCGCTCCCGCTCCGTGGCAAAGTTCTTTTTCAACTTCCTGATTCACTCCGCCACTGTCCTGTCCATCCGATGATAAACGGAACCACACGACTGGCTCATGGAGCCTGTGTCGACTCATAGGCGCCATGCACAACATTGCGGATTATCCGTGTCATTATGGCCGGTCTTGTAAACATATCGCATCTTTGAAATCAGAGGGACGCACTATCTGAGCATCAGCATGGTAGGTTCTCCCCTCAGTTCTCGTCGCGCGATATCAAAATATGGTAGATCGAAATCGAAGACCTCACATGCTTTCATAAGATTCTGCATCCCAGACAGAGAATCAGACCTTATACCGACTCGGCAAGAGGATGGATTATTAGTTACCGATTGGATACTTAGATCAACGATACAAATACGCGGTCACTTTTCTTCTACGAGCCTCGTCGTTACTCGGCACAGCAGTTGAGCGCATTCAGGCAGTCAGAGATATTTCCATAATATCGTACGAGCGTACGCCACGAAAGGCAGAAGTGGAAGACGGGAGAAGAAGAGCGGCGCATAGTTAGTGGCACGAGTTAACATTTGACGCAGGCGGAATACTAAAGTTCCGCGAGACCTGGGAGAACAAGGCGAGGCAAGGGGATCAACGAGAGACAGGTACCTCTCTTGGCGCATTCTGGCAGAGGCATACGCTCTCTACGTAAGACTGGGCCGCTCCCGCGGCACTACTACGTAGCTCTGATTTGCCCGTTCGTTACCCGGCAAAGGAACGTCAGGGTTGCAGTCATCCTTCCGCCGGGCGTATCCTTGTCCATCGAACAACTCGAACCCCGGCATGCTACGAGTCGAATAGTCAATAGCTTACGAATAGGTATAACGATCGAGATACGTGAATCCCGATGGACGCGTGCGCCCACGCATCGTCGAGAATCTCATTTCGAGATTCGTATATGGAGTCTATCGATAAAACTGAGCAAAGTAGCGTATACCCCTGCGAGGATCGTCATCGCGTACGGTGACTGCATTAGGTCTTCAGAACTACCACAGGTAGTTGTACTTAGGTGAGTCTCCTCTCGGCAGCAACCAAGTGCCGGGGGCTTCTCGAGTAGCTCTATCCCCGACCCCATACATACGGGTACACACAAGAAGATATCCTCGTATTCCCCGGAGAACAGCGAGGAGGAAGGATACCCAACGTGGAATTTGGATTTATGCCTTGGGGGGCTTAGACGACAATGCCGGCGAGGCCGTGTAGGGGAAACACTGGATAATCCGAGAGGGCCGTTAATCAGAATGGTACAACGGGCGCGCGATGCAGCCACGATCCGTAGGGACATCACAGAGAAAGGAAGATAGTAAAGGAAAATAAGTATCTCTTGACTCTTCTTCTTTATACACGTATCTGCTACCTGTACACTGCTCGTCTCGAAAAACCTGAGGCACCATGCTCGTGCCATACTCGAGACATACTCGAAATGACGGTATAATCCATGACCAAAGTATCGCGCATGTATGGGAGTGTCTCGCTGGTCATACCTTGATCCAATACTTATGCCCATACAGTTTGACATTTTTTCATTCGTTATGCTTTCGCTGTCGTCCCAATATACACCATATACGTATGGGTATGTTTACGGTGTACTTGTCGTCGTTGTTCTGGTAACTGGAAGATCCAGGATCGGCTGACTGGGTGCAGCCAGTGCAGATCTCTCTCTCCGCTCGCCTCTATCCATGCTCAGTCTTGGCCGCAGTCGCTGTTGCGATTCTCGTACACGAGTTGCGCAAACAACAAGGCGACGAGCGGCAGAAGCAGCGCACCGCGGTACCAGTTTGCGGATGAGCGAGATCGGTGCCTATACGCCACGATGACGATGCTCGCGAATGCGAGCGACCGGGCCCCCGCAGACCTGTGCCTTTCTTATACGGCGTAGGAGCGGCAGGGATGCGAGAGTGGATCGTCGGCTGTGGTAGTGCACGCTCGCGTGCCGTAAATTTCGAGCTCGTGCGCGAGCCGCGTATGAGTGGTGATACGTGTGCCACGAGTGTGCACGAAGTGTGCCAGATATCTCAGTGAGCGGGCCCCGAAGAATCCGGCGGCTGGTGTGCTCTCACTTTGCGGAGTTTCGCTCGATGATGGGCCATTCGCTGCTGCTCGGCAGCAGCCAGGGCAACCGATTGCTCCTGATGCCTGCTCGGAATATAGTCTGGGCGAGAGCGAGAGTAAGAGAGTTGGTCGCTATTCGAAGGGATAAATAAATAGACTGAAAAAGAGGAAGAAGAAGAAGAAGAAGTTGAAGTGGGAAGAGTCTAAGAGATGGTTTGCTGGAGCGAGCACGGTCGTCGACATTTAATCGCGTTCGAGAAGACATTACCGCGGGTGCAGCTAAGTACGCTTGCGATACAGCACCGCCGGCGAGTTCTTTGCCGATAGTACCTGATGCGCACGTGGATATCGTAATCCATGAACGGTATGGGATACGCGAGCCGCACCCGACACCCGAACAGGCGTAATCCATATACCTGTGCATTAAACCGCGAAATGGTATCGAAATGATCGTGCCATATCTTTTTATTTACAACGCCTCGCACGTGGCGATATAGCAGAAAGAACAGGACAATCGCGAGCCACGAGTGTATTAGTGAATGTATTGCATATAGTATCGCAAGTCAGATATAGTATCTCTGTGTTATATGTAAGTGCATAAGATCCCCTGCACAGGTACCCTCGGGTACCTGCACTCGGGGCACGGCTCCGAGGAGATCGAGCGATCGGAGCAACCATCGAACAGTTCCTGGTTCACCTGTGCTGTGTTCTTCGAGTGTGCGGTTGGCGGTGCCCACTGACTATGCTTCACCTGGCTGCTGCGCCACTCCCGCCCCGGCACCACCTCCGCGACATGCCGCCTTTTCACTCCCGGCGTTATTATCAAAGTTCACGTCGAGGACGCTCGCTTGCGACCGAGGAGCCCGCGAGCTCTCGTCCAAATTACCATATACTGTATAGGTCAGATGCGAGGGCGCAGGAGGGGGCGTCGACGGTTTGCCTCAGCCTCGGGTTAGCAATCGTGCGCTGCTGTCCTCACCATTACCGCTCTTGCGTTGCCTTGCGTACGTCATTACGGGTACTCTTCGATGATGCTGTTCGGCATTGGTGAATTAGCACCCGACATCTTTTTTTACATCGGACTTATAGTTTGCCAAAAAACATTCGCGGACGTCAATATTTGACCAAGAATATCAAAATTTTGAAGCCGATTGACGATGTTTTATCTCACTCTTGTGGATGAATGAATTGGCACATGGCAGATAGAATCCTCTAGATTAATGAAGTACAGTATGGACATTTTTTAATTGGTGAACATACTCAAGTTTTATCACGTCACTGGTAAAATCAGCAAATATTATCCCGCAAAAGTACAAGGAATTTTTTTATCGTTTAACGTACATTGCAAGCAATCGTTTATTGCGCCTTATTGCTTTTGTTCAAGAATGATATATCGTCGGTCTCTCTGCACAGGCTTAGGAATCGTTTTATAAGCGCACAATGCTTATAAATAACGAATAACGGCTACACAGCTCCACGGCTATTTTATATTTCATACAAAAGGTACAGGTACAAAATACAAAATACAAAATAAAGAAAAAAAACAAATAAGTTTAAAGCTCATAGGTGTATCCAAGGTAAGTGGGTATTAGGTAGGTAGGTATACGCGGATGAAGTATGACCTAATCAATCTTGTCACGCCTCCGGAAGTTTGCAGCATCTCTCTTCCAAGCAGATGAAAGAGACATGGAGGAGGAACGGCTGATGGTTTACCGCAGGACTGCGGGATAGTGCTAATATGTGTGAAACTATATGTACAGGAATATGTGTGAAACTATATGTGCAGGAATATGTGTGAAACTATATGTATAGGACCCCGAGAGAAGACCTCGGTTGACCCGCACGGCCTCTCTGGTGCATCACCGGGTTATGCACCTTGTACTGCACACAGCCTACGTGTGCGTGTAATATACACAACGAATATCCTGAGGTATCCACAGCGAGGGCGGTCAATCGTTCGACGATTAAGCCGGGCGGCTGACGGCCGACAGGGCCTGTTGCAATTTTACGAAGCCCCAATTACGGCGATTGTCCGCAATGCGGGCATTGGGCTCTGCGCCCCCGCCCCCCCCCCCCCCCCCCGCTGCACTGCTGCTCCGCTCATGGCAAAGTGTCCTGGCACGTCCCGGGGTTGAGCCATCCCTCCTCTACCTTCACCAACCCAGCAACATTTTATAAACCCGGCACGATCCATGCCCAAGCACTCTCTCCTCTATAGACCCGCAATGCAGTTCGCTGCATGTAGCATATACTAGGTTACATCCCTAAAAGTCTAAATCCACCGAATTTCTGTCGACGAAACGAGCTCATGGCTGAACCCTTCGAAAGATTACCGAAACGTGAATTTAATGTACGTTGTAAATCTGTTACACATGTATGAAAAAGTTAATGCTTCATGACTTCTCGTATCCAGTCTACGTATTCATAAACCCGGGTGAACACGTTGGGATACCTGTCGCTGCATTGATACTTCCAGGAAATAAGTCCAATGACCGATTCCATGTATACGACGGCACCACCACTGTCGCCCTAGTAAATGAATTATTCCTTTTAGTTTGAAAGTTCTTGAATCTCCGGGGACTAGCGTGATCTGCGTATGGCTGTAGATAGTTTTGGGTAGACGTTAGAGGAGCCTGATATAGGTCGTCAGTGAAATGGTAATCATTTGTGTCAAGTTTACCGATGTTACAATCAGTATTGGTCATAATCTTTAGGTTGAGCTTGGCTAGATATTTCGGAGAATCTCCCAAGGCATCATCACCCCAGCCGGACAGAGCGACGCTTGCATTTACCGGCCATCAGACGCTGGCAATGCAACGGCACTTTTGTTTTCATCGAAAACAATCTCTGTGGCTAGCTAAAAACGATGTTCAAGAAGGTTTTGATTGATGTGGTTAAAGAACGCTGCCTTAACGAAGCGGACGCATAACTAATTTAGTAAGTAATTTGTGTGCATAATTTGTGAAATAAAATCGAATGAAAAGTCAGGACTCGTGACGTGCAATGAGACGGATAACCAACGCGTCCGAGATAACAGATAAGCGATATAGAGCCTGGCATCTATTATTATTTTATAGTCTACCTATTTTCCCTGAGTGTAGGAGGATGCTGGATGAGTTGTGCTTCATTGTCGGGGCGGCATACCATTAGAATACATTAGAGACAAGAGACCTCGACTGCGTGCTGGACCTCGGGGTACATAGGCCACGACGCTCGACCGAAAGCGTTAGACTTAGAGTCCCGAACGTACCAGTACCGTACATATACCGTACAACAGAGTATGATGATTAAACGCTCGCAGAGAGAGAGGCGATCCTGCTGATCTCGCGTGTAGAGAGTTCGTCGTTGCAACGAAGGCGGCAGGACTCTCCTGGAAATAGGGGCGTGTTAGATGCACGTCCAAGATGATGCGACTAAGCACACAGGCGATTCGGTGTACGTACAACGTTTATTAACTAATGGCCGGTGTTATTGCCCGGCGAACGGGACACAAATTTTCCCGCGCCCAACCTTCCCGATCAAGATATTACCTCGTATGGATTGGTTACCAGGGGGCAATATATATTATTTCTCGAATAAATTATCATAGAAACGAGCCAAACGAGGATAAGTCAGGAAGGCTAAAAAAAATCGCGACAACATAAGCTGACGTTAATACTTTTGATTATAATAATTTTTTTAACAACTCGATCGGGATCTGTTATCGTTCGATTTTAAGATCAAGATAGTTCAAGATTTCGTTCGATTCCGACAACAAGATTCTTATCACAACGGCGTAGACGCATGCGTCGCGTCTACGAACAATCGACAGGAACTTAACCCGTGTCATTTATTTATCTCCTCTAATCGCCGTTAAGAGAAACGTTTTGAATAATATATTCGTTCTCCCGAAGCGTTAATATCCTTCGTATGATCTCGCACGCACGAGGCGTGAATCCAACGCGTGTTTTCGTTAACGATTCGGACGCCCCGGTACAGATTATCGGTGAGGATATGAGAACCGAACGACGACTATGGGAGAGTCTACGGGCGATGAAGAAATTTTATTGCTCTGTCAGCGTGACTTCGAGGAGGCTGGGCTCACTCGTGCCATACCCGCATTCGATGTTCTTTCAGGCCTTTATTTCTCAATCTTCTCCAGGTGATGATCTTTTATCGAATTTCGGTTTGACGACGCAGTCGATCAGAGACGAGTCGTTCACCGGTCCAGTTGTAACTACTTGTCATCCGTTTCGGAAATCGGATCGGGGTCGTCTCCCCGAACCGAATGACGAAGGTTTCGTTCGCTTTCCTGATAAATCGATTGCCGTATAGAGTCGTTAACGAACCATTAAAACCTCCGTTAAACATCCTCCCCGGGGGTCGCCCCATTAACGCAAGCACGCGTTATGGAATACATAAATTTCGCGCTAACGCGCACGAGCGAAGAATAGCGATAGACCGGTGAATAAAATTTGTCACGCGTCCAGCGCATACCTATGCGCGTGCAGCATCCTGCCGTCAAGAGAGCCCGCGATCTCGCGCTTGTGCTGCGCGTAGGAAGAGCGTTGAATTTATTGCTATAGTGGTCGGGCTCGCTAGCGGTACCAGCGAATTTACGATTATAGTGCGCACGGGCGTTAATGCACCGGAATTAAGAATCGGTGGACATGGCACGAGCGTCACTCGGCCGGCGGGCGAAGCGAATTTGAATGAAATTTTCGTGCCGCCATCGAATAACATCTAATCTCTCGATTTCGCTCCGGGATGGCATAATCCTTGAGGAATTCAGAGCCTCGATCGGGGGGGATTGCGAAAAAAATCGTGCAAGTATCTAGTATTCTCGGAGCGCCGAGTCGAAGTGCGCTACTCTGTGTGACTCCCACGTTCAAGCGGTTATCCACAAAAGAAAGATGTGAAAATAAATAGCCCGAGGGGGGGCTACGGATACACACGGGAGGGGCGAGGAGGGGGCCTGGGATCGCGCGGGCTGGTCTCCGATCGTGAGCACGCGAAGTACAACACGGCAGCAGCCGCGGCAACGGCACACCGGGCCGGCCCCGTCGACGTGCACCAACTCTCCGATCCGTGAGCTCCTGCAAAACGGGCTCGCACTTGATCCTTATTTACATTGTAGGTATCCCTGAAGCGACACGAGAGACCGAGAGCGGATGGAGGTCCGAGAGTCTCTCGCCGTAGTCTGCCAGGGCTAAAAGCCTGCCCCGCGTCACCGTGAGAGCATCGACGGAGCTCCTCATCGTCGGAGCATGCAACTAAATAGGATACTGCATCGAAGGCAAATACTGCCCTCTTGCTTCATCATAGAGGATTCGTTGCGGCGTCACTTCTGGTTTCGAAATCTCAGTTTTCGACCGGAAGTGATGCCGTGCGGGAAAACGCTACTTCCGACTTCCAAATCTCGGTTTGAACATCTCCATTTTGGACCGAAATATCTTATTTTTCGACCGGAAGTGATGTCATACCGAAAATGTCTACACGGAGAAAGAAAATTGTTCGGACAACAAGAATTTTACCATAACAGATTTACCTGGTAAACATAGGGACAACAAAATATTTTCCTGTGGCAGCAAATATTTTGCTGTGGCGACAAATGTTTTGCTGTGGCGACAAATGTTTTGCTGTCGCGACAAATGTTTTGCTGTGGCAACAAATATTTTGCTGTAGCAGCCAAATATTTTTGCTACCACAACAATAAATTATTAACGATCTACATTTTGTTAGAGAAACAGAACTATTTTTCTCCGTGTATGTATTTGAAAATTGCATTTTTCAACCTGAAGTGACGTGTTTGCGGTATGACGTCATTTCTGGCCAAAAAATGGGATTCTCAAACCGAAAGTGACGGATTTGCGGTATGACGTCATTTCTGGCCAAAAAATGGGATTCTCAAACCGAAAGTGACGGATTTGCGGTATGACGTCATTTCTGGCCAAAAAATGGGATTCTCAAACCGAAAGTGACGGATTTGTGCTATGACGTCACTTCCAGTCGGAAATACGTCACTTCCAGTTTGAGAATCTCATTTTTCGACCGCAAACCAAGTATTTCCGGTATGACGTTGCTTCTGGTCGAAAAATGAGATTTTCAAACCGGAAGTGACTTTTCCCGTTATTCATGTCCTTCAAACTTGTGTCAGCAATGAAAATTCGATTTGTTACAAGAACGAGTCAACGGAGCCCGCAATTATTGTTCCAACTCATCAGACGGGTTCGCGCCGCCGAGACCCAATGGCATTAACGAAAATACGTGAGAGCAAAATTAACACGACAAACTGTGACTATCGGGGACTAATCCTTAATTAGCGAAACTAATTGCCCGTTGACTCGCGATCACGCGGAGCGGGCCGCGCGCTATCGCGCGAGTAAAAGGTTACGCGAGCTCGAGCACTCGTCGAGTGATTTATCAAGCCTGCCGCGAGGTCTTCTCTTCCGTCTTAATTGAATGCAAGTCGGAGGAGTCGAGAATCTCGTCTAGATCTCTCTCGCGCGAGCAGCGCCAGATGAGACTACCGCGATCACGCCAGTACGTCGGCACGTCTTGTCTCGATCGTGAATGAATGAGAAAAAAAAAAGAAAAGAAAAAAAAGAAAGAACGAAGTTTCTGTGTGTTCGAGAATTGATCTAGATCCTTTCTGTGCGGTATCTGAGAACGCCGACGGATCGCGTCGCTTCTAAAACCAGTTCAGAATTGTTAGCGTTTGCTGGCTGTCTTTCTTCCCATGATATTGGATATCGAAGCACACGCGATTGCGCAGCTCGCACAGCGCGTTTTGCTACCGGTATTGTCGAGGCTGGTCTCATCGGAAGGTAGAATGTACGAGACTCGTGTAGAGGATAATTAACCGAACGGAGCTGCAAAACGATTGTTGTTTAAGGGAACACAATTAAATACAGAAGGAAGTGTGGAGGCGCAATCCGCAGGGAAGTGATCCGTGTGGTCGTCGTGTTAGATTACTTCGCAGGCTCGATGGTTATTATCACGTGTAATGCATTTAATCTCGCATCGAACATCATTACCCGAGGCAATACGGCAAATCCAATCGGCAGACCGCGAGGAAAGCAAAGATCTCGAAGAATCATCCGACTGTTTCCACTTTCGTTCCGCTTCGAAAGCTCAGCAGTCGGTGGCCGGCGCACGCGGCTTCCTTTTATCACAATATCTCTTTACCTTCGTATCCTCGACTGCGTCGAGGTAACTCTCTGTGATCATCGAGCTAAATACACGAATTTTCTTGACGATCAAAAATAAATGCTGGTAGCATCGACGGTTATAAATCATGATCGATGGAGCAAATCTGAGTCGAATTATAAATCGTGTAAAGGCCCGGAGCGTCGAGGGTGTGCTGACCACGCCCGTTTTGCATTCGAGACTGAAATTTTAGGTACTCGGCCATTCGCGGTAAATTCATATCTGTACCGGTAGACACCAAAGCACGCAATGGCGCAACACGGTCCACATAACCGCCTGTCGTCGCGACACGCACATTCGAAGAATTAATCGCGTGAAAAATTGTTAACGGAAATCGAACATTAACACCAAAATTACGTATCTTTACGACGAGCGCTCCAAGATATTTTTCTGCGTAATAAATAACCGGGGCACGTCGTCGGTCTCTTCTTTTTTTCCCCTTTGCTGCCGCCTCTAGGATCTTTGAATTAATTGCAGTTTCGACGAGCTCTCCCTCAATCCCTCGTGCCTTCTTCCCTCACTCCTGCTTCTCTGTTTGCTTTTTTTTTACTTGCGTGTACATTATATCTCGCGAATGAAACGCTCGTAGACTATACTTGCGATAATGATAGGGATAAACCACCGCGGTGGCCCGTGGGATATAACGCGGATCTCGTAGATATATGTGCACGCGCTTAATATCGCGTCACGCGATATTCGTCTTCGACGGCACCTTCGGTTTTTTCGTCTGTCGGCCTAAGCGGCGACAATCCGGAAGAGGGAATGGATTTGAAACAAATTTGTACAAACTATATCGATGTGGCGAGCTAATATCGTGGAACGCGTATCTTGCGACTGTTCACTGAGCCTGGGAACTATTGTGCGTTATCTCGTTGAAACGACACACTTCGATGTGGTTTCGCATAAGAACTGGCAGATTCAGTTAGGCTTCAAATAACAAGATTCACATAAATTTAGTCTTGGATTTTTTTTCTACAATTTTTGAATTCCCATGTAGCTTCGCACAGTCCCTGTTGAGGTAACCGCGAGTACGGAACAATTTTTATTTTATTTTTTCAACTGTCCCGCGATATCGGGCTCTTCGCCAGGCCACGTCGATGGAAGATTCCAACAGGATTAGGGCGTGACTCCACGTTCGAATCAGGTGCACCAAGGTCCTCCCGTACGCTATATATTTTCCAGTGACTCCTCTTCCGTTCTACGCCGCTATGCGTTATTGCAATTGTAAAACCGTACCGTGCCACATGGGCATGGTAGGTATACGTGCATGCATAATGGAATCGTTGCCCGCGGGCGAAACGGCGAACGCGAACGTACGATCCCGAGCAAAGTAACCAAGCGTCGCCGATAAATTTAGAGCTCACTTTCCATCTCATTAGAATACGGTTGATATAGCGGCTCACCGTACCGTACCTATACGGCTCAACGCGATGGGACCAATCCTGCGAAGGATTCGTAACGCTTTGCCAGGTATTAGGCCAGAGCTTCTCGGAAATTTCCGGTCAAATTCGTTGCAATTCGAATTCGAAGATTTTGGGTAAATACAGTCTGAACATAAGGAAAGTTCCGTGAGTACCTTTTAGGTATACGCTCGAGCTAAAGACGTTGCATTCACTTTGGTTTATTACTCGCGTCGTTACTAACGAAACGAACGATCTGAATAGCTAAGAAAACATGGATATATTACCGCAATATCGTTTTTCTTTAAGGATCCATTTTCATATGCACGTTGCCGGTATATCTACGCGTTACAGTGCAGCGCTGTGTAACGTCGCGAGGAGCCATTAGAGCTTCGACGTGCGAGTGTTGAAGGCGAACGACCGAGTGCGCATTGCACTTTCCGACTGCAATAAAACGTGCTCGAGACCGCGATGAGCTCGACAGAAGAGGGTAATAGAATAAAGTCATAATTATAAGGTTGCGAGGCACCCAGCCCGGCGCAGAATGGTGGCCGTCATTACCGCGGTAGAAAGGCCGTAGGAATTGTGTCTGGAATACCACTATCTCGCCCTGTTACGCTGACGCTTTGACAGCACGGCAAGACAGTGACGCGACAGACGAGAGACTATTTCAGGACTATCTTACAGCTGCGGAGAGAACCTCTTATTGCATTTAAGTCGTCAATGTTCTTATTTGAGACCCACGAGGAATGTAAAATTGTCGAAACGAACTTTCCGCGTTCGCCAGAATCGGCTAGTGATCGTACTTGGATATCTCTACCTAAGATGAAATACATTTTTTCACGTGACACCGTAAGCATAGGGTTCGGAGTGATACGACCAATTTTTATACAGATGGGCGGATGCAAAAGTGCTTTTGGATTCCCGAGCACTTCCACATCAGTTCATCATCAACATTCTCACAGAATCCATCTGAGAAAACGATCAGAGCGAAACTTTGCCAGTGCCTTCGCAGCACCGATTCGATGCTCATGAGTGGCAAGTGTCCAGCTGCATTACTCGAAGAACAGCTGAGAGCCAAGCGTGCCCAGCGTTAGGCCTTCGCTCTACTCTGCCGCTCGGCTCCGATCTCACTGAGCGGTTTGCCGAGGGGTTTGGACGAGTAACGAAGGAAGTTGCCAGTGTTGGCTTCTTTCTTATCCGAGAAATTAGACGCCGAGAGAACGTGGCTCTAACGAGCTCGCCGAAAAAGTGGATTTATGCGACCGCCCGAGGAACAGAGAAACGCAGCGCGAACAAGAGAGGAGATCTATGGGTGAGAGGCTGCGATGGACTGGCAAGCGAGCTAGGATAAAAGCAAGCAAACATAGGCAACCGTGCGAAGACTAGGGTACATGTATAGTAGTGCTGTATAATACAGTATACACAGCGCACTGATAATCACGGCTTCCTCGTCGTCGTGCCTAATCATAAGCGAGAAGCAGAACAGTGCGAGTACGGGTTAGCTCGCTCGCTCGCACGTTTGGCTTCTCGCCCCGTGCATCTCACCGTACCGAGAGAGGCTTACACGCCGCTCATTAACATGCATTCACACCGCAATATTTATCGCGCGGCGCGCGTTCCTACGCTCTCCGCAGCGCGAAACCACGGGCTTCGCGAGATGTGTCCGTTGTACCTGCACTGTGTACAACGCTCCGCGAAGTTCTGAACCGACGAGAGAGCGAGACGAGCGCGCTCGCGCTCCGGGTATATATTACCGGGCGACCACACATCCTGATCTTAGATAAACGCGTGCGCGTGAGAGAAATCAAAAATAAGAAAATAGTGAGCGAGTCACCTGACGCTGGGGATCGTGATCGCTTGCGAACGAGGCGATACTGCGATTGAATCTTAAGTTTGTCGCACTTCATATGGTTTTTGAATGCCATTTACGGTTGGCCGCTTTCGGTCGTCCCGTGAACTATAGTACGAACGACAGTACTCACTTTAGAGAATTGTTTTCTCGAAGTAAATTGCCAGTGTGACGAAAATTAGCGTATAAATCGCTGCGATATTGGTCGACACTTCCGAGACCGATGGACGCGGTCTTGGGAGTGTCGGCCGCCGCCTCGTCCTTCCACGGAGTTTCTCCGTTTGCGGCGAACAGAGAGCCGCAAGTAGCTTTATGGTCTTGCGCTGCCAGATGTCCTCGACGTACGTACCGCGTCCCGCGGCTCGCTATAGCGTGAAGGCAGCCTCGCGCTCAAAGGCGCATTCGCAGCAAATACGAGGAGGTAGGTTTAACAACAAAAAAATCAATTTACTATCGACGCATCGCCCTCGAGTCGCGAGGTTTTCTGCGGCCGCTACTGAGTCGCCGCGCGCAATTAGAGATCGTGCTCGCGCCCGGATCGCGACGTGCCCGCTCGATCGTCCTCTCGCGTCGTGTGCCCACCATTCCGAGGATCACCTGGTTGCCAAGGGGCACCAGGGGGGAAAACGATACTGTGACTGGAGGCATGATGATCGCTCCTCCGGTGCCGATGCACACCGGCCAGTCTCGCCACTTCGGAAAGGGCGAGAGAAAAATCGCGGTTCTTTTCTTGCACGAGTTCCAACACTACCGGGGACTATAAATATCGTCGGTGCCCGCTCATGCCGGCTCGCCTGACTTACATATATTTCTTTTCTTACGACAGTGTTTCGAAAGTACTCCGCGGTACTGGAACGGCGATGTGGCTGAGGGAGAACGGGGCGAAGAGTAACAAGCCCTACCGCAAACTTAAACTTTGACTGGATCATCGATTGGACAAGAATCAAACATGTGTTTCGTTACTTTTGACCCCGGGCTTCCCTATACAGCTGCCTGGAGTGTCCTGTCGCTGTTTGCATTTGCCAAACAAGTAATTTCGCAGATAGAGTACGTTTACGTAAAGTAATTCAGGATGTATTCGTACACGCAGGCCTGTAACAGTGGGGAGAAAGATAGGATTTACGTGTAATGATAATAATTTTGAATGCACGATTATTGTTACATCAATATATTTCAGTCCGGGACTCGGTTTCCTCGAGCCGAGGTCCCCGGAGCAAAAGAGCAGAACACACAGCGATAAGTGTTATTTTCCTTTGGGGAAGGGGAATCGTTTAAATCGTCGATTTACCATGAGGTGTGCAACCGCTTGATGGAAACTAGTAACAGATATGTACGAAAGTGTGCACAGAGATGTATTACATACGTTATCAAAGCACCTAAGGTAGGTCCGAGACGTACGAACCTTTCCAGCGCAACCTACACCGGACGATTACGTACAAATTATGGGTAATCAGCGGGGGAAATGAGAATCCACCTTGCTTCCAGGAATGCATTAATAACATCATATTCCTTGCATTGCTTCTATCGGCCGGCCAACGCGCGTCTCTCCCCCTCCGTCACTCGCGGACCCTAATGATCGTTCGGTACGTGCCAAAACGCGAAATTACCTTCTCGCGCGTACAACTCGCAGGCCCGAGTGCAAGTGCGAGACAAATAGATACCTCCTCGCCGATCACTCGTATCGTTTCACGCTCGATTTCATTTCATTCCTATTACCCGCGAGAGCACGCGAATTACGAATTTTCCATTATGAAGTTCAAGTCAAGTAAAATTTTTAGCAAAAAATATTTTTAAGATTTTTTATTCGACAAAAAGTAATTAAGAATTGTCACTTAATTGAGCATCGTGCACACGCTCGAGATGAGCGGACAAAAGGACCTCAATGACTATTCGCCACACGGAACGGATAGGGAGCGCAGATACTGTACGTAACTGAACCATCGACGTTCTGCTTCTGGCCCGATCGGACACGCACCCTCCCGACGTGTCTTCGTGTACAACATACCTTTCCGTATCTCTTCCGACCCTCCTTCACGCGGCAATGCAACTTCGCTCTCGGTACTCGAAAATATATCGACCGAACGAGCGACGCAGGCGCTGCTTCACCTCCTTGCCGATCGTTAATGCGAGACGATTTGCATATTATACGCATCAGCGTTCGCACGAACCTTGTACTACGGAGTGTATTATCGAGGCATCGATTATACGCCTCACTTAAGTTTTAATTCTCGAAGCAAAACGTTAATTAAATCGTGCTCGTGGCCGGGCGAGCCGATTGCGAGGACCGCAAGAAGAGGAGCGAAAGCGACTGGACAATCAGATTTCGACGTTGTATTCTGAAAGTCGCAAAAATAGTAGGCGCCAGCATAATCCAAAGACTTGCTTCCACTAAGTTCTCATTGGATGCCTGACTTCCCTCATTAGGATAAAAGTGGGCACATAGTCCATCTCGATTAGGACGCAAATCAATGATATGTGGATTAGGCAATTTTGCCCAATTTTACCCTACATCAAATTTGCTGATTCGATACATTGTTTCTAATTACTCAGAGTATAATTAGTTGTTTCTGTCGTGGCCTGAGTAGTCCTACTTGGTTACATTTATCATTTGATTATTGACAAATTGAACAATCGAATGACGATCGAAAGACAACAACCGTTTAGATTCCGCAGTGTCAAGTTTGGTAATTGGAAGGTTAAATCGTAAGGATGCATTTACGGCTTAGACCGTGCGACGCGGGAGCTGCAATAAAAGCGTGGTGCGCGTCGTGATGCACACACGCGTTGCACCAGCCACAGCATAATCCTCCGTTATCGCGTCGATGCAAATTAATAGTGGGAATCGGGCGTGCATAATTCGCGTGCGGTCGAGTGCTGCGCGGGGACGATTCATGAATTATACATTGCTCGGATGACTGATCTCTCTACGCGAGCAGCGACAACGGTGGGGCAGAAGCGGCTCGCTGGGATACGAGCGATGAGATCGCGGTATACGCTTCCTCGTGACGTTGAAGAACAGAGAGTCTTTCGAGCGAAAGCACGCGGTTCCACGATGTACTAGTAAACGTGTCGTACTTTCTCGAAAAGGGGCTTGCTAATTGGTTGAATTACCTTTTTTTTATTTCACCGCGCACGTCCCCTCCGTAAACAAAACGGGATCCAATGGCGTGCTATGTTTGCACATGCGTGTACACATACGTTTGTACCGTACCGACAGTATTACAGTACTCATGCGTTACAAAGTGCGTGACCATAATGCAGACTCTGGCGACTTCGTGCAACGACTTTCCGGATCTTCGCACGCGTGTATGTGTTTTTGTTTCTGCGGACACTCAGGCGGCGTCCTCTCTCGATGAGAGGACACTCGGTCGAGTGGATTCTCCTCAAACGGTTCGATGTTTCTCGGTAAATTATCGTAGCGGCGCGTTGAGATAGAGAAAAATATGGAAATAATCGAAGATGAGAGGAAGAATGGAGAAGTTGCTAGCCTCGTTCGGATTTCATTAGGCCGCTGGCAATGCTGTCTATGGGTGTGCGCGTTTGTACGCACGAGTTGAGATTCTATCGGGATAACGTCGTTCATGACTCATATACTCGCTCTGTACCGCGACCCGAGGAATTCGGGTCATCGAGAATAATGCAGTGCTTCTAAAAAATGATTGGTTTCCTCTCGGCCCTAGCACTCGTTCGATTGCAGGGAAGTATCGCGCAACGAGACAGACCAAATAATTTGTGATCAAAGTATTATCGTGTCCCGGTGCTCAGCGACATTCCTAAAATATTTACCGATATCTCAGGGCGACGGAAACGACGGCTGCGAGGACGACGACAATGTCGGGGGATTGTGGCACGCGAGATTCTTGCTTTATCGCGATTCTTTGCCTTTCCGGCTGCGTTCATGATAACGGCGAATATCGATTTCGCACGGGAGGCTCTGTCGGACCGAGATACGCGACGCCAGGCTATTCGCGTGACGTCCCCGCACTTCGTCGCACGCGGAGGGACAATGGAGCTCGTCATTTTCACGAAGTATGATTGGCCCTGAGACCATCAATTTTTTTTCCCCCTCTCCGAATCGTCCGTTTCTATATCCGAATAAATCTAGCGTACATGAAAAAAGAAAAGTTTTCAGAACCGGTGGCAACCGGTGGATTCGCAGTTTGCCGCGTCGAAGCTAAGACTCGTGTTCAATCGATGTAGCGCAAAAAAATTCGCTATATTCAGCTATATTCGGCCAACTCTGCCGGCTTACGAACCCGTTCGGTATTTCGCGACACGCGACGTTAATTATTCAACTCGGTGGGGCGGCAGTTGAGATTGAGAAATCCAATTACAATAAGAAAATTATGGTAATGCATTCAGTGCGGACTATCGAACGGGCATCGTTTTATTTTTGTCTCGTCATGAGAAAACTCGAAAAACTCAAATATTAACGAATGCTTGAATCAAGCGTAATATTCTAGGCAATCGTGTATCAAACGATTCTCTTCGAATCTTACGATAAATTTAAAATGAAAATGATACTTATTTATCATAATCTCGAGCGTGAGATGCGTAGCGTACAGTTCGTTTCAGAACGTTACTGCATCAAATCACGAATGCATTAGGGTTACATTTTTTTTTTTCACTCGATTCAATATTCCTGCCGTTAAAGTAACGTACGAAAGGTATTCGATGGGACGCCAGAACCAGTGAGGTGCATCGGGAAAATAAAATATCGCGTTAGCGCTTTATAGAGGAACATTAGGCTATGCTGTACGGGGAGATGATTGCAGCGTACGATGCACATGGGACGGGACGGTCCGGTGTGAGCGCGCGTGGCCAGCTCGCGAGCATTCTAACGGAACGGCGTGATTTTCGTCTCTCATGTCTGGCTCTGGTCATCGCTTCTCCACACCAAGGTGTGAGCTGTTATTTGCAACGATGACCGGTGAATATGCGATTATAGCTGGTTGATGGGGCGAGAGGTTCTCTCTATCCGATGAACGTGACTGAGTCGCGACAGTCTGTTCGATCGTCGATACTGCGGGCAATAATCTTTTACAATTTTCATTTATAGGACTAACTACAGAAATTTCCGAGTTGAAATCTAATTTCAGACACGAGAATCCATTATTTTATTAAAGAATAAAAAAAACAGCGAGACGAGTGAACCGTGAAGAATCGGAGATAAAGTTGGTGGAGTTACTCGTGCCGTAATTGATCGGGGTCGTATGCCCAAGTTCACTTAATTTCTTTTAATTTATGGGTTTCAGTCGCTGGTATCAGTCGAGATGAATTCCCAATATATTTGAGACATGTCACACACGTCCTTTTATCGACTTTTCTTTGTACCTTAATTCACAGGTTTCTGTCACTGGCTGCATTCGACATACATTCTAGAGAAAAATTAAGAAAATTCTTTGTCACGTCAATTCCGGTAAAAACCCGAAATTTTGAAACTGGAAGAAAACGTCAAAAACCGGCCAAAAACCAAGATTTTGAAAAAAGAAATGCATATGCATATAGTCTAGTAAAAATATATTTTTTTAATACGGAGAAGCGTTGCGATCACACACGAGTACCGAGAAGATTTCTCCCTACCGTGAAATTCTTAATTACAAGTGATCGCCTTGCGCGTCCCCAAAAGAAAAATCCGGTCCCAAAGAAAGTTGATACTCGATCGCGCAGATCTTCCCGCTTCGTCGAATATTATCCACATGAAATAAGTACATGTAGTATACCAAGAAATATATTTTTGCCGATAAACTTTATATGCCGAATATATTTTGAAATATATTTCGAATATATTTTGTCCATATATCTTTTTAGCATGCAAATGATACTCCATACGATCACACGTACGGAGTAACAAATTGGGTACACGAATTTTTTTTTCCGATTTATCTTCAATCGCGTCCGTATTTTAACGACTCGTCGCGTTCGACTAACTCATCCTGATTAGGCGGTTCATTACTAATGATAGCTCAATAATAATGGCGCACCCTAGTTACGCGCCAGACTTATAAATCATATAGTATATTCGCTACGGTGCGTGCGATGCTTGTCTTCTTGCACGGATGGATGCGTGCGGGAGAGTGTCTGGTTTGTATACCAGCAACTATCTACTCTCGGCCGAGTGGTACGCGCTAATTCGCGCGACTTTGGGCCCCGAGGCACTCTCGTACTCACGTGCAACGACTCCGCACGTTGGATTGCCGGTTGCCGAGGTGTATATGCAGCCTGTTATACAAATGTTTATACTTTATGGTACAACGGTATGCGACACAGTATGACTTTTCTCCAGATGTAGTCACGTACGGACTGTAAACACAGTGCACTTTTGTGAATGCGTTGATAATGATGATGATCACGAACAAATACGTTGCGGACACGCCGGCCGTCAGATGTATGGATAGGTGTATCGTACTGGTACCCATGATAATCGATATCATGCGGTATAAGCATACTGTAGTAGAGGCCATACTCGTGGGAAGTGCCCGCACCCTGCGCCAACGGAACATGTATGTATAAGATGCGATACTACACTAGAGACGGCAATCATGCGAATCGGACCCCCATGATAATGATAACTATCCGACGTAATTGTAAATTCGTTACGCCCTCGATGGAGTAGCCTATTCTCGAGTCATTACTCCGATTTTCCATTATGTCCACTCTACAGACAGATATGGATACACAACGGTTAACTATATACTCTCCGTAAGGTACACAATCGGACGACCAACGAGAGTGCAATATATGCATCCACCGTCGTCCGTATTAGATTTATCTCCAAGGTCTGTCCAGCTCGAGATCTTCCGGTCCGACGATAGCGGGACGACTTGTACCCTGAAAGATCGATAATCACGATCCCCGATCCGCGGCCCGGGATCAATCTGGCTCTTCTCTTATAACCGTCTCTTGATACGAAAACCCACATGAGATAGATAAATCTTCAGGTTTTCACGAGGCCCTCGAAGCGGAGCCCTGGAAAACGATTCCCGAGGGAATCTCTGAGCCGTTCGATGTTCTATCACGATAGGAATACAGTCTTGATCCGTCCGTATGGTCCTCCGATCGTGAGAGTAACTAGCGTTCGGTATATATCTCGTTCCCTGCTTCTTCTTCTTCTTCTTCGTCCTCTCGCGTTATAGTAGTTGGCTCAGCTTAGCAGCAGCACTCTTAGAGGATCAGCAGCAGCAGCAGCAGCAGGCCTTGCTTACTTGACTTCAACACCATGGGAACTCAGGAGATCGTGCCAGTATGTAGATGGCGAGAGGTAGAGGCACCCGAGGTGTCTCAAACCACACCACGCGGTCCTATCCTGCCTCACGAAGGTGGTCTATTAGTTCTTGGCTGTGCTTTGCGCACAGTCTGATAGCGCCCTCTCTTTCTCTCACTTCTTCCAGTGAGGCACACGGTCGCTGGTACAGTGCAGTGCTCCTGCCCATATCTGCGATCTATCCGATAAGATGCAACAATACAGGAAGTCGCAAGGGGGCGCGCGCGCGCAAACTGAGACCTGTACGTACACATATACTATAGATTGTGCCTATGTGCTACCTGTGTGAAGGACCGTGCTGACCAACAGATCCAACAAGCATTTCGTTTTAGAGACCACGGACCTCGGGAAACACACTCGCGAATCAAAGCCCATCGCCTGAACCTCTGGTAGATTCTCGATTTCGATAAGATAGAGAGACGCAAGGGTCAGGACAAGCTGGATGAATTAACGATAATGCGGTGCGTGTATGGTGCGTGAGTTCCTTCGAGTTGAAGAACATACGCATGCGCGGTCTTTAGGGGTTTGCTGCCGCATGTATGCCGGACGGCGTTCGACGAGCTCATCCTGTTCCCATTTCCCAGTGGAGTTACCTTCGATTTCTTGCCGTCGGGCTACCCCGCGATATAGTGGATTGCGCCGGAACTCTCGATGGAGTTCCAATCCGGTTGGTCGATTGAAATGTCAGGAGGGGTTGAAAATGCCACATCAGTCGAATTCGCGTTTGAGTTTCGATTAGGAAAATGGTGGCTGTGTGATATATTATTCAACGTGTCGTCGAGAAATACGAACACCCGAAGTTAATACGATCGTTGCCATTCTGTCCTTACAACCACAATCTCAGGCGTTGCAAGTTGTACATACCGTCCTTTCGCATTTCTACGATTTGTATATTGCGATTTCATTCTCATTCGTACGTGACGACACGATCACGAACACTCACGGAGATCGTGAAATAAATGGCGTGACGTTGGAAAACCTCTGTGGCTTCAAAGAAGTATATGGACTGGAGTCATCGCATAACTTCGGGCCGGGCGCTGGTAGCACCAGCAGGCACCAACCAGGACCAAGTAGCGAATATAAGCATAGTTCACCGGTGTGGTGGGCCCGTGTCCTTCTGGTGCTGGTTCAGCTGCGCCGCTCGTACTCCTCCTCCACCACCTCCGCCTTGTCGTCGTTGTCGTCGAGCGTATAGCCCGGGAAGTGCACGGGCCGGCCCACGCGAGGATTCCACGGATGCAAATTCGCGGGCTGAGCTATCGCCGGATCGTGAGCCTCCGGGTGGAGCGGGAGACAACGGAGAGCGGCGAATAAGCCGGGAGAAGAGCTTCTATCTACTCTCGACCTCCTCGTCGTTGTCGTTGTCGTTGCACCGTTGCACTTGCACCACGACTCGCGGATGCATGATGTATATCCGCCACCGGGACGCAAGTCTCGAATATGCAAACCAGCGGTCCGCTCCGCGGCGTGCACCCGCGGGGTTCAGCCTCCGGTCATGACTGTGGCCCGTGCACCGCTCCACCATCGCCACAGTAACCACTATCATATCTGCAGGGGCTATTGCACCTCTGCGGAAACATTCGTCGATAATGGGAAAATGAGTATTATACTATAGGTACTATACAATCCATCCGTCTAGTACCTAACTACAGTAATCCGAAGGGTGTTTCATGTGGGCACTGCGAAGATGCGAACCTTACAAGAGGATTGATCGATTACATCGGGTCCCGATGCGCATGAGAGGCAAAGAAATCGACGAAAACTAACCGTACATACATTTAGCATTTCCCAATCCAATCGCACAGCCGGTATTCACGATCGAACAATCGTTCCCCAAAGACGAGTATGGGAAAGGGAGAGATCTGTTGGCAAAGAGAGGACCCAACAAACGTCCTTTGAGCAGTCACGACGACACAAAGCAGGTCCTCTCTGCCTGGCGCATCCAAATATCTCTCGTCACAGTGTTTGTATCCCTGCGTGGCTTTGTAGCTTCATAGTGTAACCAGCGGTACATGTTATCGTATGTTCTACTGACTGGAGGGTCCGAAGCGAGTCACAACGACACAGCGCATTCCATGATTCCCTCTGGTGGATCGCGCTGAAGATCGACAACAATCCCAGATGATCCTGTGCGTATCATGGTTCAGTGAACCATCTACGATTTATTTTGGCTATTTTATAGATGCTCACATTTAATGTCGCAAGAACCGCTGGGCATGTACGAGACCCGTAGGAAATCACTGGGGGGATATCAAGACCGAGTGCGATCGAGCAGATCGGGATTCTCGAAGATCGGAAAGAAGAAGATGCGAAAGAAAAGAGTGGACGCACCCACAGGTGCACTTGAACGGGGCTCAGGTGCATTCGCCGGGGAGCCCGGAGGCTCTCTTCCACCGCTCGGCTCCTTTCTAGAGATAAACCTATATATATACTATATATACCTCCTACATACGCCACAAGCGGCAAAAGGTGGACAGAGACGCGAAGGAAAAGAAAATAAAGAGAAAGAACGAGCGAGAGAGAATGAAATGGAAGGGTGAAAGAAGGCATTCCTACACGAGCCCAGTCGGATAATGATACCGAGAGCGTGGAAGCAGGCAAAACGAAGGGAAGAGTCCGAGTATACCTTCGCGCTCTCGACTCCCTGGGATATGCTGGCCATCAGAGCTATAAGCTCAGCGATCGGCAAGGCTCTTGCTGTGGGCTATCCCGGTGCTGCTGGGTAGGCCGGGCATCGACTTGCTTCCCGGGACTTGAGCGATCTCCCATGGCAGTTATCCACTTGCGAGTTGCAGACCGCCACTGCTACTGGGTCAAGCGCCAGCGCTCAGGGGCACGGGAACCCGCTCGACTACCCGCGTTTCTTACTCCGCTTCTTCTTCTTCGTGCTTGTTTGGCTCTTCGTCTCACCTCTTGCAGCGCTTCTTCTTCTTCTTCTTCCTGTGATTCTAATGGCCATGGGCCGTGCCGCCACCGACGCCACAGTACGAGAAACTCATCCCCGGTTCAGTGCTGAGCGTCGATAGTCCCAGCGTGCCGCGTAATTTCGCCCGTCGAGTGTAACTACGGCACACTAGATCGGTCCATCACGATTCGTGGCTAGGCAGAGTTCAGTGCAGTGCTGAGTCTGATGGTATTGGTTTCCAACCATTTCTACCTACCGCTGATGGGAAGGGATCGATGTCGAGATCAATCGGGCAACCTATCAAAGCGCCCGATACTCAACCGGCCAATGGATATAATATCTTCTCATCGCTTATTTTCCTTTATTATACCTAATGGATATCGATTCTTAAAACACGTTTAACCTCTCTTATAAGATATATAACTTTGCAACTTTTGCACGAGTATACAAATATCTCGACAATGTGACGACTCAACAAAACTTACATCACACGTGTGGTCACGATAACCGTACCCTAACCAAGCGAAGTAAACCCCCCCCCCCCCTCCCAGGCCCTCCGAGTACCCATTATCTTCTACTCGACTTTTCCTCGCTGTCCGTATGTTTCTTCACGATTCAACCCGGACCGCGATTCTAGCAATCTTCGCCAGATGTGCACATTTATCGAATTAAACGCCGCCTAAGTGAGCGAGATATAGGTGTGAGCACGAGATATGAGTTGGTCGGTGAACTCTTGTCCGCACTAATCGAACGAAAAGGTTCGTTGGTCTGCATACGCCAGGACAAACGGTTCCGAGATGCGCGTCCAACAACATCTCTCGTCTCGCTGGCAAAAGGTCCCTCTTCCTATCTATACCGTCTCCTAGTCGTATACTGTTGGCTCGGCTCTGTTGGCCGTGGAGTGCCGGCGAGCCAAGGTGGATGATGCTGCTCGGGCGCGAGCAGTTGTGGTGTGCTAGTGGGGGCGTGCGATAGTTCAAGTCGTGAGCGGACAGCCCCGCCCGACACGACCGCGGTGCATCTCCGTTCTGACCCCCGCTGACTTACCTCGGGTCTCTCTGACTCCCCTCGTGCCCCACCGCTCGCGAGGGGCTCACCGGCAATATCCCTCCAAACCCGGCAATCTTCCCCTCCGCTATGCATACCGAGTACTCGCTGGTCGAGTGCGCTCTGTGTGTGCTGCACTGCCAGCACTTTTGCTCGACACTCTACTGTCTGGGACTGCGGTGGCTGGCGTGTTCTGCAAGTGAGCGTCGACGGAGCAACCCCACCCGGAGGCCCATCGCCGTGGGCAAAGCCTCGGGGGCCCCGTCGGTGCATCGCAGGAAGGAAGAATAAGAAAGAGGATGAAGCGCAGAAGCAAAAAGTACATGGGAAGAGAGGGAAAGGCGAATAAGACGAAGAAGCATAGAAGAAGCGGCAGTGATAAGTGTGGGAAGGGCCAGTTGCATAAGGTCTAATATTATGCAAGCGTGGAGAAGGGAAGACACGGAATAAGGAGCCAGACTGAATGCGTTAGATCCTTGAGGGACCCCGGTAACATTGGAGCACGCAGAATAATACCGGGGGACTGCCGGCAATCCAGCTACATAGCATACTACAATGTATTATAGTAGGATATGTAGTGTACCGGAGGAAACTCGGTCTACTCGGGCCCGGTTTAACTCCACCTACCCACCAACCTGCTTGCCTGTCTGCCTGGGTTGCATAGAAAATCGCAGAGGAGCGTTGAACCCAGGAAGTGCGGCCGTGAAACAGTCATTCCTGAAAGGTTAACTCGCTGAGGCCCCTTTCCGAGCAACTCCGAAGGAACTGAGAGGAGAGGGTCGTGATGCGCTCTGCGGAGAGGATTGATCGAAATGTAGCGGAAAATTGTGAGTCCTTGAATCCAAAAAAACAATCGACACCATCAAGTTCGTTAATGACATTGATCCGATAGATGATCTCGATCTCCCGCTTCTCCCACGCCCAAGAGCTGAAAGATACTAAAATTCAGTTCCCACGTTAATCCTGCCTGCGCTCACAGTCTCACAGTAATCTCCCACTAACAAGCCCCCCCGTCTATATGCACACTCGCTCATAGGTGTCCGTCCGATCGGAGGATTTCAAGATCGACTGTTACATGGAGCTTGTCAAAATTTGATCGAACAAGTACGCCTCGTCACGAGATCGGGGGTGTATAACGATACATGAGATGTCGGTGGATGTAAATATAGTAATGTGCGGGAAGGAGTTGAGACTCGAGACGCTAGCCAGTTCCCCTCCCAATGAACGATCGCCGATGGGAAGTCCGGACTATGCTGAGAGATAGGATAGACCGAGAGAAAGAGAGGGAAAGAAAGAGAGAGAAACAGAGAGAGAGAGAGAGAGAGCGAGAGAGAGAGAGAGAGAGAGAGAGAGAAGGAGAGGGCACGGGATACTCAGGGGGGGCCACGAAGGTCACAGGGCTAAGGCACTTCTCACGCCCTCGCCGCGTCGGTGGAGCACCCCACTTAGACGAGCCGTACGTACGTACGTACATCTTAACGCGAGCGATTAGTATACGTGCTTAATTGCCGTTAACGTGCGTGCGTGACGGTAGGTATCGATCATCCAAGATTTTCTCGCTGGAGCACAGCCCCGCGGACGGTATGAAAAAGCATCGATGTACGAGCGGGCGAGTGAGGATGAGGGAGGGGACGATTATTCTCTCTCTCCTCTCTCGCCTGTCTGATAAATTCTCAGGTACAGTTTCTCGGTGCAGCTTGAATACAGCCCGCAAAGATCATAGGCTCCATCGATAAAAGTCATCATTCTATTTCAATGACCGGAAGTAAGATCGGATATCGGTACCGGCAACATCGACGGTAACCATAGTTATGCCCCTTTGGTCCTACAAAATTGTCAAGTGTGCAGGAACTGAAAGTCGTGTCACCGGAATATATGACCACGGAATGGTGCAGTAAAGAAGGATCCGCACCGCCATGAGTACCGAGAGTAAGAATAGTCAGTGGGTCGAACCAGAGAGGATGACAAATAGGGCGATCAGTCTCTCGCGCCGCCCGCCCCCGCACTTCAAGCACCGATCAGACTAATGGTTCGGCAGGCTTGTTCGCAAAGACTTGCTCTAATTAATGATGCTATACCGTTGTACATGGCCACCTATATAAGAGTAGAGAAACCCGAGTGGTCTTCGTACCTCAAGAGATTCGTCCCGGACCAAACTAAAAACTCCATCACCGAACTCTGCGCTCTCGACGAAATACTTTCGGATTTACTGTCATTTCACTTCGATAGTCGTAACTCCAGGCACCAACCGAAAAATCTTAAGCCCGATGTATAATTATCTAATTAATTAAGTGAGAGAAAACCTACGACCGTGCTTTAACGATAGCTCTAACGACCGCGCAGACAGTGTAATCGAAGAGCTTGTTCGATCCTCCTTCGTCTTCTTGTGATCCTTCGAGGCCCCGAACTCGAACTTACGACCTACCGGTGCGAGAGGTACTGTACCGACTTGAGTAGAGTCCTCGTCGTCGTTGTAATCTTTACTTTAGAAGCAACGGCCGGTATAGCCGCTACGGACAGTATATCTACACACAGCGTACGATAATATACGTATAGCGAATCCGATAGATCCTATCTTGGTATGCTCGGGGAGCAGCTCGCGCGATATGACCACATTGCCTATTGCTACTCGTCTTACGCCTCGCGATGCTACTGCACCCCGGCGCTGCACCGGCACTCTATGCGCGCTTCACCTCGCAATACGTTTGCGGTTCGATACGATTTATCTCGATCGGCAAAGCGTGCGCTCCTCTGGGCTCCGCAGCTTCATGGTGCTGTGCGCACAAGAAACGACGAAGCGTCGGCTTCGGGTGGCGCAACGACTTCGAGATAGAGACTACGAGTCATTGTAGTGCATTCCCGGCTCGATTCGATCGTGACGATCGAATTCCATTCGACGCGAATAATGGTTCCTGTACTGGCGCAAAGACACTGCATGAGAATTCTTTTCAATGGTAAATTAAAACGGGGAAAGCAGCTTGGTTTATCGGAACTTTCATCGAGGACACGTGGCTTGTCGAACGGATCCTTCGAATCCGATACGCCAAGAAACATACAATTTTTATTTGTTTAGTCATAGTTTTAAACTACAATTCGCCCCCTTTGGAATAATCGTCAGACGGATATGTCTCTAGGCGCGTTACACTGCAAACAGTAAAAAGGATAACGCCGCGTTACATGACCGGAGTAGCGGCACGGTTAATACGGTTACGCATTATCTAGATTGCTAACCGCGCGCACGCGGTGACTGTAGCTTCCGGCGGGCGTCGGGCATTGCGCTGAAACAGCATGAGTAATTAATCAAAGACAATCAAACTCTGGGAGCGACCACTCGCACCTATTCCCAACAAACAGAACGTAACCATGCGTACGTACCGACGGCTCTATACCCTCTATCATCCGTCATCTTTATTCCCCGCGCGATAAAACTCGGAGGGAAAATAAAATTCATGTTTCTATATATAGACGCACCACTTATCTTATATGCCTTCTTGGCTGCACGTGAATGCATTTACTTTCTCCAATAATTATCTCGTTAGCGGAGCCGATGTCAAAAGTATCGTTGGCGACCCGCGGTGAGCTTCGACGGTACCCAACTTTACCAATAAGAATTACCGTGAAATTGGTTTCACGTTGAGAACAGTAAAATGTCTCGATCGTTATAATCTTGTACTAGTCGCTTTTTCAGTCGTCTGTCAAAGAGCCAACCGGATTGATAGCATATCAGCAATTTCATCCTTTCTCACGGTGAAAAGGTCTTTCACTTGCGCATAATGCCTCTTCGGAAAAAAATGACATTGAACGCTCGACTAAGGGTGGTGGCCGGAGGTGCCCGCAGACGAGA
Organism: Stenichneumon culpator; assembly: GCA_964017025.1. Lineage (NCBI taxonomy): Eukaryota > Metazoa > Arthropoda > Insecta > Hymenoptera > Ichneumonidae > Stenichneumon > Stenichneumon culpator. The sequence goes on from OZ024772.1 coordinate 11,430,958, forward strand.
GGATTTCCCGTTCGTCCGTGGGAAGGACGGGAGAGAGAGAGGTGTAGGTCCTCTTGGACGGTCATTGTGAATCTTGCCTCGCCTCGCAGGATTAATCTCCGACATCGTTTTATGAGAGTCCTCGGACTCCGTGATGAATTCTCGGCCGTTCGTTCGCGCATAGAATCAAGACTCATCCCGTACCCTTTCTTGCTGCGCCTTCCGCGCCATATCCACGAGGGAGCTTCTCGTTCGCATCAACCGAGAGCTAAAAGAATAAAACAACGACGAGGAAGACGCGGGAGAAGCCACCGGAGAGCGGGCACGCCCCGCGGATATCTGAGGGTATAAATAATTGGCGACCGAGGAACAGGAGGGGGCGGTATGGAGAGGATTCTTCCTCATGCGACAACGGGATCCCTCCTTCCGACAAACAACTTTTACTTCGCGTATGCGTGCGGACTCAATGACTCTTCGGTCTCGCACGGTTAACAAAGTTGAGCAAGCGAAGGCGCCCTTTATGGCGCCGGCTGCCCGCCTCTGCCGTGCGTACCCAAGTCCACTGACCATAGAACGTACATGCATCGAGCATTCGACCAGCGGCAGGAAAGCCACGCGTTTCCCCGAGGCGTTTCATTTTCGATTGCGTCACATGCCAAGAGGCCTCCGTACCTGCAGCCACTCAAAGACCACGCGCTCGCGCAGTCAACGCACCGACTGGAATTTTCTGATCCCTGAGCTAAAAAGTTGCGCGGATTTATCGACGCACCGGAACGTCGAGGTGCTGCGCTTGAACCTCCTCGCTACTTTTCTTCGTTGTCTGACCAGGTACTGAACATCTCGTCCCATCGTCGTCGAACCTGTTGTGCGTCCGCCAAACTACGTTGAGGCTCGCTTTAATAACTATCTCGAGGTGGAATCACGACATTTACTGGAATACAATAAAATGCTGATTGGGCTGGGAAAAAATACACCAAATTTGACCCCGGCCAATGAGTCTCGACCTGGCGCACTTACGCCAGAAAGTTGCATCGATCGCATCCATACCGCGAATTGCGAACACGGAAATACATAAGATTCGGGACTCGGCCAATCAATATATATCATGCGAGACTCGAGGAGAGGTCATCTCGCGCGTATTGCGTGCAAACGACTTGAGAGAATATACCGACTTTGAGATGCTCTCAGTAGTTTCTCAGCAGTACGTAGGTCATTATACGTAAAGCAATTGGTATTCTTTGCGGCGTCGTGTTCATAATGTTCGATTCCCTTTCGACTCTTCCCATTTACCGGAGGGCGAGCGGGCATGCGAAATTTTTTTATGAGCCTCGGATCGATCGACCGGCGCACGGACTGTTTGGCACGGTCGCGCGCTCGCGCTTCGGCAACAATGAGCTGAGGATCGTTACTACTCAACGGCGCACGGTATACTTTGCCTGAGAAAATTACATCGCGCATTCGTCCTCCTCTTAAACGGGTGAAAGTTAAAAGTCCTCTGCTTATCTCTCTCATCCTCTCTCCGACCCTTCTTCTCGTCAATATCGAACGAGTGTTCGCATTCGTCTCTCGACTGACACCATGAACTTCATATTCAGGGAAGTTTGAAAAATTTCGTTGTATCGTTGCTTGCGGTTTCAAAATCTGAGTTTTCAACCGGAAGTGACATATCGGAAATATGTCACGTCCGATGAGACTATTTGAAGGTGAGATTTTCAAACAGGAAGTGATTCAAACGGGATCAGATTTCAAACAGGAATGACGTCATGCAGAATTTTTTTCAAATTTTTCTGCATGACTTCCTACCCAACTCGTTAGAGTGTGAGGGAGTCAGTAAGGCCGTCGATCTGTCTTTTCGGGTCAACGCTAGGCAGCGTTTTACATCGGGTACGGAGATCTTGCCTTTTACACTTATAGTTTTATGGTCAGGATGATTTGCGCGTAACGAGCGATCCGGCTTAACAGGTATACGTAGATGTAGTTGAAGGAAGGTTTTTCTGTTCTCACTTGATGGTTAATTTGTGTTTATGATTAATGGTAACCTCGGTCGGTACAATTATTCTTGCAGGTATTTCTTTATGCGTTGCATGTATGTCTTTTGCTTGTTAATTTGATGAATACACAACATGATTAACTTCGCGACAGTACACTGTGTCTACTATATATACTTAAGACCAAATACGACGGACTTTATAAAACGGTATCGAAACGGAATTAACGGATGTAGAGTGGGGACCACACTTTTCTAAAGTAGCGCCTAAGAGTGGGGACAGAGGTGTGACTTGTAAAGGGTTTCTAATAAAAGTTACATAGGATGCAACATCACAGAAATAATTTTGTATTTTCCTTCGTCAAGCAGTGGCGTAGCAGCTTAGTGCTGGATTCGGCTTCGCTCTGGCTATCCCCGCCGGGCGGAGAAGGACCGATGTGACGTGTTGGCGTACGGCAGCCAATGTGAAGCCAGCGACGTGCCGTTTTTCCAGGTACGGCCGAGTCCCACGTGGGAACAATGTTTCAACCAACCGACTTGCAATCAACCGCCGCACGTTTGCTTGAATACAATGTTTCGAACCGAGGTAAAACGCGCTTTTTTTCTCATGACTGGGCAACGATCGACGAAGTCATAGCTGATGATAAACTAACGCTGGTGAACGATCGGGACAAAGAAAGTCGGATGAGTCTACGGCGAGGAAAATTACAAGCCGACACGCGCGAAACGGCAAACATACCGAGAGTGCGAGAGATTACACGCTTGGCTACTACCGTGGCGCATTCTCTACGGCAGCGTGAAGAATCGGCGACGCACCGTTGTAATACGCGGGGTGCGCGAGGGTTCGATTATCGAACCCGCACACGCGGAACTCTCAGCGTCGGTCGTGGCATCCCATAGAAGCTATTTCAATTATCGCGTTTAGTGTTAGGCGAAAATGATGGAAATTTCATACCGATTGGATCTTCTTTACGGAACTTTCGAATAACGATAAAATATTTTGTTATTATTTGTAACATGTGGGATAACGCTACAGTTTGCACTCGTACGGATGCGGCATGTTATGCACACGAGGCACGAAACGGCAATCGCTCAACGAGAAGAATGCGGAATTCCCGCACCGGAATTCCGAATGTTCGGCCCGTTATCGGCCGTGTCCATCGAGTTTTCGGTTATAGCGTTTGCGATCGTGTGAATATCACGATCGCCTCTATGCGCGATCGGGGAACTCTGACCTTTGGATCCAGAGGATTCGCTCTGGTGTGTGTCTTTACTGTTACATGGAGGATTAAATTTTCATATAAACTCACCGGTAGATGCGCAGTGCGGAGGTGGCGTGGGCGTCGTCGAAGGCGAGGGAATCCTCCTGGCTGCGGTAATTAATGCCGCTGCTGGACTGTAACGAGGCACCTGCAGCACAACCGGAGTCTTCACCGACAGATCCACGGGTTCAAGCTGCACCGGCGGTCCCGCCGCCTATTTAATTGAAAAGAAAATTCAATTAAACACCACTGTGGAAGCCAACGCGTTCATTTCATCTATTTTACTTTATTCAAGTGGATCATATTTCTAAAATTGCGATGAAAGCTTCGTTATATATTATAACGAACAAAAACAAAAACCAACACATTGAAGAAGTCTCGAAATTGTCGACACAAAGGTATCGAAAATATTTAGGTAATGAAAGTTTAAGAAATCATCAGATAAGCAATATTTTGCGTTGGTGCACCGAGGAGTGAACACGACAATTGATAAATTATCGTGAGGGCTAATTGATAAACTCTTCAAACTGCAAATCGTCAATAGATTAACTTTCCCCGTGCGGCAATGAGCGAGCGTGCGTTGCAACTCTTTACGAGTGTATATACTTGAACTATTATTTATGTCGCGATGCGGCACGCGCGATAATACAACCGGATGACGGTTGCCGAAAGGCGATTCGGCATTTCGACCGGAGATCTCGTGCCTCCGCCAGGTTACTTTTGCAATACGATGAGAAAGAATTATTAAATCACTCTATCACATAAACTGGAAATACAATTTATTAAAATTTCACCGTGTACAAAACTTTGTATTTAGATAACAAAAAAAAGTCACACAGTCAGTCGGTAATGTAGTGGCGGTAGCTTCGAAACATCCTTCATATAGTGTAGGTAGATTCTATGGACAACGATCGCAGAACTGGTTGGTAGCAGAACTCGTTCAATGGCGAAGCCCATCTGATTTCGCGCAATCAGCATAACCAGCGTTTCCATTGACGTGGACTAATCACGACCAGTTCCCACGAGGCGGACTCGGAGGATTGCCCATTGCCCGGTAACTCGGGCGCTCGAGTGTGCGTGCGCATCGAAGAAACTCGCAACTGATAGCTAATGGCCAATAGAGCTAATAGCCACGAGCAGAATGATCATGGGAATGATGAACATGTCCTAGCGATGCTGAACACCCTCAAGCCTTCCGTTTTAGCGACACGAACAACCGAGATTCCTTGAAACTTTTGCAAACATTTTCTTATTACGATTGTTTAACGGTGGACGCCCTGTAGAGGAAACGTGGGAATTCTCTCATCGAAAGTCCCGATCGTGCCACGTTCCTTCCCTTTTCCTTCCCACCTGTCATGTAGAAATAAATGAACGGTGGACTTGATGCTACTAATAATACCACGTTGGGTAGGTCTTTTTTTCCAAGATTACAACAGCGACGCTGGTCGATCGGAATGAGAACATCTATTGAGAAGTACGAAGTACCCGCCAGATGACGCTCAACAAAATACAGTCTAATATGATGTAATTATGCATTGAGAGAGTGCACTATAAACACCTTATTTCCCGTTCGCACAGTGTCTACGATCAGTGTCGGTCTTGATGCCGTGAAGATTCTCGGCTTTATCTTGTACACATATTGCATAGGGTACAGGACATCCAAGACTACGAGCAGCTGAAGCAGCAATGAGATTACCGGGACGTCGGTTCTTCCCGAGGTATAAACCACAATCCAAAGAAAAAGACCAAGAAGAAGAAGAAGAAGGAGAAGCCGAAGAAGAACCGTGCATAATACCTAATGAGCCTATCTACGTAATAACGCGTAATTGCCTCAAGCGTGCTCGATCCCCGTCGATAATTCTAAGCACGTCTCGGGGCTCTGCGCACCACGCTCGGTTGAACTTAAGGGAAAACTCCATAACGTGTACCTTCGAGATTACGATACGTATACATACCCGTCCTATCCGTCCATAAGGCTGTTAATAACATTATTATTTTGACAAACTAACGTGCCACCTTTTCAGCATACTTCCCAACGAATCGGTAAGTTATTCATTGGGGACCATGGAAAAAAATTATAACAAAGAAAGGATCGACAACATTAAGTATGAAACTGCCTCGCGTTGCAGTGACAAAAAGATTCTCTGAACAGCTAACAAATTCGTCTCAGAAATTCGAAGCACACGCACGTTCGATTCCCGGTCTCTCTCTCACTCCCTCTCGTCTCCACGCTTGTTTGTCCGGACCACCAACGGAACCTTTCCACTTTTTCGTCTTGAACTCGTCGCGCTGATCCCTTCGGGAATATCGCATCGGCGTTTTTTTTCGCGGACAGTGACACCGCGCGCTCGGCCGACACATGACTCGATCGGCGATCGGCGTGGTTTCTTCGGCGGGGACCAACAGCCCTGTGTACTCTGTTCGATGCCCGCGGCTCCGGGAGATCAAACGAGATCGTTCTCTTTTCGCGAACTTGCCTGCTTCCCCCAGGGACCGGATAAGCAACAACAGGTTCGAAGCTTTCCGGCGACAACGCACGACTCCATTTCGTCAGTCCGAACTCCACCTGGTTCTCCGGACCGGCCGACTCGTTCGACCGCCGCGATATCGCCGGCTCACTTGAGCCGCTCTCTACTTCCAGCCTCCGACTCGGTATGACCGTTCGTATCTCACGTCGAAAAGGATGAGGCCTCTGCGAACTGGAGCTCCTCTCCGCCGGGTTCGCACGTTCCCTCGTTATAACACCGCGCAAACTCAGCGTATGTACGACCAGAGATGATCGCGAGTGAGAGAAATAAACGACTCAATTCCGGGGAGAAACGAGATGTTTATGACCACCGTTCATGAACATCTTTATTTGGCGGAGCATACTTATATGCCTCGTTACTCTCGTTAGCAGAGACTTCTGGCGATTCGGACGAGCAGATGAGCATTCGCAGAGTAAACACCAACCGTGTTCGCACACGCACCTTTGAACGGGTATTTCAGTAAATGAACGCGATAAGAGCTACTGTGGAACTTCCCGAAAATCTTCGCTTTTAACATTTTTTTTTTTTTAATTCTCTTGCGGTTATGCAAACGATATTCGCTACCCACCTTGGAACCAGGGTGACCTGTTCTGATACGGTACCGGCCAATTGATTCCGATTCGAAGCCGAAGGTCACTCTATCTTCGAGCTTTTTGCTTCGCCACCATGTCGAAGCTATCGTGATTCCCGTGAGCGTTTTCACCGGTGTTGTAACACGCCCAGTGACGTCATCGGATCCAATCGCGATGCATGCCCGGAGTGTGGTCGGTGCGGATACGGCACGCCTGCATCTCGGACTCACCCGTGAATCGCGCGGTGCATCGACCGGCAACCAAGGCGAATTAAGCTGCAACGGATTTATCATGGACCGAACACTCCTCCAGCCTCCCCGCCTCTTCCCGAACTTCCTCTCTTTGCCTCCCCGCGCTCCCTTCGCTCCCCGTTTCATCGCTCGGCCTGATCCCCGTCTCGTGGTCAGCTCGGCGAGTTCCGATGAGAAAAGACCGAGCAGAACCGCGGACCTCTCCTCGTCGGTCAACTTTGACTCGAACCTCGTAAAGTTGTCATTGATCATGCTAGAGATGAAGAGATGATGTATCGGCGGAGAACAGAAAGCGCAGTAATGCTCGCTCTTACATTGGGACACGACAGAGGAGCATTGTACGGGGTGTGAATGCGTCGGGAGATAAAATTCTTCATAGGCATATGTATATTCATCAAGACGCGCCGAGAGTGAAAGGCGAGGCTCGAAATAGCGCATGGCAATTAATAGCATGGAACAATAGTAGGTTTGAAACAAGAAGTAAAATTAATAGTGCTTATGACAAATGGCTCAATAAAGAGGGTATAAAAGCAGGGAGCATTGAAGCATCCCGTACGTAGAGTACAGCCGATTGCACTGATGAGAGAAGGAGCATCATCTCGGGAAAACTCGGTCGAACTTGTCATTGATCGAGCGAGCAGGAAGCCGCTCGGAAGATTGAGAAGCAGAGGAACCCAAAGGAAGTGGTAGAGTAAGAGGCGAAAGAGGAAGATGGTACATTTCCTCGCTCGCTTTCTGTTCACCCACGCTCAGCGGCCGCGGCACCGCAATGAAAATATGAATAAGCGAGGCCGGGAGGGCGTGCTCTACCGCAAAGTCATCCCCTTTGTAAAAGCCTCCGAGCAGTCTTTGCTGGATGGTAGTGTATATTCTGTGTGCGCGTTTGTGTATAAGCGCGAAGAATACGAGTGCTCGCGTAAAGAAGGGCCCAACCCTTTGCGAATAAAGAGAGCTGCTCCGGGGAAGAGATCAAAGCGCGCGCGTGAAGGAAGAAGCTCTTCAGCGCCTGTTTCACTGTAAAAAACTGCAGTAGGTTGAGGTACTTTGACAGACTGCGGTGCCTACTACACATGTTCTAAATATAGTGAAGACAGGGTTGAGTATCGCGTGACTTAGTTAAGCAACTCGTAATTAGAGCTTAATTAAAAATCAAGAAAAATTTCATTCTTTACGATAGGTCACCGATTCATGATCACGCAAATTTTACTCCACTTTGAGCGTGAATCCGAGAGATATTCTGCGAAAATGCTGGGTGAACAAAAATCGAGAGTATCTGAAGCCGCTTATTATATGAAGGACCCGGCGTATTCAAAAGTTCAAAGATTTATATATCAAATGTGTGCATTCGCACTGTGCCATTTCGCCGCAGTTCGCGGCACTTCGTTACACGCTCGATATACGGTACGTGTTGTACACTTACGCTCAACCTCTCGCCAAAAGCAGTAACGACTAATTATTAGTTCATGAACGGTACGAACTAATTGGTGTATTGATTTTAACGAGTTTCGGCGTTACGTCCAGCTTGCAACGCCATTCTCGTCTCTCGCTACCGAGAAATATCGTCGTATCTTAATTACACGCGTCGAGGCTCACGCACCTTTCGACTGGTCTGTTTGGTGTGCTTACCATGGACTCTCGCCAATACAATTTCTTTTTAATTAAGAAATAAATAAATAAAAATAATTTGCATAAAATTAAAATTTTATAGGAAGAGAAAAATTAACTTAACGGCCATACCGGAATATTCACCTGTGTCTCTACCCTAGCTATTAGACTACCGGGTTATCCCTCTCTCCTCTCTCTTTTCGAGTATATTATGTTGGCATACCAACGTACATCATAATATATCAAGTATCGGTACACGATGGACGCTGGAACGAGTCAGCTGCGCTCAACGGTATATCGATGTATATGTCCTGGCCATTACATGTGGGAATCGTCCGTACGTAGACTGCAATAGAGTATACAGCACGTAGTAAAGAGCTGTACTGCTATTCATAAGTAGCAATACATTACCGGTACGGTACACGTGAGAGAAAGGAAGACGGAGAAATTACAATATTCATTTGCGACGATCGGGTACCGCCTCGTTCGAGCCACCACAGCACACACACAAACACACACACGAACGTGCTACGCTCCTTAGCTTCGATTGCGTCGATAAATCAAATCTCCGAGACGCTGGAAATTTATCTTGAATACAGAAGATTTTTGCACTCGCCGTTTCTTTATGCTGTTTTTGCTGCTGCCGATGAGGAAGCGACGAACGTCTATTCCACGGGTAATCGAACAGCGTATTACGTCTGTCCGTTCGCATCCGCACACTGTAGCTGACTGTTATTGTGGGTGTGTGGAGAAGCACGTAAAAACGAATTTGAGAACCAAATGATCGAGCAGAAAGGCGGAGAATGAGAAAACATTTGACGAGTTCACGACGATTAAGCGATTTGAATCGTGCAAATAATTTCAGGCAAAAATCGTATCTGCCCAAGAGTAACTACGCCGGAAAAACACCGTGTATATGAATCTTGTATACTACAGGTGGCGCTGAAAGGCTGACTTGGAACGAATTGGCACACAACCAAATTTGAGCCTGGAACTAAAAATGGCATCTTTGTGTTTTATTCCTCTTCTTTTTTTTTATTAATATCTAAGGCGTATACTTTATGTTCCTTAATACATCTGGTTCTGTAACTGGCTGCATTCGAAATAAATTCCAGAGAATTTTTTTTAAATCATTGAACGTCATTTCCTCTGTGAAAATCTATTTCTTCAACCGGTAGGAAAACGTCACTTCCGGTTGAAAAGTCAGTTTTTGAAACCGGAAGTGTCGTTTTCCGGCATGACGTCAAGACCACGAGAGACTCTTGCTTCGTAAAGAAAAAAGTATGACAGTGTAAATACATATGTAGAGATACGTGGAAGGCTCTAATTATATGGGTTGTACCGAGAGCGTACAGCGCTGTTGCTAGTACGCTGGAAGAGCTAGTGCGCTGTATCGAGTACGGAAGCGAACGAGGAACGAGCAAACGAGCGAGTCTTCGCCTCTTCTCTCGCGTAACAACTCTATTAACACGTCCTTCGATCTAATTACGTGCGGTCAGCGCAGATATAATCGTTGTTCTCTGGACCCCTCGCTTACTCGGACCACGTACAACATTTCGAAAGCACTGAATGCGACGAGCGCGAACAGCCCGATAAGTGCGATTGTTCGATTCGTGCGCGAGCCGAATCGTAATCGGTGCGCGCTATGAAAGGTCGACGAAGGGAGAGAAGAAAAAAAAATGAAAGGCTCCACTTGATTCCCGTCGATACGGATCCGGTTTTGATAATATAATTTCGTGAGACACACTACACGCCGATAGGTACTGAGGAGTAATAATAATTGCAGAAAGAAATCGGGTGGCTCCCCGGTAGCACCTGCCGCTCCAATGGTACGAGAGGGGGATAATATTCGATCCAATTAAATTTCTTTAGAAGCCACGCAGACACACGCAGCGCACTCACGTGGTAATAATATTTAATGGTCAGAAATCATTTTTTGTCTCTCACGCGTTTCGCGTCGGGACGCATTAAAATCAACGGAAATAATGATCCGTTATTAGAGGGAGTTGCCGGACGAATGTGTGAGAGCGACGCTCTGGCAAACGAGAGTTCCGAGATCTCTATAGCTCTCGAAGAGATATGCATACAGAGATTCGCTAATTGCCGGGATCCAGCCATTAACACGATTTCGTGATCGTTGACACGTACACATCGATGGAGTCATTACGTTAATTGTTCGAAAGCATTGAAATCGTGCGAAAAGCTGTTATTTATTGATTTTTTGCTTCCTCATAAAGGAAGCTGTGTTGCCGTAAAAATAAAAATTGGAGATTTTAATGTCGGAGTACTTAAGGCACGGTTCAACATTTTACGCGGTTTTGAAATGTTTGAGGAAGGTCTGTGAAAGCTCGAACTTGGGTAAAAGTTAGGCTATCTAAAACTGCATACAAATAAAATGTTATGGTCAAAGACCTTTGGCTTAGAATTTGGCCGAAATCTATCCAGGCGATCAGATTTTATGGGATTTTGAGTTTTTTGAAAATTGTCATCAACGGTATAATTCAAGTAAACATGGAGGCATCGAGATTATATATAATTTTACATCGGAATGGACTAACACTGTACAATGTCCAATTGGATATTCGTCATCAGTGGGGAAATATACATTTAAAAAATAGCCTCTAAACGACGAATTACCTACTCAAATTTCAATTAGCGGCAATTTTACGGTAAATTTTTTACTTTCATTTTTATGAGATGTAGACATTTTTTTATGTTACGAGAAAAGTGAAAAGTCATTTGCAAACGGGCTCCTCGTTTATTCCAATTTTGCGCATAGCATTGTCTATGAGCCAAAATCGATCAACGAACTTGTTGTAAATGTAATAAACGAGAAAATGTAATAAACGAGGAAACCCAGTTCAAATTACTTTGCACCTTCTTACGAGCGGTATTGAGACGAGCCCATCGAAACTAATAACGACGGAATATATGTTGGCACAACAGTCTTTCTCGTCGATATTTACTGCGTACCGTGAAGGTACGCAGACAGAGTGAAGAGAACTGCCGATCGTCGGGAAGATCGCGAGGTTCGCGGCACCGCGCCGAAGGGTTTTTCAGCGTCGGTGTCCCTTCAGTGGATCCCGTTAAGGCGGCTCCTTCGGCTTCGGCCGGGACTTCTGTATCTGACGGCGAACGAGCGAGAAAGCGCACGCGATCGGTAAAGGAGCAACGGCGAGAACCGAACGGACAATGAGCTTGTGCCGCGCGCAAAGTGGAAATGACATTTGAGCCGACTCTCGCCGCCGATCCCGGGGCTTCTCTACTTTCTGCTTCTGCAGTTGCAGTTGGAAGATGAGAGCGTGCGTGGATAACGGACAAGAACGAAGAAGAAGCATCGGCTCGTTATCGCTAGCTTACGACTCCGTTGAGAGAATATCCTTCTCTCGCTCCCTCCGCCTCGAAGTTCAACTCGGGTACGACGCTGCGCCTCAGCTTCGGAGGAACCTGAGTAGGAGAGTCGTGAACTCTCGTGACCGGGCGAGCTCTATGCGATATCCACGATCCGCACGTGTATAACCCGTGCCCACTCGGGAGCACCTGATCCCTCGCGGGACACACACCGGTTACAATTACAAGGTGTATTGCCACGAGCCGGAGAAACGCCGGACAACGACTTGAGTTTAACGGGCGTCGATATTTAATACACGTGATTGATGCGTTGCGAGTACGTAATCGGCGAAAGGCTTCGCGAACGGCTGCTCCCTTCAATATTGAAAGTTTAACGGTGCGAGCGTGTCATTCGGCGTATTAGCGAACCGAGACGAGAAAAAGAAATTATTCGAATTGGAAAGTTCTTCGGTTTCTCTTCGTTCGAAAAACTCCTATTTTTCAAAACCGGAAGCGACGTCACGGAGAAAAATTTCAAATGTTGTTTATGACGTGACTTCCGGTCGAACATTATAGTTTTTTTTTTTTTTTTTTGTATCGCAAGTTTATAAATTATATAGCAGAGAATCGAGGATAGTCGTGTGCCGTGTGAGCGTGCACAAGCTCGTCCTAAGAATATTTCGAATAATCGTTCTTTCCTAAATTCACGTTTAATTATCGCCCTGGGCGAGGTTAGATCATCATAGATACCTCGGGCCTCCCGAAAAAAAACATTCGTCAAGGAAGAGTCGTGAATCGGCTCTCGTCTTCGTCTCTCTTTATCTCATTCTCTCTTTCATTCCTTCTAGAGAGTCCTGCTTGATCCTAATGAACGGTTATATGCCTTCTTTCGGAGCGCTCGAATCCAGAGCCTTTCGTTTCCATATACGCATAGAGAAAAAAAATACCATAGCTGTAATTCGAATTTTTGAAGATCGTTAAGATCCCCTCTCCGTTCCGTGTCGGGGAACGCCTGACCGCAAAGCAAAAATAATACAGGCTCGCTCCCGCGGATACGTCGGTACATATACAACATACAATAATAATTATTAATCGTGTTAATTACAGGACGCAAAACCGGAAAGTTCCACAAGGCGTCTGTAATTACTAAGTCGCTTTCACGTTAATAAAAATAAACATTAAACATTCAAAAAAACAAACGACACGAATAAAAGAAGGACATCCGCGAAGATTGAACGAGAGCTAGCGATCGATGTCTGCGGTCGTAATGATCGTTGCGGTGAGAAAGGGCAAAAAATCCGACACATGCCATTAATGGTCATTTATAACGAACGCACTTTCGATAACCAGATGCGGTCAAGGGGGGCATTCGAAACGGCGAATCGATTCAAATTCTCGCCGATCCGAATCACACCGGGAAGAACGGTCGAGATTCGAGAGCTGCGATCGGGATATAACTAATCCGGCTCCGAGGTGGTCGTTCGCGCACGGAGCGTCCACCTCCAGCGAACCTCAAGCCGAGCACAATCCGCCGGGAGCATCTGTTGCATGGCGGTGGGTCATTGCCACGATCGACTTAGATCCCTCGATGATAGCGTGTATCGCGACCGATCGAACAACTCTCAATTAAAATCGTTCGGAGAACGGGCGAGAGAGGGAACGAAGAAAATTGTCGGTTGAAGTCTTCGTATGAAAGAAGAAATAACGGCAGCACAAGAACGAATGCAATCGACACTCGTTTCTTCTGATTGCACTTGATGCGCTCGTTTTCCTCGAATGCATCATACGAATCTTCCAATTTCTCGTCGGAAATGTAATCGCAGCGAACTCCGGTAGGAAGCCATGGTGCTTCGTCAATGCTTCGAGAGGAGATCCGTTGGTTCGTAAAATCGTGCGGCACACCCTGGTCCTCTCTTGCACAAATCATAACGAGAGTTTCTCCGCGTGTCAATTCTTTCGAACTCTTAAGGCGCGATTGAGATCTGACAGTGGGCCGCTAAATTCGAAATTCGATGATTGACAGCCGGACGCGCCGATGGGAGATCCGGAGGCTTCGCCAGACATCCCTGTCCCGAATCGACTCAAAGATTTCACGGATCGTGTCGTTCGATCTACGAATTACGTAGATATTTCTGTACCTTCTACGGTATCTTTCTCCGTCACGACCTGTTTATCTTGGCAACGATATATAATTAACGATGAGGAAAAAAATCTTGATAGTGTCAGCGTTTGCAAGTTTGAAGAGAACGGATAGACCGGAATGGGGGGGGGGGGAGGGAGGGGCGCCGAATACCGTACGGGCAATTGTTTCGTCTATGGGAGGGCCTCTAATGATGGTCGTCAATGTCCGTTGATAAAGTCGACAGGCACCTGCGATGAGTGACAACGGCTAGAGACCTCGAGGGGAGCCGCGCTCACTCTAGGTGATGTCTTCGCATAGTTTACCAGCTGTTGAACCTCCACGTTATAGCATCACGGCGAACCTTCCCCCGATGCAACGTGTGTTTACGAGGCAGGGGGCAAACTCCGCAGCACGGTTGAGAAGTGCATCATCCGACGCGAAGCGGGGATAGAGAAAACCCGCGATGATAAATCACATCGGCCTTGCTTTTGCAGTACTACCGTCTTTCGTGGATGCACCGAGAGATGCGCTTTAACCGAGATAGTCCGACAATCAGGTAAATTCCAATTCACGCTGATTACGCCATTCGCGCCCCAGTTTTATAGGAACATATTCATGAACAAGCACTTTGGGCAACTTGAACTAAACAGAAGTAAACACGTCGAATGGCGATAGTCGATTCATGATTTTCTACTTGTTGCAGGGTCGAATTCCCGTAGGGATAGATAATTGCGACCAAAGCTAATATTCATGGCTTCGCTTAGTCTGAAGAATATAAGAGTCAAAACAAAAGATGGTGAAGCCAGGATGACGCCAGCACAAAGATGATTTAATAAATGCGGCACGCGTGTCGCAGCATTACTTGCGATATGAAGTCCAATAAAACGAGAAAGAAGAACGGCTGAAGCCGCAGCCTGTTGGAACGAGCGAGTCTGAAGAAGTGTGTATAAGGCGGTCTTCGGCAAACCCAAGGCGCAGCAGATGTTACAAACTGCTGAAGGACTGCACGACTGACTCGACACGTTTCACAGGCGCAATGAACATAACGAAAAAAATAAAAAACCGAAGGATTGAAAGAAAACGACGCGCTTTACACACTTTACCTTCCGCTTCCTCGTGTTAACGGCCTCTCCGACTCCCGGATGTTAATGTTGTGCAGTTGTGTGACCGGAAGGAGTATGCAGGCAGATACATCATCATTGGAAGACTTAAGAAGGAATGCTTGCAATTGTCCAAAAACAATTTCTATTCACAACAGAAGGAGTCCATTCATGAAGCCCATTTTCTTCGTTGTTGGAGCGCCACAACGGCTGGACCACCAAGATTGCTATGAATGGACCACCAGATTCCTAGTGTAATGAGTGAAACCGCATCCAATTCACTATTCATTGTTGTTATTCGTTATTTCTCTTATGATTAATTGACGGTTCTGATTGATAATCTGCGTAAATGATTTTATGAATGGGCGACCTAATTTCTCAAGTAGTGAGTATATAGAAAGGCCGGACAGAACGGGCCTGGTCAAAATGACGAAAGGGTAGTCGATCGAACTTAAATTCGACAACTTCCTTCGCAGAGTTCGAACGCGTGCATCGTTCGGGATTCGCGTTGATGCCAACGTTTGCAGTTCGACCCGCATCGGTAAAAGTTACGGGAAGATTGAGGAGTGTTGGACGTGTGTTCGGACAAGTTCTTCGAACTCGGAGACCCGGAACTAGAATTCTCCACTGTGCATTACAACACCAGATATGCGTACATGTATTCCCGAGCTACGTACGAAAAACTGCGTTCCAGCATCCGCGTGAATTGCCGGTCCCATACCGCGCACAGACGAGAAATACGAAACGTGGGCTCGAGCGTATTATAGGAATAGATGAGGAATTAAAGAATTCCTCGGGAGCCGAGAGATCGAGATGAGCTATAGGCAAAATACGTGAGAGAGATCCGTGGGTCGCGTGTGAATCGTCGAGTATACACGCCTTCGCGCGAACGAACGATTCGCACAATATAATCTCGCGGTGCAAGATGCACAATCGAAACGGAGCGAGAAGCATGCTTCTTGATTTTTTTTTCTTTTACATTTTTTTCTGTCGAAGCTTGCGATACAGGTATCGAGGCTCACTGGCAGCCTCGCCGATGGCCTTCCCCGTATGCACCGCCCGCGAAGCCAAGACTCACATCTCCCATTGTCCCTCGGAGAGATCGAGACGAGGGACGCGCAACCAGAGATCGAGAAGGTGGAATACCCGGCGTGTCTGTCTCGGGCTGCCACACCTCACGAGAGATTCACCTTCTTCGATCACCCCGTCCGACTTCGTGCTGGTGTGCAAAATAAATGTAAATTCGCTGACGAGTCGACGGCCGACGCCTCTGCTCCGCGATTCTTCCAGCAGCTTTGATGTGCGTTCTGAGAACGGCAGAGAAGCGACAAGGAATACAGTGAACCCTCTCAGGAGGGTGCCGGCATTTTCTGAAGAACCTTCGACTATTCGAGATTTCTCTTAAGATAGATTTTTTTCGATATAATGTTTCTATGGTAATTTGTAAATGATAATCGTAGAGGATTTTTCTATGGTAATTTGTAAATGATTACCGTAAAACAGCTTGCAGCTCAGGGTGTACGTTTACCATGTTGTACGGAGGCTCAATAGAGACGAATGATGAAAGATGATAGAACGCACAGAAGAGATGGCCCTTTTCTCTACAACCCGGAAGTCGCGAAGACCAGCGGATAACCCTGAGGCAATCGTTCACTGTGTTTCAAGCTATACCCATATGTTAAACCAGGTATACAGTATGATACTGTATAGCTTACGTGCCTATACGCAAGTTGAGTGAATAGGAGAATTCGCGATAGAGCTGCGGTGCTCATGTCCGCGTGGCGCACGCGGTTGAACCCTGAGGTTCTTCTACCGGGACATCTCGAACACGCCGTTCAACAGCCGAGGCTTGCGCATCGCAGCCAGAGATTTCTACGATTTTCACGTGAAAGTACGGAGGGGCCTCACGCGCACACTCGCATACGCGAGTGAGCTAAGCCGCGTAGCGAGATGCGTACGTACACAGGTAACCCTGGCGCAGGAGAGTGCAGAGTGCGCGTTTACGATACGCGGTTGACCTACGACCCTGTGAACGCTGCGCCGTTGCGCTGGCCGCTGCTGCACGGGCCTTGCTTCTCGGCTCATGGCAATACCGAGGGCCAGTTAAGAGCGCTGTTTTGCGTTACAGCGAACCGTTTGCCGGAGATCGGGGACTCCTCAGGTTGTTGGGACGGCTGGGTGAGCTCTCGGGCATGGGGCGTGCGCTCATATACTATACAACTGCGATGGGTTCCTTACTCATTGTCGTTCCCGTTATCGCAATCCGGTGATCATGCGCGAGTTTACAACATATATCAGCGCGTTAGCTCATCGCGAGGATTTTTTATAAGGGCGCAAAGCGTCGGCGTTAGGATACCACTATGAAAGAACGTCTTGCCACATTAAATTATCTTCCACTTCCCAAGTAGGCCCAAAATTGAACTATCAGCTACTATATCATACTACTATTACACTACTATACTAGTATTATACCTACCCTTACCTACCTACCTATACTACCTACCTATTACTATACCTACTACTATACTAGTAGTATAATAGTAGGATAATAGTAGTATATTATTATCCTACTATTATACTACTATACTATCATTCTTCATCGTCTTAATCGATTAGTCGTTCGGTACGCAATGAAGCAATTCGGCGAGATCATCCACATCAGCACAATAGCATCAGCGGCATCGCTGCGCACTGTTACAGTAACAGTAATTTATACTTCTGATAGTTCGGTACGTGTACCAGGAAAACAGTCGGTGAGCCGTTTGCAGCAGTGGCGGGAGCAGGAAGGGCACTTACTATAAGAATTCGAGAAGCGCTTTTCCAGGGAGCGAGGCGGTTGCTGCCAAGTTCCAGTGCGCGTTCCGAGTTGGCCACTGTGGTCCGCGGCACATGGGGAGAATAGATCTTCGACGAGGAAGGTAAGAATCGCGCAGTATTAGCTCTTCGCTGCTCAGCGAATATCGCGAGTGCCTTTCAGATTCCTTTTAATTAGCAGGTGTCCTTCTCTACCTTTCTCGCTTGTTTCTTCTTTCGTTTGTCCGATAACGCATCCGGTGAAGATCGTCACATACAACATGGTATATGTCCGCGGAAGTCCGATAGCTCCCTACTGTACGGCATGCTGAACATGGTGCCGTAGACCCATGAACCTGCGTCTGCACAAGAGTGCAACAGATGCAGTCTCTTCGCATTGCTCTCGTTGCCGTTTGAGTTGGTGTCTGCGTGGTCGTGGGTAGGTTATTATCTCGCCTTCTGTGCGCGCGCGGGCGCCCTCGAGGGGCGGGGGGACTTCACGGTAGAGATAGATAGATGTAGAAAAAGAGCAGCCAGAACGCTAGACGAACGAAGAAGGGGGAAAAGAGACTTAAGAGTCCTCGCGCTAATCTCCGTAAGTGGCGAGTTGTGGCGGCGGCATCGTCCGGTCGCAAACTACGGTGTGTCCGTTCATCCGTTTTCTCTCCTTCTTTCGCGGGCTGGCGCTCGCTCGGTCTTCCTCTCTTCCTCACCTTCGTTCTCGCTCTTCATTCCCCGCGATCCCACAGTCTGTCCAAACGCTTTCCTTTAACGGACAGTGCGCGCGGACACCCGTGGCGAGTAGCGCGAATAAGCGACCCGACGATCGAATAGTGGGTATCTGTGGTGGGTAGAGTGTGGTGTATACAAAGTCTATGGTTGTCGGTACAGGAAGGACCCGAGGTGGGAGAGAGTGAGGAACCAAGGAGAATATACTGTAAAGAGAGAAATAAATAAAGTAGTCGATAGGAAGAGAGAAGAAGAATTCGCCAAAGCCGAGTATCCTATAGTTGCTGATGTTGCTGCTAGGCAGGAGACTCGGAATTCCAACTATCGGAAGCAATCGCGAAATGGCCGAGCAATAATTTAGAGGTTGTAGGTAGAGGTATCCTAGCCCGCCGACGCCGACGCCGAGGGGTATTCTTCCTCCGCTATATACCCTCAAGATACTCGAACGTCGATGCACCGGCTGGATCGGCTCTATATAGAACACCGCAGTGGTATAATAGCAACGGGGACCTGTACCGGGCCATGGGCAAAACGCGGTTGACCGCTTCGGTGACAACACCGAGGAAGACGGCGACAGTGCGGACGAACCTGCGGTCGGTTCACCGCAATGCATGTACATGGGAGTTTCTCTCGGGAAAGATGACGTCGACGGAGTAAAAGAAGAACGAGATGTGTAGGGAATCAGACGAGGGGGACAACCTATTCGTATTGTCATCGTGGCGTCGCCATGTTTTACCGTTACCGATCTACACCGCCACGAGATAGAGGAATGCCAATGATCCAAAGAATAGGATCCAATACTGGGATGCGCGGATGAAAAATCTCCATCATGCGTAAGAATGTCATGATATGCGGGAGATCAACTCTAGATCTGGCATAAGTGGGGTAAATTAGGATGATATGTTCTGCCGGATGACATGGCCAATCGTTATATCTTCATACAAGGCAACCGTGACCATATCGACCAGAATTGCACCATAGGAAGATATGAACGCCGTTGAGTCTTTATACCTTATTCGAAGTCCTTACTCGAAGCAACTAATACTAAATATAGCCCTGGTATGAGCTGGACTCGGTAGGCATGCGTCAAGCGCCTACTTGGTCCGAATCATTCTCATCTATACGCCGACATTGTTGCACGGCATGCCGCAAAAAGGTCAAAATAATAAAAACAAAAAAGTCAAAAGAGATCAATCAGCGTCCGGCCGACTACTGCCGGGTTTACTCCACTACTTCGCTACCCCCGTGTCTGCATACCCGGCCCATAGAATCATCGCTGAGAAATTGTAATCGCATATTCCCAGGACACACCCCGGAGCATAGAGTGCATAGGTACAACGTACTGTATACCATATGCCCACGTCCGCCTCGAATAGTTCGACGCTCTTCACTCGGTGCCGGTGATAGGTAATGGTAGGCTCGTCGAGGCGAAGGTAGGTGTAGTATGCGAACGTACGGTATAATGTAGCGAATCGAAAGAGAAAGAGGAAGAGAAAACGAAGAAGAACCCGGACAACCTGGCAAGTCTCGAGCAGGAAGGATCGAGGTGTGCAAATCAAAGGGGAGAAAAAGACGCGATAAATGCAAAATAAAGAAACAAGAAAGAGGGATGATCGAGATTAGTTCCAATCGCTTCTGCACGCTGCGAAAGTGTATACATTGGGTACGTAGCTTAGGGGTAGCATCGCATCGGCCCATGCGGAGACTTCTGCGACGTATTGATGGAGCACTCTGATCCGCACTGCACTCGGTGCAGTAGTGGAACTACTTGCTCTAGCCCACGGCAGGCATCGATCCCGAGACTGCCGGGCGCGGGCCCGATGGGGCGCGCGCGCTTCTGGCCGTTAATGAGTCATGTTTAATTGGCGTGGGAAGCCTGCGGGTATACGTCCAGCCACAGGTAACGGAATCCCGGTCCGTACTTACAGTGATGCGCACGGGTCCTAGTCTACGTATGGGTGCAGTTGGATGTACGTGTACGGTACACTATGCGGTACTGTATTCGCAACAACGTACGTATGCGCTGATGGGGCACTATACCCGGGCTCACGCGAGAACAGGAGAACTAAGGAGATGGAGAAATCTTGGTTACGGGCTTGGGATTCTATGATGCAAAGGTGGACACGGTCAATGTCGACGCTAAAGTATTCTACTGTGTGTATATGCACGCTGCGGCCTCCAGCTTTCTTAGTTCTCTATGACTGTCGCGTTGCGGTTGCGCCGGTGCTCGAGCATCCAAAGATTCCACGGTGGAGATTCAGCGGACTAGGAGAATTTTATTCAAATTGGCGTGAGTACATCGGAGGCCTAGTGGAAGGAGGAGATGCATTCAATATGCACGCGCGGTCTGCTATGTCTGGAGGTAAGAAGTACGAATCAATTCCCGATGAGATTCTGATGCCGCCTGGATAATTAAGCTTTATACCTACGGCGCGGGAATAATATGCGCTATTCGCTTGAATGCGGACGAACCGGAGATGGGATGGGTAGTCTGCGACGGCTGCAGCGAGTCCCGGTTACATACTACCGTCCTATGCGCGCGAGTGTGCACGCGCGGTGTAGGACGTGGCCGATCGTAATATCCATAAAGAATGCGCCAACTCGGCAGGGGTCACACCCATCTTAACGTATGCACGGTTAAATATACAGGTATACCACTTGTGACGCAGGCGGGACCGAATGTGGGTGAGGTCGCCAACACTAATAGCTAGTTGAGCCACTAAACTCATATAAATTGGGTCCTTTTGTGGTGAGATCGCGAAGCACCCTGCACTACCAAACACGCGGATGGTCACACTTCCGCGATATTGTAATGGTCCGGAGAATGCGCTGTTGTAAAACTTTAACCAAGTTTCCCCGCCGCGTTCGCCAATCGGAACGGGGAGAATAAACTTATATTGCTCATTCTTCGCGCAATCCCGCACGCTGCTAAATCGACACCTCGGAATGCGAGGTGTCGCGAGCTAATCGTCGTAATCTCACTCTCCCGCTTTCTCCCTCTCGGTCTCCTTTCCACCCCGTCCCTCTCCTTGCTCTTTTGCTGCCAACTTGTGTACAGCTGCTACCATCGGCGTGCCGACACGCTATCTTTCCCGTTCTTGCGATCTCTTTCTCCCTCGTATTCTCTTCCCGCGAGACTCTAACGCCCATTAGCTGCCAAACGTGGACCGTGTCTGAGCATCAGGCTTTACGATTCGGGTGCCATCACGTACGCGATACAAAGAGGGGAATCGAACGAGCCAGTTTCCATCCCGGGCGATAGGTCTCGCACTGCCACAGCATCCACCTCGCCTGCTCCTCTTATATGCGCTATATACTCCGAGGCCTGTGCTGATGCAGTTCTCGCTGCACTCGCGCAGTGCACAGCTCCGAGCACGACGTAAACAAATGGAGACAAGAGCTCGCCACTTCCTTGTATATATAGTTCCTTCTATGCGACGCTCCGCAAACGGCAAGTGCCAGTTCTTGGTGCACAAACGACAGAGACCCCACTAACCGCGGACTTAGTTCGAGAACACGGGAGAATCTTTTACGTGTCGCACGGAAAATACTATCGAAATCGAATCGTTTGCTCCAGCTGCAGTGCCTTCGGTAGAAGATGCGATTTCTGGCACCCGTCTTCGAATGAAGAATACATTGTATCGCGTGCTAGTTTAATAACAGGACAATCTCGCATCACTCATTCTCACGAGGAAAGTATGATTAAATATAATAAAATAACTAAATCGTCTGAAGAGTTCATTGATAATTATCATCCTCCTCTCTCTCTCTGATATTTTGTTTAATTTTTGTGTAAATAGACGGGAAGTTTGCGTTCTTGAACACTCCTACGCTTACTAGACGAGTATGAGTCTGAATTATTTTGTACCATCTATCTTTTACGCTTTCTCTGTTATCCGCTAATGATTGTACGTGTTTTTTATTTTCGCCTTGTATCATCCAGCGTCTGGTCACTATCACTAGTTCAAATCGCTTGATGGAGTTTCCCATCAACTTGTAATTGCGCGCAGCCCGTTTTTAATTAAATAAATAAATAAATAAATAAATCTTCTACACCAATGGTACTAAACTTCTGACAGCAATGTTACGACCAAGTGAAATCAACGCACGTGTATTTAGTTTTGTGGCGGATATTATTAAATACAATCACAACTATTTATCTGAAGTATGAACGGTCAAAGCCTTCTTTGACAGTCCAATCAAGACTCTAGTTATCTCGTCAATTGATAATCTGTACGTTTTTCACTTGTCATACCGAGCTACTCCAGTCATCTACGTAATATCGCGAGTCTCAGTCTATCCTCATATCTATATTCGTATCGATATGTAAAAAATGATTAAATATGATAAAATGATGAAGGATCTTGGACAGTACTTACCTCCCTAGACGTTGGAGGCCCCAGGACACAGGGGCTGTCCGAGCGGCGGGGCGCACTGGCCCACCGCTTGCTCGAGAGCTCGCTCTCCTCCTAAAAAAATAAAAACCATACATTATTAATTTGTCTTATCTGACCACGATGCAACAACACGGAAAATAGTTATTTGTATGGCAAGCGCGTAGAAAGGGAGTTCTTGACGAGTGTGAAAATGCGGCATTGACACGAATCAGGACTCTCTTTCTACTGCCATTCGCATAATTTTTTAAAACAAGTTCACGAAAACAACGCTTTTCTTTTTTGGGAACTGTGCGCAGAAAGGCACTTTCTCGGACTAGTGCGAGAGAAAACAACATACTACGTTTGTACACATGCAGAGTATTTTTCTCGCACTAGTGCGAGAAAGTGCCTTTCTGCGCTTAATTCACAGAAACGGAAAGCGGGATTTTAAGTGCATGCGTTAGAAAAGGGGAGTTTCTTTGTTTCGTTCTTCCAGGTCATTCTATTACCGGGCCTTGCCAAAGCGGAATGGATGACGTAGAGCGTAAGGAAAGAATTCTAAAGTATACTGTCTCTCGTGCATCCGGGACTCGGGCTTTTCCAGTTTGCGTCGCTCTTACGGGGCACGTTAATGAATCAATTACTCGTCGGTAGTACGAAACGAAGGCGAGGATTCTCGTGTCGGACCCTTGAGACCACGACAGCACGGTGACGATGCCACTGCGGGGCTGCCGGTGGCTGCTGGCGTGTTGCGGAGTCCGGAGAGCAGCGGCCAAGACCTGAACGCCAGTCGGCAGGCTCCGGCGGTGGTGAAGCTCTGATGGTGTCATGGCGGAATAATTAAGATCGCATCTTGGCACGGTGTCAACGGAGATTGTAGCGGCGTGCCCGGGCATACCGGTATTCTCTTTACGACGAACAGTTTCACGAGAAATGACTGGTAAGGCCTATACGGAACGGTATAGCTACGGGTCCGCAGTCGGGAGCCAGGGAATTACCCCTCCGAGAAAGGGACACTTCCATACCCCCGCGTTCTCTTTTATTATGCTCGGAGACCGGCTGACTCGCACGCGAGCGTAGTTATTAAAACGTTAAAACAATTATATGCCAGCGACACACGAGCAGACACACAGGCCAACTGTTCGCCGTATACGGGACACGTATAATAATTACTCCGCGACTTCTTGCGACTTGTGCACGGAGGGTATCGTAATTTTGCAAGCGAGATCTAGGCGTTGGACCACCCGCGAATAATGCACCACGATGAATCGATTGCGGGCCGTGAGGATGGTGGCTCCAGGTTTGGGCGGAAGGATTTGCCCGATAGGAGAGAAAGTAGCCGATTCTTTCGGTACGAAATTTTCAACGCACCCGACAGCACAATCGCGCACTCACTTCCGGTTGGTCGAGAGAGGATTGTGATTTTAAGAATTTATTTTATCGATACGCAAACGAACAATCCGATTTGCAACCGAGCCAACGAAACGCAGCTTGCCTTGCTTTATACTCGGTAGACCCGTTGCGTTGCGTCCTATGCCCATATTCCGAAAGCTCTCGGTGCGATATCGCGCGATCTTATATTTACACATATAAAATGCATGTGTATTATAGTATAGAATCCGCATGGTTTATTACGCAACTACGAGTGCAACGAGAAACCAATGTTACGCTTACTTTCGCCAGATTTCTCCTATTTTCCGTAATGCGCCGGGATTGCATTTGAAATTGAATCGGCCACATTAGGAGCTCTATTCGGTCGAGAGGGAAAAGAGATGCCGCGCGCTGTTGGGTACTACCCGCAAGGCGCGTGTGCTCTACGAGGCTGGCCCCGCGATACGAACGCGATCACGTTTACCGTAAAAATAATCCGGGCTACAGAGGAGCGCCGCTCGCGCCGTTAATGATTTCATAAAGCTTCGATACGATTGGAGAAGGAAGTTATTACGATTTTGCGAACAGGATCTATACGTCGTAAATAAACTGCATGCGATTTCATCGCGAATGCGAAACGCGTCGGTGCGTTTATTGCTCTACTATATTTAAAATTACAAATAAAATATATCTCTTGAAAATAATGCGTTCTGGACGGTAACGCGCCGCTATATTAGATCTTGCGGCGGGCTTCTTCGTACCTCGCGTTCCCACGAAAGTCACAATTTCTTTTTTTTTTTTCTTTTTGTTTGTTTTTTTTTCTTTCCCCGTATCCAATTCGCTCGAGTTACGTTGCGAACTTTTTGCGAAATCCATTGCGGAAAATGGCGAACTTGCGCGAGATCCGCAGCTCTATTGAATAATGAATCATCCGCGAGTGGTTCGTTAAAACGTCGACAGCAGAAGTTCGCGTCAAAGTGAGAAGCGATCCTGGCGAATGTAAGAGAGTTACTTATTAATTTTTTTTTAAACGTTCCCACGCCACTAGCGATACTTCACGTAACAAGTCACGGGATGGATGGATTTTTTTGTCCTTCGTTCAAAGTACCGCAGCGACAAAACGCTGAAAAATCATGATCGAGATAATAATCGAGATAAATATATCGAAACAATCGAAATCGTGAAGCCACTTTTCGTAGCCAATCGGGATCGTCCGTTTCATTAGTAAGATGCACACCTAACCTAAAAGAAATGAATTAAGCGCGAGCGAAGCGAGCGCGTTGTTGCAAGTAGTGAATAAAACGACATGGGGGCTTCCCGCGGGATCGTCGATCGGAGATAAGGCAGCCGAAGGACGCTATCGCAACATTTTTTAGTCGAGGGTATCGGGTTACCTAGTGAGGATTATCGCGACTATAAAGATGAGCATTTCATAGAATGTACAGGTGGTTATGACTTTTTGAGGGAAAGGCACAACCTGACCGTAAACAAACCGGTGCAATTAAAATTCCTTTATAGCATACGTATTTTTGTGACGGCTTTTCATACATCCTTCTAGAATGTATCAAAGTACCAAGCAGATAATACGAAAAAAAAAAAGAAATAAATTTTAGATACGCCCGGTAGCGCGATTAAATTTCAGTAGAAGTTGAAGTGCAATAAGTCGTCCGTTGGTATCCCTTCGTTCGCGTAGCGTCTTCCCACTTTTGTTCCTCTTTCATCCCGCTTTCCCACGCCGTGCTCTCGCTCGTCCAGCGGACCAGTCGTTAATGGATTACGACTTTTTAAAACTCGACCATCCTAATGGATATTCTAACGCTTGCTCGCTTGCCTGCGCGCGCACGCGTAATCCGTATAACCAGGCAGGCTTCTAGCCTCGGGAGTCATAAATTATTACTCTGGGATCATAAAAACATGACTATGAAAATGATTTGCGACGCGGCGTAGTCGAGCGCGTACCGTAGGGTACCTAATACCCCGTCGTATACATGCATGCGACGGGGCGCGTGTTATTCGCGGGCTCGTAGGACCGAGCCCGAAAGAATGGTGGAGGCAACTCCTGGCGAACGATATCGGAGCCGCGATATTACGCGGGCACTCGCCCGGCAACACTTATTTCCCGCGTGCGCCGAGTGAGCAGCAGGCCCGAGCGCTTAAAATTATTCGCAAGATCGATCAGCGGTCGCAGCGACCGCTCTTTGCCAGTCACTGCGATAAACTCACCGTACCGACATAAAGCATAATGAGAATGAATCTCGTCCGTTGAACAATTGCGAAACTGGCGCGTATCGTATTAGCCGGAAAATATTTATAATACTAAATATTAATTTTCGCAACGAAAGATGTAATACGTACGTGACGGGCATTACCCGGAGGGGCGCCGTCCCCCCATGAGAGTGTCCGATTAGAAAGGCCAGTCCATGCACATGTGCACCGGGGAAGCTCATATTCGCGTGTGCAGCCCGGTGCTCCGGAGAACCAGCGCGGCCGCACAAACCGCTTCTCGAGAAAACCACGTCTGGTCTTACGCGGAACCGATTACCTCTCCCGGTCCACGCGGGGAGCCATAGATAATCTCGGATTTTCTCGTACACATCGAACCAATTGTTCGTACCACGAGTCAATTACATAATTCTGCGTGCTCAACAACCTGCTCCACGATCGGACTGTTATTACGTACTGTTCGGTGGATACCGCGCACGCGGTTGCGTTGCAGGTGTATTAATGCTCCTTTGATGTAATTATTGATATTAAAAATTAGTCAAACAATCGTGAGGTACGAGACGATGAGAGAGTTAGCGTAACAGCGCGTGCCCACTGTAATTGGTATTAATAGAGTTTTTCCCAGAGGATTTGTAACTCTACACTGTGTCATTACCCTGACCGAAAGTATTGTATTACCTGTATGAATACATATTTGTATATGTAGCTGTATATGCAAAACCGTGGAGAGACGCGTCCCCACGTATATTATTCAATGACGAGGAAAACAATGGCTATCATGATTTATGGGAGCTCCATTACCCGAGCGGCGTGCATCTGTTTACGTGTGTGTCGTATGTAAACGAGTGTCCGACGTTTGCCGGAGCCCGTGAGGAGCGCAGCTACCGTGCTACGCGCCGAGGGAGCGATACGAGCGCGGTTTCGCCGCGGGTCTCACCTACGTGGTCAGAGAGCTTTCCACGTGCATTCGCTGAAAGTATCAATCGGGCCCTCCCTGTATTCATCCAGTTCTCGATGAGGCATGATTGTGGAGTTCCCGTGAAACGAGCTGGCAAAAACATATCGATCGGAAGAGAGGGAGGGTTCGTGCGCGAGGGCTTGTCGATCAACCGTGCCGCAATCAGCCGAGCGAGAGACACGGGTGGTCCACTCGATATTCTTGTATTCCTATATACGCAGTTTCGGCATTATTGCTTTTTTCCCTTCTCGTAAATTGGTCCCTGAAGCTCCGAAGTAACAGAACGATTGAACCAAATTCAACATTTAACGTTTGACTTATTGCGAGGCTCGTGGCGGGATCAAGTTTTGCTGCGGTGACGCGTGATGAGACCGATAGGGATCGCGAATGGCTACTGTGCTTGCGGAATTTCATGGAGCGCGGACAGAGGTCAGTGAGGCGGGTAGCGACTAATTACATTCGTTAAAATAACTCCGAACCAATGCTGAGCGGCCTAGCAGTTTCGGTATCGTTGACAATTAAGTTTCTTTTTTTTCTCGGATATCTGACTGGATGCTGGAGAGTGTTTTTTTTTTCGCGTTCGCTATGGTCAGGCACTTGAAATCGTTGAATCGCGAGTGAACTGTGTTACAGCCTCTCGAGGGGTCGGGGCGGGTTTCGTTTATTTCGCGTCTCACCGATGAGAATCGTTCAATTAGCGGTGGCGCGCGGAGGACCACTGATGGAACTCGCGCCGAGGCATCGGACCGGTCGATAAATTCGTCAAAAACTCGTCGCTGGTCCATAACTCCTCGGCGGTCCGGGCGCAATTAGAGCAAGGGCTATCCGGGGACCGAAACTGTCGTCGTGAGTCCGATGTCTCATTTCTGCTCTACCCGGCGTACAATTTCAACCTGTGCTGTTGGAATTCGAACGAATTATACCCTCGCGTTCGACGAAATAATTGACAAGTTTATTTTTCAACCTTCGACGTTCTCGGTCCATAGTTATTCGCGCTGCCTATTAAGTTTTTATAAATGCTTCCATAACGTTACAAATATTTGCTCGCCGGTAAGCTTGCATAGCGAGAAAAATAATTCACTTCACCGGTTCCTTTCGCATAAATAATTATTTAATGCAAATAGATATTTATTTTAATCGGAGCGGGGCAAAGTACTAAAAAATACTAAAAATGTACAAAGTACAAAAAAAGTATCACAAAAGTACAGTAAAGAAGTAAATAGGTAAAGTATCACAAGTACTTTATCCAAGTACTCTTCGCAACTAGGTTCGTAGCGTTAACCGTTATCTAGGAAATAATGGCGCAAGTTTCCTAGACGTTACTCATGTTACTTCCTCATTTATTACAATTTTGTGCGTAGTTTTCTCTATGAGAAACTTCGTAGGTCGATTTTGGCTTGATCACAGAGAAAGCTACGCGCCAAATTGTAGTACATGGGGAAGCCAGGCCAAATTTATTTGCACTTTTTTTTCGAAATATTCATAAATGTTTACATTTCATAAAATTCGGTTTAATTTTTCTTAAAATAAAAACAAAGTTTTTTAATGGGATAAAAAAATAGTAAACATAAATGCTCGTTAAACATATACTTCTTGAAAAGTTCAAACAGATAATCATATGTTAATATAAACACCATGTCATCTTACTCATCGAGTATCCGTAAAGCAAGCGTGCATTCAAAAAGTACTTGTACTCGGTACTTAAAATCGAAAAAAACTACTTGAAGTACCAAACAAGTACTCGGTACTTCAAGTACCGCCCAGCTATGATATCAATCAAATAGATTTTTTTTGCGGGATAAGCCGTCGAATAATTTTTTTAAGGATGCAATCTCTTACCCATGCGTCCGTGTCTGCACGAATCATCAGCAAAATTTACACGAACCTCGATATCACCTGTTTCTTCGATATTAGCACGTTCACGAACTATCTCCGATTGCAACGTAGCGAATTTGTTTGATTCTTACAAAAAGCTTCTCGAAGTGCATCTCGGTCATCGAACGGTACGCGATTCTCGTAGTGAAATTTATAAAAAAAAAAGATTCCTCATGCATAACTTTTCCTCCCGGAGAGTGGATGATGCACGTTGGCCGCTGGAAGCGGGAGATGCACCGGTGAAAGTCTCACCGTAGGCTCTCTTCTCTTCCCTTCGCGCGATCAGCACGAGTTCTAGAAGTGAGCGCTCGTTCGAATACAAAAGTGAGGGATAGTATAACGTAGTGGTATAAGGAACGGCGCCGGGACGCCAGTTACCGACGTATGAATTATAATTTATAACTCCTGCTGTGTATGTATACGCGGGCTCCAACGGAGGAGCAATCGGGTAAATCATGCAACGAGCTCGTGGCACGTGTTCTTGGTTACATATTAGATTATACACGCGCCTCGCTCGACGAGGCGCTTCTGAGAGCTCAAAGATTTCGCTGGTAACGTCTGCGTTCGAGGGCAACAACGTCGCTGCGGATGGAAGAGGTTCTTCGCTTCTTTCGTTATCTATCAGCGTAAATTCTACGTGCAATACACATCTGCCAAAAGAGCATACTCGCGGTAATCCAACTTCCTCGTTCTCTCGGGTCTCGAAATTGGTGTTATTTTAATTTTTTAATACTACCGACTTCAACACGGAAGACGACGGACCTTCGAAATATTAATTACGAAATTGCGTGTAACGAATATTAATTGTCCATTACGCGTTTGGTACCGAAAGAAAAAAATAAAACGAGAGTCGCGAAGATAATTTCGCGCATCTGGACAATGTGTATACGAGTACACCGTACACCACGGGCATTCATATTTCACGTCTTGGGACGCCGTCGTCGCAAATTGTTTATGAGAGTTTCCCGAGTGAATTACCCGTTTAAACGTATCCGGAGATATTCGCACGATTTATCGTCGAAATAAATGCAACTCCGGCTCGGGGTAACCGCGTTTACGAGTGGTACCGCGATAGAAACAGCGGTGCAGGGGCAGAAGGGATGCAAAGGGTGATACGGTGTATGCGGCACATACGGCGGCTCTGCGAAGGGACGGGGAAAAACTACTTAAGGTTTGCGGTAACATGCTTCGTCGTTAAGCTGTTACCAAAGTAGAGGAGGAATGGAGACGACATGTGTGCGGGACTATATATTTTAACCCCTCGTGAATCTTGAACAATTTTTCGCTTTAACATCAACTTCCGGCTTGAAAATCTCAAATTTAAACCGGAAGTCACATCACGCAGAAAAATTGGAAAAAATTTGTTGTGACGTCACTTCCGGTTCGAAAATTTCAGGTTTCAACAGGTAATGACGTTATACGGGAAAACATCACTTCTGTTTGACAATCTTCATTTATTTACAAGAAGTATCGTCATTTCGGAAATACGTCAATTCCGTTTTTAAAATCTCATAGGAATACGAAAACACCGAAAATACGTCGCTTCAGGTTGAAAAATAAAGTGCTCAAACCGGAAGTGTCATATTTCAGGTATGACGTCACTTAAGCTCGAAAAACAAAATTCCCAAAGCGGCAATAATATATTTCCGGTACGAAGTCACTTCCGGTCGAAAAGTGAGATTTTCATACAGGACTATTTATACCAAGTTTATTACGGAATATTTTACTAAATTTCTCGGTCCATCTCGATCGCGCAAAAATTCTACAATGCGGCAGCAAACTTTATTACATTTATATCCGCGAATCTCGCGAGGCGAGTTTCACGTTTACAATCTCTCGCATCGCGCGCGCGGGAGAGTCGCGTCCTCTCCGCGCATATTCTGACCCAACGTCCCCTTCCTCGATTTATAGCGGGGACCAACGGAACGCGTATTATACGTATATGCGGCTGAACCTCGCGGTACCGCAGCGTGGTCCTATGTGCGCGCTTCTTTTCTCTCTCGCTCATATAATATACGCGGAAAATCTCTCTCGCGGCTTGTGCACCCCCCCCCCCTCCCCCCGCCCCCACGTCCGCGTCACAGCGTTGGGTGAGAGAGCCGGAGATATCGCGCGTAGAAACTCCGCGAGCCAAAGGATCCGCGCGCGGCGCGTCGTTATCACGTGGCGTACCTCGTCGTCTTCGTCGTCGTCGGGGAGTCCGTTGCCTCCAGGTCCGGCCGGGACCACGAAGCTGCTGCGCGTAATCTAAGATCGTGTAGGCATTATATGCCTGCGTATGTGCATGTACATGAATGTGCATACACATACACGTGTAGGAGAGAATAAGAAAAAGGGGGGGGGGAGTACAGGACCTCGAGTGTCCCTTCGGCGTACGAGCTAGAGGGAACGACGCTCCGTGACCCCGGCATCTTCGGGGCGACGGTAAAGCACCGCTTTCCGTCCGCCGCGAGCGAGCGGCAGAGGCCGTGCATTCGAGTGTGCGCACCAAGGCGACCACCCAACCGAGGATCTTATTCCTATGTGCCCGAACAAGTCGTTCCCCAACGAAGGGGCCCTGTCATACGCGAGTCGAATTATTCAAGCTAATCTCAATAATTACGATAGGAACAAGTCTCTCACCCCGTGACCCCGATGCTCGAGCCCGGAATATCGTATCGCCCGTGTCAAAAGGTGTCCCCTGAATTATTCGCCGCGATGTTCGCGGCAATTATTCACGTATTTACGAAAGAGGGTGGGGAAGAGCGAAGAGACGCGGCCTCCGGTGCGCTAGGATGGATCGTCGCGGGTCCGGAGAGGCTCTCGGAAGAGAGCCGAGCAGCTATCAGTCCTCGGACTCTCCACGGCTCTCTTCACTCCGGATAAATCCTCGGCTGCACTGCCGCGCACTGTGCGGATAGTACTAATACAAATGCGTACGTGGCAAGAGGGATTCGCGGCAAGTCGCCTCGAGACGAGCGTTTTGTCGCCGGTGATTGGCGTTTGAAAGGACAACGCGCGTACAATGCAATTACCTTGGCCGCGGCCGAGAGTTCGATCGTCCGGGATTCAAAGATCTCGCGGTGGAACGGTGAGCGGACTCTCTTGCGTCCAATGAAGATAAAAAAAATGTATATATATGTATATAAACGGGCGCGAGCTGCATACGTTTCCTTTCTTTATTTATTACTCTCTTATTCATTCTACGACGAGTCGACGAATGCCGCATGATCTTTTTCCTCGGTCCTTCACACGCACCGACGACTTCGACGGTTAACGAACCTCGCGCCACCGCTCAATGGCAAGACGATGACGATCGTTACCGATACAGTGCTACGTGCCGGGGTATCGAATAGTCATAATAAGATCGTGACTCGATCTTGAGATGACCGACCGTTCGCGGTCCGGAGTTCGAGCAGCGACGAGAGGAACGGCCAAGAGACACGGCGGGGTGTCGGGGAAAAAACTAGCATTGCCCTTACCCGCTCGCGGACCATCGACTTTGCAGTAGAGCGTGCAGTAGGTAACGCGTCTTGTCTCTTAAATCTAGTCATTTTTCGTCCCACTTTTTTTTAGAGTCCTGGTGGAGATTTTCGACGCAATAATGATGCCTCGGAACCGATATTATTAATTTCACACCCAGACAAACAATTTATGTGACGAGCGCTTTGCAAATAAATGTTCATTTTGTTTAAATGAATATTTTTTTACATTCATTAAAATATCTATTTAATGGTTGTAGAACTTAGGTCGATGGCCAATTAGCAATGTATATACGTCTTCTTACGTCAATCTACGTTATGTCATGCTATGTTCAAAAAATTTTACCGTCCGGCATTTCGCCAATAAATTCACTATTACACCTATTACTACTATTTATTTGAATCAATTAAAATATTTATTTAAAACAAATAAATATTTATTTGCGGGTGCTCGTCGAATAAATTATGTTTCTGGGTACAATCACGGCTAAATATTTTGAGCACGAACTATCAAACAACTGTTCTCTCTTCAAGTCCGATCAAGACTCTCGACATCTCGTCAATCGATAATCCATCCGTTTGTCATTTGTCATACAGAGCTATTACACTCATCCAGACAATATCGTGTGTCTCAGTCAATCCTCATCTCTATATTCCTTACAACATTTTGCAGCATTTATTAGTAGCGATAAACTATAGACAAGCCTTCGACTATCGGTGGGACTGATAAAATTAATTGGTCATAGAGCACCTCGACCGCGCATTTGATTGAGGCACCGAAGACTTTTTATCCGTCCATAACGGAAAACAAAGCTCCTCTGCAGCAGCGCTTATTCCACCGGCGGAACATCGGGCAGAATTTATCCCCATCGTCGCGCGACATAAATAACGAGGTCCCGAGAGCGGCGCTGTCTTTTATCGCTCCGTTTGAGAGAAAAGCCGCTGTCTCGGATGTCTCATCTATCCCCGAATTACCCTAAGCAGAATGATCGAGTAATGAGCCACGCGATTGATATACTCTGCACAAACCAATAAGCGTAAGAACACCGGCTGCAAGAAGAAAGATCTTTTACCACTGTCCGCCGCGGTTCGTGCAGTACGGAAAGACGCAGAGACACGCGCGATGCACCATCGCGGTGCGAGACAGAAGCGCATAAAAATGCAACGCGTTTGTCGCGTTCTGGGTTCCGTGATTTGCAGAGCTCGCGAGGCGGCGTCGGGGTACGCGCGTCGGCGGCGGTACATCAATCGGGCGAAGCGCAGAAGAAGAAGAAGTCTCATGGAAGTCGGCAGGAGTCCGGACAAACGGGAGAAAGAGAGTAAGCCGCTCGGTGGGCATTGGATGAGAGAAACTGGAATCGCTGTAAGCGATTTCTTGCGGCCGCTATGCGACGCGCGGTGCCCTCTCGGCACCGGGCGCGTTCGAGTCACCGTTCAGACCGTCCAAGTAGGTGCAGACGCGCCCGGTGCGGACGCGGAATCGCGACCCGATCGTCTCGGGGGGGCTCTCCTCCTTCTCCCTCGCGGGTCGCGATTGTCGGCGGGACGCCGCCCCGAGCTCCGCGACGGCCGCGGATGAGAGGCGAGGATCTCGCGCTGACTGCGATCTCGCGAAAGGTGTCCGAGACACAGAGCGGCACCGGGCAACATCAACGCGGCTCGCGTCGACTCTCGCGCGGAGATTTACGGGTTTCACCGTAACGAACGCAGGGGACGGAGAGAGACGGACCGAGGGAGATGAGACTCATCAGCATTCGTAATGGCCACAGCTCGTGTTATATGGCACTGGCTAGAGAGAGGCGACGACGCAGCCTCGGACCTTTGTCTATCGACCTCTCGCGCGGATGAATACACATATAATTCGAGATTACACGTACAGCGGAGATAGATTACGCGCGCACGGCCTCCGCCTCTATTCGCCAGTTCATGGCATCTCTGTTAGAAGCCGCCGACAGATTTCTCGATTGATTTTACTCCTTTTATTTTATTGCTACCGAGCGTAGGTTATTCATTCTCGCGCTCACTCGCCACGGTTGCTTCTCGCAGGTCTGATGGCCAATTTTAATTTTTTGTTGTTTTTATTTTTTTTTTTGTATATTGTGTTAAGATCTTTTTTTTTGGATATTGGGGCGTGGACGTGAGCGATCGAATTGGATCGAACTTGCTGCCAAGTTCGGATGAAGAACAGAGACGTTTAATTTTTGTGTTTAGCGCCTGATTTATGCGACGAAGTGAATCTTAAAGCGAACCGTTGACTCGTGGAAGTAGAAATTTTTAAAGCGTTACCGTTAAACCCAACACCGCCGAAAGGAATAGAGATAAGCCGAGCAGCATCCCGACGCTCTCGCCCCGTCTACGGCCGGGACGATCCACGAGAGTCGAGTGATTAATGGATAGCACCACGCGCTTCGAGAGATTGCGCGTGATAAATTAAATGTTGCATCGTCCGACCGGCGGCACACTACACTATAAACTATACTAGAGCTAACCGCGCTTTGGCCAGCTTATGTACCGCTACCTGTTTCGAAAAAGTTTAACCAGCATTATGTACGACAGGACATCGCGGTGTAAACGTCCGGCCCGGTCCTGGCCTGCCGGCAACGACTGTAACGAAGTCCTGTAATTAGTGCCAGGTCACTCCGTACTGAAAAACCCATGCCCAATCGGGCATAACTCCGGTCTCACGCTCGTTTTATCGCGTGAATCAAAAAAAAAATTAAATCCTTTATTTCTTCTCCGTATTTCAAATTATTTTCTTTTTTTTTTACTTAAAATTTATTTCGTCTATTCGTTGGCTCGTCAAGCGCAAGAGAAGCGCCATTCGCGAATCTCGCGAGGGCGCAGCGTGTACTCAAGAGACGATCACGAAGGGTCGAAAGTGCGAGCGTTGCCAGAGAGTTTCATAAATCTGTGACGTCCACGCCGTTAACATGAATCTCGTCGTCTCCAATACCCGCGCTGTACGCAGCCCGCTCGAAAACCTGTAGCTGATAGCTAACGTACGTGGCGCATTCACGAGCGCGGGGACCGGCGTGCTGGACGCTCCCAGTCTCCGATGTTGCACCAACAAGGAGCTCGAACTATTAAAAAAAAAAATAATAATAAAACAACTTTAGAAGCGCTGTTCCCTCGTATGGTTACACCTTTTGCCTTCAAGAGAGCTCGGATTACGCAACATCACGCGTGATCATCGTCCCGGTGACTGTATCGCGTGTGCATTGAGCGCGGGGTGGCCAAGTGCAGCAACAACAGCATCGCCGGCCAGCGCAACAGTCGGAGCTTCGGGAGCCTCGTAAACGACCGAGGTGTAGCCGTTCGCTGGTGCGCGAGTACCGTCGGGTTAGTTATGATCCATAGTAGTAATACCAGCTGGCACAGATGCGAGAGAAGCGAAGACGGATTGACAGAGAGGGGGGGCATTGAAAGAACGAGATGAGATAATGCCGGAGAAAAAGGCTGCGACGAAGACGAGGGAAGAAGAAGAAGAAGGAAGAAGGCGTTGCAGAAACTGACCTTTGAAGTTTTCTTCGACCAGCAATACTCCACACTCTTTGACTTTCTCGGTCTCACTCCCCCCCGACCAGAGATCGTAGATCGCATGCGAGCAGAACGTGTGTTTATCGACTCTCCTAACAGTCGACACCTGCGAAGATCATTGCGCGGCGTCCTCGATGAAACATCCACTCGATGGCTCGACTACCGCGGTTGAATTTTTTAAAGAATGGCAGAGGAAGCACGATATGAAAAAGAAGAGTAAGCGAGTCGATAAATTTTTTTAAATACCTATGCGCGCTATAACCCCTTAATTGGTGTGTCGATAACGATGAGTAAGGACGACCGATAAGTTGCTGGTATGTCGATTTACGAGATACCTGCGGCTTTCGCAGCTCGTTCGCGTCTCGCGATATGGCAACAGCAGCGGCATACGCGCATTGAGTTTGCTCGGGCGCGCGTTATCTTCCTCGCTCGGCTTTAGCGAACCCATTGCTGCAAAGCCAGCTCTACTTGCCGCAGTGGTTGCGCAAATCGAATGCTCCGGCTGCCGTTGAAGCTGAGGGATACAGAAACGGGAACGAGCAGGCGTTGCGTACTGGTAGCCGGAGCGCGAGCGATAAAACGATCGGGTACGGAGGGATGGGCCGGAAGATAATGGAGCTAATAAAGATTAGTCAGCGACCGCATGCACCAGTGGAGTCGTATCGGACGGGGACTTTAAAGCCGTGCGGCGAGCGGAGAAGGGGCATTCGTGTATCGATTCATCCGCTCGGATGAGATCTTTCCTATCGAGACGATCAATCACGACGAATTTTCAATGCATATATTAAATTGAATTTTTTTTTTTTTCTATCATCGGCCCGACAAAACGAACGAGAGCTCTGGCTCGTTTCAAACGACAAGCGTACCTCGTTGTCGCAGCGGTTCGGCTCGTGGTTACGCAAATCGAGAACAGGGAGTGTGAGCACGTAACGTATATCGAGGCAGAGAAGAGGCGTAGGCAGTTGTCCCGGTTGGGACGATAAAACGGACAGCGCAACGAATAGCGTTCGGCGATAATAGGAGCAATAAAGATTACCCAGGGATATCTCGTAGGGATCGGAGCTCGGTTACGAGTACCTAACACTGGCGAGTACCTAAAACGAAAACTAGGCCGAAAGAAGAGGAAGAGAGATGAGATCACAGCGAGTATTAGCCTCGCGAGAAAAGAATTCAGTCCAACGGCC
Source organism: Stenichneumon culpator (assembly GCA_964017025.1). Taxonomy (NCBI): domain Eukaryota; kingdom Metazoa; phylum Arthropoda; class Insecta; order Hymenoptera; family Ichneumonidae; genus Stenichneumon; species Stenichneumon culpator. The sequence goes on from OZ024772.1 coordinate 11,468,201, forward strand.
TCTTGTCCGGAATCAAAGGTGTGTCCGGAAACTTTCCATTCCCAGCGTCACCCTGTCAAAATCTCATAGCAGCACGAGAGAGAGTACAGACGAGGTCGGGATCTCTGAAGGCAAACGGTCGCGGAGGTATAGAAAGACTCATTACCGCTCGTTGGTCGTTGCTCAAAAAGCGTCTCCTCGCAGCGGATCGTCAACATGTCGGGGGTCAATGGGTAGCGATGCTGCTGGAGATGGGCGCGTGGACGTGCGTGATTCGTTCGGGGCGTTAAGTGGAGCCCCGCGGTCAGGCTGACCGGACGAAGGAGGGAAAGGAACATCGGACTGAAGTGCTGAAGAGCCAGTCGAAAGTCTCTGCTGTTGCTGTTGAACCCGCTGGTTCCGATGTTGCTGGAAGCGCTGGAGAAGGGCTGCGGAGTGCGCGCGAGCGGAACGGTGGCGACAGGTAGACACGTCCAGCGCACACGGCGGGCACACAAGTTGGTTCCTTCCCACTGGCTCGCTTGGCCTAGTGTACCTGTGGGAAGATGGGTACGACGCCTCTACCTGCATCCACGCTGTATCTCATGTAACTAGCATCGGATGCATTATGCATGTGGAACACGCCTCGGTGGCTAGGAGGTGTCGGGGCGACATGGCCAACCGTCTCGGAAACGCTCCCCGTCCGAGGTGCAACCTCGGAGCAGTAGCGGAGCATTCGCCAAGATCGTTGGCCCATTCGCCAGAAAACAGACGACGCGGACGACCGTTGCGCGCCTTGTTGCTTTGGCTTTTGACTTTGCGAACGGAAGATCTAACCGATACACCATTGTAAACCATTGTAATGGTAATATGGAAGTTGCGCGGACGACGGGGAGGATGCCCTCCAATTGGTTATGCCACCCACTGTATCATGTCCGCAACTAGTGTAATGTGTTCACGAAATGCCAGGCGAGGCCAGAGCGGAACTGTCGTGAAGTTTCAGAGCAGAGATGGCTTTTGATGGGGATTGCACAACAAAATATTTGAAGTTCAGCTACATGAGTATTCCCTCGTGAGATTCCCGATCAAGAATTTGTCAGGTCAAGTTGCTGGGTCTTTTTTTGTAGGAAAAGGGACGACTATCTCTGGGGTCAAAGAGGCAAGTCGATACGCCGTAAAACTTTTGAGATAAAAATTTGAATTCATGATTACAAAATGTCGCGAGTGACTCCGACCTCTTCTAGTTGCTGCGTGTACAAGATACACTCAGCAGAAGCGCCGTCGAGGCGGAATTTGTACCGGCGCAAAAGTTTTTCGGTACCAAACGCGATACAAGTTATAGGAACGAGAAGAGTGCGCACGGTGCATGGCAATGTCTTCTTGGGAAGCGTACGGGACAGCGGAGCAAGGTGCTTTTCCAGCACTGCTAGTGCTGGCGTATAACGCCGGGGACAGGTAACAACGCACAGGCCAGCCATTGTCCAGAGTTTTGTTCGTCGTTGCTTATTGTACGAACGCTTTGAGAACGACGACAACCACTACGACGACGCGTAACAAATGCCTGGCTCGCATACATTAGCCGCATTAATACCTGCTTGGATTTATTAATGCCCATATTATATTCATGCGTGTGGTATACGTTACGCGGAGAGGAAGGGAACGACGATTCATCGCTTTGCGAGAGTAAGCAATGCCCGGCTTGCGAACTCTGTAATATTCTCTAGATGATATATTCAGCGTCGAGGGCTCGCGTATACGTGCCCGCCACCTCTATTGTTCGTATAATACACGGAGGCGCTTTCTCACTCTTCCTCTCGTAATCTCACTCGATGGACCGCGCGGTCATTTTTACCGTCATATTAGCTCTTGTTCGTTGTTCGTTTCGCGTTATTCACTTTATCCGAAAGTTGTACGGCGAAATCGTATTTTGTCAACTGTTCGGATTTATTTATTTATTTATTTATTCAATAACGGGCTGGGCTCAATTATGAGGACAATAGGAAACCAATCGCCCAATGAACAATGCAAGAGAGATCCTTCGCTTATAAATTGCACAAAGCTATCACTAGTAAATAAATAAAAAATAGCGATCAATTTTATTCAAGGGTTGGTAGGGTTGAAGGGATTGAAGTAGTTGAAAGGGTTAGGGTTATTTTGATTCTCTCGTGGTGCCTATTGGAGTCATATATGACCCCGAGAATATAAATATCGGTTGCTGCAATCTTCCGATAACTAGACTGATTTAAGAGATCTTCGATACCGTTGCGATTTCAAAACTGTCTCCCAATTTACATGAGATTGTATTCAACAATCACCGTATGCCACGGCTAATCAAACGTCGACCACAATACCCGGGTAAGCCAGTGTTATGAGGAGGAATATGCGATTCCCACGATGCAGTCCCGCCCGGATCTCTGGTTCAACCAGTATTTGCACGATCCTCGGACGCATCGTCCCATGGTCGTCGTCCCGAGCTGATTAAAATTTTTCCTAGTTAAACTCGTATGATCGTGAGCGCGAAAATTCCTCGACGTCTTCTTATACGCGATCTTTCATGCTTGGAGAATGAACCTGAGTCTGAGACTGGCACGATTCTATGATCCTCCTATATGATTTCTCGTTAAGCCAATGTACACTCGACAATTATCTGTCGATATTATCTATCTGTCTGTCTGCAATATAATAAAGTACGCTGTCTCCTTGAACTCTCACACAGCAGGTCATATTGGGATTTCGCAACCTTCCAACAACATTCCTCATTAAATATTGGCGATGACAGTTTCGATTTCCTTCGCATGGCTGTAATTCGCGGAGTGCATCGTTATCGTAAACGTTCCAGTCATATCACCCGTTCTTCTTCTTTCGCGGGGGCGCGAGGCGCCCTAGCTATAAAAGCGGCCGGTTCAGTATTATACCCGCGTGATACTCTAGGCTTCGCGCTCTAGCCAGACTAGAATCGGCGCCGACGGCGACGGCAAGATTTCACATCACGCGGAAGGTACTAACTGTACGATGCGTGCATAAGACTATCATACGTCATAACTTTATAGTGGAACTACATTGTTTTCTCTAGCAGGACAATGTACGCTCTAAGACGGTGATTCTAGAAAGTCGGCGAGTTTAGTGTTCGTGCGGCAGTTGGCAGTAAGAACTCGACCCACGACTCGCGAAAGACTGAGCCGAGGATTCGTCCCTACGCCCGACGAAGCCGCGCATTCGATCTCGGATCATCTCCGGCTAATCGGAGTTTATTGTTGACCCGAGACTCTCACGATTGGAAGAGGTACAGCAATAAGACGAGACCAACACAACTCGCGTTCACGTGTGTACGTTCGCTTTTATGGATCTCAGCTGCGCTCCAAGGTAACGGCGCACTGCGAGTTATCAGAGAATGGCCCGTGAAATTGACTCAGGACGACTCTTCGTGTGGGTCCTGACGAACTTCAAATAACTTTTCGACACCAAAGTGCCGATTAGTTTGTCATGACTAAGGTACAGCTATCTTTTGACTTACGTGCATGCGGCAATCTTTACGGATGGGAAGAGCTTCACTTACCTGAAAAAGAAAAAAAAAAAATTAGGAAATCCCTGAAGAGGCCAAGTCAGCTTATAAAATAAATCTTATTTGTACATAGAAGATGGTTGAATGCATCGATGGTAGAATACATCGATGGTTGAATGCATCGATGGTTGAATGCATCGATGGTTGAATGCATCGATGGTTGAATACAACGATGGTTGAATGCATCGATGGTTGAATGTATCGATAGTTGAATACATCGATGGTTGAATACATCGATGGTTGAATACATCGATGGTTGAATGCATCGATGGTTGAATGCATCGATGGTTGAATACAATGATGGTTGAATGCATCGATGGTTGAATGCATCGATGGTTGAATACATCGATGGGTAAACACATCGATGGTTGAATACAGCAATGAGTGAATACATCGATGGTTGAATAGATCGATGGATAAACACATCGATGGGTGAATACATCGATGCCCGAATCCATCGATGGGCGAATACATCGATGCTTGAATACATCGATGGATTAATACATCGATGGGCGAATCCATCGATGTTCGAAATGGTCCAATAAAAGTGCGGAGCAGTTCGCCGATTTCTCGTAAGATTCCCACGCTCGTTCGTCAGAGCGTCTTCCCTCTCGGTATGGTAGCAAACGCAAATACAAATACCATCGGATTGGATAGACTGTACGTAGAGAGATCGTGTATACATAAGCGAGGCATTCGGCACGACGGAAGCGAGCTGGCTACCAGTCCTGCACGCCGAGGGCTCGGAAAGCACGTCGATGGGTGTACCTTAAGCCCATACACTCGTTAACCGTCCGGAGACACCGGCCGGTGTGGAAGTCTTCGCCACGCAAACCCTCGTTCCCTCAGAGCCCGAAGCTCGACGATGGAACGATACGAGAAGCCGATACGAGAGCATGCACCACTCGATACCATATCGAGGTCCCTCCGGGACTAGATGCACACCCCGACGAGACTGCCAGCCACTACTATTATTCGTGACTTGGCCGGCCGGCGTGCACGTGCGCCGAGTCGATTGGCCACCCGTCGGGCTCACTCGAACGTGCTTCACATTCGATCACTCGGACTAACGTCACCGCGACTCGTTCTTTGTGACTAGATACATTTTTTTACTAGGCAAAAAAAAACACAAAAAAAGAACAACCAAACGAAAACTTGATAATCCTGTTAAATCATAGAATCTCAGTGGTTATAAATTTTTCATGAGGTTTTTCCTTTAACTACAATTTTTTTTGAACCGCTGTTTTGTTCAACATCATATTTTTTACCGTGCGGTTTCTCGACGTCGGTCTCTCGCAGACAGAAGAAAAAAAAAAGCTCCTCCGCTCCAGACAGACACCGTTACAAATATCGAGTGCAGTAGTCCACTTATCTCATCGTCCTTTATTACAGTCGTCTATTGGGGGGGGTGGCATATCAAAGCCGCACGCGAAGGGAAAGGAGTCGCACCATCGGGACAGCGGCGATTCTCTCCCTCTGCCCTCGCGAGAAAAGAGTTTCGCTCCCTTTCAGTCAAAAGGCATAATATCGTTGACGTGTACGACGGGATGGGCGTAGAAAATTATTCATCGTCGACGGGTGTGCGAAGAGAAAAAAGAAAGAAGGGTTCGGAAAGAGAAAGTGCGCGGGCGGAGCTCGGGACGGTATAGAAGGGAAAAAAAAGTTTAGGAAAAGATGCGGACGTTTCTGTCCGTGCGATCTTGGTCGGTCTGCGTGTCATTTTCTCGGCCTCTTGCGAAGTCCTCGCGAGGCATCAACGACGAGCTCCCGTCCCTTTCTCACACACACACACACACGCACAAATATAAATGATCGTAATTGCTGTTATCTACAAAATTACTTAAAAACTTGACCGCCAGAAACTCGCGGCGAATGCACAGTGTGTGCAGCGTTTTCCAGCGCTATTACGCGATACGTACGCACCCTCTTTCGAAGCAAAGGCAGAGAGCTTTACGTACTACCCGGAGAGATACAACGACGGCGGGAACGGCGATAGAGAGAGAGAGAAAGAGGGAGAGAGAAAGGAGCTAAAATAGTGCGCAAGTAGGAAGGCAAGATAGAAAAGAGGCCTCCGCGACGCTGTTATAGTGCATACCGCAGAACCTTACCTACGTACCGGTGACTGCTACCATTAGACGTGAAATATTAAACATCAGCCGTGTAATTACCGTGGTGGGAGTAGTGAGAGGGGCTGCGCCGCCGCGATTAGATCTAAACCGGCCGCTAATGCTGTTAATTGCGATGGATTGTGTAATTGTTGCGCGCTGTAAGGGTCTTACCTCGGTGCGGTAAGTTTTACAGTGTGCGGGGCTACACATCGCGGTATTGGAGGCGGCAGAGTGCACAGCCCAGGGTATACGCACGTCGGGTGGGTCGGCGGTGTGCGTTCGCACACGTTCGACGTCTCTCGCATAGGTGAGCGAGTTTCTCGGCGCGAGTATCCCGATGTTGACTCTGTGTACTCTAGACTGCGAGCCGCTCTTGCGGACGCTTGTGCGTGTCTAAGTTCGTTCGGGGCCGTCTAGCGAGAGTCGATAAACCGGCGAGAACGACGAAGAAACAGAGGGAAGTGTGCTGCTCCTGGAGGCGAGCCACCCGTTCGCTCTCGCTCGCGATATACCGGAGGGAATGGTGAACGCACTGCGGGCTCTTGTACGTATAACTCGTACACACGGGTAAACCGAGTACTCGACGCACGGAGTCGCGTACGCGCAAAGGACGACGCCGACAGCGGCGGGCTCAGCAAAGTGGATGGGCTCGGTCATTTGCGCACTGAGCTGGGGGCGGCGGACTCGACGAATTTTTTTAAGGGGCGGGGAAATTGAAATGAAGTTTCTATTCTTCATTCGCTCTGCAAATAGTTCCATTATAAAAAAAAAAAATTGGCGTAAAATACCTGAAATTCGCGATCGGAAGTTTTGAGGCTTCAACGATCTATACTAGAAGCGATGGTCCTTCTGCGCTAGTAGTAGCGGTCCGTACGTGATCCGGCAGTCAGAATGAACGCGCTTGCGCCCTCGTTTTCTGAATCGAGTAATCGATGTCCGCACCACGGGAGTGCGGCGACTACAACAGGTAGGTTCGACGTTGGGGCTTTTTCGAGGTAGACGATAGATAAAAAGTACGAGGAAGAAGTCAGGCGAGAGCCCCGCGTCGCGCCAGCAGCGGGTATAGCCAAGTCGAAGTTACTTGAGGAGGATCGTATTAGCGAATTCCGGGGCAATTTGTAACGCCATCTTGGGTTCCGCTCGCGCCCCGGTAACGACGACGAAGTGCCTCGGGTTGCCCGGTGCTCTCGGGGGCTCGAGGACGACCGCGAAGAGACGCCGCCGTGGTGGGTGCGGCAAGGAAGGAACGAGGCCCGAAGCGGCGGCAACAACAGCAACGGAGTCGCTGCTGCTACTGCGTGCTGCTGATGCTGCGGCTGCTGTGCAACGCGCGAGCCCGAGCCCGGGGAAATGAATGATCCCATTACGCCATAAATCAATCACGGCAAAAAGCGCCAAAGCCCTCTCGGCACGGATGACGCGTACGGCACACCGGAGAACGCTGGCGAACGGACGGTAGGCGAACGTGACTCGTCTCGTTGCCGTAGATCTCCGGGCACAGGGCACCAAAGCCCCGTCCTTGTTCATAAAAATTGACGACGGAGGAATCGGAAGAGGAAAAAGGTGGCTTGCATAGAAATCGACGGGAGAATTTGGAAACCGATGAAAATTAAGGGTGATTAAAATGCTTTCGAAACAAGCTCGAAGCTGAAAAAAAAATGTTTTTTGAAAATGAATTACTGCTGTAAGTACATTACAGTGATTAATGTTCAATTAATGTAAGCAATGTAAGCAAATTTCGAGTTGCGGCACATTAAATTTACAATTTATTTTTACACATTGAACCGTTGAACTTCCAAACTTTTGAGTTTAACTTTTTTTTATATATCGAACACCCCGACTGTCGGAAGTAATTTATTTCCATACCGATGCAAGTGCATCGTTGAAGATTCGTGTTTCCTCGGGGTAGAAGGAGTTTAGTTATGGTTAATGTAGCGAACGCACCAGCGATCGGTATCCGACATGAAAATCGTATCCGAGACAGCAGGAAGATTGGCTGGGCTCGCATGAACACAATAACCATTGGCCATATCGCCCTAAACCGGCCTACGGTCTCATTCGAGCGCCAACGGCACAAGAAGTCTCGACTGGAGCACATGTATGTATCACCCCCGCCGAAAGCACAAAAAATGCCTCGCTCGACGATTCTCGCCCGGGTTATAAGTTTCTTCGGTCTTGCAGAGTGGCGGCGTGTTTAGGTGCTGTTGGAACGCGGGCCGACGCGTATCCTTTAACACGCGAGAAAAAGCGAGCAGCCGACAATTTGTGAGACGAGACGCAAAGGTGCCAGGTATTCTCGGTGTATAGGCTGGACAGCACCACCGGTAGAGCCTGCGCCACAGGATCCTCTGGGCGCGAGAGACACACGGGAAAGAGAAAACACACGGCATGCGCGCAAAGAGCTCACCGACGTCCCAGCCCGCGGCGTTCGTTAAAGACTTACAATGCGTAAGCTAATTCGAATAAAAGTGAAAATTCCGATGTCGCGTGAAGAAGAAATACTCCCTGGGGGAGACAGCGTAAGAAGAAACGCCGAGCGTTCGGTGGGAGGAGAATTAATACAGCAGAGCTGAGGACTAATGTCGATATTTCAAGAAAGTCTCGTCACGAAACAACTTTTTTTTTACAAGGTCTCTATATTACAATACCATAAAAACAAGCGGTACTCCTTACCCTCGCTTTTTCGATAAAAATAGAGCGTAAGTGACATTGATCGTTCCGCAAAACGAAAGAGGGTGGTGCAGAGAAATGCCGCAAGTATTGAGTCGCCCGTTATCGCCAAAGCTTCGGGATTCAGCCGTGTGCTAATGATGTAAAGGGACGATCGCGACGAGAGCGGCTGAATATAAACCCGATAAGGGCAGAATACCTTGGGGAGGCTGGGTCAAGTAGCGTCGAAACTATTCGCGGAATGCGTGATGTTTCAGAGGAGGTCTCAAGGTATTTACGCGGGAGATGCGAAATCGCTGAAAGATGCAGCGGGAGAGAGGCGGAGAAAGAAAGCGAGGGAAAGGATGGCATGCGCGCAAAGAGGCGTGTACAAGCGAGCCCGCTCGTAGCCTTCGTTAGGGGGTTAATGCCTAGCTAATTCGACGAAACTGGAAAAATTCTTGTGTCACGTAAAGGAGAAATATTGCCGGTCTGAGAGAGAGCGAGAGCGAAGACGACGACCGAAGCGAGAAGGAGAGACGAGGAAAATAGAAAGATAGGTTCGGACTGTGGGAATCGCGTTCCACACAAACTCTTGTTAACGGTGTGTATAACGCGGAGCCATTTAAAATTAGTCAGGGCGGTACAATTAGCGGCGAACGACGTGGCGAACGATTTTCCATAAAACCAACAAAAAAAGAAAAAAAAACGCTGGAAAGGCCGTTAGGTGCATTCTGATCTCGCTGCACGCTTTCGTCTTTTATAGTTATAAGTGTTACATTCCCTAGCGGGGAGGATCTTAAACTGAAGCACCAAACTTTGAGAGCCTCTCTCGCGCATAAAACTTATCGCCGCGAAGACAGAAATATATAGAGATACTCTAACAGGTCGTTATTACTTCGGCGCTTCGCACCCTCGCTATGGACTGTGAAATTTAGAAACCGGAAATTTAGATTTCCGAAGATTTACGAGAAGTACGTCACTTCCGGTTTGAAAATTTTTATTCACGTCTGGAAATGACGTCAAACCGAAAATTACTTATTTACGTAAAATAAATTGTAAATTTAATGTAGCGGAACTTTAAATTTGCTTACATTATTTATATTAATCAAATTGAACATTAATGTATGTTTTTGGTAAAATTAAAATACCAGATGTTAAAATTACAAATCTTTCGCCTCAAATTTCCAAAAATTTTAATTAAGAACACAACTTTTACTGTACAATCGCAATGCACATGTCTTTGAAATTTCAAAAGCAGTTTATGTAAATAAACTTCCAATACCGTTCATTAATGTTCAAACATTTTTTTACAGCGAATGGAACCGGGTCGAAAAATGAGATTTTCGGACCGATTTTCGACCGGAAGTGATGTATTCCCCGTCGATTTGCGGTCTTGACTTATTATGCTACATACGATTATTACGTACACGGGATTTTTTAAAACATTTCCCGGGAGCTTCGTTACCCTCTCGCGATTTCAATCCGCGAAAATAAAGAGTGTTCGGTATTTGGCGACTCTCGGGGATGGGCAACCCGTTTTCCACTGCATTCCCCCCCGATACGAAAAACACGATAAATCCTGTGTTCCACGTAGGCGTGGGCCTCCCTTTCTTGCACGGTTGGCGATCCGCTCGCGGTACACATTCAACGAGAGAGCATCTTATATAGGTACAGCGCGGGAGATCGGGACGAAGAAGAGGCACAAGAAGAAGGAGCAGAAGAAGAAGCTTGCTAAATTACGACGACGAGTTCGGTTCTCCGCTCCTCTGCGTGCTCTCTGTTCTCCTCGCATGTGTGGGCATGCGTGTGCGTTCGTGTGTACCAGGTAAAGTGCAGGTTGCCCGTGAGCTGCCCAGCCCTCCTTCGTCCTTGGCAAAAGGAGCCAAGCTGCTGCCCGCTGCGATAGGCAGCAGTGTATAGCGCATGTACGAGCTCGACCCGTCCACCCGATCGAGAGTCGCAGCGGAGTAAGTTCGAGAGCTCTGAGCATCGCATCGAAGCCTTTTAAAAACGTTTAACCGTACATACACCGGGCTCATCGTATCGCTCTCTCGGTCTCGAACGCGAATATCCGCTCGGTCAGGTATTATAATTCCCCCCCCCCCCCCCCCCCCCACGGTTGAATCATTCGCTCGCAGAGCGAATCGTCTCAAAGAAATGTACAATTACGATGAAAGATTTTTATATTCCCGATCCTTTGGCAATTACCGATTTGCCTGCCGGAGCATATGATTATGAACTGTTCTTTCGATTTTTTTCCCATCCTTTCACCTCAATAACTTCAAACGATCTGTGGAGTCTCCGTTATCATTACGAATCTGGTACACGGCTACTTAGCTTAACATCGCCAGTTGAATATAAAATCTTTGTGTACCGTACTTGACATTTCGATTTTTCCTTCTCTCTTTTAAGTTCACTTGCATGACCTCCCACCGTAATTCGAGGCCGTAGAAAGGAAACGTTGAAATTTTTAATGACTCAAAGATCTTTTCGGGTTAATCAGCGGAATCAAAAAGCAAAGGGGCCCGCCAATGGCTCGACGGCGATCGAAGTCTCGCGGTGCGGCATCGCGAGCCCGCATTTTTGGAAGTCCGGCTGTGCATACACCTCTTCCTCTCTCTATTTCAGTTTATTTTCTTTATTTTTATTTTTTTTTTATTTCTCTTCGCTTTCGCTCTTTCTGGCCGCACGTGTGATCGGCTGACCGGCACCCCGATGTTCCGTGGCACCACCCGCTTGTAAGCCTTCGTTATCTTCGGATCGTCTGAGCGTTAATGAATCCGCAGCGGTCCGCGGCACGAGGGGGCTCCCTAACCCGCAGCACGAGAGTACTTATCGACCGTTCCAACTTCTTGGGCAACGCGCCCCCGCGACGGGGGCTTGCTCGACATTCCGTACAAATGTCTTTCACGATCAGATTACATACTCCTTGTATAACCTCATACCGTGCTCACCGGTTTATCCGAAATTCTTAACCCTTTTCGTCCGTTACTTACTTAACTCTTGCGGCATAGGCATATTTTTATTTTGGCACAATTTAATTTTATAATAGTAGTAGAAGAATTGTTTTAGCCAAAAATGTTGATACGTGGTAAAGCGAGTATTTACAAAATTTGCGTTTGTTTTCCGTCGCCCTATGTGTACATTTTGGAGCGTTACATCGGGCCCTGAAAGAGACCGGAGGAGGCCCGACTAGGGCCTGACGAGGCCTCATTAGGACCCTCGCAGATCCCGGTGTAACGCTCGAAAATTTATACTCGGGTTGTTTGCTTGTTTGCCATTATTTGAGGGGAAGAGTGTGAGTCCGATGTTGTACATGTCTTATTTTAGGACGATTGAATGCGACTATGATGTGGAGTATGTTCAGAATTGCTATTACAGGATTGGGTCCTACATTTGGCGATCGGGATTAGTTGTATCGGGATTAGTCTGGAGGCTTCGTGTAGTAGCAGATGTGAAGGGTTGTGAAGGAGATTTAATTTGATATTTTTCGCGCATTCACATTTTTTTAACGAACTGTATGTTTATAAATAAAAATAATTAATAACAAGAAGGAATTGTAGACGTTTGTTGAAAGAATTGTTTATCGATTGTACGAGCCTTCTTTATCATGTGCGATAATGATAACGAAAACGTCTGCAGTGGCGATAACTTAGGATGGATAGCCGAAGTTTAAAGCACGTTTAAGATAAGGACTCTGAATTTTTGACATTACTCGCAGTGGTATCAGCGAACTTTACGCGCTCCAGGAAATGTTCTCGGGTCTTAATGTATTAATGCTACGAACTTTGCGGGCCGAAGCAACTGCTACTTTAGTTAACTGTCAGACTGTACAAGTCGACCGAAGTTTGTTTCAGACAATTATTCTACGTTAACTTCCAGCCTCGAGGGCCGCATGAATAAAGCCATGATTTCCCATCGAGACTTTGAATACACTTCGTGATGCCGATAATTATCGACAGCGAAAACAATTAAAGTGGATCTCGGAAAGCGAACGAAACTAGACATTTTGTGTCTGTACTGATTTTTTGTTACTTTCAATTAGGACACGTTTGAATTTGAAGATTGGAGAGATTATCTCGTAGATACTTATTTTGTAACTTCGTAGAAAGCTGCGAGAAATTTTCGTTGCGGCCATTTCCTTTTTTTTCAATTTAAATTTACAATGTCTCTAAGTATAGTTTGGAGGTAAAGGTTAGGTCTCCCGTAATTTAGCGAATGACCTCGTGAACGCGTGATGTTCAGCCGAGAATATCGTGGGATGTTCACGGCACGCTATATGGCATACGGTATATAACGGTTAAATTTTTCACGTCATGAAACTGGGCCTTCTTCTCATCGGCGAACAGGGTCGCCGGTTTACGCCCACGGCCGATAGATCCCCATTGTCTCGAGCGTGCGGGCGCGCAATTTTTTTTTTTATATATTTTTTTTATTATTATTTTTTTTAATACGATCTCGGGAGAGAGCTCGGTCGCGTTCGTCTTCCCATACTCCCCATATACCAGGTACGAAAGCCAACAAAGCGCGGATGATCCCTAACAACTTTGCGTGACTAAAAGATGTGAAACATCGTTTCTTTCGGAGCCGGCATAATCCGCAGTAGCCAAGAAACGGTCAAAGGACTCGTGCGACTGAAAAAAAGCAACAACAAAAAAATTCTTATACACCCTCGACAAAATTCCACTTATCATGATTTGTGTATTATAGATGCTAATGGACATAATTAATAAGAACTGTTGAGGCGTCCTAAGCTCTCTGCTTTGCTCGCCTATCCGACCCCGTTGTATTGCATGCGATACACCCGAAATCACCCATTTTTATTTTTTTATTATAATTTTTTTTATTTCTTCTTTTACTCAGAGATCAGCTCCGATCCAGCTCGTTCTTCGGTGAACTATGGTGGTCAGAAGCTTGGCTTAATCGCTTTCCGGGAAAGGACCGCAGAAACGTCTGACGCGGAACATCCAACAAAAGGAGGGGGCGTTGGGTTGGCCGCAGTGGAAGTGGTTTCGTCCGAAAAGTTGCGATAGTCGTTTAAGAACCGGCAATGAAATTGTCTAGTCCTCATGTGGTCTAGGATCAAATCTCAACCGCAACCTCCGGTCTGACGAGGATGAGGCAAAATGACCATGAATCACGCTTATACTCGTTGAACTTGTCAGGGCGTTTTTGGACATACAGAGGTTTCAAAATTAAGATTCTGAAACAAGCGTTGACACGTGCAATTTAACAATTGATTTATATGTAATTTTTCAAAAACGTTTGCGGAGAAAAAGACAACCAAGGCTGCCAATCTTTTTGCCAGTGTTGATCATTTTTGGGAATTTGAACATAGTATACTTAAAAAAAACAACAACGACAACAACAAAAAACGGAATCATTGGGCGAAATCTACCCGGGGCAAACGGGCGTCGGGGGCACGGGGATGCACGTTACAGTGAACAGATTTAATTGAGTCGTTCCTCATAATTGGAGAAGTCGTGAGAGTCACGTTCGACCGTACCGTGAGTCCCGGCCGTTACGGGATCCGAGCCCCGAGATGCCGATATCGCTGTCGTCGCCTTTTTCATGCCTCTCTTTCCCTCTCTCGCTGCATACGTCCCGTCGATGCACTACACACCAGCGTAGGCATAACGAGCTGGTGCGAACGTTAACGTGTGTTCGGCTATTAGCTTAATATACCGCGACGATAGGCGATACAAATGTAACAGTACCGGAGAGTCGTTGTCGTTTCGGAATCGTGCCCTCCTATTTCCTCGCGATGTTGCACCGGCTCTCTAAACCCTCTTTTCATACCAACTACACAGTCCACTTTCAACATGTAATGACTCTATTTACGTTCCCGTTGTACAATACTCAATCGTTATCGATCCTATCATTTTTCTTTAATAAGCCCTCGAGCAGTGCTTACAATGTCTCGGTTCAACCGATCGTAGGGACGCAGGGACTCCGATTACATTGCAAGATTTTTTCCACTTTTATTTGTTAAATGTTTTTGATGACTTCATAGTCGTCTCTTATTGAAATCGATCAGAGTCATCGATCCCAATGAGCGACAAAGTCTTCCAGATCTTGTTGCTTATTATACATATTATATAACCGATAAAGTCTTTCAGATTAGTTGACGCAGGTATTGCGTTCACTAGAGATCTCGCAAAATTGGCTACACAGAAGATAACGTTAACATACTCTCCTCAGAAGGTATCAAGCAGGAATTCAAGCAGTAATGATGCATAACAGGAATAAAAACATGGTACTCTATTGATTCACCCAATAAAACATGTATATTCATCGAATAAGACATGAAATATGTTGCATCGAAGCCCAGCTAACGTAACCCCTTCCAGGTCTTGCTCGGTGTCCACATACTGGATCTGTCGATTCGTAATAAATCCAAGTCTGCGGGCGAGTTGACCGGTCACTGGGACGTGTCGAGTAATTGGTACGTTTGCCTTACACGCTTGCCTCTGCCAAAGTTTTTGCAGGTGAATTCGACGATTTGCGCATAAAACCAAAGCACGGGACGTCAAGATGAACGTAGACATCGAGAGAAGAGAGTCCTTTAATTTTCTTGTCAAAAGGTATTCAGAGTTACCTGCATTTGTTCCCATGGAACCGTAAGACGATCTAAAAAAAAGTCTCTAAACAATTTTGGGCGTCAAACTTGGGAGGTGCAAGTGGGAACGTTTCGGAACGTTGGGAGACGAAATGCCGCTAATGCGGCCACCCGCGACCAGGATGAATAGATCGGAGCACGCCGGAACGTCTCAGCTGTACATAAACAGCCATCCATTCGACTCGATGTTTTCTTCGCAGCGTTTGCATAGACGATACTCTCGATAAACAATGGACCGAGGCACGGAGAGCCCGGAGATGTAGCGTTGACGAAATATCGACGTCGAGGTCCCCGAGCGAATGGGCGAGCGCCGGTATTGCGAGGCTCTCGCGAGATCGGTACTCGGCGGCAGGCGCGAACGCGAGAACGAGAAACGCGAACGCGGCCGTCGTGTTCTCTTAGTTAAATCGCGCCCCCGATGGAACGTGGGAACGTTTTTGAATCCGTCGATGGGCAACCCAATATTTCTTTTTTTTTTTTTTTGTGCACTCCTCTCAGCACGAGTGTGACGCAACTGCCCAGCGCCGACGAATCGATGGGAAAGTCAAGACTGCATTCCCAAGCTTAAATCTGCGCGACTCGATATATAAATTAAGTCCATATTATAATTTGCAATTTTTTAATAGTTAAGTAGAGAATGTCGCCAATCGGTTCCAAACAAGCTTCGACGTTCGGAAACTATGTCCGAACGTAAAGTATGCAATTGACGGAGTTTCTTTCTTTTTATTTAAGAGAAGATTCGCTAATCTCAGGAAACTTTCAATCAGTGATTTCAGCCTTTGATGACTCGATTGATAATTAAAAATGATTGAAAAGAAATACAACACGGCGAATTACTGGCGAAATTGTCCGCGTCGCGGAATTAATTCGACGATAAAGCCACATCAGGTTGTCTCATCGATCCGACCGATGGTGCAGAGTCGAGCGGTTCCGACTTGGTTGGATTATTGCAGCGACAATTAATTGACCGGATGATCGGACGCCGTTAGTGGATTCCTCGTGTGAACGAAGAGTCCGTTGAATGGACGTTTAACGACTCGTTTCGGTTGACTTTCGCGCGTACGCACTGCTCGCGGGATAGTGCTGATATATCGCGAGGATGCGTCAGCTCGTCGAGCGTCGCTCGGGTACGGGCGAGTCATCGGTGCAGGATGCGCGGTATTTCGGACCAATTAAAAATAACGATTGCTCTGCTCGTCTGCCCGCGCGCGCCGTATCGCGCGATATAGAAAAAAGAATGAGATTTGAGGAGAGCGTGTGCGGATAATAAAACGGGATTGACTGAACGAACGAGAATAATCGTAATTCCACTCGCCTTTGGCTTAATTTTTTTTTTTTTTTTTTTTTCTAACGCATACAAGTGTAGAAACTCTCGCTGCGTTACGTCCGCGAGAGAAAAAAAAAATGTAAAAAAAGAAATAAGAAGAAGGCTCGAGACGAGGCGTCGAAGACGTGACTGCCAGTAGAGAAAGAGTAGAAGTTACCCATAGGCCAGACACTATACATATACTTCAGAGCGCGGCGTACGAGAGCAAGATCGCGCGCAAAGCCGATCGTCAAGGACGCACCTGTCGCCTCCGCACCTCCTCGACGCTCTCGTGCTGGTTCTCCCGCGGCGATTACGTCCCTCGGGCTCTCGAATGCTCACCGCCGCGGTTCGTTCTCTCGAACCGTCTGACAAAGGTAATTCAAACTCTAGCCTGCGATCATCGAGCGGAATACAGATTAGTTTTCTCGCAACGAAACCGCGACGGTAGTTTTACCCGAGGAAAGGATAAATCGAAGCGTAACTGTGCCAACTGACGAAACACTACAAACCCCCTTGTTGAACAGTGTTAACGCCGGTGTTACACCTGTTTTCAAATTGGCACTTCAACCCTTCGAGGTGCTCGCAAGTGCTTAAGAAAAAATCGCATCGAGAGCGAAACGTATGTTTCAAAGATTCAATGAAAGACGGAAGGAAATTTCTTCTTCCTTTTTTGGCGCGAAAACTTTTAACTCTTCGTCAGGTCTCACTGAAAAATGTTGTGTCCATTGCGACTCTTCGATGCTCGGTGTTCCGTATATGGATCACTTTTGCTGACTTGATAAAAAAAAATATCAGTCCGGTGGTAATTTATAATGGAGTATTCCTTCGGGTGTACAAGTTTCTCCGGTAGAAACATTGCACGATACGATAAACCAATTGGACTTACAGATAAATTTCTCCGAACTCTGTTTTCCTGCTCGTCGCCGTGCTCCTCCGCGCGAATGACTTCGCCCCTGCGGACGCAGGCGTGTCGAGCTCAGTCTCGAGGGATCCGGCGTGCGGTATAGGGAAAAGTCGTGAGGAGGCAAAAAAGGAACGAAAAGGAGATAAGAGCCGAACAGGCCGGTGATTCTGCACCGGTCGCGCGGCCGTAAATATACGTGGGGGGCTAATGCGGCGCAACTTTACGTTCCGGGTTACAAGATGACCCCCCACTGGGAACGCGCGAGCTGCCCCGCGACTCCCGTTTCGCGGTCGTTGTCGTTTTGCGTCGTGTGCTGCTGCTGCTGCTGCTGCAGAGTTGCAACGAGTGCAATGCGGCGCGTGTACGCGCGGCTCACGACATCGCGCCCACCGATGCACATGCACCGCTGCGGAAGGCAACTATACCCCAGCCCCGAGACGTTCCTTCTTTCACCGATGTGGCTCGGACCCTCTTGTGCTCGCACACGCGCGACTGTATAACCAATTAGGAATTTAAATTCACGGTAATCCCGATTTGGTCGTTAAGCGCGGGCCGACACTCGCCCTCGGGGGATGAGAGCTTATCCTATTAGTTAGGCCTACGTGGGAATGCGAGGATCGCGAGAGTTCGAGTTTTTCTTGCGAGAAGAATTCCTGCTTGATACCTTGTGAGGACAGCACGGTAACGTTGTCCTCTGTTTGGCCGATTTTGCGAGACCCCCAGCGAACGGAATTCCTGTGTCAGCTAATCTGGCTAAATTTGCACACAATCACCAGATGCTGCAACTTTGTAGTTTGTATATGGCAACGTTGAGCAGTCGGTATCAAAGCTGCGCGGAGTGAAAAAGATTTCGATGCCTCAACAATCTCCATGGATGAATACTTCTGCCAATTAATTGGTAGGCGTAACCAATGGTATTTGAAAGATGGGACCCTTCTTTTCTTAATTGTATTCCAATTTCACGGATCAATGTGGCAATCCGCACCTCCGACAATGCAAAAAGAAGACGACGACTGGAGCTTCACTCTTTGGAGGAACAACATTCAAGGACTGCAACATACAGATAAAACGCCTCGGAAAAATTTGCAAGAACATATGCAGACCGATACTGGAATAGTCATACAATATTCATAAACTGCAACGAAACGGCCCTTGAGACAATCAAAACCGCTGAAACCACTGCCATTCGGAATCTGACAAGAAGCCGACACTAACAACCCGCGCAATCCGCTCCCATATGAAACAACTAGCATCACTCCAATATCAACGAGAACCCAACTCAGTAAGCGATTTGCGTCCAATCAGCTAGCGAACATTCAACCACTATGCTTACAACGCGCACAAAATATTACCTGAAGACATCAATTTCCAACACACACTACATATCAACACCTTAACAGAATGACGAATGAAGAATGAAGATATCTTATCGCGTATACAATCTTATACGCGTTGCTATGGCGTATAAGATTGTATACGCCATATCAACGCAGAGATTGCAGTCACATCCCAGGCCAAACATAAGAAAGCCAGGGGTTGAAGAGCTTCGTTCGATGGCTCGGCAACAATATCTGAATATCTAAATGTATAAATGTATAAATGTTGAATATCTGCAAAAATCGTTAACTGATCGTATGCATTGTTAATAAATACGCACTCGCTACTACTGAGGCAATGGATAGAACAATAGATCAGAAAGCGAAAGCTTTCGAACTTTCGCTGGAGAATCGAATTACTGAGATATCCAGCTGCACTGTACAGTGTCGAGTCGGCAACGTGCTCTGGAAACATTTCCATTGTCTACCCGATCAATCCGGTACACCAAGCAAAGTTGTCGCGAGCTTCCTCGCGTGTAAGCTGGCACCAGAGAAGACTGGGATCTTCGTAGCTGCGAAGGGTCTCTTTCTCGTTGCATGCATGTATGCATCTTCCGATGCAGACGTAGATGCATCCCGAGCAGAGACCCGCGGAGAAGCTCTGGCACGAGCAGTCTGTTCGGAGCATACCGCGGCCAAGCTCAAGCTGTTCTCGAAAGATATTTCTCCGAGTCTGCTGACACAACGAGAGGAGTCGAGGACACCCTTCGCCTGGCCAGAACGGCTCGTTAGCAGCCACGAGCTCTGGACGTGTCATACTCTGGCGCTGGTACGCTTCTCCCGCTGGTCCAGCGCCCTGTTGTATCCCAGCCGCTCTCAACCCACCGGGCTAACTCGACTTCATAAAGTCTTGCGACAGCGGCGAGAGTTCTACGAATATATTGGCGGTAACTTGGAAATGTATATAGCCTCGATTCGCACGAGATATTCTCGTGACCGCATGGTGCGCAGATCGTAAGAGAATCCTCTCGGTATGATTATTTCCTTAATTTCAACGTTTAAGCTCAGTTAATTAACTCCATTTACTGCGGTGAAGACCATTGCCGATCATGCAGACATCGATATATTTATCTCGAATTTCGAGACTTTCGGTTTCGATCTGCCGTGCTTCTTTCTGGGAAAAAGGAAGGATTCGTACCAGAGACCAAGTTCCGAGACGGGCAACTGTGCCGTGCGGACTTTCAAGCGTACCGAGTGTCGGCTCTGTTAAGGTGCTCGAGGTTCGAAGTGCGCCCACGCCCGCCTCGTTTGATCACCAGCTCGTGCCAACGCCGCGTTTGTCGATCGCGTCGAGCACTGATGGAATACTGTACGCCACTGCCCTACATATATCTATACCTTTTCCTTTTCCTGTCGCTCGTTAGTCGCAAGGCTTGTCACCTGCGACGGTCCTTATGGTCGCGCTCGAGGGTCTTTCCCGCTCTGGCTCGCCAGTAAGTACATGTATATCTCGACGGTACGCTGTCCTATGGTCCGGGAGCAGGGAATTGCAACGGCCCGAGACCAAACTCGCCTATCGATTATCGATTTTTCACGCAAATAGGCTCGTTAGTCACTCTTTTCCCAGTTCAGGGGAAAATCGTAATTATCAAATTGGCGTTTAATGAAAATTCTTATGGAAAGATATCTATCGATAGAATTAAAGATTCTTGCACATAGATCTTGCAAACAACAAAAATTGTTAATTTAGCAAAAGCTCATCGTCCAGAAAAAAAAATCGAAGATTAATTTGTGTTATTTTTACGAAGATATCGGTGTACCTGCTTGGTGATGTGCAGTTCAAAGCTTCTACAAAATGATGTTTTTTAAACTGTTTATCCAGTTCGCAAATAACAGCATCGACCGTAAAATCGCCTGCGCCTGCAGCACACGCTGCATGTGTATCTCGACGAATTGCAACGCCTCGAGACCAAACCCGACTATCGATTATCAATTTTTTTCACGCAAATAGTCACCCTTTTCCGAGTATGGCGTTAAATCGCAATGATCAAATTGGCATTCAATGAAAACTCTTATAGGAAGGTACCTATGAATAAAATTGAAGATTCTTGCCTATAGCGTAACGAAAATGGTAAATTTGGCAAAAACTTATTGTCCAGAAAAAATCGGAAATAAATGTGTGCAGTTTTTACGAAGAAATCAGTGTAGGTGTTCGGTTGTTTGCAGTTCAAAGTTTGTGCAAAATGATGTTTTGTTTACTGTCCACCCAGATGTACAAATAACAGCATCGACCGTAAAATCGCCTGTGCCTGTAGCACATACGCTGCCAGGTCTCGTATTATCGGGGACTTGAGACACCGACCGCCGCGTGCGGCTTGCAGCCAATTAGAACCAATAATCCTAGAGTAAAGTCAGACTCGGCAAGAGATCTCTCGAGAATGAGTTCGAGAATCGCGCAAATCTTGAACAACATGTGGAAGCCACACCGTACACCGCGCCTTACTCGACCGACAACGCGGAGTCAGCCAGTCTTGTTCTTTACGCACTGGTTCTTCGACAACCAGGTACACCACCCGGGATTATTAATTTTTGTCTAATGACACGGATCGGCGCTCTTTCACCGGGGCTCACCACGGGGTCTCCGAGCTGGGAAACATTTACCCGTTTAATTAGACGAAGCTTCGAGTTAGCTCACAGCTTCGGCATCGAAGCTCGGAAAGTTCCGCTCTATACAATCCTAATGTCCTCTATTAGTACCAGAAAAATTCAACGAACCGAAGGAGGCAGCTGGAGTCGGGGCGCAAGGAAACCCCGGTTACGGCGGGCATTTTTCACGAGCGAAAACCCGAAGAGAAACGAAAAGTCAGCGAACCGAAGTACAGCGGCTGTTGAGGCGTAAGATATATCCGGTCGTACGGATCCCGAGTATTTTTCGCGAGTGACAAGTTACGAAATTCCTCGCGAACCTTCGAACAAAACGAAAGCGAGATCGCGCGTTTCTCGCGTCGTTGCTCGCGGGGCTAATTGAAAAATCTTCTCCCAGCCTCACGGTGGCACGGAGGCTGCGCGATGGAATCTCTCTCCGTCGTGTGTGACCTCGATGTGGTCCCTGGGCTCGAATACTCTAACCGTTATAGTTTCGATTTAATATTACAACGCATATCGATTTCGGGACTCGGAAGGCCCCCCTCTCGATCGACGTGTGGTGGGTAACGAAATCGTTGTTTCTCATAATTCTCATATCTTTACTTTTTTATCTCGATTGGTAAGAGGGAGTGTCTCGTAGAGAATTTTTTTCGCTGGCTATGGAGGTCGGATATTCGCACGTGAGTATAGAAACGTAATTACACCGAGGTACGCTATGTATATGTATATGTATACACGTGGCATGAGGTACGATTGAGGCCAGAGCGATTCGCGAACAGGGGCGCGGGTGGTGAACGGTAGACCGACTATACTTCACCGGCTTACTGTCTATTGTGTTGTTTGTTATGCACGTTAGTATACAGGACTGTAGAAATATATGTTATGGCTATTCCGCTATGTTATGGGAAGGCCATAAGCTATTCTTCGGAAAGAAAAGGTCGCCGTGCATGCCCCGCGCACCGGTCGTGGAAACTCGTGCGTAACAGATACACGGAGACGAGAATTCGTGTCAGTCACTTTCACGCCAGTGTGGTCGTGTATCTTTGGGACGTAGTTCCGAATGTCGAGAATTTTGACGAATTATTTCGGATTATTAAAATGGGTACTTAAAACGGATACAACTACTCAACTCTATGAGACAATTCGTTGATCGATTTTGGCTTCCTCATAGAGGAAGCTATGCTCAAAATTGTTATAAATCGGGAAGGCATGTGCAAATTGCACTTCTTTTCGCAACATAACAAAATTTCTACATCTCATAAAATTGAAACCGTCAAAGTTTCCCGCAAAATATAAGCTCGATACCTTCATATCTTCTCGAATTAGACCGTTTTCAGTACATTTTCAAAAAAATCAAAATCCCACAAAACCTGACCGCTTGGATAGATTTTAACGAAAGTCAATACCAAAGGTTGGTATTTTGCTTCCTCTATGAGAAAACATAATTACTTAAGATTGTTTACTCTAACTTATAAGACTATTACCCTAACTTAAGTTAATTAATTCAGATTGTTTACTCATAATTACGTAAGATAGTTTATTCCAAGACGGTCGATAAAAAAACTAAGTTGGGGACAAAATTTTGCATTCGTGACATCGCAGCTCGAAGTTCGATCCAATGAGAATAAAATCGAGGTTCCTTGTTGTTGTTTTTTTTATCATGTGAGGTCAAACAATCAAGTGAAATTTAGTGATGAACGTCTAAGCGCCGAGACAATGCGATGCTCACCAATAGTTAATTCTTTGTAATAAATTTTGCTCCTAACGATAATGCAGCACGAGGCACGGGGCATGTGTTATCATACGCAGGAGAATGATATCGGATAGATCTGTAAATGCTTCGTTAAGATCGAGGGAAGAAGCGCTATTAGCCGGTGAATCCGATAACGCAGTAATTAACGATTCATCGAGCGCGATCATTCAATGGGGTATCGCGTGGAAGATAAGATCTAGTAGAGAGATGAATGAACAATGGACCGAGGAGTCTCGGAGTCTACCTGACAACCTCCAAAGGGGCCGCGCAATTTTTAAAAAATTTTCTTCTTTTTCAATTTTTTTTATTTATTTTTTTCATTTCAACATAACATTCCCCATTTTTTTAAATCCTCAGAGTCCCGGTGAGCTCTTCCTTTCCCCAGAAGTTTTACAATTATCGATTAGAGACAAAAGTATTGCTGCAAGATCGAGAGATTGTAATCGATACTCGTTAAGAGAGCTGCGTGGCATTGAATCGATGTAAAATTACCGGCCGCCGCCTCTCGCAAGCTTTTTCCGCGTTGTTCGACGAGGGAACAACCGCGGCGTCGCAACTCTGATACCTATATGTGTATACAATTATATATATATGATACTATATTGCGCAGTCGAGAAATCGCGACTCGAAGCCAACGCGTTAGCGCTCGATGAAGCCAATTTATTAGGTGATGTTGTGATACGAACACGCACTAGTTCGCATATCGATATATACCGGTACGGAGGCACGAACTACCCAAGTGCGACCGAGTGTAACCGATAGAATTTTTTACGGACCATTTAAGTAACTAATAGCTCGCACAGCCGAGCAGTCTGATAGACAAAGACCGTTTGACAAGAGTAGGCGTGGCTCTCGATCGCTGGCGCCCCGATGTCTCGTCTTCGTCAATTTTTTTCCAGTGCACAATCACCGGCACTCTTTTCGATCGGTGAGCCCTACATTTCCGGTGACTCGTGTCTTCCGCGGTCAAATTTTCCGATAAAAAACGATACGTTTAAGAAAAAATTTAATAAGTTACAACGATCATTCACTTATCCCGATACATTGCCTTCAACCACCTTCTCTCTCTCGCAAGAAGTGCTACGAAGCCATGCATAACTATGCGATCGCTCGTGTTCGCTTTCGCTCGCTCGATCGTGTCGTGGGCAGAGCGTCGCGAGGGCCCCTCGAATTTACATTTATATAGCCTCACGCGGATGCAGCATCTTTTGTTTACTCGTTGACTAGTGGACAAAGCCTGGTGAGATGGATACAGCGTATATAGTGCGATACACGATAAAAGTCGGGCACAGGAAGTTCGAGGCGCCGAGAGATCGTACTCTCGAGGAGAAAGGGAGGGGGAGAATAAAATAGCTCTCTATAGACGAAATAAAAGGTTAAAGTGACAACATTGGCCCAGTGAGCTAAAATTGGTCGCGTTTTTACCAGGAGCAAGGAATGTTAAGGAAACTATGTGTCCTTTAAATTCGAGACTTTAGAAGATCAACGTGAAATATAAAAAACGGAAAAGTTTTGACTTTTATTCAAAATTGCATTTGGGGTCGCGGCGGTTCCGCCTAAGAGCGCGGGCTCATCATGACCACCTAACAGTTTTGAGCGGTTAACGCTCTCCGTTGACTCGTAGCGATTGCGTCGTTTAAAAATGCTCATTTTCCTTTTATCCCGCAAGTCTCGCAAACCCAGTGTCACAAAGTCTTCGTCGAGTACGGCCCGCCATCTCACGCCCCTCGGAGTATCCCAAGGTTGGGAATCAAGGCCTAATTACCCTCGCGAGTTAAAGGGAAGACTTTGACCCCGTGAGCTGAAATTGGTAGTGGTTTTACAAAGAGCAAGGAGTATTGAGGAAGCCATGTGCCCTTTAAATTCGACGATTTAAGAGATCATCGTGAGATACAAAAACAGAAGAGTTTTGACTTTTACTCAAAATTGCGTTTGGCGTTGCCGCGACCCCCCCTGACAGTTCGCGATCATCCCGACCACCTAACAGTTGAGCGATTAACGTTCTCCGCTGACTCGCAACGATTCCGATGCTTAAAAATGCTCATTTACCTTTCATCCCGCAAGTCTCGCAAGCCCAGTGTCACAAAGTCTTCGTCGAGTACGATCCGTCGTCGGACGCCGCTCGGAGTATCCCAAGGTTGGGACAAGACTATGACGATAGGAGGATCAAGGCCTTATTGCCCTCGCGAGCCAAGCTCATTACCGAGGTGACCGCAGCGCGAGCGAAATGCCTCGCGAAGTGGATGCATCCCGTAGACATTCATTGCATGCATACAATATAATAACGCTACAATAGGCTCTCGTGTCCCATACTCGCGAGTTGTACGTGAGGCATGCTCCGCGCTCTCCGTAGACCGCAACTGCGCGGGGACGTGTACGTACAGCACACTCGCCGATAGAACAATGTCACGCGAATTGAGGAGGCACGTCGTTCGGCAATTAGTCCACGGGATGCCCGATTGTTTTCGAGCAAGCCAACACAACAACGGCACGCCAATCTGTTGCTTCGCCGAGTACGGACCGCTAATGGCTGATGGCTG
This sequence comes from Stenichneumon culpator, assembly GCA_964017025.1. Lineage (NCBI taxonomy): Eukaryota > Metazoa > Arthropoda > Insecta > Hymenoptera > Ichneumonidae > Stenichneumon > Stenichneumon culpator. Next base: position 11,493,568 of record OZ024772.1, read on the forward strand.
GTGCACTCTCTCGGGCTGTGCGCTACGCCGATGTTCAACTAGCGGAGAACGCCAGTGGAAGCGAAAATTGTACGTGCGTGCCTTGGAAACTCGAATACAAAGACGAAGAGGTAGGCGCAGCGAGAGCGGAGAGCCCGCACCTGTTCGCCCGTTTAACACCGTCTCTCCCTGTTTGCCACCGGCCAGTGCCGCATGACACGAGCCTCTCGCTCTCTCCATCTCGCTGGTCTCTAATTGCGTGAGCCCGGGCTCGCCGCCGACCCGTACAGTTCGCGGGAACCGTTTTCTACGGCCGTTCATACACCGAGAGCGGAAGAGCTCTAAACTCGGTGCTCTCGCTAACGCCCGTGTACAACGACGATGACCGACGGCACAGCATCCGCGCACTAGCTCTTGGTCCTGTGCAATACAGTGAAGCGCGTCTGTATGCCATGTTGCACAAGTATATTCGCGCCGAACAGGTCATTTTAATTTAACTTGCCACCGATAAGGTTTTATCGACAAATCGTTTCGGATTTTAGAATGGCACATTTCGGCATTCAGTGAAGTGTCTCTTTTTCAGTAGCGAATGCGCCTTCTGTGGCTGAACCCGTTGGCTTTCTCGGAAGTGAAGTACACGGTACCTAACTTTGGTGATGGATAAATTTTTTCCATCTATATGGGTCATCTTAATTTAACTAGGCACCGATAAGGGTTTCATCGACAAATCGTTTCGGGTTTTCGAATAGCACATTTCGACATTCAGTAAAATCTCTCTTATTCGGGAGCAAGCGCGACTTTGGTGGCTGTGCTCGGTCTCTTCGTCAGAGATGAAATACACGGTTATTCTCGTGATCGATGAATTTTCATTTTGTTTTTCATGCAGAAATTATCTATGCAGGTCATCTTAATTTAACTAGGTACCGATAAGAGTTTCATCGACAAAACGTATCGGATTTAGCGTATCGCCCATTTCGGCCTTCAGTGAAATCTCTCTTATTCGGGAGCAAGCGCGGCTTCGGTGGCTAAGCTCGTTCTCTTCCTCATGGCTGAAATACACGGCAACTCTCGTGATGGATGAGTTTTCATTTTCTTTTTTTTTCCCGTGCAGAAATGATCTATGTCCACGGTTTGCCAGTATTTATCCTCTCGAGCAGAAGAGACCCCGGTGCACGTTTATCGATAGACCGTAGAGCGCACTACCTACGCGCAGACGAGCTCTCCAAACGCATTATTCATGGACACGCACACGAACACGCACAGGCCGTACGCATATGCAGGATAGCCGCGAAATGCGCGCGTAAATACCAACACTTAATTACTCGACTGCCAGAAGTGCCAGCTACCGGGGCGAGGCCGGAGCGAGGCGAGTGAGCGATAGTTATTCTTACTGTATACACACACTGCGTATACTGTATGGGAGCAAATACTCATTGCAGCTTTCCGCGTGCCACGTTGCAAACACCGACAGCGAGATGGACGCGCGAAGTTATAAGTTTCGTCCTGTGTACTCGCACGTTATTCCGAACGAACGAACGGACGGACGAGAATGAAGAAACGTACGGAATACATGATCGCGCAGAAGTTGTGCCGGAGGAGTAAGTCCGAAAATGTTTTAACATGGATTCTCGGAAGGGCAACCCTTTATAAGTCACACGGTCCAGAACCCTATCGAAACGGGACTAACAGACGCGAAAGTTTAACGTTTCACGCAGACATCATTTCTTAAAGCAAAAATATATGTATATACTAAAGTCCCTAATTGCTTATATAATTATATCTCAGGCCGTATTGATCCAACGAAAACGATGGGCAACTTGCTTAACTTAAGAGACAATAGACGTGACAGGTGACTCAGATTTGCCTGAAAATCAATGAAGCGACACAGGAGGTGACCCATATTACCCTGAAAATCCATGGAGCGACTTTGGAGGTGACCCGTATTACCCTGAAAGTCCATACCGCGACATGACGCGTGACTCTTACTCCTACCACCCCTACGACGCGGCTGGTTTAACTTTCGGTACCACGATAGAGATACCGAAACTCCCACCCTCGGCTTAATTTTCTAGGAACGCTTAATTTCCTAGGAACATCCTTCGTCACAACATTGTCACCCTTAGTTACGATTTAGTATATATGATGAGCAAAACGGCCAGAAGGCCCGCCAGTCAACATCGAACTACCGTAGGTAGGACGTCAGTTGGTCAGTCAGAAGACGTTAGTTAACATCTGACCACTGTACGCACAACGTCAGGCTGTGCGTACAGCCTGACGTTACACTTCGAAGACAATCTAACTGAATGTCAGAGTTCATAGCTCGTACGACTTTTCGGCGAAGACTCTACGGATAGATATTCAAATGATTCGTGTGTTGTATGTGAAACTTACTAGATCGTCTCACCGAGTCTTAATATTGAAAACAAATAAATGTGAGTGTTTTAATACTTATTTGATAATTGACAAATATTCAATCGTGACAATCCACGACTATCCATAAACTCATCCATAAACCCATAAATACTATAACGTAAAAGGCGAGGTTTCCGTCCCCGGAGCAAAGGGCTGCCCTGCCTTGCCCCGAAACGAGAAGCCCACAGTGTTGCGCTCTCCATGAAGCTGCTCGCACACAGTACGTACGGAACACAAACAGGCCATGCGGTATCCACTCACATCCGTGATTGGTTGATGCGCTCGTACTGGTGTCCGACCGACTCGTCCGTGTGACAGGAAACTGCGCACGTTGTTTTATGTACGAGGACCCTCACACTCTCACGAGTTGGGGCTGGACGTAACAGAGGGCCACCCATTACTACAGTAGCTGGAAGAGTAGGGACAAGGGTGTCACTTATAAAGGGTTAACAGTATCGAATAACCCCGGAGTACTTATGTTTCCCATCGAAGAAGGAAGTTCGAGGGAATCGAGATCTCCTCAATCATTCATCCGTATCTACTACTACTGCCCGCGTGAGATCCGACGCGTCGACCGTCTCGATCATTCGGATCACGTATCGACGACGCGACCGTCGCGAAGGTTCGCGATCATCCCAGCTCGCGGGTTCTCTTTTCGCCAGGTGTCAGGAGCTTCGCGCAGCCACGGACGAGCGTTCGATAAATTTCCACTTGAGCGACACCGCAAAGTCGGCACTCCTCTTCGGTCGCCGCTTAAATATGTATCGACGTCCTCTGTTCGCGGCACCGCGAGAGTCCGACGAACCGGCTCGCAACTCGGAGCCCGCTCGTCCGGATCCTCCGGCCAGAAGGAATCGAGACGTACGTGTGCCGAGCGGCTCGCTTTTGACGCCCGACACCCCGGTTAATTGCCTGATCTAACGCGTGTCGCGCTCACCGAATGTCTCTCCTCCGCTCGCCCGACATCGTTTGCCACGCCGCAGCTGGAGCTTCTCATCCCTCGTCAATGTCAACTCTGTCACATACGATGACGTCCGCTCCACCGGGCGGCTACCGACGTCTGAATCTCCCAGCGGGAATTCGCGCGGAATAGATGTATATATAGCTCCAGCATCTCGTGTGACACCTGATGAATGAGGAATTAATAATTCGATACCCAATTTAGATTCTACGATAGATTGCTCTGAAAAGTGTACGGTAATCAATTTTGGCGTTAGAGACGCCCTAGAATATTTCGGGTGATATTGATTTTTTTTTTTTAATCAATGTTATGCAGAATTAAAAATTTTATAACGATGTGCCCGATGGATTAATTTTTTTTTGTTAATTTTGTTATTGTTTAACGCAATTGAAATTCTAGCTCATTCGTAGATGAATTTTGAGGTATTTTTCTGTTGTCGTATTGTTCGTCAAGAAAATTTATATTTCGTTGCACACGCCGGAGACTGGTGCACACTGGTGCAAGGTTTTCCACCGGTAATATAATGTCAAGAGGCCGGTATTAATATAAATACAGGTTTTATTACCGGCCATTATGCGCGATTACCACGAGCGGGGAGGCAACCGTTGGGCCCGGGCACATCGCCGGAATACAAATTACGCATCGACAAACTTACAATCAATTTTCTGAAACCCCATCGCCGGGGCACTTACGAGCCCGTTCATTCCGTGTACTTATGCACCTCTGCTCCAATGACTACACGCCCGTACGTGCGACGACTCCGGCCTCACTCGCGACGAGTATCTGCGTTTTACTCTACTCTACGACTGACCGTGACGAATACGAATACTCACGAATAAAACTAAGTAGGTGAATGATTTTCTTCCTTTTCTGAACCAGACGCGCAAAAAAGGTAACTTGAAGATAATTTTTATTTTTTTTTACTTTTTTTTTATCATACGATACCTTGCACATGATAGAGGAAAGTTTACCGATTATAATAATTGCCGATAATCTTTCACTTTTCGGGATAATAACGAGGACGTGGTGGCTCGCGGGTTCGGCGCTCGAGACGCGTCTCCTCGGCATGTAAAATGCGTGCGGCAATCGATACGAAAGCGCAACGAGAGTGTGACAGAGACGGAATTAAAGCGTGTCGCACTCTCGTGTCCGATAAGCATAGGAGAGATTCACGCACACCGGGCGGAATGAGCTCAGCGGCGCGCGTCGCCGCGTCTCTCACGCGCTCCCTTGGCAAACGCCGATAAATTAATATCGGCGACGTATCGCCGTGGTAAGCGTGAAATTGCACGGTCATTAACCGCGTATCGACAGGGGCAATTAGCTCGCGGAAAATTATCTTATAACCACGTCTCGCGAGCCGTTTAACCTCGTTCTGCGACCAGTGGCATGCGAGAAACTACCCAACGCTCCGCTACTACCAAATAATATTTAAGACAATTTTACTCAACCCGTCACGAAAGTAATTTAGATTACGAAAACCTTGCAGGATACGAGTTAGTGCGTTAGCTGATTATTATTATTTTTTTTAACGCTTTGGATAATTTCAAAGCTTTTGCAAGGGGAAAACAGCGTGCACTTTGAAAACAAAAACGGTTGGATTTATTTATTTATTTATTTATATATTTATTTGTAGTGAGTAACGATTGGTAAAATATTAATTTGAAGTTGCGACGTGCAAACGTACCAGGAAGAGGAAACGAAAGAAAATCGTGCCGAAAGTATATTATATACACGACGGGGTATCAACCTTCGTGTATCGCGGCGCATCGTGTGCGAGGAGTCGTTCGGGCAGTCGCCGAATGCAAGAGTCGAGTTGAGCGCCAATACAACGACCCGCGAATAGCAGCGATAATGGAGAACGAATGCACGCACCTGGTCGAGGCGGCGAGGAGACCCGAAAGATTTTGTCGCTTAAACGAGAGGAAACGGTCTCCGCTCGTTCGTGTTAATTCGGAGCTTGAAAGAAAAAAAGAAAAAGGTAACGGGGAAAAAAAAAGAGAAAAAATAAATAAAATGCCATTCGTCCGACGAATCCGTGGATTCTATCGCGTCGTAAAGAAACGAGAACGGGCGGAGGATCTCGGGCAGAGTTAAGACACGTGCTCGCAAGAGTTCCCGCGGGGAGAGAGAGCAAAGCCGTGTAAATCATTGCCATGCTCGCGGCTCTTCGCGGGAAGAAGGAGACGAAGAAACAAGGAAAAAAAAGAAAGAAAAAAAGAACAGAAGAAAAAAATAAAGGGAGGAGAGGTGAACCGATGCTCTTGTAAAACGTGTTTTAACCACTCTTATCTGCGGTATCTCCGAGTTCCGATACGAACGTGGTTTCGGGTGAGTGCCAGCGCTCGTTCTCGGCCTCCCCAAATAATTCGCGTCCCATTGAGAGACGCTGAAACGCAAATTATTCCTCATTGCAACTCGGAACAATCAGATATCTTGTGTATTCATTATACAAAAGAGCGATTTATCCTTCTTACACTCGGTGCGGCGGTTCCAGCATTACGCATATGTAGACAACTGGAACGATGGAAAAAAATGGACGTCGTTAGCGCAGCGGTTAAGCGCTCTTAGTTAGCAACCTACTAACCCGGGTTCGAATCACGGCGATCACAATTTTTTTTCAAATCATTTTTCGATATCGACCACTGCCCAACTATCTTAATTGATCACAATATTTTTCGCATCGCATTATCGGCCACGATCAATCCTTCGAAGTTTCCGCCCGGTCATCACAGCGGGTGCCGATAAGTTTTTAGTTTACGTTTAGTTTTATTAAAGATCCTAGGCTGAATCCCGTAAGAACCTGAGCGCCGGTACATGGAAGCGCATGCGAATACACAAGAGTACAGTACACTGAGAGAAAGATCTAGTAAATATTACTATGTCACTCGAGAGATATTACCGTAGCACATAGCAGTAGGGAACTAGGGCGCCATCTATGGTAGGAAGTACCGGATTTATAAGATTTTTTTGTAGATATTATGGTAAAAATTATTGGAATTTCTAAGACTTTCCGCCATAGGTGATGCTCTAGTGTTTTACTACTTGGTAATTTTTCTCAGATGAAGCCCAGTAAGCTGACTTAGCCTAAATAAACAGAAAGAGAAAGCAATAGTCAATTAGCAACTAACACTAGTGAATAGAGAATGATTTATTTTGTTTGGTGAATGATAAGAAGAATTTGTTTTGGTGAATTATTTTTTTGAAGGAGGTTTTGGTGAAGGAATTTGTTTGTTTTGTGAGTGATAAGAACAAATTACAGTCTGTTCTGTCCTATCCAGCGAATCCGCGGGCTTAATTTTTCTGAATAATCTCAAGTCTTGGGGCAATCTAATTTCGAGGCGTCTCGAATATAGTAGGGATAGTGGCGCACGGTACGTCACGGACTCTTCCTGGGCAGGTGGTGAATCACGAGCTCCTCGAGAGAATTGCGAGAGGGCACCTTCGTCAGCCAGGATCTCACTTCTTCGAGATGCAGCGAAGCGGTGTGCGCCCACGCCCAGAGTATGCAACATCCCCCTCGCGCTCCCCGCGAGATCCATCGGATCTTCGTGATTCGATCGGATTTATGGGTCTCCCGGATGTACGTACATCGGCGGAGAAACGCGAATAAGCTCGGCGAATAAATTGCAATAAATTCGCGGTCGAATTGGTGCTTTCTTAAATAAAATCTGACAAGTGCACCGTGAGCTATCGCGGTCGGAGATCGGACGGGGGCGAAATCATCTTGGAAAACTAGAAAGCGTGTCGAGAACTCCCAAGTGTCGTCTCCACGCGTGGTCAAGAGTCGACTGGCGTGTCCACTCGAACACTCGGGTTTGCGGTACTCGCGCTCGGTTAAAGCTCGGCGATACTCTCCTCCACGCATGTGTGCGGCGGAGACCGGGAGCTACTTGATACACCAAGCTGTCCACCTTGCAATGCTGCAGGACTGCGGCAATGAATAATATTCGCCTCAGGCGTAGGGATTTTTGTTGCGGTGTAGATAAAGATCATTGATCGACATGTGTCGAAAGGAACTTTTGTTCGTGATACAGCAACAAAAATGACAAAAACATAAAAATGGTCACTAAAATTTGCCAAATGCGTCAAGTGACTCTGATCTCCGGTATTGGTATGTGTATGAGCAGAATCGATGGAAGTTTATTTTTATTTTTTGGCGTAAACAACGATCATCGATCGACGTGTGTCAAAAGGAAAATTTGGTCGTCATACAGCGACAGAAATTATAAAGAAATAAAAATGGTCACTAAAATTTGCCAAATGCGTCAAGCGACCCCGACCCCCGATATAGGGTATAGATATGAGCAGTATTGATGGAGGAATGTCATTTTTTTTTTTAGAAACCGTTCTTTAAAGTCGTTCTCGATCGAAGTTCCAGCGGGGCTGAAAATGTTCGCCATATACGGCTGTGTTCGTACTATATCCGTGCCTCAAGGTCGGTGACGTGTGGGAGGCCGTTGGTGCCCCCCCCCCCCCTGGCCCGGAAACGAGCGCTTGTATTTACTGTACCGATGTAAAAGTACTGTATTAAAATGCACATATCCTCGAGTAGCATTATGTACATAAAGCGGGTGAGTTTATTTATAACATGCGGCTTAATATGTGAGTTGGCCGCCGTACGAAATCTTCGTCCCGAAGAGGTGGGAGAGGCTCGTTAGCGGGGAAAGTCCGTACTTGTGTTATGCGCCCGTCAAGCGAAAGAGAATAAAAAATAATTGAAAGAAAGAAAGAGAGCCGAAGCCCCGAAAAGCCCGTGATTGAAAATCTCAAGGCCGGTCAATCGCGGGAGGGTTCGTCCGCCTTCTTTTTTATCCACCGTTTTTTCTTCGTTTTTCCTAGGATACTGAATTTAAAAAAATGTCCTTTCCGCAATTATATAGAAATTTTTCTCGAACGATCGTAACGTTTTCTAGTCGATAAAGTACTTGGAAGTTATTGGTGATTGAAAAAAATTGGCACATTTACATCTCTACCGCTCACAACTTTACCGTATTAGAACTCTACCAAAATCTCTGCCGGAACGTAAAAACACTCTACCAGAATGTAAATAAAACTCTACTAAGGCTAGACGGTAGCCTTGTATTCCGGTAGAGTTTTATTTACATTCTGATACAATTTTAATTCCATTCCGGTAGTTTCATTTTGATTCTGGTCGAGTGTTTTTACTTTCTGGTAGAGATTTTGGTAGAGTTGTTGTCTGGTAGAGTTGTGAGTGATAGAGATGTAAATGTGCCAACAAATTTGGTACGAAATTGAATTTAAAAAATTACTTCACGCTTTTTTTAAAAGAAATCCATAATATCATAAATCTTGCAAACCTACCTCGATTTGTTCGAAATTAAATACCAGCAAATGCTCCGAGAGAAAAAAAAAAGAAAATAAATAATGTATTCCCGAAATCAAGACATTCCGTGTGAGAGAACAAATTATTTTTGCCCAAAACTAAAAAAAAAAAAAGAGAAGGAAAATCAAGAATTCTCCCTCGCTCGAGGATCATTATCTCAATCTCGTCTGCCTACGCAGGAAGTCTGTACCGTTAATATCGGAGTAGAATTTTTTTTCGCGCGAGAGGTCGGTGACACGTGGGCGGTCCCTTCGGCGAATTTGATTGCATCCCCGGACCGCGTGCGGCGACTCGTACCGCCTCGATTATTCTAATTGGATTATTAATAAATCAATGAGCGACGTGTTTGCGAATGTTTCCGCAGCCGGTGTGCGTCGCACACGTATAAACGGCGAATTACGTTTTACGATTGAGCGCCGAGCTCGTGTAACTGTGTACCTTCAAACGAATGTATATTTATGTTATGCGATACGATCCCGGCGAGTCGGTCCCCGCGGGAGGACGCGCGGAGGCTGATCGCATGAAAATATACGAAGGGGAGGATCTCGTTACCCGGTACGGTATATCCAGCGCGAAAGAACGCTGCTTCTGCTGAATGCATCCTGGCGCTGGTATCTTGCCCGCATAACTGACGTGACCGGTCAAGAAACGAGCGCCCCCTTTCCCCACCCCGCACGATTCTCTTTATTGCACTCGCGTTGCGCTCGCGTGCGTCGCCGTTACTGCGAAGAACTGCGCTCTCGCTGCCATGCAAATTGATTATCCCCCTGAACGCTCGAACACCCGCCAGTCAAAATCGTAACTGGTCGGGCGGTTCGCCGTGTGTCGGAACAAACGAGATACTCGAACGATTCGGTGAAAAAAAGAAAAAAAATGAGAAAAGTTGATAAAATAAAAATCAGAACGACAAGCCGGGAGGCGAAAAAAGCGGCACGAGATCCAAGCGATCGTATTATATACAATATATGATTGACACATGTTGACTAATTTATCATCGAACACGTCGTCTTTGGCTCGACGATATATATTTTTTCCGATATCAATTGAAACCTAGACCCGGTCAGTCGAGTTTCGTGTATCTTTCTCTCGCTATTTCTGTTTACCTCCATTTTCTCTCTCGGTGCCCGAGCCAAGTACGCGAAGTGAAGGCATTATAGCCGATACGCGCGCGATACGTTCGCGTGTGTATAGTCGTGTACGTATCGATTGCGCCAGTCAGCGATCGGCGGTAGTCGTACGAGTGGACAATAATTGTGCGGTTATATCATAAGTCCAGTATGGTGTACACCTATGCGGGGATCGAGCCGAAGCTGTGCATTATCCCTTTCAATTCCATCACAGTCAGCGTCTCATGACCCCCGAGGGAATAGTATTAGCAGGGGAAGAAGTAGAAAAAAAAATGCAAAAAAAAAAATATTTGAAAAAAAGATAAGTAACGAAGGCGGGCTCGCGCGGCGCTGTCCGTCGAGTGCGTGGCCGCGCGCGGAAAGGCTTCGCGGCCGGCTGTCGATCAGAGCCAGCACACGATCGACCGGCAGCAGCAGCAGCCGCAGAATCGACGCCACTCGGCGAACCGTACAACATACCCGAGCCACGCTCTTTCGTTTCACTCGATCCTTCATACGTATACCTCTTTCGCTCTCGCGCTCTCCGCCGCTGCATACACATCTCGAAGCGGCACATCGGCTACCGCCCGTATACCGCGGACGACTTTACGAGGCAATAAAATTAATGAAAACCCGCACTACTGTTTGTGCTCGGGCTCTCTGGCGGGGCTCCCGAGGAACGTCCATGTCCACCGGGAGAGAGAGCCCGAATAAAGCGGAATCGAGCGATGCGAGCCGCGGGGTTTCCCTCTAGTTGGTAAATAAATTGGGAAGAAGAGAGAGATAGAAATGGATATTCACGGCTCGATGCAAAAGGCGGAGAGCGTCGAGGACGATGGACGGGACTGGTCTTTAACCTTTTGAGGTCCCCCGGTGACGTTTATATAAGTATTATACTTTTTGATAGAATTATCGGGTGATAAATTTCGAAGAAATCTTCGATAGGGGCACGGCAAAATTTCCGACGGGGAGGAGACCGACCTGTAGTTAAGATGAACAGGCGGTTCTCTAGTGAGAAAAAAGAATGTTGGGTTAACCAACATTCGCGGTGGCATACGTTTAAAACTGTTGTTTGTTTGGTACAGATAAAACATTGTTTTATTGAAGGCTCGTTTGCTTCAATTGATTCAAAATTTGTCGATAGAACGAACATTTTTTTTATACCAAGCAAACAGCACCTTCGAACGTGTGTCACCGCGCCTTACTTAATCCATCCATTTCTTTCCTCAGTGTACAAACTGAACACAGATTCCGCTTCGCTTGGTTTTTTCAACAACAAAAAAACCGCTGTACTGGTTACAAAATGTCTTCAATCATCGAAAGCTCCCGAAGCTCAGAAGCTTCATCGACGTTTCATGCGACAATAAAAAGAAGAGAAAAAGAAGAAAGATCACATCGGCTAATTATCGCTTCTGCTAATTGACGTTCTCGCTTCCACAGCGGATCGCTAGGTATCCCGCACGCACGTTTTTCCCCTACATTTTACTCGGCTTCTATCGGTGTAAATGCGACGACGGCAAAAAGTGATTTACGCGAAGCGACACCGGCTCGCCTCGCGTACATCCACTCAGCTCCCGTGGCAAGTACATATATCGCACACATGCATATCGCGTCCCGCTCAGTTTCTTTTCAACGTGATAGCATCGTGCGTTATATACCCTGTCTGGTACACTGATTCATCGAGCCAGTGGGCATAATATCTCGCGCTCGGGCGAGAACGCGCTCAACACGCTATCGGTGAACACAGCTCGCGACGCTCGGACCGGAATCGAAGGACCATTCCCCGCATTCGTTAAAAAATCACATAGTATAATTGCTACGCGGAGGAGAATCGGTACAAGAAACTCGGCGATCTCCGCGCGCTTTGCCATTTCGCGGTGATACAAGTTTGCTTCCCGGCCGGCTACGCCATAGAGCGTGTTCGCGTCCGTGTTATATTTTTCTACGCTCATACATTTATCGGGACAACCGGTGTACGAGCGCAACTCACAATGTAGGGAATCATAATTAAACCAATCAGCGGTGCTATCAATCACATCGACCGGCCTCTCGTCGTCGGCGGCGTCGTCTCGGTCGGCGTCACGTCGCGTACCTATAAATATCAAATTATTGCACGTTTCCCGTCACGGGAGCAAGTGATTCTGCACGGATACAGACGAATCTCGTTGCACGTTTTTGTGTGTGTGAGTGTGTGTGTGTGTGTGATGCACATATACGATGGGCGAAAGGGACCTCCGATTATGGAATTCGAGTGTGTCAGACCGTACCCGAACGTTCGTCGTCGAAGTGAGTGACACCAAGGATTTGGTTATGTGCACCGAACTAAGCAACGTGGCCTGGTTCCCGCGTTCCGTCGCACATCGACCCGATGAATCTATGTTCGTCCACCGAAAACCAGCCAGCGGGTGCGAGTGACCGATGAGAAGGGGAGGGGGGAATATTTTATCGCGGTTTATCTGCGAACAACGATACTGAAACGGTTACCGTGTACGGTTTCGATAGGAATTTATAATGCATGCGCGTTAACGTCGATACCCGCGAATACTCCGACGAATTTCCGCGGAATTTGTCGGAGTGCGCCTGGATCCGGTCCAGCCTATGGCCGGTGTGGCCTTTATTGGAAAACTGGACGGGCGCTAGACAGTAGCTGATCAGTAAAACTCATTCATATGCCGATCGATGCCAGTTTTAGGAGTGAAACTAGCATCCATTAGACCAACACAGCGCCAGCATGCGGTTGTATCCTGATCGGTTGTCTGATTGACACAAATGCACTCTGCATGTAAATCGGTAGAATCGTAAAAATACTCAGAGGATCGAATAATACAACTCGGGTGATAAACGTGTTTTTGTTTCAGGATACAACCGCCAGCGTGCGGTTGTAGCCCGATCGGTTGTCTGATTGACACAAATGCACTCTGCATGTAAATCGGTAGAATCGTAAAAATACTCAGAGGATCTTATACTAAAACTCGGGTGATAAACGTGTTCTTGTTATTTCGCCGGAAGAGTCGGAAGTCCGACACTTGCGACAAATTTCCGCGGAAGTTTCCCGAGTGTAGCCGTCATTGGAAAACTGGACGGGCGCTAGACAGTAGCTGATCAGGAAAACTCATTCATATGCCGATCGATGCCCCTTTTACGGGTAAAAGAAGCATCGATCGGACCAATGCAGCGCCAGCGTGCGGTTGTATCCTGATCGGTTGTCTGATTGACACAATTGCGCTCTGCATGTAAATCGGCAGGGCGGTAAAAATACTCGGACAATCGAATAATAAAACGCGGTTCATAGAAGTGTTCCAGTTTTTTCGCCGAAAGAGTCGGAAGTCCGACACTTGCAACAAATTTCCGCGGAAGTTTGTCGGAGCACGCCTGGATCCGGTCCAGCCTATGGCAGGTGTAGCCTTTATTGGAAAACTGAACGTGTGCTAGACAGAAGCTGATCACGGAAACTCATTCGTATCCCTATCGATGCCAGTTTTACTCGTAAAACTGGCATCAATCGGAACTGTGCAACGCTAGCGTGCGGTTCTATCCGGATCGGTTGTCTGATTGACACGAATGCACTCTGCATGTAAATCGGCAGAAGCGTAAAGTACTCAGAAGATCGGATAATAGAGAACACGGGTCATAAAACTCTTCCTGCTTTTTTTTTCGCCGGAAGAGTCGGAAGTACTCGTCCACGATTCCCTTGACGAGTATTTAATACACATAACTCGTTACGAGGTGTGTGCACGGCGCGATCTTTCGTCGAGAAAGCTACGGGGAGAAGATCGCATCGTCCGGTAAACCCTGTTTCGCAATAAAGTAATAGCGGTAATAATAGTCGGTGGCGAATAGCCGCGGGATCGATCGACCCACGCGCCCTAGCACGAGATACACCTACTCGTATTTTAGTCGCATCAGCCGGTAGAGAGACCAATGTTCCTCGGCGAGTTATCGGTTATCGCTAGACGCGCCTGCATTCTCGTACATATTTCGATAGTCTTCGCGGGCGCGACAAGCAGCCTCGAGGCAATTAACGATTCCGGGATTCCGTCCGCAATAGCCCGTTGAGAATTTGTCTTATCTCGTGACGACCGCTCGTAAATGCTTGTATACTCGCCTTTCCAGCGACTTCTTCACTTACTTTTTATTTTTTCTTCGTTCAATTTTTTTTTTTTTTTCACCTACCTGAAGATTCGCTGCGAGCGCCGGAAATGTCGGGAACGACTGTGGAAATAATGAGAATCAGCTAATGGACTCGCGGCCACACATACGTGCACACCCGCGATCGAGAGAAGTTTCGCCCTCGCCTCCACCTCCGCGGAAGAGCCTGACCGGTAAACGTCTCTCGTCTTATTCTCGGGATTTAAGCGTTCCGGCATCCGAGCTCGGAGATATGGGTAGGGCCCACGAGGAACTGTCCGCGATTCGACTTGCGGGGCCGCTCCCTCTCGCGTGTGCTCATCTTCTTTCACCCGGGCGATCGCCATCTCCTCCGCGCCATAATCCTGGAACTCACACCTCGCACGCGCGTCACGCACCGGCCACTTTGACACTTGGCAATCCGATGAGGAAAAAAAAGCATTCATTTACCCACGCGCTCAGCAATTCATCCAACTATAAATTCCGATCGTCGGAATTATTGTAGCGCTCGATGAACATTTTTGTCGTTTATGTATATTCAAGATTTTAAGGAACCGAGGCTCTCCGAACAAAAAGAAAAACAAAAGAAGCCTTTCCGCTGTTGCTCACTCCAATTTGCAGAGGTGAGACTGAATACCGGAGGAGTGGATACGACAATCGTTATTTCAAATCCGAATCCGAACTTTCGGCAACGCGTTGTTGCTGACAGTTCGGAGATAAACAACAAGCGGGTTGAACGCTCGTTATAAAAATGTAGCAATTATGGTATTCGCAATTTGTAGTCTTACGATAACAGTGTATTTGCGATAGAATAATTTTTCATCTTTGCAGAAGTGGAAACCAAGTATCAGAAGAGTGGATACGACAGTCGCGATTTCAAGTCCGAATTCGAACTTTCGGCAGTGCGATGTTGCTTACAGTTCGTAGATAAACAATGAGCGGGTTTAACGCTCGTTATAAAAATACACAATTACGGTATTCGCAATTTGTATTCTTACGGCTAACAGTGTATTTGCGATAGAATAATTTTTCATACGTCTCGGTTGTTTCCGCGAGAAAATCGAGGCGCGTGAGGTTGAAGCCGGGGATCACTCATCCATCGTGGGAAGCGAACCCGAAACGAATCACTATCTTCATTATTCTTACTCGGATGTCTCATTACTCGAACTTCCGTGATGTCAATTACGTTTAACATTGCAAGCAATCGGGTGTGTGTGTGTGTGTGTGAGTGTATGTGCGAGTGTGAGAGCGAGAGCCCTAAGCTCTCGCCCCTTTTCGTTCCCACAGCATGACTCGTTCACTCTCGTATAACAATCATTATAATTATCGATAGATGCATAACGGCGGCCTTTGCAACGCGTCCCACCTCTCCTATCTTCGCAGCCAGAAACACAGCAAAGCAGAGAGAGAGAGAGAGACAGGCTCCGTTCGAGACTGTAAGATATAGTACTGTGTTGAGCCCGAGTGTTCGTGCTGGTGTACTTATAGACCAGACTCAAAGTATTGTGGCACGTACATGATACCTCGGAGCAATAATCGTGCAATTACGAGGTAGTTGAAAAATAAAAGTTAAAAAAATTATAACGCGACATTAGAAAGACAAGCTGGGCGCGCGTGGAGTTTGCGAAAGGAAGTCAACGACATTGAAGCCCTGGCGACGATTATCCGGTTTGAAACACTGCAGACACTTAAACGCCCGATCTGAGATTTATATGTCTGTGCACGCGAAAAACTCGATGATCGTTAGACCAGTGCGATTATGAGAATAGATTGAAAGATTCTGTCGACACTAGTGTATCTCGCGTAATGATTCGTTTAAAACATTTTTTTTTTGCTGTTACTTTTCCGCCAAAAGGTCGTAATTCGAGGGGATTTCTTGTGCCCGATTTAAAACCCCGGCGTCCGATCTAATCCGACGATTTGATTATGACTATGAAATCTTAATGGTATTTCACAAAGTCTCGCGAGAATCGGCGTCGATTGGATAAAATTTGACGATTCCCTTCCATCGAACGATTCATTATAAATAAATTGATGATAATAAAGCCGGGTTATGTGCGCGCGCAGCTTACGCGGCGCGCCACATCAAACACATGACGAATGTTAATTAACGCCAAGGGGATTTAATTAAATTTTCTTACGACCACGACGCAATCACGTACAACGGCCAAACGTGCAAGCCGACTTGGTGAGCGAGTGATAAAAAAAAAAAAAGATACGATAGACGGATATACATCGTCGACGCAAAGAGGGGGAAGGTGGGAGGGAGGAGTGATAGACCATGCCTGGTTGCGTACTCCTTATCGGGGTGTCATACTCGTACGTAGCTCTTGGCACGTCTCGAAACGCAATTGCGATCGATCCCGATGGTGATCGGCGTACGTCGTCGACCAGACATCCCGATCCGTCATCGCAATAAGGCTGTATCGGCGGTTTACGCGAGCCTCCATCGTTGCCTCGTACGTGAACATTTTTCTCCGTGACGATCGTACGACAGAAAGTTTCGTGTCGCAGGTATTTAGGCATCGAGGTATGAATTTTATACATCGCTCGTATATTACGGGGAATTTAATGAATTAATTAACTTTTCACCCGGGACCGTGGTGCGCGAAGTGCCGAGAGTGGCGAGTTTGTCGCCGCGAGTGGCGACTGAAAGCGGAACCTCGAGCGTACGTGTCGGGACAAAATCCTATATAGCGGTAATATTGAAAGAAAAAATATATATTAAAAAAAATCGGATAAACGACGTCGCCTCGTTGGGGATTTTTAGCTGCGGCGACGACGGCGACTGTGGGAAAATGCGACGGGACGATCGCATGGGTCCGATACTATTCCTGGCGGCCGGCGGAAACGAGAAAAAAATTCACCATCGATCCGAGTAAATAACAGAATTATCCTTTCCATCGGGTTACATTTTTTTAATTATCTTTTTTGTTTTGTTCTATTTTTTCACCAGCGCTCGTCTCTCGAACTGAAAGTATCGAAAACGAGTCGCGCGCCTCGGTGTGCCGAGTTAATGTTGCCGGGGCGTAAGGTCGTTGAGCAAATTCAAACGATCTCGCGGCTTAGATAAGAGATCGGCAAAGTGAGATCGTCTTCGGTTTATTATAATTAACTTGAGGCGGGATATGTCTGGAACAGCTACGTGTGTACCGTGTGTAATCAAATCGATGCCGATTTGCTTAATCCCGACTGATTAAATCAGTATGGAAAAAAAAAGAAGATAAATACTCGAAATTACCGATATCCGATAATATGTGAGATTTTCTACTAGCGAGATCTTGTAGCGAAGTTCGAGATATTACAAGGACTTGCGCAAATCGAGCCGTCACTGAGGGAAATCGGGCGCTGCAAACTAATCGAATCAGCGAATAAATCGACATATTCGCTCCACAATTTTCCACGCTCCACTGTCTGTAACCTTTATTAAATCAGTTATATTTAGAAAACTAATATACGTTGATACGGCAAGAAATTAATAACAATAAACATACGTAAAATCAGTCTCATTCACACGATTGTGCACGGAGTATGATTTCGCACAGTTTTCATTAGGCTGAGAAAAAAAAGAATCGCTTATTAGTACACGGAATCAGCGGTTATAATTGCTAATCAACCGAATATGCTGTTCTCCATCCGTAACCGCTAATTCAGTTGATTCAAGTGGTTTTTTTTTCCCAGTGTACCTTTCCCCGTAAAACCCGTCAAATTTGTACGAACGTCAGCTTATATTCAATCAGCCTTTATAATCGCCCAAATTTGGTTGAACTTTTGTCCCTCTATAGTCGTTAAGCCTTCCGAATACATCACCATTAATGCGGATTCTCCCTCAGAATGTCGCGAAACGGATTTTCCAATCTTCGCAGTTCGTTCGACCCGTTCGAATCGGTAAATCCTCCTCGATCAGCTTGGCGTAAGGTTGCGGGCTGTCGGAAGTGAGATTGTTCGTAGTTTCTCACTGAGAACCGTTGCCGGGGGAAGAAACTGGAGGTGGAAGAGGGGGAGCGGGGAGGAGCGCGCCGCGAGACGAGACTAGGTGATGCCGGGCCCACCTGCAATTATCCGGTCTAATGAGCAAACAGTCTGCGCCGCTGCCCTATACGCTATTCTTCCGTTGCCGCTCGCTTCTTTCAATCTTCGTCTCCGTTCATAGCAGTCTCCCGACAGGCCATGGGCTCTCCCGCCGTCACGGTTATTCGCGGATAAGCGAAGACCTCAACGTCTCGCGGGCATCCGCGAATGTTCCGCAGACCCTTGGACCTTCGGCGGCCCGCAGCGGCAGGAACGGTTAATGAAGATTATTAAATTAGTACCTCTCAGCGTACTGGATCACCATTTTTTTTTTTTTTTTTTTTTTTCTTAGCTCCTTCGCGAAAGCTGACGAACGGTATAGAGGCGGCGGTAAAGAGCTCGAGACACGGACCGACAGAGATCGACCGAACAGAATAGTTGTAACGAGCTCGGGGGAGAAAGGATACGAAGGAAGGTCCGGAACGGGACTGCGAAGTTCCCGGGGAATTATCGTCGGAGTGCATGGGAAGAGAATGAGCTGGCCGATATCGAGTTATCGGACGCAGGGAGTATCGTGATGATGGGCGATGGTATAATTATACGCTCGAGTAAAAGGCTACAAATAAAAAAGGTAACTCCGATAGACCCGTGCAATCAAACTTCAACCGTAGCCGCGATTTGTGTCCATTCGGAAAGGAAGTCGTGGCGGGTCAGCTTTAAACGTTTTCCCGGTGAAGTTTCCTTATTTTCACCGGACCCGTTTTATTCCCTCTCACGAGAATTCCAACGATCGATAATTCTTTTTTTCTTCCCAAGGCATGTGAGCAAAATAAGAGAATCTCTGGCGAGAATCCATCGAAACGAGGATGCGGCCGATGTGTTACCGTCTCGTTGGCGAGTACCGTCACCGCTAATGAACCTCGGTTCAGCGACAAATCCTGCCCGTCCTTTTTTTTAACGTCACGACATTACACACAGACGCACCTACCCACCGATTCCATTCGGTATATCGTTAAATAAAATTTGTGCTTAAGGTCGAGAGTCTTTGATTTTTTTAATTCATTTTTTTTACTCGTCGAAGTGTGAGAATTTTCTCGCGCTAATCCGAGCAATCCACGATCGAGGAGGTGTATGATCGTGCGGAGTCGGCCAATCAACGCCATCCCTGTGGCGTCGAGGTATCTTCGGCTTCCTCTCAACCCGGCATCTCCCACTCCCGACAGAGTCCTATCGACCGATCGTATTCCCGTTTACCCGGGATTATTAAATTACCCGCAAGCCCCCGGCTGTATTCCTACCGGTAGGTTCTCCGGGAGATCGAATAGTTTCCAGCGAAGATTTGTCACCGCGATGAGAGAAGTGAGCGAGGCTCACGACCGCTGGAGCGCACTCCCGAGCGCGATATCCTCCCGTTGCGTGTGACTCGCGATCGTGTTCGTTAACTGCGAGGTCGCGCCACGATGATCTTTAGAAACGGTAGTTCCAACAGCGGGGCCTACGCCGGTGCCGTGAGGAATAAGAGTGTCGATGCCGGGAGGGAGGCGAGGAGGCAAAGCGATGAAATAAGGAGAGAGGCGGGCATAAATGAGAGAGGAAGGGAAAAAAAGGTGATCATTTACGAGCACCCAGCGAAGGAAAAGGCGGAACGCTCGGTGGATAGTCCAAGTCTGCGTTACTGTGAAGCATCGGCGGTTGAAACGGGGAATTCCACGACAGATGCGGAGTTGAAGAGGAATGAACGAAAGAGTGCCAACTATTTAGGTGCGTTATCCAGACCCGAACGGTCCTCCTACGAGAGATTGGCAAGGATGAACAGGTGTCTCTTAATCTTAGTCTTCCTGTAAGGAGTTGAAGATTCTTTAACTCGGTGCTCTAACGTAGTCCTTGGTGCGGTTTCAGAAATGCGAATGATAAACCGCGATGAGACCGCCTTGGATGGGGCGACAGGATGAACCAGCTGAAAGCATCGACACTGCGGTCAAGCTTTGATAGTCGGAAACACGCGTTGGACGGGTCGAAAGATAAAGATGTATTGTACGGGTGAGGTATGAGAAGGGAGTTTCCGGGCCGAGAGGAAGATTGTGACGAATGAACGAGCGGAGTCGAACGAAAGAAGCAACAAAGAGAGGCGCGGTGGCGAACGAGGCAAGACGGTCAACAGTCAAAGAGAAAGGAAGAAGAAAAAGAAGAGGAAGAATCGGACAAACGAGGAAGGTGGAAGGTGTCGTGTCTGGAGGCTATCGTGAAGCGTTCAGCGCCGGTAAAATAATCCCGGTATTTACCAAAGCGCGACCGGGCTCTCGTTCAGTCGTTGGCTGCACATTAAAAAACAGCGAAGTAGGCACACATGCGGAGGACGAGTTGCGTAAGAGACGGCAACGTCCCGGAGAGCTGTGCAAATAAAAGTTTACTTCGATAGCGAAGAGTTACCGAATAGCCTTGTGGCGTCGGCTGAGTTTGTGACTCTTCAAGAGCGACTTCGGTGACACGCGTCGCATCCTGGAGAGGAAATGAGTTGCGAAATAAACGGATGAATTCCGTAAAGTTCAGCGAAGACCCAAGGTGAACATAGGATAATCGAGGGTGATCCGACCGATCGTCGTTTCGCCGGTACAAAGTTATGTTTCAGCCGAACACGATTACCACGACGAACGGCTGTTGATCGAGAAATTCGCCGGTCGGATAACTTCGGTCGAACGTTTCCGTTCGAGAAATCTTTAAATTACTGCGGGACTTTTTCAGGGTCGCCGTTCCTACTGTTTCACCGACGTCTTCCGAGATTGCGGTAAAAAGTTTAACGCTCCTCTTCGTACTTCGAGGCTGCCGGAACATGCGGGCGCTTCCGCTACTCCGTGGTACTTCGCGTGTGGATATAAACAAGAAAGATTAAGGAGAAGAGAATAAAGGAAGCCGGTGATCAGGCATAAGGCGTCGGGTGCACTCTCCGTGTTGCAACGAGCAGGATGCTACTCTCTCGTCCCGCTACACCCCGCCGAGGGGTACAGTCTCGGCAGGCCGTGTGCGCCACGCCTCGCCCGCCATTCACCTTCAACTTGGTCTCAACTTGGTTCTCCCGGCTCGCGAGCCTCCCAGCCACACGGCGAGACGTCGCGGGCTCGTCGTCTATGGATTCTCCCCGTTCACACGGAGCCATTCGCAGCGGACTGAACGAGAGCCGGCTTTTTTTCTCTCTCCTCTTAACTCGCAATGCCAGCCGGTTAAACACCGGTGGCCGCGCCGCGGCGGCGAATCGTCCCGCCGTCCGGACCAGACGACTTTTCGTGGAATACCGGAATTCTAAACCAGTTTCGACAAAATTGTATCGTCGACTGCGCGGGACGGAGAAGTATGAAGAGGGACAATTACGCGCCGAGAGTTGGGAAGTTTTCGGTCTGATACGGCGGGGGACTTCGCCACTCCGAGGGAACTAGAAGAACCGGACTCTTTCCGATTTCTCGATGCGAGAGGCGGACATCCCGAAGGCGGGGCATGAACCTGCATCTAAAATCTTACGATGCTCCAGCGTGGCTCAGTGTTGAGAGCCGTCAAGTTATGCACCATGATGGACACTTTTACAGTTGCTATGATTTTATATTATTGTTGACTGTTATCGCAGTTTTCGTCTCTGCCACTATCGCTCTCTCGTCTCCTGCTCCACCTCGCCTCTCCTGAGCGGGGCGGTGTGCGGCGCGGGCCATGTTGGCTGAGCCTTCAAGCCTTCTTTTGAGCACAAAAACGACACGGATGTTTGTAATAAATTTTCTTATGCATTATTAAAAAAACGACACTTCAAGGTAGGGGTGTGAATTTTTTAAGGTTTTTTTGAGCACGTCAACTTGTTATTCGAATCGTTTCGCAGGTCGCGTCTTGGCAAATTCTAGGTCCTCGTTAAAGGCGCCAGGCGCATGCGCAGTGCTAAAGATGCGCGAAGATATGCGCGGTGTTTTCTAGGGTGAACGAACGTTGCCGTAAATTTACGTGCGATGGGAGTATCGCCGCATCGAGAGTTAATTGGCTACACCGTACGATACTTATAACGATAAGATTTCCCGTCGTGACTGCGAGAGTTCGCCGAAAACGGGTTTTTCGTACCACAAAGTAATTTCGCTGCATTCGCGTTTCCTGCGGAGAGACGTCGCGATTCACCCGATAAATCTGCGAGCTGCTGCTATTCGAATGTTCGGCGATCGATGCGAAACCCTTGGGCGGACGCCTGGAGGGACGGGACATGGATTTTCCCATCACCGGGACGACGATGACGGTGACAAGGACGATGGGCGTCAGTTTGAAGCTGTCTTCGATTCTCGGCAGGCCGACCGTTACCCTCTTTATTCGTCTCTCTCGAATCGGCGCCGATAACGAGCGTCGGTAATTACGGCAATTACCGATCCTAGAGTTATGGACTGTCGGAATAAATACAAGCAAGCGCCATTAACGAAGAGCGCCCCGAGTCTCGCTTCTTCGATCTTTATGTGTCTGAATAAAATGCCGAACAAGCTGTTGGCTACTGACGCGTGTCTCTGTCTCCGCGTTGCACTACGGTGATCCACACAAGTAGATACGGATTGCATACCCGCGATCGGAAACAATAGCGCGCTTGCAGTTTTTTCCGCCTCAACGTTCGTTGCTACCGATACGAGGAGCGATACAACTTAGGAAAGTTCGACGTCTCATTGGCGAGGAAAAAAAAAACTTCATGTCGGCTGACTCGATGATACAATGAGGCTAGCGATCCAGAAGGCATTTTCTATTTCCGTATCGCGTGCATTGTAACCCTCGAACGAAGAATCCATAACATCCAAGCTTTGTCCTAAGTCATTAGGAATACGATCTAAAAAGCTTCTCGAAAGATCAACTAAATAGCTTCCCGAAAGACTACTTAAGTAGCTTCGCGAGAGACTAACTAAAAAGCTTCTCGAAAGACAAACAAAAGAGCTTCTCGAGCCACTGGTTGGGAACTGTCTCAGCAATAACTTCGCCCAACTATGTACACAAGGTTTTCTACTTAAAGTAGGATCTCATTTCATATCTTATCTTCCATGTCTTTGCGAGTACAAACGAAGGTCCCAAATTTGTCCCCGCTGTCGGCATCGGGCTCGCACCGACAATTATGGAAAAAAGAATTCTACTAAACGGCAATACGACGGATATCGATATGCAAAAATCCCCGTGGTTCCCTTTCCCTCGTGACAATAATCGAGAAAACGACCTCCCCGCCGTCCGATAATAACAATGACAAAAAAAGTTGCAGCAAGCAGTTGAAATGGAACGTGTAGCGAGCGCGATTGCTGCACACCGACGGAGAGCGGTTCGCGATGTGGGGACTCTAGGCATACCTCTTAACCAGGCGTTGCACGGTGCCGGCGCGGGTATTCTAACTGAGGCCGAAGTCCGGCGCGACGACGGCGGCGGGCACGAAACGTGGCCGTTCGTATTTCCACGGCGGAAACGCCCGGTTGAAACGAGGTGAAGGCTACCAGATGTAGATTGGAACGCCCGCGGGGCTCTCCCCGCGAACGGTGACTTCGGTGGCAATGGTACAACGACGAATGGAATCCATCAGGGGGCAACGACGCCCGCTTGTATTAGAGAGGGTCCCTCCCCCTTCCCCCCTCATTGCGCGCCCCGTTAACTCGCGAAAGAAGCTATAACGCCGAAGCTCATAACGGAGTTCAACAGCGGCGGCGGTAGCGGTTCTAGTTGACTATAAGTAAGTTGCATAACGCTGTGGGTGGGCACGTGGAGCGTTGCACGCGCCTCCTCGTACTCGGCGACGACGACGAGGAATGACCGCGCGGGCGCAAGGTCTCTCACGCCGGTGTGGCGGGCGAAACTCTGTGCATGCATATTGCCGGATAGCAGATACACGGCCGGTGCAGTCCGCGGCAACCGATTGCGCTGACCTTGATTAATGCCAGTCGCGATATACAAGTTGCGATCGCGATAGCGCCGCGGCCGATCCGAGCGGCCGGCCGAGTCAAATTTCGTCGTCCGCCGACGCTGCGGCTAAAAATAATGTGACTCGTCGTTTGATCGCCAAATTATCGTTTACGCTCAGCGGCTCGAGCTATTCTTTGCCGATACGACACGATTACGAGATATCCGCGTACCATCGTTTCCGCGATCGGAGCCCGCGAACCGCACTTACCCACTAATTATCGCGGCTTTCCAACCGTTCGCGCGGCGGCCGTTTTCTGGCGGGAAATCGACTAAAAAAAAGAGTACACTGTAACGGAGCGATTCTCCACGAAAATAAAATATGCGCAAGAATTTTTTTTGCTAAATATGTATTTTGTATGTTATAGATATATTTTTTGGTAAACGTAACTACGTACTTTTTTCCCATGTGGAACGGATAATTTCTTATTAATTGGACCGTTCGAGCTGCAACTTCGAGAGAAATCCATTTTTTTTTTTCAGTGCCACGAGCCTTCGAATCGATAAGCAACTATACGGCGTAACTTGAGAGACAATCATCAAAATAAAAATAGAAAATAAAAAGAAAATTGCGTAGTTGCCTACGGTGAGGGACGAAGCCGGGAGCATTTTCAGGGCATGGAGATATACGGTAGTCGAGTCGGAAACTCGGAGACGGGACACCCGGTACGTGGGCTAACCACGCGATGTATCGTGCGACATACGAGAAGGGCGTGCCGCTCTGTCGTTCAACTGCGCAGTTTGTTGCACGCGCTATAATCGTGTGTACAGAGCAACGAGGCATTACACGTCGTGTTGTTGTAGTAGTAATGGGTAGCATTATAGTAGCATACAGTATACGTATAACACGTACGCAAATATGCTTGTTCCCCTCCTTTAAGATTTTGTTCGTCGTGTGTGTACAACTTACTCGGGAAATATTTTATCTTATCATGGAGCAGCCCTCCCGAGGTATTTCGCTTCTTTCGAAACCAACCAGTCGCTCTGTTCTTTATCTTTTTTACGCTCAATTCAATAAGTTATCAGCTGCTGGATATACATATGTTATAACTGTACGTTAACCCTCTACGTTAACCCTTTAGGTTAACCCCTTAGGTCAACCGTTTACGTTGACTCGTTACGTTAACCCTTTACGTACATCCTTCACGTTAACCCTTTACGTTAACCCTTTACGTTAACCCTGCACGTTAGCCCTTTATGTTATCCCTTTGCGTTAACCGTGCACGTTAACTTTTTACGTTAACCCTTTATGTTAACCCTTTACATTGACCCTTTACGTTAACCTGTTACGTTAACCCTTTATGTTAACCCTTTACATTGACCCTTTACGTTAACCCTTCACGTTAATCCTTTACGTTACAACAAACCGGAACAACTACCTGCATTGACCTACTGTAACTCCCCCAAATTACCTCTTAAATTTGAGATCAATAGCTCAAGGTGTCCCGACACAAAAGACGTAGAGACTCCTTGAAGGAGGATGAACACCGCTGTGCGCATATCTTTGAAAACTCCAGAGCCGAAAAAGTCACGACAAAAAAAATTCCTTCCATCCATAATTGAACGGATATGTTAAAAGTTGCACGAAGAAAGAAAATTTCTCGGTAAATCAAACGATGCCGATGCATAAAATTCCGATCTATCCTTAGCTCAGAGAATCCAAGAAAGGTGGATAAAAGATCGGCGAATCTCGTCCGTCGGAGTTCGACTGCAGAGAGGAGTACAAGAGAGAAGAGCGTCGGAGGAACGTGGAGCGTGTCGGCTGCGGTGGCGGCAGGGGTCCCCCTACTTCCGGCGAACCATATCCGGCAGAACGCCTACCTATACATCGCTCTCGGACCGCCGACGCCACCGTCGGACCGTGCACACTCTTCTCCGCACCGGCTACACTATATCTCAACTATTCCACCAAAAATCCACCGTATTTCTCGAGACATCGGAATCACGCGATGTTTCACAATTATTTTGGCGAAAAAAATATAAAAAAAAACAATAAAACAAAATCCCATTTTCGATGCCGATCGTAGAATTCGCGTATTCAGGTCTCAGAGCGACGCTCCGTGAAAACGTGGGCGGACTCATTTATGCGAGCTCGCGAACTCTCACTGACCGTACGCGCGCGAGCGCTCGCTCTTGCTCCACGGTACTCCAACTGGATATACACATATATATACATATGTACAGCAAAATACGTTATCGTTATACGTGTGCGACGTCGTCGGCGTCGGAGGTACAACGAGGAGATCCGCCAGTCAAGGTTCGCCACGATTGGCACGTCCTTGACGAGAGAGCGCGACGAGCCACGCCGGGATGTAACGGACCTTTGACTCCGCGCGGCTTTTTGTTCTCCTTATTTTCTTTGTTGAAAAAAAAACTTGTTCAACTTTTCGTAGTTAATAACGCGACGAATTGTAAATCACGAGCTTGGCTACATGTAATTGGATATTCAATGACTTTTCTTTCTCAAGGCATTGGCGATATGTTTTTTTTTTATCGACTGTAGGTAAAATAGCTTCGCAACGAGAGACGAGAGAAAACACTGAGAAATGGCGTGAAACGTTGGGCAATGAAATGGTGAAGAGAACTCGGCAGCATCGATGCACTTGCGCTTTTGGCATTTACTATAGGATGCCAATTACTAGTGGGACACCAATGACTGTAACGCTTGCTCTATGCGCTTGAAGTCCAGCAAAAAAAAAGGAAGGAGACGATGACCGTCTGCCCCGGACATCTGTCGCGGTGCTGCTGCGAATTCGCGGGACTGGTGCATTAGTTTCTTCGTGTACCAAACACAGGGGCAATCGATGCATACGATCGGGCAATTTCTAACGGTGTTTCCATGTATAGTGCGAAGTATCGGAGAAAGGTGGAGAGATTGATAAAAATAAAATAAATAATGAAAAAAAAGATTGATCGGAGGGAACGAGCGAGGATAAATGTCAGCCTGTCGCATATTACGATGTAGAGATAGGCCAACCGGTGAAGCGGCGCGTCGACAGGTGCGACGAACGGAAAGACTCGATCCTCCTCCACCTCCGACGCTTCAACTTCTTCGATTTATCGCGGGCTTTCTCGCGAACACGGGGCGCGAGCTCAAACATCGTTCGTCGTCATTTAGCTTGCGTGTGCACACATCCATATATGGAAGGAGACCGGGGCTACTTGAGGTACTCAGCTTGTAGCAAAGATATAGAAATCTTTGATTGCTGAAATTTTTATTTTTGAAAAATATTTAAAAAACCGTCACTCGATGGTAAAGAGGAAATTGATTCGTCGTACCAGAGATGAGCAACAACTAACTGTATTATTAATCAACCATTTAAATTTAATCATTTAAAGCAGGTAAAAAGAATGCAAATTTGAATTTAAAACAATTTCATTTTTATCATTCGATCTAAAAAAAATTCTATACTTTCCAACTCGATAAATCCTTGAAATAATAAAAATTGAAATGTCAAGTTATAGAATGCCTCGCTTAATCCCGGTCAGCCCGGTTTGTAGCAAAGATATGGAAATCGTCGAGTGTTGAAATTTTTATTTCAATTTTCCCAAATTATAAAAAGGTTGTCACCAGATGCCAAAGAGGAAATTCATTTCTCGTACCGGCGATGATAAAACCATTGCCTAAATTCCTTATCAACTTAACTAAATTCCTTGAAAATTTAGATGGATCATTTAAAGCAAGTAAACAAATATGAAAATTTTAATTCACACCAATTTTATTTTTAATAATTCACGAAAGCAACTCGTCTCTCTGGCGCCTGCTGCAGAGCTAGCAGACAGTCTATGGATGTCTTATCGACCCCTTTGTTTATAACATGGACATAGAAGACCCTTTGTGGGTCTCACACGGAGGACCCACCAACCTCAAGTGCTAGGAAACGCCTCGCGTCGCCAAGTTAGCGATGCATTCTACGAAGAGTCCCCAAAGCCTGCACATCTCGTCTCAATATTCGAACTTGTATCCAACAATATATTTTGTCAACCAATATACGATTTTATAGTCTTCACGGTCTACCGTTTCTTACATTCCATGAAAATAAAAATAAAATACGTTACTTTTCCACTCGATAAATCCTTGGAATAATAAAAATTGGAATGCCAAGCCAGAAAATGCCTCAAGTAACCCTGGTCACCCCGGCGCGATATGCGCGGAGTCGCGATTGCGCAACACTTTTGTTACGCGTCGCTTCGCTAATAGTTATATTCCGAACGTGATGATCATCGACGTTGCACTTTGACTCTCATCAACCCATTACCCGGCGATGCTCGAGCATCGCTATCGCTGCTCTATCTCGTGATATACCCTCATTATCATTGATTGGAGTGCTTGTACAGTTGGAATAAATCATATTTAACATACGTTTTGTCCGCGATAGACCGCGTGTATATAAAAAGACTGCAAATTAAAATAATTCCTATACGTCGCGGAACGCGCCACGAAGAGACCACCGGAGTCAGCCTTGAAAAAAGGCTTTTCGAAATAATCGGCAAAGCGCTCCGGATGAGATTTGCTACCGAAGTCGGTCGAGACTCGACGACACGCGAAGACAGCATGACGAAGAGGCACCGAGTGTCGAGTCGTCAGCGAGACGTTCACAGATGAGAGGAACGCACACACACGAGCAAAGATTACCGAAGAGTGAACCGAGTCGTTTTATATGTACATACGTATTCATATTGGAGCTAGCAGTGGACGAGGTCAACGTCCCGCTCCCTCGCGAACGCTCCCGGTAATTCTTTCTCGTTCTATCTTTTAACCCTTTCTCGCTCTGGTCGCATGTGCAAGCACTTCTCGACGTAGAGTCTCCTGTTACGCCAAACGAACTCGCAAACCCTCCGCATAGTTGTGTTATTGCGTACGTGTGCAATAGATATGCGCCTGGCTGGAGGTATGTTGTGTGTGTTTGCGTGTGTGTGAGCCACGCGTTGGAGCGCGGGTATGCGACATAGAGTATAAACAAAAGCAACGGGGACGATAAGAATGTGAGATCTGTCTCTTGGTTAAACTCTTCGTCAGGACCGTTTATCCTTGACGTTTGCCCGAGTGCATGGATACAATACTCAAAGGAGAGCAGAAACGCGCGCGTGTACGCCTCGATCGATATCGAGTGACTGTTCAGCCCGATGTTGGTAGGGTGAAAACGGGGTAGGTGAGTAATAAAGGCCGCTCGGATGAGTCTGGTGCTACAACCAGATTTTTCTTTTTTTTTTTTGTCGGCTTCACCGCAAATAAATATTCATTAGAATTAAATAAGTATTCATCGAATTATAATGAGAAGGATGTCGGAAAAACTATCAAGTCAAACGGTAAATTTCAACCAGGCGGCATGGTACGCCAGTGCCATAACTAGATATGTAACATTTTCACAGGGGTCATAGGAGTTTTTACCCTACCCATATGGTAATTTTTTTCCAGAAGACGGGTTGACATAAATGTATATATCTGGCTAAGAATTTTGTGGATTGAAACTGCGGATTCCGACGATAAAAGCTGAGAATTTTGTAGAACCATTTTTTTATGTATGTATACATAGAACAAATTTGGTCGAGATAAGATGATGGTATAATCTACAAACTTAAAACAAACAGTCCGCGATCGCGGCGCCACTGATTGCTATATCTTTTAGTATGAGAAACTTATATTCTGGCAAAATTTACGGAATATTCGGGTAATATCTGCGATAGCGAAAATTGCCATATCTTCTAGCAGAGTGTGTAAAGTTCAATACCAATGTTTGCCAAGATGTCGCTGTAGTTTCCAATATACCTGAAAATTCTGTCCGCTTTTACCAGATTTATGGTATCTACTTCTATCAGATTCTCCTCTCAGTGCACTATGTTCAGGTACCTATTTTGCCCTCTCCTCGTGTTCCCATTAATGTACCCAAAAAATGTTGCGATAAGCATTTTATCCCGAGTCTGCATTTCAAAAGTATCTCCTATTTTCCCGCCGCGATCCTATTTCGTCCCGGTCTCCTCTACTACCTTGCCTCAAGCCGAATGCAGAGACAGTCTCGACTTTCCAGCCGTAAAGATAGGATTGTCGTGTCGCGTGTTTTGTGTGCAGTCGTTCTGATATATATACACACAGGCGGGGTCGCGATTATTCGCACGCGCCGTAAGCGAGATAAAGACGCTTCCGTCGGTGCGTCCGGGTTATATTTACCGTACATGCACTGCGGCAATGTTAATGGTCGTGAGTCTCGTTCCGAGGCGCGAGAATTTTCCACCTGTTCAAATCGCATTTATTATTCTTGATCATTCTCAAACAATTTCCCCGTCGTTGCAATCAAGATTTACATGAATGCGCGTCCGCGCTATCGGATCGACGTTGATGCCGAGGATCGTTGACGTGACCGATACGATTATTGATAAGCCATACGCGACGAGCATTCCGCGCGATGGTGAATATCAGGAAGACGGTTCATGAACAAACGACGGCGCGGAAATAACTGCGCAAAGACCCCCGCCCGAGTCGATTTGTAGATCTCTGTACACAATCGCGAGTTCGTGCCGATTGAAGCGTCAGCGACTCTCCGTCCTCGCGGTCTTTGTTAACGCAAACAATTCGTACGTCCACGCAGCGCTATCGGATGTCGCTGGTACCCGAAAACAACTGCACAGGCGATATCTACGCGGACGAAGGTGAATGTGTCTTTGTGACTTAAGGAAGACCGAATCGATAGGCGCGCTCGCAATCTTGTCGCAGTATGTGCGGCTCTACTGTGCATAAACTGCAGGTGTCGATAAAGTTTTCCATTCGCTCGCAATTATCGCTCCCCGGACTGAATTATCGTACAACTGAATTTGTTGCCATCTGAGGTCACACGGGGCGTTTTGACAATTTTTTACCTTGATTCACCATTTTTTTGAATCCGTCATAGAAAAACTGAATTTTTTGCCATCTAAGGACACCGGGCCTTTTTGACAATTATTATCCTGATTTGGCGTTTTTCGGAGTCGTCATAGAAAAACTGAATTTGTTGCCATCTGCGGCCACCAGGCCATTTTAACAATTTTTACACTGATTTACTATTTTTTGGAGTAGTCGTATAAAACTGAATTTGCTCCCATCTGAAGTCACCGGCCCGTTTTGAGCATTTGTGTACTGATTTGCTGTTTTTTGCAGTCGTCATAGAAAAACTGAATTTGTTGTCATCTCAGACCACAGGCCCGTTTTTACTATTTTTACCTTGATTTACCCTTATTTGAAGTAGTCATAGGAAAACTCGTAGATGTTATATCACTGGGCCATCCGTCCCATCCCAAGACTTTCTTGCGCTCGCAGAAAAAGGTCAATGAAATTCTTACGACAATAACTTTCTACTATTTTCCCGAATGACTGTCAGATTCGCGGCCAGTCGGGTTTACTCGACTGGACGAGACCAGTGGATTCAGCCGGAAGCCGTTCGAGCGAGTCATAGAACAGCGCTCACGGTGGTCGTCGTTCGCTCCTTGGACGAGCCAACGAGAAGCGAGAGCGTTGCTCGTTCCGAGCTCGTAAAATAGTCTCGCGGGCAGACGATGCTCTCCCTGACGCCAATTCGATCGGAGGGGGAAGGGGGCTGTTCGTCCGACGTTAAATCGACTTCGAACGACCGATGGAAAGTCGAACGGGCACGGTAAGTCGAGTAAAATGGCCAATAAAATAGCCGTATCGAGAGAGCGCTCGGTCTAGCTTTGCTATCGAAAAATCGTTTATCGAGGAAAGTGTGGACCACCAATGGAAGCTATCGGGACACGATGAGTACCGTTTACTTTATTTCGCTTCGGTACAGCGATCGCGAGGGATCCGCCGATACCTCGTCGGTGTGTTTATCAGGTGCGGACAACGATTACTTTTAATTACGCTCCCGACAGCAACGACGGCAAGTTCTCAATAACGGGCGTGTGCGTATCGGTATAACGGTGTGCTGGAGGGCGAAGCTGCTCGGGAGCGAAAAAGAGGTAACACGTCGATGGCTATAAAGGCACGAAGTGGGCGGACCTGGGGAGTTTAACGAATGACCCGTGACCCGTGAACGTAGTCTCGCCGTCTCACTCGAGGTACTCGGCTGGTTTCGGACCCACGAAATCGTGACGAACTGGTAGTCTGGCCAGGTGGCAGACCGAACCGCCCACAACATCGGTATACACGGGGCCTTCCCTATTCCCGAACGAGTATACATCGCGCAGCCTCCAGAGCAGATTGATAGACCCGTTCGGTCATTCGCTCGGATCCACCTGGATTAATCGACGCGTACCTCTTCGTAACAGGCTCTTCGAACCGACCCGGCGAATTCGTTGCATTCAATTTAGAATCTCGCTTCGGGCGCGCTTGTACTACGAATCCGTATGCACGCCTGACCGAGCGAAATCGGTATCGATTCGGCACTGGAGAACTGTGCGAAATTCGGCGAGACGGGAGCCTTCAGCCCCGCGGCATTTACAACGCGATCGCGCCCATCATCCTTCCGTTGCCTCTTCCACGCTATATCCTATCTCCGATGCTTCTCGGCGAATCTCGGACTACCTCCCCGTAGGCGCCCGCGCGCACGGTACGAAACTCGATAATTACACCGGTATAATTACTCACCGAGGCCGGACAGCCGATTTGTCTCCCGACCGCCTTATGGGATACAAATGGTGTTATTAGCGTTATAATTGCGCCGCGAAGCTCTCGCCGATCGTACGATCGTACGTGAGGCGTTGTCGCGAGTACCGATTTCGCGATACTCTTCGCGTCCAGAGGATTCTTGCGAACCTACTTTTAAAGGAGGGGAATTAGGATTTTCGGTGACAGTGAAAAGATACCTTGGATCAGCTTTCGCGCAAGGTTGGTCTAGCTCCTTAAACGGGATTCTTTGTCGGCAAATGAGCTACTATTGCGATATCCAAAAGAGGCCTACGCGAGTCTCGGGAGTGGGGAGGATCTTGCTGAAATATCTATCATAGAAAGGAAAGAGACACTATTAATTATCGGTACGTCAACCGAGAATATGCTACGTCGACCGTAAGAAACCGGCTTTCTTTCTGCTTGTGTCAATTAAATCTTTGAGCAACGGCTAATGATTTCGTGACGTGGATATATTTTAGTATGGCACTCTATGAGCTCTCTACCTCGTCTTCGCGTTTCTCGTGCTTCTTGCACTTCTCTCGTTGGCTTCTTTCGAGTCCGCTGAATCGCGTCGTCGCGGAACACCACGAATCTCCCGAAGTTTTTTTTTTTCTTTTTTTTACATCGCGAGAGTAAGAGACCCGAGACCGAGCGGAGAGATAGGCGGTACTTAAAGATTTTCGCAAGTTTTCCTTTTTATTCCCCCCGCGATTCCCTCAGCGCGCAGTACGGTGGCTCGACTATACGGTCCCGTCCCCATTTGTCCGTTTTGGGTGCCGACTGCACACCCGGGAGAAGAGAGTGATGCGCACGGAAGAAATCTTTCCGGTTTTGGTGGTACAACCGGTTTCCACGGTACAACATACACACGGTTTTTTGCCGCCTACCGTATCAATCCTTCTCTCTTTGACTCTCCGAAACAGCGACGCGACGACGACGAAACTTCTTTTCTTGTTCTCTTTTTTCTTTCCTCCTGTTTTTATTCACTTGCCCCGCAATACCGACGCACGACGAGTGACGAACTAATTCCTCGCAATCTTCTGTCTACGAGTTTCCTGAATTCGCGATGCTGATGCAATCTTCGAAAATTATCGACATAAGAAAAATCTGGTTGCGGTGTAAACAAATTTTTTTTTTTTTTTTTGTCGCGTCCCGCTACGATTTTTTGCCGCCTACCGTATCAATCTTTCTCTATTTGACTCTCTGAAACGGGGGAGCAATGATGACGAAACTACTTTGCTTGTTTTTTTTTATTCATTCGCCCCGCAATCCCGTCGTACAACTAGTGACGAACTAATTCTTTGCAATCTTCTTTCATCGAGTTTCTTTAATTTGCGACGCTCAAGCAATCTTCGAAAATCATTAAAATAACAAAAATGGGTTTCCGCTTTGAAAAAAAAAAAAAAAAAATCGAGTTCTGCTACGGTTTTTTGTTTTTTATTTTGCCATCTATCGTATCAATCTGTCTCTCTTTGACTCTCCGAAACAGCAATGCGACGACGAAAATGCTTTTCTTATTTGTTTATTCACTTGCTCCGCAATACCGTCGTACGACGAGTGACGAACCCATTTTGTAATTCCTTGCAATCTTCTATCATCGAGTTTCTTTGATTCGCGACGCTGATGCAATCTTTGAAAATCATTGAAATAACCAAAATGGGTTTCCGGTGTTTGAAAAATAAGATCTAGTACTGTTACGCTCGATTAAGTGTCCACGCATATTGGTACACAGAAAAGTAGTAACAATCGACCCGATAATTAACCGATTTCCGTATCGAAAAATAAATGTCTCGTTCGCCAGTTTCGCTGCGAAGCTCTAAGCGAGAAGAGGCAATTTTCGTTGTATACACATATTAGCTGTATTCCTTTGATTTCCCGTTACGGGTCTCTTGCCCCGTGCGACTCCCCCGTTCGGTTATTGTTTCTCCATTAGACGCACACTTCGGCGCGCATAACTAATGGTTCCCGCTAGTAACGGTAATAATCGCATACGTCGAGCTGTTTTCCCACTTTATTTCACGAACGCAATAATAACAGTCTGCACGAGATGCACGCCGTCGGTGAGCCGCGCAACCCGCCGAGGAGAAACTCACAGAAACGCGCGGTTTGCCGGAACGAAAAAAAAAGAATAAAAAACTATATATATCGATAATGACCGCCGCGATGCGGCCGATGGTGGGAAAAGACGATGAGGAGGCGAGCGTTACAAATCTATTAAATTCACCGTGGCCTGGATAATTATTAGGTGGTCTGAGTGTACTTCTCTCCGTGCACACTAACTTGGCCCGCTATTACGTGCGAGAAATATTATATTACAATACACCAAAGGCCCACCGATACTCGGTACACACGAGATTGGGCCGAGAGCATCGGGCAGAGAGCTGCCGAATTTATCGATCAGGGAATGGAGCATTAACGTCACCCTCATTTGACGGATCGAACGATTTCGGGGAAATCGACACTGGAGGAGAGGACGCGATTATGCGTTACGCTTCTTTATACGTGAAATCGATCCGAAGGCGACTTCCTGCTGCTGGTCTCACAAAAATTGACGATATCAGCCCGAGCGGTTAAAGCCTTTTTTGTCCATTTGATTTAATTATTGTGTGTAATTGATTCTTAACGGCAGTACTCGGAGATCGATTGGAGTATCAAGGAACGTTACAAAAACGTCAATTTATGCTTCCTCGGTCGTTGGAGACAAACATTTGTGCGTTAGCGAGGTAGTATAGTGAATGCGGCTTATTCTGGAGCAGTAAGTCTCCTTTGCTTTATTATTTGGTTAAAAATGATTTCCGGCCGTTGAGACTTTACGGCGTTTTATTTTATTTTTTAATATTCTACCAATGTCCGGTAATGCGCCAACTTTGGAGAAATTCGAGAGATTTCGCTGAAACTTTCTACAACCATGAAGTATTTTCTCAAGGATGTTTCGTGTTATATGTGGTGAGAATCGTCGGAAGGGTACGGTATTTTTTTCTATCGGTGATCGCTCGGGATACTCGCTAACTAAAATTGGGGCTTCTTACGAATAATGCATTACGGAAATGTCAATAGAAAGAAAAGAAACAATGAAAAATGAATGTTGAATTTGCGTGGCAATTTCAAAACTTTCTCATCGCATACGATTACGCGAAGAGAGAAAGTATAGTAATTCAGAAAAAGTCGACCGGCGGATTATTGTCTCGATGCACGGTTCGCAACGTTATCTTCACAAAAGTTGCCTCTACGACGAGGTCAAAATTAAATATAGAATTACCAATTTTTGTAACGTTAAAAAAATGAGCTTTCTCTCTTTTGCTTCCTCACAGAAGAGGCTGTCTTTTGGTAAAAAATGAAAACGTGTTCCGAATGTTCCAAAACATCGAAAAATCACGTTTAGAAAAAGTGCCGGAATGTATGGGTGTTTCTGTGTATGTATGTGTGCATGAATCAGACGTGTAAAATTAAAACCGCTATCACTCGAGAATGCCTCGACCGATCGATCTGTATGTCTGGTTACTAGTAGATGTATCTTCAGAATTTCAAGAAAAAATTTGCAGTTTTTTGCGCGATTTATAATTTGTTTGGAAATGTCTGTTCAGGCTCTGCAGCTCTTACAATTGTTTAGCTATTCAAATAAAAACGTGTACACAGATGGAATATCACGCCCGATGATTCCTATAAAATTTAAACGGTTCGAATCGATCGAACCGTTTAAATTTTATGTGATCTTGAATTTTCTGAAATTCATGAAAAATTCAAACTTTACATTCTACGTAAATAAAAATTTGTATTAAATATTCATCTGTAAATACAATCGGTTGGTAATATAAAATCAGTGATAGGTTCATGATCAGCGTGAAAAAATATATTAAATAAGCCATAGAATGATGATTAACGAAAAAAGTTTCAGGACTTTTTATAGCCGATATTGCAAAAATGAGTGATTTTGAGTATTTTCAAACAGCGATCGCAGAAAAATCCCGTTGCCTATCATATTCTACGGCACAAAAAATACAAGATGATGGATATTATAGTATTATATGGATTTCTAGGGTAGAAATCGAAAGTTAAGGAAAAAAAAGAATCCGGAACGCATAATTCCATGCATTTTTTAACACCGAGCACAGATCCGACATCAGTTTTGACGAAAAATCAAGCGCGATGTTAGTATATTTTTTCCATGTATTTTTTCGCATTGAACCTGAATCGGAAACTCGTTTTGCCTAAAATCCAGCATTTAAATGCGAAGTAGAGTAGCGCCCTTAAAGAAATTTCATGGCAAAAATATTTAGTTTTTTAGATGCATGGCTGGCGTTACAATGTGAATAATAGAACAGGGGGAAATCGCGCACGGCGAAAGACGAAAGAGTCGCGGCGGTTTGAGCTGCTCGGGACGGTCGACGTGGGGCGGCTTCGTCGGGGATTTTACGAGTAAGTGGGCCGCGCTGACACGATATTTATTGCCGATATTCGTTGGTAATATAGGCACTTATCCAACCTGGAACGTCAACCGGTACACACGACTCAGGACCAGAGAGGATTATAGAGTAGATGTATATTCGCGTCGGGGGACACGTACAAGTTGTTGTGTATGACGCACCCCGGGGCACGGTTGTATCGGAAACGAGCTCCGAGCGCCGGCTGTGGGCATCGTAAAACGGACGGGGGAGCACTCCGAAGCACGAGAGCCAAGAGGGACCGAGACTTTGCGTCCGGAATTCGAATGGCTCCACGGTGACGAAGACGAGACCGCAAACCTCTCGCAAAACTTTACGCACGGTTATAAAGATCGCAATTATTCGTCATTGAATCGGAGCCCGGCGAGGTTAGGCACTTGCAGAGACCGAGCATGCTTCCGCCCCATCGAAACGAACGCCGATAACGGAGCGGGAAATATCTTCTTAACGCGTCACATTACACGGCAAAGTTGCTTTGGGACGACTATGCTTTGTTCATGCATTTAAAGCTCGTACTTTAAACGCCGTTAACTTCGAACAAATGGAGATGCACATTTTTTAAAAATTAGACTCGTACACAGTTGCGAATAGTATACATCGAGTCGAATACATTTCAAATAAACTCTGCACCTTTTAGCTCCTTTTCGAAGGGATCTTTTTCAGCGGTGGAGAGGAATGAATCATTAAAAATGAGAAAGAATGTGCAATTTTTTGAAGTTTGTCTTTCTCTTGTTTCTAGTGAATCGGAAAGATAGGGGACTTCATAACTAGCAACACTTGTACATCAACAATTCTTTTAAGGATTCCAAGTTGTGTATGTACACCGTATATATAGTAAGATGAATTGAAAGGAGAATTTTTTTTCGAGACCTTTTATCGAGGAATTCAAAATCTCATTCGATTTACCCTTACAATGATCAACAACTGACAAATTTATTTTCGTTTATCCGTATAATTGGTTTGCGTTAGTCCATTCGTGCACCGTGTTCTATGCCTACTGTTCTATGCGAACTGAAATTTCCGAATATCGTCGTTTTGAGGCACTTTTAAATATATTCTTCACTGCTGATTACAAAACTATAACTCATTTTAATATTAAT
Organism: Stenichneumon culpator; assembly: GCA_964017025.1. Classification (NCBI taxonomy): domain Eukaryota; kingdom Metazoa; phylum Arthropoda; class Insecta; order Hymenoptera; family Ichneumonidae; genus Stenichneumon; species Stenichneumon culpator. Next base: position 11,531,590 of record OZ024772.1, read on the forward strand.
ATCGCCCTCAATATTCATGAAAATTGCACCGAGGAACGAGACGTGACCACTCTACTAGTGTGCAAAATTTTACCTCGCTATCTCAAACGGTTTCCAAACTATAGCCGTTCTAAACGATGCGAAAAAAAAAATGTTAACAAAAAAAAATCCAAAAACATGCATCAATCTTGCATTATGTCGTGCGGTGGCGTACATTGTTCGAGAAGCCGTGAAGTGCGAAAGCGAAACCTCACCGGAGCCTCGAGCGAATATCGGAAGACATAATGCGTACGCTTCTCTTCTCAACGAGAATGAATATAGGGTCGTTCGGTTTGTATTGTTAGGGTGTTTCGTTCGATCGTTCGAGAAGCGATTTAAAAATTTGGCACCTCCTTAAACGCCGTAGATATTTATGTTCCTACACTAAACTCGATATGCGGTGCCGCGGTGGTTCGGATGCAGGCTCGGCCGCGCTCCTCCGGGTTTCGAACGCGACGTTAACGATTCGTAAATTAAAAGGTACGCCATTTTGTTTTCGGCAGGGTACCCCATGTGGGCAGAAGAAGTTGTCCGGATGCCTCGAGACCCTCGTCGCCCGATTCCTCTTTGTCGTACGGCACGCCGGCGCGCCGGGGACGTCTACGTTCCGTCTACCGTCCGCAAAGTATCCTACGAGATATTGCGCGCCCGCGAAGTGTCCCGTTCGATCGTCGGTTATTACCCGGACCGTCGTAAATCAGAATGATCGGCACCACGCCCATCGAGCATTGCCCGAAAGACTCTCCGACACACGGTACAGAAAAAAAAACAGAAAAAAAATGGAAATTAAAGTAACCGAAAACGAGTATGAAAAATTCGATGGCGATGACGATGCCAGCACGAGCCACGACGAAAAATGTTCGGATGCGAGAGCCGAGCTTCGGAGAAGCGGTATTTATCTCGCTGCCTCTCGTTATCGTGGTCGAACAGATACACGGAGCAAAAAATTTGTTGGTGCAACAAGATTTTTGTTAACGTAACACATTTAGCTTGTTAGTATCGGGATAAGAAAATCAGTTTGTAACCATAGGAAAGTTTTTCGCTTAGAGCGATTTGTTTACCGCGACAAAATAGCCTTTGTTACTGTAACAAAAAATATTGTTATGTGACTGAGCGGGCTCAATGTGACCTTCCATAGGCTTCTGTATATGCGCCAACACTACGACGAGCCCGAGGTGCTCGACGCGCAAAATAAAAACAAAGAGACCCGATGAAACAGTTCTGTTGTATTCGAGTAAACATAAAAAACAGAGTGGAATTGCGAACTCTTGAAATTTGCTATAATATGGATGTATAATCCGCGAAAGGTAATGTATGTATTGAACTCCCTTTGGAGTTCAATACATCCATATATGTACAGCAAATTTCAAGCGTACGCAATTGCAAATTCAGACATTATTTTCAATATAATAAAATGATAAAATCCAAACGCGGTGAGTTACTCTTAAAATTACTGTATGTACGTATCAACACTTATCCTGTTACCAGTCATTACTCAGCCATCAAATTACAGCAAGCGTCGGTTGTTTTCATAGCATTCTAAATCGTCGCAATAACAAGAAAGTTTTGTCGTCATAGCAAAGCTGCGGAAACGAGGTCATTGTCAGCAACATTCATTTCGTTAGAGCTGCTCAACCGTTTTTCTACGTGTATCTGGATGACTTGGCGGAAGACCAAGTATTGTTTCCCAGGTCCACGAGTATTGTGAGAAATCAGCTGGCAAGCGTATGATCGGAACTTAATACAAATACGAATTTAACGTAAAAAATAAAATAAAATTGAAAAGGGGGAAAATTAAAAATAAAAGGGGTTTCTCAGCGGGCGTCCGGGAATCCTTCTATGAATATTTCGATTGAAATTAGTGACGCGTGGGCGTCGGCAGCAGCGGGGGCAACACGAACTGCCGGGGTGGGAAATGAATTTTTAATTGAATGCGCGTCCGAAGCGTGGCCCACGGGAGATAATCGTGGATGCCCACTGGCTCGACTTATATATACCGTATAACAGTTATGTATATGTTGCACCGGGTTGCCATACGTTTGAAAGAAAATTAATGTCGTCCGCGTGCACGAGAGCGCGAGCGATGAGGCATTAAATCCATGCGGATGCTAAATATGCTGAATCGCCTTGCTGCAGGTGGTCGGAACCGGGCGAAGAACACGCGGCGCTGACCGATTTCGGCTGGACGTTCGTTATTACGGCGCTTTCTTCGAATTATCGTCCGTTCGCGAAAAGAGCAAATAATAATAATAGTAATAATAATAATGAGAGAGTTATTCGTAATTCAAAGTCTACATATTGTGACATTCGACGAAACGCATTGCGCGATGAATACAAATCGGATGATATTTCATATCCATGAATTCTCCGGAGTGAAGTTAAACGGAAACACGTCAGAGAGTTAACTTGTAGAGATGAAGAGATACATTTTTCATTTCAGAACAGTCCTTTTCTTTTTTGAATACTTAATTTTTATTATATATATGTTTATAATACAGATGTATAAAATAAAAATAAGGAATAAAGTATTAAACAATTAAAAATTGTTTAATACTTGATATAAATTAATTTTATTTTTATTGTAAAACGGTTTGCTTCGTCGAGTTTCCATAAGTCGCGAAGGAATCGATAAGAGTTATTTATAGTTTCACCGAAATTCTGTGAAAATCAATCGCGCTCTGGCGAATTCGGGAGATGTTTAAATTAAGGTATATCCATCTGGTCGCATGGAATTGATCATACGTTCGATATTCATGAAAGTTGATAAAACGATTATTTCGTCGCTCGCCGAGCAATTTCGCTCGAAAGTCTTTCCGCGATATTCTCCCGACTTATTATAGCATGAATATACGACAGAAATTCTTTACGCTACGTCGGTAATCATATGGCCACACCCCGGACGGCTTTGAAGATCCAAAAGGATTATTAATGTACCTCGGTCTCGGTGACTCTTGACCCGTGCGTCGGCGACGAGGGAATCTCACGCAGCGAGCCGCGCTCCGCGACCAAATAATCGGTATCTATCCGAGATAATATACAACGATCGGGGGATGAGGGGGGGGGGGGGGGGGATTACTTCACATGCTTGGAATATCGGTATTAAATATTCCACTAGCAACGTGGGTTTCCTTAATTAGCCGCGAGGATGCGGGTTTGTTCTCCGCGTTATTAATTTTACCGATTTTTATGTTTTTTTTTTTTAATTTTATTTTAATAAGTGGGACATCTCAACCGGTAACGACTAATTTGTGGAACGCGCTACCGCATAAATTCACAGTCGAGTTTCGATCGGTCGGTGCCAAACGCCGGGTCTCGAACTCACAGCCGGCAGATCTCTTCCAGCTTGAGATACGCGGCGGTTGAGAGTCGGATTGTTCGAGTCTGGATCGAGAATGAACCGCGAAGAGTTTACGGCCAATTTATACCGGCGAGTATTTTGTTACAACTCCCGACTTTCCGATATGGATACACGAGCAGGTTCCCGTCGTACGGAGTACGCTCGGAGCCACCAACGGTAGGAGCAGCGTTGAGTATTTGTACATTTTTATAATCCTTTAATGTGCGATTGCAACGGCTTGCGCTATCTGCGTCTCTGCAGCTGTATATTTCCGTGCGTACACATCTAATATACAATATAATATATAGGACGCGAGGGGGGCTCGCCGACGGTACGCGCATGCGCGCGGGCATCATGGCCTCGCGCGATGCAGATGAAAAATGCAAGGCGTCGTTACTACGAAGCTGAGTTTCTATTATCGTATCTCCGCTGCAATAATACACAGGCAAATAAAGATAATTCCCGAGTGGCAATATCGCGGTACAGCGGCAACCGAGACACGCCCATATCGGAGTGCAGGTGCATTCACGATGCACCGAATGTGCCTCGACGACGATCGAGAATTCATAGTGCATTATTGTACAGGAAAAGCTATTTTTTTCAGTTAAAGAATTGTAAAAATTTTACCTTTCGTGATTCAATCTTAAAATTTCTGTAACTTATATGAAAAAATGTAAAATGTTGGAAACGATTTGCAACCCTCGGTGAGGTTGTTCACGAACATTTTGTAATAGTTGGTAATAAATATTCGATGAGAGTGAATATCATTTTTATAGCGTAGAGATGAAAATTATATAGTACGATTAAGGTGGTTGTAATGTTTTACAATCTTAACATTTCAGTAACTTATATGAAAAAAACGTAAAATGATGGAAACGATTTGCAATCATTGGCACGATCGTTCGCGAACATCTTCTAATAGTTGTTAATAAATATTCGATGAAAGAAATGAATATCATTTTTATGGCACATAGATGAGAATTATATAGTATGATTAAGGAGGCTGGAATGCTTTACACTAGTCGAATGAATACTACATTTTTAGTTTTTATACAAACTGTTTATGAAGGATTTAGGTCGATGGATAAACAAAAGGCTGTAATCTTTAAACGGAAAATACTATTGAATATCTAGACGGTGAATTCGAGAGCATCTTTTAAGGAAGGGAACGAGCCGTAATATAAAAAATCAAGAAAAAATAACGGATTATTCTTTGAAGAAACTGAACGAATGTGTACCTTTTAGAAAATTAGCACGATCCAGTTAATATTTTTATAAATTCATTGTATTTGATTTTTTTCTACGTTAAGGTCATCTGCTGCAACACAAATAACCATCCACATAATCAATAGATGCGTAAAAGTTTGTATAAACGACTTTAAACATGTCGCACTCAGTTGACTAGTGTGAAGCGCTCCAAACTTCTTAACCGTCTGAAGCACAACCGTGTATCCGCAAAGGATTGGTATTCTTTAAATGAACGAATGAAATATCGAAGAATGTTCTTATTCCATCCGTTTACGACTTTCTTGGCATTTTTTTCAAATTTCTTTTTCAACTTTTCTTACAAGGCAATAAAACACTCTCGGAAAACATATCTCATGAGTTTACCATACAAGATGCTACATTGCTGTTCTAGGGATGCGATATGTTGTTTTTCCGCTTTGAAAAGGTGTTCCATAGATGGAACAACAGCCTTCGGAGGGTCAGCACGCGAAGAAAGAGATAAAAGCGTGTGTATCAATAGCAAGGATGACTCACCATGAAAACCATGAACCTTGATTGCAGGTTGGCGCTCCCGTTGTAAGTCAGCGTTTCCAGCCACCGGCTCGCGTCAGTTGGTTATCCTTCCTCTCGTTCTTCCTTCTGTTTTCCTTTCGAGTCGTTTTTCAGCTCCGATCACACACTCACAAACACACACGGACACGAGACGGATCTCAAAGTTCAATTTTTCTAACGCTAATTCCTTGAAAACACTTCTATCGGTCGCGAGCCTGAGATCGACTTCCGATCGATCGGTAATATTTCTAATATATCATCTACGTATAGTTAAGTTTATGTTAATATCGATTCGACTCGATAGATTTCTACTTTACATGTATTTACTGGCTGTCTACTGGCTTCTGATTGGCATACTGGCATAAATACTGGCCCGTTCGGCTGTTGTGGCACCTGTAACAAAAAACCCAAAATACAAAATACATTTATTTATTTATTATAAAATCATACCGGCAGATCCCCGTTTTAGTTGTCAGAAAACCCTAACAACTAAAAGAACATGTAGGAAATATATAGAAAATCACCCCCAGAAAAAAAAATTACGGGCGCCGCGCAAATAAATATTTATTCGATTAAAATAAATATTTATATGCGGGTCACTCGTCAAATAAATTATTTTTCAGGGTGCAGTAAATGTTATATATGGTTGAAATACAGGTAGATAGTATCAATACCGAAGTTCGATCGATTCGAAGAATGAGTAGTTGTTTTTCTCTTTTTTTTATACAACCAGAAAACAAAAATTATTTTACGGCCACCGTTTATTTGGTTTAAGTAAAATATTTATTTTATTCAAATAAATATTTATTTAAATTAAGTAAATACTTACTCAATTGAAATACATATTTATGTAAATTACATAAATGTTTTACTTAAACCAAATAAACGATGGCCATCGAATAAATTATTAAAAAATAATCTCCATCATTACGATTATCAGGATCATAACGTGACTTAAATTTTTTGTTCATTCTCACGAAGCGATAATCATCTCTTTATCATCGCGTACGCACTTACCCCCGAATGCGCGCGATATGCGATAGCACAAGACTAAATGATGTCTCTCTGTAGCGTCGGGCGATTTAACGCGGCTCGCCAAGTACCGTATCGTTTAATTCGGAACACTGGCATTATAAATAAAAATCCATAACGGGACGTTGTACACGCATTGCGTCTCGTTTTATTAATTTATTACGCGGGTTATCGGTGTGCATATGTTAAAGAGTGCGTGGTCGTGCGGAATACACGCGACGTACCTCTCGATATCGATGAATGCCGGGGCTTTCAATATAGCACGACGGTGTGCGGCTTGCATTATTGCCCGACGAGGAAACCTGGCGTCGCACAGCTGGACGACGCACGCGAAATGATCTGCCGTTCTTTGTGCTCCGCGGCGAGAGTGAGAGAGCGGGAATTAAATGTATGAACGCGCGGAAGAGACGACAGCCGAGAGGCTGCGTCCTGCAGCCGGAGGGACAAAACGCTGCACTGCAATCCGCAGCGACCGGGTCCAGCGCCGCCGTCGCCGCCGCCTCGACATCTGGAGCCTCTGAATTGTAGCTACCGTTTCTACGAGATACATACAGACGTGTTAAAGAATGGCTAATGACGCGACGCGAGGCTAAAGCCTCGTGCCCGTCGGATGGAAATAGGTAATGACGGCGAAGCCGGCACAGCGAGCGCATTCTCGTTCGCGCAGATGAGGAACAGCAGCGGGCAAGTGCATCGGTAACACTGCACGGGCAAGGTGGAACCCGCGCTCCGGCTGCACTACTATGCAGTCCGAGCAACGACTCTTTGAACGTTCTGTGTGCAGAAACGATTCGACGGAACTAATCGAGATATGAAATCGTAACGGTCACACGCACGCACACACACGCGCGCGCACGCTGTTTCGTTTATGGAAAATGGCGCAAAACGTTCTTCCGCTTGTGCACGAAGGCTTCCTGGTGGATTAAGTAAAATACAGATTTCCTTCGATCGTTGGAGAAAAAGCTGCGAGCATATTTAAATGACGCATTTTTTTTTCATACATAATGATTTTTTCTTCGCTTTTCGTATGTCGACATGGATTGGATTGGTTTTGCCTCAATCAATGATGGATACTTCCGTCGCGATTACACATCTTCCAAATTTGGTTAATCGACGGAATTAATCAAGGTACGAAATCGTTACGGTAACACACGCATGCACACACATGCGCGCGCGCTGTTTCGTTCATGGAAAATAGCGCAAAACGTTACTCTGATTGTGCAGGGAGGCTTCCTGGTGGATTACATAAAAAACAGATTTCCTTCGATCGGTGAAGAAAAAGCTGCACGTATATTTAAATAACACATTTTTTTCATACATAATGATTTTTCTTTTGCTGTTCGTACGACAAAATGGATGGGATTGTTTTTGCCTCAATCAATGATGGATATTCTCGTCGCGTTACACATCTTCCGAATTTGGTTAATCGGATCATGTAGTACCAGTTACACAGCGTCGATGCGTTCCGATTTATTCCCGTCCAGTTTTAATTGGACACATGCAAAGAATGTAGTCGTCTCAGATATATCGTCGAAACTCTTTCGTTTCGAAGAATGTTTTTTTTTTAACACGATAGATCTGATCTATGGGACGAGCACCGGTTGTTCGCGTTCGTTGCTCATTGCTTACTTGCGCCGTGTGCGTCACAGGTGTCGTTCGCCGAAACGACTCTACTTGTTCCATCGAGTGAGGCTATACGTATGGCTCGGATCAGACTAGTAGCACACAATCTTTTTCACGTCTAAACGCACAAATGGCTACGACTAACGAGTCTGCCGGGCTCTAATGACTCTGCGCGGCAAATTACTCGACTCGGCGGCTTCGCTGGTGCGCGCGACTGAATCGCTTCTTGTGAGGAGATTTCGGAAAAAAATATCAGACGAAGACTGTATTCTATACCATTTCGGAAAGGTTTAAAAATCATCACACTAATTATATATGTATTTTTTTTTAATTACACCAAAAATATCTCTATTAATTTTTTTACCCGATTAGGATTAAAGTTGTGCATACGAAGAGATTTTATCGGGATGGATGTCTGGTAATACCGAAACAGTGCCTCGCGTGTGCGACGTATAGCTCTAGAGCGGCGAAATAAGGGAAAAAAATAGACACTAAAAATACCTCTATTAATTTTTTCCCCTGATTAAGATAAAAGTGGTGAATACGGCCCAGTTATATTCGGATGGATGCTTGCAACGACACGTTATTGGTGTATGTCTCTTAATGCCGTAACGTGTCTCGTGTGCACGATGTATTGCTGCGAAGCGGCGAATTAACAAAAAAAACGCGAAGGTCGACTGGGGAACGCCCTGGATACCTTATGCAGGCTTCGCACAAGGTGACTCGAGCGTATATAGCGTCGAAATACTTTTTTTCCCCATTTACGATTTTCCACATATGTGCCGCGGGTAAATGAATATAAAAAAAGAAAGTACAATTTTAATCGGAACGTGCACCGATAAATCGAGTAAAAATATACCCGTACCGGTTGCATTGTTTTTTTTTTCCATCGCACAACCGCCGCCTTGCATTTATGAATGGAAGTAGCTGCGCACGCGCGCACCGCTGCAACGACGAAGACGACGGCGACAAGAGAACGCGAAGCGAAAGTGACCTGTGCGCTAGTCGAGCGCGCTTTGCCACCACGTACGCACACGTGCCTTGATTATTTACCTTCTCTATGTACGTATGTGCTGTGGCGGCGGCACGCCCGGGCACATACGCACGCACACGATTAAAATAATAATATACGGGCGCCTACTCTCTGTTCCCTCGATAATTGGACCCAGTGTAAAAATATGCGGGACCCGCCACCGGAGTTGCGAATATATAAACGGGCGATAACACGTAGACGCGGAAGACTTTACTCTCTCGTACGGCGTACAGGGATTATAAAATCGTATAGAATGATTAAGTTTCCATAATAGTATTCTATACGGGGACGCGCAACAATACCATTGTTGTGTCGCACGTAGTACAATTCATTCACGGGTAGATTTTATTTTTCTTTCTCGATTGCTCGTTGAAGCTTTTTCATGATTTGCATCTTTTTTTTCATCTTTATTATCACCTTATAAGTAGTATTCTATATTGGGACGCCCAACAATATTATTGTTGGCTCGCACGTAATGAAATTCATTGACGGGCAGATTTTATTTCTGTTCCGTGACTGCAGGTAGAAGAAGCTTTTTCATTTTTTGGATTTTTTTATGTTTTAATTTTTATTATTGCGTTATAAATAGTGTTTTTGACCTGGACGCGCAACGATACCATTGTCGTGTCGCGCATAGTCAAATTCATGCACGCGCAGTTTTTATTTTTAGTTCTTTATTGCTTGTAGAAGAAGCTTATTCAATAATTAATTAATTTTTTTTTATTCGTATTGTTGCGTTATTCAACTATGCGCAAATAATCGTATTGTAACAGTGGGGCATTTTAGATAGCGATCGTGTGTGCTGCCGTTGGTGGTGCTGCGTTGGCTACTACCACATCGACCATATCCGCGTGAGAAACTCGGGCGCATTTACCATTGCCAGGGCACATTACCTTATCTGGGCCTTCCCTCTCTCCGTTGCATTTATCGCCTTGAAAATGGAATTGGCTCGACCGCGTTAACCAGCTGATCAGGCGTATGCGAGTGCATATTGAAAAAATATTGATGTATATTATTACTGGATATTACCAGATCGGACTTAATGTTTACACACGTCGGACGATGAAAATCTCAATCGATCTAATTTATTTTATCGATCGATTCGATCCTCGTACCCAGCTGTTCGCGAAGTCTGTTTTCATATTGTAAAGTATGGAATTTGTAAGGGCTATTCAAACTCGCATTATGTATCGGTCATTCGAGTGGACACGTTCCGTCATTTTTTCGATACGAGTTAATTTTTCTCCTATACATTGCGAGGAGAACGACTGGTTGCGATTAATCACTGCGAAATTATAGTGCGAAGGTCTTTACGCGCAACGAGCAAATTAATTGCCTCGATCGATTACAAGTACTAAGAAAATTTAGTGCAAATCGGAAAATAAAGAAAAATCGGTAGGCCTATCGTGGAAAAAATCATTAAAAAAATATCTCTGTAATCGGAAATTCTTTTGTCGACAAAGATCTTTTTTTTTTACACGAAATTAATTCGCAGCCGTTTAATTTCGTTTGAAAAAAGATCATTGTCGACAAAAGAATGTCCAATTAAAATCGATACCATGTCGGAGATAGTCCCTAACGCAAGAGGAGGGTTAACGAACTGCAAGTTCTCGTTTTCATTCCCGAGAAAATAAATAGCAACGGGGAGTAATGCAAGGTACGCGTCCCCCGCCGTACATCGACTTCGGACACATGATACCAAACTGTATAGCGCAGCAGTTACAGTATACCTATGTACCTGCCGGTAAGGCTAGCATGCGTGCGTCAAGACATTAATAAACTCTTTCTTCGCCAGAGAGGAGTTCGCTCGGACTTGCTCGTTCGCTCGCTGCTTTGACATTAATTTGAGACCTGTCCAATTGAGATCTTATCGATTATTTCGAAATGCTCGAACAGCGGTGTGTCCGAGCGATAGAGGCACGGCGACTTCGTTCCAGGCATGAAACTGCTCTCCTCTCTTATATACCGAGGAAACGAACTATGGCTACGTACAGGTATTACGCTTAGATACTCCCCGAGTGCATGAGATACAGAGACTGTATTCTCAGCAGCCATACGAACGGAGCACACCGGCCGGATAATTGGCAAGGCAATTTTCACACCTTTCATACTTGTCGATTTGCCAAGGTGAATTTCTCGGGTCTCGCGATGAGCCTACGATAAGGAATCTACGATTATCTTTGATACAATATCTTTTTTTTTCGAGTTTGTAATTTGAAAAATTTGCGATAAAGTTTGAGTTTTTTTTCAAAAGTTTCGATAGTTTCTGAACAATCGGAACAACGATATTTTTTATGTACCGTTGTGTACAACGAAGTATGCGTTTCACAGTTGGCTTCCGCGCTGTTGTCGACTAGGCAATCGTTACGCAGGGTGTGTTTCGATGGATCCGCGATCCTCGTCCAAAATAGACTCGCAGCTTTACTAACCCCTTAACTAAATTTGTTGCAATCTCTCATATGTACTATTTGATTATGATATGCAATCTTTGTTAAGGTCTCTCACATCGTCCTCGTTATTGGGCCCAGCCCGTTATTAAATAAATAAATAAATAAATAAATAAATAAATAAATAATTTCGCCATCATTTTTACCTTTCACCTGATCTGGCCGTTTGAACCAAAGATTAATGCATGTTTCCCTACTCGTAAGAAATTACGATCAAACATTTCAAGCGCAACTTCCATTGCGCGGAAAACTGCCTCGAAGTGCGACAAAACGTTGTTGCCGCTTCCCCATAAGGCGTATCAAATTATTGAAACGTCCTCGTTCCGGAATACATTAAAATACCATCATTAATCCCACCCAAGCTTCGGACATTTCATAACTCGTTGCTGGAGTACGAGGTGAAAAGTAATCGGTCATAAATAAGAATTAGTTACGGAATTTATCGTGGAACTACTACCCTACTAACGAGTGAATTTCCGATTGGTCGAGCGTGCATTAAACCTTCCATCCCGCTTCCTCTTCGAAAGCCGCGCATGCGCCACCACCCTGTTTAGTACATATTATTATATTTATAGTACAGTTTCACTGTATCCATTAATGCCTGTGACACGTATATCGCTCGTACGAGCCCGAGCTCCTCGGGCTCGCCCCGACACACGGAGAGAACGAGCCTGCGTCATTAAATTTATGCTCTTTAAGTGGCGGTTACCGGATTTCTTCGGGGATTCGGAACACGCGGGCGCGGTTCTCCCGATACCGAATACGAATAGTGCTCGCTATAGCGACCAAATTAAGGAACGGTCCGAAACGGCTCCTATTTGGAGGCCCAATAACTATAAAGCCGGCCATCGCGCCCAATATCACACGGTCGCATAGGATATTCAAATAACGACACTTTCTGTCGTTTCATTAACTTTAAACTCTATCCTGGCTCGTTGGTATCGCCGAAGCTCTCGTAAATTTTTTTTTCGACACATTAAATGGTAATTGAATGTGTCGAAGGAAAGACACTTAGCCGCACGGTACGGTAATTTGCCGTCGCGTTGTTATCAGTCTCGGCGTTTTACGGACGGAAGGTCCGATAGTAACGAGCTTGCGCGAGCCACGTATGGGAAACTGCGGTTTTCGTTCGGATTACGACTCGAGAGCCAGCGCGACATACCTAGGTGTCTGCGCGATTGTTGACGGGGGAAAAGAGAGAGGATCAAAGCTGGGAAGCTGGGAAGCCACTCTTTTAGCCACACCCAATAACGTTTTTCTCCGGGAACGTTTAAAATTTTCCCAAGCCGGGAGAGTGGCGTGGTGAGTGCTGCAAGAAGCGTCGGAGATCGCATGGAAGCCGGACCGGAGATTGGACTCGGGTGATTGTGACTTTACCGAGAGCAATCATGGCGCTACGCCTAATACAATAAGCGGATGGGTCGCGTCGTCGGTTACGTGACTCGAGGGGACCCTCAAGAGCATGTGAAAACCCTTCCCCACCCACGCATCCCGTGCCCAGTTGGTATCAAAAACTTTAATCGACTTTTTCACGGACTCTTGCACGGTCAAAATAAAAGTGTCATCGAAAGCTGACATGCAAACCGTCGTCGATTACAATTTCATTTTCGTCTTAAATACCACCATCCGTAAAAAAAAAGTGGGATACAGTTTTCATTACCGACCGTCGTATTTCGCCTGCTCTTGAAGGGAGGCTAAAACTTTAAATACATTTTTCTATGAGACGATTCTATAAAATGGAAAACGAATTACAGGGCGCACTGCTTTAATCGAATACGCAGTGAGGTCCGCAAGTCACTTTTTTATTTTATAAAACCGTTTCGGAGGAAAATGGATTCAAAACGTTTTGAGGTTTTGTTGATCTTTAGCCCCACCTTAAGGGGACTCGCCCACTTCGGTTACGTATAACGGTTTTCTCGACATCAATTTTTAATTAATTTTATTTGTTTACTTAATGCCGTTTGTTGTCCTTGAAATTATCCCGAGGCGGGTTATATGAGATAGAGTAAAAGTGGTGAATATGGACCTGTCCATGTTTCATTGGTTTACGGGATAAGCGTAGCGGAATTTAAGAAAAAATCACCGTCCAACCATATCCGTATTCACGTCTCATGTCACGTCAGATCCATTCTGTCGTGTCAGTGACACTCGGTATCTTATTGAAATAATACCACCGAGAATAAGAGAATTGAAGGGAATTTGCTACGAAAGGCGCCGAACATCCGATACATAGTAAGAAGCAAATAATAAAGAGCGAAATGATAATTTTTTTACCGGGCGTTCTCGATGTACCGAAACAATTTGTAATGAATTTCATTTTTTAAATTTAACACCGTTTCTTATCGTCGAAATTATCTCGTCGTGTGGGGTAGTGTAAAGGCGGTGAATATGGACCGGTTTATATTTCATCGTTTTACGGGTTAAGCGTAATTGAATAATAAAAAAAAGATGCCGTCTGAATATATCCGTATTTGAGTCCATATTTCATCGATTTACGAGATAAGCGTAATTGAATAAAAAAAGACACTCTCCAAACATAACCGTATTCGAGTCTCGTGTCGCGTCCGCTGCATACTGTTGTGCCAGCGACACTCGGTATATCAGTGAGATAATAGGACCGAGAGTAAGAGGATTAAAAGGAATTCTCGACGAAAGGCGGCAAACACGCGATATATAGTAAGAATAAGATAATAAAGAACGAAATTAAATATTTTTTTACCGGTCATTGTACCGTCAATCGGCAAAAAGAACAAAACAATTTAACAAACCCGACCGCAGTTCGGGGAACGTCCGTCGAACCCGCGCCCTCGTCTTCACCCCGGTGCCGCCGCACCGCAAACTCTTTTTCCCCAATCCGCAAAGTTACAATATTTCACTTCGTTCGAGGCTTTCTCGTTCTTTTCTCACAAAATTCCAAAATTATATTCCGCGTCGCTCGTCGAGCAGTTCCACGTAACAAAGCGACCTTTATTCACACGTCGTTTCGTTCCCGATAATATAGCGTCCTCCCGCGCACATATCGTGTGCGAGTCGCGCGCGCGGTTGGATCAAAATCTGCTGGAGTAGCGCGCGGTAGTCCCCGTCAGCGCGCGATCCCATTAGCTCGCATTGTATGCTAATGAGCGGTTGTCGCCTGTGTGATCCGCGCTTATATCGCGTTATATCGTATCCACCCCCCTCCCCTTCCCAACAATGATTCTCAACTCCGCATGGAAGCTTGCAAATCCGCAGTGCATCTCTGTTTGTCCGCAACACAGTGTGAATAAGCATAGACCGCGAATCGGGAAGTGTGTGCGACATTGCAGACGGGAAGAGTGTGACATTATCGGTCCGAGTCCGCCGCCTCGTGGGCTGTCTCGGGTTGATATTTCACACTAAACTCTGCCGCTATAGTAACTGGATAGCGTACAGTTATACAGTATAATAAACCCACCTACTATAGTCGCGTGCTGGACGGAATTTATTCCGGCCGTTAGCGGAGCGCTGATTAATAGCTTAATCGTTTCGCGCTTCTTTCCTGCTTCCACAGCAGCAGCCACCGCGACCGCAGCAGCGGCAACAGGAGCAGAATAGCAGCAGCGGAGTAACACGGGCGTCACCGTCATACAATCAGCTCGCGCTGTATACTCGCACGCTCGATCGGCTCTCGCACCTCCCACGGGCGATCTAGAGGATCGATAACTCGCGTCGATCGTCACGGTAGCCCCGCGTGCCGCCGCTGCTCCTATCGATCGAACGTCACCGAGTTCCGATCGACGGCGACGATATAGAACACGATAGTCTATGATACATAGGGCGGGGGGGCTGCGACTGGGCGGAATATCATTGATAAGTTCGATGAGATACGGAGCTCGCGACGAGAAGGATATAAGTGTATAAATATATGGGGTACACGTATGTACGCGGTTCTAATATCGTTATGGACAAGAAAAGTATACGGCATCGCGGCGCGTACTCCAAACCCATCGTTACCGAGTGATCTACGAACGGTCATTGATTAGAACGATACGTGTCGATCTCGCGCAACCACGCATTTACCAATCAGGCACGATACACCGTGAAACAGGTTTATACGCTCAACAAACGTCACTTATTCGCAAAGGTCCGCAATTATCTTCTCGTCAATTCTGCGCTTTTTGTCTCGCGTATTCCGAATTCGACATATACATGGGGCATTTCACGTGAAATCAAACGGTCCAAAACTCTGACAATTTGGGAGCAAGCTAAAAGTTCGTGATGTTGTAGTGTTATATAGTTTGAGTAGCTGGCAGTTTTTTCAATTTTTTATCGGCCGTCGTTTTTAAGTTAGCAGACAGATGTGTTGATATAAAAATTATTATATCTCTGAAATTTTTGGTTGTACAAAAAGAAGTCGCCTACAAGAACGATGCTGCTTTTGATTAAATATGTTCGTAATTTTTTTTTCTAAATTTTCTAAGAACGAGAAACTTTTTTAAAAAACACAGAAAATTCTTACGAAGATAATTCATCCAAAATAGCATCTTTTTTGTAGACAACATTTTTTTGTATGCCCAAACATTTCAAA
This sequence comes from Stenichneumon culpator, assembly GCA_964017025.1. NCBI lineage: Eukaryota > Metazoa > Arthropoda > Insecta > Hymenoptera > Ichneumonidae > Stenichneumon > Stenichneumon culpator. The sequence goes on from OZ024772.1 coordinate 11,547,405, forward strand.
AATATAATAATTTTTAATATTAACACGCCTATCTGCTAAGTTGAAAACTAGAGCCGATAAGAATCCGAAAAAAACACGGTACTCACACTAGATAATACCACAGCATCACGACCTTACTGCTTGATCTAAGAGGGTCAGAGTTTTGGGCCGTTTCACTTGACATGAAATGCCCTCCACATATATATGTATTTCTATGTATATATGTATGTATATATGTATGTATACTTATTCACCTTTCCGGATGACCCCGATTGGGAAATTCCACATAAGAACGTGAGGCTAATTGTACGGGCAGCATCCGTTCACTTGGCCATCCGATAATTCTTCCATCTCCCGTCTTTCTTTCTCTTCTATGTCCGATGTACCCTAACCGACCTGGCTGTGTGTTCATCCGCTCGTCGCCTAAATAAAAGCTTCTGCTGCCTGGCGGGCATAATTATATATCTATACGAAAGCGGGAACGTAGGGAACGTGGAGGAGAAAGAAATGTTGCGTACATGCCCGTCCACTACACTGATGTATTGCAGACACGAAGCCCCCGCATGTGCGTAAAATAGCGGTGTGTCGCAATCGTCACCTTGATTTTTATGGCGATCGTTTGTTTGAGGAGAATCGACCGATGCACGGACCAACCAGATCGGCGACTCGAGTACACTGAGACATTTTTTTTCGTAATTTTTAAGAATTTTTTTTCTCAATTTAGAAATGTTTGTATCAACAACATTTAATATACGATGCTTCGACACTAGCAACCACACTGAGAGAAGGATGTAATAAAAACTATCGATCATCTAAAAAAGATTACCATAGTTCATGGTAGCACGCAACTAGGGTGTCACCTATGGCAGAAAGTCCTAAATTTTCCAAGAATTTTTATCATAATATCAACGAAAAATTCTTATAAATCAGGTATTTTCCGTCATAGGTGACGCTCTAGTTCCGTACTATTATGTGCTATGGTAACATCTCCCAAGCGATATCGTCATATTTACGAGATCCTCCTCTCAGTGCACTGATGAGGTCCATTAAGCTGGCAGCCCAACTTTTCAATTTCGATTTTCTCGAAACTGGGATGAGCCCAACATTTTTTAGTGCCATTTAAGAGCCCATAAAAAGCCTATTATTCCGAGATATTAAACATATTTTTTAGTGGTAGCGAGCTTGCCAGTTTAACAGATCTCCACTCACGCGTCCTCGATACGGGAAAAGAATGTATAGTACAAAACAATAAATTTATGCGTTGCCATAAATTATAAAATAAAAAATTTCGGACGCATCGACGCAGGAAAAATGTGGACCGGAATCCTATATAAATTATGCATAGGGGACAGGGGGGCTAAATGGCACAGGGGCCAAAGCGGGATTATGAGACAAAACGCAATTTTCCAATAACTTCTGAATCGTTGCAATGCTCGTCCGTGGGGCAACACGGGATTGAAAATCCGGATGTATCGTTGGGACAAAATGGGGCATCCAAAAATCATTGGAAAATTGCATTTTGCTTGCACTGTCCCGTTTTGCCCCACCGCCCAATTTTTCCCCACTCTCCCCTAAAAAAGTGTACACACTCGAAGTGAAAAAAAAGAAATTAAACGCTATTTAAAACAGAAGGATTAAAATCAGAAGAAAGTATTTGATGCCCGTGCATAAAAAAAGATACGACATCCCGATAAACGTCGCGCCACGTCTACGGATCGGAGAGCCGATACAGTTGGCTCGATATCCCGACTCTATACGTGTGCGAAATTAATTCCGACGATGCGATGGATCAGCGTGGCATCCGGCAACGCCTGTCTCAAAACAGCTGCCGCTTCTGGGTGTGGTCATCGGCGACGGACATCGTCATCGTTCGCCGAGAGGTGATTTCGACGAAAAGACGATCTCTCGTTCGTGCCATCTCGCATCGGTCGCCGAGCGTAATCGTTAAAGTGCCGATTCTCGTTTCTTATCGTCATTGCAAAATTTATCGACGACTTTCGTTTCTTGTTCCACCCTGACAGTATTTTTTTCAACATATTCAAATGATTTTTTGTCCGACTGATTCGAGCGAAAGTGTTTTCGTCAAGACCATCGGTGCTTTCGCGCGCGATGACATTTCTTCCCCCCAGAAAACAGGAACAAAAAGAGAGAATAGCGAGACACACTCGATTCCGTCTGCGTGTGTCGCCGATCGGCCGGTGGGACTCTCTCGCGAGAATGGCTAAGTATATCGTATGGTACTTATATAGTGACGTTGAACGGATTTTATTCCCGTCGAAAACCGGATTCGCAACATTACTGTTGCTATTGCCGTGGCCGCTGGCCGCATGGTCGACCGCATTTGCGCGAGTCGATTGCGCCGCGCGCGACATTATTGTGATCGATACACGGGGGAACGCCCATGGGGCCGTGGTTGTGTTTCGCGTATACCATATAAAAACATTATGTACAAGAAAAAAAAGGGAGACAAAAAATAACCAGCCTTTATTCGTGTCGGTGTAAATCACTGTAAAAAAAAACATGTTATCGACCTTATGTTAAATATCGTTGGGACGGGAGAGGGGAGAGAAAGAACGTAATTCGGATAACGAATTAATTCGTCTCCGACGTGGTTTTAGCTCGAAGCGCCTCGAGGCGGTCGATCCACGGTGATATGCGTTATAATTAACTCGTCCGCTGTCGGAAGCCCACACTAGAGACAAAATCAGAATTTAGGCGTTGTCACACAGCCGTCCCCGGAGCGCTCCGAGGATAGCGCACTACCTCGAGAGAGAGATATCTCTCGGAGCACCGCGACCCACCGAGCTCTCTCGGATCGTAGATGTCGACATAATTATGCTACGGCCGTCAGGCTGGATACTCCTAAACGATACGTCGACTGTAAGACCGGAGGCCGCGCGACGTTCGAGCGCCTTCGGTAGCATAAATAATCCCATTAAACGTGTCACTGGCACTGTCAACAATCCGACAGGTAACAAGATTGAATGGCTCGTCGTTATAAAGCCGGCTCGATCCACTCCTGGGGAAAGACACGCTCGCGGTAACGCGCAAAACCTCCGGACAAACCAAATTCGTCAGCTGTACTTATCAGATTTTTTGCCATTTTTTACACAGAGACATTTTGCTTTGGGAACACATTTTTTTTCGAAACCACTATTCATGATCTTTTTTAACTCTCGAGTGAAGAATAGTTCGATCAAGAGGGAAGAAATGAGATGTTTCTCAAGATTTTTTTTGTAAACCTCGCTTCTTATAGATTGTAAAAATTGCAGACGCAGTAGTAGCAGAGAAATTTTATTTTTAGGATACTTTTTTTTCGAAACGACTATTTATTTTTTTTTTACTTTTGGCACTGTCAACAATCCGACAGGTAACAAAATTGAGTGGCTCGTCGCTATAAATCCGGCTCGATCCACTCCTGGGGAAAGACACACTTGCGGCAACGCGCAAAACCGCCGGACAAACCAGATTCGTCATTTGTATTCATCAGATTTTTTGCCATTTTTTATACAGAGAAATTTTGTTTTGGGAACACATTTTTTTTTTCGAAACCACTATTCATGATTTTTTAAACTTTCGAGTGAAGAATAGTTCGATCAAGAGGGAAGAAATGATATGTTTCTTAAAAATTCTCTGAACCCTCGTTTCTTATATATTGTAAAACTTGCAGACACAGTAGCAGTAGAAAAAATTTTATTTTAAAAATACTTTTTTTTCAAAACTATTATTAATGTTTTTTTTAAAACTCTTGCGTAGGAAGTTGTTTGATCAAAGAGCAAACAGCAACTAAATTGTAACCTCATAGGGTGATGTGGGGCAAAATGGGCACGATGGGTAAAAAGCTCCTTTATCCGTCGCATGTGAATATCGCCCATAGTTTAGAAAGTGATGAAACGTTAATAATCACACCTGGACGTTGATTTAATAATTCAACAATGGTTGACCACTTAACCCCAGCCGAATATCTGATTCGCATAAAAGTAGGTGAAAAATAAAACCGAAGAATGGTCCCTGACAGCGAGCGATACGTTATCCGAAAGATTCATCATCGCGGACCGAGTGAAGGGGGGAAAAAATGAACGGAACGGTTTTTAATTATATATGCATTCGTTCGAAAAAAAATTAATCTGACTGCAAGAGAAAGAAGCGTTTCGTGGCCAGCGAGGTGGAGTGACCGGGCAGTTCTGTCGTTCTTACTGGCCCGGCAACGCCAGCGCAGCGCCGAACGAACTCGGCTCGATGGCGTACGAGAGATAGGCAGAGCGTGATTCGAGAGTGATTTGTGGTCGCGATCCCGGGACCCCACCCGCGTGGCTCTCGTGCACGCGCATTCTTCTTCCGTGACCAACGTACTCATCCACCGCCTGACGTACCAGCCAGCCGGGCTTTCCACTCGAGTTTCATAATACGTAAAGAAAAACAAAGCCGGAAACTCAACGATCCTGCGACGAGCGTTCGTTTCACACTTCCACTGAGCATTGCCAAGATGCGACTTTTATTTCTTGTTTTTTTCTTCCTCGTGGAGGAAGCTTTGTTTTGGTGAAAAAAAAAATTCGAGATTTAAATGAAAACGTGTGTTCAGAATACTCCAAAACATCGAAAAATCACATAGAAAAGAATGTCGGCGAATCATACGCGAAAAATCCAAACCGATATAACTCGAGAATGCCTCGACCGATCAAGCTGCAATTTCACACACGGCGTGTGTGGTTAATAGCCAATGTTTCTTCTAAATTTCTTCAAGAAATGTTCAGTTTTTTTTTGTACGCGATTTTTAATTTCTTCAAAAATGTCTGTGCGCACTCTAGCTCTTACAATTCTCTTTGTATAATAATAGATGCTTAATAGTGGACAAAAAAATATGGGACGTGAGCGTTGGAATTTGACGATTTTTGAAAAATTGGGATGATAAAATAAAAATTGTTGAAAAAAATAGAATCGTTCTTATCAAATTCTTGAAACTTAAAAGATAAAACTTTCTCTCACTTATTCAAGTGCAGGAATACGATTTGCGTATATATTTTTTTAAACATTATTAGTTCCATAGGATCAACCGAGAAGACGGTCGGTAATCCGTGTCGAGCGGAGTCATCGCGGTCCTGGTATCTGCATTCCGGGGCTATCGCACTCGTTGAGACGTCGTTAAGAAGCGCGAGGGCATCGATGCACGTGGCGTCGGTGTGCGTATTAAAAAATTTTCCTGCTAAGGTCACAAGCGCGATACGTCGGTTACGCATGAAGTGCAATAATCTCGGCGCGTGTATTACGGTGGAAACATTTATATGTCAACATTTCGACGTCTCGGCTTCGCGACGCCCGGTATTCGGACCCTCGTAAAACCACCCTTTTCGAGTTTATGCAAAGTTCCCTAGCACGAACCCCTCGAATTCTACGGCTCTTTCCCGCAAGTGCACATACCGGAGGGAAAATGCTATAAAAATAAAAGTAATAAAAAAAGAAGCCACAGATACTCGGGAGTTTCCAGAGCCAAATATATTATTCGTTGAGGAGGAGGAGGAGGAGGACGGTCAAAGTTGCTTGGATTGCAGTCGGTAAGCCAAATAAGGGTACTTTCTCAACCGCAAATTAAGATGGGTGAGAGAGGCCATTCGTTTCGCATTTCGATGCTACTTACTATACTATGTACGACATACAACATTACGGCCTACTGATATGCGGTTTGGAGGCCCACGATTATTATTTACGAGCGCTTGCATCCGCGTCGCTGATTTTACGTCCGTTCCATCCGGAGTATAGCGATATATATATCCGCTCAAGAACAGTCGGGGCGATCGATACAATGATCGGCAGTCGTTATGGTTATATCGTATCGGGTCGAACGAGACACGGCTATGACGATCACTGTGCCCCGCCCTCCGCTTACGTGGCCAATGACTCTACAGTTCGATTCGTAGTACTGACGGCAACGATGAATCGTACAAGGATCGTTTATTCTTTTTCGCTTGAATATCGGCGATGAAAATACCAACAGCAACTTGACATCGGATTTCCGGTATGAAGGCGGGGAGAAAAAAATCTATGTATATAGTGACATATTTTCAGGAATCCTTACGCTGAGAGACGGATCTAGTAAAAATAACTGTTTCGCTTGAGAAAAGTTACCATACCACATGTCACTGAGGAACTGTGTTGCTACCGTATGGCAGGAAGTGCTGGATTTATAATAATTTTTTCGTAGATATTATTATATTTTTTTTTTAACTGGCACTTTGTACTGTAAGTGGCGCCCTAGGTGCGGCACTGCCGGGCGCGGGAGCGCCCGCCCCATGGCTTACTACCATTGGCTAGGGTAATTTCTCATAGACGACTGGTAATTTTTATTATACGTTTAACTCAGCGTATGCTCTAAATATTTTGATTTTAGCGATATTTATTTAGATGTAATGCACAGTACGGAACACTTTATAAGTCACATCGCCGGAAACCGAACCGTAACGAACGCGGAGTGAGCGGCCATCCGTTGCAACGGTAGCGCCTAAGAGTGGGGATAAAGATGTGACTTTTAAAGGGTTAACTCATACGTATTGTTGATTTTCTGGAATTGTGGAAAATCTACGGTACATATCGAAAAATTTGCTGTTTCAATATCAATCACTGATGTAAAAATATTTAGAATATTAAGATTGCCAAAATTTTACTGTGTTTTTTCATCGATGCGAAGACATGCCGTAAAAAATTGGTTACACTTCGTAGGACTATTATTTTCAGGGTATTCATTTTTTTTTTTTTTTTTTTTTTTTTTTTTTCAATAAAGCTTCGGTCGTTCATCAGCTCGACACGCAGCATGGGTAAAACTAATCATAGCTTGTACGTCTTGTGTCCCGTGTGACTAATGACGAGAAATATATCAGAATCCCCTCGCGCGAGAGGCTCCGCCATGAGATATGCGGCGCTCTTAATTGATTATGAGAAAAGTGCGTTAGACTTCATAACCGATACATCATACGCCATTACGATTATGTCCATACTATCTTGTACACGGAAACCATGGACGATACTACGGACGAGATACTCTTCAGAGTTCGTCTAAACGTATTAACGCGATAAATCTTTTGTAATGTCGAAGCCCGAGATACGGACTCAGACCGGTTGATTAACGCGAGATGGAAATGTGCTTTTAATTAATAAATTAAATTGTAACCCTCCAATTTGTAATGTTCTGTGGGCGGACGTCAATTTCTCAAAGTTAAAAAGAAAACAAATCACCTTAGACAAAATATTGGTAAAAAAAATGTTGTAAAAATTCTCGGGCCTATTAGAGCTCTCCGACACTGTCAAATTTTTTTTTTGCTCCACTCGGTGCGAAAATGGCACGATACTAGTGCGATAAAACTTTTTTTGACGAGAGTGACGAGAGCAATCGCCTTCGGCTCGTGCTGCAATGACATGCGTAGAGAAAAAGTTTTTCGCACGTGTATCGTACCAAATTTTACTTCACAAGGTGTGAAAATGGTGGTTTTGTGCTCGCGAAGCCTGCGTAAAACTGCCATTTTTGCACCGACTGTAATAAAATGCAGGAGAAGTGCTGCTACTCCGTGCCTCCTGACTGTGGCGCTGTACAGCAAACGCTACTACTGCGCATGCGCCGTACTTTACGCACGCTGAAGCGTGTGCGAAGTAAAAACGGTCCGATGTGCTCATGCGCCGGGTATTTAGTATACTTGACCGTAAATCGCCACTTTCACAACTCTCGGCAGACACGAAAAGTAGCACTTCATGCATGAGTTACAAAAGTTACTATCAATATTCGATTGATCGATATCAAGTTACGATATTTTGCCAGAGTAGTAAGCAAGTTCAGCAAACATCGCATTATCAACCGGACGAAAACACGAAAGGGCGAACGTGACACTGCGGGCACGCAGGTGCACAGTAAACACCGGTTTGCCGGTTGCTTGACTAAATCTCGCGATAATTAATAAAACAACCGTCGAAGTAAACTCAAAGTTTTTTTAATCGCCTCCCATAATTCACCGATATATTTTCCAACAGTCTGCCTATGCCGCGTCCCGAAGCTTTAATGACCGTATTATTAAAAGCCAGGCGCTTTATCGACCAACGCTCTCGAGGGCACTTCGCTCGAGATTTCCCCGCTTGAAAATTCACGTACGGAGACTTTATAAGGAATTATTGATTTTCGTTACGCTTCGCCCTCGTAGCGACCTGAGGATGTCGGAAGCGCGGGTACGAACGGTCGTAATAATTGAATTTCCGGCGCCGGTTTCTGCGGCTTTCCACGGTAGACGACGAAACAATGTTCGGATGAGAGCCGCGCATGCACTGATCGACTTATCGATACCACGTCCGGTCGCGGTCCCTGAGCTCGCGTTCACGCACACCGCACTACTTTATTTATCATCGATCGCGGTCAGTGGCGCGCGACACACTCGATCCGCGCCTATCGATATCGCGACCGCGTAAGCACGTGTCGATAAACATGCTATTTAAATACGTATAAATTTACAGCCATCGCGCCGACGGTGGTAAACGCGTGAGATGAAAAGAAGAAAAGTTCGTAGGACATCGACGCTCGCGGTTGCACACGCGCTCCGCCGATAATGAAGTTTTTTTTGCATCTATTAATATTCATAGCTCGTAACGGACTGGTAGCTCCGCTCGAGCGTCGCCGAGAAATCAATTTAATCGTGTGCACACTACAACCCATTGCTATGTGCTTTAGAGATCTTAACGTTGGATCGGAGATTCAAGGCAAATTGGAAAAAAAAGGAAATGAGAAAGATCAGCAGTGCTGTAGAACTTATCTAATGTTTCGCGATGTAGCGCTGTCTATCCGTCCAGTGTGTTGAGATAAAGAGTTAACTTTGTCCAGGATTTATGCGCTACATAAATGTAAGGTTGTTTTCTACGGAGTATTTTTAATGTTTCATTTTATTTTTTTATTATACGAGATCGAGTGATTATGTTAAGGATGCGGTGGGGCGAAGTCTAAGCGCGATGAGTGCCGGGTAATTTATATCCGAGCGTGTGAGTCCCTGTCAGAAAAATTGGAAGAGGCGTCTGGAATTGCAGGAGGAATCGTAGAGAGCGACTGGAAAGCGAAGGGAAATGGCGGTAAGCTAAAAATTGAATACCGTATGAAAAAAAAAAATAGACGTTATGTTACGTAAATTAGTTGATTTGGGTACGTAATTTGTTCGTACTTTAGAAATTCGGAAGTGAAACGCGTAATGTTATTTGTTACCGTGCTAGTATGACAATTGTCGTTAATTTCAAGAGGAACATAATGCGTGAATACTTTGGAGAGCATACAACAGAAAAGTTGCTACTAACTCTTTGATAAAGGAACGATATTTTAATTGTTTTTTGCTTGTTCCATATGGACGGAGTCCATATGGAACATATATTCCGCTTTTACACGCCCCACCTTCCTCCGCATAAAAGGAACAAAACGTTTTGAGATAAAAATATCATACGGAACAACGATCTAATATCTAATATTTAAAATGGTTTGTCACGGAAGATGTTCCAGTGCTGTTTGAAGGGAGAGATATAATGTAAACAATGATCAACCAATAATTGGGGTTACACTCGGGAGAGCATGCAGCGGGAAAGCTGCTACTAATTCTTCGTTATCCGGCGGAGGGGACGTAGCGTACCCATCGCTATCGCCCGGGGCGCCGAGTCTGTGTATCAGACGTGATGGTCCGCAATAGCTATCCCTAGCCAAAGTGTAAGCTACCGTGCTGAGGGATACATGGCACCGAGTTATGGTGTGTCGTAAGGTGTGCTTCTAGGAAACCACGCGACATCCTAGAAATTTAGCCTTACCTCCTTAAATGGGGCTCCGAGGAGGCTGACTACGATCCCTAGCATGGCTACAGGTAAAGATGCTGGGAGACAGGGGACTCACTAAGGGCACCCTGAGCAACCGGTAATCGTGAGAAAAGTGCCAAGTAGCTGAAGTAGGTGCGAAAGTCAAAAAGACATGAAAGGGTAAGGGGATCAATAATGCCTGTCGGTTGTATTCTGAGTCTGAGGATCATAAGGTGGACAATCAGGGCAGGGTTACCCAATGGGCCAGAGCCTGCACTGTAAAAAAAGAAATTGTAATTACTTTTAATGTACCGGACTAGAAGTTTTTATGCAAAAACGGGTGCATTAAATTTCATGTGCAATTGAGATGAAAAATTAATATACTTTTTCAGTGAAATTAAAAAAGTATAAATTATAAAAATTAAAGTACTTTTATAATACAATTAAAATAAATTATTAACAACAAAGTACGTCCAATGTTTTTAATACACTGAACTCATTTTTAATCACAATTGTACATGAAATTTAATATACCAGTTTTTGCATGAAAACTTCCAGTTCGGTACATTCTTACGAAAATTCTCACGAATTTTTTTTTATACTGTAAGTGACAGGAGAACACAAAGGGACCACCATCAGGGGAAAAAAACTTCAAATTCTTCGATAAAAGGGACAAAATAGTTTGAGATAAAAAAATTACTGCTGCACGGAACAACCTAATGCCTTATATTTAAAATGGTTCGTCACAAAAGATGATAGTGCTGCTTTAGGGGTGCGATATAATGTAAACAATGACGAACCAGTGATTGGGATTCCTGCGGCTCGTGCACAACAACGTGAATGCGAAAACTGCTTGCGAAACGGCCTAGGCCTTTCACGAGCGAGGTGAAGGTGACAAACACGCCACATAACGAAACAAAGACTATTTTAATAAGTTTCAGCGTTTGAATATAAATACTTTTATTTTAGTATGAAAAGTGAATTGACCTATGCTCTTAGTGCATGCCAACATTGCGATTATGAGTATGACAAAAAGACGTGGAAATTCAACTTTTGTTTAAGGTTTCGAACCCGAACTGATAAATCGCAGCAAAAAAAATAGGCTTGCGACGAATTCGTATGCATATATTTTTTTTACTCTCTTTTCTTTACTCTACACAAACTCGTCAATATAGCGCCGTATTATGGCAGGTTATTCCGAAGGCCACTAACGAGCGTCATAATTATCACCATTGAGATTGCTCATCGAAACACGTTCCAAATTTTTTTTAAATATTTTTTTTACTTAATTCCTTCCTTCTCATGTTCATCGGTCACCCCGGGATTCGCGCGTCTACCTAAATCTCCATATTACGACATAATGTACATTGATGTTTACAACGGTGCAACGTTTCGCAGTGGCGCACTAAAGAGCCTCTCTCCTTTCTCGGAATATTCCCCTTCGCGCCTCTCTTTCTCGCCTTCCAAGAAACGAATAATCGCCCTCTCGTTACACATTTATTATGAACCATCATCGTCGTCGTGGTCGTTGTCACGTGTAAGAAGTTCGTCGGGCATAAACACCCGCTGGTACATAAATCCACACCGACGCGTAAGAGTTTTTTTTTCTGCGGCGTCTTTATCCCGCGCGACCTAATACGCGAATTATTACGATGCGCCCAACATTACACGGCGGCGACGATACAACACACATTGCGAGGAATGTGTGCGCGCCAGAGTGCGCAGAGCCTCGCCGAGCATGGTATATTATACATACACGCGTGGACACGGGCGCATTGTAAAAAGGCAATTCGGTAATGATACCGGTGTCGCGGTACGTAGGCGCGTTAATTGGTTGTAACGAGTATCCTACTGTGGGCCCTCACGAGGAGAACGATACGAGCGAAGCTAAGGAAAGAAGAAGAAAAAGAAAAGCAAAAATAATAAAGAAGGAAGACGAGTTACAATAGCCCTGAAGCGTGCAATCGCGGACGCCGGAAAGATTTACACAAAATTGCGACAGGAGCTAAAACATCGTGTACAAACCGCAAAAGTATTATTAAAACTCCGGGAGTTAAATGACCGGCGTATCACACTCTTGGACAGTAACCGTCTTACGATGAAAAAACGGGACGTGAAGAATTTACGTTATTTTTAAGAAAGGATATATCGTACGTTATTCGTTCGTTTGTTTATTACCAGATCTTTCCTTGACCAATTGTCAAAATACAAATGTGTCTTATAACTACTGTTATATTTATATAAAAAACAAGAAAAAGAAAAAACTAAAACATTTTTTTGTTGTTTATATATATGTATATATATAGAATATTAAATATAAATTTCATATATATTCAATATACATTCAATATTTATTGGTCGTATCGTAAAACATTAAGTTTTTCTGCAAATTTCCAATCGGTTACTCAATTTTCTAAACATTTTTTCGATAATTAAAAAAAAACATTTAAGTTATTTCCAAGTAAAACAAAAAATGTATAATTTTTTTTTAACTGTTGTAAACTATTTCAAGCATATCGACATTGAGACCCCGAAATTTTGTCGGATGAAACAAAGTTTTCTTTGCGAGGTAGCAAAGTTAAAAAAAAAGTTTTCACTCACCAGAGTTGGACTCTCTTCGTTGATCGCGTTCCTTGCTTTCCGGTGCTCTTCCTCCCCGCCACCCGCGCCGTTCTCTCACAGGTTGCTTTAATCCAAACTTTTCTCCTCTTCTCTTTCTTTCACCGTTCTCCTCCTCTTCACCTTTCCCTCCACTGCTATCACAGTAATGTCGTGGTTCTTATCCCGGCAAACGAGACATATACCTCTTTGTATCGAGTAACAAACATCTAGACGTTGAGAGAGCACGAGTTTGCCCGTTACGTATATATATATATATATAGATCACATCGGCGTGAGTCGAAAAATCATTATTATCCACTGAGCACTGACCGCCGTCGGCTGCATAACGACACTGTCAGATAATAACAACAACAACAATAAGCAGCAACGATATGGACGAAGAAACGTACATCGCCGTTTGTCTCCGCCGTGTAAACAAAGAAGTTAACCTCCAAAGTTGCACTGTATTCTTCGCTAATCGAACCACGCGTTCGCCGTACAGTTCCGTTCGTCTTTCTCTAAAAAATATTTTCGTTAAAGCGCGCGTGCGAGCGCGCGCCACTGTCTATCCTCGCCGGTTATCACGGTCTCTCGGATGTCTCGTCTCGCTCGGCATCGTTGTCGCTGCGCGAAACCGCGACACTGGAGCTGCCTCGTCGGCTCGTCGTTTCCTTTACCGGTGCGGTGTCCTTCGGCTTCCGATCTGTGAGTTATGGCCGTCGGCTACCGTCCGACGCTGCCTCACGAAAATATTTACTCACACGACAAGCTGTTCGCGAAAACGATTCTCGTCTCGGTCACTAATAACGCGTCTATCATCGTCCGTACGACCACTCGAGTCCGTTACGAAGTCACGTTCGCTCCGCTAAAGAAATTTTAATACAAAACGAAACTGTCCAGGCCGTCCGTACACGAGTATGAATCCGCAAGGGCATTGGACCGCACTGCACGCGTGGATGTTTATCGATTTATCCGTTTGGCGGCACCGACGCTCCTGCGTGGCCGCGTTCAAAAACGCTCAACCGCCGGATACCCCGCGCCCAATAGGAATGAGCTTTCGTCGCTCGCGATTCGTCCAATCGACGTGCCGAGAAAACTACTCGAAACTACTCGACACTCGTGTGTATTTCCCGGAGAAATATTTATCGACACGTTTCGTTCTCTCGTGAAATTCGAGCTTGCGTGTGCGGGAAACGAAAAACAAAAAACAAGCTAACGCGCGCGCGAGACCGCAGACGCAAATTATTATCCGAGAATCGATCGATGCGACGGATGTTTTTCCTCTCGGCTAAGAGAGTAACTTTATTGTCACCGCATTATTTCGTCGTAACTTCTCGCTCTCCGCGACACGATAATTCTCTCTTCCGCGAATGATTTCAGCTCGACGATTCGCAATGGCAGCGATGACGATGGACGGACCGATCGATTATGCTGCGTAATGTTGTTAATCGAGAGACGACGCTCCCGCGACGCTGCGACCGTTGATGTGCGGAGCCGTTCGTTCGTCCGAACGGTCAGCTGATCACCACGCGCTGCTATGGCAACCGCTAACGGGCAGCGACTACTGGGTGGTACGAGCGTTCAGACGTTTGCCTATCTCTCGCTGGCGTTTTTTTTTCGCTGTTATCGTACTTTATTTTTGTATGTACAATTTCACTACAAGCCGATAGACAGCCTCCGCGTCACGTTCGTCTGCTGTCGAGCGCCGGAATCGTCGATCCCACGTGCTCGAGCACACTGTTCCACGCTCCGTCGCCTCGCGTCTGTGTTATGTCCCGACGAACTCTCGTCGCTAACGCAGCCACTTTGTTCCCTAACTCCGACGGTGTTATCTACACGCGGTATAAACAGCGCGGTTGACACTACTGTCCGGGAACAGTGGCGACAACAACGGTGTCCCTTTTGTTTCGCGCAAAACTTAATATTTTTTCTTTCGGCTATATCGCGACGGAGGTGACGACAATGTTTTTACAGCGATGCTTCTTACAAAATATAGTTCGAGTTTACGAGTTTTCTATGTTACAGAGTTTTGGCTTGGATAGAAAAAAACAAAAAATTAAAAAAAAAACAAACAAAAAAAGAAATTTCGATTTAATATTTTCTAAACGTAGCGCTGCCCCCTCGCCACTCTCAACCCTCTTTCGTTCACTATTTGTTATCGCGATAGTGGAGCTTTGATGTAAAACGATGTTACAGGATTGCAATAACAAGCGTATGAATCGAGAGCGACGTGCGCCATCCGCTCGTGTCGGCAGCCGGGCGTGCACTGGCTCTGGTCTCTCAGTGCGCGCTGCCGTACCGGGCCCTCTACTACTACTACTCCTTCGCGATCCTTCGTCCGTTCTCGCGCCGTAGCGCTACTACCTCGCTCGCTTACACTCGATAATCTCTCGGTGTGTTGCTGTGCGCTAGCTCTGCCTTGCTCACACAATCTAAGGGATATATATACGATGTCTATAGACGACGAGAGAGCTCTTTCGCGGCATGCGATACGCGCGCGGCCCACACGACCACGCTTATCCGGCACTTTGGCCGCGACGCGCGCACCGCCGCCGCCGCCGCCACCGCCACCGACGGCCTCTCCCTGCGACGAACGGCCTCGTATCGCCACGCTATCGTGTCGCGTTGCGTTTCTAGCGCCACTTCTGTGCACACCCGATCTTCGGGTGCGTGTGTTTTTTGAGCCTGTGTATGTGTGTGAATGCATACGTGCGATATTTACTCTTTATATCATTCGATTCCGAAGATATGAGGATTTCTCGCAAAAGACTCAATTTTTTTTTTTTTTATATAGCGGCTCAACTGGTGGATCTTTCTTTCGGGAACCGAAGCTAATGGTACCAATGCTTAAGAGCATCCCCAAATTCCAGAAGTTATTAATTGGTCAAGAACTATTTTTTTTGTGAATATAACTGAGGCCAATGCCAAGCGGATAGTTTCTAATTTCCACAACACGTCAATTCATTACAAAAAGGTGAATATTTTTTTATTACGGAATAAAATAAAAGAGACCAAATATACCGCGTCTATGGACGCGGTTTTTCAGCACATCCCTATATTCGGACACTGTATGTCCCGATGTTTCGGACAGTCACAGATTTGAAGAATTTGGATGTACGAACTGAATTAGTTTATATTAATTAAAAGAATTTCTTTGTCATTTATTAATTAAACCATTGAAAAAAATATATATTTAAGAGATACAACACTGAAGATAACTTACGTAGAAAGGAGGCTAACCTAATTTCTTCGAACTGTTCAATTATGGGTCGCGAGTGTAGAACCAAACGCTTGTACCGAATCCCGGACATTATATCATCTGCCTTTTAACAAAATGCACCAATAGAGAATAATTTAGGCTTAAACCTTGTATAATTTTTTTTTGTGCATCAAATAATGTTAATAGATAGGATTACAAGTGTCAAATTGGATTTCTAATACTTTTAAATTCGGAATAAAATTAAATCTGCGTAAGAATGTCCGACGACTGGGACGTGTACGAGCATTGGTACTGTAACCATACCGAAAAAGTTTTCTGCACTCGGAGGTGCTTTCAACTTGAAGATTGTTGTTATTATAACATGAGTGCGCGTGCGCAGTCACGTTGTAATAATGAAAAACGCCAAATCGAAAGATCCGCTGACCTACCATCTATGCAAGTACAATGAGAAAAAAAGGGCTTGGATTAACCAAAAGTCACGGTGACAAATGTTCAAAGTTGTTATTTGTTTGATAACAATAAAGCATTGTTTTATTAAGCGATTATTTGCTTGAACAGACTCGAAATTTGCCGATTCAAACAAACATTTTTGTTATACCAACCAAATAACACCTTTGAACGTATGCCACGGCGCCTTGCTTAATCCGACCATTTATTTTTTTCAGTGTATCATTTTTCTTTTTATTATCCTCTATAAAAGAAGGTTTTTCGATCGAGCATGTTTCCTACGCGTTTTGTGTAACGTGACCATAACCTCGTATGCATAACAATGACGCGTTAATTAATTTTTAAAAACGTGATTGACATATCCTACAATCGTAAATTTAACGAGACATAATTTGGCGTAGCGACGTTAGAGGCAAAGAGGATAATCGGTTAACAAGGCGATAAGGTGAATAACAAAAATCGAGATATAAACGAGCCTAGACACGGGGCGTGAGGACCAATTCCCACGGACTAGCGTGCGACAAGATCTCACGCAGCACCTCGCAGCATACTCGCAGGGTCATCAAAAGCCTACGAACCCGTTACCAAGACGCGTGTAATCGTCCGGATGGTGTACACATACCGCTTGCACGTCGTATTAACGAATGCGTTCTATAACGTCTGCACGTATAATTCTTATGTTTCTCACTTGTTCACACCGTACGAATCCTT
The DNA here is from genome assembly GCA_964017025.1 of Stenichneumon culpator. Lineage (NCBI taxonomy): Eukaryota > Metazoa > Arthropoda > Insecta > Hymenoptera > Ichneumonidae > Stenichneumon > Stenichneumon culpator. The sequence continues at coordinate 11,564,158 of OZ024772.1, forward strand.
CATCGTTGGGCTCGTACGACGCGGTGGACACATTATTAACGAGAGACAACGATGTTCAAACGAGCAGTGATAATTAGTAGTTAACGTTACAATTAAATACTCAACGGGCAGTCTTATGACTGAGGCTTATGTGAATTGAATCAAAATTCCAGGGAAACAGCATTTGTAAGGTATAACTGCGTATGGCGGTGTTCAAGGTGCATCGAAGATTTTTCAATCGCTAAGAATCGAAGCCTCGTTCGTTTCCTTGACTACGTTTTCCAACGTCGTACGACACTGTTTATATGGTTTATACTATACCACGCCGCCGATGTACGATACAGTCTAACGACCAGTTTTCTGATTGGCCGTGGCTATCGGTGCGGGAAAATCTTCAAATGAGGGAAAAAGCAGGGAGTTAAAACAATTGTTAGCGAAATCAGGAAAAGTCATGAAATTTTTACAAAACCAGAGCAGTTATAAAAGCTCATCAGCTGCATGTCCCAATATTATACCACGCCGTCGATGTATGGTACAGTCCAACGACCAGTTTGATTTTACCCCATTTCTGGTTGGTCGTGGACACCGGAGCGTGAAATTCTGGAAATGGAGGGAAAAAGAGGGGATTAAAAAAAAATTGACAGCGATTTCACGAAAAGTCAAAAAATATTTAAGAAACAAGAGCGGCTATAAAAGCTGCACGTCCCGATATTATACACATAATACATACTCTACAAATTCATACACATGCAAGTGGATATATTTGCATCTGATACTAAGATGGGAGGCAAGGTCATTGTCCCATAACACATTACTTATCCACAGAGCTCAAAAGAGTCTAGACTCTACTGAGGTTTGTACCATATAGAAAATGTACAATACATGCGTAAACAGAGCGTTCTGTATATCATCGTCCTTGTGTCATCGACCCTCAAACACTACTTATCTGCTTCGAAGGCTCGGTGAATTCAGACACGAAGAGGGAGAGACAGAGTGACGGGGCAATCTTTGCGTGGGCGCACTCGTGTCCGGTTCTATGGGTCATTCCCGACATTACTATGCACATTGCAAGGGTCTAGGCGTCGTTATTATTCGATTTACCGTTCGTTAATAACGATTCGTACGTTAACATTTTTTTAATTCTGGAGTTTCAGAAAATTTCTTACGAGATAAATATCGGTTTACTAAAGGCCAAAGGGTGAATACGATGAGGATAAAATAAACGAACTTTGGTCTTCGCTAACCCAATTATATTAAAGATTAATGTATTCATCGAATTTCACCTTTTCCTAATGACGACACATTCGAATAAGCGGATATTTTTGGGGGACACAGATACATATGTCTCGTATTTATGTACCAAATCATTAATTTCAAAGTAAGCCTAGTTTTACATCGAAATTTACCATCTCGCGTTAACCAAATAGAACAATCGGAATTCCGACCAAACCAAATTACAACAAGTAAATTATTGGTAAAACTTTAATTCTGGAAATATGACATTCCTAAATTATGACCCTTGACTCGAGAATGTTTATTTTCACCCAAGAAAATGCACATATCGCAGGTTCAAGTTATCGCTGATAAAATGATAAATTCACATCATTTGACTGAGAATTTGTGGACAATGTAAACATAGACATTTTCTTCGACATTTTGGGGTAAACGCAAATAACGAGCGTCCTCGTCTAACAGTTGAACAGTCATCGATAATTTAGTTATCTTCAGGAAGTTTCAGCACTCTTGAAATAAAAGGATTACAGATTTTGTTACCGACATTTCTCTATAAATGTTTATTTAGTAAAACATCCGGAAATGTTAAAAAACTATGAAATCAGTTTTTACTCGAGTAGAAAAATCACATGTAATTTATGTACAGCATATAGAATAGTTCATTCCAGTTCAAATAAGATTCGATGTTGGTCTCGCCATCTACCGGTTGTGGTGAGAAAGAACATAGCCGCAAGTGTCGGGCGCGTTGCATCATATCGGGGGCCGACCAGCCTTTCACATACTATTACCAGCCTTTTCATAAATTTTCACAACTACCGCGTAATTAATAAATAAAAAAAACGGACATTAAACATCTAGGACTATTTTTCACTATCTTGTGGACAGTCCCAATGTTGAACCAAAAATTAAACTATTAATAGAATGATCAACGTTGCAACCAACTCTCGGTAAAAATTATGTAAACGGGAGAACATAGCACAACAATTTATTATATATATAGTGTGCAAGGGTACATGAGTGTGAAATAATTGCAATTTGCAAGCGAGAACGAAAAAGATATTCTCGTGAGCACGCCTCGTCAATCACCAGAACCACGAGAAGATGAATCGTAAGAAAACGTATGCTAGCCAGGCCATAAATGCACACGCGATGGTTACCAGCGTGTAATGAGCGATCTTGAGCCTAAATCGAAAAAAAAAACTATTAGAAACAATGTTGGAACGATAATTGTAGAGCTGTTCAGAAGAACACTGCGGTAGAAATTCCTTATCTATACTCTCATAAGGATACTTCAGGATTCTCAGGATAGGATAGGATACTACTTATATTCTGTCTCGTACTATACAAGTATAGCACGTTCGAGTGATCATTAAAGGATACAGGGTGGTCTGTGAGACTGTATACGTTTTCTCAAGGATCGAAAGATTATTCTCCTAGCAACTTGAGCAACCGTTGTTTTTTTTACCCGAAATTACCGTAGATTTTTCGGTTATTTTTATCGTTACTGAAGCTGCTCGGGTTACTTTAGACAACCTATTGTGCTCAGTGTACTTCGAACTACGTACTTCTTGGCTTTGACGAGTGCTTGGGGCACCGTTTCCATTGGATCCTTTACGAGATAGCACCGAAGACCGCGGATGTGATAGAACATGTAATCTCTCCAGTTGAGGCTCACCATGTTGAAGTCGAAGAGAAAACGATCAACGGGACTGACCTTATCCCACAGCCTCATCACCCCATCGTTATTGAATTTCCACTGTTGCGACGAGAAGTAAGCTATGACGCCGCTGAACTTGTGAATTTTCTTGTACGCGTTCCACATCCTTAAAAGAGCAATTGAACGTCGCATGAATCAGTCGAAAGAAAGGAGCAAAGTAATATGCACATGGCTTCCCCATTTGTTACAATTTTGCACATAGCTTTCTCTACGAGGTTTGTTATTCGATTTTGGCTTTCTCATAGAGGAAGCTATGCGCAAAATGGCAGTAAATGAGGAAATGCATGTGCAAATTACGAATAAAATGCTCAAAATTTACGGCAACATTTATTGTAGAAAATCAGTAACTAAAATTGTCGTAATTCGTCGATACAACTTTTCCGAAAAATTCCGAAATCATAAATTTTAAATTATTAAATCAATTTTCGCTAAATGTAATACCAAACATTGTATAGTGTTAGTCCATTCCCGTGTCAAGTTTAAGATCGATACCACCATGTTTACTCAAATTAGACAATTATTAGTATTAAAAAAAAAAACTCAAGATCCCGTAAAATCTAACCATTTGGATAGATTTTGACGAAATTCGATATAATTTTGCAATTTTAGGACAATAGTTCAAAATTTACGCAGCGGTAGGGCAATCACAGAAAGTTTTCAAAAAATTCAAAATCGCGGTAAATCTCCAATCGGGCCTCAATCTTCACGAAAATTGCACTGAGCGAAATGACGTGACCATTCTACTATTCTCCTAGTGTACCAAATTTCAACTCGATGCAAATCTGTCGCGCGCACGCACGCACGCCCGCACGTACATACATCCAGACGCCAGCAAAAAATTGCTTTATTGACGATTTCGACTATATAACCTAGTTTGACATTAAAATCGCGATTTTATTTTATTTTTTTTTACAAAAACAGGGCTGCCTCATGTGGCAGTAAAAATCAACTGTAAATTGACAAACATTTGTTATACTCACATTGGTTTTCGACCGGTAAGCCACGCGAGGCTATCAACGATTGCCGCGGGAAGAAGATGAAAGAGGGCCACGTAGATATTATGGATCCACAAATCTTTATTCAGATGGAAGAAGTAATGCCACAATATCAGTGCACTCGGGACATCCAGGCCTGGTTGCTCGTTCCATAACATGAATTCTCCCCACGTTATAGGATTTTGGCACGACGAAACGCTGTTGTAGATCGGTGGATCATCATCCGGATTCGGTAGGCGTGGTACAGGCGCAAGTGACCTGTTTGGGTCGAGTTTTCTGCGAAATCACGGTATCTCTTATCACCGATATCAAACGCAAATCAATCCTCAATTACTGCTATTCGGTTATCTTCTCGCACAAGAGATCCTGTAGTTTTTACTCGAAATTGCGGTTCATTAATCGCGTTATACATAGCTATTGCATGACACGTGATTTCAAACAAGAGTTGTAACAGGCATCGACCTCTCGGATCCGACAAACGCTTTCGTTAGTCCGATGTTGATGATAAGCAATTGGCCAATACTTTTTTATCCACGGGACAATGGCTGGCATATCACCCCCACTCCTCATGATATTGTATACTAGTTCGTCATGCGATTAAGATTCGTTGATCGTATTACTGTGTCTGGGCGACGTCCCACGCGGCGACGATTATATTGTTGATGACATAGTCCGCGGGTATGATTTCGGCTACGCTATCCGGGTTGCAATAAAGAGTCCGTAGCAGTCCGATACCCGCGCCGGCCACTACACCCGTAGCTCCGTAGAAATTGTTGATCCATCCGGGCACTGGTTCGTTGGCAGTTGCGATCACGATCGACGGCCGAACGATGCACGTTGGGATTCCCGTGCAGTACTTTCGGATAACATCTTCGCCGACGGCTTTGGTGAAGGCGTACGTGTTCGGCCAGGCGCCAATGAGCCTGTATTCGTTTAATCATCAGTACATTTTTGAAATTGTTTTCCAAATATTATCGACGAATTTTTTTTATATCGAGACCAAAATCGATGCACGAAAAACCTCGGTGATTGTGGTATAAAAAATGGTGCAGAGTAATTTGCACAAGACTCTCTCATATTTTACTGTTTTGAGCATAACTTCCTGTCTGAGAAATTTCGTTGTTCGATTTTGATAAAAAAAAATTGGTTAACGAACTTTCTCATAGAGGAAGTTTTGCACAAGAAACGTGCGCAAAGCCATGTCTAAATTATTGTGCATCATTTTTCTTTGAGGTTTTGAAGGAATTTTCGTAACCATTGTCATATTCGTCTAATTTATACGAATATACGACTTATTGTACTTCTAGAGTCATATTTGATGCAGAAACCCGTGTGGGAGATAAGATACAAATTTTCTAAAAATTTCAATATTTTATCACATTTAAACGGTTAGATTCACTTTGGGCTAATTTAACCCCAGACATTGTACAGTATTACTCCATGAATTTCCTATATTTAAACTCGATACTTCCATGTTTATAGGAAATAGACTATTTGAAGTCATTTTCAAAAAAAAAAAAAATCAAAATTCCATAAAATCTAATCCCTTGGATAAATATCGGCTAAATTCAATACCAAACGTCTTTGATCATAGTATTATATTATTATATAATATTATATTTGTATGCAGTTTTACGACGATAGCTAAAAATCGCATTTCTCGACGTTTTAAACTATTTTCAGTACTCTGACATTAAAATGTCGATTTTTTTTTGTTACGAAAGCAGCTTTCTATAGGAGGAAGCAAAAGAAACTTACTCTGGAGTAATAAGCTCCAATTGTTTGTCATCTAATACGTTGACGAGACTCAACAGTTTGTCGGAGTCGATGGGCGGAGGATAGAAGACCTCTTCTATCAACTTGGTCACGCACTGGGAAAAAGCCGTGCCGATGTGTACGAAAGCCTGTATGAATGGATTTTAATTTCTACGAATGAGCACTAAGGATTTTTTTTAGAATAATAGACAAAACAAGAATCGAAAGGTGAAAGACCTTGAGATTCGGCATTTCCCTGGCGAGTAGAAGAATTTCCTTGGTTCCACGAATGTTTATGTTGACGGCGACACGAAGTTTCTCGTCGAAGCGAACCGTCGCTGCACCGTGAAAGACGACGTGCGAATTTTTCAACAATTCCCGGTCCTCTGGCGACAGACCAAGACCTATTTCTTCCATCTGGCCCTCGATCATCACTACTTTGCTCGCGAAATTTGGTTGCTCGAGTTTAAGCCTGTGGTACAACTACGATAAAACAACGATTGATGACGGTTAAGGCGATGTGAAACCTCCACCCGGCCTTAGTTCGTAACACAAACCAAATGGATGTAATCCATTTTTTTTGTTTTTCCAAGGCTGCTAAACTTTTCTGGGCGCGATGCGAAGCGAGTGGAGCTAATAGATATAAATAATAAATTTACTTAATGAAAAGTACAAGAAGTGTAATTTTTTCTCATGTCATTCAAGATCAACTTTGGGGTTCGAATATTAAATTACATAGTATCGTGAGAGATCGTGAGAGTGAACTTACGGTATCCTCGAACTGCTCTTTGTAACGTTCCGCCGGAGTTTTGCCCTTTTTCGCCCTCATTAGCAGATACACCTTCCCAATTGACGAGCATGTTCTAAAAAAATCGTATTTTTCATTTTGGTAGATACAGGCTGCAATCAATTAATTTCTATATGTATTTTCCTCTCCGCGAACAATAAACCGAAACGTTTCGGTTTATGTTAATGATTGACCGTTGTGCTGTTGACGTGTGATTTCCGGAAATATCGCCGAATTGCGCGTTTTTCATACATCCAACAACATCCATAAGCATGAACCGTCCATAGTGATACATATTCAGCAATAAAGAGTTGTCTCATGTACAGTAACGTTTTGCCTAGACTACGATGCCGCACGAGGAATGGAAAAGAATAGGTGTCTAATCGTTTCGACACATAAGAGTTAGAAAATGCCGTTTGGCTCGATGAATAATCCGAAGAAATTGACCTATGCGTCAATGTTTTTCGAACTCTTGAAATCGTATTCGTTACATCCGTATCGAAGTGTACATACGGTGTCAAGGTGACAACCGACACGAACGCTACCGTCGATATTGCTACTTGAACTATAGAACGACAAAATTAGCGACAACTTCGCCACAGAATTATGCAAATATGTATATTGAATAACGTGCCATTCAATGATAATCCATAGTTTCTTGTTTCAACTGTAAGGCGAATGAACGTTTCCAATGAACGAGGAAATGCAAATGATCCGCTAGGTGACGCATAATTGTAAGTTCAATGTATATAAAATCGTACCATACAAAACTGTATTGATTGTGCTGTCTCACCGTAACAATTTTTCCACGAGGATTTTGCCCATGAAACCGGAACCACCCGTGATGAGGACATTGCGGCCCGCGAAGAATTCAACGACCTCGCTCTTAGGGATGTCGTCGTCACGTGGTTCCGTCGTCCAGTCCAACATGTCGTCCGCAGAACATTCACCGTTTTCCGACTTCATTCTCGATTATTTCGAATTAACAAAAATGAATGTCCTGAAAATCAGATATTGACACATTGTTTGCTGAATGCTTTATCTGCGTGGGGGTCAAAATTGTTAACAATCGAAATGTCGAACAGCCGATATTTTAAAACAGAAAAATAACTAACGTACAATGGCGAACGAACGAAAATGTATAATGGCATGTCTCCTAAGATACCGTAACTTGTAAATAAAAAGCTTTGCCAATAAAGGGATATTATGTGGGAACGAAATGAAAATTTCAATATTCAACTTTTCTTTAACGTCGACGTCGTGTTTGGCTTTTAGGCAGAACAGCAGTCCGATTCAGGTTCAGTTCGAATAAATATGTCAACGTCGCGCTTGACTTTTGTTCAAAACGTTTGTCGGATCTGTCTGTATGGAATTTTTTTCAAACGTTCAATTCTTACTCATGAGATCGAAATGAACTTATACGGAGAGCAAATATATTAAGGAGGATCGACTGTTTCTTTGGAGTCCATAATGTGATTGAAAAAAAAAATGATCACAGTTGTCTCGACTCGCATGCAATATTAGTAAAATGAATTATGGACGCCATTCGTGGGCTATATTTCGGAAAAATGATCCGTGTATCGAAAATTAAGAAAATATGGAGTGAAGTTCAACGACGTCGGCAACGATACTTAATGTGTCGTAAAACACTTGGAATTGGACGTGTATTGAGGTGAAGTGAAACACGTTCTCTGTCGCTCTCTCTCGCTCCACCGTAAGATCAATGCCGCTATCTCTCTCACACTTCTGGTTCCGTCACGTGACTTTCACTTCACCTGAAGATGGACCTGAAGTGAGGTTATGTTTGGTTCTTCGAACGCATTAGCTTTCGACCGGAAAGGTTGCCAAGCCTGGTACTGATAATTCGGTAAATTCATAGACTGTGATGATAAAATAAGCTTTGCATCGATATTCTTGAGTTTACACGGTAAACACATAACGGTTTTCACATAAACTTTGATGCTTCGTCTCCTCGAAGCTAATTTTTCACAGCTCTAAGTTGGCTTGATAGGTAGTAAATTACCAATCTTTTTCCCAGAACCGACCGACTCCAATGTTAGAATACAGGATAATACGGTCAAAGTAGTCAGATTCAAAACTGTATTACAAATAAATTATGCGGTCAAAACTTCGGGAATGGATGCGTAGAGAGTTCATGTAAAACCTATTAAAAAATTGAAGTCTTAAGTTGGATTTCGTCTAATAGTCGATCCTCCTTAATAGACGATATTGCAAAGGGTGGATCTTAGAATAGACGAAAATTCGAACAATAAAATGTTAGAGTCCGGGGAATCTAAAATTGCGAATATTAAGACTGTTCATAATTTCGAATTCACTATAACGAAAGTCCAACAAGCCTAACGTTCAAACTATTGAAAAACGAAAAAGTCGAAATGTCAAAATAGCCAAAGACCATAAAGACGAACGGCTACAATATCGACAGCTTACGAAACGTCAGATCTCACATTTGTTAGCTCTTTTGATGTAATCAGCAATTTTTGCTATTCCCTATTCGCTTTTGTTATATCGACGCTCGCTGGTTTGATCTTTCGATATTGAACGTATCTACGTTTTAGTGATTTGAAATCCGTATTATCGACATTCTTCTGATCGTTATGTAGGCTATTAAAAATATTAGCTTGTCTCCATTTGCAACTTCAAAATCCCAACCTTTCTAAAGCTGGTCGTTCAAAATGTTGACCTCCAACTGCTGAAAATGTATTTTCGAATAAAAAAAAGCGTTCGAAAAAATAACCTTTCGGTGAAATGATTATCCGACTTAGCTATCAATTGAAAATACAATTTCCTAGCCACACATTTTTTAATACTTCAATAATATTCGCAATGATGAAATTTCGAAATATTGACCGTCTGCATTGCGGTCGTTCAAAATGTTGACCCCCACTCCGACAAGCTTTAAAAACAACAATTGAGGTTTATTCACACCGTTGAAAAATCTACACCTTTTATCAAACTTTACTAGAATAAGGAAGATTTTTTACTCCGACCTGGAGTAACTCGTATAATTGAATGGTCAATTTTTCTTGATGGGGATAATGTTTCTAATTTAACGTCGGTCCACCGTATATTTTCTTCCTCAGAAACAGTAACCCAGTATCGTTGCGTAAAGTCCTTCGATTCTTCGAAAATATAAATTGTACTATTCGATCCAATGGCCAGTGCGCTAAAAGAATTCGCTTAAACGATTGATGATAGAGAGTTATCAATATCTTTATTACCTTGGAGCTGGTCGTTACAATTGAGTACCACGGAGAGGTAAACACGGTAAGGCACAATTTGCACCGGCGACGGCTGCTGAAGCAAATTGTGCGACGCACGAAACTCGACTGCGGCCGAGGAAACGACATCATCGTAGGCGTCGTACGACAGGAAGTGAAGACCCAGACTGAGTTCAACTACTCAGCACGGGAGATCTTCGGTTGTTGATCGTTGCGAGCAATTCCTTAGTTCCTTTTCTCGTGCGGAATTAATTTATAAAATTATTCGAAACTGCTGTTTGTTGCACCACTAAATTAACTTCCACGAGTCAATATACATTTTTGACATTCGAGGGTAATTTATGATAAATGTTCGCCTCGAGAGGACACCGTTCATAGAACCGCTCATAGAACTGGGCCTTCCGAGGACCATGAACATTTTTGTTATTTATCAGTTTATCAGGAGAAACATTTTCCGGTGACATAACTCCCGTGTTAAACTTCGTCTTAGACTCTACTCAGTCCCAACCCACTACTAAGCTCACTGAGAGTTTCAAGCTTGATTATGAACAATGGAAAAAGAATCGGGAAAACAATCGGCAAACGTAATTAGTAACGCGACATCAGCTAAGGGGTCAAATTGATTCCCACTCTTCAATGATCATCATAGCAGTTGTTGCTGATGGGATCCAAGTTCATTATCAAGCAAGTTTTAACCCGTCACGTACTTACGGGAGCCTCGCGCCGAGCGTGACGACGCAGGCAGGGGACTCCGTGACCTTGTCAGACCCGAGATGTAAATATAAATTTCGAATAACAATTGCACACTAGACATTGACGATAAAATAGTACTTTGCGATACTAGTACGGAAAAGCGGTATTTCGACGAAGGTTGTGAAGCTGGTTGCACAAGCCGAATCGAGAGCTACAACGGCACGAGGCGAAGCCGAGTGACGTTTGTAGCTCGAGAGGAGGCGAGTGCTGCCTACTTCCCAACCGCCGTCGGGGACCGCTTTTTCGTACAAGTATCGCATACTACTTTTTGTGACAAGTGCACGAAAATTTCCGCTTTTCGCGCCTGTAAAGTGCGTGCGGGAAAATAGCTAGAGTGCCAGATAAGTGTGCGCGAAAGTGACGCGAGTGTTAAAAAAGTGTGGGCAAAAGTAGCTAGAGTGTGAAAAAAGTGTGCAAAAAAGTAACCAGCGGGTTAAAAGTATCACCGCAGGTTTCGCGGGTGCAGCATTTTTCGCGCGTCCTCGTCTAGAAAGCGCCACTTTCGCCACATTTTACAGGCACGAAAAGCGGCACTTTGTATAAAATAATATTTTTATCACTCGGTGCGGAAATGGCCACTTTTCCGCCCGCTTCGCGTGCATAAAACCGCCATTTTCGCGCCTTATGATGAAAAATTTCGTACATCCCTCGTGCGAAACACTTTTTCTGACTCGTGTGATTACAGCACTCGCCTTCGGCACGTGCTGCAAACTCACACTCGTTAGAAAAAAGTTTCTCGCCCTCGTGGAGTAATGTACTATTTATACAAATATAATATCGTGAACATTACTCTTCAAAGAGTATTTATCCGAATTTCGATATCATCAATATTTTTTGAGATATAGCGATGTTTATACCGCGCAATGTAAGTAATCAAGCGAGGACCCCGGGCGAATCGACCGGACCATAGGTCCTCGCTCAGCGGTCCTGTTAACATGAAGGGTTAATAAAAGTGCATCACACATTCATTCATATAACTGTATTGAATGTACGAGGAACATTAATTTTGCATAATAATAATGTCAAAAAGTTATCGATAAATTGCTAAAAAAAAATCGTTCAATAAGTAATCAGAACACCTTTTTAAAGGTATAATAAATAAAGGTATAATAAATAAAGGTATAATAAATAAGATTATTATGCAAAATCATTAAAGCAGAATGTGTCATCGAACATTGAAAAATGTAGTCATATCGAGGCTATTGTTTGCAACAATGTATTCACGACTTCCGGGATATCAAGACGAATCGTAATGTTTCCGCCACGCTTCTGTGTTCATTAAAACATATACAGGGTGTAAATTAATCGGCGCCCGTGGTATAAATTAATCCGTGGGGTGATCGCCCGAGTAAAATGGGCGCTAGGGGAATTTCGTGCGATGAGTAGTTTCTGAGATATAAGGGTTTAAAATTCACCACGCAGAGTGCAGCTTGTGTCACCACACCAACAGCACACAAGCATGGGGTAACTTCACTGGACTACGATACAGAGTACTTTGAAATGCACTTTGAAATAAAACATTTCGCTGCACGCTCCAATGTACATTTCAAAGTCGAATTATCTTCCGGGTGCCGAAATTCGCTGTCACTACACGGCTCCCGGTGCATCCCATGCAACCGCGCGAAACCACACTGTGTCTAGGTCTCACCAAACAATTTCGGGTCATCCGGCGAACTTGGCTTCGTAGTTTTTTGCGTCTCGAGTCTAGTAATTAAAAAGTACTGTCGCTCATTACGTTGAACCTCGTAATCGTCAACGGTGTTCAGGTCTGAGTAAACCATTTCTCGACAACGTCTGATTTCGTCTATGCGGTTTTTAAGGTCCCGGCCCTTGCAAAACTCAATATGTCCCAACTTTTTTCGCAGTTTTGGATATTTTGCATATTTATTGAATTCAAGCAATTTTGAGGTATGTTTCACGCGAAACTTTATTTTCCTGCGCAGTTCGTAAGAATAGTGCGAACTTTGCTTTGACTACGGATACGACTCTGGTGAGAAATCTGCCGTCCTTTTCCTTTATCGATTGAAAAGTCATACGGCAAACTATCGTTTTCGATGTTTCGCATGCACCGACACGCACCCCATGCTTGTGTGCTGTCGGTGGGACTACTCGAGCTGTGATCTGATTGGTCAATTTTACACACTTATGCTCAGAAACTACTCATCGCACGTACTTGTACCCAGCGTTCATTTTACTCGGGCGATTACCCCGCACTGCCTGCGCCTAGCATGTGCGCCGATTAATTTACACCCTGTTCGGATTAATATTAAAAGACTAACCACCGCACAAACTATCTTAGTTATGAATCTTTGCGAATTTACAAAACCTGTATAGTGCTTGACAACTTTCGTAAACTTAAAATCGTACGATGAACGCTTCAATTTGACATGGAGAACATATGCGTAAATTATAAGATGGTTACGAGGAAGTTCGTAATCGCTAACTGATTCACGATCTAATACTATTTAACAAAGCTAATAGTTTTTTGTAGCACACGGTGGGAAAAGGGCGATTTTCCGTACACTTCGCGCGCGAAGAACCCCATTTTCACACCTTGTAAAATAAAATCAAGTCCGATACTCATGGGAAAAGCGTTTTCTCGAAAAACGTGAACTCGTGTGATTGCAACACTCGCCTTCAGCTCGTACCACAGATAGCACTCGCCTTCGGCTGTGGTACGTGCTACATTGAAAAAAAAACAAAGGTATATTTCATGAACTAGTATATTTTCTCGTATCAACAGAACTATTTAAAAATTATAGATAATACAGTCTATGATACATCTTTTGCAGGCCATAATCCATCCAGCCTTCTCACTACAGGAAAAAAAATGAAAGAAAAAAAAAACTTTTCAACGGCTCATTAAAATATCTCATCGAGCATCCGCTATAAGGAATCGCAAAAAAAATGACAATTGTCACGACTGCAATGAAAAGTAAATAGAAAAATATATATGTTCATGTTTATGCAAATATTTATACACGTAACTTGTGAAATCTTACTGATCTTCAAATTGCACGACTAAAAAAAATAATAATAATAAAGAAAAATCAGTCGTCTTGCAGCATACTCAGAGGATCCCCGACGATTTTTTCAGCCGTTTTTTTCAAGTCTCTGGTCACTGGTTTTTTTGGTGTGTTGCGGCTTTCGATTGTTTCAACCGTCGTGCCTTTCGTTGATGATTTTTTACCGAATATATCGTCAACATCGTCGTCGTCACCGTCGGCGGTGAATATCGAACTGCTGGCTCGAGATTTGCCAATAATTTTTTTCGTTGCAAATATATCCTCCTCGCCGCTCGACTGGTCGCCAAAGATGTCCTTGAGCTTGGCGTCTTTGGCGATTTTACTGGTCGCGGGGAAGAGCCGATCTTCCCCAGCCTCAGTGGAACTTTTCTCGGGTTCTGGTGAGAATTTTTTGTCGAGAGCATCAACGAAGAGGTCGTCGTCGGGGTCCTCGCCGAATATGGAGCTGCGACTCGGCGACGCTCGACCGGAAGCCTCGCTGCTCTTACTCGCGATCGTGTCCTCGATAACTTCGATTTTTTCTCTCGTTGCTTTGGCACGTGCAACAGAGCCGAAAAGATCGCTAGCACCGTCCTCGTCGGTGTCGATGTCGTCGAACAAGCTATTGTTCTTAGAGGCCGCAGACGATTTTTTCGAAGCTTTAGCGAGAGTTCCGGAGAACAAATCTCCACTGGAATCATCGGCAAAGAGATCGAGCGTTGATTTTTTCGACGCCGCTTTCGCCTCTTCGGCAGATTTTTTCGCTAGACGAGTGAACAGACTATCGTCCTCTTTGAACAAAAGATTTTGACCTTTTTCCGGTGACGGTGTTTTCGTCACGAACGCGAACAACTGACTAGGGTCTTTCAGTGGATCGTGACTGCTGTCCCGTAAAGGATCCGTTGGTTTTATCGTATCGCCATCGTTCGATTTTGACTTTCCCTTACACCCTCCAATATCGGCCTCCCGACCGTTTTTCTCTGTTGCCGTTTCTTTCCAGGCTTTCTCATTATTCGTAGGTTTCGAGTCCCTGTCTACGGTGAGGGTATTTGCGGATGCGCCGATTTCACCGCGATTGTCTTTCGATTGTTCCTTCAACCGCGTGTGCTTCGACCCGAGTAGTCCGTCGATCGGTGACAGAATTGGTGCTCGGCCGAAAAGGGTATCCTCCTTCGGAGGATCCTCGGGCAAATCGGGCGGCACGTCGAACAGATCCTCCTCGTCTGTCGATGGTGACAACAACGTGTTTTTGTTGATACTCATCGAGCTGCCTTTACTGAAACTGAGCTCTGATCTATCGTCGGGAGCCAATGACGAACTCGACTCTGTGGGCTTATCGGCCGAGCGACTCTCGGCATCGACGTCCGGTGCGGTGAGACGATCGGAACTGAAGTTTTCCTTTGGACTGTCGATAGAGTCGGTGATGACTGTTGGTATCTTATCCGAGATGCTGGAAAATGTATTATCCGATGGATCGGATTCTACGGCTTCGGGTCCTGTGTCGACCACGTCGAAATCTATACCACTTTTACGCAGTGCTGAGTGACGCGCGTGTCTACTCTGAGGTCGTCTCTTCGCCTGGATCCTCGCTCGACTCTGCAAAAAATTAAAATAAAAGTAAATTTTTTAAATATATTCGCATTCGCATATTAAATATATTCTAGTTATTTGAAGCTTCGTTCGCGGGAAAGTCATATTTTTATACAATATTGTTAATGAAAATTTCGAGACCAGAGAGGTATCGCCGTTGGTCGGGGTCAGGGAGGGTGAAAAGCCGATCTGTCATATTGATATCTTCATAGTTCTGTCTTTCCGTGCAAATTATGCCGTTCATGGCTGGCTTCCGCGTATCACCAGGGTGGGAAATGACTAGTGGCTACCTTCAATTTTTTCGGCGGCTCACTGTCCCGCTGTAGGAGCATGGTTGTTGGTACTTTTCCTTCCGGACGAAAATTGTATGCGTACGGAACACGGTATTGGCCTCCCCTTTCACCCCTGTTTTTCCCAGATATGTAATTTGTCTATAGTACCAATCTCTTTTACTTGTTATTTTCTAACGATCAATGTATTGTGACTTTTCATTTACTATATATTTTGGGCGGCAGGTTGTCCTGCCGCCCTTGTAATTGGGCTTTGCCCGCATTAATACCAATAAATTATTAAATAAATAAATAAATAAATATTCAAATCTTCTGAGGCGCCAGGACCATTACGCGAGCATCAAGATTATACCTAAATGACACAACGGTACCCAAATTCGGAATCATTACTTCGCTGGAGTTTGGGGATTCTCCAAACGTATATAAACAGTAACTATGAAAAAAGCATACGACGAAGTGCCCATGACATCACCTTCGAAGCTGTGACAGCGAGTGTCTCAACTTGAGCCGGAACATCAAAGCTGACTGCAGTTTCCGAGTTTCCCGAATCGTCCTGAGGTGAACTCGGAACTTCCTCCTTCGAAACTTCCGGAAATATGTTCAGATCTTCGGCCTTGCTGGGAACGATGGTCGGCGATTTTGTACTTGGCACACTGACCGCACTTCCGTCCTCGGTGTCCCTGCTGTTCGTCGGTTCGTCGTCCGACTTCTCCTCCGCCTTTCGCCACAGCGGCGGTGTATCCGTCGGCGAAAGGATTTTCTCCAGATCGCCCATTTTTCCCATGAGATTCTTAATTTTACTGGAAACCGCCCGACGCGGCGCCTGCGCCGAATCGTCGCTGGCCGACGGTGTTGGCAGACGAATGCTCAAAGTTTTCGGCGGTTCTCTCTTGGTAATTTCGCCAATGGCTTCCGATGAGCTTCGTGCTTTAGAAATTTTCGCACCATCGGTCGTCGAGACTCCGTCCTCTTTCTCCGCGTCCGATGCTGTTTTACGAGACGAATTGTCGTTATCATTTCTTTTGGCCAATAGTCCCGGGGATATTATGCCCACGAGCGGTTTCATGCTTGGTCGATCTTCCTTTTCACTGGATTTCATTACATCCGTCTCACCAGCACTCTGGTCTTTTAATAGCCCCTCGATCTTTGCGCAATTCGTTTTAAATTTGGAGTCTACCGTTTTCGATTCGTTAGACGCTTCGCTCTTTATCGGCGATTTTTCTTCAACTTTGGCGCTCGTAGTTATCTCTTTGGATTTATTGGTCTTTTTGCTATCGAACAAACTATCATCGTCGTCGCCGTCTTCGTCAAGATTGTCAAAGAGACCACCGCTCGGATAACTTGGCACGGGGCTCTCGACCGCGACTTCATCACTGTCCCGTTTGTCGTCCAGCTTCGTTAAACTATTGTTGGCACCGTCCGCCACACGCCGCTCTGCCTTCGCACTCGTGAAATCTTTTTTCGTCTCAGTCGGCACCGTTTCGACGGAGCTCTTCGGTTTGTTCGCGAAAAGGTTATCATCGTCCGATTTAAGCATAGCGACGATTTTTCGATCACTCTTGAGGAAACTCGGGCCAAACAGGTCGTCGTCGTCCTCCTCCTCGCTGTCGTCGAATATGCTATTGGTCTTTCGGTCGGATTTTGTAAAAGATTTTCGGTCCCCACCGAAATCCCCGGCAACCGTCGCGGAGAAGAAATCAGTGGATTTTTTCGCGGACGTATCGCTCGTATTTCTATCGATTTTCAGACTCGGCGGTTTGGTCTCTTCGGCCGGCAGGCTAGAGGCGAAACCCTCGCCGAATATGTCGACGTCTGGGACGTCCCCGGTGCCGAATATGTCGATGTCCTCGTTGAACAGGTCTCTGCTCCGGCCAGACGTGGATTTCTCACCGTACTGCGGCTCGGTCGCCGCCAGTAGCTCGGAGCTCTTCCGCGAACGAGATCCGGAACTCGCGTTCGAAAATAGATCGTCGACCGAACTTGTATCGGATTTGGTCTTCGAATCGGCCTTGGGTAAAGGAGGAGGCCCGAACACGTCGGCGCTGTCAAAATCTTCTTCCTGATTACTACCGAGAGCCTCGGCTATTCGGCCATCGTGCGGCCGATTACTCGAATTGTTGTTTATTGACCCCGTGTTGTCCTGTTGACGAATCCGACCCACGAAGAGACTGTCGCTCGATACTCTCTCGCGGTATAGATCCTCGGATTTCAGTCGGGTCGATTCGAACTGAGGCTGGAAGTCCACACTGAAACATATCGAATAAATACATTTTGTCGTCGTTCAATATTAAAATCAACAATTCACTTTTATCGTCGTATCTTTACGAACGTGATTATAGTTTCTCGGCTCCAATGTGTTTGTAATAAATAACTGTGCAAATTTTATTTATCTGCTCCGTACAACAGACTGGAAAGAATTAACGTTTTTTTATGTCACTGTAACCACGTCAAAAACAACATTGCGTTCTTCCGTATATTCAATCTTGATTTAACTTAAGCCGCGGACTTACGTTCTAATGACCTCGATCAATAATGCATCCTACAGATGACTCGATCCGGAGAATATTCGTCGCAGTCTCGCGACATGAAAAAACTATTTAGCATCGACAGATTAATCCCTCGTGCCCGCTGTGCAATTGCAATGCGCATACTTTCCTTTCGATCGCGCTTATCGATTCCACTCGCGTACAAATAGCCGTGCCGAGTGAAAGGCATATCGGCGCAAATTGTAAAAAGACAACGGTAAACGGCTTCGTTGACGGAAAAAAGAATAATCGCGTTCGTTGACCGTGAACGTCGATGAACCCGTTGATGTTGACGTCGATGCGTGAGCGTTGTTAACCGCTTTTTTTTTAATACCAAGATGCTATATTGATATCTGATGATTACGCAATTGGACGGTTTTTAAGTTTCGTCACAACAAGTCGTATTATTATATCAATGAATCCGCACGAGGTGAAGTTTCAGCGACGCGTTTTTTTCTTATTCGAACAATGATCAACTTTCTAGGGTTTTCTTTAAAAATATATGTATTTTTTAAATTTATTTTGTCCGACGACATAAGATGTTTCAACCGGAAGTTTCAACCCGGCGATTAATTTTAAGCGCAATTTAGGTGCATCGTATTTCGATTGCTTTTATAAAAAACATTATACGGCCCGCAGTGAAAGACCCGCGACACTGCTCTTATTCACCCAACGAATATCACGATCAGCAAGTGTTTTAGTAAGTTATTCGGTCACAATATTTGCAAACTTTGTCGAGTACATTTTCCCCGTGCGTCATTCACAAGTGACGATTGAACCCTTTAGCGTGTTTATTTTTTACCAACAAATAATAATAACTTGTTTCCTGTGAGTTAGTCCTATATGAATCATCGGGACCAAAAAATTGAGTGAACTTTTTCTCTTCCTGTGTTATTCGCGAAACTTATTTCTTTTCGCTGGTGCCACGAAAAGAATACGTTGACAAATTTTGCAGCCTCCACAACGCTTTATCACAATTCTTTACTGCGTCGAGAGATAGCTTTTTTTTTTTCATGAACACGGCCGATCTCTGTGCTATATACATAATTTACGCAAGTGTCACGCGTTCGACCTTACTTCGGGTTTATCAATCGCACAGACTCTGGCTAGAGTTTTAAAGTGATGTCTTTGACAGATGTTTTACATTCCACAATAATTCTGATAGAACGAGGAATCTTCCGAGTGACTTTCGACGACGCAGTTGTTATTTGACATCAACCGGAATATATCTGCGTGAGACTAAATTTCAGCAAGTTATAACGGCTGAGTTTTTTATCGCACAAACTGCTAACAGAGAAGTTTACGTAGATAACAAAATTCTACAAGTAAACAATTCTAATTTTTTCCTGGAGTAGTGAATTGTCGGAGGCTTGCCGGAGATTAAATTTGATGCTATGCAGATATCGTCAGGTTCATCTTTTGTTGCGTTAGGCTTGCCTTCGAGTATCGATTCTACGACTAAGTCGTAAACATATATCGTAGATTTAAAAAAATTGGGACCTATATATATAGATTTTGCTTTTCGTAGAAATAATCGGGATTTTAGTCACAGTACTTAAAATAGTCTAAAACATCGATAAACATGATTTTTTTACCAGCGTCCGAATGTATGTGTGTGTTCTCGTGACAGACCTGTATCATTTAAAATGACTATAACTCGAAAACGGCTTGAGATAGCGAGTTCAAATTTGGCACATTAGTGGAGTGGTCACCTCTCTTCCCTCGGTGCAACTTTTATGAAGGTTTTCCGCGATTTTGAAATTTCTGAATGAAAGTTCTAGCTTGCGTAAATGTTGAGCTATCGTCCTAAAACCTGCACACAAATATAATATTTTGATCAAAGACCTTTCGTATGGAATTTAGATTTTATAAGATTTTTGAATTTTTTAATATTTTTTTTTATCGGACACGAGGTCTGTGAATCAAATATCACGTTAAAACAAAAATAATTTATAGACTAAAAATCAGTGGTGAAAAATTGTTAAAAATAGCCCCAAACTGGCGAATTATGCAAATTTCAATTAGCGATTTTCAGTTATATGTGATAATCGTTGAACAATTAAAATTTTCATCAATTGTTTAATAACATTTTGGGATTATTATTATGCAAAATTAATCTTTTCGCCATCTGTAATACGCTTGATTTTTTCAGATTTTTATACCATCGAGAAATGTTTACAATTTTCCCTCTCAATCGTCTGAAACTTATGCGAAATTAACACTATTCGCAAGGACTACCTTAACTGTGCTCACATTCGCCACGGTGTAAAGAACAGCACATAGGTGATTGTACATTAATCTAGGATCTGATGTACAATGGATCGATGTTATCGTAAGATGAGGCTTTAGCTCGGAGAAATCGGAATCATCGAAAATATATTTTTGCCGGAGGGGCTTTCTAATGCGGGTGATGCGTAGTTTTACGATAATATTGATCCATTGTACATGAGATACCAAATTAATGTACAATCGCCAATGTGCTGTGCTTTATACCGTGGTCAACGTAACGCTCAGCGTTAAGCACGAACACCACCTGTCGTCTGCACCCAACGGAATACACTCACGATAGGCTTCGCAATATTTTAATAAAGTGACGTTTTGAGGGTTAATTTTTCGGGGGATATGTGTTTTAGCGGTTAATTTTTCGGAGGATATACGTTTCAGGGGTTACTCTTTTCGGGGGATATTCATCGGGGGATAACCGTTCGGGGGCTATGCCACCCTACCTTCCAGAGACTTCAAATTTTCTCCCCCACTGTGGGCAACGCTATGATGAAGCTGTAGTGCCTTACTACTCTACTCTAAAATCAATTTAGCAAGATGTGAATTGTCAAAGGCGGCAGAGAAGCATCAAAGGTGCTCTATACTATTAACCATTGAAATTAGCGATTCCGAAAGCGCTCATTGAATTTAAAAAAATGCAAATATTAAAGCCATCTCTGTGTTCTTTCGTGTTCACTGATTTATGTATATTTATGCAGAAGCATTGGCATACAATTATTGCGGAGACTGGTACCACCGCTGATTGATCTTCGCGATGGGATTTCCACGACTCTCGTTGCCTGTTAAATCACCAGTATTTTTAAATGCAACGATCAATTGAAATCTTTAAAAAATCATCTCTTGTAATTTAAATCTATCTTCAATCTTAAATACGACGTCTATTGTTTGCACGCTGTTTCTTAGTGTGCGAAATAATCGTTGAATACGGGACGGCAAGAATAATCCGCTACTAATAGTGTGGAAGTTCACGCGTCGTTACTCTAGCACACTAAAAATTAAAGTAAACATCACATTAGTTTTATCAGGCGAAACTACGGTGGCTATGCCAACAACTCAAGGTCTGCGAACTTAATAGTTGTCATTTAACGAAGTTATTTTTTCATGTTAAAACAAGCATGCGCAATTTCGATAGGATTCAATCTCTGTGATTTTATGCGATATAAACCATCGACCTCCAGTCGCACGACGCCTCAGCGATCAATTGATTTGAAATTAATGGCTATCGTCACGATGATGTAAACATTTATCGATTTGATACGCGACGAAATGGAATTTTCGTTTTGCTATAGGCATTATGTGTCTTTGCTCCAAGGTTACGGAACGAGGAAGAGTAACGACGGAGGGGGACGCGCCTTAGGATATATAAGATGCGAGAGCTCGTTTGGAATTTTATCCGTTGTCGAAAGTTCAAGACGCCCGCGAGAGTTATAATATACAGGATTTAATATGAAATCTGCAATGATCGTATGCGCGTTTCTCGTGCTGGCCTGCCTGTGCCTCCAAGCTAAGGGTACGTTCGAACTTCGTAGAGAATTTTGTTTTTTTTTCCTTCTATTCTCCGACTGTAGAAATGAAAAAGAAAAAACAACGTTCCGAAAAGTATGACGATCGATGATCCGTCGGTATATTTAATTAATGTATTGCAATTTCAATATCCAGGCGATTTGAGCTAAATTCTACAAAACAACTAGACAAAATTACTCTCTTAATAAGTAATTAAATCATTTCCATTGAGCGAATAGAAGAAATAGAAGTCACAATGAAATTTTATGTTTCATTTTTTACTTTTTTTTTACCAGTTTGT
This sequence comes from Stenichneumon culpator, assembly GCA_964017025.1. Classification (NCBI taxonomy): domain Eukaryota; kingdom Metazoa; phylum Arthropoda; class Insecta; order Hymenoptera; family Ichneumonidae; genus Stenichneumon; species Stenichneumon culpator. Next base: position 11,586,113 of record OZ024772.1, read on the forward strand.
TAATTAATGCGATTGGAGTTTATAGCTCGAATCGCATGGACATTGAATCTGCAATACATTGTTTAAAAATACCGACGAATCATTGATAATCACACTTTTCAGAATATTCCTTTTTCTTTTTCATTTCTACATTCAACTAGTTGGCCCCAAGAATCACTTAATCTCTTATCGTTGAATATTATTAATGAAAATCTGTATAAACCGTTCTGAAGCTAACACTGAAATAAATAAAGCTCACATTGAGAAATTCTGCTCATTTCTAGATAAAAAGTTGGGACTATTATTATTTCATTATTGTTACTATTGAATCTTTGTAGTCGACCAATGACGCTCATTACTATTTTCGAAGTTGACAGCTGTAGTGTATACCTTTACAGAGCATATATTTCAAAAATCATGATCTTAATGAACGATCTATCGGATGAACGGAATCTATTGATAAGACTACATACTTCTCTTCCTCTACAGCTACTACATGTAAAGTGGAAGGCGAAGAACTATCTGTGGGCGAACACCACCGCAACTGCATGAAAATAACGTGTCAACCGGATGGATCCATTACAGGAATTGGGTGAGTTGCAGTCGATGGAGAAAGGTTTACTCGAAGACATGTCGAACCGCGAGAGACGCTTCTTCGTTGCTCAAGACGACTACTGGATGTTGTTATTATGAGAGTAGAACGTTTTCGCCTTGTCCCGGATACGCGCGACGCGAGAATTCATTGGCGTTTATAAATAACGTTACATCACTGAATTGACGATGCGGTCATTGCATCGCCGCTGACCAATTCGAACAGAACTCTTTAATGGACTTTCTCCCGGGGAAAAAAGGCATATTTATTTCCCAGTGCGACTTCTCGAAAGACGAAGAAATCGCGCTTGAAAAAAACTGTTTTATAATCCATTATAGTTCGCGATTCCACCAATTAGAGTCTTCAGTCGCACGTTTCGTTACTTCACCGTGAATTTTCAATAAAATTTTCAGATGCGCGGAGTTCCGATGCCAGCCAGGAAAACAGACCGGATACCACGAAACCGATTTGACCAAGCCGTATCCTGAGTGCTGCGCGCATCCCATATGCGCCTCATAATTTATTGCCCATCGGCTTAAACTTTTACTCATAATGACTTTGTCAAAATTGTTTTGATCGAAGCTTGGAATTATTTTGTGCCTTTGATACCGCTGATCCAACACAGGAGAGGGATATCAGCAATGCTTGTATACATCTAACTCGCCTTTCCGTTTTTGGACGCTCGAGATTTAATATCTCGAGAGGGTGTTCACAATGTGCTTGAAAATGTTGAAAAAGTATTATTTAGCCAGCGTTTATAGCAACGAAAATAAATTACTCTGACATGACATATCTTCCGTTTGTTTGTTTTTCTCGACTCCATTCTTTACGGACTTTTTTTTTTTTACGATTTTGCACCGAGTCGATCCCGAAGTTCCGATACGTTGTCCGAGAGAATCATTCGACGTCATATGCTTTCCATAATTCATAAACCTTCGATGACGTCGTACTTTTCTCTCGATAAAACTATGTAAGAATTGTGTTGACTAATTGAATTATAAAATTATGCGATGTTATTGATCATGAAATACCTCTTTCACTATACAACGCGAACCGGACGCGATAAAGAATTTATCTACACACCATTATTGTTTCACCGATCTGTGCTGTACCCCTTTCCTTCGCGAGAGTTCGCGCTCAACTGAAGATACCACCAGGACTGATCTAACGAGCAATAGCAGCAGTACTAAGCGTAATCTAGAAGTGAACGTGTGACTAATCTCTGTCCCAGTCTGACGACGAAGCGGTATTCGGCATGCGGCACAGCGTTGAGCGGATCAAGCGATAAATGTCGAAGCTTATGGGGGCCCCTAATGGACCGAATCTTATGCATGTCACGGTTATGCTATAGACCAAATAAGAAAACGATCGCGTAACGCTCGGCGATAACTTGAAACACCGACAGAGCGAACAGTCAGCTCGATAAAAAAAGGAATTACACGATTCGTAATGAATTGATGAATTTATAAATTAGTCAACAATATTCCGTTCATCGAATTATAGGGAATTGTGATAATGAATTTTTCATTAGTTAACCTTAAAATAAGTTTGCATATTTTCAAAGTAATTTTTTTTTAAGTAAAAAAAGCTTAAAATATAAAAAAATAAATAAAGTCGTGACATAAGAACAAAGCCTTATATTAAGTCAGCTAAACTTAATATAACGCTTTGTTCTTATGTCGTGACTTTATTTTTTTTGCCAACAGACAAATTTACAATTTTATTTTTGTAGCCAACAGATCTCTCGGAACCGAGATGTTGTTCTAATATCTCCAAGTTTTGATTCGTAAACATTATCATGATTTTTTCTCTAATGAACCCTCTCAAGTGCGATGTCGAAGTGTGCATCGCGTGTTTTTAAAGTAAAAAAAGCTTGAAATGTAAATTAAGAGTAAGTAAATAGAAGAAAAATAAATTCTGGACAAAAAATCTGGTCGTGACATAAGAACAAAGCGTAATATTATGTTTAGCTACAGATCTCGCCGAATCGAAGTGTTGTTCTAATATCTTCAAGTTTCGATTCGTAAATATTATCATAAGACACGGCGATAAAATTTATGCTTTATGTATGCTTTCTGCTATGAAGATAATTATATTTATAAAACTTACCCCAAACTGGCGCCGAACGTATTGTTGGTGTTATTAGGCTGTATCGAAATACCGCTGCTAGCGCTGCTGTTCTCGACGATCACTTGAGACCCGTTATCGTTTCCGGCCAGTACCAGCGAACCGATGTTCTCTATCGAGGTCCCAAGGTTTTCGTTGCTGTCAGGAGTTGTCGGTTCGCTGACCTGTGTATGTTCATTGTTCTTCGCGGCATCAGTGTCGGACGAATCCGAAGAATTCTGACGGGGCACTCGCTGGAACAAGCGACTTCCAAGATTCGACGACAGTAGGTCCGCTTGAGTGATCGACAGTCCCGGTGGCTTCTAATAAAATACAATGCAAATAATCTCAGTATATTTCTCATCGCTCCACTTACTTTAATACATGTAAATGGGCTGAGCCCGTCTATATACCAAATAAATAAATAAATAAGGGGCTGAATTACTTCGGTCGATGACCCGTTGACAATACGCAAACGGATATATAAATGTGTAAATATAAATGTTTGATATCTGTAACGGTCGTTACCGAATCGTATGTATTGTTAATAAACACATATTTACTACTACTAAAGAAATAAATAAAGGGAGTGCGCCAGCGGTTAGAGAATGAAACACAAAGAATAAACGCATCGTACTGTTAACTCTTTTCTTCAGCTGCGGAATATGGAAAGATAAATACATGAAAAACGTTACGATATGTGAAACTGAACTAAGCATCATTTTTATATCAGCTCATTTGGCACGGGCGGTGAAAAAAGATTAATATCGTTTATTCACCGGTAGCATGCCAGTATCTTGTTCGATCCGTTGCTCCGATCGATCGTTGTGGCGCATAATAGCCCGGATGTTTTTTGGGTATTTACGTTTTCCAATTAATACTTACGGGTCTAGTGACGGCGCGGGCAACTTCGGGCGATCTCGCAGTTATCCTGTTTTGCGTTTTCACAGAGGAACCGAACAGCTCGTCGTCGTCGTCGTCGGTCTCGTCGCCGAACAAACCACCGTTGTCATTCGCCTCGGGAGTACTGGTTGCCATGTTAGCAGTGTTTTCACCCTGTGCAATCTTAAGGAACTTATTTTCTCTAGACTCTCCACTTTCACGGTGATCATCGCTCGGTTTGCTGGCAGCGGTTTTTACCGAGCTCTTCGACGCGAATATGTCGTCCGAATCTTCGGAGTCCGCGTCGCCGCACAAATCGTCGAAAGCCGACTTTGGTTTTTCCACTGGAAATTACAGTCGAAATGATAACATCGCTCTTTCTACAGTGAAATTAGACGTATCGCGTGACTAAAATCAAAAGAGAAGGTACATCATCGGGTTTCAGTCACGCGATATTTGTAACTTCGTATTGTAATTCTTCGGTCGAGTAATTGTACTCGCACGTGCACTGAGTTTCCTGCTAGCGGGCAGAGTATAACCGAAAGAAAAATATTTTCACATTGAGCGAAATTTACACATTTTTTAAAATGAATCTGACCTTCGTGCATAGGCGGTGGGACATCGAAACTCGGTGGTATGATAGTACTTTTCGATACCCTGATGGGTTTGTCTTTCCACAGACTGCTGGAGACGTCCGCATCAAACAAGTTGTTATTATTGCTGAAGAGATTGTCAGACTGAGAGCCAAAGACATCTCGGTCATCGGACGCGAACAGGTCATCTAAAAACATCAAGTTGTCTTTTGTGATAAAAAAAAACTGTTCCTATGCTAAGCTGTAATTTTAATTGAGTTATACCCTTTGATCGATTAATGGACGACTGATCGGTTTCGTGAGTATCCCTCACAGGCGTGGTGCTACTCGGCAACACTTTTCCCAATCGCTTAGCCAATTCCTCGGCGAAACCGGGCGCTCCCTTGCTAGAATTTTCCGCTCTCGTTGGTCCCACGATTGGTGTAGCAATTTCCGAGCCCGAATTCAATGTGTCCTGACTTCGAGCATCGAGTTTGTCGGTTCTCGAGCTAACACTGCTGTAATTTTTTGAGGTACCACCTAGTTCATTGCGTTCGGTCGATACGCTTGACGAGGACGAAGATCTTCGCAACATCGATTCGCGACGATTATTAACGCCGGCTGCGCGCTGCGGCATTTCCTTGTCATCCTCGCTGGCCGATTCGGAATCTCCTTCTGGCGGCTCAGAGTCGCTGCTGCTCGATTCCAAACAAACTCTACTTGAGGCTTTCCACTTCTCGGATCCGATGACGTAAGGTAAAGGCCGATTCTGGTACGGATCTTTGGGCTTCAGTACGATGCTGCGACAACAACAAAAATATTGTAAATCAGCACAACCGTTATCGTTAACGACACAAAAAGAAATGACCATTGCACAAGAGAAAGTACACAAAACAGTCTTCCAGATTGAGAAAGGAGTCTTGGCTTCTTATATTTTCTTCTGTTCAATGGTATTTTAGTATTATAACGTGAAATTCAATGAACCTTGGCGTCGGAATTTCACCCTCGTCCTCGCTGTCACTTGCAAGAACTTCAAATCGCTCAAATTTCTCGTCCATTATACTCAATCCCTGCTTAATACTTTCGCTCACACAGGCTATCAAATCTTCTTTGTCGAGTTCCTCATCGTTTATCTTCTGTAAAAAAAGGGAATAAAAATATTAATTACAGTAAAAGTAATGTAAATCATTTCAAGTTAAGTATTTCTACAGTTTTTTATATACTGTACATTAATATTCCATCACTACTGTACATGAAATTTGCCCAATTTTATCCCTATTTATGCATAGAAACTTCCAGTACCAGTACATCAAGTTTCATACAAATTTTGTTTACACTGTATGGTATTAGTTAAATAAATTCAAGAGTTGTAATGTTAAGTGTTTACAACTGTTATAATTCATTATTCAGAACTCTAACATTAGGATTTATTTTATACTGGTTGTACAGGAAACATTCATCTATGAAATCAATTATAAAAAAAAAAAATTATCTCCTAAAAGCATTGCACTAGAAAAGTTACGAATTTCAGAATCCACCTCACCTGGCCTTCTGTTATTTGTGGCGGTTTAGTTTCTATATCATCCTCGTGCACTCTGCTCTCGATAAACTGAGTATTTGCCAGAGCGAGAGAAGCATTGGTAATGTTATCGACGATTATGGATGTCTCGCTCAGATCGTTTGTCAGCGAGTTGAATTTTTGTTGAGTCTTGTTGATGGTTTCCGTTAAATTCTGCCAAAAAAAAAAAAAATTCAAGCCTTCATGAAAAAACAAACAAATAAATGTTAAAACATGGTGTTGTACATTGGAAAATTGTTCCAGATGCTTGAGCAGTCCAGCGTCAGCCGCGAGACTCCAATTGTTTCTGTGTTCTCGCATTTCGTCGGTGCTCCACGGATGGTCCCACGACTTGTCCATTCCGTTCGAAGTATCCGGCAAGTCCTGCAAAAATTTCAAAACTGAGCAATGTACGGAAAAACGGTGGTGTAAAAAAAAAATTGATAAGTACATTCAGCAAAATTCATGGAACAGCTTTTTTTTGCGCTAAATATTTCGTCCGACATATCATCAATGTCATAATCAGGTGACTAATGGAAGATTGCGATACTCACCATGTTAACATCCAATATCGCCGGCAACCCACAAAGATCGCAGAATTTCTTCGAAATAACATGAATAAAGGAACCAGCCCTGTCGCGCGAAGGTTAAGGTCGGACCTCGCGAATACCAGTCTTCTTCTTCTTCTTCAATTTGACTGGGTCGACGGCTGTGGAAACCAGTCTGGCCACTGGGAGAAACCCGCGTCGGCCAACGTATATATGTGACGTTAACGTAGCCACCACCGATTTAAACGTGAGCGAGTAATAAATGCCGCCTCTTACGGCCTGAACGATTAGGCGGGAGTGCTGGTATGCCTTTAAACTAGTAAACTAAGAAATAATTATGAGCTAGTATAAGCAATCCATCAATGTTTGGACCACCAATTCAGTCGCTTGTAAAAAGCATAAACCTAAGTCGTGTATGACATAAATAAATAAAAATAAATGAATTAAGACTGGAGGATGATGCGAGTCAGTATAACAAATCACAAATCTCCTTAATCTCTCTGACAAAATTTAAGATGCAATTGATCACCTTGTATGAACTGCAAAAGGACAGACTTCTAATCTCATAAGGAGGGAAAATTTTAAGTCCCATAAGAGAATTAATGAGAACCTCCGAATGAGCGCTCGTCTCAGGACAGGCCCAGAAAATGTGATCGAGATCCTGGGGGACCAACCACAAACGCAAACCTCATCGTCGGATAACCCGATTCTGTAAAGATGTTTTTTAGTACCCATATGACCTGCCCTTAACCTATTCAGCGCAGTGATAGACTTCCTAGTTTAAAGACTCTTCGAAAACCAAGGGCAACGACCCCCGGAATCTCTCAGGGCACCGTAAAAGCAACCCTTTAAAGTGAAGGAGGCACGAACCTTCGCAGCTTCTTCCTCTCTGAAGGGGACGAGAGCCAATTTTGCCACCAACCTATGCACTGGCTTAAAATGAATACCAGTCGAACGACCGCTCGACGTCTATCGTCAAGCCATCGGAGCCTTTCCACTAAACAATTAGGGCTGGATTTTTTTTTTTTTTATCAGCCAGAGACAGTGTCACATCGGTCACTCAGGTACGTGCACACCGTCCCTGGATGTCGGGAGCGTTTGAGCGGATATAACGAATAAATTGGCCCCCGCTATACTATATTCAATATAATTTGATTTCCCCTCGTCGTCGTCGTCATCGTCGTCTCTCCGCAATACGAGCAAACGCACTCGCCGCACTCGCGACCTACGACAACAAACGCTCGACTAAGTTCGCGCAGATTTTTATTTTCTTTAATGACCAACAAATCTGTCATCATCACTTACAGCTGCCGAACATTTATTTTTCCATACAAAAAACGTACATAAAAAATCCTACGTGTATTTATAATAATAACAACAATAATTTGTCTCGGAACGTCACGTTGCTTCGGTGATATTTGTTCGATCGATCGGGGGCCCGACAAAAACTTTGGCACGCCACTGGCTCCTTGCAACGTTGTCAGACCGAGATATCTCTGCCTGCTTCGACTCTCGGTTTTTGTCTCGCGCACTCGTCCGACACGAAAAAAAACAGCGCATCGGATTGTTTGTCAATAATCCACGTTTTTTTCACCGAGCCCTCTTGGCAGTTACGCTGGTCGTATAGCGGGGTTTATCGCGGCTCGGGCGCGCGATTCTCGAGTGATAGTGATCGATGAATCGTATCAATTCGATTAATTGACGGGGGAGAGAAAGAGAGAGAGTGGACGTGCGTGCCCAATTTGCATCGCTCGCAGGGAACAGTCGAGTGGTTGCGTGTGTGTTAGCGCGTACGAAGCTTCAGCCCACTGATAATACTGTCAATGGGTGCGTGTGCTTGTCTTACGCGAGTGATGTTGCCCCTTCGAGCAACCCGATTCACTCCGACGTTTCGATTAACGAAGTAACTTCGCGTACGATACTAAATATCATAAAACAATGAGGAAATAATGATTTCCTTCGTTTATTTGTTACTATGGACGTCCCTCCCGTTGCAACAGCGGCATTGAATAATTCGAGGGAATCCCAAGAGAGCCAGTGATGTTCGAGGCTTTAACCACATCAACGAGCTGATAATTGGTGAAAAGTTACGTTCGAAACATCCAGGTGAGAGCTACGATTATATTTTTTAAATCCCGATAATCTGTTGAGTCAAAATTGTCGGCATCGATCAGTCAATGTTTACGGATAGTTTGAGGGTTTACTACTTTGACCGATATTTCCTTTACAATCAGTGTATAAATCTTTAATATTAGAGCTCCCGAATAACGAATTATAAAAGTTAAAAACCATTAAAATCCCTTAAGATTTACAAATCATAAAGGTTAAAAACACTTGAGCCTAAAACGCTCGAATTGATTTAACACTGGCATTGATTTAACCACTAGAATAAAAAAATTTGAAAACATTTAAAATTACTTACTTGCGACTAGGCGCCTCTCGTTTTCATATTTTTATCTGTTTGTTTTTTTACTAACGGATTTCACGTTAAGCAATTATCAAAATACAAATGTGTCTTATATTATTATTTCTATGCAGAAAAAGAAAAGAAAAAGTATAAGATAATGACTGTGCTACTACTCTCCTTTTAACTTAGCTCAGATATTATTGAATTTTATGATTTATATTTGTTATCGTAACTATACATTTTATATATTTTATTGTGAATCCTTTCGCCTGCTCGTATCTTAGCACCGATAATATATATATATATCAATTTATTTTGAGAAAATATTGCAAATATAATATTGTATCAACAATTAATCTATTGTCACAAACATTTTTTAAAGCATTTACACTATTAATTTACAGGCAGAAAGGAGTGTCGCTAAGATGTACGTAGGAATGCTGTGGTTCAGAGACAGTGGCTGGCGATATCGCAGCTACATTTCGACGGGACAATTGTGTATCCTACCAAGTTGATGCACATGACACACCCTTGGGCATTTAGTCCTACGTATTAGAGAATATAGTTAAAGTCCAGCTCTCGCTAGAGCTTTATAATAATTTGAAAAAAATTGTGTAATAAAAAAAACAATTTTTGATGAGGCCACAAGGACGTGCGGGGAGGCAGACCGTCTTCTGAGAAGCTTGATCGTTGTACCACTGACTCAGATGAACAATGAACCATTCGGGAAGCGGTAAACGTCAGGCGAAGGTTTTGGAAGATAACTATTGGGACTGCAGTGTCTGTACTTATAGAAATACAGCGGAAGCATTCAAGTGCCTCATGTGTGACGTCCGGAAAGGAACTTCTACGCGCAAGCCGCGCATAAATCCGCAACTTGTGGCGCAACAGGTGAATAAACTAATTATTTGTTTTTTACTTCATTTATTTCATTTACAGGACGGACTATTTTACAAAGAATGTACACATGCAAAGTAACCATAAGAAAGTATGATTGCATATAGTAAAGTGTATTCCGGATAAAAGAAAATAGAAAATTGAAACAAAGAAATATTATTAATGGGAAAAGAAATTTGGTAAATGAGTTAATAGTTATTCTAAGAGTGGGAATTATAATCGATTTCACAAAAAAAAAAAAAAACCAATTTTTATGTAAATGAAAAGACATATATTTTATATATTTTTGCTCCGGTTGAAACTAAATATACAGACCTGCAAATCGTGAATGGAAAATAAAAAAGTCATGTATTTGGTGAATATTTTTTGAAACTTGTCAATGTAAAAAATTTCATACGGGTTTCGATATGGAAACACATTGTAAACTTACTTTCCGTAAATTGAACTAATAATAATAATAATAATAATAATAATAATAATAATAATAATAATAATAATAATAATAATAATAATAATAATAATAATAATAATAATAATAATGAGTCCCCGGTGATTCTTTCCGTGGAGACCGAATATTTTTTTAGTAGCCTGGGTAGCCCAAGTCGGCGAGATTCCGCTCGTTTGTCTGAACATTTTGTCGAATCTGTTTTGTGCAGGTTGCACAGCAACACTACGTGCCACTGCTGAAACCTGGGAAGAAGGAAGGCGGCGGTGCCGGTAGTACGACGAGTACGGGTAAAGAGAAAGAGCGCAAGCTGGACAAAACGAGACGCAAGAATCGTCATCCTCCTAGATTGAAGAACATCGATCGCAGCACCGCTCAAACCAACGAGGTAACCGTTAACAATGTAACCGTCGTTATAACGGAATACAAGCCGAAAGTAAAGAAGAGCTCCGATCAGTCGGGTCTGTCGAGCAGTGCGTCTTCGGAAAACGGAAGTCAGCATGACTCCAATCAAGATTCAAGGAGTCTTGATATAGGAACTGATGCTTAGCTCTAAGCTACTTTGGCATTAAGTGTACGAATTGTTCTAATTAATATATTTAATATCGTACGTAATTCATCGTGTACACCACCGTACAAGAAAATGTATATCGTTTCTTACAGACAAAAAAAAACAACAAAAGCAACAACAACAAAAAAAAGTATTGCGTGCTACTAATAGAAACAGTTGAAGACTTTTATTGCTCAATATGATTATCCGACGATGTGCCGAAAATGACTAAATCACGATATTAAATCAAATGGTCCAAGTGCCTTTTTCAATATTATTTTCCGTCAGGATTTGCAAGTTTTTTTTCATTACTATTCCTTCCAGTCGGTAACTGTGGCAAACTGTTTTTTTTTTTTTTTTTTTTTTTTTTTACAATTGGAATTTATAACAGAAACACGTTTGATCTTTCGATCCCGCAGGATCTCACGCAAATGGAATCAAACTTTTCTGTGCTATTGACCCCAACTCCATCATTATCGGTAAACTGTCTGATACTTTGTCGATGAATTTACACTGCCAGACAATATGTTTGATCGGCTGTCTTTGCTATCGTAATCATGATGTTTCTTTTCAACGATATATCGCATCCCTGGAACAACAATGCAATGTTTTAGCATTGTTGTTCCGAGAGCGCGATATTATATTTTTAAATTTACCCATAACCGACCAGCTGTGTCTAATCTTGGAGATTATCGTCTGAAATAGTTACGGTGATGATTAACATCACATAAGTCATTGTGTGTAATATTGATGATTTCCTGTATGTCTCGACTCGATAAACTAACGTGATGTTTAATTATAGTATAATTAATTAACTAAGAAGTTTCGGTGTTTGCGATATGTAGCGTAATACGAAACGTTCGAATAATTTACATAAAAAATGGCACTGTACATATCTACAAGCTGCGAACGCAATTTTTTTTTTGTTTTGCCTTCATATTTTGTCAAATTATTTAGAATTCTTACGCAGCAAATTAATATCAATCAATATATTTGATATACAATAATATACTAGACTTACGGTAATTTTGTAAATAATAGTTTAAAAAAACCTTGGACACACGTGTCCAGCCTACTTGTTTCTTTTTTTTTTTAGCTATGTTTAAGCTGTTTCACGTGCAACGTCGGGGTACTAGCGAAACGATGCAATTTCAATAAGTATAGACTCATTGGCCGATCACACCGGGATGATGTATTTTTCGCAAGTGAAAAGTACAAAAATTGTACGGTAAAAATGAATTTACTTTTACGGTTCAATGAGAACCGAGCGTCGTAGTTTTTCACGTCGAACGATTTGGCGAACAATTTTCATTAGCCATTAGACATTAAATTCAATGCCGATAAGCATAAGTACCTTGTCAACCATGTGGAAAATATGTCTTCTGATCCGTGAATAATAAAATTGTTTGTTGAATTACTATATTTAAAAAAAAACCCAGAGAATATTGTATGTTAGTTACCTTTTTTATTTACAGTTTTCATAACCGGATGGATTAAAATCATTTTTTCGACTTTTTCGTAGATTTCGTAGATTTGGTCGAAGTGCCGGCTTCCAATTCCATTTCCTCCATATCCGCAGCGACGTTCATCACCTCAGTCTGATCAGCTTCCGTGCTACCAGTTACTGTTTTCACGAGTTCTCTCGTCTTGAATCTCTCCGAAACTATAAATATGTCGAGATAATTAAGGAAACGATTTGCGAACTTAGGATAGTTAAAAAGAAAGCATGAACTTTATTACCTTCCGGTGTATCAAGAAGATCCCAAACTTTGAAATTGTTAGATTTATTGTCACCACCAGTTGAGAATACGAACGGACTGTCGGGACTCGCCGCAAGACAGAGAAGATCTCCCAAATTCATTTTTTTCTCCCAAACAGGTTCGAGTACCTCGGGTCGTATGGCGTCCCACACTTTGACGCCGCCGTCGGCCGAGGCTGAGACCAGCAGACCGGGGCACGATGTACTCAGCGATAGGCCTGTGACTTCTTTTTCGTGAGCATCAACTTGCCACAGTACTTTATCCTGTCTAACGTCTATGCATTCGATCTTGCCTGTGTCGGTGCTAATCTGTAATACATGGAATTTGGATTATTATCATCCGCAATTTCATTCGACAATTGCTTTAAAGGCTTACACCACAGTAGTTTCGATTTTTTTTTCTAATACTGTATAGTTTCAAGAATATTCCGTTAAATTTTGATGTTGAAATTCAACGGATTACGAAATTTAGAGACCGTTATGTGGAAAGTCACGGAGCGGTAGAGCAACGGCGCGGCCGAACTTTGAATGCGTTTTTCTCAAAACGTGATTTTCAAAATCGGTGTCCCTGATATCTCGAAAATGGCTTCATGGATTTTTGTGAGAATTCGTACCGATATGCTTCAACAGATCCTTTAGTCCTTGTCGATCGCATATTTTAAACAAATAATAATAAAAATGATTCAGTGTTGAAAAATGGGTAAAAATTGTTTTTTTTTTTTTAATGGCCACCATTTCGCCAATTTTTTTGCCCCTCGTCAAGGAACACAGTTATATTATTTACGCGTTACATATCACTTGTTAAAAAACTATTAAAATTGTTTGCTTCTGATAAAATGGCAACTTGAAACCAGGGATACGGCAAAGGAACTTTAAAAAAAAAAAAATTGTTTACGCCTACCGATAAAAAAATACATAACAATAAATTTGAATAAATAAATTCCTAAATATTCTTTAATATATCCTCCTTCCACCCTAAAAAAATAAATCGATAATGCGTATATTTACCGAGACCAAAAATCACGAAATATGCTTTTTACCCATTTACTGTGGCATAAGCCCTTAATACATTATACCTTCTGTCGAAAAGGAATTACTTACGAAACAGTAATTCGAATTGAAATGATTCCACAGCACCCGCTCTACCTCGCCGGACGCCTGCCAACATTTCGCCTCGTTCTGCGCTTTGCAGTCGAACAATCGCACAATTCTGAAATACGACGATACGATTTCGATACGAGTTTGTTGAGTCGCATTTATCGTTATCTATCTGTCCAAAGCTTACTTGTCGGCGCATCCCGTGAGCAGATGATGAGTTTCGGTTGGATGGAATTGAATTGTCTGGACTTTGTCGTCGAACGATTTAAGTTTGTTGACTGGTTTCAGCGACTCTAAATCCCAAAGTAGCGTTGTTTTGTCCGCTGATCCACTGGCCAGCACGTGCCTGTGTAATTTAATCGTTCAAATGACAATTTCGTTTGTAACAAAATATAACTTTCCGAGAACGATTGTCGGTGAACGATTTGCACAAAACTCACGTATAATTCGTATTCCATGCGATATCCAAAACAGCGTCCTTGTGACCCTTGTCTGCCTTCTTTTTACCAAGCTTGAACGCGGGCTCCAGACAATCCACTAAATCTAGGTCCCAAACATCGATTACCCTTGTCATGTTGCCCATGGCGCACAGATTGCCGGGTTTTGCGTCCGACGGATCGAAATTTAGCCATTCGAGACACAGTGGAAAGGACGGTAGCAAAATGTCGTGATGACAATAAAATGAGCCTTCTTTCTCATTGTACACTGCAAGGAAAAAATTAATCGCAGCTTAGATTGTTAGTATATAATCTTTAGGAGTCACAAATTAATATCTTTGCTCTTATAAGTTTTTGCAAGGTGAGCCACTGGTGACAAGGTGATAAGGTGAGATACTTACAAGGTGAGGAACACTAATCAAACAAGTGCTGCATTTTCACAATTGTTTATCCAAAGTGTTGTGCATTTATTAACAGAAACGGAAGTCGATTTGTATAATTGCATGGGTCCTCGATGAAGGAAACTATCGATAATGATGTTTTTGCAAATACATAAACTGATAAATGAAAATTTCCATGACGATACATTTTTATCGTTGAGTTTATTCAAAGAAGAACCCTTATTTTCCGACCGATTTTAATGTACCACGGCTCATTTTGTTCCCAAACGTTGCTCTAAGAATTCGCCGAGTAGATTTTTTAAAATAGTTTTGACCATTTAAAAATGACAGCAATTTGTGTATGAGAGGATAAATTTGCCGGTTAAGCAATCGGCCGTATTTGTCAAATGATCAAACCTAAGGAAAATCTACTTGGTGAATTCATAGAGCAACGGAGTTGAAATTGGTTCAAAAATACGGATTTTACTATGAAACAAATCCAACAAAAACGTACTATCGAGGAGATGTGCATTTAGCAGATGATCTTCTTGCAATACCATTATGATCAATACTTCTCTTAGTCGAGGACACACACAATGACCCAAATCAGCCTCCTTTACTGTCAATAGATGCATTGCGATTTGGCATAAACAATTGTAAAAATGTAGCTCTCATGTGGCTAGTGTGTCATGCCGTAGCTCCCTTAAATGAAAATACTTGTTCAACGGAGTACTTGTATACTGCCGTAATACAAACTTTCATCAATGAAATTCAAGTTTTTAATATTCCCAGAAAATACAATGCAGGGACAATGGAAAAAAAATGGTCTTTTCATTTTTTCTTCTTTTTTATCTAAAAAAAAACCCTTACCAAATATTTCCAAAATACTGGCATCTCCTTCAACATGTCCGATCAAGACAAGATTGTCATCCGGTTTAATAATGTCGTCCTCCTTCTCCGAGTCCACATCCTCGTCATCCTCTATAGTTACAAAAGGATCTTTCCCATCCGCATTATAAACAGCCAAACCGCCGATGTTGCAGTGAATATTACCGGCTGAAAATCAGTTTAATACATAGCAACTGCAACTCACATCTGTGATACAGAATCGTTGCTCCCATGACGGCTAGTACCTTCGTTATCGTAGTTGTCGAAATTGTACTCGTCCACCGCCATTCCATCCTCATTGGCTTCGGATTCACTTTTCTCCACATTAACTCTAATGCTCTGTGCAACCGTTTTGTCATCTTCGTTCTCAGAATCACTATCCAGTTCTCTGCAAGCAAGAAAAAACAAAATTAGCTAGGCTATTGTTGCTAGGTGCGAACGTCGATAGGAGATAAATATGTATTCACTGCAGCTCAGTTTCCGTTTGTTTGATAATCGTCTCCAATTCTTGGGGTGTCAGTTGAACCTGAAATACAATTTATTTAAACGATGGATTTCTTTTTTTTTTTTAAGTGTTTTCAATGTAAGAAAATTAAGTTTATATACTTTGTCAGGAACAGCAGCTGACACGCCTCTTCGCACCCACGCTGTACACGGTACGATATTCATCGTAAATTACTTGGCACGCGGGGCGATATTATATTTTACTAAAATATTGCAACCTCGTGTACGAAAATTAATTGACTGAACAACGAGCACGTGGCCGGAGAGCCTCGCACACAAAGCGCACTGTGCTGCACTTCACATGTAGAAACATGCAGTTCAGGTTTCCTCCCGTTCGTTGAACGGTAATAGAATAAATTATTTTGTAATTGAAAAAAAAAATGATTTTAATACTTTGTTGACTTAAAAAAATTATACTTTAAATTAATCGCTAATAGTTTTCAGAGCCAGTATTTTATTATTTATTTGATAAAAAAAATACTGTGTGGTTATTCGTGACGGTCATTTAAGTGTTTGCCATTGGTTGTCGCGATATGCGGGCGTTGATTCTCATTGGTCCACCCCTGGGCTGCGCGCCGGGCACGAAAAACGGGAGGGCCCGAGGCACGGGCATTTCAAATGTTCGTTCCGCACACTTTTCACGGCACAGAGGCGCTTTGTTCTTCCGCCTAGTCGGGTCCACTCGTCGTTCCGGTGTCTTGTTTGTTACAATTTTCGCGTTTTCCAACTCTCAGTCGCGCCGCAAATGTATAAATCGCGAATAGTCTCCTTCGATCGTTAATCGCATCGTACTCTTTCATCTCCGTAAGTATCCCTGTCGATAATTACATTTACGAAAAAATATACCCGTCAACAGAGATGACCTGTTGATCGTCCTTGAGGACGAAACAAAACATCGCACGCCAAAGAACAAAGAAAAATTGTCTACGACGCGCGTGTAGCAAAAATGTATCCATGCTTTCGACCCGACGTTTTACGATTACTGAAGCACGTTAATCGGATCGTTTGTCATAAATAGAGACTTATTGACGCGAATAAATCGCGCATTATATTTATGAGTATCTTCAATGGATTGTTCGATGAGTTTTCGAATTAGTTTGAGCGGTCGTGGCCGAACATTCTTTCAACTCTTTCGTACTGCGTGCGAAGTCTTTTGCGTTGCAAAAGTTTCGGCGCTTCGGGTTATTTTGTGCACAAATTCAAGCGGTAGGTGGTGAAATTTCGCCCATCGCTTCCTCGCCGCTCAAGTCATTCACGAAGTTATGACAAAGTTATTCGCAATTTCTGTATTTGCCGGCAAAGGACTGCCTTTGTGGAAAAAAATTACGATTGCCTAATGTTAAAATGGCGCATGCAGTGCGTGTAAGCTGCGTTTATACGCCCTTCTAGCGGTAAATCGGCAGCATGCCCTCTTTTCTTCGATCGCCTGTGATGACATGGAAGATAATTCACAAACATTGTATCTTCTAACATTGAAGTTTTTTTGGGTGTCAATAAAGCATGCGCTTGGACTGATTTATTGATAAATTGAAACTGTTGTAATTCCAGAACTGCTAAATCCATTTTCGCTGCAATTTATACTGAGTGCAATTGTTTCTTGTTCAATTTGATCCGAATCTATTAGGGTCAAGCCTAGTTTGGATTAACGATTATTCGGATAATGGAAATTTGAAGAAAAATAACAACTTACATAAAACATAGAAAAAAATCCAATATTTTTCCCACTGTAAGAACATTATGCATATATATATATATCTTTCTGGCAAACATCGCTTATTCGATAACTAGAAATTTTCACACAATATTTATATGATACAATGGTAGAAATATATTGACAAGTCGCTGATACAAATATGGTGATTACCATATTTGGCAAAACCATTAAAAAAACTGTCTCTTCAACAGAAAAAAATGTCTGCGCCCAGAGGCAGAGGAAATGCTTTGCTGGATTTATTGAAGAAAAAGCAGCCCGGTATATCGTCCGAGGAACCGGCTCCCCCTCCTGTGAGCGCTCCTCTGCAGGAAGCTCCGACTCCGCCACCACCGGTCGCAAGAGGACGGGCGAGTCTTCTACACTTGGCCCAACAGTTTCAGCACCCTTCGTCATCGGCACAGGCTCAAGCATTCGCGCCGCCTTCAGCTTTTGTCCAACCTCAGCTTCAAGCTTCGCAGCCTCCAGCTTTTGTCCATCCCCAGCCTCAAGCTTCGCAGCCTCGACCTCAAGCACCGCCAAAAGCTCTGACACCGACTCTCCCATCCGCAGCCACACCTCCGCCGAGAAGCGGACCCGCTTCGCTGCTCGGTTTGGCGCAGAAACTCTCGTGAGTATTTGCAATTCAATTAATTTATGGATGCAATAAAATCTCCCTTAGACGGATGATACGCTTAAAAATGAGCTCACTATCTGGGCTCACACTGTACAATATGAAAAGGCAATAAATAAGATTTTGTCTTCACCTCTTTCACGAAATAAAAAAACCAATTGTTCAAACCAAGGCCGACCACTCTTTCGCTATGTATAATTATTATTTTTGTTGCTGTAGAATTTACTAAACTTGAACATTTTTCAATATCTTGTAGTTGAATCTGTATTGTTTCTTCAATTACAGTGAAGAATTAATTTCACAAATTCAACTTGTTTCACATACATTTTATTTATTTTTTAAAACATTTTTGTCAAGTAATCATCAAAAAGACATTTGTATGCTTCTGATTCATTCTAAACTTCTGATTTGCTATAAAAAAAAAGTTCAGATTTTTCATTAAATATGATTATTTTGTCTGTAGTGATGCAGCAACTTCAAGAAGCATATCGCCAGCGACGACTGAAATCTCCACACATCCAACATCGTCCGGAGATGGGGGCGGGGTTCTCGGCCGCTTGGCTCTTCTGGCTGTCGACGGCAGATCCCAAGGCACCAACAATTCCGAGCCCTTATCGCGGCAAGGAGAGAGCGGCAAACCGTGAGTTCACGATACAAATAAACTCTTATTACAATGATCGAAAGCGACACCGCGATAAAATTATTCGAGGAATCGCCTCTTCGCTTCTAGCGTGACGTATACGTCTCAAGTTCTTGAAACTGTTCCGTCGAGCTCAAAACTTTGAGCAAAAAAAATCTGAATATATCACGACCAATCTTAGATAAATTGTAAATAATGCCTCAGTTGATGGTGCAAAAAAAAAAAAAAATCGCTTGAAAAAAAATGTCATCATTCTTCTTCGAATTGCATATAAAAGTTATTGGGTTGAAAGACATTTGTTTTAAGACGCGGAACTTTAAAAAACGAGCGTACAACGTAAAGAGATTGGAGCGCTTCGCACTAGTCAATGGATGCCACATTTTTTTAACCATTTTTACAAACTTTTACGCATCTATTGATTATCGTGATGGTTATTTGTATTACGGCGGAGTTCTTTCACCTAGGAAAACATTAATTGCAATGGATTTGCAAAAATAATAACTGGTTTGTGTTAATTTTCGAAAGATGTCTATACAGTTTTTTCAAACAATAATCCGTCATTTTTGCTCGATTTTGATGTATTACGGCTCATTCTCTTCTTTGAAAGATGGTCCACGAATTAACCGTTTAAATATTCGATAGTATTCACGGTTTAAAAATTACAGCTGTATATTTATGAAGGAATTTCGTCGATGGATAAACAAAAGTCTGTAATTTTTCTACGGAAACTACTATCGAATAACTAGACCGTAAATTCGTAGTGTTTTTTTCAGGAAGAGAATGAGCCGTATAACATCAAAATCGAGCAAAAATGACGGATTATATTCTATAAAAAAAACTAAACGAATGTGTACATTTTTCGAGAATTAACACAAACGAGTTAATATCCTTGTAAATCCATTGCAATGTATGTTTTTGTGACATAAATAACCATGCACTATAATCAATAGATACATAAAAGTTTGTATAAGCGACTTTAAACATGTAGCACTCAGTTGACTATGAAGCGCTCCAAAACCTCCTTAATAATATTTTGTGTTACACAGAGTTTTGTTATCCGCAGAATTGACATAACGGCCAACTACATAAACCTCGAAATAGCGCCGGGTAAAGGAATCTTTCGCTATGAGGTCAAATTTTCGCCTGAGGTAGACGCTATTTATCTTCGTCGAAAGCTGCTTAATCAGCATGCTGAAGCGTTAGGAAGTGCCAGAACGTTCGATGGTGCTATGCTCTACTTACCCACAAAGTTACCTCAGGCCGTAAGTGAAATAATTTTTTAAATCGTAACACTTCGCAACATAGGGATCGTGTTATTTATCCGAACGTTCATCCAATATAAAATGTTTAATGTGTAAAGTGTAAACTTTAGTCGAATCGCCGATGTCATGATATGTTGAAGTTATTTGAATATGTTGTTGTTTGCGAGCAACAGTCGACGGCAAAATATTCGAGGAGTTTTTTCGCACATTTAGATACTTCCCATGTGGTCACGAGAGAAACTGTATTATCTCGTAAAATGAAAATTATCGGGATTGAACATTCGGTGAAAAGAAGTTGGCCGCCAAAGAAGAATTTTCGTACAATATTTACTTGCTAATTTACAGAGAACGATTTTTCAATCGGTACATCCAGCTGACGGTTCCAACATAACTGTGACGATCATATTCCAAGCTCAGCAAACGCTGGCCGACAGTATACCATTCTTCAATGTTCTTCTCGGAAGAGTTATGCAAGCTCTCAAGCTTGTGCGCATTGGTCGCGACAATTACAATCCGCGTTGCGCTCATGCAGTGCCTCAGCACCGCATGGAATTGTGGCCAGGCTATGTAACTGCGATCGACGAATACGAGGGTGGCCTGAAGCTGAACATAAACGCTTCGCATCGCGTAATGCGTACGGATACCGTTCGTGATCTGATGTGAGTATCTTTTCGTTACGTCAAAAAAAAAGAAAAGAAAATACATGATCGAATAGTTTAATAAAATGAGTAATTTGATTTTCTGCAGAACCGACATCTACAAGAATAATCGGGGCAATATGCGAGACGCTGTGAACGCCGAGGTGCTCGGCGTAACAGTACTGACACGATACAATAATCGAACGTATCGCATCGATGACATTGCTTGGGATAAGACTCCCAAGTTTGCGTTCGAGCGAAAGGGCGAAAGCATTGTCGTTCACGAGTATTATAAAACACATTGGGACGTCGAAATAAAAGATCTCGAACAGCCGCTCCTCGTTCATCGGTACAAGGAGAAAACTCCGACAGGCGAGGTAAAAATACGCAGCGTTAAAACCGAACAACAATCACATGCATACATCACGCTAGACAATTTTTTTGAACGAAAAAACAAACATTACTCTATGCAGTAGGGAATATCTAGTTTGGTTTTAAATTTTTACAGCGAAGGCAAACAATTCTTTAATGAAATGCCGAGTTAATTACCCTAGCAACTTGAGTAACTGATGTTTTTGCCTCCTCATACAGGAAGCTTTGTGTTGATGACAAAATATTATGTTAGTTCCGGTAAGTCACTTTTTGACTCCTTAGAAATAACCGGAAAAACAACCGTACACTAGGACCTTAATTTTTGCGCCCTCGGTTTCCTTAACAGTACCCACCACGGAGCGTATATCGATCGATGGAGCAAGTTTTGGCCCATGCTCGACAGTTAGTATGGGCGGAGCATGTGCAACCTCGGTTTTGTTAAGTGTGATCCGGAGCCGATCCTGCCGCTATGAACGAAATCGAGGTCCCAGTGTATGTCATCTTCTGGGCATGCGCGGTTACTGCTGGGGCCCGCTCAGAGGTGCTTTCGATTTGGTGTTTTTTCGTTATTACAACGTAACTGCGCATGCGCACGGTCGTTTTTTGATACGAATTCGTACCAAAAAACGATCGCGCGCATGCGCGCTATTATTATAATGGTAAATCGAAAGAACCTCAGAAAATTACTTTGGATAACATAGAACCATATCGCACATAGTGCTGTGCTGGTGCGAATGTCAGACAGAGAAGCTCGTAACCCGGGTATGATTTCCGAACGCGGCCCTGCAGTTGTTTTTTCAGTTACTCAAACAAAAGACGACTGTTCGCCAGCACGCGCAACGTGGGCTCTCACACGCCCATGCCCAGAAGTTAAAATATAAATGTTCTTGCGGTTATTTTAACGGTATAGAAAAAGTGACCTGAAATTACCGTAATTTTTTTCAGACATTTTTACGTTTACTGAAGCTGCTAGAGCAATTACATACGATTTTTCCGATAAAAGATACTTCCATCTTGTGTGATGGATAGATTCT
Organism: Stenichneumon culpator; assembly: GCA_964017025.1. Taxonomy (NCBI): domain Eukaryota; kingdom Metazoa; phylum Arthropoda; class Insecta; order Hymenoptera; family Ichneumonidae; genus Stenichneumon; species Stenichneumon culpator. Next base: position 11,607,985 of record OZ024772.1, read on the forward strand.
GCGGTCGGGTGTCTGGCTATTGTCCAATTTGTGCCGATAGGGGAAACAAGTAGGCCTAACTCAGAATGGATTGTATTTTTATTTCAGACGAAGGAATGTACCTCACTCCTCGTACCAGAGCTTTGCTACTTGTCGGGTTTAACGGACAAGCTTCGTTCCGATTTTCGTGTGATGCGAGATCTGGCAGTGGTGACGCAGGTAGCACCGGAAGCGCGAAGAAATGTTATTCTTCGTTTCATAAAGGACGTTCAGAGCAATGAAGTCGCGAGAGAAGTGTTGAACGGTTGGGGTCTTCGAATGGCCGGGGACACTGTTAATTTGGGCGGAAGAGTTTTGGAGCCGGAATTGATAATGTTCGGAGAAGGCAAGAGTTTTACATCGCCGAAAGCCGATTGGTCAGGGCCCGCCACGAAAAATCCTATGCTTCGGACGGTAATTATAATTTTATAATTATAATTACAAATTATAATTTTAAAAACCGAATTATATCACAAGTTGAAATTGAAATTATAATAAACGAAGAGTACATCAAAATATGTAACTTTAATATGATAAAGCTTACTGATCGATTTTTGGCTTCCTCATAGAAGAAGCTGTGGGATAAATTGCAAGAAATCAGGAAGCCATGTGCAAATAACTTCGCAACTTTTTCGTAACATTAAAAAATTCTACATCTCATAAAATTGAAACGGTCAAAAGTTACCGTACAATTTATTGTAAAAAATCGCTAACTGAAATTTCCATAATTCGTCGTTGTAAGGCCCTGTCTTATGTTTTTATCCCCTCTGATGACGAATCTCCACAATATCTTACTTCTGAAAAGATATTTGATGCATAAATTTGGATCGGTCATAAAATGCAAATTTTCCGAAAAATGCACAAATTTCAAAATGTCAAAATTCGAACGGTTAGATCACTTTTCTTCAAAATTAATACCAAACATTGTACAGTGGTATGTTTACTCCAATTTCACAGATTGTATTGATTAAAAAAAAAATCAAAATTTCATAAAATCTTATCGCTTGGATAAATTTCGGGCTTTCATCGTTCGAAACGACGATAACTTGGAAACGGCTCGAAATATCTAGTTGAAATTAGGTACACTAGTAGAGTGGTCAAGTCTCTTCATTCACTGCAATTTCTATGAAGATTGAGGCCGAATTAGGGATTTTACGGGATATTGCATTTTTTGACAAATTTCTGTGGTATCTGTAGCTTGCCTAAATTTGTTACCTTTGGTATTTTTTACCTTTGAACACCCAGCGTGAATACGGGGCCCCCGCGGAAACATGGGTGACGTGGCGTTCAACGTGTTAATTTTATCAGATGTAAACATTTTGATTGTTTTTATAAAAACAGCTTCTCCTATGAGGAAGCAAAATGAAAATATTTAATTGCGAACGGTTAGTACATTAAAAAAATATTTGCTATATCTTGTACGCAGTTACTTCGTTGAACATAATATTCTTCTGCTTACAGCCTCACATGAGAAATTGGTGCATCTTGGCCACCGAAAAAGATGGCAGAATATGTACCGAGTTCGTGTCCATGCTGAGAAGAGTCGCTAGGGACATGGCGATGAATGTGGCGGAACCGATTTACATAAAGCTTAGGAATGATCGTACGGAAAATTATCTCGCTGAGATAAGGAAAGTTCTTACTCCCGATCTTGACATGGTAGTCGCTATCTGTCCCACCAACAGGAACGATCGCTACGCTGCTATTAAGAAGTAAGTTATCACTAATCTTGTTATTATAGTAGTTAATTGTATTCCCATTATTTCTTTCCTTTCCGAAGGCTCTGCTGCGTCGAATCGCCAGTTAAGTCCCAGGTGATCGTTACGAAGACAATATCCCGAAGCGACAAACTAAAGAGTGTTTCGGAAAAGATAGCACTCCAAATTAACTGCAAACTGGGCGGTGCGCTGTGGGCTTTGAAAATGCCTTTCGTAAGCGAACTACATGTGAATGTAAACACAACTATAATCAGCCATGGAAATATTGGCTGATATTATTTGTATATATTTTAGGAAAACTGCATGATCTGCGGCGTCGACGTGTACCACGCTCCTGCGGGGCAAAAGACGAAGGGAAGCGTTGCCGCGTTCGTTGCCAGTCTCGACAAACCACTGACCTCGTGGTACAGCAGAATTTGTCTTCAGCGTCCGAATCAGGAACTGGTTGACCTGCTCAAAGTTTGTCTCGTCGCGTCCATCAAAGCGTATGCTAATGTGAGTAAATTGCTCCTGGCACATTCCACGGACTATCCATGTTTACACTCGTTAATTTTGTATTGCAGAAAAATGGATGTTATCCGCAGAGGATCATTCTGTATCGCGACGGAGTGGGAGACGGACAGCTCGACATGGTCGCCAAGTACGAAGTCACGCAACTGCTGGAAACTTTAGTCACCATTCCGTCGTACGAGCCAAAGCTAACGGTGATTGTTGTGCAAAAACGCGTAAACACCCGATTAATGGCGGTCCTTGTAAGTAGACAAATTTTCAAATTATTGATAAGCATTGGAGCTGGACAGTAATTGAAGTACACAAGTACTTTTTTAGTAGTTCAAGCCAGTACTCTATGTATACAAGTACTTTTTTTACGATTTGAAGTACCAAGTACAAGTACTTTTTGAGTACACGCTTGCATTACGGATATTCTATGAGTATCATGAATTCATTTGAAAGAATGTATTTATAACAAATTCCATCACAAAATATCTGAAGGAAACGAGAAAGGACGAGAAGGGACGCTTTTCGTTTCTTTTAATGACATTTTTTACGGATTTTTAAAATAAAAAAAGTGAAGAATAATATGAAAATAGCCTCTACATGACGAATTACGAAAATTTTAGTTCGCGATTTTTTGCAATGAGGAAGGCATATGCAAATTATTTTACACCTTTTTTTACCTTTACATAATGCTTAACGCTAGAAACCTAATTGCGAAAAGTACTTGGAAAAATTACTTGAGAAATACTTCAGGTACAAAAAGTATATTTTGTAACTCGTGCATGAAAAGTGCCAGTTTATGTGCGGGCCGGCCGCGACACAAAGTGGGGTTTTTCGAAGAGGCGTTACATAAATACTGGAAGCGTTGCATAAACACTGTGCGCTTGCGCACATTCGTCTGTTTTTCCTTTATTGTCGCGCCCGGCCAGTAAAGTAACCTGGCACCTTTCATGCATTCGTCACAAAAAGTAGTATGCGCTCAACAGCACTCGCGCTCAACAGCACTCTGCTTAGCCTCGTGCCGTTGTAGCTCTCGATGCGGCTCGTGCAGCCACTTTCCAACTTTCGCCGAAAGTCCGCTTTTACGCACTAGTCTCGCAAAGTACTATTATAATTTGTACCTGAAGTATTTGTCAAGTACTTTTACCAAGTATTTTATACTTGATGTATAAAATACTTGGTAAAAAAATGATTATACTAATATAGTTGACAACACTGAAAATTGTTTGTTTTCAGCGTGGAAATCTGCAAAATCCACCACCAGGTACGGTGGTTGACAGTATCGTGACGCGAAGGAACTGGTATGACTTCTTCCTCGTTCCGCAAACGTCTCGTCAAGGAACCGTATCCCCGACCCACTACATCGTCCTTCACGACGCAGCGAACATGAAGACTGATCACGTACAGCGTTTGTCGTACAAGCTCTGCCACTTGTATTACAATTGGCCGGGAACGGTGAAGGTTCCGGCGCCTTGTCAGTACGCTCACAAACTGGCTTATCTCGTTGGTCAGAGTATCGGTATGGAGCCGGCAGAGAGTCTTGCCGAGAGTCTGTACTACCTGTAAATTCGCAGGTTTGATCTTGCCGCTTTTTTTTTTTTGTATTTGCTCTGATAGCTTTTTTTTCAACAGTAGCCGAATAGTTGACAAATGTGATTTGACCTCGATGATTTTTCTCATAGCTTTTATAGCTTTTTTCTTTTTGATGGTATTCAAAGCGTTGACAAATGTTATATTGAAGTTGATCTATCCTTAGATAATACTTGTAGGCTGTATCTGCCTACAAATTCTAAAGCTAATGCTTTAGAATTTTTGTTCCTTTACATAGAAGCAATTACTTCGAATAACGGTATAGTTTGTTTGGTAAATCTAATATAATTACGAAGACTGAGAAAGCGGCTGTCGCGGATTATATCCGATGTTGTTACCGACTTGATACAGTTTTTATGAAAAGTACTTTAGTTCTTAGTTGACATTTTTGAAGGATATAAAAATCATCGGAAGATCGGGAGACCCGAATTCCGAGAAACGACTGAATTCCGATTTTTATTGAAATAATGTTACAAATTTGATGATGAACATTTCACATCAGATTTGAAAATTGGTCACAACGTACTTGTTCTCAAATTATTCCCTGTGGCAACGGAAAAATTTTTCAATCAGGAAAAAGCGGGCTCGAAGAGCAATTATCGTAATTCAGTTGATTAGACATAAGTGCCAGATTCTCGATACGTTGATATCATGTGTGTCCCAGGATTTCGTATGAACTATAACGAGAATGGATTAAATATTTTGTGGAGCCGTGAAATAAATGGGAAAGGGATAATTCAATTACAATTTATCAACAGTCGTGACAGCAAGTTGGCGACACGAAATAGGATCCAGGAGGATTTCTCGCCGTCCTAGCATCGTAGATTATCCAGATATCCTTTATATCGGCGGTACTGTATAAGATTTTCGTGCGCTCGCAGCCACTCTTGTAGAGAACGGCTATACCGCTCATTGCGTTCCGTTCCCTACGGTAACGTTTTCTCTGGAGTTTTTCGATTTTTCAAAAGATAGCGCGTCGATGTCCCTTTTCGCATAATTCGCGTTGTGATTCGAAAGCTCAATTTTTTTTTCTATTTCTGCAATAATGTAATTTAGAATTTCACTAAAGTAACTATAAAATATTTCGCATTAGTCATCAGTTATCATTAACAGGCAGTTCGTTCAAACATGCTCCCGGCGATGATTTTACTTTTTTTTTCTCCTTTTTTAATGCCAAGTACGAATGAATGATATTATTCTCCGAGACACAAGACGAATGGGATTTTGAAACACGTGTGGTTTGCACGTATCGTCTACCGGTGTGATGTGAGTTATTAGTTTTCCTATGCCCGATGAATATCAATGAACGGATGGGCTATGGATATAATATCTGTGCGGAGCCGCGGTTTACGTATATTACTAACTGCTGCTGCGTTTATACAAGCCAGTATCATCGCAGTTTGTATATACGTACACGGGGCACAGCCAGCCGCCAGACTTCCAGCCCCCATAAAATCTCGCAATTATGACATAAATCATTGTTGATTGCCGTGCAATATGACGGTGGTTGACGGTACGGTACGGGAGCCGGAAGGTTTACAATTAGCATATCGGAGGGGTTCCTCAGTCTTCGACGAAACCTCTGCGGGAAATTAAGCCGCCGCGAGCTCGATTTCTACGATATAGTATCGCTAGCTTTACGCTTAGCTACATAGGTATAGCGCCGCTTTGTATCGCCGAGCGTGCTGTTTAAGTTTTCCAACAAAAAAATTACCACTTCGTAAATAAACGGACACGATCACAGATTTCGATGAAAATTTACTCTGAAATATTTGAATTGCAAGATATAAGAATTATTCCTCTTCCAGTTATACATCCCTGTTTCTATGTAAATAAAATCTTAATCTGTATCCATTAAAACCCTTCTGCTCCATTCTTAAATTTATCCTTTTATTTTTTTTAGCTTTATATTTTTTAAATATTTTATATTTTCTCAAATAAGTTTAAATAAATATATATAATCAGTATAAATTTAGAATATTGAAAAGAATTCAGATAGTTCTTTTTACACGAAATTTCATTTCGATCGAAGCTTTATTTCGAGACCTACCGTATTAATGTGATGCGTATTGAAGACATAGGGCATCTCTTATTAGAGTTCTAGCTTTTGGAAGAGATGTCGTTGAAAAGTAAGGACAGTCGGGTGTTACTGTTTGCATTCCCACTTAACATCGATACGCGTAAATTTTTAGATACTGAAGAAGCTCCGTGAATTTATATAACGTGGAAAAAAAATATATAACGCATAGCACCCTCTCGCGATTGTCCGGGCGATCACGCATGGTTTATTCAGTGTAATATCAAACTGAGTCTTATAAGTCCTGATATAATACGATATATATTTTCTGAAGAAGGGTGGTAAGACCCCGGCGACAAGCGAGGAAGGAGACGAGGGTTGCCAAGATGGAAAAAGAAAGCTTCCAGTTTTTTTTGTCTTCTGTCATCAATTGTCTCTGCACCCTCATCCCCCCCCAGTGGCGCAGGTGCTTCCTCGAGATCCGATTCTCTCTCTTTCCCCTCAAAATAAATATCGCCCTCTCTCTCTCTCTCCCCTCCTAAGTAGAGGGGAAGACACTTTCTTCCCTCTCGCATGGCTCTCAACCACCCTCGCAAGGTACCCTCTTCGTTCCGAGCTCGATCCGACAGCGGCTACCCTCGCTTTTATCATCCCTCCCGTATTTCACGGTCCGCAAGTACGCAACTTGCAATCATAACGAGAATATAATACGCGGCTCTATCGTGAGTACTTAATTTTGCAAACCCCTGTTTAGCAAATTTTTTCTAAACAGCGTTTTTTCGCATTGACCGAAAAATACGGCAGAATTGAGTTGTCTATCGTTGATTAAATTATATCGGGGTTTATATCGTTGATTAAAAAAGAAAAAAAATGAGAAATTAAAAGATAAGAAAAGGAAAGAAAAAAATTCCAATCGCCAGTGTAAAACGCGAAAATTGCGAACTGTAAAAAGCTGTTCGGGGAACATTTTAGTTCCGGAATCAAACTTTTCGATGTAGTTTCTGGAATAAAAATGTATCTCGCCGGTGAGACGGAGTTCCGAACGCGGAGCCCCCGAAGGAATATATACCGGGTAAAGTCGATTTTTCTAACGAGTGAAACGTTGTTCTTAAAGTTTTCCGGGAGATAAAGGAATTTATAGGCGGCAGAGGGTACGAAGAAGAATGAGGGATTCAGCGAGATAGGAGCCGAAGTGACAAGCCGGATAGATCACGCCGGAATCCCTTATCTTCTTGAAAGTTCCCGTCTCGGATCGGCGAGTGCAACTTCATGCCCAATGAAACAGACTTGGCTGCTCGCGAAGGAGCCTATAATCGCCTTCTCCGCTACGACGTTTCTTCATCGTGCACGCGATCTCTCGGCCGAACCCGTCTCGCTTCCGTTTCCGTTCCGACTCCTCGACGTGCATTTTCCTTTTTTTTATTTTCACTATCCTGAAATGGAAGAAATTCAAAGTTCCCGCGGTAATTTTACGGGTAATTTGCCGGGCCATTTCCTCCAGCCGAGCTCTCTAGGGATGACCAGGATTAGGCAGGCTGAGGACCAGGAACGCCTCGCCTACGCTGCAAGTAAGCGAGGGACTTATCAGAATACCGAATTGTTTCGTGGCGCTTCACTTCGTTCCCCCTTCACGGGTCGATATGCTTCTGGCTGTAATGTGGCTGTTTTTACCCAAAAAATAAAAAAAAACCGTTCCATTATTCAGCAAGACTATAAATTCCAGCCCTTATCGCACGTGCGAATGTCGTTGAGGCACGAAGAATCGTGAACCGCAGACTCCTGCCAAGATAATTCAGTTTTGGCCCCGTGGGCCCGCGAGCCATCAGTCCCAAATCCATTAACGCACCGTACAAGCTTACAGGTTTGCGACCGCGCGAGTTTCCCGGCACTCCATCAGGATAAGATTAACGCGAAAATCAAGTTCCCTGGGAGGAGGTTCGGTTCGTGGAGGTCCCCGTCTGCCGCGACGTGGCCTTTGTGCCGATTCGATAAATCATTGGATTTCCAGAGGTTTCTTCCCCGGCAGTTCCCTCCGCTCCTCATTGTCAGACCCGACAACTACTCGCGTGCCCCTACAATCCCGCAGTCACTCGCTCTTTCGGTCGACCCCACGGGAGGAAAAAAAAAACAAGGCTGAGTCAATCCGCTTTCGAGCGGGGAGATGCCATCCGAATTGGAAAGACACTCGCCCTCGCCTTTCGCCAATCTCAAAAGACGCGAAGCACCTGATACCTTCGAACATTAGGACGGACGGGGACGTGCCCGTCGTGCAAACTGTTCTTTCAATAACTTTTGCATTATTAACAATTCTCGGGTTCGCTGATCTTTCCCTCCCGACAAAGTCTTCGCGAGAGCCAGGGCGAGAGATTCCCTTCGCCGTCCACGGGGCATGCGCTTCGTCCTTTGAGAACGTAAGTTCCAACGCGACTCCTGGGGATAAGCTAAAGGGAATCCTCCTCGTGCGGGCAAAGGATCAACTTCTTTTTTATAAATACATAATACCCGCGCGAACGTGTAGGCACGTGAGAAATATTCTTTCGAACATTTCTCGGGGAAAATATTCGAATTTCACTGTCCGTACGCTTGGCCCCTTTTTTCGCAACACGAGTCGAGGCGCGATTCAGTATGGCATCGAGGAAAAATCCCTCTCCGGTTGGGAGAAAAGAAAATCCCTGAAGGTAATCGCTGTTTTTCGCGATGAATATTACTATAGTATTCAGGATACAAGTATTGTCGAACGAAGGTTTCCTAATTATTTTTTGAACAATCATTATTGTTTGAAGAATCGGTTAATAGCTGTTCGGCATTATTATAATCATTATTATTATTATGCACAATCTTATGTTTACGAATGAATTAACTGAATGTTGAATGTTTCAGATTTTTAAAAAATTCCGTTGATATTTACGAGAGATACTTGTATATATTATTGCCCAACGGCGCCAATGCGAGGGCTGCAAAGAGGGTTCTTTCGGCTCATCGAAATGGCTGAGCTTGAAATGTTTGGGAATCCCCGGAACGTGGTAAAAGATAGAGAGAAGAGGCTTGGGTCCGGCGAGAATCCTCCTCCCCTTCCCGAGGGGTTAACAGCCCCATCGAGCTTTCGGCGGAGAGATAGAACGAGGCGGGTGAGAAAGAGGTTCCGGATATATACGGAAGAGGTCGAAAAGCGGAATGGTGAGCTGGGCAGCTTCTAATCTCGCGTTATCAGCCCTTCGCAGGGGCAATGTTTGGCCCTTAGTTTTATAGTGTAGTACCCTCTGAAACGTCGAAGCTAGGACGGGGAACCCTTTTGCCTTTTAATCCGTTCTGGCCAACTACGCTATCCCGTATAAGGTGTCTTCTTTTCCCATTCAATGGACCTTCATTTCGCCTCATTTGTATTCAATGGCAACGTCCTGAATCCCGCGGCGTGACCAGGGATTTAAAACGAAACGATTGCAGACCTAACCCGATGATGGGTCGTTACTTATCGCCAAAGAAATCACTCGATTCATTCGTCGATCTATTTCAATAAGTGCTTTTACAAAAACTACGTATTTGGACTTTTTTCTTCAGTTTCTTCTTCAGTTCCTGATACCTCCTTAATTACCTTTAACATTATGTGTTAAGAAACTTCGGCAACTAAAAAAATTGACCAAAACGTTTTTCGACAATGTCCCTCAACGACGCTGTCCTTAAAACTTTTTCAATTTTCCTGTTTTACGATTTTTGATGACCGCTTGAGTTATTTGCAGATGAAATTGAGAAACCCGACCGAGCGTGAATTTCGCACCACGAGACTTCGTCAGGTACTTCGTCATTTTTCAACCATAGTACTCGAAGGATCAAGATCTTCCGAGGTGTGAGCAGGGAATAATGCTCAGATATCGAAGAAAATAAATGAAAATCCTTCGATTTCAAGGCTTGAACATTCGTTTATTCGCGAGGGTGCGCGATGAAGGTGTATAGGTCTTAGCGATAGTTCAAGGAGAAACGTTTTCCCTTGGACGAATGAAAATCGGCTTCGATTCCCGGGAGAGAGGAAAAGCGGGAACCCTCGGGCTCTCTCTCGAATCTATCCCTGCCCAACGTTTTCCTCCGACTTTCACGACATTGATGTATCGCAGGTGAGATACCAATCCCCGGAACGGAGGGAACAGCCACCGACTTCGCTGCGGTAACGTACGCAGTCTTTCCCTCCCTCTCTCCCTCTCCCTTTCGGTAGTACTTACCACCGCTAACCATCAGCGAACCATAGGATCGAGTGACTCCTGCGACCATTAACGCAAATTGAGAATAAGAAACGTCTCGACTGTTCGGCAGCGCAGGGCCGAGTAGGCTAGGGAATGAGAGAAACGGTCTCTCGGTAGTGCTCGGTTGAATTGATGATCCCATTCGGATTCGCATAATGGAGAAAGTTCGTCGGATTGAGTTCAAATGAACGACTTCAGCCAGGAAGTAACACTTTCGAGAATGCGTCGATGATGAGCTTTTTGCATGAAATTCTGTGTCGCCAGAGCCCAGGCTTTTGCCCAAAAGATCAATAAAAAAAACCTGAAGGATGGTGAAAGGTCAAGAAAAAATAGACGAGTAAAAATAGTGAAAACGAATATTCGACGGTACCTGTTTGGTACCTGTCTGTATCTGTTTGGAGCTAATCAAGATCAACATTGCTCAGCGATATAGGCATCGAAGTATTCCTGTAAATTGTAATTGGAATGATGGTGTCTTGCTGGTATACTTCGCATGAAACTGGCGATGGAAGTAAAAAATTATCAATAATTCTGAAAAAAAATTCCCTTTCGCCAGGAACAGTCCTTCGTTACAGTTAAATTGTTTTTTTTAAACACGCCCATAGCGTTTTTCCCAATTTCTCTGCTCTCCTGGAACACGAATAATATTGCTAAATAGTAATACGCTCAGAGAAGTATCTCAGAGAAGAATCCAGAGAAGAATCTGAGTAATACGCTCAGAGAAGAATTTGAGAGAAATGACTTTACCGATCGAGAAAAACTAGCTATGGCGCACAGTAGTAGTACGGAACTGTGGCGCCACCGATGGTCGAAAGATTTATAAGCGCACTTTCCGTAGCTTTAATAATGGAGTTAAAGTAACAAAAACGTCGGGTCACGTTTGCCAACGTTTTCGTGGATAGGTAAGTCGAAATTCCACGTTACTTAAAAAAAAATGTTATGCTAAACATTCTAAGGTAATCTGGCTCTTTCTGCCATAGGCGCCCTTGTTCAAGAGCTATGGTAATTTTTATTTCGGTGTACTCGTAACGACCGTGTCGATACTTCCGGTCATTAGCTTTGCGATTTGATGGAATGTTCGTGCAAACTTTCGGGGGCTTAGCCGATCGCGAGACGGTTTTGAGGGTTACCGAGAGCAAGAGCTTTTTGTCGTATCCACGGCCATGCACGTCGAGTATTTGACTACGTGCCCAGGCAAACCATCTCTGTATAATGTGTGGCGGCGACGGACGATATAACACAGGGGGACGGACCGCGGTTGGTTAACGCTCGGGAGGCACGAGTCCGCAGGTCGCGGGCGATCCTTTACAGTGCGAAAGCGAGCGATGGAGAGGAACGAGGCGCGGAGTGCGAGTCTGAGCGTGGAAGAGAGGCTGCAGATCTACGAGGGAGACAGTTGAAACGAGAGGGTATGAAGCTTCGGTGTTTACAGCCTGCGAGCGAGAGAGAGTAAGTACGAGAGTGTGGTCGAGTGCCGAGAGGGGGCGAGCTATAGGAGATGCGCGAGGGGTCGACAAAGCCAGGAGTGAGCTAGAGCCAGCAGCAAGCCGCAATCAATAGTCAAATACGACAGTTGAGATGTCACTAGGATGGGTACCTGTGATAGAGGGCGTGTCGACTCTAATTATGCAGTCATCCCTCAATGCCCGGTTCCAGCACGGCGCTCCATTCGAGCCGTTTGCTCGTTCAAACCCCCCCTCCCCCTTCCTTCCGCCGCGTAGTACGTTCAGCGCGGGAGCCGTCCTAGTATGTTATAGCGTCGGCCGGGACCACAGGAGCTGGCGCGCTCGAACAATTGGTCTTCACCTACCACTTTCAAATCGATGTTACGGGAGAGAAAGATATCAAGAGCGTGATATCGAGCGTTTCTCCCGGTTAATATAATTCCACCGCAATCCCGCACCGGATATGCATTCCGGTCGAATTGTTATCGATATCGAGGTATTACTACAATGGTTAGCGAACCAAACGATTCTACACTTCGCGTTAGGGCCAATTATGCTCGGATAGCTCGTTATCGAGAAAACAAGTTAAAATTCCAATTATACCAGTGTAATCGTTTTCTAGGTTATGGACTTGGTTGCAGTTGCTCATGTCCCTACCGCGCCTCGGCTGTAGGACTTAAACGACCCAGTTTCCGAGAACGCTTTTCAGAGCAGCGGAGCAGCTTTTTCAATTAAACTTCTGGATGCCAGAGTGAAAAATGTGTCGTAACTCTGCGGGCCCGAGGTGCGAGGTGAGTCAATTAGGAAGAACTTTCAGTTTGATCGAGGAAGTATGTGCGGAGTTCAAATGAAGAGAATTATTATATTATTGGAATTTATCGATCGGCCAATTTTTTTTCTTTTTTTTACTCTGGTACACCGCGGATATCGGACAGAGCGAGATTATGATGTTAATTTATCGAACGATCAAGTTCGATAAATTACTAGCGAGATGATAAGTTCATCATCTTGCTAGTAATTAATACTCTAGTAAATATTACAAAAGCTACGAGCTTTACAAACGAACCTGAATCGAAAAACGGGAAGAAAATAAAGTAAAAGTAATGTAAAGTAAAGAAAGTAAAGAAAGTAAAGAAAGTAAAGTAAAAGCGGTAAAGATTTTCTTCAAACACCTCAGGTGCACCGGAATTGAAGTGCAGTGTTCTAGGCTGGACATTTTTGCAGCTGTCCCACCTACTAATTGCAAAATTAAATGCTGCCGCGAATAAACCGCATCTATAACCACAACATTTTATCGAGGCAATCCAAAGCCGACAAATGAACACTAAGAATTTCTATAAAATTGCGTGAAAATGTAAAAAAAAAATGTATATATATGCATATATATATATATGAAGAAATAGTATTAAAAATAGTCTGTACCTACATCATCACGAGTACGGTGAATCGCAATTTCTGTTGCCCAAGCGATTTTTCTTGGTCTCGTTTTGCTGCCCATGGCTATTTAACAGTATACCAGGGAACGATGATACATTTATCATAGATCGTTAACTCCCGGTACACCGAGAGAATCGTATCGTTTCTCGGTCGGGTCTTCGAGGTCTCCTCGCTCCGCTGTTTCGTGCCTCTTGCCTTTCTCATGCAAATAATCTCTCGGGAGGGAAGTGCTCCCGGTGCGGAGAGAGAATCGGCGGGGGGAGGCAAAAGGGAAGACAGAGTCGAGGAGCGATCTCTCGCGGTACCAGAAACAGCAGAAGCAGAAGCTCTCCTTGTTGGTGCAGGCAACAGTTAATGATGTGGTCACAGGAGTCAAGTCATTACACGCTTATCGTTCGATCCCATCACCGCACTACCCGTCTTACGTTTACGAGATATACTCCCTATACCATGCCACGCTGTACCGTAGCTGAGGACGGCTCGCTCCGTGGTGCTTCATTTAGATTATGTTAATTAGGCCTTATTTAGATTCCCAGAGAGCGAGAGCTCCACACTGTAGCGCCGGGAGCTTCTATGCCTCTCTGTTTTTTTTTCTTTATTTCTCTCGCTTTTCTTTTTCTCCTGCCCGTAATTACCTACGGTTTTTCTTTTTTTTTACTCCTCGGTTTCCTTTCGATCCCTCGTTCACGTTTGACAAAGTCATTACTGCACGCGGGCACGAGCGATCCGGTCCTGTTTGCGCTCTCTCGATATACACTATATACTTGCTTAATACTCCCGGCATCGGTCGATCTTCCATTCTGGCATATTTATCGGGGTTTTAACTTCGAGGAACGAGCCGATTGCCCTCGTCCATCTCGCTACGTAAGTGTTTATGTATTATCGGATGAAAGCGCCATATCTCCCGCGGATCTTCCGCATGAGGTACTGACGAATAATGTTCCTATTACTCCCTTATGCTATGTTCCTATAAAAAACAAGCCCACATAGACTTTTAAACTTTTCATATCGCTTCCTCATAAAACTTGCAACGTGGAATTTTCATATGGCTTTCTCATAAACCTCAAATTGAAATTTTCGAATGGCTTTCTCATAATGATCCTTTATTTGCGAAGTTTCGTCTATGAGAGACCCAACAATACATAAAATGCTTTCTCATAGACGAAGCTTTGCGAATGATAGTACTTTGCGATACTAGTGCGGTAAAGCGAACTTTATACGCACGCTGTGAAGTGAGTCACACGAGCCGCGCGAGTACCACAGGAGCACGAGCCGAAGGCGACTACTTCACACTTTACGTATGATGTTTGCTACACCGCACTAGTATCGCATAATATTTTACGACACTAGTGCGATAAAACTTTTTCTGACGAGTGTGACTTTGCAGTACGAGCCGTAGGCGAGTGCTGCAATCACACCAGTTCAGAAAAAGTTTTTCGCACAAGTATCGTACCAAATTTTACTTCACGAGGTGTGAAAATGGGAGTTTCGTGAATGCGAAGCGTGCGGCAAACTGACGTTTTCGCACCGAGTGTAATGAAGGAATCTTTTGGGACAGCCATTGGAAAATTTCCATTTGAAACTTTCATGAGAAAGCTATATGAGAATTTATATTTGAAAGTTTTTTAAAATTCGATTCTCGAACGCTTATTAGTTATTTATCATTGTAATCGTCAGGAAAAAAAGTCCTCGAAAACACTCGATGGAATAGACTGGAGTGCATATAGGACACAGCGGAGTGCTGCACTGGAGCGCAACGTGTGATCCATCTGTCCCCTCCGGTGTCCCATTTGTTCTCTCTGTTCTTTTTTTTCTAAGTCTCCTGCAAACAAACGGCATCAAGATTTAATGCTCGCCCTTAACTTCACAGGATGGTATAAATATTTAACTTTAAAAGTCACCTGAGCCAGTTCGAAAAAATAGAATCCAGTAAACTGCCCGGGAGCTTAAGACGGTCATGGTTTCACGATTGGTCACGAAGCTTATCGATTACCAATAATATCGGTACCTGTAACGCATCTCTCCGATTGTGCGACCACAGTCGGTACGAGGTTAAATTTTTTATACCACCACTCAGTTCGCAGACTTTGGCTTTTACAATATTCAATCGAGCGATCGTTAATTCGATTGCCGCTTCGACGAGTCTGCTACCGGAATCGACGAAGAGTCGGCCGGTATGCATCGGGCGAGGCCGGTTGAGTGGCGCGGGGCTCGGGTCGAGCCATGTCGCTCGTTTAACTCCCTCGCATCAGTCAGCCAGTGTTAAACCTGTAGGGCCAGACGGGGAGGCAATCCCGACGAATGTGTCCGGTCAACGGGATCGAACCACAAAAAGCTTAGCTCAACAAATTTAGCCTGACAACGCTCCGCCCCTCCCAGGCTAATCCATCCGATTTGGATTTATAATCCGGACATTTAATTAAAATCGGGACACCGCGAGACCGCGTCGCGTATTACCGTCGAGCGGAATTTTCCACGGTCGTGATAACGATTAAACGTGGATTTTCGATGTCGACCGTTACAGTAAATTAACACGCGATTTATGAACAGTGCGCGTGGAGATATCGGCTCTGCTCGAGTGCAGTCGAGTAAAGCCGAATTTGTGATGATTTTTGGCACATGGAATTCGCCGGATGTTTCAGGATTTTTTTAATATGCAGAATAAGGACCATCTCTCGACGTGTTCCAAGGAAAAATTAAAAAGAAATTTTATTTAATGAAAATAAAAAGAATTGTAGATTAAAAGATGATTCAAGTGACCCCGGTCAGCGTTGTACGCGCAGTTATATTTATGCTCGCCTGTTAGTGGCACGACACAGACAATCTTATCCCGTTTCTCATTCCTGCGTTACACAATTATAATAATCGTTAAAAGCGTGTCGAGATAGAGCCAAAACTGTCCGGTGAAAAAAAATCGTGATAGTTGAGAAAAGAAGAGAATAATTAATGTGCCTGGTTAAACGAGGCACGCCGTTTATAAATGTAATCCAGTTAGGTCGTGCGGGAAAGTACCGCACGGTCGATAAACACCACGAAAGCCTCGGACTATAAGCTCTTTCAATTCGTTTTATCACGGCTACTGTGCTCTACGTCGCGACTCGGCACACACCTGCCCGCGCACACACACAGACCAGTTAACGACAATTAATTATTTTATTTTATTCTCTCTCTCTCTCTCTCTCTCTCTCTCTCTCTCTCTCTCTCTCTCTCTCCGCGAATATAATAATTATTGGATAATCATCGCGGTATAATTAACAAGCGGTCGTTATTTTCGATCGAAAGCCCGCGGGTTCGATATTCGTTATTGCAACAATGCCGGGCGCTAAAGCGGCGATTAAAGCGAAAAATCTGAAACGACGAAGCTTTTATACCTCGGATCCGAAAGTACTTACCAATTAAACACATGAACCGCGAAAGTTGTAACGAGGCAGTAAAAACAGAGAATCGGAGGCGCGGAGAGCGAGCGCCGAGGTTTATAATGACCTTACACGAAAATTAGAGCCAGGTGTATAACAGCCCACAATATATCTCGTGACTGGCAGCCATCGGGGTGGGCTCGTAAACTCGTCTCTTTATTCACCAGCCACGGTAGTATATCACGTATTTAAGGTGGCACCGGCACGATGCGGCGTCGAGGTTATGGGCGACAGATACCCCACTCGCGCGCCGTCACATTCCTCTTTAACTCACGATATCTCAAACAAAATTAATGGCAAACGTTTATCAAATGTTTTAATCATATTCGTGTAACGCTCATCCGAAATGTTCTCGTTTATTTGATTTACTCTAGAATACCGTAAAGTAGGAAAAATGGATTACAGTTTTCGTTACCGAACGAGTCCATTTCACATCGTCTTGAGAGGACGTGAAGCCGCTCAGTTGGTAATTAAAACGGTAATCAATTGCTTCAACGATGCTGAGATCCTACGGTGAAATGCAAATTCTTACATAAAGCTGAAGTCATATTCGCCTCATCTAAGAATTTGCTTTTAATCGGCAATGATCAGCTGCTGTGAGAAAACCAATTCTAGTTTTTGTTGCCGACCAGACTCGTATTGGGCGTGGAGGAAGGAGTGTCACGTCGCTTTAACCCTTTGAACCATACATTTTTTTCCATGTATGAAGTTTCAAATACAGCGGTTGGTTATTAATTTTTCGGAATTCAAAGAGATGTATCACTTTCACCCTGCTTAAAAGGGTTAAAAGCAGGTGAAATACCACGGTCGGTAATAAAAACTAATAAATCTCTCACACTCATCGCCCCGTCACGTGACTTTCACTTCCTCTCAAAGGGTTAACGCGGTACTAGAGCCAAAACTGTATTTCGAAGGCTTAAAGTTATATTTGAACTGGGTAAATTATCACAGCAATTCGCAATCAACGATGCGTGGACTTGTGGATCTTTTCTCAAACTCAGGCTATCGGTATTCGCACGATAACGTTAGTTTCGTCGGTGCTGGCAATTCCCTCGCCAAGCACCGTAGCAATGTTGTGATACCGTCGAAATTGATGGGAATGTGAGTAACAGTCACCGCGGGCGGGGGGTGGAGGGTTGGGGAGGGGGGGGGGCAGCGAAGAAACTCGTGGAGTATGTATTAATGAAAGGAAGGAATCGAGATCGATTCAGTATCGCAGGAGAGCACAGTACAAGGCGTATGCTACGCGCAGGCACGCGATAAACATACACCGTAAGTTACGCTGATAGTTCTTGCGCACGCGACTCGACTCTCGTGTGTTATGGAGCTATTATTTTGCCATCTTTCGCTCGCCGACGCGAACTAACTAACGCTGCGATGATTCTGTCGTTATTTTTTTCTTTTCTTTATCCGCTGTACTGTGCAAAATTAACTTTAACTGAGAAGTTCATCGTGGAGTAAAGCTACCGTTTATGATGCGATCCGTATTTAGACCTTCCATCGGATTGTAATCGTTAACAAGAAAAATATGCCATTTTGTTAGGATATAGAGGCAGGCCTGAGTTGCTCGACGTATTTTGTAGTTCTGCATAAAAATTTTCTTTACTGTCGAAGACGAACCAATTTCTTCTTCCACGGTGAGTTCAAATTCAAGAACCTTTCAATGACTTTCTCAAGATTCTCGAGGATGTAACAATGATCGATTACATGAAGATATATTTATTAAATTATTTCGCGAGTGTTGCGCAGCCCCGGTCTGCCCTAAACACGATATTCTCCTCTAATAGATCAGTATTCAATTTTCGTCTCGTACACTTCCGCCAAAGCTGCGACAAAAAATACTGCCGAGCGAACCGCCCGCTTCCGGTCCCGCTGCAACGAACCGCCGGGTTTGCATTAAACCGAGCAGCAAAGTTATTACGGAAAAAAGGTAAACAGGTGTGGTAAAAAAAAGAAATTGTAACGATAGGAGAAAACTTATGGGGTAAGTTGGCTTGATAGATGTCGGGCACGTGACCCGCCTTGACTATTACCGCCGGGGAGGGTAAGTCTGTGCGGGCTCCGCTGCATTTCTCTTTTGTACGAGAATCAGAGCCATATGACGCCCTTTTTATATATCAGCGGAAGTTCGTAGCTGTCTGCGAGATATTGGTCGGGTTCGGTTGGGTTTACGGGAGCGTGAATTAGCGTCCTCCGACTAAAATATGCCGGGATATTTCAAGAGTTCCGGCGAAACGGGGAACGAAGGGAGAACCAACGAGAGATTTTATTATCTTACGGTGGATATATGAATATACCGGCACGGTGTACCGTTGCATACACGAATACCCGTGCAGCTACCTCTGGTCGCTCGGCGATCCTGCGGATATATTTGCCTCGGGTAAACTGGACACCAAGTGCGTAATAATGGTGCGTGTATGCGCACAAATCGCGTAAGTCAAATAGAGGGACGGCGGACCGGTCGATCGGCCGTTCTGCCTCCTCCTAGCCTGACCGGCCGCCGCGACGTAGATGGATATAATTACACAGTCGGAGTTAATAATCTGTAATTAAATTAAAACATCCCCCGGGATCGCCTCGAGCGAGCCCGAGCCGACGAAGTTGATGTAGTGTAAACTGAAGGAGAATCCTTCTGCTGTGCGTATACATCCGCGATGTCCGAGAGCTAATGCTTGGGCCTCGTCTTTGTCCGCCGCTTGCCAAGGCTTTCGGACTTCGGTTATGTATATGTATATATATATAAGACGCCGACTGCGCAAATTAGTTACTCGAGCGTTAATTAAATCACGCTTCGGATACTTGATATCTGTTTTCGCTTTCCTAGTTTTTCAGGGATTTTTGCGATTCAAAGTCGATCCTTTTTTTACGATAAAAATTACAATTTGCATAATAATTCATAATTTTTTAAATTCATAATTTTCTGTTTCTGGTCCACGAATATGAATAATAGCGAAGTTTAACACCGTCGTCATTTGATAGATAGATAGATAGATGTTTATTGGGTCCTGGGATAAATCCCCTAAGAACCAGAGCGAACATTGGCAGTACAGAGAATGTGAACTTCAACCTAAACCTAAATTATTACATAGATAAGCAAGAGCTTCGTGTCTTTGGATGTTGTCATTTGAGTGAGAGGAAGTGAACTATTTGGCGCACAACAGTAACATCGATGAAAATTTAACGAGCACATTTAATCGATTATTTATGCGGCTATATATATATAGATATATATATATTGGGTAAGCAATATGTGGAGTATATGAGGTAATCGTTCTGGATAATCGAAGAGGTGTTTGAATACGCCGTTAGCGAGGTCCTTCGCGCACGCAATGCCCCAGCAATTTTGGCCCGCGCGTTCGGTCACCAATTTTACAGAGGAGATATACAATTAGGGAGGCATGGCTCGTCGATCGATTCCTCTTGTCCGATGAGTATAAAAATAAAAGAAACTATACGGATGAGAGAATTCTGATGAACTGGCGAAAGTGCATATTGAGATTGTATAGATTTCGCCGGGGGGTATCGTAACAGCGAAGATCCAATCTTGCGTGTACCCACGATCGCCGCCGATCGATCGATCCACATGAGATTACATCGATACAATCGTTCGGGCGTGATTGCCTTCGAACTAATAACTCAATTTCTAATCGAAAAAAAAAACTCAAAAAATCTTCGATTTCTCACTGACACGCACGGTTCTACATTCATCGATGAATATGAAATAGTACATTGCGCCCCGTGTGTTACGTATTCCATACAGACAGCCGAGTTATCAATGCGAGTCTCACTGATAAATCTGCCAGGAATACCGGATATATGTGAAATATAAGTAAATCGGGAAAGCATCGATTTATACAGCGAGACCGGGCAAAGCCCCGGGCAGGGCCACTCCGCATGCGTGGGCGAAAACCCCAAATTATAAAATGACCTTTCACGCGTGAATTAGTAGATTATATGAATAATAATGATAAATAATTTTTTTTTTACTTTTTTTTCGTTCGCTCCGCCGGTGATTCGAGATTCCCTCGACGTCCTGGGTGGCCTTTCTCTGTAACTCTAAGTAAGGGTTACATTCTTTTTCGTCGTATTTCCTCCCCTCTGGCCCTTCCTATCAGCCTCACCTCTCTCCCGGGATGGTGTCAGAACGATATAAAGGTGTTGAGAACGGTCAACCACACGAGAGTTGAGAAAATTGGCGCGCTCGTCTTCCTCGGCCGTCTCGAGACCACTTATAGTGAGTGGTTTCGAAGGTACCACGTAGAAGCTTGTGCCAATGAAAATAAAACGAAAAAAAAATACGAACAAGAGAGTGAGAACAAAAACCGTCGAAATTGTGCGCGAGGCCGTATGAAGGAAGAAAAGTTAGGTTCACTTGTTACTTTGCGTAGAAAAGGCGAGCTGCAAGTCTGAGCCCAACTGTTCTTGCGACATACTTCTCGAGCCAATACTGCCGGATTAGAATAACAACCGATTACGCCGCGGGAGACGTCGCCTCAACATTTTCATATGGGTATTACACTGAAATTGATTATTATTTGACAAAAAATAATCGTTTTCGACAAAATATATATTTCTTTTTCGAGTATTCAGCCGTTTGCCTCTTATAGTCCATTTTGGGTTTCGATCCATTGTCCGCCTATTTTTTTGTGAGCTGGTACTTCTTTAATCTTTTGCTTTCGGACATCTACATACGCTGCCTTAAGGCTCCTCCTCCAAATACAAATTCCCGATCCAGAAGCATTGAACCGAATGCTTCAAAGTCCCGTAGAATTTCGCGTGTATACGTCAATGATCATTTTGTCCGAAGGGACAGAGGTGTCGGTGGCCATGACAGTGGACCGTGCCCGAGGCGGGATCAGCAAGAGCCAAGGAACGTCGGTTAGCGTCGGTTCCTCGGGCTCGGGACACGCGATAATGAACGCGATGAGGAATGCGGGAATACCCGGAATGTTGATAATCAACTCAGTTCGTCAGGTCTGCACAGGAATTCGAGCCATTCCCGACGGCTGGCTGCATTGCAAACAAGCGAGACATAATTGAGACGATGCTGTAAGCCGCCACGACGCGTCAATTTTCTCGCTCGCTCCTTTTCTCTGCGTCGCTCACGCTACGGTTAACAAGACACGGCTTTCAGTACCGCTTCCGGAGACAACGGTACAGCGAGGAGGACACTTCTCACACTTATACACATTCATTTTAATGTAACTCGCGCCTTAAGCGCGGTCTTGATTAGTTTTGTTACGCCGGCGCACCCGCGGGGGAATTCCCGGCGTTTGTCGTTTAATGCAGTCGCGAGAGGGCGCTCGGCCGCAGAGACTCTCGCACAGCATTGTCTTTACACCCCTTGCTGCACTATTTTCACCTCTGTGTTTTAATCCTCGGTGCGTGCATGCAGATACGATCCTCTCGTTGCCCAAAACTGCAAACTCGACAGTCCGTGTAAACTGACGCGTAGATTATTCTCGCTTTTCTTTCGCCCGCAACATTCTCTGTTGGCATTGTGCACGTACATGATTTTTTCTTTTGCGTCCCGACGGTTAGGTAGCTCCAGCGATTCAATTACAGTGAGGATCTCTGCTCCGTGCTTCTCTCTTTTCCTTGCTTCTCGGTATCTCTCACACGAGAGATTACCGGCTTTCACCGGAAAACAAATAAAATAGGAATGGTGAAAAGGAAGATTGGCTTCTGTCTTTCAGCCGTTCAACGCATATTATACGTCCGTACGTACCGTGTTACTTTAATCCCGGAAGGGCATACTTCCGCACCGGGTACCCCTGAGGCTACGCCGGGATTCCGACGCACAAAGAAATTTTAATTGGCTGCCGTTTCAGCTGCATAAAAAAAAACTGTTTCTCGTGAATACGCCACACAGTAAAAAATAATTTCGTAAAATCGGAATACGAAGTTTCGTAGAAATAATTTTTAAAAATAAGTGACAAACTCGTTCGTTAATGTTAGAAAATACAAACCTGACCTTTTATTCCCGCTGTCATTAACATTTTTACTTTGTACTTTTCTTTTTAAAACTAGAACCAGATGGTGGGATCGAAATTTAACAAATAAAGAATTGTGGATGTTTGTGGACGATAAGTTGGTGTAAAAAGTACACTTTTTTCTGTGTTGTACATTAATGGGGGATAACATTTATAAAAAAAAATGTTTACGCAATTTAAATAACGTTTCTTGAAAGCACTTTTGTTAATAGTACCACACGACGGAAACGAATTTTTGAATGCAAGACACTCAGAACGAGTTCCTGAGTGTTTCCCGACTCCCTTGTACCTTTTTAGAGGTTTCTAAAAAGACACACTAATGTCATGCTTAAGTGGATCAACAAACTCCTTCCAGTATTTTGCTTCAAAGGGTTGAGATAATCCATGTCAAAAATAGTTCCAACGGCGTACGATCGAATTCACCTCCAGCTCTTTGATATCGTCGACTTCGGCGTTCAGCAGCCACATAAAAAATTGGGGGAAAAAATTAGTCGAACGAAAGTTTTCTGGGTTCCTTATCTTCTCGCTCCCGCCGATTTTCCCGAACTTCCCTTTTCTGGTAGGAGAAACTCTACCGGCGACTAGGGGGGTTGGATTTGCTCAGAGTTACGGTTTACTACATCCCGGGATTTTCGCCCGCTTTTCCTACCGGTGAGAAAGTACCTTGCGAATCGAATTGGTTTTACCCTCGGTGCAGCAGTGGCAGCCTCATCCCTCGCCGTGCTCCAACGCCGGGCTACATTTTAGAATAAATAGCGGGGAAATAGACAGTAGAACGCTCGGTTTCGTTTTTCGTCTGGGCCGCGTTTGCTCCTCTTTTTTTTTCTACTGCAAGTCCCTCCTCGCTGGTACTTAGTCCTCGGCTAGTTAATTCGAGTCTGTACACACGCACACACAGTGCCACGAGTAAATTGACGGTGGGGAACTTTAACGAAAAAGAAAAAGTAGATTGGCGAGTGTAAAAAAAGGCGGGCCAACTTATTTACCATCTTCGAAGGGACCCTTTCGTAAATCAGGATTTCTTTTGTCCTTCCACATCGTTGATCGTTCTCATTCTGAGTTAGCTTTACACTTGAAAAAAAAATTTCTCAAACTCGTAATTGGCAAGTTACGATCGCCAATGGGGGAGGGGGGTGGGGGAGTTACGATTTATTATTGATTTGATCGGTTCCAGGAATGGCAGAGAGGAAAGAGTGGTGTTGGGGATGAAAGTCGTGGTTCCTTCTGTTTCAAACTAATGCACATTAATCTTTTCGAAACTCTCGCGCACTCTCCTTCGACTTGGGCCCACGCTGATCACGTATATCCGAGAATTTATTTCCGATATCGAAGAGAGGGTCGTCCTGGTACCTCCTCCCTCTCTCACCCCCCCCCCCCCCAACCGCCTCAACTCCCTTTCTCTTTTTTAATCAAAGTAATTCGATAATTTATTTTATCGCCGAGTCACCCTTCGCAGAGAAAGGAATAAGAAAACTTTATAATTTACGGATTGGTAATTCGAGACGGTCATTACACATTTTTTTAGACTTCGACCCTTGCGTGACTTTGCTCTTTCTCTTTCAATATCGTTCGCGAATTTCAAGGGCAGATCATCGATATATGACTCATGCGTTGAGACAAAATTTTATTTTCCCAGAATTGACGTATTTGAAGCGAGCATAAACTTGAAAGATTTAAAGTGTCGCGACGAGAAATTGGAAAGGATTTGTTATCGACTAAATTGGATCGGGCGAGCGGCGCAAAATCAAAGTGAAAAAGTCTGTTGCTCTAGTTTATAATAAAATGAAGATGTGCTAAAAAAAGCTGTGAAGGCTTTTAGCACCCGTGTAGAAATGAATTAATTCTAAACGAGGGACGAAACCCTTTCGGGATTCCAATTAATTCGTGAAATCTCCGCATTCGCCTCGCCGCACATTTTTCAGCGAAATTGGCGAGAGTTTCGTCGAAGCTTAACTCAATTATTCATGCATCTATCTCTAATGGTCTGACCGCACGAACCGCAAGCGAAGTGGAAATAGTTGTTGAGCCTCGACCTCGAAGTATTTTCCCCGGGCGCCTGCATGCCCGAACGGCGAGTGGCCAACAGCGAAAGAATATCGGAAAATGGGCACACACGGCACGCCCTTCGAGCTCCACAATTTTATCAATGCTCGTTCGATATTATTCGTTAAAATTCGAGATACGATAAGCAATAAATCGATGTCAAATAACTCAGAACGACCACATTGGAATTTTGACATAAAACCGATTGCATAATTAACGGCTAATTAAAGGCTAATTAAGTGCCCCAAAAAAAAATTTTCCGCTCCACCCCTAAGGGTAGAAACGTGTGGACTTTCTGACTGCCGATGAAGCTAGGATGACCACAGTCAAAATAAAGGTAACGGTAAGTGCTATACCATTTTAACAGACGGATTATTTAACGGCTATTTAAAGGCTTTCGAATGAGACTAGTTACGATTTAATCGGACCACCCCGTCTCGAGAAACCCACCCCCTCTTCAGCCGATAAAAGTGCAACTCAGGAGAGGGTAGAGCTAGGACATTGCAATTAGTCTTAAAATTCACATTAAATTAACCGCTCGACACATCCGTACTACCTAATTTTTCCGATCCACCCCCTCGCCGGAAACTCACCCCCTCTACAGCCTGTCATAATATAACTCGGAGTAGGGAAGAGTTAGAACATTGCAAATGGCCTTAAAATTCATGTTGAATTAACGGCTCGACATTTACATACTTTCCGATTTTTCCGCTCCACCCCCTCGGCGGAAAGTCACCCCCTTTACGGCCTACAATCGTATAACTCGGGGTAGGGAAGAGTTAGAAAATTGCAAATGGCCTTAAAATTCATGTTGAATTAACGGCTCGACATTTACATATTTTCCGATTTTTCCGATCCACCCCCTCGCCGGAAACTCACCCCCTCTACAGCCTGTCATAGTATAACTCGGAGTAGGGAAGAGTTAGAACATTGCAAATGGCCTTAAAATTCATGTTGAATTAACGGCTCGACATTTACATATTTTTCGATTTTGCCGCTCCACCCCCTTGAGGGAAACTCACCCCCTTAACGGCCTACGATCGTATAACTCAGGGTAGGCACGAGTTAAAAAATTGCAAATGGCCTTAAAATTCATGTTGAATTAACGGCTCGACATTTACATATTTTCCGATTTTGCCGCTCCACCCCCTTGCCGGAAACTCACCCCCTCTGCAGCCTATCATAGTATAACTCACGGTAGAGAAGGGCTAGAAAATTGCAAATGGCCTTAAAATTCATGGTGAATTAACGGCTCGACATTTACATACTTTCCGATTTTGCCGCTCCACCCCCTCGGCGGAAAGTCACCCCCTTTACGGCCTACAATCGTATAACTCGTGGTAGGGAAGAGTTAGAAAATTGCAAATGGCCTTAAAATTCATGTTGAATTAACGGCTCGACATTTACATATTTTCCGATTTTTCCGATCCACCCCCTCGCCGGAAACTCACCCCCTCTACAGCCTGTCATAGTATAACTCGGAGTAGGGAAGAGTTAGAACATTGCAAATGGCCTTAAAATTCATGTTGAATTAACGGCTCGACATTTACATACTTTCCGATTTTGCCGCTCCACCCCCTCGGCGGAAAGTCACCCCCTTTACGCCCTACAATCGTATAACTCTGGGTAGAGAAGGGCTAGAAAATTGCAAATGGCCTTAAAATTCATGTTGAATTAACGGCTCGACATTTACATATTTTCCGATTTTTCCGATCCACCCCCTCACCGGAAACTCACCCCCTCTACAGCCTGTCATAGTATAACTCGGAGTAGGGAAGAGTTAGAACATTGCAAATGGCCTTAAAATTCATGTTGAATTAACGGCTCGACATTTACATATTTTTCGATTTTGCCGCTCCACCCCCTTGAGGGAAACTCACCCCCTTAACGGCCTACAATCGTATAACTCAGGGTAGGCACGAGTTAAAAAATTGCAAATGGCCTTAAAATTCATGCTGAATTAACGGCTCGACATTTACATATTTTCCGATTTTGCCGCTCCACCCCCTTGCCGGAAACTCACCCCCTCTGCAGCCTATCATAGTATAACTCACGGTAGAGAAGGGCTAGAAAATTGCAAATGGCCTTAAAATTCATGGTGAATTAACGGCTCGACATTTACATACTTTCCGATTTTGCCGCTCCACCCCCTCGGCGGAAAGTCACCCCCTTTACGGCCTACAATCGTATAACTCGTGGTAGGGAAGAGTTAGAAAATTGCAAATGGCCTTAAAATTCATGTTGAATTAACGGCTCGACATTTACATATTTTCCGATTTTTCCGATCCACCCCCTCGCCGGAAACTCACCCCCTCTACAGCCTGTCATAGTATAACTCGGAGTAGGGAAGAGTTAGAACATTGCAAATGGCCTTAAAATTCATGTTGAATTAACGGCTCGACATTTACATACTTTCCGATTTTGCCGCTCCACCCCCTCGGCGGAAAGTCACCCCCTTTACGCCCTACAATCGTATAACTCTGGGTAGAGAAGGGCTAGAAAATTGCAAATGGCCTTAAAATTCATGTTGAATTAACGGCTCGACATTTACATATTTTCCGATTTTTCCGATCCACCCCCTCACCGGAAACTCACCCCCTCTACAGCCTGTCATAGTATAACTCGGAGTAGGGAAGAGTTAGAACATTGCAAATGGCCTTAAAATTCATGTTGAATTAACGGCTCGACATTTACATATTTTTCGATTTTGCCGCTCCACCCCCTTGAGGGAAACTCACCCCCTTAACGGCCTACAATCGTATAACTCAGGGTAGGCACGAGTTAAAAAATTGCAAATGGCCTTAAAATTCATGCTGAATTAACGGCTCGACATTTACATATTTTCCGATTTTGCCGCTCCACCCCCTTGCCGGAAATTCACCCCCTCTGCAGACTATCATAGTATAACTCGGGGTAGGGAAGAGTTAGAAAATTGCAAATGGCCTTAAAATTCATGTTGAATTAACGGCTCGACATTTACATATTTTCCGATTTTGCCGCTCCATCCCCTTGCCGGAAACTCACCCCCTCTGCAGCCTATCATAGTATAACTCGGGGTAGGGAAGAGTTAGAAAATTGCAAATGGCCTTAAAATTCATGTTGAATTAACGGCTCGACATTTACATACTTTCCGATTTTGCCGCTCCACCCCCTCGGCGGAAAGTCACCCCCTTTACGGCCTACAATCGTATAACCCTGGGTAGAGAAGGGCTAGAATATTGCAAATGGCCTTAAAATTCATGTTGAATTAACGGCTCGACATTTACATATTTTCCGATTTTGCCGCTCCACCCCCTTGCCGGAAACTCACCCCCTCAGCAGCCTATCGTAGTATAACTCGGGGTAGGGAAGAGTTAGAAAATTGCGAATGGCCTTAAAATTCATGTTGAATTAACGGCTCGACATTTACATATTTTCCGATTTTGCCGCTCCACCCCCTTGCCGGAAACTCACCCCCTCTGCAGCCTATCATAGTATAACTCGGGGTAGGGAAGAGTTAGAAAATTGCAAATGGCCTTAAAATTCATGTTGAATTAACGGCTCGACATTTACATATTTTCCGATTTTGCCGCTCCATCCCCTTGCCGGAAACTCACCCCCTCTGCAGCCTATCATAGTATAACTCGGGGTAGGGAAGAGTTAGAAAATTGCAAATGGCCTTAAAATTCATGTTGAATTAACGGCTCGACATTTACATACTTTCCGATTTTGCCGCTCCACCCCCTCGGCGGAAAGTCACCCCCTTTACGGCCTACAATCGTATAACCCTGGGTAGAGAAGGGCTAGAATATTGCAAATGGCCTTAAAATTCATGTTGAATTAACGGCTCGACATTTACATATTTTCCGATTTTGCCGCTCCACCCCCTTGCCGGAAACTCACCCCCTCTGCAGCCTATCGTAGTATAACTCGGGGTAGGGAAGAGTTAGAAAATTGCGAATGGCCTTAAAATTCATGTTGAATTAACGGCTCGACATTTACATATTTTTCGATTTTGCCGCTCCACCCCCTTGAGGGAAACTCACCCCCTTAACGGCCTACGATCGTATAACTCAGGGTAGGCACGAGTTAAAAAATTGCAAATGGCCTTAAAATTCATGCTGAATTAACGGCTCGACATTTACATATTTTCCGATTTTGCCGCTCCACCCCCTTGCCGGAAACTCACCCCCTCTGCAGACTATCATATTATAACTCGGGGTAGGGAAGAGTTAGATAATTGCAAATGGCCTTAAAATTCACGTTGAATTAACGGCTCGACATTTACATATTTTCCGATTTTGCCGCTCCACCCCCTTGCCGGAAACTCACCCCCTCTACAGCCTATCATAGTATAACTCACGGTAGAGAAGGGCTAGAAAATTGCAAATGGCCTTAAAATTCATGTGGAATTAACGGCTCGACATTTACATATTTTCCGATTTTGCCGCTCCACCCCCTTGCCGGAAACTCACCCCCTCTGCAGCCTATCGTAGTATAACTCGGGGTAGGGAAGAGTTAGAAAATTGCGAATGGCCTTAAAATTCATGTTGAATTAACGGCTCGACATTTACATATTTTCCGATTTTGCCGCTCCACCCCCTTGCCGGAAACTCACCCCCTCTACAGCCTATCATAGTATAACTCACGGTAGAGAAGGGCTAGAAAATTGCAAATGGCCTTAAAATTCATGTTGAATTAACGGCTCGACATTTACATATTTTCCGATTTTGCCGCTCAACCCCTTTGCCGGAAACTCACCCCCTCTGCAGTTTATCATAGTATAACTCGGAGTAGGGAAGAGTTAGAACATTGCAAATGGCCTTAAAATTCATGTTGAGTTAACGGCTCGACATTTACATATTTTCCGATTTTGCCGCTTCACCCCCTTGCCGGAAACTCACCCCCTTTGCAGCCTATCATAGTATAACTCGGGGTAGGGAAGAGTTAGAAAATTGCAAATGGCCTTAAAATTCATGTTGAATTAACGGCTCGACATTTACATATTTTCCGATTTTTGCCGCTCCACCCCCTTGCCGGAAACTCACCCCCTCTGCAGACTATCATAGTATAACTCGGGGTAGGGAAGGGCTAGAAAATTGCAAATGGCCTTAAAATTCATGGTGAATTAACGGCTCGACATTTACATACTTTCCGATTTTGCCGCTCCACCCCCTCGGCGGAAAGTCAACCCCTTTACGGCCTACAATCGTATAACTCTGGGTAGACAAGGGCTAGAAAATTGCAAATAGACTTAAAATTCATGTTGAATTAACGGCTCGACATTTACATATTTTCCGATTTTGCCGCTCCACCCCCTTGCCGGAAACTCACCCCCTCTGCAGACTATCATAGTATAACTCGGGGTAGGGAAGAGTTAGAAAATTGCAAATGGCCTTAAAATTTATCTTGATTTAACGGCTCGACATTTACACATTTTCCGATTTTGCCGCTTCAACCCCTTGGCGGAAACTCACCCCCTCTCCAGCCTATCGTAGCATAACTCGGGTAAGGCATGAGTTGGAAAATTGAAATTGGCCTTCAAATTCATGTTGAATTAACTGCTCGACATTTCCACAGGAAATCAGTCAAGGGTTTGTAGCGGCAAAATCGGAAAGTATGTAAATGTCGAGCCGTTAATTCAACATGAATTTTAAGGCCATTTGCAATTTTCTAGCCCTTCTCTACCGTGAGTTATACTATGATAGGCTGTAGAGGGGGTGAGTTTCCGGCAAGGGGGTGGAGCGGCAAAATCGGAAAATATGTAAATGTCGAGCCGTTAATTCAACATGAATTTTAAGGCCATTCGCAATTTTCTAACTCTTCCCTACCCCGAGTTATACTACGATAGGCTGCAGAGGGGGTGAGTTTCCGGTAAGGGGGTGGAGCGGCAAAATCGGAAAATATGTAAATGTCGAGCCGTTAATTCAACATGAATTTTAAGGCCATTTGCAATGTTCTAACTCTTCCCTACTCCGAGTTATACTATGACAGGCTGTAGAGGGGGTGAGTTTCCGGCGAGGGGGTGGATCGGAAAAATCGGAAAATATGTAAATGTCGAGCCGTTAATTCAACATGAATTTTAAGGCCATTTGCAATTTTCTAACTCTTCCCTACCCCGAGTTATACGATTGTAGGCCGTAAAGGGGTTGACTTTCCGCCGAGGGGGTGGAGCGGCAAAATCGGAAAGTATGTAAATGTCGAGCCGTTAATTCACTATGAATTTTAAGGCCATTTGCAATTTTCTAGCCCTTCTCTACCGTGAGTTATACTATGATAGGCTGCTGAGGGGGTGAGTTTCCGGCAAGGGGGTGGAGCGGCAAAATCGGAAAATATGTAAATGTCGAGCCGTTAATTCAACATGAATTTTAAGGCCATTTGCAATTTTTTAACTCGTGCCTACCCTGAGTTATACGATCGTAGGCCGTTAAGGGGGTGAGTTTCCCTCAAGGGGGTGGAGCGGCAAAATCGAAAAATATGTAAATGTCGAGCCGTTAATTCAACATGAATTTTAAGGCCATTCGCAATTTTCTAACTCTTCCCTACCCCGAGTTATACTACGATAGGCTGCAGAGGGGGTGAGTTTCCGGCAAGGGGGTGGAGCGGCAAAATCGGAAAATATGTAAATGTCGAGCCGTTAATTCAACATGAATTTTAAGGCCATTTGCAATGTTCTAACTCTTCCCTACTCCGAGTTATACTATGATAAACTGCAGAGGGGGTGAGTTTCCGGCAAAGGGGTTGAGCGGCAAAATCGGAAAATATGTAAATGTCGAGCCGTTAATTCAACATGAATTTTAAGTCAATTTGCAATTTTCTAGCCTTTCTCTACCCAGAGTTATACGATTGTAGGCCGTAAAGGGGTTGACTTTCCGCCGAGGGGGTGGAGCGGCAAAATCGGAAAGTATGTAAATGTCGAGCCGTTAATTCAACATGAATTTTAAGGCCATTTGCAATTTTCTAACTCTTCCCTACCCCGAGTTATACTATGATAGTCTGCAGAGGGGGTGAGTTTCCGGCAAGGGGGTGGAGCGGCAAAATCGGAAAATATGTAAATGTCGAGCCGTTAATTCAACATGAATTTTAAGTCTATTTGCAATTTTCTAGCCTTTCTCTACCCAGAGTTATACGATTGTAGGCCGTAAAGGGGTTGACTTTCCGCCGAGGGGGTGGAGCGGCAAAATCGGAAAGTATGTAAATGTCGAGCCGTTAATTCACCATGAATTTTAAGGCCATTTGCAATTTTCTAGCCCTTCTCTACCGTGAGTTATACTATGATAGGCTGCAGAGGGGGTGAGTTTCCGGCAAGGGGGTGGAGCGGCAAAATCGGAAAATATGTAAATGTCGAGCCGTTAATTCAGCATGAATTTTAAGGCCATTTGCAATTTTTTAACTCGTGCCTACCCTGAGTTATACGATTGTAGGCCGTTAAGGGGGTGAGTTTCCCTCAAGGGGGTGGAGCGGCAAAATCGAAAAATATGTAAATGTCGAGCCGTTAATTCAACATGAATTTTAAGGCCATTTGCAATGTTCTAACTCTTCCCTACTCCGAGTTATACTATGACAGGCTGTAGAGGGGGTGAGTTTCCGGTGAGGGGGTGGATCGGAAAAATCGGAAAATATGTAAATGTCGAGCCGTTAATTCAACATGAATTTTAAGGCCATTTGCAATTTTCTAGCCCTTCTCTACCCAGAGTTATACGATTGTAGGGCGTAAAGAGGGTGAGTTTCCGGCAAGGGGGTGGAGCGGCAAAATCGGAAAATATGTAAATGTCGAGCCGTTAATTCAGCATGAATTTTAAGGCCATTTGCAATTTTTTAACTCGTGCCTACCCTGAGTTATACGATTGTAGGCCGTTAAGGGGGTGAGTTTCCCTCAAGGGGGTGGAGCGGCAAAATCGAAAAATATGTAAATGTCGAGCCGTTAATTCAACATGAATTTTAAGGCCATTTGCAATGTTCTAACTCTTCCCTACTCCGAGTTATACTATGACAGGCTGTAGAGGGGGTGAGTTTCCGGCGAGGGGGTGGATCGGAAAAATCGGAAAATATGTAAATGTCGAGCCGTTAATTCAACATGAATTTTAAGGCCATTTGCAATTTTCTAACTCTTCCCTACCCCGAGTTATACGATTGTAGGCCGTAAAGGGGTTGACTTTCCGCCGAGGGGGTGGAGCGGCAAAATCGGAAAGTATGTAAATGTCGAGCCGTTAATTCACTATGAATTTTAAGGCCATTTGCAATTTTCTAGCCCTTCTCTACCGTGAGTTATACTATGATAGGCTGCTGAGGGGGTGAGTTTCCGGCAAGGGGGTGGAGCGGCAAAATCGGAAAATATGTAAATGTCGAGCCGTTAATTCAACATGAATTTTAAGGCCATTTGCAATTTTTTAACTCGTGCCTACCCTGAGTTATACGATCGTAGGCCGTTAAGGGGGTGAGTTTCCCTCAAGGGGGTGGAGCGGCAAAATCGAAAAATATGTAAATGTCGAGCCGTTAATTCAACATGAATTTTAAGGCCATTTGCAATGTTCTAACTCTTCCCTACTCCGAGTTATACTATGACAGGCTGTAGAGGGGGTGAGTTTCCGGCGAGGGGGTGGATCGGAAAAATCGGAAAATATGTAAATGTCGAGCCGTTAATTCAACATGAATTTTAAGGCCATTTGCAATTTTCTAACTCTTCCCTACCCCGAGTTATACGATTGTAGGCCGTAAAGGGGGTGACTTTCCGCCGAGGGGGTGGAGCGGAAAAATCGGAAAGTATGTAAATGTCGAGCCGTTAATTCAACATGAATTTTAAGGCCATTTGCAATGTTCTAACTCTTCCCTACTCCGAGTTATATTATGACAGGCTGTAGAGGGGGTGAGTTTCCGGCGAGGGGGTGGATCGGAAAAATTAGGTAGTACGGATGTGTCGAGCGGTTAATTTAATGTGAATTTTAAGACTAATTGCAATGTCCTAGCTCTACCCTCTCCTGAGTTGCACTTTTATCGGCTGAAGAGGGGGTGGGTTTCTCGAGACGGGGTGGTCCGATTAAATCGTAACTAGTCTCATTCGAAAGCCTTTAAATAGCCGTTAAATAATCCGTCTGTTAAAATGGTATAGCACTTACCGTTACCTTTATTTTGACTGTGGTCATCCTAGCTTCATCGGCAGTCAGAAAGTCCACACGTTTCTACCCTTAGGGGTGGAGCGGAAAATTTTTTTTTGGGGCACTTAATTAGCCTTTAATTAGCCGTTAATTATGCAATCGGTTTTATGTCAAAATTCCAATGTGGTCGTTCTGAGTTATTTGACATAAATCGACGCCAATTAATTTTATTTTTCATGGTGAAATTTTTTATTGACCAGACACAACGGCGTCGACCTTTGCACGGCGTGCAGGAGAGAGAAATCCTTCGCGTTCGGAAACACAGTCCATAAATCTCCATAAATTGCATTGCCCTTTTCCCCGGCTCAACCCGCTCCGGAACGTCGTAGCCGGTTTATTAGAAAATATTTCGCCAATTTTATTGCTCGCGAAATACGAAGGGATATATGCGGATGAGTTGAAAAATCGTACACCGGTCACTTCTCCTCAACTATTTCATCGTTGACTCTCAATTGTTGAGGAAAAAAAGAGGTTGAGGTGAAAAAAGAAATTTATGAGACATGTCAAGTGTACGAACCCTCTTTTATGGAGTGCCAAAAAGTGTTTGTATATGTTCAGGTAATTCCGAATGTCAAGAATATAGATAAATCAAGAATATAGATAATAAAAAAATCAGGGACATCGAATTCAAATTATTGAATACACTTTTGAATACAATTTTCTCTTCGTGCAAAATAATGTTCTTTAAATTAACATTTGGGTCCTTCAAATTTTACGACACTATTTAAAGATTAACTCTCGATATGTCGGCAATCTGCATAAAAGTTGGAATTATAGTGGCCTTCACTGCATTTCGAATGTCTCACATGCGATAAGTCTGAATCGATAAATCGCCTTGCGGTATGTTTCAATCGACCAAATGTCTTGCGGCTATGGGAACATGAAAGCAACTAATGACCTTATGATAAATTTTATTCGAAAAATCTTGCAAAATGTCTGAATCAACCAAATGTCTTGCAATATGAATTTCACATATAGGTGACTGAAAGCAAATTTCATCTAATGAGCAGCCACACCTACGCAAAGTATTATCAGTTGATCGTTGCTCACCATTTGATCAATTATCAGTCATATTATCAGTAACATCACCCGGTATCTGTGAACAATTTACCGGGAAAATCGGGCGACGACTGTCCGATAAAATTTTGAAGGTATAAAGAATAGAAAAATTATCGGCACTCAAGGACAAGAGAGTCAATGGCAATAGATATATAAAGCAAGTGCCGGAAATGCAATTCGCGATTTAGATTTCACAACGAAACATTGTACAACGAGAGCTCCGAGTCCAGGAAGGACTTCAAAAAAGATCTGGATACTTTCGCACCGTATTACACTGGTTACCGGCAACAAGTCCAATATCAGCGGGGAAAAAAAATAGTATGAACAATATTTAGTAAAAATATTGTTCCCTTACCTAAAGAACTGACACTCGCCCACGATAACCCCGTTCCAAGCCCTAGATTCCCTTCATCATTAAGTATAAAAAAAATATGTATGCCCAGAACGCGCATCGAGCGACAAGTCTACCGCGCACGGGATTGATTAGTCCGTTGAATCCCGGGCTCCCGCGACCGCTCACCTGTCATTGGTGCTTCGGTTGGGACCTCCGGCTCCAGCGGACGATCTCGCCACATTGGCTCGGAGGTCGGTGCGGGTCCACTATAAAAGGCGGCCGGTTCAGCCCGACTGTATGAGGTACTCTGCTCTTCTTCGCAAGAGCGGAATTCTGCTCGACTACGTCCATTCCGCTATTG
This sequence comes from Stenichneumon culpator, assembly GCA_964017025.1. Classification (NCBI taxonomy): domain Eukaryota; kingdom Metazoa; phylum Arthropoda; class Insecta; order Hymenoptera; family Ichneumonidae; genus Stenichneumon; species Stenichneumon culpator. Next base: position 11,643,283 of record OZ024772.1, read on the forward strand.
TCATCACCAGTAAACCCTCTCGACTCGGAGCCTCTCTCCAGGGTCCGCGCCAGTTTAGGTACCTGGCAGCATCCGCTGGGCAAACCCGCGAGTGTGCGGCGGAGGAGCAGTGACCCCTCGTGCGTCTCCGTCTCGCTTTTGTCGTAGCAACACGAGTCTCCCCTATCGAAACCCCACTCGTTAGCCGCCTCGTCTCCCCTTGATCGATTCTTTTCCACCCGCGGCACTATTTGCATAAAAGCAGGCCTCACTATAGCAGGGCCATCATTTATCTTCGCGACTCTCTGCAATACCGAAGAAACGTTTCTGAACAAGAAGAATCAACCGATTCCACGCGCACCACGAGATTCAGGGACTTTCTAAGCAAGACAGCAGCAAAAAAAATTGACGAAACCTCAGGGCATGCACTGAAAATCAAGGAGATCCTCCGAACCCTGTAATCTCGCTAGCGGCCATCACCAATCTTAACATCCTGTGTGCTTACTGCAAGGACGTAAAAAAAAAGTCTACATCTCATAAAATTGATACAGTCAAAATTGACCGCAAAACTTATGCGGGTGTCTTGAAGATAAAAGTCAAAGACTTTTAATAACGTCGCGATTTTTTTTCACAGCGCGTTATTGACGAGTATTGCAGATATACGACATACCGGCGAAGAAGTATATGCATGCGAAAGTCGCAAGGTTGTGAGAATATAAAAACAAACAAAAAAAATGGCACAAATAAATCGTGTCACAGAATGTTTTATTCTTAAAATACAGAAAATCGCAGATATAGTATGTCGGTAAATAAGTAAACAATGAATATAAGATTCTTGGGTCAGTCCGAGGTTCGATCGTATTAAAAACCGTGTGGAGTTCGATAAGTCACAGCCGATAGTTCGAGCGGAGTGTCGTTGCCGTTGTGATATTCTACTGGACATTGACTAATTGAGCCCCATTGCCGTAGCCGAGACCTTCGACGATCGGGTGCGTGCCGTACAGAGATCCGACACCCCTCACTCCCAAATCTACTCCAACGCTCACGGGATAATTCCCGACCAATTCGGCGTTGTATCCGGCGATGATGTTTCCATTAGTCAAGTAGGGAGATTGAGCAGCGATAAGCGTCTAAAAAAAGTTAACAATTATTAAAGCTCGAACAAAAACATAAAGTTTAGTAGAAAGTACACTGAAATAACTATGCTTTAGGAGAACTACCAGTCGAGGCAACTAATTCTGGGAAAAAAGATTACAAATTTTCATGATTATTTATTACAGTAATATAATGAATTTTTATTTGTAAGTAAATAAAGATAAGAATTATTTATTATTTTTTATTAATAACAAATCATTGCAAAACTCACCGATTGACGAAGAAGATTGGCGTCCCCACGGGTGGACAAGTAGGTGGTAGGTGCAGTTGCCGTAAGGATCGGCTGGCGAGCGGTTAAAATTTGAGCCGGACGTCCGACTGTAACTGCAGTGGGACGGATAACTTGAGCGGGCGAAGTCGTCGCGACCACGGGAGTCGCGGCGACGGTGTGAGCTTTCACGGTGATACGCGGATCTTTCTGGACGACCGCGTTGAAGCCGTTGATCGGATCTGCGGCGTAGGACACGGTACGACGAGAACCATCGGGTTCGACGAGGCTGTAGCTGCCCTGAACAACGTCACCATTGCGAGTTTCCTCTTGAGCCTTGTTGTCGCCTGTGATTCAATTAAACGAAATTGATTTTCGATTTCATCCTCTTTACCTACTTTTTAATAAAAAGATCATTTCAATAATCAAAATTTACCCGTCAGACTGTCAGCAACGCTGTAGCTGAAACTGTACTGGGGATTGGTGTTGTAATTTTCGGTTCTCACGACGGTACTTGGCTGAGCGACCGCGACGGTAGTTCCGGTTCCGTGAATCAGCCCAGCATTGGCTACCGCCAGAAGCCCGGAGATTATGATCAACTGCGAATTAAGCGAAATAACTTTTATGAGCGTTGAGGAGAAACACACAAGGATGTGAAAATATTAATATTATTAATTATATATTTATCTTTTGAGAACTCAGCCTCTTTCCCAATGAAACGAACTCTTTTTATTCAACAGTTCGACCTGATTTTGTATCAAAATACGCGAAAATTATCATTTTTAAAAACTTCCGATTCAATAATTTTAACCAACAAACCAAAAAGTGGGCATTATGACAATTTTATCGAAAAACTTTGTCTGGGATGCATTACATTAGTCCACATTTTTCAGAATAGTGACATAAAAATTGAAGAATATTAAAAAGATATTGCCGTTTTTGCCAATGTAGCAAATAAGCTACAGTTAAAGTAGCGGTTCTTAACCTGGGGTCCATGGACCTCCAAAATTCACGGAGGACCCCCTGTGGACTCCCAAGGTTAAGAACCACTGAGTTAAAGGGTCAAAAAATATTTTTCGTCGTCGACAAAACTTACTTTGCAAACCATGCTGAGGGTTGATGGATTCCGGATTCGACTCGCTGGTGATGACTGTGTGTACTGATGGTCGGCGGTACCCAGCTCTTTATAGCAATCCGATCGTACCCTCTCCTGTCCCTCTGCTCGATGTTTCTCACTTACCATTCTTAATCCTCTGCCACGTAAGACCCTATCGTATACTCCCTGCGCTACTCTACTCGAGCGAGGTCGAAGATGAAATTAGAACTCGATACCTTCTCCGTATCCTAATGCACGTGTAGATAATAATAGTAAGAACTGCGGCGTCTTGCGAAACGACCTCGGAATCTTTGAAAAAGGAAAAGAAAAAAGAGTTTATTCCTTTTCCTTCGTCAGGTATTCCGTTTCCTATCTGCGCCATGACGGTCTCCCCTTCGGGAATTCCATTCGATCGCGCGGAGTATATTAGATCGTCCTTCTCGGTTTTAGGACACAAGGAAAATGGGAAATGGCTTGTCGTTTCGCTGGCTGGTGCCTTTTCCACGATTTCTTCGTCGTCCGTGCTTTTCTCGAACGTCGGGCGCGGGACGCCGCCGGATTTATCTTTCCTTAAACATGAAATCTATCACGGTGCGCAGGGGGAAGCCCTATTCTTCGTGGAGTTCGCAAGGAGAGCAGGAGTACGGTAGCTCCGCGGAAAAGCGAAGATCGGTCGCTCATTTGGGCGCCCGTCTAGTACCTATGGGATTCGAGCTAACTCCCTCTCCCGATTCGGCTTGATTTAGTCGATAGAGGAACTCAGAGAACGCCTCGAATTCCCCGCTCGATCGTTTTATTATACGGGAGCCTTTAAATTGACTGCCGGGTCCCCGACTCCGGATTGACTTACTTTCCGTAAGAGATTCGCGGCTTGCTGCCGGGAAATGGCTCGTGTTTGAGACCTCGCTTTGCCTCTCGCCACTTCCCATTTTTCCTTCCCCGTGTCGCGATACTTTAGCCTCAAATGCTCGGTCGCCCGATGCACGAGCAGACCGCGATACGCGAGCTTGGCTCAAGAAATTTTTACCGTCTCAGCAATTTTGAGGATGGCTTGTGGTTTTTTCTTTGATAGAGAGAATTGGCTAGAAATATTCGTAATTCGAGCTTTCGTTATGGCGAAGTCTGAGCAACGACGGGACTTCCAGCAGACAAGGGGGTGTATGGTGGTTGGAGAGGGGAAATAGACAATTTCAGCAGTCATGAGTTTCGGTCGGAATATTATGGATTTCGTCGTCATCTCTTCTCGTAGATAGGTACGTAATGTAAATTTAATTTAAACTTCCTGCATTATCGGTATTCGCGAATACGAGTACGGAGGCATCTACACAGGGTCGCATGGAGAGGGTGCACGGAGTGGCGGTGAAGGGACGGAAAGAGAACAACTCTCGTTGCGGTAACCGCACCGGAATCGCTACGAGAGGGAGAGACGAGATTTTCCACCGAACGGAACGAACGAAGGACAGAGAGAGAATGGGAAAACTACGGGGAAACCCCTCCAGCTTTGATTCAACCGGAAATTACGTGAAATTCACTGCTGATTATATCACCGACTCTCGAGAGCGACGAAACTCCATCGCGGCTCTCGACCCGATTGCTTTTCTATAAAAGGAGACCCCGAGAGTCGTTTTGGGTCAAAAATAATTATTTTCAATGGAGCCCCCTCGAACTTGCGTCGCGCTCCGGCTGTGAGAGGAACTCTTATCGATTGTACTTAAGAGAGAGGCTCTTTCCACATCGATGATAATGCTCAAATGGATTGGAAGTGACCGCGGTTTAATCGACACCACTCCATAGGTACTCCACCGGCGCAAAAAAAAAAAACAACTTTCAGAAAGCAGTGAAACTCTTTGAACCCAAATGCCTTTTCGTTCGTCGCCACTTTCCATAGAAAAAGATATTTGGTGCTTGATTAAATAAAAAAATCAAGACATTGAAATATTTAAGTACATTGTTCTCGTTTTATCAGTTTCTCCATTGGCTCATCGATTTCGAAGGCTGACGATAAAACGACGGAAGGTTGCCTCCCCACTCGGCCTAAAGTTGCCCAAAGTGGCGGCTGATTTTGGAGTTTTGCAGAATCACATCATTTTAGTTCTATGCATATAGAACAGGATATCACCAGGAAGCCAGGAAAATCTTGAAAATAATTCAAGTACCAACTGCCCTCAATCCCTCGACGGTGATTTCGTTATTGCGGCACACAGGGGTTCGGGTAATAGAATATTCAAGGATTTGCCGATGGGGATATATAATGACAAAAGAAACCGGAGCCTAATTCTGCGAAGGTGTTCAGATTGGGCAAACCAGAGATCCGGGATTTTATAATAAGTTAAATTGGTGTCATTGTGTCATTGCGTAATGAGTATAGTGCGCGGAGGTTTGCGACTATGGTTATGCGGGTGCGTGGTAGACGGAGGTCGAGGCTCGCGGAAGGCCGGGTACTCTCGGTTCATTTGGGTCAAGTAACTCTAGTTGTAACTCAAGGAGCTTCGCGTATGAATATAGTGGAGAGCCGGGCGTTGGTTCCACCACACCACCTGTCGCCGAGACGTAATTCTACCCACAACAGGGACGAGCACGTCCACGCACACGTGCTCATCCTACAAGTAATCATGTTATACGCGTCATACGCTCCAAGATGACCATCAACATCTATCAGAGAGTAATTAGATCGAAAGTTGTAGGACAAATGACGTGACCCTCTACCCGTGCACACGACCGAGAGATCGTTTCACGTTCGTAAAAAGTTTTCCGTGCTGTAACACCTAACTCCTTATACCGGAGGGAGCACCAGATTCCCGTATAAAAGGAACGAGAGCGATTCAAGCTGGAATCATTCGGAGCGGAAGGTAGTGCCGGCAGTTGCCAGTTAGTCTGCGAGTTACGAATTCATCCATTTTTTTTTCTTACCGAGCACCGAGTATAAATTCAAGCGGGCGTCTTTGCATCTTTTCGTGTTTTAATTTTTTTTCCCTTTCTTGCAGATACAGTCAAGAAGGGGTTAGTTAGAGAGATGCAGGATGCAGGGTATACGAAATTGGTCATGCTGAAGTGATATTTCTCTCTCTCTCTTTTTCTCTCTTTATCTTTTTTACTCGGTCTCGTCCACCGCAGAGAGCTTTTGAACTCTTCATGCGACCGCGAATTGGCACAATCTGTCGGGAACGTCCGTCCGGTACCATATGCGGGAGAGCCGTAGCTGCTAATGTCGTGGTGCCTGTGCACTCGGCGGTTTCAACCTAGATAACAGTACTACCGTGAAGACACACTCGGGTGACCCACTTTTTTTCTACGAAAAAATGGAGGAATTTTTTTTAGCCCTCTAGCTGAAATCTTTCTGTGAGGGTATCTTATTTCATTTATTTCGTTTCATATTTCTTTCAGTACGATATTTTTACTTTCTCATCACACACGAAGTACGTAAGGAGAGACAATATGCTAATGAAAAACAAGATCGTTTTTCAGATTATGAGTTAAAAACATACTTTGCATACCCTAGAATAGAAAAAAACGTTTTCCCATTTCTGTCTGTCCGTGCCTCTGTCTATGATTTCATCGAAATGCTATTGATTGCCTCCTAAATCGTTGAAAATGTTCGCCCATTAATGTCGTGACAATAAATTCATGCGAACAACAAATGCGATGAGGAAGTTGAGCCTTGCCAATGTGCCAATGGCAAGTTTTTGACCGAGTACAAAACAAAGTGCAATGGGGTCGGTTGGTATCACGGATTTTCGCGAACAATTGGTAGAAACGAACATAGTTCGAAAATAGTTCAAAACGAATCTCGAAGGAATCTCGGATACGGCGATATCACACACTTTGCGCGAGAATCCCGGTTTGCCGTTAGAGTCGCTAGCGGCCGCGAATACTCGGAAATTAAAATGTTTCTGGGATGCAGAGATGATCATTATGCTCAGTGAAATGCCCGCGATGCACAGCTCGTTCGCTCGGTTCTACTAAGCCCCGGTATGCATTTGAAGCCACCCGGGTGAACAGACGCTCTATGCACTCGTGAAACTGGGCCAACTGTGTAAGAACATTGGGCGAAGCTCCAGAGCTTCGTGTAAGCACTTGCCGCAAGTGCGCCGACCCGCTCTCCCTCCCGCTCCAACCTCTCTCTCGCTCTCTCTTTATCTGTGCTGCCGAGAGTACTCTTTTTAACGTGTCTGTTAATGGCCAACCACTTCTACTTCCACTGTGCTCTATCGCGCAATAATCGTATTTTCAATTTATATCACTTTTGCAGTGTTCCTTTTGAAAATCGGGCTGTTGGATGAAATTTGCATTCAAGAGATTCTCGGCGATTTTTATCGCTAGAAGAAGTAAAAAAAGAAATTGACAATATCGGTAAGGAAATTCCTTCCAAACGATCCAATTACAAGGGCAGAACGTAACATTAAAGAGTCTCTTGAAGTACACATTTGCCCGAGCACTAAGGTGGTGTCTCCGTCTCAGGCGTTGCGGCCTCGGTAGAAATTGGGTCAATATCGTGCTTCGTGCATTATCAGGTTCTGATTAGATAATAGCTGGGCATGTCCAACGTGGCTGACCTGTGATTACCCTTATCAGAACTCGATTAGTTATCGAGGAGGTTATATTATATCCATATATTGCTACCAATAAGGGTTGATACGTTAACATTCTTGGGAACACAGACCTGATCTATTCTAAGCAAAGCCTTATTATATGTGTACAGTTTATATGTTAACAGTTTGTATGTTTACAGTTTATGTGTTTACAGTCTGTATGTCTACAGTTTATGTGTGTACCGTTTATATAATCAGATGCAAAATTCCACGATTTTCTAAACGCACAAGATAGATATTATAATACTAGTAGTTTTAACTTTAGCACCAAGCCAGTGTTCGGTCAAAGAATTTGCTGACTGAGTCTTCACTTTCAAAAATCTCAAAGAAGAATATATATTGTGATACTGATGCATCGTGATCGCATTGACAAGCTTACACTGTGCTCCCACCGCGACGTCCTGACGCCAACGTCATCGGTTTGATCGCCAATGGAATCGGTGCTATCTTTTAAAACGTGTAGTACAAATACCATCCTTGATTCGAGATAGCGAAATCAGCAGCAGATTTTCAGTGGCCGTAGCGCACGGGATTCGACAGGCTGTTATTGTCGTCCGGGAATCTCAGAGCGAAATACACGATAGAAGCGAGACCAAACGGAGAGGCAAAGTATATCGAATACCGGGGCGACCAACGCCAGTGGCGGAAGCAGGACGAGAGTCGAGTTCTGGTATCGACGCGACATGTTCCCAGAGCAGCGATGCCAAGGGTCGCCGGTCGCGGTCGTCGTCGTCCTACTCCTCTCGTCCACGGCGGTGGCGTCTGCAGCGTACAGGATTTATTTGCCGGATTACATCCTCCCGATAAGCGAAAACAAAATAGAGGACTCGGGAAGAGCTGGCTGGCTGGCTGGCTGACTGGTTGGTTGGCTCGGTTGCTCGTTCGTTCTCCTGGGGCTTGGCCGGGACCTCGTGCTCCGCTTGCAACCCAGCCGCCCTCCCCTCGTTCCCTTCTCGCTTCGATCTATTTGTCGAGCTTTCATCCGTCGCTGGTGCTCTCCGCTGGATTGATAGAAACGGATTACGGAACTCTGTTGCGGACCGGTAAAACAGATAACAAAGCTATTCCGGAAAAAAAAGAAAGGCTAGGGGAGAAAGAAAAGGGTAGAGAGTATGGGAATGGAAACGGGCAATGTCCGCGAGAATCGGAGACGAGTTGAAGATTATTGGGACGAAAGAAGAAGAAGACGAAGAAGAAGAAAAGGAGAACAAAGAGAAGTGGGAGGCCTGCACGACGGGAGAAGAGATAGAAGAACGAAAAATTCGTCGAGGAAAAAGTGGTCGAGGCAGAGACGAAGAAGAGAGAGCCAGTTGGCGACGCTCGCGGATCGCTTAACGCGGTAAGAAATATCTGGGGAATTAGTCGATTGAAAGAGGCCATCGCGAGTATACCCGGAAGCTGCCATTATCCTTCCCTGCTTCGAGTGCCAACGGGAGAACATTTTTCCTTTCGTACACGTTTGTGTCCACGAAAATGTTTTTTTTTTCGTACTCACTTTGTGCCATTTCCAGTGGAACTGTGCTATTATTTCATATTTTTGAAATTCGTCTCTCTACTTAGCCGATAAATGAAAACGTCGACCCTTTTATTTTCAGCAGGAGATGTATTTCCGAGGCAGTACAAATTATTTATCGATTCATGCCAGTTCAATGTCCGTATCTCAGAGATGATCGTAACCTCAAATCTCTCAGCGGAGGATTCTTAAAATATTGAAACATTTTAAATAACTTATTAATAATAATAATAATAATTATTATTATTGGTTTACAGAGAGCAAGTTAACAAACTTTATAGTATCTGCATCGCAGCTATATCGCAGGACGAAACTAAACACCCAGAGGCCTGGCCACGGAATCGAACCCGCGACGACGTGGACTACAGTCCAGCGCGCTAGCCAGTAGACCACTCGGACCCTCAAACGATTATTTAATTGTTATAAAAAACATAAATGAACGTTTCTTATATAAAAAAAATAAATACCGCATCAAAATCGTAAAGATCTATTTGGAGAGAGAAACGGAATTTAGAAGTAGTAAAGAGCTTCTCTTCATAAAAAACAGTCTGCGAGACGTCTTGCCCGATAGTAAAATATATCTTTCATCTATACCGAGGTGCAAAATCCCCATGAAAGTATAAACCCACGAAGCCAGTTATCGCTTTGAGGATAGCAACAAAATAGAGGAACAGGAATGAGAAGAAGAGGAGAGCCGTCGAAGAATGGAGATGATGGAAAGTAAGACTGGTTCGCAGCAGAGTGAGCAAGCAGATGGGCTAAACGAAGGGTGAAGAGCAAACGCTTCCCGCGCTAACCCCCATGCCCGAGCTTTCGCGAATAACCGGCTGGGCGGACCACTTGGTGTGGGCAAGATCGTCTAGAAAACGACTTCGAGACGATACGGGCAATTCCGCACGGAGCCCCAGCAGTTTCGATGCGAGATCTCCCCCATGCGCTTTTTCCCTTATACTTCGTTTTCGAATCATCCTCTACTTCTCTTCTATCCATCCTCTCTATCGCTCACTCTCTCGTTATCTGCTCTGTATTCCTACATCTCGCTGGAAGCTCGAGGTACTGAAGCACACGAGAATGATACAAAAGAGCCACGTTTGCTATCTATCAATACGGACAGGTCCCGTGAAACTCGGCGAAACGCGATACCCCAATCATGCGCGGATCATATTTTATTCTTTCTTCTATCGCACTGTTGTAGCCCATGGCGGGACCCTTCGCCCCCCCCTCTCCGCGTCAGTGTCTGATAGTATATCCATGCGTATTCGCGGAGAGCCAAAATATCACGAATTTCTTAGGATACGGTACAAGAAAGCAGAGTGCCAACAGCGATGCCAATGGCGAGTGCTTCCGCTCTTGGAGGGTTCAACGCCCTTCTATCCCCCGTTTCGACTCGGTAATTGCTTTTTCTTGCAGCGCGTTGATTGCCTTAGCGTTAAGAAACCAATGTCTCTGGGCATGAGAACTATGGTTTTCGCATTAACGTAACCGATATATCATGGCTGATCTTGGCTGCTGGTTCCATCAGCGTTTAATCAACGTTTTGACGTATCTCTCTGGCACTTTCAGCCCCTTCCCCCCGCCTCTGCAATCTGGTCGATTACGAGGAATTCCAAGGAAATATTGCTGACCAATACTTTTTTTCCGTCGACATATGCATCTAATATAATTCCAGAATTCGGCCAATAGTGAATACACTTAAGATGGGAGTTTTAGTTGCTATTTAACTCGAATATTAATCATTTTAATGACAGATCATACCCTTTTAATGGCAATTAAATAAAAATTAACGAGGAATGGAACGATTACGCGCCTGAACTGCGGTCGCGGATATTTGATCGGTGAATTTATTCTTGACCCTTTAAAAAAAATTATTGGCCTAAAAATAAATATTCCCGTGATTATAAGACTACTTTCCAGAGATGACTAACAACGACTAATTCCGAGCTAAGTATATGGAACACGTTTGAAAATAAGAAGATCCGAGCTTCATCCGAGCGAACTTTTTTCCCCGTTTGGGGGAAAAAAAGTATATATTTCACGTCTCCGAGAGACTATACCGTACCGTGTGCACGTATCGCCGTCGGTATAGCCAGTATAACCCCTTTTCCTCCAGGGAATCGCGAGAAAGTGAAGGATACACGAGAAAGTGCGAGGGCGCGTCGGGGATGAGGTTGCCGCTGCCGGGGAGCATGAAAGTATTCGATCCTTTTTGAGTGGTGCGATTTGTATTCAGCGTCTTACTGCCTCCTATCACGTATCCTTCGATATCTACAAAACAAACTGTGCACGCTCGTCGCACTCCCCCACGTGCCCGCGCGAATCTCGGATGTACAACACGACGACACTGACGGTGTCTTCGCCGAGGAGTCGGACCTATGCCCTCCCTACACCTCACCTCCCTACATCGTACACTCGTCTATGCACGTACATTTTTTCCTCCCACAGCCTCACAACGGTATCGTCCCATCTCAGCTTATCCAGCACTTTAACGTAACCCGTCCCGCGGTAGAAAACCCTTTGATCCAATGCCCAACCGATCCCGACGAATCCGATCATAAACAATTCAGTCCCGAAATCAAATAGCCTGAAGCCACGAAAAGTCCCTATAACGCGTTCAACTTTTATTAATTTATTTCAGATTTTCGAAACTATACATTCCAGCAGTGTGAATTTTTATTTCTTCGTTATTCCGAGTTCCGTCGCCGGTGGAGAGGAGAATTATGATCGTAGAGTGTGTGTGCTACGTGTATACAATTTTTCATTTCCGGACGGGGTCGTCGGTGGGAGGGGGTGAGCAGACTTTCTTCGCAGGCGCCTGAGGCGCGCAACTCGTTATGCCATCCGCAGAGAGCAACCGCGAGAGAGCCCGAGCGCAGACGGACAGACAGACGCAGAGTTGTAACAGTGCTCCGGGTGTGCTATTGCTGGCTGTTGTATCCTAGGGGATGCACTCAGACCGAGACTCAGACGTAGACCGCGGGCGTAGTACGAGGTAGCGGCGTCAGAAGTGAGCCGGTGGCAGCAGTCTCGTCCTCGTCGTCGTCCCCGTCGTCGCCGTGGTGCTCTGTTCTCCAGTTCGCAACGCACGCACCGAGTGCGCAGAGCCACTAGGTGGAAATGTAAGAGCACGTTGCGCGATTCCTCGTCGCCGCGGGCGTTCCGGGCAATCATACCGCCCGCGAGAGGAACGAGCTCCTCCGCACGGCAGATCCGTCGTACAGGTATCACTCTGCCCGCAGAGTCCCGTTGTACCCGCAACGTACACTCGCAACTTCAACTCGAGCCTCACCTCTGTCAGGATCTCGCGACTGACTCGAGAACTCTTGAGGGTGTAATGCACCCGGAGAATGGCACTGCACTCGTAGACCGCTGGTGTTAGTTCTGTTTCTTCAGACTAAGCGCAATGCACTTGAACGAGAACGACTTTGTCTTTCGGGGAAGATAGATGGTGCGATAAATTCCTGATGGGATCGAGTAAATGTGATTTTATGGATGTCGTAGTTGATAAAATATTTATGGTTTTTTTTTTCGCTACAGTTTACATACTCTTTTCACGCTATTTGACACAAATACCATGTATTTTATGCAAAAAAAAGGTTTGTACATTTTATGGTTAATGCGACGACAGACATAAGGTCAAGTTTTCCACATGACAAACTGCTTTTTGTTAGACCAGTAAGGCGATTTATCACTTATTTAACAATATTTTTTTTTACAAAACATAACGCTCAGATTTTAGAAATTATTCAAATATATTTTAGAAAAAACTCTAGATACATCGAACTGAAGCATTTCACTCAAAACTTTCAATGTTTTCGATGCGTGATTTAATTGCAGCTCTATAAATAAATGTTTGCGATCGGCCATATCGGGATGATATGGCTGATCTACTAGGATACTTCTATCCTGCTAGGATAATTCTAGGATAAATTGGAATACTTTTTTTTTAACTACGTACAAGTCAGCAGCAGGCGTAAGCGGAGGATCTTTTTTTAAACGCGACAGGCATATTCTGGTAAAATGGGTCCCGATCTGTCTAGCGCAGAGATTCTTGGAACGCGTCGAGCGGGGCGAAAAATAATCCCCCAACGAATTGGCTTTCCCGGGGTTGTTGCGTCGCGCGGGCGGGGAATCCCTGGTGCGATTCGAATTAATGAATTTATGCTTCGTGGATGCTCATAATTTGGACGAGCGACGCTCACGAGCCTCGGTATCACGGAACGAAGCATTACCATGCTCAGCACGATCCGGCCAATTACCAAAAACAACCCCTACAGTGCCGATGCACGCAACCGCACCCACCCTTTTCATCTCTCATCCGCGGCGCGCTTTCTCGTTTCCTCTCACGATTCCAAACGAGCGCGAACCAGCCTCCGCACAGCGGCTACACCGGATCGTTCGCAACACACGACGGAATAGTCCACAATTATTCGAGCCAGAAGCCCGGTAATGAGGACCGGATATTTCGGTGATACAACGAGCGCGTAATAGCGATACTCTCTTCTGGGAAATAATGCCACGGTTTCGCTCGGTTTAGTCAGCAACGAGAATGCCCTCCAGCATCCAGAGTGCATGTAAAACAAGCTGGACGGGGTTTGGTTTACTATAATGCTATAATGATCGAATAGTTAGAAGGTACTACGTTGTTAAAATTCGTTTTCACGACGCACGCTGTATGGGCCATCCGCTTCCGCCGAAATAACATTCGTATCATATTTCTGTGTAATATAAACTCGCAACGAATAATACTCGAATAATACCCGCTAATGATGATACTGGAAACGATCGAGAAGATAAAATATGTGGAATAATTCGTCCAAATATAGATGGAAGGAGTGCATATAATTTAAAACTGGAAAAAGGGATAGATCTGGATGTGTATACTTTTTCGAAAAATAGTGGCAAAAATGTGTTGGTGTAAATTGGATCTCTGTTTTACTATCAAATACCCCAGATGTAGTACTCGAATATTTTTCGGATAATATTCTTCCCTTAAGCATGCAGAGTGCATGGAAAACAAGCTGGACGGGCTTTGGTTTGCTATAATGCTATAATAATCGACTAGTTAGGAGGGTACTCCGTTGTTAAAATTCGTTCTCACGATGAACGGACCATCCGCTTTCATTGAAATAACATTCGCATCATATATCTGTGAAATGTAAATTCGCAACGAGAAATACCTACCTGAATCCCGCTGATGATGATAATGGAAATGCAACGGAAGATAAAATATGTTGAACATTTCGTCGAAGATAGAGGTCGTAGCATTACAGTTTATTTCAAACTGGAACTCGTTTTAGTACTTCAATATTTTAGTTTTTCTGATAACAGCGGCACGATGAAGATTTAATTTTCTTAGCATACGTAGACCCCTTCATGAACTATTTAGGTAAGCGAATCACGTTTTTCATACGATTTACGATGCGCTAAGAAGGTGCAGTTATTTTCCCATCCGTAACAGCATGCTCGGCTCTATATCTACGGTGAATGGCTAATGAACAAAAAAAAGAAAAAAAGGAAACGAAGTGTCTCTACGTTGGCGCAAGGACTCAACGATGTAGATAATAGATGTAGTCTTCCGAAAGATTCACGAGGCCGAACGCTTGACGAATAGGTATCTCTCGTTTTATCTCGCGCACGGTGAAATATGTAGGTATAAGAAACTTCCGCAGTGAGATAAAACTTTTCGAAAATCGTGTTCGCAAGGACGCAGGAAACGGCGATTCGAAGCTGCCTGGCGCCTGCAGATGTGCATCCTCGCGCTCTCGAGAGCCGACCGCAATTCATCAATGACCGGCGGAGACCGCATGGAACGTCACTGGGGAAACACCGAAGCGTTCGGCACCGCTATCAAGATCGGCTTGACGGCTAGAGGTGCTCGGTCGGCCAAGAAAGAACCTTGCGAGGCGTGAGGATCGACCTGCTGGCAAGCAGCCAGATTTGCGGCGTTTAGCGGAAAACGTCTCATCGTACATTCTCGTTGAAAGTGAGCTCCTGCGCGCCTATGTACAAATTCATGCGTTCGTTCGAGGATTACTAACAAACTCGAGAGTTATAGGCAGTTCCTACCAGGGAAGCTCTTTTCGGTTTACGCAAATTTAGAATTACCGAAGATTTCTTTTGTTCGTTTTCGTACATGGATATTGAATTAGTTCTCAGGTAATTGAAGATGAAGTGCCACACCGACTGAGCCAACATGCTTGGCGAGGGATAGCTGTTTGGAATTGGGACAAAATAAAACTGTTATTTAAAACAGTTAAAAACTTTTTTTAACCATCTTTTGGACGTTATTACATTTTGAAATTGGAACATGTTAAACGCAAATCCGACATCAGTTTAGGCCTAAAATTAAGACGTTGGCAATTGCTGAATAATTAAATCATTTTCGATGATACCGATTAAATAGATTGTTTTCATTGTTCCAGATAAAAATGACCAAAGCGACAAACGTCAGTTGACAGTGAGTGACCAGTGCATGGTGACCACCTTCGTCGATAAGGACAGATTCACCCGATCAGAGGACACCTTCGGTAAGACACAACAAAAAATGTTATCGACTTTCTTTTATCACATTGCTTGCATTATTCCATCAACATTGGCACAATTGAGGCCTTGTATTTTCGTGCGCCTGATAAATGTGAACTTAACTTTTCAGCTCCGAGTGAGAGGCGAACTCCTGGAGTGTACAAAATGTTTAACCATCAAAGCTGCAGCGAAGGTAGACGATATCCGGCCTCCAGAGATCTGTAGGGTCCGTCGGGGCAGCGAGAGTGCTGTCTAGACCTCCGTCAAACTGTCCCATGCAATTTCGCCCCAGCGGTCCCACAGGGTGCGTTTGCATAACGGCATAAATCGGCGCTAGATTCGGGACATATTTATGCGCGACGGCGACATTACCCTGACGTCCCTCCAGGGCCCTCGTCCCGGCGACAGCCACAGCTACGACGACCGACCGACGAGGCATTACCTACTACGCTCCGGGCTTCCGGTGAAGGGGTTCTGTAATTTGCTTTGGCCAAACAGCCGTGGCCGCGGAGTACTATGTGTGCGGTATATACTGTATATACACGTGCGGTGTATATCGTGGCCATGGTACCGCCGGACATCGGCCTCCCCGAACGCGCGCACATGAAGCACACGCACACAACCTTCCCAAATTCAATTTTGTAACATCGGGTCTCAAGCTCAAACTCGTTCTCCTCTTCCTCCCGTGATTTTCGCGAAACTGGCGAATGAACGAGGTCCCCTGCATTTTATCGGCTTTCAGCTGAACAGGCATACCTTCGCTGCGGATCATCGTTTTCCGTCGTAAACGGAGAGTGGTCCTAGGACGGAAGACAAAAGAAGGTATCTTCCGCCGAAAATTCGCACCGAACTGCAATTTATGGCTTTCTAATTCCCCTCAGCACGTACCGACAACGGAGTGTGCCGGTCAGCTACGAAAGAAAGGCGGCGCACGGCTGGTCGATCCATCTTGCGACTCGACTTCTGGTTAGAAACAGATAAAAGCGGGCCGAGGGCCTCCGATAAATAACGTTGCGAAGTGTCGCCGAGGACTGTACGCGCGGGGTAGTACCAGTCAGACGGGCGGTATCGAAAGTGGGGCTTCGGGAGGGTCGTCCGTGGGAGCCCTAAGAAATTGAGGAACCTTCCAGCTACGAGGAGAAAACGCGCGACAAGTGTGAGAGAAGTGGCGTAGGTACGACGGCCAGCTATGGGTCGTAAGGCGCATCTGACCCTCCATTTTTCTGCTCCGAGCCATATACCAGACTCCCTCGGACTGCCCCTTTCCATTGCCATCCTCACTCCCACTCGTCTCGCGGGACACAAAAACTTTTTCGAGATCTCCTTCGAAGCAGATGGATAAAAAGTACCCTCTCCGGTATCGAGAGTTTACAGACCGTTTGCTCTCGAAATGGAAAAGGCGCCCTTCGCGGATCAGAGTACAATAAATTCTTATGTTTATGCCGTAGATTCTCTGCTGGCAATCGAGGCAATGCGATGTACGGTTGAAATTTCGCAGTTACGGGTCGTAGCAGACACCATTGTGCCGATGAGTTTTCCTCTAGCTTCGTACAATTCACGTTTTGAGGCTGAAGAATTTTCTTTTTAAGATCAAAGTTTAATATACCAGTATATTAGCTAAAGTATAGAAAATCGTGACGCTTCGCGTACAGGGGTCTTCTTTCATGAGTACCGCGATTTCGCATATTCGCAAAACTTTAAACAGTTCAATTAGTATCGAATTATGGTCGGAAAGCAAATTTTTAAAAAAATCATCGATTTAACCATAACATCGCCTTGATGGGACCAAAATACAGTGATCGCTAATGAAAACAGTAATGCTACTGAGCAAAAATCGATTACAGTTTTTGTTATCGACTGAGTCCCTTTCACATCGCCTCAATCAGTCGAAGACTCGACCCACCCTGAGTATTCTGTCCGAATCGATTGAGAGAAAAAAAAAATTAACACGAGGTTGTTCCTCATCCCTCCAGCGAATGGTTCCAGCAGTCGAGGAACTTGGCTTTTCCAGTTTGCCAGTTTTAATGGCGGTTCGCGAGAGAGTATTAGAGGCACGGCTCGTATGCTGCAACGACTCGAGTCTACGACGTCGGATTAACGGGGTACGCGTTGGGAATAAAAGGAATTAGAGGACAGCGACCGTGTTACGCAGTTGAGTTTCGTGGAGAAACGTTGCCGGGTAGATGCGTGGATGGGGGGGGGGGGGGGTGAGACGAGCGCGAGGGTGAGCGCGGATGGGTTTCCGCGCGAGGTAAACGAGAGTGCGGCCAAAGCTTCGCCTCTCTCGGGAGGATGTGCAGATGTGTGTGGCTGTTAGAAGTTGCAGCCTAACCGAGGGCCGGAGAGCGAGAACAGATCCTGCCTCTCGCTGTGCCTTATACAAAAGGTCCTTATACACAATGCGATAATATTATACAACAGCGCGGAGAGACCGAGTTGGAAGATCAGCGCAGCATTTGAGAACGACCGCGAGACACAGCAGACACTTTGTCTCGCTCGTTATTCCGCCCTGTTATCACTTCTGGAACTTTAATAAATTAATTTTAACCGCAGTTGATGATGCGCTTCGAGAAAGTAAGTGCATTATTAAATATATTGTATTATATTTAATATATAGTAACATATATATCGATGTATATATTTCGGTATCGCGAACAAAGTATGAAATCTTCTTCCTATGTTTAGGTCTATGTGGGGCAACGCAAATTTTTACCTCGTGACAAATATGTCCTCGGGACATGACGCTGTATGTACTTTCCACATACGTATTTCTTATTTTCCAAGAGAAAGCTCGCGAAGGCGAGGGAGCACTGATGTATGAAATAAGGGGAGTCGGTCACAATGACGAGAACGTCAGGTGCACCGGGAGGCATCAGTGAACAGGTCGTTGGAGAAACGACATTGCAGCCTCCGGTACAAAAACGTATCGAGTCCTCCAGTGTATTCCGATAAACGATCTCGCTTCTCGATTATAGATTTTTCTGTATGTACCGTATATTCCAGTCACATAACGAGATTGCCGGGCGTTGTTATAAATGGTGCCTCCGAGCGCTTGACACGATTGTCGTATACTACTCCTAGACCTGCCAACCACTTTACTTACACCTACGGGAATATCGTTTTGCGTATGAAGTATGTATCGCCGATGTATTCATCGATGTATCTAATTTGTATTCGAGTAGTCGCGCCACCGATGGGGTGTCGAGTTTGTTAGGGCAAGCATTAGTGGATTACCAGCGCTGGCTGATATGCTAAATAGGATATTGATATTCAAAAGCGCAAATGGAATTTAAATAGGGTCAAAAATATTGAAGCGCTATCACTATCTTGAGCTCGCAATTAGGTCGCCGGAAATTCGGTCAATCGTATATCGTACGTGTTATGCTTGCGTGAACAAAAATGTATGTGTATGTACTATATATATTGTCACGAATATAGAGATGAAGATAGACCGAGACACATGATATTACATAGATGACCGGAATAGCTCGCGATATGACAGTTGCCGAACGGACAAATTATCGATTGACCAGATGACAATAGTCTTGATCGGACTTTTAGAGAGAACAGACGTTTGACAGTTCATGCTCGAGATATATAGCTGCGATTGTACTCAATAATATCCGCCCCCAACCCAAATAAGCGCATTATTTATTCCGCGAGAACGTAACAATATATATTATAACAACCGGGCGAATGAATAACGCACGTATTTGGTTTTGGGGCGAATATTATTAATAATGATAAACGTTAATTATCCCGACCACATAATGTCAAATGTCTGTATATATATATACATATATATATATATATATATGCTTGCTTACGATACATATATGAATGTGCATCTGGTGGGTCGTGCGCTCCCGTTGAGTGTCTTCAAAAGACTTAAAATAATCAAAGCTTGGGCAGGAGCCCAAGGGGTCTTACATTAGAATAATCAATCCTCCTTAATCCATGCACTTCTAAAGGGAGTTAGAATATAATAGGCTGAAGGGCTACTCAAGGAGGACTCTAAATATTTGAGCTTGGGGGGGGGGGGGCAGCTTCATCGAACGGGGAAAGGCTCCGTGTATCATGAAGCTGACCATTTTCCATTACGATTAGGGGGTCACCGTCATAAAAAGGGACCTCCCTCTCCGTATAGTGAAGCCTGCCCCCCATTCGTGACATGGCGGCGGCGGCGGCGGCGTCGGCGGCGGCGGCGAGGCTTTCATATATTATAGCGATCTTTTTTATTCATCGCGAGTTGAAATGCGAAACGAAGGGTAAAACGTCGAGCCATCGGCATTATACCGATTTTACGCGTTTAGTTATAAATGAGAGTTTGGTACGAGAGGGGGGAGCGCCAAAATGAGAACGTTTCATTCGGTTCGGGCGCGAGTAAAGTGGTAGCCGAAGTGCTCCCCGGATGCCACAATAAGCGTTCGCCGCCTTGCCAACCGTGAGAGGGTGGCTTTTACCCCGTAAGAACTTTGAACGAGCGGTCTACAAGACGAGTTAATGCATTCCTGTCTTTCGAACTGGCGACTCATCCGGAGTCGTTGCTCGTTTGGAGGTTCTAAGGGGCAAAAAACCACGTTCAAACAGTTGAAGGTTCGAAGTTACGCGTAGCTTGCAAGCAAACTAATGTCAGTGTTCGTAATGGCGTTAATGGCTGACCCAAAAAAGTCCGCTCCAAATTCCACAGTGAGAAGAAAGTGTTGAAAAAAAATGTTATAATCGATTCGACTATTCCGGCTGTTAAAAAAAAATCTGAAATTCTATCGTCACTTTATCGCTCAATTGTTTCAAGTAAATATTTTCTTCGTTCATAGAAACACGCGGTATATTACGCTGCTGTTGCGCCGACAAAAGGAACTTTGAATGAATCTCATTATTACGACTGAAGCATTAATGTTGAACACCGGAGGCAGCGCGGTGTCAGTCCGGACGGCAGTGTTGAATTGTTGCAAACAGAGTTGTACGCGGAGTTTGTAACAGTAATTAAACTGAATCTACTTGGTTTCGAGACAAGTGGCCAGCAAGCTGCCTCCACGCCGACGGCTAAAACCGCGCTCCGGAGAATTCACTGAAAGATGTACTTGTACAACGTGTACAGCTCTCCGTATTTCGAATTATATCGCAGACACCAAGAATACCCGTCATTCGCAACGGTGTGTGAAAATTTAATTTCCATACAGAAATTCTCTGACGTTATGCGACGTGTGCGGGAGACCACCGTTGCGCGAAGCGTTCGAAGGTTTGCCGGAAACTTTTTTCCCCTCTGCCATATCGACCGTTACCCCTGGCAGCGGGAGCTCCGTTTCTCGTATTTATTGGGGCCATTTTTATCCTCGATATAAAAATGTATTCAGCGAAGCGTCGGTGGAAATTACACCATTCGAAGGTCCGATCCCCCCCTCTGCCCCCATCGCATTTCTATATCCTCGTGCTCCATCCGGCGCCCGGAAAAATCGAAGCGATTCGGGGTGCTAAGGAGAACGATTTGCGGCCACCGCCGGATCGAGTTAAGCTCTCGAACGAGATGGATGGCAACACTTCGGTATACGGTCGCCGGTAAAAGTATTTTCGAGCTGAATCTTATCGATCGTATATAACCAGCGATGACAATCCTTTTAAACTTTAACTTTGGTAAATGTAGGATGTGAACTTTCTTTACCCGAAGTCTCCTCATCGCTGTCGTATAACGTAGCCTTTTTAATTAGTGTTATTGCGAAAAATTGCATGGAATTAAAAACTGAGCGGACAAAAATAGGATTAAAACGACAAGATTGTCGGGTCTCGCGGAGAGAGATGTTGAACGTGAGAATAAATTATCGACGACGGAAATGACTACGCGAAATCGCACGGCGTCGCGCCGAGCGTCGCATGTTCTGTATCTAGGAGCAATTATTAATATCCAGTATACATGTAAAGCAGGAAAATTGATGAAGAAGAAACTTTCTCAAATTACTCCATCGTTATTGAAGAGCGGAAGCTGCGCCCGCCGGTTAAATTAATGACGATAGTCGGGTAGTCGTTTCGTGGAGTATGATGGTAGATAGCTGCTATCACTGGCCTCACCGGGCACGTGAAATCTTATTCATCCCTGTGACGACATTATACGAGGAGCGGAGTGGGCGTTCCGCGTCGTGGCCTCTCCCGCTATTATTAAACATTTTCCCTCAAATATGTAGCAACTCCTCGGGCACACAATTTATAGGCAATATCCTGGCCTATTATTTCCGGAGAGCGAGAGCAGTTATGTAAAACAAACCGGGTTCCCGCACCCTGTCCCTATTTCTGCTGTATGTTCACGGAGACCCGAAGAGGAAAAATAAAAGAAGAAAAAAAAACCATAAAAGGAAAAGGGAAAAAGTAAAAGGTGCAAACAGTAGGGAAGCGAAGAAACGCCTCTTCGGCAGTTCGGAGAAATCCAAATGGGGTGAAAAAAAAATTACGAGTCACATTATCGGAAAAAAATTGCGTCGCAGGATATGTGTTTGCATAGGATGTAAGGTGAAAAAAATGTTTATCCCCAAAGCGTTTCGAGGGGAAAGAGGTATAATGTTGTCCCGCTTTAGATTTTCGCATAGGGAGTTTGTTTCCGTAACGTAGTAACCTTAAACCACCCTTATCTAAGGGACTTTTTCACGTGCCTGCACGTAGAAATACTGCAGATATGCACGTGCGTCGAGATGTTAGACACCGGAGGCCTTTTGTTTCAGACCGAATCGTAGGGTTGGGTGCAGAACGTTTCCAGATAGTCGGTTCGTTCGCCCGCCGACTCGGCTATCCCGGGTGTCGCGTTCGGTGAAACCAGCATTCCCATAAATAAGGGATGGAGGGATCCG
The DNA here is from genome assembly GCA_964017025.1 of Stenichneumon culpator. Lineage (NCBI taxonomy): Eukaryota > Metazoa > Arthropoda > Insecta > Hymenoptera > Ichneumonidae > Stenichneumon > Stenichneumon culpator. Next base: position 11,665,181 of record OZ024772.1, read on the forward strand.
AGGGTCTGCGTACACCCTCGACCGACCGAATTCGCGTGGTCCGACGTAGAGGCATTCGCTGGTCTGCCCGGACGGCCCTGGAAACCCGGATATAAATACGGCGCCGCGTTTAGGGACATTAAGTTTCGGAAGGGTAGAATGCCTCACCGTTGTCCGGTGTAATATGGAAGCTGTCCGTTTTCACACGAGCTTTAATATATATTCACCGAGGGTAAACAGGAAATTTACTTTGGATTGATGCGTCGATTTTCCGCATCACTTCGGTGATGCGGTGAATCGATTGTTAGCTTTCAATAAAAGTGTATGTATGTATGTAGTTGTATTCGTAAAATAATGTCGACAAACCAGCAAATTATTTAATTTAATTTAATTTAATTTTCATCGGTGCACACGGGTGCCGGAATTATATCGTTGAATGTAAATGTACGCTATGATACGAAAGAATACGTTGAAAGATTACATCTGTGCGGCAAGGTTCAAGATTAGAGCTTTGATAATTGAGCAAGCATCGCCTTGATGCAACGATTAGTTACCTCGTCGGAGCGAATTATAGTTCCATTATTGGAGGATTTGATTTAAGAGTCATCCGGCTGGTAGGGGGATTTGGCAGCGGACGTGATATTAACCACTGAATCAGAACGGCGGAACTTAGTCATTGCGATTGGTCGGAAATCCTGAGGGCGGGAAGGGGATAAGCCCGAGCAGAGAGAATCCCACCCTCCGATAATCCTTGGCAAACTTGAGACAATATCGATTCGCATCTAGGACGGATCGATCTATAGTAATATACTATATACATACGTACAGATATAGGCATAAGGTATAGGTTGTCCGGGTGATTAGTGGGAGATGGTTGGGAGACCGTAACGAGCTTCGGCTACCAATTTCGCGGAGTTCGACCGGAGAGTTCATGGCAGTGCTCCGGGCATAACTAGACGCTCGGTTGAGCGAGTGCGTGCTGCTTCGTGGGACTTAGGCATTCGGTATAGCATCCAAACTCCCGACGTTGTAGGGATGCGATCACGAAAGCGTGCTTCTCCGATCGTGTCTCGCCGCAGTCCTTGCACTGGCTTCGAGATAATCGCGTAGAGAAGAGGAGAGTCTGCGAATAGGTAGAGGAACCTACGAGTATCGCTACCGGCGAGCGCGAGTTGCCCCGGAGTGCACGGCTCGACAAATTAAATTTATATCTGATCGAAAGATTACCGGGGGATCCTGGCGGTTTCTACCGAGCAGCGATGAGATCCAGACGAATATACTATAAAAGGAACAATTACGAGAGAAAAAAAATATAATAAAAGTTATTTCATCTAAACTTCTGCAGTACCAAGTCGGCTTATATTTTGACCATTTGGAAAGTCTCACTAACGCAAATGTATTTGCACGGGAGTACATGTACCAGGATTAATAAAAGTTGGGGCAAAACAAACTCGTGTTCTTCATTTGAGATTAACCTTTTTTTTGGTCGCCCGAAAAATGATTAAAAATCGTCCGTCCGAAAGTACAGAAGAAGTATAGCGAAAGAAACATCAAATAGTCAATGCGACCATTTCATTTTCAGCCTGTTTAATAACCATCGTGCGTCGATGGTAAAATTATAGGCATGCCGAATATCATAGTTCAATTCTTCTCATTCGAAAATACTCTCGCCACATGTAGCGATACCGTTTATAATACTCTTAACAACTGGTCTGACCGGCTCCATCCGTTTCTCCTTACGAGAGGGAAGATCCGTGGGATGAGACGGCGACGACGACGACGCCGACGACGACGCAGCAGCAGCAGCAGCCGAGTCTTGTTCCTCGACTGCAATTTTACAGGACTGACAGGCTCGCCTCTGTATCACTACTTTGTCTCACCACTTCTGACGTCGGGTTAGATAAATAACGTTAGATAGAGGAAATATACAGCGAGAGTATGGGCCTGAGACTGGCGCGGCTCGAATGGAGAGAGGTCCAAGGGAGCTCCTCCACGGGTATATCACTCCTCCGCGTGCTTTCCCAGAAAAGAACATAGAGAGATTCCCGTCTCGTGGCTATCTGCGAAACGTCATCCCGAATTGCTCTCGTTCGTTGTCTGATTTTGGCAACCAAAAACGTTTTTCTCTCATCCCTGCGTCCCTCTGCGTCTGTCTCGCCGGCCGATCGTACGTCTTCCTGTTTGTCTGTGCCCTTTTTTTTCCTCCATCCACTCCCGTTACGATACAACCCATTGTGCAACGCACTACGCCTCGTCCTCGGTGAAACTAAAGATGGGAACGAAGGAAAAACAACGTTTCGCTGACATTAAGAGGCGAAACGGGTATCGAATTTCCGAAATTGGATTCTTTCGTTGTGGCGCCATTTATGACTCCGTATTATCCAAACTTCCATTCCGCTTGTAGCGCACTGTATGTATTCCGGACAATACGAGGAACAGCGAACGGAGTTTCCTTGCCGATCTCATCCTGATTGCTACGTACCGGAAAATACTTTCGGTATACCGCGAGCCGGACTCGTGCTATGCTCCGGCCTCCTCCAACTTGTATACTCCACATAACAAGGATCACTGTTGTTTAGGAGTAAAAGAAAGTTCGGCCGAGCCATTAAGCCAGTAATCTCACGGGAAATCTAACATCACAAGAACCCAGTTAATCGAAGACCAGACATGTATACACCGCGAGTGGGTACACACTCAGTGAACCAATGAGAAATTCTTCTCATGTGAGTAAGTAGATCCAAAGAAGTATACCTACTTACACATCGTCAGAGATCAGTCGAAAAGGATATCTCCCTCTCTCGGTTGCGAGTATTCGAGAGCACGTACATCCAAGCTCGAAATCTCTCGCTCGTTGTCTCGTTTCCCTTTCTACTAGACGACTGTGGGTTTGCTTCGGTTTCCCTCTTTCCCCGGTTCCGTACGGATCCTCGTTTATTATTCAAATGGCTTATTCCGTCGGGCTGTCTTATACGACGTCACGTGTCACGTTGGCCTTAAACTATTTACCCGTGAGACACTCGGTTTTAGCCCCGTCCACTGATTTCATTACGATATTGCACCGAGACGCAGTGAAATTTCGGAGCGTCTAGCGAGAAATTTAATTTTCCGACTCGTTATGTAATATCAGTGATATGATAATAGATCATTCTCCGAACGGTCGTCTGTTGCGACCAACTGAATGGGAATTAGAAAAATAAAACAAGAGGACGGGAAGGCAATCGGTGGCCGCCCGCGCGTCGAAGAAATAATGTCTCTTGCACTTTCGGATTACAATCTTATGGGACCGTTGGGGGATAAGAATGGATTCCGCGGGCGGGGTGAAAGTCGTCCGGTTTCGATTACGAGCGGGAACCGACGGGAGCATCGGGGCAGGTGCTGGGACATTGATTTCCGTAAATTGCTTTCGCTATTTTCGACCCTCATCCCTCTCCCGTTCAGATCTACCATAGATCTTCGGCGAGGAGGGTCTATCTCTGTGTCCTCGCGATAAGAATTCGTTTCGCTCCTACAATGCTTCTTTTCCGTTTTTTTCGTGGAAACATGATAAGGTCTCTCGATCCGACAAAGATTTCGAGCATTTTTCATTGACTTCTAGATTGGACAGATGCCTCGGGAATAAATGAGATACCGTATCGATCCAGTGAATGACAGATCGACGGATAAGAATGGTTTATTTATAAGAACATTTTTTCCAGCATTCCCATTTTTTTTTTAAACAACTTTTAAAATAAAAATATATTTTTTAAATTTACGGAGAATTGTTAGATTTTCAAGCTGAAGATGGTCGGTGCATGTGCGACGCGAAGCTCTTCTGTAACGGAGAAATAGAGTGCGCTAAAAGATATGAACGCGTTGGGACAATATTTATGGGTTTCGTGAGAGACTCCCGAATGGAACGTCAGCGGGCAATCGGTCCGTTGAGATTCCATGCGAAAATAACGTAGCAATAACACGCTCATACCTCGTTCAATCGTAGGTAGATGCAATCTTGGTCGTCGTCGTCGTCGTTGCGACCCGGCATACGGGAAACAGAAATATTCGAAATCGCAATAAGGCGATCGTGCGGGTTCACGATATACCCCGGCGTATGGAAAAAGGCCAAAGCGTTATTGTTCGAGTATACGTTATGGTTCACTCTCTCTATTCCTTCCTGTGTATTTTATTTGTGTATGCATCGTTTGTTCCCGTACGTTTCGGCGCACTTACGGGACACGGATAAGAGGATAGAGTGGGTACCAGATTCGGCGAAAGACGGGATAAGGCGAATCGGCGATATTCAGTGTGTCCCCTTGAAAACTAAATATCGATCAGGAGAAAAGGTTTATTGATAGATAGAAAACATTTTTTTTAAATAAGTTATTTATTGTAATGTAATAATTAATATATAACTTATAATAATTTTAAAAAATCTCCTACAGAAAATATCAATAGGATAGGAACAGAATAATGAATTCGATGACATAGTATAAAATGTTTGCGGTGACGTCGTGAGAACATTGGAATGTTCTATGTAAAATTTCTATTTGTAATTTCAGCAACGTTCTTATTAACCAGGTCGGAAATGTTATTAGTGTCTGATGCCTTATATTGCTTATATTTGTATTAGTAGTAGTAATAGTGAATTTATAGACAGTACATAACTTTAACAGTTTGTGGTACCCAACGAACTTAAATCTTATCACGTATGTCGCATATTGCCAATCGTTTATCGACTGCAGTTCATCAGCCAGTGCTCATATTAATATTGTTAATATTTTATTTTTTTCTCAACCGTTAACTCACATTCTGTTTCCCCAAAATTAAAATCAGTTCAGAAAAACAATTAATGAACATCTTCATAGAAAAAGAAAACCGATATAGCTCGAGCCTAAAAGTCATCGTATAATGCGTACCTGATTTCATAGCTGAAGATCTCGGTTTTCAGGACTAGCTTATTTCTCGTAGGAGCATTCGCATGAAATATTAACGAAACTGTACGTACCGAATGTGCGCCAGAATGAGTTTCGGCCGCGAGGAGTAATACAGTGTTCATTTTCGTGCTCATTTCCTCGTGGAAACAAAGGAAGCTCGCGCAGCAACGCGTTTGCTGGATTGCGCACCCCACACAACGCAAATATCTAACCCCCCAGTGGGGCTGATGGGTAAAGGTTGTCCCGGATTCGTAATTTTCTCCGTTTGTCGGGCGGGGACGGATGCCAGAAATATAAGGACTGTTCACTTGGGTACGGTTAAAACTTGCGGCGTAATTAAATACATGTATCAACCGACCGGTTCATCTGTCTAAAGAGCTGCCGACAGTGCGGGGGTGGATGCAAGGACGAGAACAGAGAGAAGGAAGAGAAACTCGCGCCTACCACGAGAGAGCGACTACCACGGTGAAAAACAAATTACAATAGACCGCGACCCTCACAGTGCCACCGGTATACATTCGAGAGTTTTGCATTATGCATCAATTTTCCTTCGGGGAATGAGCATCTCGGACGGGTCGAGCGGAGTTACCTTTACTGAACGTCTCTAGAATGCGTTAGGTGGGAGTGCTAGCAACGCTATATTTTTTAGAGTTTTTGCTTATTAGACGAAGTTCTGTTTTCACGAAAATAAATTTGATTGAGATGTCCATGTATATATGTATAACATGGACATCTCAATTATAACTGTACTTAAACAATTTCAAATCGACGAAAACGTTCTAATTAGAAAATGTTTCAAGTTTTGCTTCTGGGTGTGTAAGCCAGATCGCGGTAGAAAGTAACCGTGGGGTAAAACGGTATTTTTGACCAAATTTGTGTGCGACTAAATTAGAAAATTAAAAGGAGATTAAAAACAAACAAAACAAAGAAAAAAAATGGATGACGGTCGTGGCGTGTGACGATCGGTCATCCGTGGACGAAGGTCGGCGATAATTCAACGACGGAAATTCCGACGTCGGTGTAACCCGCTCCCACGCGTCGTTTTTGACATTACGAGGTTTCGCCGTTCGCCTGACTACCATGAAATCACACTATTCTCGGCTTCTTTCAAGTAAAATATTTGCAGTGTATTTATATTCGAAACGACCCAGTAGACCACGGTGTGTCTACTTATGTACACCAGAGCTCACGCAGACCGTCGAGAATTACCGGGTTTATTTATTGCCCACCGGAGCTCGTCGCAGTTCACCGCCGCACTCGCGGGCCTTTATCGCCGAGATAATTATTTGCTCAGACCGTCTCGGTCCTTATCGTATATGTGTATATTCAATCACTGCGGTACCATTCTTTCGGTCGTTTACTGCACCGAGATATTCCACTCGCCGATCGTTAATAGCAAATTATCGTTCGATGCACAGGTTAATACTGGTGAGCGAGAGCGCATAGGGGGGGAGATCGTTCGACCGGTGGGCGGAGAGATATTGCGTTACACGAGATAAATAACAAACAAGAGTTGGAGCCGCGGCCACGCGCGAACGGCTGTTGTGCATTACCACCCGGTATAATCTTGTCATCCTCTTACATCGCGCCAAGATACTAATAGCCTGTATGCTGTATCAGGGCTTTCGCTAATTTATATCTTTCGAATAAACCGGCCATCGACGCGCCGAGCGTTTACCCTCCGGATTTTCCGATCTAGGATACACTAACACATCGAGCACAACGCTCGTGCAGTTTATTCACTCGTACAGTTGACTCTCCTTCGTTTCTTCGAAATATTTTCACAAGCAATTTCGCTCTCTCCACTCGAGAATTTCTTTCGCCAACATCGGAGTAACTTCTCTCGAAGGTGACTCAGAAAATTCGCCGAGTGAGCGAGAGTTCGCCGGGACGACAATAGCGAAGACCGGACGAACCCCGCGAGGATCCAGAAACAGCGGCAGTCCTGCCGTTGGCTTCGATGTCTCTGCGAAAATTGAGACGCCTCCGCAGACCACCTCCACCCGTCGACCCTTTTTGTCTTCGTTTTCTTGTATTTCCTCTTATTGTCAGCGCACCTCCTCCTCCTCGTCGTCGTCGCCGCCGTCGCTCCTCCGTGACTCGGTCCACCTCCGCGCCGTACGTAGCAAACTACGTCCACCCACTTCCCATTTAGCGCGGAACACCTCGGACCGTTTTGCAATCGGGTATTATCCACTTGGCACTTATCCCTCTGTTATTCTTTGCATCTCCGGCTACGAGACTCTCGTTTTTCACGCGTACAGACTTTTCCTTTTTTTCGTTCGGTGCATTTGATGCACGTATACGGGCCTGAGCTACACGGTAAAAAGCTTTAGATATTTAACGAACATTTCTCGTCTACGAATATCAGGACGATTTTTCCTGTTCATTAAAAAATAGTCCTTTGACGAACGGCATGTTTAAATGAAAACATTACAATTGCAAAACGAAAAAGAATTACAAAATGACCAAGAGAAAATTATGGGCATTCGTCGATAAGAAATCCTTTGTAAATGTATAACCTTTTTCACCGTGTACAGTCGAGTTTGAATTATTATTATTTTTTTCAACGAAGATTTCATTTTCTTCGTTATCGTTCTTATTTCATTCGCTATCGCGTTCTCACATTCTCATCGATGTCTGATTGCTTTCCTATCGTGAACTCGCTTGCGGTTTCGTACGAAGCATATTCGGTTCATTGCACAAGCTCCGCAAGCTCGCCAGTATCAGGTCCATAACCCAGCCAGATGGAGGCTCACCGGAGAGGTGGCTCTTGTTTCAACGTTCCGGCTCCTGTGGATGCTCCCGCTGATGCACCTCCTGCCCCTGCAATACACGAGAGAACCCGCGGAGCCGATGTCGTGCCCACACCGAGATCATATCTCCGCCAATTACGCGGACCTCGTTCGGCGCTTTAATGATCGCAAACGGAGGCTACTCGTTTCATCACTCGTCCGTCTTTCTCCCTACTATCTCTCCCTGCCCCCTCGTTCTCATCTTTCGCTTAGATCTTGCGGCATTCGCTTTTGACTGCCGACGACGAGATTTCAGCAAGGGCGTCGTACTTGAGGAGGCAAGGAGCTCTAAACCTGAATTAAAAATTATTAACGGAATAGAAACACCGTGAAACCTCTTAAGAGTGAGGTTAAAAATTTGACCTGAATTTACTCAGCCCGAACAGTAACCGTAATTTTGTTCTGTTTTCTCATTTCATCTATTGCCACGATTGTTTCTACCCAACCCAAAAAATCTTTATGGACATAATAACAGTGTTTCCGCTCTCTGGGAGTGAATTTTCTTCTCGGCCACTTCTCATCCACCTATCTATTATTTTTCCCGTCTTTTGCCACAGAAATATATCGAACGATGTTTTTCTCGTTGGCGCGAATAGCAACGCAAAACAAGACTATCGGCACCGAACGCACACAGATGCGGCCTCGCGTGTGGGTCGACGCGGTGCAAAACGCGCGACATAAACGTCCACTCCGATATAATTGAGTGCGTGGATTTTATCGCTCGGTGTGAGACCTCTGTTCAAGCGCGAGCTTAACATCTCAGACGCGCCTTTCTCTTCTCGCGAAGAGACACACGTTACGAGATTATGGCAATACGCATACGTACACCCGGTGAAATTACACAGCGCGTTCTCGCTCCGCGGATGCGGGAACTGCACCGTTATAGAAGCGAGAACAAGTAATTCAACCGGCTAGACGTTGACTCCGATATTTCCCCGCCGGAGATCATACATAAACTTACATAACTTCAGTGGTTAGAATAATTTTACAACTACTTCGCGAGATAGTAATAATTTTGTTGAATTTATTCGATCAATCGAGTACCGGCCGGCTCGGTTGCATTATACACACACAGGCATTACTTATGTGTGTGCAACTCCCGGAGGAAGGCGAAAGATGGTTGAACTGATAATCCTTAATAATATTACTTTGCCGCTAAAGCTTTGATTGACGACAGCTTTGCCGGTCACTTACTTTCCTCGTTTAATGCCTATAATTTGTCCAGTTAAGTCCGGAGTAATTGATATATCGCGAGGGGCTCCTCACGAACGAGGCGCCGGCCAAGTTATTTCCACGTTTCCACGTGTATGCACTCGCGAGAACACGTCCGCGGACGTAGGGCAGCGGAGGAGCGAGAGATTCCACATCTCGATTGGGTATACTTACTCAAGTATTGGTCGAGCATTGCGAGGCAATCAGACCTGTCTCGCGCCGTACATCTACATATCATTCGACGTGGATTCACGTGGTTTTCCTACCAACGCGATTACCCCGGCACCGTGTGATTATCGGAGAAATCCCTGTTATGACAAGTTCCAGTTGGCGCTGCATATAAAGGCATAAAACAGAGCCAAAACGATAGTTCGAATGCCTCTACATGCTGGAATGATCCAACGATTCGTTCATGAGTCGACTCCCGGGAGAGACCTTGCTTGCTCGACTAGTTATCGGAAATCGCGGCGAGTAGAGATAAGTACGTTCGGGGAGAAGAAGAAGGAGTGGAAGAAAAAGAAGAAGAAGAAGAAGCGGGAGGAGGCTATATCCATATTCCAACGTTATCTTCTTCTGGACGGCTCTATCCGCCCTGCTGGAGGTTGTTCCCCGCCTGCTTCCCTGAGTTTCAGCACGCTCGCCATGCAGCTTCCTTTTCTTTTCTTCTCAATTTTTTTTTTCTTCAAAGGACGAAGAAAGCGCACGCTGTGAAAACTTGGTCCCTCGATGCTACCGCAGCCGCGGGGAACCTTTGCTCGCGAAGATCGTACATAACTTGCGGGAGCTCCTGCTCCTGCTGATCCCTTCAAGAGCATGAGCCGGGGCTCGCCTAGTTTATCGAGACTTAGGGATACTTACGAGAGCTCGTATACTCTGTACTCGGTTCGGCGTTAGGGGATTTTCGAGTTAAGTGCGTTGGAAGGTGCAACGAGGCTGCGTTGCATCGTGGATTCGGGAGCAACAGGAAGAGGCGACGTAGAGAATGGGTAAAAGGAGGGTTACAAATTTGGGTCAATGCCGAATAATATGATCAGATTTACTTAGGTACCTTGGTAAAAATTTTACAGCTTTACATCACGCTCTGATAAGCTCCCGGCAAGGCCGTTTCTGAACCTTATCATGTCCCGCTTTAATACTAGGATACTAAATTATTACTAGGATAATTCCGTCGGGATTTCACCGTCGATTCGGCCATAAAAGTGATGGAAAAAATCATACGAGCCTCCAGCTTCGGTGAGAGCTATTTTATACCAAATAGGTACCCAAATCTCGATGAGCGTTACTGTAAAACAAAGCGCTGTTTGAGATCCTCCTAAATGCCTTTATTCGAAGTCAAATGAGTTCCGTAGTAGCGTAAACAGGAGAGCACAGAGAAAGCTCGCTAGCATTCGTCGAGTGGTGGGCAAAATGCACGGACAAAGAGAAAGGTAGAGAGAGCCTGAGAGAGTTAAGTGAGTGTACGAATGCTCGGAAGCTGTATTGGTCCAAGGGGTGTTCGGAGTCACACAGACGGTCTCTCGGACGCGGTCAGGTGTAGTCTGCGGTCTTGCCCTTTCCCGAGGTGCTCCACGGTTGGACCGGGCGGCTGCCCATTACGACGAATTAATTAGGAAAGTCGACGTCATAAAACGATGCGCGCGTTTAATTAATTCGAGTCCCGGTGCCGGTGGACAAAGGTCGTCCGAACTTCCTGGGAAGCAACGGGGCAAGCACCGGCCGAAATTCTCCGGGACTCGTAGGACCACCAAAACCATTCGGTCGGGAAGCTGAACAAGATAGAGCTGACTCTCGCGTACGCTGTATGCTCAAAAGCACACTATATTTTACTGTACACTCAAGCTGAGCCTTACCGGAGAGGGAGCGTCGTGACACAGCGGGCACAGGGGTAGCGTACGTGGGTACGTGTTCGAGGAGCTTCGCTGTACGAAGCGCCGAGTTATACCGAGACCGCAACCCTTTGGAAGTCGTAAAGCAGAGCAGCGTGCGGGTGCGAGCGCCACCGAATGTAACGTAAGGCGATCCCGTAACTTGCGGCACCGAGACCGGCGACGTTGCACCTTGAAATTCGCCTATCGGCGAGAGGGAAGAGCCGCCCCCGTCGTTTCACTCGGCGGTTTTAGGCGAGAGCTTATCGGACTCTGCCGTAAATTACTGTACATCCTTCGCGAATCGTACTTTAAACCGCGCAATTTTCCCTTACCGCAATTTACAACGATTTTATTCCTAGAGCTATACTCCCACGGTGAAATCGTTGTGGTGTCTCGGTATCGGTGCTCGAGCTACGTATTTTTACCTCGTAACACTTTATACCGGTATATCGTACGGTTTCCGCTAAACTTTACGAGGGAACGTTTCGAGCGGTATACTGCAAAAGCGCGTATTTGGTCCAGCGATGTTTTAGTCTTCGGTGTGCTTTGCCGATCGCGTTATTCGATTATTGTACGAATTTGTGAGGGTTGGAATTACGCTACACGGGGGTGGAATAAACGACTGTACAACGATGATGACGGGTTTAAGGGATTCACTGTCTGTCGCACTTTACGACTCTTAGGCCAGTGGGCGAGGAAAGTTTCGGCGTATGAATGATGATAAAATATTATATTTCGCGTAAAGTTAAGTCGGTCTCGTGTGCTTATAAAATTGTGGAGCGACTTAGCGAGGACGGTTCGTCATTCGTGGCTCGCCCACTTTGCTCGTAGCGTAATTGCGTTCTCGTGCGAGGTGTACTGGTGAGCGTTACGAGTGCGCCGCAGTCGTTCCCTTCTCGTGTCTGTTTATAGCCGGGTTTGTAGTCTCAACGTCCTCCTCGTATATATACACGAGAGGGACGGAAATTTGCCGTGAAATTTTGGGTAACCGGCGCCAGAGGAGTCTGCTTTCGAGAGGATCATGCGAGCCTCATACTCTTCGCTGGATGGTCCTCCCTTCCTTGCATGTACGAGGCAGGAAACTTTGCATCTCGTAATCTCGTAAGAGGGACGGAGAATTGTATCGCCGTTTGGGTTAGCCTCGATCCAAAGTTCCTCGGCTATGCAACGGGCTTAACTCTGGGGGGCACGTTTCTGTTTAACGTCGTGAGAATAAATTTTATCCGGTGCCTCGGTATCTCTGATACTTGCGCACAATGTTAATGGAAATAATAGTACGGAGATCCCGAAAACTTCAGCATGCAGCCTCGTTGCGTTAACGGTAATTACAACGAATTTGATTTGCCGCGAAATATTGTCTAGAGAGTACAGAACAAGCATTGCATTGCGTTTGGGCAAAATCTTATTTGGCTTTCTCGAAGAGGAAGCTTTTCGAACGACGGAAAGGATTAAAAATTAATTCGTTGAACCAACGACTAATTTCGGAAAAATCTGCTATAATTCTTTCGCCGGAATCTTGAAACATTTTGCTCTCGTCAATCCAAAGTTTTCTCTATGAGGAATCTAATTGAAAATTGTCTCCTGTTATTTTGCGTGACAAAGTTACCGAAATACATTGCGCGTCCCGAAGGAAACCGAGAAAAGCTTCGGTGACAAAAAATAGAAAAAATAAATAAAGAATGACGACATGCACAACGAGTTCGGGTGAAAAGTGCGGGAGACTTTTTTGTTAAATTCGCGAGGGTGCGAGGATCGATCGTAAGAGACACAGGAACGAAGGAGGAAAGGGAGAAGAGCCGGGCGTGCAAAGCACGGCGGTGTCAGACATATAGAACCGTCAAAAATGGACCATCTGCGTGCTGTCAGCGCACGCAGCCGCCATTGAAATATTTCTTCGCTGGCTGGTGAATTCAGCGATGGGTATGAAACCCCGGAGATTCTGAGTTATTGGGCGAAATGTGGGAGAGCAGGCGTAATGAAAAAATACTGTCACGCAGGTATCGAAATAGGGGATGCTGCGCTGCCGGTGGTTCGCTGCCGTGCCGGGGGTTGCTTGTCATCGCAATACATTTTTCCCGCTCTCGCATGATAAATTCAATATGACCTCGGAAGCAGATCCAGACTGATAAATGCAGCGTGTAATTCCTTTCTCCGCATACGTATTCGCCGAGGATATAAAGAGGGTGTCTATCCCCTTCTAACTTGCAGTCTGTCCGAGATTTTCTTCCGCGCTGGAAAAGCTATCCACGCTATCGACAACGGGGCTATTATGTCTACTTCGATGAAGTCCCAATTAATTAGGCTTAAATGGCAAAGCTTAGTGGACGTTAGTTTCCCGAATTTGCGCTACGTTGTCTTCGATGTCTCCAAATAGTTTAACACCATCAATTCCTCGCCCCCTCCCCTCCCGGCTCTTCCCCGCGGCTGTTTTCACTCCGCAGAGAAAGGGGTCTGATGGCACTTCGGGCGTTACCGTCGTGAATGTAAATCCTCCGTTGTACGAGACCAAGAAGAGCCTCGCCGAGTTGCTTCCTCGCGCTGATGGCGAGGTTTCTCTCGCCTTTCTAGCTTCTCAGCTCCCCGACTCCGCCGGGACTCGAGATCTTCAATTAATTATAGTTGTTAATTGGTCGGCACTGAGTTGAGTTGTATCGGTGGTCTCTTCTCTCAGACGATTAGGTACTCGACCGCGGTATGCCGTTTGATGCTTGCGGGCCAGGATGGGAGAGCAAGGACAGCGGTTTCGCTCATACAACATTCAACGTGTGCCCGCGCGACCGCCGACTCTATAGATTGACTTCGTATTTCCACCAGGCGCACGATCATTTACCCCACTAATGGCGTATCAATTATCACCACCGTAATTGGCTGCCGGTCGCTAAGTATATCAGAGTTTTAAAAAAGCGGGAAAAATACGCTGAGTACTTAGCTTGAAAAATAAGTTTAAAAAGGAGACATCATCGAACCCCGGTATAGTAGTAAGGTACGGATATTAATGTATCGGATGTATGTATGTACTCAGTGTTATCTATTTAAAAAAAATATGATTGCTGAAAAATGCTCCAAAAATAAGGGTATTTTTTTAGATCCGCCTATTGAAATACGGGCTATAATTTTTGTATCGTTTTGGAGAAAAAAATAATGTTATCGCGTCTAATATTCACCGATATTCTTTTTATTTAGGTTAAGTGAGGTTTTTTTTTAGGTTTTTTTAAAAAGATTAAGCGATTTTGGAGCTCGCTCTACCGAGGCTAGCGGGGGAAATGGCGTTAAAACTGTAAGTTCGCACTCGATGTTACGTGCACATAGTTCAAGCATATAACTCCTCAAACTTCGGCTAACCGCCCTCTTCACTTGTTGAATTGAAAACCCCCAGGAAATGAATTTATCCTCTGGGCGCAAATTTGCGGTACGCTTTACGCCAACTTTTTAATAACGTTGTCGAGCATCGCAGTCTCGTGTGCCACTCGGAACTATCGGGCCTCGGGAGTTTCGGTGCATAAACGTGTGCACTATGCCGGATGTCGGTAGTTACCGCGCGTCTCCTAAATCACCAACTTCTGAAACGGGTCTGTGACGCAGAGAGACACATGGAAAGTAGTCGTGGTACACGAGAAGTGGCTGGGAGTATCTAAAAAAGCATCGTGCCCGTAGGCCGTGCCCTCTCTCGCGTGGTACACATAGTGCAATATATCATAGAGAGTAGGAGACTCGTCGTCGTCCAAATACTCGTGCATCATTCCCGTTGATGCGGTGTAGGAGTCTGGAGAGTCGGAGCATTGTACAATAATAATAAGCCAACAGCAGCCGGCAACTACCGGCCGGTAGTTCAAAGTGATATTACTCCTACAACATCGCATCCCTTGTGCCTCCGCAAACGTAATGAATATTCAAACAAAACGTTGTTTATGTACCAAAACAAATATATAACTAATGTCTTCCAAATATACACTCCAACCGGGATATACATACATAATGTATAGGGCATTTATAAAAATTAAAGTACATTCTCAATTTTTGGATCCAATGAAAGATCTATATTTCCGTGACAGTGATACGCCACGCTGCAGTCAAGAAGGTCAAGAAGTTGATAAAGCGGTGAACAGTCTGGCGCTAGTGGTGCAAGCGCACGTAGTGTGGTTACGGGTAGTCATTAAAAAAAAAATGTGATGGGAACTATTAAGAAAAATTTATCGACAATAGATAACGCAATAGTATAAGCACCTTTACAGACGTCAATGAAGATACGATAAATTCGACGAGACACTTAGTGGTGACGATATAAAAATATAATAAAATATAATAAAAATAAATAAAAATTAACGATTAGTCATATCACCCTGAATTGGCCTACACGTGGGGAGTCCCATGGTCCGTCTAGGCTCGCACCGGCATCGATGACAGAGCTTGTCGCCGTGCAATATTCCATGGAGATTCGCACAAACGGGTCGGATGTCGAGTGCGAGAGACGGTCGTTAAATTATGTAGTCGGTGCGAGTCGCGTGGGTCCAGAACGGTTACTAATTCCCACGTGATCTCGTCTCACGATTGCAAACTCTCGGTTCGTTCCGAGGAGCAAAGTACGCTGGAACGTTGCAGCCAGCACGACCGGATCCTAAGTTTCGCTCGTGATCGACATTGGTCGAGGGTCCCGTCGGGAATCGTCGTCCTGGCGGCGGCACTTTGTCGACGTCATCGGCAAGAAGCGTATCGATGACGGTGCCCCAATGTAGAGAGCGACAATATTGGCCTCCGCTCGAAAGTGGAACGGAGGAGACGAAAACAAAAATAAAGTATCGAGGACCCGGTCGAGAGCAAAATCGGGCCAAAGATCGTCAAGATTTCATCCGAGAGTGCGAGTGGCCTGGGGTACACATTAGCAGGGACTCCCTTTGTAGCGCGTAAAATAGCGTGCGCTCGACGGTGCAGTCCGCGTCGTCTAACTTTCTTTCTTTCTATTTTTTTTCGCTCCCTCACTCCCATTTTTCTTTGTTGGCCCGGGCACAATGAAGGATGCAACCTTTTGTGAAGAAAAATAGGACACAGTATACATGTATACCTTGTGTAGTACATTGCCTCGTAGAAGCACCGTTTTAATACTCTTTGTGGAAGTAATGCACGTGCGATCTGGAGTACGTACAATCTAGAATACGTACCTACCCCTCTGCGCTTTGCCAACCAGCCAGTAACACACAGAGTTACGTGCACATGCACACCCGAGAGTATACGGACTCTTTACTCAGCTCCCTCTCGTTGCGGAGCTGCACTATACGACCAAGTAGGTCTACGCCTCGAAGAACGGATCTATAATCCCCTATCCTCGTTGTCGCGGAAGGAGAGTATGTTCACCTTGTATGAGCGGAACGTCGTAACGTGCGACATGCTCGTTCCTCGTTGAGTTGTAATGTCCTTACAACGATACTCGAGAGAGTTTATCGAGCTTGTACGCGGTACACAGGTGCGAGCATGGGAATTAGTCGGGTTATTATTATTACGCATGATTACGAGGGGATGGCGAGGAAAAATCCTCCGGACCGAAAATATATTCAAAATATACCATTTTTTCGGCGAATATACGTTTTCTGTAATACGTGCACGAAAAATCCCACTTTTCATGCCTGTAAAGTGTGGTGAAAGTGGCGCTTTCTAGCAGAGGATGCGCAAAAACTGCTGTAGATACTATTTTACACGCTTGTTACTTTTTTGCAGACTTTTTCACACTCTAGCTACTTTTGCGCACACTTTTTTAACACTGTAGTTACTTTCGCACACACTTATCTGGCACTCTCGCTATTTTCCCGCACGCACTTTACAGGCACGAAAAGCGGAAATTTTCGTGCACTTGTCACAAAAAGTAGTATGCGATACTTGTACGAAAAGCGGTCTCCCGACAGCGGTTGGAATGTAGGCAGCACTCGCCTCCTCTCGAGCTACAAACGTCACTCGGCTTCGCCCCATGCCGTTGTAGCTCTCGATCCGCTTCGTGCAGCCAACTTCACAACCTTCGTCAAAAGACCGCTTTTCCGTACTAGTATCGCAAAGTACTATTATATGACACAGATAGATTCTTCAATTTTTTTTGCTTCATCATAGAAGACGTTTTGTTTTAGTGAAAATGGAAATTTTCATATCGCGTTCTCATAATATTCCTTTATCCCCACAGCTTCTTCTATGAGGAAGCCAAGAATACAGAAAATAATTTCTTATAGAACAAGCTTTGCGATTAAAGGGATGAGGAAGCGATATGAAAATTTCAATTTTCAACGTTTGTCGTAGGGTTAATCATTTCTGTGGGCTGTAATCAGAACTCTTTCAACTCTTCTACATTGTGTTTTAATTCACGAGGTGTCGAGCTATGTGGAACGATGCATGGAAGGGTTGAAAGCTCGCAGGTCATTCCTCGATCCGTGCCCGCCGTTCTGATCGCGTTCGTCGGGCCATAGTCTGCGTGGAATGTATAGGCGTGGCTCATAGCTTCGTCGTTGATTCTATTTAGTAAATCGAAGGGGTGTAGTAAGCGACGCTTGCCCGTTCGCCCGATAGGGGGTTAACACACGCTCGACACCCGGACAAAGCCAAAAACGAACAAAGAGCTTTGTTTTTTTAGATCGATTGTCGATAAGCGGTCTCTGTCCGGGATACTATCACATATAATACAAGGAATAAAAGTCGAAACTGAGGGGTGCGCGCCGGCAAACGTTTGGTCTCGATACTTTCGCTATAATTGGCTTTATTGCGAATTGAAATTCAAATTGGCACTGTCATTGCTCTTGATGGTTCAATCGAGCGACGATGCAACGCAGCAGATGAACGAGTTATTTCGTACCCTTCTTTCATATTTTAATTTTTAAATCATCATTTTTTTCCAATCATAGATAGGGACAAATATTATTGATTGCCGCAATTACGTATTCGCATCGGTGATTGACGGAGCGAGTAGAGGGTTGTAAGATTGTCACAACGATTTCCCGGTACATTGGCGAAAATAGAACGGTGCTCTGCGGGAAGAATACTGTATATCGTGAAGACGCTTCGCGCCACATTGGGAAAAGTGCATTTAGCGCTTATTGAACCCGCGCGTGCCGGCGCATACTCTATAAATCTTGCAAAGGTTGAATGAAGACCCGGCATACGGAGACTCACGTGCTTACGGCTCGATGCCGCTGGTCAAAAGTGTGTATAATCAAAATCAGGTATCGACAAGTATTTGGGATGTCTGAAACACTTTGCCCAAAAATATTTCTTCTCCATTACTGTGTATGACACTGGAAGTCGTTAGCGACTGCTTAGTTTCACGCTTAAAAAAATAATAGGAGCAAATCTGTCGAAAAAAGAAACTTGTCCGTACAATAACTTGTATTGATAGAATAACAATAAAATCAAGAATAATCTTATCGCGTTTTATTGGTCGGATTAGAAACGGATATAAAATCGCGAATCAAAAGCTTCATCTCTGTGCTGTTCTGGCATAATCGTTGGAGTGATAAGGTATAGTGACGTCATTAAAATCTGAATCACAGAGATTAGACAAACATTGCGAAGACATGCAACACGCATGCAAGCGATGAGGCCAAGCAAAGCTTGTCAAGATTTTGTTACCGAAAACCTGTGCCATCGTTCACACTTCAATGACAAAGATTAGACAGACCCGAAGTAGATGTGCAAGCTATGAGAAAGGAACGCGCTAATTGACACGCAATCTTGCCTTAAGAAAAGGACGAAAAAATCGTGTAATCATAACGTATTAAATAATATCTAGAGTTCGCAGCCGGCCGGCAATTTCCTTCCTTCCTCTCGCGAAAGCTCTGGAGCTTCGGGGGAGAAAGGCTTTTCGGCGTGGCCACCCGCGGGCTGAGAGTTCGCCGCCCCGCGAACTCAACCTATACCCTTTGTAATCCTAAAAAATGGTGGCGAGCAGTAATTCACCGAGGCGCCGGCCGGAACCGCTTCCCGTACCACCGGCGTAACAGTGTGCCCGCTTTATTTAATACTACGATTTATTTGTCGTATTGGTTCTGTTAATAATGATTTGTGGAGGATGGCGGTGGGGTGTTAGTCTGCGTATCGCGCGCAGCTATATTCCTATATAATAATACGATTGTATCATTCCCAATTTTGCGTTACATATTCTATTCGAAATACCCGAGCGGAAGAGAGAGAATGGATTTTCCTCAGACTCTCAAATCCCTGCAATTCAACAGGGCTAAATTTTCAAGAAAATTGGCTTTAACGTTCCTAACGGTTACCCTCGAAATAGTCGGGGCTTTTGCTTAATGGACATTGATCGCGGTGCATAATCGTGAAAAATAACAGTTCGACTGAGAGAACTCGCATTAGAATCGTTATATCCGGTGATTCGATTGTCGCGTCTCGGAGAGCTGAGTGGATGAGTCGCTCACGCGCTCACGACACTTTTCCAATCATCCTGAGTTCGCGGGGCACGATTCCCTCCCACCCCCTCCTCCCCAGTTCTTTATACTATTCTACACTTTTGCTACAGTTTTCTTTGCCATTCCGTGAGGCCGGGGCACACCGGAAGAACTTCTATTTTGTTGAATGAGAACAGAGAGTCGCTGGCTAGATAGCGCCGGAGCTGTGGAACCACGAGGGAAGGAGAGGTCTCTAGAGATAATAGATAGGAAGTAAGAGCGAGAGTCGGAGGTACACGGTGAAGGACTAAGAACGGTATAGAGGTACCCGAAGCGCACAGACGCCATACACTCTGCGGTGGGTTCACTATAGGTGTACAGAGAGGGAAAGAGAGCGAGAGAGCGAGAGGGAGGAAGAGAGGGCAAGAGTAAGAGGCGGGAGAGAGAGAAGAGCCAAAGTGCTGTGGTAACTGTGGATGTTGGCTGGCAAAGCCAGCCATCTCGTCTGGCACAATGGACGTGGAACAATACTAATCGCATCAAACCACTCTCAGTGAGGCACATACACACGAGAGAAATGCCGATACCGACTGGGAGACACGCTTCTCCCACACAGACTGAAATGCCGAGAGCTAATCCAGATCAAGCGATACGTTCCATTCAACCTTTAGCGTTAACGCGATCCAAGTATATCGCTCGCGGGGGAACACGATGGATATGCATGAAGTAGAGTTTACGAATAAATTCGAAACGAATCCATATTTTTTGCGCACCAAATATGTTCTCAAAGGTTATTGTCTCGTGCGAAAGATGAGGGCCACTTTCGTTCTTTTATTCAGCCCGACGTGTAGCCCTATCGACGTGGGGCCGGCGATACCTAATTCAATATCCTCCGCTCGGCGTGGCTCCTCCTCTGCCTGGCTAATTTGAATAATTCATTGAATATATATTCATTCGTGTGTCATTGACAGAAAAATTAATCAAGAATCGATTATATCGTGCATCAACAGCGGGATCCAAAGGGATCCCCGGCGATCTCTATTCGTCACCCTCGTTGTTCTCTCACTTTCGATTTTCTCTGTATTATATACACTCGTGCAGGCACCAGCTACTCGCACTTCTGGACGCAGGAGCGGAGCGTAGTCTCGAGATTCCCGGAGCGACGAATGTAATTGAGGACGCAAATAGAAATTCAAAAGTCGATTCACGGTCGGACGAACGGGTGCGATCAACGCGGGAATGAGGAAAACCTCGTTTCGAGCTGAATAGATATTTATTCATTGGAAAAAGGGATCTCGCCTATTTGATCACTATATACCATATATATAGTGTGCAACGTCCGGGCCGCGAATACGTGATAATATATTCAATTCAACTATTCGGAAACATCAATGGTTTTTGAACACGATTTTCATTCAACGCGTCGGGCCGGTGGGATAGCGCTGAGAGCCCGAGATGTATACCAAATTTAACACAATGTTAGTCGCTTACATAGGCCGAACTTTCCGAGTACATCGCTTCGAAATACTCTGTTAATCTGGTAATTACTGTAAATTTGCGGCATCACCATAGTTGCACCAACAGCACCAACGGGGTACACACAGAGCGCTGCGAGGCAGCCGAAGGGCAGAGGTAACAATGAGGTATTACATTGTGGCATAGGCCACTGCCGAATTAATTAGTACGGACTCCGCGGTGATCCAGCAAATAGTACAAATTCAGTATACAACCTTCCGAGAATATCAGCGCCAACTGTGTCATGGGAAACCGAAACTCGCTCTCACACACGCTCTGGCTTGGAGGCTTTGTTTTACCGATTTTTTGCCATACTTTGCTAGTATGGATAATATGCATAATATGAACTTTTGACTTCGCGAAGTTTCGCCAGAATCTTAGCAGCCGGATCGTGATTCGGAAATTCCCAAAAAAAATTTATAAAATTGATTATATAACCACTTTACTTGACTTTACATAAACAGAATATGGGATTTTATGTCCGAACCCGCATGTTCTGCGCGTCATCCATTCAAATTTCTCTCCCATACTAAAATTAATAGTCTTTCTCGCATACATTTTTTCTTCGCGGGAGTCAAACTATTGAAACGTTAACGCTGCATCGACATCTTCAGCGAGTACCCGGAATAATTAGGTGTTTCAAATCGTCCCCTTTATCGTGCGCGTATTATTACTATTATATTATTAACCTTACACGCCAATATCATGTTCCTGGCGATCTTGAGTGTAAAAGGCAGCATATATTACATTACAAAACCGTATTTTCTATTGTTCCCCTTCGTCCATACATCGTTTGAGGTTACGACTATTGGACTCCGGCGTATCTGCGTCATCTCATCCGGCGTAATGCCCATTGGAACGACGAAGAGCAGCACAAGCAGAGCCGCCGGCTCGCTATGCGCGATACTCTGCCGTACTGTTAAAGCGCGTTCATGGGCCTCTTACCTGCGGAGCGTACAAACTTTTTATTTTTTTTCTGCCACTCACGCGTACGCCACGATCACTCTCGCGGGTATGTGCCACAGGGCTCGAGTTCCCTCGCGAGTCTCGACTACCAATAGTTACGTGGGAGAACGAACGAGTCTCGGATCAGAAACGCTGCCCGGGAGAAGTGAGCGAGGGCGATCCGAGAACATTCAACCGGCAGCACTTAATCGAACCTGAGGATCTTGGATCACGCGATGGCATTCAGAAACAGCAGATTCTACGATTTTTTTTTAATTCTTCATTTTTTGTTTGTTTCCGCACCGCGCAAGAACGTCCAATAAAGTGAAAATACAGATATTTATCGCGGCTCGTCTGGCAAACTGGACTCGTCGATGTCCGATACAGTGAAACCTGGATTATCCGAACTCGTCGGGACCGGGTCTAGTTCGCATAATAAAAAATTCGCATAATCCAAACGCAAATTTTTGTTCACGTATAACACGTATATAAATAAGACGTATACAAATGAAATAACAGTATATATTGAACTTCGAAACATTAAAAAAATATATTTCTTTTTTTACAGCCCAGAATATTTTTTTCGAAGATAGGACTTCGACTTATGCGCAATTACGAGGACACACAGACAAAAAGAGATCAATTATTTATACCATTAGATTACGTCAGGTATCATCGGAAATATTGGCTTTATTTTATATTTTGACAGTCAATTGCATTCCTCTTGATGAACCTCTGAATTTTGACAGTCAATTGCATGACCTCTTGATGAAAGTCATAGATCCGTATAAATTAACCGATAAATAAAAAAAAAAAAACCTCGCAATATTGAACGCTTTAACGACGGCTCTTTCTATTTCTCCAGGGCTCGCAGTGAACAATTGGAGAAAACAAATCCACAGTCAGATCAGCTGGCCAAGCGGCGATTGAAGGCTTCTGCCACGAGGCGTCTCCCTATTCTTTTCCGCTCCAAATTCGACCCGACCGGCTCATGCAGTTTACCACTCAACCTCCCCGGAGAAAAAGAGAACGATCGAGAGTGACCTTTCGTCTTCTGGTCTAATTTCTGTTTTGGGGCATGCGCGTTACCTACTTTGCTTTTGCGCATAGGCCCGAATATCGATGGCCTTATCGACTTCAGAGGTATCGAGTGTCGAGATTAAAATTTAATTTCTTTCACTTACAATATTTATAACATATTTTTAATCGATTTCCGTCCTGTCCTACGCGCCTGAAAGTAAAAATGCGATTTACTTAGTTTTCTTTTACTGGCCCGTTTTGCCCCAGAGATAAGGATAAAGCAAATATTGGCGGCAAGCAATTGCGCTTGTTTGCCTGTGCTGCGGTTGGCTATGTGCGTAGTTAGCATCGCTGTACGCGTGGTCCTCAAGGTCGCAATGTTTGTCCAAGCCTTGTCATTGAAATTTTAACGACGGCACTATACCCGAATATAACAGAGATAAAGATCTTGATAAGTCATTATATAAGGCATAGCCCACACAATGTTATAACGTTAGTACCGTGAAACCAATCAACTACCGAAGACATGTACTGTTCCCTGTGTATTGTGCTTGTGCTCGTTGCCGTCTCGGAGTCCGTAAGTAATTATATCGATGACGTGATATATATTCGAATATAATTTATTTGTTGAATCATAATTGATGCCACTGATTAATTCAGATTTTCACCGGCAATGGACCCAACAATGGACAATATTCAGTGCAGGCATGCATGGAGGCAACCAATGTGACTGAGGAGGATGTAACCTCGCTATTTTCTTCCAAATTGAATCCTGAAATGGATAATCCGCAAAAGCAATGTTTCGTGGCGTGTTGGATTGAGGGAATCGGAACCGTGAGTACACAGAAAAAAAAACGAAAAGTAAAAAACATAAATTATTATCTCGGTTCGTAGTTGAAATCCGATGGCACTGTAGGCGGAGCAGAGCTAGTCCATACCATGGAGAAAATAGTTGAGAAACAAATTGAAAACGCAGATGAAGTGATCGAGGTGCTCACAAAGTGCGCTGATCAGCGTACGTACCACATGTATTGTAAATACAGATGTATGATGAATAGGGCGAGGAGGATATTAAGATTTTCGGGAATATTAGCAATATTCACTATTTTGGACTGGGAAAATATGATCTTTGATTTGAATTCCGCAACCTCAAAAATCATATGTGTGACTGATAGTGAAGTGTTTAACTATGATGTGCGTTCCGTATTATTACAAAATTCTTGATACATTTTTTTTTTTCTACCGTAGTGGGCGAAGGTTGTGAAAAGAAGTTCAAGATTGCCGCATGCGTCCAACGTGCTCAGGTACGCGACAAAAACGCCATAAAAAACATGGAATATTTGTATAATGTTATCAATTATTCTGGAAAAGTTTTACCCCGTTCATCTTTATTACAGGACCTTGTTAGATATCGTATGTCTGGCTAAGTGGGAAACGAAGCGAAGTTCAATGATTTGCAAAGTTATTATTTCTGTACTTTATATTTCGCATCCAATTGTAATAAATATACAGTAGAACCTCGCTTATTCATTTCTGATAGCCGAGCGTGTATCCGAACGCGTGGTTATCCGAAAGTTAGCGCGAAACATCATACATTGTTGTTCGTCGCGGCAAGAGCCTCGCCTGTGTTCACGCGTTTTCGCACGAGTATCATACTAAATTTGATTACACCCGCTGAAAAATAGCAGTTTTACGCACGCTTTGCGTGCGCAAAACCCCCCCCCCCCCCCCATTTACTTCACACGGTGTGCAAATTTTATGCGAAGCGTGTGTAAAACTGCCATTCTCGCACCGAGTGAAGTAAAGTTATTTATCGCGGCTCTTCTGGCAAACTGGACTCGTCGATATCCGAAGAGGAGGAGTGTCAACCGGCGCGAGAATTGCAAGGTGTTCGGTTACACGGTCCCGAAGCGTTCTCCTCACTTTGCGGTGCGACCACGCGCGAGATCTCCGGCCATCCATTACGATCGCGGGGGTGGGGCTGGTAGCGTTTCTCGCGCGATTATTTTACGTTTTTCTTTTATCAGGTTTTTTCTTTTCTTTTTTTTATTCTCTTCAGTTGAGCGAAAATTGCAGCGGAGTCTCTGCACGCTTCGAGGCAACGGGGGAAAGAAGGGTGGAGGCTTATGCGCCTACCTTATTTTCGAGATTCCTCGTGATTCGACCGTGCGCGCAAATTAATATTATCGTTGGAGTCGTCCATCGGCGTGCACGGCGTTCTCATGTTCGGAACATCCGTATACGTATAGTATACATGTGCGATGTACTGTGAAGGCTATAGTTGTTCGATGCGATATCGGGAGAGGAAGCCGACGGGGAAGGAGCACGCCCACCTCAACGAAGATACACATCTCGGCCCCCGGGCTCCCGCGCCTGTATTTCCCGCGCCCCTGTATCTCTCCCCATCGCACACAAACCCAACTTTCGTATACTTACACCTGCGTATGCCTGTCCACATGTATCACATGTATTCTCTCACATATACCGATCCATGTGTAGCCTCGTAATTGCAGTTCGTACCACGGCGACCGCTCACGCGGACTGACCACCGCCTTCTCCTTCGCCGTCTTCGTCGGAGTCTCGCGAGGACCCGGCTATGTCCAAGTTTGCCGAACTGGGTCACCGATCTTTAGTCGAGCTTAACTGGCAACTTATGCAGAGTTCACCGAGGCGAGCATGAGATTACGCGAAAATGTTAGGAATTTAGGGAAAATGGAATGTGAGTGCAGACCGTGTGCATGCCAGACCCGGCTCAGATAAGGCCTTCCATAAAACAGCAAGCCTTCCAGTTTCCTCATCACGAGCTGATCGGTTGTAGGGCATCCTGATCAAATTCGCCTTTTTTCCCCCCTATAATTTAGGCAATACATAATAAATGTACCTAGTGAGGTTCGTCATCCAATTACCGATATCGGTTTGTCTATCAGAGACCGTCTATACGTGAGACCCGAAAGGACAAAGATCCCCGAACCCAGGCTCCGCCGACAACTCCAATATTTATTTCGATTCCCAGTGCAGGTTTGCGTGAACTCTGAGCTCAGTCTCGATTTTCGTTAATCAGGTCATCGCGACTGGGTTGAACTCAGAGTCAGCGAGGCCGGGAGTGAATCAGTGAGAGAGCTTGGGGTGCCGGTTCACTCGCAGTAATTGTACGAACGGTCGGCGAGTAAGCTTAATTAATTGTCAACCTTAATGAGGAAATAAAGGACAGGCTGCGAGCCGACGAAGCAATCCCCTCCCGCCCCGGTGAGTGTTCCCACCGATATATTCGATTAAGCACTCGACGTACAGCGGTATGCACGTTTCACCATTTCACCTTCAGCAGGTCTCACAGGATAGGACTATGCTACTGTGCACCCATGTACCTATTATACTTACACGGCAAAAGGTCTATTCGTGATCGCGACTACCGCATTCTAATTATATCAAGGTCAATGTTCAGGTGGACTCGAGCGTTGGGCCGATCGTGAATCGACGAGGATCAGATTAAATTCTACGAACGTATATCCGTCTTATTGCCTGTACAATGCCGTGAGATGGAGAATTTGCATGGACAATACCATCGAGCTCTCCAACTCGAAAAACTCGATTTTTCAAATACACTGAGAGAAGAATCTAGTGAAAACTACCGCTCATCTAAGAAAATTACTATAGCACATTATAGCACGTAATATAGTTTTCTAAGGATTTTTACAATAATATCTACGAAAAATTCGGTACTTCCTACCATAGGTGGCGCCTTAGTTCCCTACGCCTATGTGCTATGGTACTTTCTCCTAAGCGATATAGTCATATTTACTAGATCCTTCTCTCAGTGTACTCAAATGGGTTTGTTTATTTTTTTTCTTCCTCGGTAAGATTTAAATTTGTGGCGAATTATAACGAGACGCATCCACAGGACCTTCCACTTAACCAAAAACGTCTTCTGTGCTCGCTCACTCGAGACTATAAAATTACCCTGGCTAATTTCTTTGGCTGCAATTGTCTTGGAAATTTGAAAGACCCAGGATTCCAAAGAGTTTAATCGGCGCGCGTCTTAAGAATAATTGTTTCCAAACGTTCGAAAAGGGTATACGAACGGAGTGCACAATAGTGGTACGGGAGAAGTACTTACGTGCATTAAATAACAATATTAGCATAATTCACGCACGAACAACTCGCGTAGCCCCGAGAGCCGTTATAGCTCTCGAGACGAGCGGGCACGGCTGCTGCCGCTTGCTCCTGCAGGCCAGGCGGTCGTCCGTTCTTGCTTTCGCTTGCTCCCTCAATCCGGCTATGCCACTATACCTCCCTCGCGACGTACACTGTACCTCAGGCCCAGCGGGCTGCATTTCAACGCATATCTTCGATATAAATCTCGAGGGTTCACTTCCTCCGGCGGCCATTCAACGTACCGCAGAATAAAAATATTAGAAAACAATCTGCTTGGAGAGAGAGATGACGATATATAGAGAGAGAGAAGGAACGCGGCTGGAGGGGTAGTTCTCGTGAATGGACGAGTGCGCGCTTCATCGATGGTAGGTTATTGTGTTTCGAGTGGCTTTCGAAAAATACCTTCGTATATTCTATGGTATACACATTCCTGTGCCGGCGCTGGGACCACGACGTCTAACAGGCCAATTATATCGTCGTATCTTGAAGGTACCTCTGAGACTCGTGTTCCGCTTCGGTAATGCCAAGGGATTTCTTGAGTCGTTCTGTCGGAAAAACCTTTTATTTTTACCCTTATATTCTGAAAACAACTGAGAATTTTCTCTTCCACCGAGAACTCGGTATTTTCGCAGAAGAATGGACAAACATTTGTAGGACGTGACATCGTTCCATTCCGTCGGCAAACGGTTGCGTAGTTTTCTGCTTTCGTTTCGTAGGTGTAGAATGCGTTCGAGTTATGGGCACGGGGCGTGGCGAATCTGTGAGTATCTGTATTTTTTTTTGAATACCCTTTAACTGTCTCTGTGGAAAATTCATCAAGTCACTAATTGGTTGCTCTCAACGGTGACTCGAAAAATGGCAGTCATCAAATTCTTCGTATGTCAAAGCTGCGAGACTCCCAAAGGGAAGAGATAATATACTACACAGTCGTTTCATCTTAGCCGGCGAATTGTTTAGAGTAACGTTGCACGGAAAGCTCGATTCCATCTCTTCTCTCTCCTTCCTTTATATTAGTTTACTCTCGTTGCAATTACACTCAATAGCACTCCGGGGACAACTAAACTTGCCGGATGCGTGCGACATGATTTCTCCGGAGGAATACCGAGATTCTCCAGTATATATATATGGATGTGCTTACACCGAATTGCTTTATACCGCTGTGCTCGCGAAGAAGCCGCAGTTCGACTTCCACGTGCAGCAGAAGTAGCGCAACGGCATTCATGGGAGTGTAAGCAAAGTTGGAAGCAACTGTCTCGCGGATTCGTACAGATGCTCCCTGGAACAACGCGTAATGCGGGCACGATGTACCGGCGTATGCACCGATACGAGCTTCTCGTAATTTTATCGGTGGGCGAATTTTAGCCGTTGTTCGATGCAACCAGGAACGTTCTCCGTGATACTCCAAGCGTGCCGCCGGTATAACACTGTGACCTATATGTCGTATACCGTTTATGGAGCACGTGGAAGCCCCTTCAGGAGCAGCCCACCCCAGTTCAATACCGCAGTACTTCACGCCACGGAGCTTAAGTCGCACCAGCACTGTTCCATTACTCCGTGAGCTTATACTCGTGAGTATACTCGCGAGAATGTTCTGTATGCGCTTTACAAACATTTCCACTCAGTAGAAGCTAATCGGTTCGATAATGTCAGAAACTTTAGAAATGGGGTAAGTATTTTTGCAGACAAAACAAAATTGTGTATTACGTATTATAATTGCGTGACGTATATTTTTTTCCAAAATTTTATGAAGTCGGTATAATATTCGTGATCTCCAAAATATGTTTGATCATTTTCTTTGTTTGTTTTTCTTGTTCATTCCGCACGATGGGAATAACAGTATTCGAGGATTATCCTCGATATCACGAAATTCTTTACTTTAACCAATTTTGATGTTTGCTCGCGGAATCGCTCCCGCCATCGAAATTCATTTGACTTTAGTGCCCAGCTCTGGCGAATCGTTCATTGGACAGGATTGCAAGTTAGATTGCTCCCCGCGGTATCGGCTGGGTGGCTCTCGATAAGAGGACAGAGAATGATCTTTCTCTCTCTCTCCCTCTATCGGACGTCGTATATACGATCGATCGTCCCACTAAAAACCCTTGCAACTATGTGACCCAATTCCTTGATCGAGAGGAAATGGCATTTCGTTCGCTCCGGCTTATCCTGCCCTGTAGCCTCAGCCTGCACCCCTCTCTTCTTTGCCAGCGGCGTCTCGGCGTTCGCAAAACTATCCGCTTATTGGTCAGAAACGTCGAACAGTGCGGTCGGTGGCGTCTATACGGAGGGTTGCAGGGACCCGAATGGCTATGTTGGGACGCGCGGAATGCAACTGGTTAACCGTTCATGCATCATCCACCGCAATAGTTGCAAGTTCACGCCGAACACTAGCGACAATGGAACACTAGCCCGGAGACCGAGCTAGTCGTGCATATGGAGAGGGACTCGACAGGCAAGAAGAGATCAGGACAAAAGTGGGTACAAGGGAGACCGACAGAGGGAAAGCCGGAGCTATAAGGGGATGAACACCAGCCAGATACGGGCTCGAACAGCAGTGCACTTCGAAGAGAGAATCGACAATTCGGTTTCCACAGTCGGTGCACCATTTGGCCGCTTTCAACAAAGTTGTTATTGGTCTCATGCTCTGCTGGTGTGCCTGCCGCGACAAAGTTTTGCCGACCGTACGTCCTCGCTCTAACGTATATACGTACCATTTCTCCCGCCCGGCTTGCCTCGATGCAACGTCACGTTAAACTCCAGTAAAGTTTCATGTCCGCGGGTACTGTTTTCCCTTTCAAAAGCTCCTCCGTACTTTCAGGCGATAACGGTTAAAATATGAATTTTATCAATGTCCCCATGATTCAGAGGCTAGTCTCCTTACATCTCGGGAATGAGGGAAGATACGACGGCCGCCAAGTTTTTACCTCTTCAGCTAGGACAGTTAAATTGAATTAAGATTCTCTCGTCTTCTTACACCCGTAGTGTTTCGCTTCGCGTGTACCAACGCAACCAAGCGAGTTACAATAATTCGAGCTTTCCTCCGGTCGCTTAGACAAACTTTCCGAATACGGTGCCGGGCGCAACCGGAGGAATATACGTGCGCACCGCGCGGCCCCACAAAGCGGGTAAGTATGCAGCCATAATTATGTTTTATTTCGCTAGATATACCTTATCGTTTCGGTCTGTGCGAATTTCCAAGTTTAGTTTAACGGGAACGGGGTGAGACGTCACCGAGAAAGAGAGGGAGAGAGAGAATGCAAAGCGTTGGATGTAGTTGCATTGTTTTGTCTGGCGCCGTCCTTCCGGATAAGGTACGAGACAAGGGGGGAGCACCGGTGTCGCCGTCGGGAACACCAAGTACTTGGCAAAATGTAATTATACTGCGGATAACTCCTTGTTTCTATCTACTTAACTGTTTACAGATAGGAGTGGTAGTGCGCCCACGTGAAACGTGCTCCCTCGCGCCTCTTAATGCACGACATAGTAGAATTGTATAAATTCCGTTGTGCACGGGACAGATATTTTATTGCGAGACGGAAGCTCTGTTCGTCAGCAGATTTGAAAGTGAAATAATCCATTCATACACTGAGAAAAAAATTTGACTGGCTCAAACAAATTTGGATTCATCAACTAACTCGGGTTCAATCAACTAACGGTTTCAATGACTCGGGTCAATACTATCAAATCATAATTTGTCTTCTAAACCCTGC
Organism: Stenichneumon culpator; assembly: GCA_964017025.1. Lineage (NCBI taxonomy): Eukaryota > Metazoa > Arthropoda > Insecta > Hymenoptera > Ichneumonidae > Stenichneumon > Stenichneumon culpator. Next base: position 11,695,653 of record OZ024772.1, read on the forward strand.
GACTGAGACTTCAAAAAGGTTATCGTCCGCGGTGAGTACTTTTTATGAGAATTACCCAGTCTAGTTGGCGAAGAAACCAACTAAAAAATGCATAGTTTATTCTGTAGAAGGGAACCAGAAAAACGAATCCGGACTAGTGTACATAGCGCCGGAGAGTCAATCTTGCTATTATCTATATTATCTTATTTATTTGAATCAACTGAATTTTTTTCTCACTGTAAAAAAAAACCCATGCGTACTTATCAATGTTGTCGAAACGGTATATCACCGTTTTGGTGAATAGTTCAGTGATTACTTTTTCTCAGCGCGCGTTTGATTGCAAATGCTTGCAAGACAGATAAAAAAAATAATATACATACTCCAATAGAGCAAGACATAATCAAAGATTCAAAGATGATGACTTATACTTGACACGATCCTCTTCAACGTAAATTCTAAAAATCTCAAATTTTCATCCAGACACAACTTTAAGCTCGCAAACCCATTTCATTCAGCGTTCCTCAATCGGATCCATTGCAAGCGAAACCCGTGTAACATAATCCGATAGACACAGCGGCGTGAGAAAGATCGCCTAAGCGTGTAGATATGTGCATATGTAGTAAAATAAGAGACACGCGCATAATAGAACGAGAGAGGAAAGGAGTGAGTTAACGTCTTCGGCGAACGAGCCAAGTTCTCAGCTGCGAGGTCTGCGATTCTCTCGGATGTTCGGTAATTCGTTCTTGAATCATAATGTTCGAGAGTAATCGTGTTGGAGGTAAGCGAGAGAGGAGCGCGACCGCCGTACGTATAAGTTTCACGGTCGAATGGAAACATTACACGTTTCTCTCGGTGCACCGCATTGTGCATTTATCCGCGGGTGCGGACGAACGCGAACGCGGCGCATATACGTTCGTCGAGCGCCTGCTTCCATATTATAATCTCTTTCGCTTCCTCGCTCTTTTCCTCCCCTTTCTTCCTTTAATTTCGTTCCTGTGTTTCCATCTCCTCCCTTACCCCCCCCCCCCCCCCCCCTCTCACCCTGTCTCTCTTCGCTGCTCTCTGTCTTCCCTGAAGAACACAAAGTGTACTGCACGGTGTGTGCCGGATCATTTCGCCGGAGGGTGAGCGCGCCGCGGTGCACTCCGCGCCCGCACGGGGGAGTACGAAGGAAATAAACCCGAGCGTCATTCTTCGCGGGAGTGAGATAGGTTTAGAGGCAAAGAGCGAGATGAGGAAAGAACGTTGGGCTCTACGGCCAAGATATTAGATTGTCAGTCAGATACAGGGTGGATGAGGAAGGGGGAGGGAGGTTTCTGCCTTCAGCTACCAAGCAACTACCATTTTGCTCCTCACTTGAACGAGCGCCAACATCTCTCGCGCATCCCCATGACCACAGATCGAGTCTTCCGACGTTCCTGATGCTCTTTCCACGACGAGGCATATCACATACTGCAATAGGCACTACGTAATACCACTACCAATACAGCCCCGCTCTGTCCTGCACTGTATATCCTCACCGCACGGAATAATATCCTGAGTTTTTCTACGACGGACAAAACCACTTACGTGCACTCACGACGAGTTGTTACTGACCCCACGGCTACGTTTTGTATAAACCTATATCGCCTATCCTTATTCTCTTTTATACAATATTGCATACACCGCTCTCCCGGCTGCGTATCGCGACTGTGTGCAGCCTTCTCGTTCAATTCGTACGACCGTATGCAAAACTCTACGGAATGGAAGATCCCCTCTCGATGTTTCCGAGGAATAAAGTGAGTAGAACGAGAGTAGAATAGACCACTTTGGGATTATAACCTGGAGCAAAGTTGCGAAAGAACTGACGTTTGGGTATTACGGAGGAAACGGCGAGGACTCTATGGAGTCCTCGCCGTGATACGGCGCTGTTCACCCATTATAAACTGAGACTGATGTTTACGCGAGCTAATTGGAAGGAATGTTTGTTCATTTATGTTCATGAAAAAATGCGTACTTTGATATTAAATAGCTTTACATATACATAACCTTTTCGCAATAGGCTGGTATCTTGTTTTCTCCTTACCGAGCCGACCGCGACGTACCTATGTACTGCAAGGTACACCTACACGGCAGTTTTCTCAAAGCCGCAAAGCCGAAAGTACTAGCTAGCACTGTATTGCATCGTTCCGTTAGCGAAATTAGCATGGGCGCGTTAACTTCAGCCGTAAAACTCGAACGCCGTAGTCTCGCGGTATTGTGAGTGTGAGGCCCTTGCGACGCGGAATATTCGTGAGCGGTATACCACATAGCCACGGTTTCGTGTACCATCGCCAAAGGAATATCGCGTGCATTTATGACATGTTTGGGTATGTCTCCATTAAGCATGAACGATATTAACGGTGTGTGTGCGGCGAGTGAACGCTAATGTAACGCGCACTCAAACTCGATGACCTAGACTTTGCAGACACGGCCAAGAACATAATGGCAAGGCAGTTATCAGAGGGCCAGCAAGAGCTAAGAATACGACGACGAGACGAGCCTCTACCCATGTTCCGACATTCCGGGACACGTTAAAACGATCCTAAGAACCTCTTCGTGGATTCGATGCAGTCTATTGTACAGTGCAAACTCGGTTCGTGTCCGACGTCCTTGCCCCACTGGAAGGAGGCTTGAAGGACTCCCTACTAGTGACTTGTAGGGAGGGCATTAATTCAGGGAATGTAGGGGATCCAGAGACCAAAAGCAGAGGCATGATCGGAGTTTCAACTGTAACAAGGTACATCTCAGGCCGCGAGCAGAGCTACCTATAAGAACTCTTTTATCGGTCGTTCACACCGCTTCAACGGGTATCGACTTTTTAAGTTCCATGATATAGCAAAAAACCATTACGGAAAGGAATAATATTTTGATTACCTTAGTTTGTACCTACTTCGACGATGAAATGAAAAGATCTTAGTGTTTTTCTTGGTAATTTATTATCATGAGATATTTTAAGTATGGGTCGGAATGAGAGTGTACAGGGGCATATAAAGGTATGCATGTATATATATCCATCGGGGTATCATTGACTCTTGGAGGATGCAAGAACAAAGACGACCGGAATGGCATAGGGTTGCTCAAGAATATTCGCAATTGCTGGTAGAGACGCATGCACGCCACTTTCCTCAGGTTTCCAGCTTCCTCCCAATCTCAACAAGCTTATCTTCGAGAAATTGTTTCCAATTAGCAAAGTGCACGGGTTCTTGAGAGTAAACTTGAGACACTGAAGAGAGGAAGACAGTAGCGGAAACGCGAATAGAAGGGATAAATGGAAACAATCGACTGGGACGCTTCAGTACGCTGTGCTATTGAGGGATTCGCGTCAAAGGAGTTTACCTCTGATATGAAGTTTCAATTCGAATCGTTCAAATCGTCTGAGATGGAGCAATGTTTAAGCTGTACTTTACAGTATTATACAGGTTATTGCAAGTGTAAGAGCCTCGGAAAATGATAACAGACGTGAAAACCGCAAATCCTTGTTTTTCATGGCTTCATTGCCTGATCGGGAGTTAATCACGAAATTATTTAGAATAGAATAGAATAATGTTGTTTTATTAGTGTCCTGGAGCAAGCCCCCTAAGTACAACATGTCCAAACGCATCACAAAGTTAAATCTGTGACCGTGCAACACGGCTGAGATCCGCCAAGGAATGAGGAATATGCCGAAGGGTGTCGAAGACCCAAGTGACTTTGCCCCGTGCCACGGTTATCTTATCCATGAACACCCTTGACGAGGCAAATTCTGCATCACCTAACTTCTTTTCTTCGCCTTTAACGGTATTCGCTCAATGGTGGACTAGCTAAGTTACATGATGGATTTAAATTGCGTTACTGTGAAAGAAAGGGAGAGAGAGACGAATAGAAAATCTAGCTCGACGTAAGGAAATTACTTCGACAATGGAATTTCATATTCTTTCAACAAGTTTCGTGAGTCCGTTCCCCAGTACTATGGGAAGCAGGGTCGAAGGAGGCTGCGATGTCGAGTCTCCCCAATTATTTCTGTATAACGAGAAGCATTTCCAGCGCGAAACGCGTTACAGGCCGCAAGTGCGGAGACTTGCAACTTGCTGTTTTGCAACTCGCGCGAAACTTCCTACGCAACTCGGTAATGTCATTGGCGATGTTCTCGACAATGGTTTGCATCCAGCCAGTTTTCGCTCGTCGCGGTGCTTTCTCGTTTACGAACAGCTTCTGAATTCAAGCGTTGAATTGCCACGACGACGACTACTGGTCCGACCTAATTTCATAGTAATAACCAACAGGACTTGTTGCCTGTTGTGTGTACGCTTCATGGTGATACTACATCGCACATATTGTCAACGAGTCGGTGAGCATGAAATGATAATTGATCGTCTCGAAATAAGCATTGTCCATTACATACATTAGCTCTCATTGTGAACTTAACATGTGGCCCAGCCGATCTACGCTTTGGAGACAAATGGAAACAGAATATTTTTGATTGTTTTTTAAAAATTCGGTAACAGCTTGAGTAAAATTATCTAATCGGTATATTTCGACGCAACGTATTATTTTATCATTTTTTAAAAACACGTTAAATGTGTGGGAAAAATTGTTTTATGTTCGAGCGGGTTTGAACTGAGAAACTTCGGTTCGGGGATATCCAGAGAGGAACGTGCAATAGGTACAAATCCAGGGATACTCTATAAGTAGGTATGGCGAGGCGTTCTACGCACGTGTTACACCATTCACATGTACATTTCGCACTTGGAAAGTGAGTGAATGCAGGCGTGTATAGTATAGAATGGGTAACTGGATGGTACCGCTGGCGGGTTTTCAAACGAGAGCGAAGATTCCTTCGTAGTCGCCCATACGCTTCGAACCTCTGCTATACCAATAAAACAGCGAATCCATCGGGGCAACGTTTTAACGCACATGTTACACGGTTCGGAGGAGGGGGTGGAAACACGATCGACTCGTGGGGTGGCGTCGTATAGTTCCGAAGGGTGAGAACAGCCTCGGGTTGAGAGGGTAAGGAGAGAGGGAAAGGGGGCATAGGAAGATGGAGGAGGGTGAGTGGAAGAAAGCCGCTAGACGAAGGTGACGGAAAAGGAGCAGAAAAAGGAGACGAGGAGGAAGAAAAAGTACGTATTTCTCAGGCGATTCACGTTCGAGAGGGCGACACCCCAATAACCGGCTACGAGATTTGTGGTCCTCGCGAAAGAGAGGGGGACAAAACTTATCGATGATTTATCGGCTTATTTTTTTTTTTCATCGCTAGAACGAACGATGTCCTCGACAGATTCAAATTTTTCTATACTTAGTCCAAATCTTGAGAAATCATCGATAAATTTGGAAGATTAACGATATTCGCGATTGCGAAAGAGGAAACTACTTTCGAGTGGCGACTTCGCCGTATTAAGTAGGTACAAACTTTAATGTTACATTTTTAGTGCCACTTTGGGATACAATGCACGTTTTTTTTACAGAAAATAATTTGCCGCGATTCAAGTAACCGTGGCTGAATTTCGTAGTAGCTTTAGAAAAAGAATATAATTCCTGGCGTTTTTCTCGTTTCTCTTAATGGTTTTGCCGGGTCTGACCTTGTGCTTTATCTCGACTACTTATACTGCGCCCCCTTCCCTCCTCTCGTGTGGTACTGCCCACGTGCATAGCTATTTCTAGCCTTGCAACGACGTCCGCCACGGGGGTGGCAATATACATTCGGCGCAACCTCGAGCAATTACAATGGCAAACCCATGAGCTAGCTGGTGCTACCTCGGGCGTGAACGGCCAGACAAATGGTTCCATAAATAAAATGGCTGGAAAGGAATTAAAAGTGGCGAATGTCGCCGCGTTGCTTCGCCCTTCGGTATAAAGCACCCTCCCGTTGGCCGTGAAATTCTTTCCTCCGGAACCTGCCGGTGTCGGGGGGGGGGGGGGGGGGCGTTTAATTCCTGTAGCAAACAAAAGCCGCAAAAAAAAAGCAAATCCTCGATACATCATCGGATAATACGAAGAACGAAAAATCATTTTCGATTTCTCGATTGCCGAACAACCATTAGGACCGGAGAAACACCGCTGTGGTAGGCTGCTAAGGAAGTATGAAAAGTTTCGAGGCGCTCTTTGAAATTGGGCGTCAGTGCACCGACAATCTGTTGCTTTAACGACCAAAGTTGCCGGGGCTGCTGTTACTGTTTTCTTTGCGTAATACGAAGCTGGGAAATGCGAGTGTTTCTTTTTCTGTAACTATCTTCTCGAAGATGCTACCGTTGTGTATTGTTACCGGGCTCCATGGCGTTTTCTCGCCGTTTAAACTTCGCCCGGAGGGCGCACCTAGTCCTCGAACGCCACGGTGTAAATGAGTGCTTCAGTTTGTCCGGTCGTAGACGCGTTTTTCTACTGTCTACTGCCGGCAACTTTACTACTTACTATATAGCCTAGTCGAGCTTTTCAGCAGTGGTAGTCGTAGTAATGGCGGTGGTAGTAGTATTCCAGCACGCTTGCTGTATTACTTTCCGGGACGTTAAGGAACACAAAAACGCCCTCGCAGCTCCGCGCATCCAGCGTCTCTTCCTTTTACCAACTAGTGGAGTGCATCTCGACGAGGTACTTTGCAGCATTTTTGAATACGCGCTCCCCTCGCTCCCCTCGACAGTTTCTCGCGTGTTCCACTCCCTCCGACTCTTACGGTGCAAAAAGTTTGACGCGCGCGAGCCTCGAGGCGCTCTGCGTCGACTACCTTGCCACGAACAAATGATGCAACCTGAGTAATTAGTATAGTTTATAACTAGGCTGGCAAAACAAGTTCGCTGCCTGCGCAAAGTTGACTGAGGAAGGCAACAACATGCTAATTAAAATTTTCATCGAACAACCTTGACGGGAAACTATAGAGTGAGGTTTCACTTGTTGTTACAAATTTGCAGTTTCTTAATCAGTTGCGTTAATTCTCTAATTTCGCAAAGACAGTGTACAGTATCGATGGTGCCTTCGTAGATTTTCTTATCAAACTTTTCTTTCATAACAATGAACGTAATCTACTCTGGGTCGTCAGAACTTCTTCGCTGCAGTTGAAATGTTGGATAAAAAAATCCTTTGCGAACTAGTTTGTGATGGATGTTTGTTAAGATTCGGCACATTTATCGGAAAAACCAACAGTCTCTGTGCGCAGTGAAAGATATTCATATATATTATATTTGTGCTCACACAACCAATAGTCTATCCTTATTGTAGTTATATACATTTTATTTAATCTACCAAAGAGATTGAATTTTTTTGCTGTACTATAGAAGTCTGGCTATTTCGTCGACTGAACGCTTAGGAGAATATATATATACCTTAAGATCCTCACTATCTATCACGCCCAACCCCATTTCTTATACTAACGACTGAGACGGGATAAACGTATGGTGATGTTGGAACATCCTGCGATGTCTTTACGCGTCCGGGGCGAGGGATTGCGTCTAAATCGTAATCGGGGCAAATGCTGCCGTCTTCGGGAGGGTAAAACTTAATATTGAGAAACGAGTCAGCCGCTTATGGCCAAATCCGTGCACCAAGAAGATGAATCTTTGTGTTTTCTTATATCGTTGTCTATCCATGCCACGAGTTGGTGAGAAGGCGGAATGTCAGAACAAAAGTTTAGTGTATGGGCACGTGGATGAGAGAGGGGAGATGGAAGGAAACAGGAAAATCCCTCGAAGAATCCCCGAGTGAGAACTGCACAAGTGCGGCTCAGCAAAGCTTTTTCTCGTGGTCCCACTTCTTTTCATTCCAGTAAGCTTAATGTTTTTATGCGATTTGTAATCTTTTTCCGGGACGATGAACCAAATTTCTCAACTAAGTAAAAGCCTACAAAAAAATTCTTCCATATCATAGAGGCCCATCATATTTACTATTGTGCTACTGGTTTCCACCTCCAAAAAGTAAGGAAAATCACCAGTGATCATTTTTTCAATTTTCGTTTGCCTTCTCACTTGCAATGACTGACTCTGTCACATCATCTTCAATCGGCCCACCACGCTAACCATAATTTTTACCACACATTTTTTTTTCTTCCATTTTGTTGCACGAAGGTAACAGCGATTAAAAAATGCTTCACACGTTTCTCAACAAATTCGAGTTTAAAGATATTCAACGAATAGTAGACTCATCTGACATAGACGTCGATTGTCATGCTTGGATCACAGTGCCTCGATTCCATTTAACGAAGAGAAATGGATCACTGGGATTCCAATAGTTCTGGGAGGATAAGTAGGCTTCGGCAGGCAGAGCGTTGAGTTTTCGATGGAATCCGATACGTGACGCACATATCCGACGAGAGTCTCGCGCCTCCTTCGTTTATCCCTCATTCTCACGGAGAATGAGGGTGCGCCATGGTACAGCATAGAAGGTAAGCAAGAGACGTTGGGGCATCGCGCGAGAGAACGGAAGAGCTGTTATTCCACCCTCGACGAAACTTCTTGGGAATCCGGGATGATCATCGAAATCCGACGTTGACGCGCGTGTCTGTGTTACGGCCGGCGAGCCTTTCTCGTCAGAATTTAACGACGGTACTTTGTCGCCTCCAGCAGCTTCGAGCTTGGCCAAGGCTCGGCGCGGCGTTGGGACAAAACCGCTTCCCGAAATGGAAGCGGCCCGGAAGCCGCAATGGAGACGGGCCCCACGACCGAAGCGGCCAGAAGCACAAGGGAGGCTTTGCATGGGTTTTGGGGCGTGTATGCGTATGCGTTGGAATAGATCCACCCCCTCTTCTCGGTCTCATCTCACTCCATATCATCTCATTCCCCCCCGTTCTGCCTAACAATATTACGTACGTATTTTACATTTCCCAGATGCGTTTTACGACTCGCTGGTAGTCGAGAGTTTCGCCGAGTTTGGTGTGTTACCAGCGTGCGTAACACCCCTCTCGTGTATCCTCTATCTCCCTCCCGAGCTCTCTTGCGGAATTAAATTTTAATCGAGACTTCCACCGTATTTGCATATTATGAAATATCCTCGCACCCACCTGAAAATGAGAATCTTTGGCTAGTTCCCTTTTGCGCACTGTATACTCAGTTATTTTCTGGGATTTGGTAGATACAACAAATTTGAATGTATTATTTTAATGGGACAGATTTACACGCGCTCGGTTGTCGCTAAGAGGAAGTTAAAATATTTAATCTTTTTGTGTTAACCCGGAAACGTTTTCCTTACCTGGTATTTACTAACTGCACGCTTTGACTCGGGCTGAATTTGTGATTTTCAGAAGCGCCTTTTACTTATACATTTTTATTTTTTAATAAAAAATTTCTTTATGCATTGAAATGTATCGAACCCCGCGGTCGATAAAAAAGCTCCCTATGTGAGTTTCGATCTTCGAGCTGGACCATTCGGTGCACCTAATGCGCCGGTTCTCGGGTTAGTACAATTTCTTGCGAATTCTCTTCCTTTCGTTCTACATTGCTCTCTCCCTCCCTCCCTCTCTCTCTCTTTCTCTCTCTCTCTCCCTCACACCATACAATTTTCAGAGTAATGAGATTCCTCCGAAACGCACGCGTACGTCAATACGAAAGTATCTCACCCCGAATTTTCACGAAAAAGCCAATGAGAGATAACGATATCGCGAGCGGAAACTCATCACTCTTTTTGCTCGTTGCGCCGCGGTTTCCCGAGATTTCCTCACGCGAGGCTATCGCTCTCCATTTCGCCTGATCCCGCGGCATATCGGCCAAGTCCACCCAAAAGTTTGACTTGGAAAGTTTCGCGTGTTCGAAACGTGAAAGATAAATGCACGCTCTCCGTGCTATTCCATCAAGCGGGGAAGGAGCGAGGTAGGTTGAGGTAGTTAAACGAAGAGCGGCGCGGCTCTTCGGGGCCATTATGACTTTCAATAATGCGTTAATAGCCCCAGGCATAAATCTTGAGCGAAATATAAATTCGCTGAAGAGGAATTCTCCGCTCTCGTAGCTCTCATTTATTCATTCAAGGTATGAGCTTACGTGATGGTGAACGTTGCACCGACAAGCGCAGTCGAAGAATTTGTCGTGATTGCGTCAAATTGTTTTTGTTCCACTGTTTGTTAATTTTTTTTTTTTGGACAAGCGGCATTGATCGTAAATGGCATTGATCGAATGAATATCTTTCACCGTGGAAGTTCGGCGATGTTTTTCGCCTCACCGGCGGAACTGAATGAATCCGTACGTATCTGTACGATATAACATCCGGTTGTAGATTTCGGGAAGCCGAAGTGCTCGGCGGCGCCTCTATCTCATTCCGCCTCGGTTTATTCATATTTTATTTGCAATTCGCAAACTCAATTACAGCTGAGAGGGGCGCTTACTCTCGGTCTGATGGTGCCAGAGGACAACATGACTGTGTGAATTGTTCATAAGATAGGCGGATGGTGGGAGAGCAGTGGAGAGAAATTGAGGGGAGCGTCAGGCGACAGCATCGGGATACGTAGTGCGCCGGAGATTGGAAGAGAGCTTTCTGCTCTGTCGAAGTTTTTCCTTCGCTATTTTCGTTTTATTTACGATCTGTAACTTATTCAGCATCTACACGGTATACCGTAATTGGGGGTTATATGGTCGCTCGTGCGATACGACCGATGGTTATATGTTCTTGCAAGGAGAGAAACGGCCTCAGCCGTTTCGAGCTGTTTCCTAAAACTGGATGCGTCTCGTCCTTCCACTTGTATTCATATTAATAACAAGTGCCAACAGTGTAGTTTTTCGTCATGCACACTTACGAGAAAGTGAGACGCAATAAAATTCCCCAATTTTGACCTGACTCGACCCCTCAGCGAGTTTCGAGATCCCATAAAAAAATTACGTACGGGCGACAAGTCAATTTAATCAAAGATGTAAAATCTTGAAATTTTGTAGTTCCCCCTAAATTCTTTCGCCCGAGTTCACTCGCTGACTCTTGATTTGCAAAGTCTGCGACGAAAAACGGCTCTTAATTTCGATGCTCAAGAGTTCTTGCCTTCGACGCCGATCGCGGACAACTTTGGCGAAGTCGAAGTCACGTAGCTCTCCGAAGGATCGACGTTGGACGACGGTGACTGCGAGGTAGAAGGAGGACCACTTCAATCTCGACTAGGTACATCTGGCACGCCGGCCCTCTGACGAGCTTAAGGCCGTATCCTGCACCGTATACGCCATACCGAAGCGTTTCGCTCCCAAACCCACGTAGACGCGTACAGACTCGCCGATCTACTCGGAACTTTTTCGTTCGACGCGTCGCGTCGAATGTTCCGAGAGAGTTAATTTACTTTCGAAGTACGGTGGGCGAGGGTAGCGGCGAGCCTGGGTCCCGTCGTCGGAGGGGTAGAACAAGCGAGAAACGAAGAAACGAAGCACCACAGGCAAACATGGCTTGGTATACCATGGATTCCAAGAGTGCAAGAAGCACCGTACTTCTCCCGTGGCTAGAGGTACTTTTTTTCTACACCAGATATATATACACATAGCCGCGGAGTTGGTGAATCAACGAGAAGAAAGGAACGCGAGAAAGGACTTTCACGTGAGGCAAAAGAACTCCGGGCGCAAGCCAAACACGAGAGTCCGTCGGTAAAGCGGGTAGAGAGGAAGAGGGGAAAAATGTTCAATTCGCAGCAGGATAGGGAACCCTCGACCCCGGAGGGGTTGGAACATGCCCGGCTTGCCGAGCAGAATTATTTAATAATACTTTCGTGCTCCGACAGAGAGATGAAGAGGAGCTAGAGAAAGTCGACGAAGGGATTCCACGAGTGCGAGAACTGGTGTGCACGGAGAGGCGGCAGGATCCGGAGAGAAGTGGCGACGGCGGTGAAGGACCGAACGAAAGGGGTTGCTGGCAACCCGTTCAAGGGGTACGCTCGTTTCTTGTGCGCGGCGCACACGGGAGGGGTTGATATTATGCGGTACCGCACGCGTGTGGCCGGGTCCCGTCGTCGTCCCCGACGCGGTGAACGCGGAACGCGGAACGGGAACGAGGACAACGATGCGCTTTCTGCTCCGAAACAGCGTAGTACAGCCACGACCACGTCGCCGCGATATTGTCCGTGTACAGGGCGCGGGGGCTTTATAGTTACCCGACTTCCGTGCCCGCACCATTAAAGCCTCGAATTATTTTATAACGTCGCGCCTGCGAGAGAGGGAGGGAGAGAAATAAACGAAGGAAGGCTATGGCGGAAGGCTCGGTGGCTTGCCGAGGGAACGACCAATTCCCCGGCACGATATCGCGAGAGAAGCACCGTAGCCGGTTGGTATTCGCTGGCGTTATACTCTCGCTCCCTCCGTTCTGGCGCCTGGCTAGTACCGATCCCCGTTCCGAGGGGTAGTCGGTATCCAAGGGTAGGTTACCCCGTCGACGCGGAGGATGCGCCTCGCACGGGATACCTCGTCATTTCGCGTAATGCTCGTACACCAGCGGTAATAAACCGGGCCGGGTTTCGTTCTGCACAGCGGCAGCTCACACCCATTGGGAACGAAATCGCGCCGGGGTACATATACCCGGGAACGATTCGCGGATAGAGCCGGGAACACCTGAAACGCGGAACACTTATTCCACGCGCATGGGATGGTCCGCTCTTTATTTTTCGACACCTACCAACCTGCCACAGATAAAAGATGAAATTTATTCCCATCACGCCTCACTTCGTTACGTCTATCCGACTACTCTCCGCGAACGACGTATCGTGCTGCCAGCTTTAAATATTTTTTTTTATTATTCCGCTGTTCTGCAACCGTGTAGACGACTGGCCGTGGAGTCTATAAAATTGCGGAGAAAAAATATATTAGCGTAGTCACGGATTCGAGGTGCGAAGCTTTTTTAATGTTTCCGACACGAGTAGGCGAGTAGATCTTTCGGCGAGGTTTTTAGAAAAAGAAGATCAAATAAAAAAAGAAGAAAAATTGTACGGCGTCGAGGCCGTCGAGCATTAGAGCCAAAGTGTGTAGGAGGCTGGAGTGATTCTATGTATCAACTATGTATGTATGCATGCGCCGGTTCGGGGAGATGAGGGCGGTTGCTCGCCGAGTGGGTGGCGCATAAATCGAGCTCTCACGCCGGCCTGACCGTGCCAATAAACTTTGGCAATCTTTACGCGATCAGGGACGAGAGAATTCGAGATCCCTCGTTCTCGACGTTATACATGCGAGGGCACCGGAATCCAGGGTACAGGATAACTCTGGCAGCCGCGAGCGAGCGCTTCTCGTGATCGGTATTTCTCGCGGCGCCAACCGGATCGTACTCCAGGGAGCTGTAAAAAAAAAAACGAAAAAAGAAAAAAAAACGACGAAGGAAGTTCCTGGTTCCCTTCGGGACTCGGCGCGTCATAACAAAATTTGATTTCTCGCTGCCCCACCGTGCCGTAGTTACTGGTAACTACGAAAAGGCGTGAAAAACCCGCTGTCGGACATCAATTAAAATTATTATATGGTCCGGCGTATAATACATTTTTTCACACGTGTAATAAAACAGCCGCTCCTTTTTTCGGATTTTGAGGACTTTTAATGGTGAGCAGTGTGCGATATCCATTTAAATCTATCGTGATTCCGAGAATTTCGGGGAATCGAAAAATATCTAGGGAAGTGTCGGGGGAAAGTCAGTGATTTTCGGGCACTCACTCCTTACACGTAAGACATGCCTATTAAAATCACTTTTTTCAATATCTTGATCCCATCGGACGTCCGTGTCATGGGTAGGACTTCACAAGGAATGAACCGATGCAGCTGAAATTTCACGGTACCACTTGGGATCAGCGCTCGGATGGGTGAACTGGCCACGCGCAGTCAGCACTTAGATGGGTGATCGCCTAGTCGCGCGCTGACTATGAAGCGTGGAGCGAGAGGTGATATGAATACAATTGAACGTTGCATGTAGCGCGACGTGTGAACAACTTTGCGGATCGCTTAGCGCGACGTCTAAAGGCAGTGAGTGCCTTAAAAATATCCCTACGGGGCATTTTTGCGGGCTTTGGAGGGCTGAGACCCCAACCGAGACCCGCAGAGGCTCTTTTTTTTTAAATAAGCTATGCAAAACGTACCACGAGCAATTTTTAGACATTGGAGATTTTTTTGCCTGATACCGTGAGCATACGAAAATTGATTTGTCTGTACGAGAAATTGTCCCGCGAGTCCAGAATAGGTTCTCAGATCCGTCGATAATATGTGCTAAATGTACGTCGGTTGCTCGACGTACGCACCAAGAGGCAGAGCGTGTCAGACTCGCTACAGAAATAAACTTCGTTCAGAAGCACTGACTAACGAAAATGCGCCACGTCGGTTTATCGCCGATGCGTAAATGCTACCGACAAGCGTCGATTGTCCCCCGAGTCAAGTCAAGAGCAGCTGTGATGAATTGAGACAAGTTAAAAAAATTCTTATCCGTAAAGCGTATCCGCGCATACACTGTACGCAACTACACGCACCTCGGCTATATTGGGATCAAAAGCTACGGGTCTTCTCTCAGTGCCACACAAAGGGATCCTCTCAGTGTCTCTTGTCTGCTAGCTTGTGCGGTGCACAGAATTTTTACTTTCAACTCGTTTTATACCTTCACCGCACGGGCTACCGAAGATAATCATTATTATTCTTGTTGTCCCTGAGATTTACAACCCGCTCGTCCGACGCGTCCTTCGAGAGTTCGTATACTAATTAGCGGAACGAAAATTTATCATCCGCGTGAAAACGACCGACCACAATTCATAAGGAAGCTGAATACGGAATTGCGCGCTCACTGTACAACCCACATTTTATTTGCCTATAAAGCACACGCTTCGCTCCAACAAAACGCGCCCATTCAGTAACGCCCCTCTTTTAATATTTTCATGCATATTATTTTATTTATCTTCCTCGTACTTCCCGGTAGCGAGTGGTCGCCGGGCATGTGAGCGCACCTTTTTTACCGCGAATAGGGTACGATACCTATCGAATATCGGATATAAATTTTGTACTTACCATTTTTATAAAGGACATCGGGGAATATATATTTGACACATCTCCGCTTCTTTCTGCGATACGTGTTGTGTATGTGTGTCTGTGTATCTTTCGATTCCTGACCGTAAATATAACGATGTACGAAAATATTTACACGTATTGCACGCTGAATCATCGACGAACCTAAGGAGGCCTCTCGGGTTCTCTCGCTTCTCTGACGGTTCGCCGAGCCTCCTTGGTATGGTAATGACCAGGGAAGTCCTCGTTCCCTCGGGAAAGCGAATTTTCGTATTTATGAAATCTGCCAAGCCCCGGGCACACCTCGGTCAGACCCCAAAGTGCATTGTCCATGAATAATAAATACGTTTGAAATATAATTCCCCGAGAAGATTGTAAATTGGCGGCGGACGACCTACTGAGACCGCAGAGATATGTGTATCACGGGGTTATCCTATGCACCATAAGGATAAACAACATGGGAATACGGCAGGAGAGCCGGAAATTCAAATTCGACGTGTATTGCAGAGGGGAAACCGCCAAGATCTACAAATCTTGGAGTAGTAACACAAATATATCCTCTGATACGGAAAAGCTGAACATCTTCCGGGTTCTGGGCTGTTGTTTATGATTCTTAGAATTGGAGGGCGAGGCATCAACGTCTCGTCGATAAATAGAATATCTGGAAAAAAACATCAATTCGTTATCATTATCAGTTACTGTAAGCGGTGAATTTTAAAATAAATTAAATGTATTTATTGATTTATACATGAAAACGAGCGTTTAATTATTATATTTTTCCATACAAGCAACATAACGTTGGCACGTCGTCCAGTTAAGTTATGCATCGAAAATCGTCGTCTAGTTATGTTATATTGCACGTGCTGTAGCACTTCTTACATAAACAGTCCGAATACATACACACTCGTTCGTATCCAGACACACGCTCATACGCTCGTTCATAGTCGTTCAGGGAGAACCGATCTATCGACGGTTCACATTATGTGGGACGGATAGTATGGTAAAATGAATGAATATAACCTAGCGAGCTAAAATCGACCGCACCACTGTGTGTAAAAAAAAATCTTACCCATATCAATTCTAACAGTAGTTAGGAAAATACTAAGGTGTTCAGCCTTACGAAACGGGTTGGAGATCCATGAGAACCGTTCATAGTTTAACGAACGAGCGAAATAAAAAGACACGCACAAATTGTAATCGTTACGTAACCGTCAATACATGGTAAAGTCCACAAAAAAACTGTCGATGCAATCTATGATTGCTGTGATGTCGATCGTTCGTTTGTCCGTCCAATGTCCTGCTGTACGCGCGGCTGGTGATGCCGCTCACCGATCGATAAATCGTACATCCTATCGGGCGTACGATATTCGTTACAATATATATTTTCAACCTTACAGACAGCAGATGAGTAATCTCGTCTATTAAATATTATTGCATCCTTCGTCGAAAAAAACTGTTTGTTTGGCCATATCACCCGATAGTCCATATCACTTTGAATAATCTCAGTTGAAAAATGTTGTTTTTCACAATCGCGAAGTCTCACCCTACACCTCGACTCCCAAAATTGATGGACAGCCATCTGTCAACGAAAATAAGCTCAGATCCGCCTACGGGTCTGACATAATCGGCCTTCGCTTCCAAAGATCGTGTCGCTCGTTCCTCGAACGATTGTTCCCCGAGTTGTCTTATCTCAGCCATAGCACTCAGTCACTTTCGTGAATTATTGCTTCAACGCGACGAGGGCTATCCTCTCGCGTACACCGAATAGCAGATGGGCAAAACGGCGAGCCAGACAGTTTCCTTGGCGGAATACTCGGTTGGGGTTAGCCGGAGCTCCCTGAGCTCTTGTACGAATGTATTGTCTCAGCTGTGGTGACAGAGGATAGAAGGCGGCTCTTCGCCCCGGCTCTTACACGCTCCGTCGACTCGACTAAAGGAGACGCTTAATTATCAAGCTAAATGAGATAACCAAGTGCGAGCGTGTATGCGGGCGCGCGCGAGCGTTTGTGAGAAACTGGCAATGGAACACGGCTAAACAGACGCTTTGATTGATTGAATTTTACGCGATGCTAATAGGTCCGATAAGGTTTGGGCGTTAAATTCCGGAAATTATCGCGTTTAAATTGTCGACCGCGGTATCGCGGTAACAGTTATATTAGCCGAATAGCTCCGGAGTCTTTTGGCCGCTTGGTATTTTCCACTTTCAACTTCGAAGGCTTGATAGCATAGTTTCGATATTGGGTCACGAAGCAGAAACCTCGAGCCGAGTAAAATCTTCAGGATAGACGCGAGATAGACCCATTATATCGACTAAACAATTCCAGAGTACGCGCGCGCTTCGGCTCTATTACACCGTCGTATACCTCTGCGGTATATCGTATGTATAGAATACCTTATCCATCCCTTCCGAGTTCGCGCCCTACTGTTTGCCCTATTGATTATACAGTTATGCCGAGGCAGCGGTGGCAGCGGCAGCGCGTCTTTCGAGCGCCGAGTATCTCAGAACCGTGTCTTCCGCCGTGTATATCCATATCGTAGCCGCGTTATTGCCTTTGCACAGATTCTTGCTTAATTCGGCAAAAATTTTCAGCGGACAAGTTTGAATACAATTCAAGTCCATTTGGGCCTCCCTGGTTTATTTTAAATTTTCACAGAATGTCCTTAGATCCGCCTCGAAATTGCAAAAAAATTAGCGCGATGGAACGGTGATCTGTTTAATGTGAAATCACTCTTAGATATGTAAAAGAAGTATTGGTCGAAGTACGGTCGTAGACATAACGACTTTACTAGCTAGTGCTCGTTCGTCTAGCTGCGGTCGATAATCGTCGAGCCGTGAAATTTCGAAAATTTCGAGTATTATTACCGGCTATCATAGTCATGGGAATCCAGAGTTTAATAAAGAAACCAAAAAGTAAATGAGCATTAAAAGTCTCAGCGTTAGTCACGCGTCGGGAGTGCCACTCGGTTCGCTTGACCGCAAACCCGCGAAGAACGAAAGAGAATGAGAGGGTGAGAGCACGAGACACACAGCGAGAGCTTCTATTTCTGACGGAACCGCGGAGCGCTTGCCTGATTCGATGAAGCATATATATATACATATATGCGCATACATATATGTATCGTTGCTACAGCGTTGTGCACGCACTCGCGCTAATGGCTCGCCGACGCGTGATTTAACCGCACATTTTCCGGCGTTCTATAGGTATATGCGAAAGTGCGACCGAGCCTTCCAGACAATCTGCCGGGGCTCGTCGAACACGTATACACAGTATACAGAGTATCCACGAACACGTGCATGGCCCATCGTCTCTGCTAATGATCTGCTGATGATATTTAGTGTGACTCGCGTGTAAAGTAACCGAGCCGCTCGCACGTTTCACCGCACGATGCACCGCGCGCTTCGGCATGCATATGCATTTACGAAAGAGAGTCGGCGAGTGGTTGGTCCAAAGAGTCGTCCAAAAATAGTATCGGACACTGTTCTCGCTTGAACATCTGTGAGCAATTTTATGAATCGCTAATAACCGATTTATTAATAAAATCCGAGGAAAGAAAGATTTATTAATAAAATCCGATTTATAATAAAATCCGAGGAAAGTTCCGAGAGTAAAAAAAATAGTAAACAAGGAAAAGAAGATTGTTTACTTTTTTCATGAGAAACTAGAACCGTAGAATATGCAAGTGGATATTGTGGAACTAGGGTAAGCAAAGCTTCCCGAGGTGTCGAGCTTGAGAGTCCCATGACCCCAGTCGAAACCGCTTATGTTGAGGAAAAGTGAACGAGTTACGAGGATGAGAGGAGCTATTAAGGCGAGAGAACTACTGGCGCCTGAGTCTCCGGACTAGATGGGCATCGTACTACAGTCAAATGTACGTGGAATCGTCGAGCCGCTCTACAGAGAGTCTCAAATAGATTTTAGGCTCAGTCCGAGGGCCGCGAAACCGCGAACAATGCGTAACCCCTTTCATTTTGTCTTATTAGTTGGCACTGAACAGCCGAGAGAGCATTGTCGCTTCTTTCTCCGCTTGTACTCGGACTTCGGAATGCCAGGAATGACTGTCCGTTTCTTTAACTGCATCGTTAAGCTCGTCCACCGGGTGCCGGAGCTCCTGTCCCGGTGATTCTAACGGCCCATCGAGCCAGACTGAGTAACGAGCGAGTCATCACTCTTCCTTTCTTTCTCCACTTAAATTGATGCTGTGATTTAAATTTCGAGAATAGTTGCAGGATTTCTTTTACACCGCTCGATATTCATGAATGCATTGGGCAACAGAAATTGATGCGGCTAATTACTTTTCAATATCAATTACTTTTCACCACAATAGTGGTTTCTGATAGGCCCGCATTTATTTAATCGCCGAATACAGCCTAGGGTGTAATTTTTTTCAATGTTTTTACTATAAGTAATTAACGGCCTCTGATTGATAACTACAAATTATGGGGTCAACGGGAAGAACTGTGATAGTCTTTTTTATCATACCTGCAATATTGCGTTTTTTTCACCCAACGATGATCTAATCGTTAATGTATAGAATCCTGTCTCTATTACGATGCGACGAAATTGGTGAAATAAACGCACACCTATTTTAGAGAGCTTCATTATCTAAAGTCATAGCCAACTCGATGGTCATGTAATATTGAATATCGGAAATGGTTTTTGTTTTTAGTATACGCGAGGTAAAACGAGGTTTACAATTGCTTGACCGAATGGTATATGAAACTCAGTGAAACTGTATGTTTCATCTACGCCATTAGCGGGAAGCCCTTCGGCCGTGTATCACGTATAACGGCCCGGTCTATTCACCCGTTTCATGTATCGAACATAATTTTCGAGGCGTTTTCGAAAGCATATTCGATCGTTTTCCGCAACGTTGGCCCTCGCCTAGCCTCGACGCTGCCGAAACTCCATGCGCTCGTGCGTATCGTATAATGCGTACGTGTGTACGAGCGACACCCGCTTTCACGCATAATTCATACTTCCGCATGTCGAATTTCCAACCTCGCCGCGCTCGAACGTTAACAGTATATAGGTGGGCGCAGGACGCGACACTCGCCACCCCGTTTCCAATCCCCCGCGACTTCGTTGCAGCGCGCTCACGCACGTATAATAATCGGGCGGCCGCATGCCGATCGCCATTGGAAACATTAAAATGATTACGACGCGTTCACCGCTACAGGAGCCACCAAATTAATGGGAATTAGCAGTAGAGTCCGAGCCGAGTTCGCTGTGCCTCGTCGGAATAACGGACGGGGTGTAACGCATATTACCAGGATGGGGCTGTATAGCCGAACCCGTTCCTCCGACCCGCGTTGCTCGTCACGACGAGCTCGTTTCTAGCCCCTGAATAACCGTATTCATGAATGTGCGTTCTCGTTTGATTTATTATCGGAGGCTATGCCACTGCATCGTCCCTGGTCGAAAACGCATGATAAGTAGGCCGGCTGAATGGGGAGGTGGGAGTTACCCGCAATACCCTCATTACTGAAGACTTCAATCAAATCTATATCGACAAATCTTGGCAGAAACATTAATTCCAATCGATTGGGCTCCATTCATTTCGCACAATTTAGCGTGTAAATAACATTGCTAATTTGAACGTAACTTTGATATTAATTTGAACTTCATTAGAGGTTCAAATATTTATACAACATAAGTAGTTTCGAAGGACAAACAGTTACCTGGAAAATTGAAGACTGCGCTATTTGCCATTCGTAGATATTACGATGGAAAAGCAAATTGGACTGATGTAAGGAGGGTCGAGTAAACGGAACCCAACTGGCAAAATGGACCAGTGAACTCCATTTCAGATTACTTTATTTATGTGCGATAAATTGATAAAATAGTCCATTTTGCCTTGGAGTTGTGTCATGTTCTGTTCTCATCTGTATGTGCAAATTTCATCAAGGCATCATCGCACGGCCACCTGAGACAACCAGGTGTACAAAATTGCCGGATCATTTATATTCTGCGAACTATGATCGAGCAGTTTTGCCTTTTGTTCCCATTAGAATATATCAAAGACGAACGGATAGGAGATGCCGGTATTGCCTAATGAAACACACAATGGTACGTACCCGAACGTTTCGTTATGGTGATTCTGGTGGCTCGCAAGTCGTACGCTCGCGTGTTCTTCTGGCCTATCTGACCGGTGGGTGTGGGTCCCGCCACGACATCGTGCGACCGGTTTTTCTGCATGTAAATACATATCAGAAAGACAAATAAAACGCTAATGTGACACCAACGACCGCTTGCAACTCGAGTCTCAACGAACTTAGCCTTGTGGCTTCTATTCCCACAGATTTTTTAATCGCGAAATGACAGTCTATCTCCAGTGTGCAAAAAATGACCTTTGCCATGAGACCTCCGTAAAATGGCGTGTCGATATATAAAATTTCGGTAGAATGTTGGCTACATTATGATCAAAATATCCCATTTTTAATTAATAAGCGTTCTTTAGAGCATGTGAAATATCGAGTTAGGTTATAAAAACTATACTCAACTGTTTTCTCCACGGCCACTGGTGTTTATGCCCAAAAGAGAATGTGATTACAGTTTCTGATACTGACTGAGCTCGGGTTACATCAGGTATTTCACATAATCTTAACCAGTCTCAGCGACGTTCCTGTCTCTAAATCATCCGCTCGCGGCATTGTTTTTTACATAGTAAAATTTACATGGACAAGATATGTCCATGAACGTTATGCCGAATGGAGAAAAAAGTTACGGATTCGCTGGCAAGCGTATGGAATATTTCGAAAGGATTTCGCCTAGCCGACTTCGCGGGTGAGGCGGGTGGAGTAGCGCGAAAAGAATTTCCGCGAGGGTCGTAAAGAACTGAAGGTGTTAACTGCCGTTGGCTGGCGCCATAATAAAAACATATGTTTTATTCGCGGTCCTTCAATGTGCCATAAACTCATTCATACACTCCGCGAGAGTGAGTATAAAACTCGTTCCCCCAATTTACAACGTTGTCTGCCTGTCACCGATCGAATCGCGTTATAACGTCGGTTATCTTTGTCAAGCACCGCTTTATCGTAACATCGCACTGGCGAGTTAAACAATTTGTACTTCGTTCCACAGGGCACAATATCCAATTACGATGAATTATGCAATCTAAATTTTTTCATACCAACTCCTAATGGCTGGATCGATCGCACGGCCGCGATCGTGCTCGACGATTGTAGCAATGACTCGGCGCGGTTGATCCGACAATAAAAGTCGTCGTTCGATCGAGTGACGATTTTAAACAGGCGCATGCATACCCGTTCCGTGATAAGTAATATGTGAGAGATCAATGAGCACACCGTATACGCGACACTATCGATTCCTCCGATCCCGCGCCGAGAGAGTCTGACACTCTTTGTGGCGAATCAAGCGTGACAAATCGTCTCGATTAGCTCTCCGCCCTATCGTACACTGGCAGTATATAGTATCGTTCACGCGTCGTTGCATTCCCACAAACCCCCTCCCCATTCCATTCGGCTGCATCGAGAAAAGCGTATGCACTATAAAGTCAAGCGAGGTGGGCAAGTTTTATAGCAAGGATTTCTCTGGCACGGGAATATAAACTCGCATCCGTTACCGATAAACGACCCGGAGCAAGAAGCCTTCGGTGTCGCTTGCCCGGAGATGTATATGTAGTGTAACATACGGCGAACATACGTGAACCAAGAAAACGTTTCGTATAACTTTTTCAATGAAAATGAATGGCTGATACTATCGGTCATATAAATTCGCGGTCAGACTATCCAGGAATTTTCGATAGATCCTCGATCGAGAAATAACACTTATTTTTTGTTTTGATTATTCGACACAGGTGCAATTACCGTCCGCGTAGAGAAGCCCTTACCGACGGTTATGTTTCCCCTTCCCAACCTTGAGTCGATCGGGAGTTTATCAGGAAAACGATAGGAAGGGATCTGGAATCGAATGGAGGGAACAAAAAAAAGAAGAGAGTAAAGAAGAATTGAGGTTCCACTCGATCGACAGATCGCTATAGCAGGAGCGAGTGGACAGTAGATAGAACGGGAGGGCCGGGATATAGACCATAAAAAGGATGTAAACGAAGAGAAGCCATCCTGGCAGATACGCGTCGGTAATTAGACGAGTGCTCCGTCGCGGGCGAGGGAGAGTTCGGTACTACTTTTATTACTTAGATTATACCGTTCGTCCTGCATCCCCTTTCTTCCTCTATCAAGGGATTGCATAGGGTCCGTTTCTACTCTCGCTTTAAGCCAGAGAGCGTCGAACTGCGGAAACGTGGAAAAAGAATTTACGGTCTTCCACCGCGAAGCCATTAAAATTTAGGTCTCCGCGATTATTGCCGCGTTAACTGCGGTTGGTCTGCCGGAGTCGATGAAACTTCCCTCCCCAAGTCAACGAAGGATGAACTTCATGTTTTATCGTGAAAAAATATATAAATTTATTTTCTTCTTAATAACTGAGTCATTCTCGGAGTTTGGTACTGAGTAGGCTTTATGGAGCTATGCTTTACCCCTCACATCGACGAGTCAGTTCTTCCATTAAATACCATTCACGAGATGTTGATGATGTTTGATATATAATACGGTAGAATGATGTTTGATGCTTACGACGAAGAAAAGCCAGTCGGATCCCCAAGAGTGACGATTACCGTTGCACTTTCGTGAAACCAGAGACCGACGTAGCAGGTTTCCCTCTCGCGATTCAAGCAATGATACGGCAGTTTTCCCACGTAAGTTATTCCACGGATCTTGTAAATACTTCCTCCCTGCGCTCGCGCTCTCACGCCCCCAGGCCACCTTCCATCTGGTAGTACTTTCACGTAACATTGTGTTCCTAACTTCGCGGGGTAAGTACCAAAATTACATCCCCCTCCGGTTGCCTACGGCTCTCGAAACGAAAGTGCGGGCGATACCGGAGCTCGCGGGGGTTTCGGGGATCCTTGCCATCCATATATATTACGGCATTCTTCGCCAGACCCCCTCCCGCCCGCTTAACGATCTTTGTTTTAGTGCCCGGGGTGCTCATTTCGACGGGAGGGCGACATTAACACCCGAGTATTCTCAACTCTGTTGTGTCTGTTTCTACTGCCTTTGCCGTTTCCACTGTTCCCCGGGAGCCTTGACCTTAAGCCATTTGAGCCAAAATATTGTTCCAAGAGTCAAAACATCGTTTTATATTTTATATTTGGCACACAGTAAAATAATGTTTGTAAATTTTGTAACATTTTACAAACAGTTATTTTCTTATATTTATTGGCATTAATGTTTTCTTGAGTTGTGGAAACATGACTCCCTTCAATTACAACTCTGTTAATGTTACCTTGAACAAACTTCATTTCATTAAACTGGTGAGTTAGTGATTTTAGTCTCCGTTGCTCTATTTTCCTCTAATCATGAAAATGCATTCAACCCTCCGAACTACATTACGTATCTGACGAAACGGTAAAATTTTTATTGTTTATAGTACTTCGACGCCGAAGGGTGGCAATATCAACTATTTAGGTAATAATCGTTATCCCTCGCTCTACTGTAAATTATTAAGAGTTCACTCCGCGTTCCTATTAGTCGTGGGGCGAGTGATTTTGAGGATAGAAAAACGTGAGAGCAGTTCCGTCGTCTAGAACATCGTGTACCTATACGTACCGAACTACCTACAGTGCCAGAGATAATCGTGCAAGTAGGACCTCGTACGACGAGACCTTAACTGACGGTTATCTCCGTGGTGCAGTTTTCAGAGGTAGGGGGTGCTTGTGCCCACCAGCGACACTAACATAATCGTAATCGTAAATACACATGGTGTGTGAAACGATATACTCTCCGAGGTACAGAGAGACCCTCAGGCCAGGGAAGGTTTACCGTTTTTAATGGTCTGACCTGTTACCGGGGTAACGCGCAAGGCGATGAAACGAGAATTACGATTCGCGTGCCAACCCCTATGGTTTTCCGTCCTAGTCGATTACGCAGAGATACCGAATTCTCGTACGTTTTATGGCGGAAAATGTTTGTCGAATTTTTCATCCACTTGCAAACTTTTTGCTATCGTTTTATTCAACAAAAACGCTGGGTTAAACGCCGATTCTTAAATAGATTCGTTGTTCTATACGTACTTTCGTGTTACGTGACAGCCGGTTGTTTCTCCCCAAACTCAACGAGCTCCATCGTACTAGTACGATACCAACGTTACTTTTACCGTGAATTTTCAAACGATATACTTGGGCACACGAAACCCGAGGATAAATCAGAACCCGGCGCCGGACGACGACAACAATGACGACGACAATAATAGGGTGAAAAAAGAGAGAAACAGTGAGGGATAAAGAAATGCTAGGAGACACGGCCTGACACGACATGCTTACACGAAAACAGGAGAATGGGATCGAAAGGGACCAAATTACGTTCTGACTGAAAGCCCGATTTCATATATCTCGAAAATGACATGATTTTCAATGAAAAAAAATCGGATCACTGCCTTTTATTTATAGAAAGTGTCTACGAAAATGGGGTAACGAAAAAAGTAAAAACTAAACACCATCCGAGCTTGACGGAAGAAGCTTGGTGAGATGTGAACGAAATTAAGACTATTGTCTGGCCGACGTACCAACCTCGAGTACTTGATGTACTTTAACAGCTCGCTATTCTATGATTTCCAATACCCCCTTCACTTCTCCTTCCCCTCTTTACTTTTCTTTTTGCATCCGCTTAGAGGGATCTAAGTTTTCGTGAAAAAAATGTTTTTGAGATTTTAATGTCAGCGTACTGGAAATGGTTGTAAACTCGCGACATGGGATTTCTAGCTGGCGTCCGGATGTATGTGACAGATTTGAATCGTTTAGAACGACTATAACTCGGAAATGGCTTGCAATAGCGGGTTGAAATTTTGTACACTAGTAGAGTGGCCATGTGTGTTCCTTCGGTGTAATTTTTATGAAGATTGCGGGCCGCTTCGAGATTTAACGCGATTTCATATTACATTTTATATATTTTATTATATTATATTTATATTAATGATCGTCAAATCATAATCACATAATCATGTGTAGGTTTATTTTTGTATTTACTGTGTAAACGCTAGTGCAGGCAGGTCTGTGATCCACATTGTAGGATCCGTACATTGGCTTTTAGTGGATGCGGTTGAGCCGTACAACGGAGACCGCAGTCACCGCAATGTACGAGCGTTACCTGTAAAGCGGTCAGCCTGTAACGTCCCGTACCTACTTGTGTGACGCTACTCGCCGAACTTCTAATGGTTATAGTTATGCTAATGGGGCGCAAGCGGTTCTAGCCATACCGGAACATTACCATACGTTTGTATCGGAACTGGAGCGTCTGTGGTGTTCCCGTTGCTCTGATGCCAAAACAATAGCCGAATCGAACATAAGTCTGTAGGATTCTGTTTGAAGGATCAGAATATAACTTTTTGGTCAACAGACGTCCACGATTGTTTTATCAATTTTTATCCGCACTATAAAATACAGGTGAATTGTAAAAAATCATATTTGAGGATTTAAAAACCTAGAGCTGCTGCTTTCGAGACATTAAGGCTGTGAAGTCTGCATGCGTGTCGACTATTTGGGGACGGGGGAGCCGACAAACCGAGTTAGATCTCTCGAGTGCACTCAAGGTCCACGGCGTAAACGTGCGGCGCGTTCAAAATTAATTGCGGACTTATCGTCGAAGTAATGCGAGTCTCTTAGCGTTACAAAGCAGCCCTCAGCGATGCTTGGCGCAGTCTAGTACTTGAATACTTACTGCACAGACCGCAGAGATGAGACTGCACTGAAAGTTTGTTGTTGCGCTTTGCTATGGTTAAGCTTTGCCATGGCAGCCCAGAACACTGCTAGCATCTTATGCTAGCAGAATTCTCTGCTTCTACCCAATCTCGTCAGGTCACCACGAACAGTAACTACTGGTCGGAATGCTGCTGCTGTCACTGTTGTTAACGATTATACAGTAACACCACTCGTGCAGATCCCCCGCGGCTTTGAAACTGTCGATGTAGCGCATGAACATAAAATCGTACAGAATTAAGCGTCGCGGCGAACTTTTACAAAAAGAATCTCTCGTAAAAAATCCCCTCCCCGAAAAGATACATGACTAAAGTCGGAGCCGCTTTTCAGGCATCCTGGCTGCAGGAACTGGTTTTCGGATCTAGTCTGGTGAGCTTCACATCCATGTGTTGTAAGTCATGCGTACATTATCAGTTAAACATCCAGTGGAAAAGACTTAGGGGAGATGACAATGATCACAATAAGAACGCCAAAGCAGTTGAACGAAGTCTTTTCGAGAGATCCGAAACGGCTGAAGACTTGAGAAAATTTGCAAACGGGAATCGTATGCTCCAGACGCAGTTGCCGAGCGGACGGCGACGCCTACGTCAGGTAGATCGAGCGACGGGTAGTTTAATTCCAGACAGCCTGCGGAGACGCTTTGGGTTATCCAGCTCAGACACGCCCGTCTATTTCCCATTCATTCTTTCCTGGGATTGCCTCGTCGACCTAACATGCCTCGTGCCGGGGCTCCCTTCTGGGCTCGTCACCCTATCTCTCGTCTTTGGTCTTCCCGTTGCTGTATTCGAAGGCCTAACAAGATGTTTTTTTTGCATATGCTCAGCCATACCGAACCAAAGTACCTTATTTTTTTTCACTTATGGATCTCAAGTTAATGTAGGTCAGGTAATGAGACACAACAGTTTATATCACAAGCGACTGATGACTTTAAACTAATGCGTAGCGTTGCGACGAATTTGTTCATATCGAGGACTTCATCTAGGCCTTTCACGTTTACAATGTGAAAAGCGACAAACAAGACACGGGTTAAAGAAGCATGTGATGAAACGCGGACCTGGGAATTTATGACCCTTATAAACTATGTGACAGGCGCCGGATCGTCGGTGCTCATGCGTTCTCCGGGAGCTTGTAATTTTCCTGGTAACTTACTTAATAGCCACGTACACACGACTCCCGGACGTGATCGCGGAACGTGATTTCACGGATCCAGCAAGAGAAACAGCAGTCTCATGTGCAGCTTTAGTAGTATATTCACGGTTTTATGCGTCGCCGTTGCACCGTTCGAATGCGAACAACTTTTATTATTCCGCTGGTGCGTATCAACGCGTCAACGGGGAATCTCCCGGGATAACTTAATTTCCATTCCATTTCCGCAAATAGAATAGACCTAATCGGTACATATCGGCTCTGTTTACACGCATACTTATTAAACGTTCTAATTATTTAATCTTTTCATTAGTTGAATTATGCGTTAAAGTTATTATTGATATATCGGTGCGATTGGACTGTCGGCACTTATAGGTGCCAAGTCCACTCGGCTATTAGCAATGGAGAGAAAGCGAAGGGGAGTGGCTCGGAGGAGCGAAAAATGATCACAGTGATCAACATAAAACGTCCGATCAGATAAAAGCATAATTGGCAAAGGACTGGCCGTAAAACACTTGGCGTCCTGCTGCTGGCTCCCTGGCAAGCGGCTATGTCCAGTATAGTATAACGGTGGTGAGAACGAAAGCAGCAAGCACGTAGGTACCTGGAGAGAGGAGTGAGGCGACAGAGTGCCAGAATGTGGAGCATTAAAAGGTCTCCTGCCACAGTAAAGCGTGTAATTAGTTATCGAACGATGATTAAGTCGTAAATTAGGGCTTGTTTGCTGCTTTCCTCTTGCTCCCTCTTTCTTGCTGTTCCCTCGGCGTTCCTGAAGCCAACAGCTGCAGTAAACGGTACTGCGAAACTACCACTGCTGACTGGGCCGTACACTGCGAGGTATCGCCGTAGCCCAAACGTTCCGACGATCTTCGCGCCTTCGAGCCGTAAAAGTAGCACCGTTGCCCTGTGCAGCGAAAAATGAGGTGTAAAGTGTAATTTACTCGCGCGCCGATTTAACGGCCCGCGGCGAGGCACGAGCTTTACCCCTGTGGCGCAGGTGAACCTTCTCGGTCAGCGCAACCAATCAGCTTGGTCCTCCGAGAAACCGTACTTCCCTTTCGTCATTCATCGTTGCTTTAGCTGCCATTAATTTACTTACTCGAGGCTGTATTTTCTTGTCCGCTCGTTGGAGAATGAAAGGGCATTACGGTAGTTTTCCAACTTTATAATTAACAAACGAAATATCGTAACATGCATAGACGTCAAGAGCCCGTTGCTTGCACCTATCATCGCGCTTCGATAATGAATCGCTTCGGGGATCTTACAGTCGTAATGATGAAATGAAAGAACGGAAAAAGTTTCAGCGTGTGAACATACATTTTTTTTCGTTATTACACACCACGGGGTGTAACTTAATGATTAATAAATTAGACTCGCACATTAAAGACGAGGAATGATACGGAAGCTGTGCTCTGCAGCTGCAGATTGTAAATGTTATTCTCAGCGTGCCAAGGATTAATGGCTGCTAAACCAATAACCTTTTTTAAGGCACTATCATAAGGATTTAGTCGGGTTCTTACTCACAGTTAGTAGAAGGTGTTATGACGTTTGAGTTTTTTAAATTGAGAAGTATTAATTAACAACGGGCTTATTAACAATTACCAAATAACAACGAACAACTGACATCGCATTAAAAAATCTATTCGTCCGATTGAAATGAAAAATGGACAGATTCGTGATTATAAAATGTTCTATTTCTAGCTCCAGTATAACACTAGATGCGAACCAAACTCGATAGTTCGATAGAAAAAATGATATATTTTTGGAGTATCATCGATGCCAAAAATATTGATAACGATGCATTCGGCTTCCCGCATTTCTGAAAATAGCTTCTTCGGCATTCACCTTATTCTGGATCCTCCCCGGAGTTTTCTCGAAACTTCATGGGCGAAACGGGGCTTAGCATAGCGCGCAAAGCATGTCCTAGAAGAACAGCTACTAGCAGAGTTTCTCACACTTTCAACAGGAATTCAAATCGCATTTAGATAAAAGCGTGAAACATCGTTGTCATTCCTGGCAGGATATATCGCAATGTTCATTCATAATTCATAGTTTTCCTTTGCGTGGCACTCGGAAGGATACACGAAACACCTTCGCATTCGCGAGCTCTGTGCCCTTGCGTGAAAAACTTCAATCATCAAATTCTCTCCCACTTTATTCTCTTTCCGGGCAGGCATTCACAGCGTCTTGAAAATTGCGACATAACGCATCTCCGCATTCTTGGAGAACGAATCTCGGGCTGCTTGTACAGTATACTCAATTTTCTTCAAAATTCGCGTAGATAACATTTTATTTCGTTGGTACGATAAAAATATTAGATGAATGTTCCATAATGGAGAATTATCGACAGTTACATGTATCCCGAGATGGACGACAAACACTCTAAAAACAAGCGCGTTGTCAGGTGTGTTGAATCAACTCACACACATATTAAATGACTTACGTCTCATGTAATGCATTAATAAAATACGTGTTGGTCGGCTTGCATGCTGAAACACCACGCTTACACTGCATCTTTCCCGTTTTCTCGGTACAATATACTTTTTAGTGTTTTGCTATAGAACACGCTTATTGGAATACATGTTATGTCTGTTGTTTCAACGCGTTTAAGGCTGAACAACTCACTTGGTGTACTGGTATACGCTTAGTATGCTACCCACTTAATAAAAGAAAACACGAGGAAAAGAACAAATTCGCATATGAGTTTGAGTCGATCGCAATATGCCGGATTCGTATATCGCACAGCACGATCACGCTGGCAACCCAATATTTTGAAGAGTGCTATTTGGAAGCTGCATCGGATAATCAGCTATTAAAACACGTTTTTCAATATCACCGATTTGATGCGTCGTTTAAGCTGCAGTGCAATGAATATGGATGTGAAGCAACGTTACGAATTGTACATTTTTCAACGAGCATGTCTTTCGAAAGTATCATCTCGTAGAAATTAACGAAGAAGCTGCAGATATTCATGATGCGGAGAGATATGACGAGGTTCTAATGGCAGATCATTGTAATTAATTTAGTAAGAGGCTGTAATAAGGGATTATGCATTTGAAGACTATTTCATTTAATGCCCATTCTTTTCACATTTTTTTTGTTATGTATACACACTTTAACACATGTTGGGGGAGGGGTAGGTGAACACCCATGCAACCGTGTTAAAATTAACTAAATGAGTGGCTATACTTTAAGCGTGTTGAAACAATGCACGTAAAGCTTGTAAAATTTACACGCTTCGATATGTGTTGAGAATCAACACGCCATGATGCATGTAAAAAGTGACCACACGATTTACACGCCTAAAGCGTGTTGAAATAACACGCTTGTTTTTAGAGTGTAGAAAGGCGGCGCGCCAAAATGTACCATCAAAAATCGCACATACGTCATGAATCATGAGTGACCAGTCATGAAAATTGTCCGCCGACCATCTCCAATTGTATACCATTTAACCTCATATAGAGGACAAGCGGATAGTAGCAAATAAAGAAGAGCCGCGAGGTGAGCCGAAGCGAAGCGAGAAAAAGACCGGTGGCCCGAAAGCCTCTGTACCCTAGCACATACGAATATATACGATCGAAATTTCCATAAGACAACCGTTACAGTTCAACGAAGGGGGCACAGCGAGGGAGGTACGGAGCGCGGAGAATACGCGAAAAGAGAGAAGTCCCGAGGCAAGTCGCTGCGGGGGTAAGTAACGGCAGTAAACCTTTGACACGGGGCCGTAACACGTTTAACCCGTGCCCTTTGTCGGTGCTGCTCGCCAGTTCGTTCCCTCACACGAACCTTCTACCCGTCCGCTGTCTCGATTCAGCGACATTCGCACCAATACCAGAGCAGCCCTCCTCGTTCTCCCGGGTAGTCTAGTCGTCGTCCCCCCGTCCTGACCATCGTCCACTACGACGTTATGTGAGTGGCGACCCGGCCTCGGACCTCTCGCTATCACAGATTTATCGGAAACTCTTCTTTGCTCCCTCCTGCGAACCGTCGCATGAACGCCGGACCGCTGCCCGTAATACCCTTATAAATTCATGGAAGACCTAGCCGAGCCATTTGTAGCTGACGCCGCGCCAAGAGGGCCGTCTACCATCGAAAATTCAGAAGAACTTTAACGGGGTTCAGGGACTGGTCGATTTGGCGCGACGATCCCTCACAGAATTGACTCGTTTTTTCGGCAGTGTAGGCAATATAAATGGCGACACAGGACGTCCGATGATCTGTGAACTGTCGAGTGTTTAACATCAAGGCAAAAAGTTGTACCACGGGTTTTTCAACCACCCCCCCTCCCCCCCCCCCCCATTGCGCTTCCCGAGAAGCATAGCAGGGGCTTGTTGGAACGGGAAAAAATTAGTTGCTTAATTGGCTTCATAAAAATTTCACGGATCTCGTAGTAAGTCGTTTCGGATGAGTTATCGTTTATGCTGTTGTAAGACTTGTGCTAATTAAAATTATTTAGGAGCAAGTGTTTTTTATATATATATATTCCACGAGGCATAAAGCATAATCATGGCAGGGTCCTTTGCTTTGCACAGTACTTGTTTGCAGGAGATGAGGAAAGAAGGATCCTTATTATCGCTGCTGAGCCGGACAGTGAGGGGCCGAATGAACTAAAAGAAAGTAGGCATGGCTACGGGTGTAACCGGACACGGTGTACATAAATTCCGAATGACGCTGGAATAAATCAATTTTCGGCGATTCCTCTGCTGGGTGTTGCTGCTACGAGTCTCGAATTTCCTCTCGCGAGCGGAGAGCCTCACGATTCGCAAACACTATACGCATATATATTATTGTGTCTTCTGGCACCTCGTTCCCAACCAAGTATTTTGACGTCCTAACGATCCTCTGAATTACAATTCCTGGCTATGCCAGCGAGTATAACGAAAATATAACTTAAAAGAGTAAAATGAATATAAGCATACCGGCCGTGCATAAAGAAGCAAAAAGGCAGTCTTCTTCGCTCGAATTCAGCCGACAAGTACATTGTCTTCACAGTAGGGGATATTTTCCGAGCGGGAGATGGTTTCTTTTGGAAGACAGCCAGCGGGATGTCGTCGCCTTCGACTTCTTTTCTCCGTTCATCCCGTTGCCTCTTTTTTTTCTCAATCGTATAGCTTTATTACCGCATGAAAAACGCGTGAGGACATCGTCCATGTAAACGTTCATTCTCACGCATTTGAAACAGAGGGAATTGCGCGAAGCAGAGCCCGTTCAGATCTCCTGCGTCCTTGAACGGTTGTCACACTTGTCGTCCACTACTGGCACTAATTAAACTCGATAATATGTATTTTGCCCATAATATATCGCATACTTGAGCCCTCCCAAAGTGTGAGCAGAGGGATACCGGAGCAAGGGTTGTTTTACCCGGTGGAATCAGCAGGGGTAACAGCAGCTTGTTCCAGACTGTGTCGTACTAAGTAGGGGATGCACCCCTTCGAAAACTACCACATACGTGGCTACGCGCGAACCTGTATTAGTTTGTGGCTTCTAATCCATTAATCCATTCATTAATCACTTTGCGCTTCGTCGTCTGCGAACGAAGGAGGAACACACCAAGAGTAGTGGAGCAGGTTCTCCACTTCTCAGAGACAAGAGATCGCTGAGGACCGGAATACTCTTGGATTTGCCTTGTGGCTCGTGGATTGAGCTCGGTCAACGAAGCAGCAGCTCTCGAACCTCCAGAGCACCCTTCTCGCACAAATTGACCCAAACTCCTCCCATTATGATTTAACGCTCGTTCGTGATCCCGGACTGGCTACCAAACTACCGCGTGCCGCCTATAAATGCCACGCAATAATAGCGCCGCGCGAGGATTCATTCGTTTATCCCACCGGTATCGACGACTAAGAGGTGTAATTTATGTCGAGAGCCATCGATATAACTTCTCAAGTCCCTTGGCTCCCAATAGCCGAGAATGTGCCGATGCAATTGATGTCCGTTCTCAACGGAACCATCTTCGCCAGTGAAACCACTTTTTATTTATTTTATTACCCCTAATGGTATATTTGTAATATAAGTCGGTAAACTTGTTAGACTGCTATACCAGCGAAACTCCGGGCTCCACCCATTCACTTTTCAAGAGCAATACCCAATAGTTCGCCTTAACCCCGCACGGTATACTTTAGGATTCCGGGTTTCACTCGTTTCTGCGGTGTGTTGGCACAAAGCAAACTCGGAACGTGATTAGAGATTTAAGGTGCCGGCTGTTACGAGGGTGGAGGGTAAACTTTTTCTCAGCTTTCTCTCGAACCTCGTTCCTTCGCCTTGTGTTCGCGCGTCTTCGCCGTCAGAGAAAGGCAAGCCAGTTCGGTGGGCGGTTAGTCGAGCTCGGTAATGCTTTTAATTAAGGGCTAAGGGCCTAACATCACCGCGTTGCGAGAGGCAGAGTGGAACGAGAGGGGCTGGAAGAGGTAGACGAACGAGGTTCTCCAACCGTCGGGAACCAACTCTATCTCCTATCCTCTCTCAGGCAAAGCAATGAGGCAATATACGCCCTTTCCTTGTTACCAACACTAGACTCCACTGCAGGGATGGTTAACGGTTCTCATTGTTCGATCTGTTTTCACGAAACTGCTACAGTAACTGTGTACTATTCATGCCCGACGAAGTTGGGAATCCCTTTGGGCGCTCTTGCAAGGAAGACAGGTTTTGCGGGTGGAATCCAATAAGGGGATGATGACGCTGGTGAGGGTTGGAAGCCACGGGGTGAAACTCGTAAGGGACCAACGCTAGGCTGTTGGTTCTCCTATTTCTGCTTCTGCTGTTACTCTCATCGTGTGCAGAGTCCAGCAAACTGTGTACACATAAGCCGACGCGGGCCTGCACGGAAGAGAAACAGGCTATTTTCTTGGCTCTCGGCTTCTCTTCTGCCACTCCTTCCGCCGTGATGCAAAAAGGATGAGAGGCGAGGTAGATTCTCTCAAGGGCACTCTACGGCGGAACTGGAGCAAGACAAACTTGGCTTGGATGAGAACGAGAGAGCCTTCCCGACTCTGTGGATGATGCTCTCTGCGCCCCTCTCTATGTGTTGCACCTTGCCATACCGGGCAAAGCGCGGCCTGGTGAGCATCGCATCAGTGTAGATCCAGCGCTCTACTTCCGGCTGCCGATACTGAGGCCTTTGCGCAAGCTTCTTCTGTATAACAGGTGCCGACGAGGGCCTGCTTGCCAGCATGCCTTCCAGGGCCCTTTTCCCATACCGTGTGGCCTGGACGCACATGCACTACTGCCGAAACGACTGTGACTCAACGGCATGCAGAAGTCGTGAAATTGAACGACCACTATCACGGCTACACGGACACTTGGCCACGATCGTCTCTCCCGTGGTTCCAGCGACACTTCGCGACCCAGTTTCTCGATTACTGACGCAAACGAGAACCGCCAAGTTGTCACAGATTGGTGCAGTGGTTTATAAACTTAGTCAAGAAGGAGAGAGAGTCGGCGAGAGGAGTGGCTGTTCCACAACATCCACAGGTGCAGCCAATCGCCTTTATTCGGTTAAAACTTTGATCCGTCTCCAACGGACGATGAGATTGTAAGTGTTGGATCTTCGCGGAGTTTCCATAGCATCGCCAAGGGTGGATTCATGAAAATAAATTTTTCCGGTAAACATAGTTATAGAATTCAGAGGTATATGAAGAAAGGAGAATGTAAAAGAGTGAAGATACGCTCTACGAGGTTGTTTGAGTATTCAGAGAGCGTTTTGTAATATGTCACAAATCCGGACATGGATTAAACTCGCGACCGCGGTTGGGGGCAGAGGAAAGAAGAAAAGCGTTAATATAAGTCAGATTCTGAGACATCGCTTCTGCACCATAGAGTCTCCTCGCATCGACCTTCCGGGCGACTGTGGTGGAATTTTTTAAAAGTCGTCGAATCTGTTTAAAGTTTCGAATCTGTTTGGTATTCTTTGTTATTCTATTATACCTCATGAAGATTTTGCGAATCATCGATTATGCATAAAAATGCAGCATTCTCATTGCCGTTAGGTCTCACGCAAACTATGTCATTTACTTTCTATCCGCGAGATGCATGTACACTCGAGGCGCAAGGAGATTGAAAACTGCTTTCGTCGCCAGTTTCGTATCGTAGTACCATTGAGGACCGAGTTGAGCTCCTCGCTGCTGTTCGTAGTCCTCGCGATACAGAACGAGATGCGGGAAGGATGAGAAAAGATTGAGGGTTGTTCAAGGCGTGAAGCGAGAAGAGAGGCACACTGCCATGCGAGGAAAAGCGTTGGCGAGGAACGGAGAAAAGACGAACACAGGAAGGAAGAGAAAAGAAGCCGAGCGACCGGGTGCCTATGTACGCGTTGTGAATATCGAATCGGGATAGAATCGGATAGCGATAAACGAAGCGATTGAAAGTTCCACGAATCGCACGAACGGAGGAGAGTAGCCGAGGGACCAAGTCTGTGCGAGAGAAAGAAAAGTAGTGCGAGTACGCGCACGTTTCCCGTTATTCTGTAGTCCCCTTCGATCCGTTTTCCCTCTCACCAGGCTTCTCTACCGCTCCCGATACCGAAACGGGATATCGATAAGCCATTCGTATTTCTATCGGGCCACACCGTCGACCTCGTCGTCGTCGTCGTAGAGGCCAATGATAATGCCGAGTTAGGTGACGCTAGCAATAGGGAAAAGCCATTCTGGAATGGATTTTAGTGCCGAGGCCATAGGAGGTAGTTGTCAGGGGTCGTTCGAAGCTACGAACAAAAGGACCTTTCCAGTACGCCCGGCCAGTTTACAGCCCTCTGTGTCCCTTTGTCGTAACCTTTTTCGAAATAACATCCAGCACGATGAGCGACGAAAGAAATAGGTGAAAGTTTGATAAAAACTAATACCGACCTATTGAAAAAAAGCTTCATCCTCGTGCGTGCAAAGTGTAGTTGATTTAGTGTTGAATATATGTATGAATGGGAAAGGGACCACCGAAAGAGGGAACAAGGGGCAAAGGATAAAACACGGGGTAACCGTGATTTCTCTGGCTTTCACTTTCCTCCGCTGTCCCAGGACCGAACCATGATCTCTCTGTATCTCGAAAGGCGCGATCAGGACATCGCATTTCTTTTATTCAATACCAAAGCCTCGCTTCCTTCTTTGCTGTATTTAAATTCGCTTGTGAATTCGATGCGAAATTGCCGTTCGATTTAAGGCAAGCCTGCGAATCCGTGATGCCTATAGATGCAAAAAAAAAAATACGATGAATAATTTAAGTTGCTGAGTTACATGCTTTAACGTACCGTCAATTCACTGGAGCATGGTGGTCCATTGATGGGTATATGAGTGGATTTTTTAAAAATCTTCCAGCTGTCTCTTGATAGTCGCTCGAGACTGTCGTAACAATTTGGTAATTATTCAGCAAACTGTTCCAAAGAAAATAGCCATTATCCACTGCGCATCAAAATTTTGTACCTATATCAGAAGGTGCACGCAATCAAGTGGCAATTTCAGTGACTGTTCAGTCGCTGGCGTACCGAACATCTACTCAAGCCTAAACGAGACAGGATTGATATAAAAATCGATACAAAGCCCAGACTTCAGAAAGCAGTAAAAGATCTGGTGGTTGATCCCTGTGCGATTTAACTTTGTGGTGGAATAGCGGGTGGAAGTTAGCTATATACGGTATTCCAGACCGATTCTGTTTCACTGATACTGCAGCTTCTGACTGTTCAGGAGGGATGAAAGAAGCGCTTCGTCGAAATCCTTCTAGATGGGGCGGGTAGTATTATTGCCAAGTTCGATCGAGCTCTCGTCGTTCGAGGGTGCGCAGGGGTTACGTCCTGGATCAAGCAGCCTTTACCACTGCGAGTCCTTCGGCCCTTCTTTACCAAGCCCCGACCCTGCTGGAACGTACTGTTCGTTATTTGAACGCGTAATGCCGCGACCTACCAACCAATCGAGACCCTTTCCAACGTA
The DNA here is from genome assembly GCA_964017025.1 of Stenichneumon culpator. NCBI lineage: Eukaryota > Metazoa > Arthropoda > Insecta > Hymenoptera > Ichneumonidae > Stenichneumon > Stenichneumon culpator. Next base: position 11,733,361 of record OZ024772.1, read on the forward strand.
TTCGTTCGGATTCTTAGCTCCTTTGCCCTCCCGTCTGTCTCCTTGCGACTTTTTCTCTTTTCGCTAGGAAACGACAAAGGCTAAATCGGATGTCGCGGTTTTTTTCTCCGGTAAGCTCACGTCATCTTTCACTAGTTCTCGTACAATATACAGAAGGTATGAGTACCTATAATACGATGGTATATTATCTGTACGCGGACCTATGGTAAAATTTCTCTTCCCTTCTCGATCTGAGAATCTACAACACTCGGAAAATAACTGATAAACAGAATAATATTCTAGTGCTGGTTTCGACAGTGAATTTCGTATTTTCATACACAGGGCAAGCCGCATCACGAGGGCGTGCATGCAACAAATACACAATTCCTCCCTTGGCGATTAAAATGCAATTCACATTTACGCTCGGCCTCGAAACTGCGTATGCGTATATATTTCGACATTTGGCACGCAATCGGACCATGAAAATTATCGTTTGCACGTCGTTACGCCACAGCGATCTCGTATTTCGTTGAGCATTAATTTTTGACGCTGCGTTCGCCAACCGATATTCCGTTATTATTGACCCCAACTGCGTATGACAGAGAAGAGTTCGTGAAAATTCATGACTCTCTGTAATTATATTGTTTCGTTCGAATGAATCCCGTGCAAACTCAATTTTCTCCGTTGACGATGTAAAATTTGTATAGCTGCTTGCGGTTCCTGGTGTACTTAGAAATGCGTTCATCGCGCCGACGAGGAATTCATTGTTCCAGATGCTTTCGTCGGATAATAGAAAATGAAGTGAATCGCGTCGCCTCTCGAGTGACGGACTTGGTGGTGTCGTACTGCTGCACTTCCACAGTTCCCGGAATCGCTGGTTCTTCGCTTCTACGCAGGAAGCGTAGAAGCGAAGAGTTAGAGACCCGGGCCTGTCAGGTCGTGCTAGGTGAAAAGCAGAAAGGTGAGGTTTATGTATGAGATCAGTAAAAACAAATTCGGACCGTTTTGCGCCAGAGAACCAAGGAGTCTCGGAATGCCTGTCAAAGCTTCGTTCCGAAGCTTTCTATACAGAAGGAGCTATCGAGAGCTTTCCCCGTGCGTCCTGTCATTCTTCGGTCAAGCAAAACGCCTTAGCCATCTTCCGCTTTCGTTGCCCGTAACGATTGAGGACAATTGTAAAGTTCCGCAGTTTCCGCTTTCCAATCGAAAAAAATATAGGTACCGCTGAATGTTGCCGATGAAAAATATGATTGCTCGTCTCACATGTGAATTAGACTCCGGTCAGACATAAAAATCGAATGCCATTGTTCGGAAAAATTGCTCTTGGCAGAAGAGTCGAATTTACCGAGGCTCGAAAAGACGTGCGCCAGATTTTCGGTTGATGGCTCTTCCAGACTCCACGTGCCACCGCGAGACGTACGTCAACTTCGTTCCAGGCACGGACGTGACGCCCGGAATTGGCATGATTTCGTCTGAATTTGCGGAAGAGGAAAAAGTGAAGGAGATAAAAAAAAGTACTTTGCGACACCGCGAGCAACCCTTGCGCTTTCTTTCGCGCATGTACGAGTGCGGTTTCAGCTCGGGGCAGCGGGTGTACGAGAAAACGAGAAACCTGCCTGCAGTGTACTATGTATATAAAAAAAGAGGAGTGTGGTGGTTCATTCTCGTAGTGTTGCTTCTGCATGCAGGCTGCGTCGTGTTCTGGGTGAGTTATTCTTTCGGTTCGTTGTCTCACCATTGTGTTATGTAGACGTAGACGATGCCTCCGCGGGGATGGCCCCGCGTTCCTCCTCCCTCTCTCTCTTTCTCTCTTTGCCCGCTTTTCCCTCGACGGACCTCTTTTCTTTACCGTACCGAGACGAATGCTAAGCAAACGAATCGAGCGACCGGCACAGAGCGGCGTTGAAGCACAATGCGAATTTATTCCTTAGGAATAATAATGAAAGAGGGAAAAAGAAGAGAGACGTTGGAACAAAAAGGACAGATGAGGTATAAAGGATTCACAATAATATGGCTTGGCCGCGTACTCCCGGGGTTGCTCACTTAATGCCTCCCGCTAACTGGCAAAAGCCTACCCAAACGGCATGGTTAATTGTTGCCCCTCGTATTTTCACAAAACTAAGTCCTGTAAGAGGATCCCGAGAAGCTTTCGTCCTTTACCATGTAACAGAGGGAAAATGCATAGTCTATACGCTTTCTTCAATTAAATATTCTCTTGGGGGAAAAACGGCGTATCGATACTTGCTGTCGGATACCGGACATTGCGACCCTTGAACCCCGGGGAATTGTGTAGCCTCGTACGGCTTTATCCGTTCTTACAGGGGATTATGAGTTGGAATGATTGGACCCGAGTATCAGTTTCTTTTTCGATGGATCTCGAGGCACCCTCAATGCTAAAAATAAAATTAGTGATTTATATGTTTCGGCAATTCGGCGTTGAAAATCCTGCTTAAGAGATTTTTTCCAATGTAAACTTTTACGCCTTAAAATACATTTTATTCTCGAAAAGCGTCAATGGATTGATAGAAGTCAAACAGCGAAGCCGATGATTTTATACGTAATGAAACGTTTCATAAAATAATTGTCCCAGACGAAACTTCGTACCACCTCGTGGAACGTAAGTCGTATTCCGAAATTTCTTGAATGCAAAGTGATTACATCACCATTCGAAATAGAGACAAACGAGTGCAGCGTGTGGGTGAGCGTATTTAAAATGTCATTTGTTCCAATTTCCAATTTCATTTAGACGGGTTCCAATAGTTTTCGTGCCTCTTTTCCTCGGGGCGTTCGAGGATTCTCCACCGTCTGGATCGTCTCGGCCCGAATATTCGGTCCGTTAAGCGGCCGAGATAAATCCGAAAGTACGCCGTTTCACGTCGCGTTCGCGAATACCCGAGGGTACGGAACGAAACGGGATATAAGACGCAGAGACAAATTTAGGGACCAATAAGAGGCTCTCGCTTATTCAAATGTAAATTTACGAGGGAGAATAATTGCCGCGGGGACCTGTGGAAGAGTAAAAGAGGACGTTTAAACGTCCTGGTGCTGCCGCTGGTCTCGGCTCTACCACTAGCCGTCTCGCACGTTTCCATCTTCCTTTATTTTCCAATGGACACCGCTAAGTCATTCAGGATTTTCTCTCGCTGCCCGCTAGCCTACTCTTTCTCTTCCTCGCTTTCGCTTTCGAGTGATTCACAACGTCTATAGCGGGTCCGAGCGAATCTACCGTCGGTAATCTCGGGTATAATTAATTATAACGAGAGAGGTGAAAAATCACGATCTCTGTAGTACTCGACGACTATAGACCCTCCGTTCCGTCCGCGTTGGCGTCTTCTTCCGTAATATTTTCACTCACCCCTTCGTCTTCTTTCTCCACCCGTTACGCCCTCTCTCTTATAGGTGAAAATCCATTTATCGTTAGCTAGGCTCTCTTTAATATGTTACGTGGGGTGAAAAATGATACAAGTGCGGATGATATAGTGGGGATAAAGCGTGATAATCCGTCACGCGATCTTACGCGATGTCTTTGTCCCCTCGTCTTCGTCGTTCTAACTCTTCTGGATGGAAAACCATCATCTCGACGGTGTACATCTCGTTCATCTTTTTTTTTTACTCACCTCCGCGAAAGCCTTTCAGTCAACACCGCCACCCCGCACATTCCGCGAAGAAGAAGACGAGGAATTTCGAAGTTTGGTAAATTGTATCGAAATTCAGTGGAGATGCTTTTGCTCACCCTCCGCACTGTGTTCTACCATTCTGGAGCTTGTCAAAATTTTCACCAACTTTACGAAGCCGAGCACTAAGCCCGAAGTTTTCCCCAGGAACAATTCAGGCTGCCTCGGGGAAACGAGCACCTAAGACCCGCCATAGGAGGAAGTGGCGGGGGGGGGGGGGGGCGAAGGAGAAACGAGAAGTCTTATCTCGCGACGGGGTCTCGTATAAATGAGGGTAATATTCTGCGCGTAGCTTCGAGACTACTCACGTCCGTTGGCATATGGCCATGCGTCCATCACTCTCGCTTGGCGTCTCACAAGAGGAGGCTCGCAACGAGAAAAAGGGACTACCGTATAATGAGAAAAGTCATCTTCTCGATCTGCCGAGATATTTTGGCGAGAAACGTACATCTCTTCTCTTTCTTCTACATCATTCAAATTCAAACGAGTCTATATCCAGCAAATGTCTCGTAAAATCTTTAAATTGCCATCTCTCGGATGCATAAAAAAGTTGGGTAGTTTCAAAAAAAAAAAAGAGGAAACAAGAAAGGAACTCGAGCGCTCATTTGACTATTTTCCAGTCGCTGGTTATAGTGGTGGATCGGAAGGTTTCCTTCCTCGGGGGCATTTTCTTTGGCGTTCGCTCGCTCGTGGCGCTCGTGAAGAAGTGAAACTATTGTCCGGCTTCTTTGCCTGGTTATGAATATTAAGATTGTGGAAATATGGGCTCTTCCTCGAAGCGGAAAGTTGGCCCACTTTAATTTTCCGCTAGCTTCGTGAAAGCAGTCGGGTAGGCAGCTGGGCGAGCGATCGCGTTAACGTCGATGGGATGGGCGCCGCTCCGGGACAGGAAACTCTGTGGCTCTTCTGTTACAGGTTTTCCGATCTGTTGTATTATAGTGGAATATCGCTGCAGAAATGCGAAGGTATTCTGCGAGAAGGCATTAAAAACATACATTTATTTGCGCCGATAGGATTGAAAAACGGAATCTTGAACAAGGTTTCTCTCATGCCATTCACGTTACGGTTTTCAGCGCGACCACAAAACCCGTCCAGAAGTCAGGAACACGACTAAGAACAAACGATTTTTGTAGCTAATGCTCTGAAGGAACCTCGAAATTCCCATCGAGCTAAGAACGGTAGATGGAGACCTTACCAGCATCCTCGCGGCAGTCTCATTTTCAAAGAGTTTGGTCTTTCCTTCTCAAGACTGTAAAATGACGAAAAAAGATTCTTAAAGCTCCACCCAATTTCGCGGAGATTAAGCTCGTCTATTAAAAAACTGTTGGCGAAGAAAAGCTTTGGGAAAACATCGTACGGGATAGAAGATCGCCACCAAACTCGTTATAATAAAAAATAATTTAAAAATCCTTTAACCCTGTCCTTTGCTGATGCGACAAAATTATCAGCGATTCTGACTGTATACGTGATGTGGCTATACAGGTCCATGAAAAGGGGAAAAAAAGAAAGGAATCAATCCGCGTCACTACCGAGAATCGCAAATGATTTAATTCGGACTCCGACGAACCCCGTCGAAGGTGGGTAGTTGAAGCGACCAGAGTATCGAAAAGGAAAATAGAGAGCGAGAGCCAGCAGCGATGATGACAGAGGAACAGCGAGCAGCGTGCTGGTGCAGCCAGCAGGCGTCGTGCTTGCGCCTGCGGTTATGGAGTTGGAGTCGCGAGGGGTAATCCGATTTGCTGGCTGATTCGATTTTCAATTTTCTCTCGAGCTCTCCCTAACCTGCTCTCTCAAAAGCTACGCATTTCCCAGCCTGGTGTGGCCCTCGTCGTAGTCGTCGTCATCCTCCCGTCGCCAACAGCGGGAGCAGCGCAGAAGCATCCCTCCCCAACCCCACCTCACTCGCATAAAAGAAAGTTCTTCCTCCTCGTCGTTGGAGGTGACCCGGGCCGATGTCTGAGCCACCTCGCGCGTCCCTCGATTCTCAACCCTCGAGTCTACGTACTTTTGGAGTTACCGTACCTTGGTGAAACTTTTTTCTTCCTTCTCCTCCTCTCTTTTTTTCCCTCCTCGGCTAAATTGGAAAATACAATGGCCACAGGACCCTTTTACGGCGAAATAGCATCGGCAGCGTGGGGAACACAAATGCCGCACCGAGGGAAGCTCGATTAAGGCTCTTCTTGTTGATCAATGATTTGTCCTTTCATATTGTACTACTGCTATAAAAATGGAATAATTGGTAACGATTTTCATGATATCGAAGGGGGGAGTGCTTTTACATGTCGAAAACTTGTCGAAGTGTCTCCAAGGGGTTCGATCGATGCAATTTCGCATGGATATATTTCCGATGAAACTCGTTTGGTGGAAGAGATTAAATTGGATAACGAGAAATGATAACAGTTAAGTGTCAGTGGCCCATACTTGCAGAAATACCGATGAAGATTGTCAGGAATTCGACACATGACCATCGCTGTTCGTTGTATCAGCCGGATTTGTTTTACCGGGAGTTTTTTCAACCAGGAAGTCGACACTGTTGAACACTGCTAATTTCGTTGATGCAGGTGCAAATGCTTCGATTCCATCAGTATCCGAATGTGCTTGATGGATCAAAGCCCATTGAGCTGATAACCGGTATTCGATGGGGCTATATTTGGATCAACCCTCTCAATCACTCACGGCACACTTGCAGTTAGGGGGTCGATGGTGTTTCAATCTGCGCATAACCTAGTTAAAGAGTCTATTAGGAACGCGCTGTGACCATTACCGGCCTGGGAATTGCTCACTTCATCCATTTCGATCTCGAGCTCCGCCCCGTATTCGCGCGAGGGCTCAGCATCGGTACAGCCATTCGACCGTAAAACAGACTTATATATTTATTCATAATAAAAAAAGAACATTAACATTTTTTTATGACATTGGATCGTTTACATTAAAATGAGATAAAAATACTTTCTAGAATGGCATCCTTCGCCTTTTCGATCGATACTTATGAAAAAAAGAAACAATTAATAAATGTGTTGGATGTATTGGTTCTTCGATAAATAATTATAAAAATATAAAAAAACAGGACATAAAAAATAGCTTACATTATAAAAAAGTAGAATGACGACAATAACTATTTTTTATCGACGTTTTCGGCATCATAACACATGCAAATTTAATGGCACCTCGCGAATCAACACTGTTCTGCACAATTGTTCTTCTTCCAGTCTACCTGTTGGAGGTGCATAGCTTCGGCTGCGTTGTCGTCGCGCTTGTGACATTTCATCGCCTCTAACATTCTTTTCCGCGGTATGATCAGCATGAGCAGGATTATAGGGGGAATCATCTTTATGAATTTCAATATCCAGAAATTCGGAAAAATTGCGGCAAGTCCACTGCTGAACCACGGAGTATCCATCAGGAGATAGAGTTTCAGGAACAGTAGATATTTTTTCTTCACATTATTCTTACGGTTCTCGTTGACGATCGCGGTCGATCTTTGAACGGCTATAGTTTTCGCTGTTGTGTAGATAAAGAGACAAGTGTTTGTTAGGCATATCACTACAGGTCCCGTCATAACGTACACGATGACGCCAAAATTGGGACGATGAAATTCAGGAAAATTCGGCCGAAGCGACGAACCTTCAGGAAATATTGGACTGAATTCGGCGATAGCAGCGATGAGGGTGAGAAAAGTCGGCACACCCCATCCCCAAGCGGCGTATATCAAAAACTTTCTTTTTTCCTCGCGCCCTCTGTCCGCACCGCCTTTGGGAGCCCAGCGAAATCTCGTTATCACAAGAGTCATGTCGAAGCATATGATGAGGAGCCAAACGACGGATCCCTGCGTGAAGAACATCAAACTGAGTCCGAAGAACCGGTACGTCATAGCCGACATCGGCGCGTGACATAGACTGTAGAATCCCAAGGTAATTAGAAGAAAGTTGATCATCACGTAACTCATGTTGTAGCTTATCACAGCTTTGTCGTAGGCCCGCGTGCGAAGAGTCGGTAAGGCGCAATATATAATCACCACCAGAATGAACGGCACGTTGTAGATCATCGTTGCAAATATCACCATCGATGCACCCCAAAAATGCAACATAGTGAACACACTGTCACATTCTTGATGAGTATCGTTTGCAGTGAGTAATCGTGAATCGCAAATTAGTGTCACTCGTGTTCCGTTTGCCAACATATCGACACAGGTAACATCTCTTAGGTATCCTTCTGTCCCGTCTGAAATAAGAAAACAACCCATCAGATTAATTACATTCTTGAAATAATGAAATAATAAGTTTCTATCATGAGACCACAGGAATAATTTAACTTACTTTTGGCGCAACCGCTGTACGTTATGTCAGTCTCGTTGGTCATTTTTAGGACTTCGAAAAGTGTTCCGTTGCTGGTGATATTCCCATATTCTTTCGTGCACTCAAAATTATTGTTCAATATATAATCATTGCCACAACACTTGAAAAAAGTCACCGAATTTTCCGTACTCGCGATATTCACTGAAAGCGATATGAGGATGAATACGAGATGCACGAACATAATGGTAGGACAAAGCGAATCTGCACATCTGATAACGATTTATTCGCCGCGACTCGACTGATTCCGTCGAAGGATCGGACTGCAATGAGTGGAGGAAGCCGGCGGTTTGGTGTCAAACTCCACTATACCCAAAACCGCCGGCTATAACGCGGTACAGCTCACAAATCGCGGGAAATCAACGATTGGGCTATTCGAGACGCGTCTGCGTTGGGTTCGGGGACAGAGGCTGAACGACAGTGGAAACCGCTGTTGTCGCTGATCCAATGCGAGACCTCCGACAACGCTGACTCATTGGCAAACTGTTGCGGTTCTTGACACTCGCATACAAGTGCATTTCGTGGTCTGTAGTAAAGCCTGGATGCGCTTGCAGACGATTAGCATTCATGCTTATTCTTGCTCGTAAGCAACTCATCTCTGTCCACACTGATGCATGAACTTGGAGGCACATTTCCCAAGCACGTCTGATTTCGTCATTAAATTTTCCATTCTCCGCAACCATAACTGACCAACATGAAGACATATCGGAAATGCAATAGACTATAAATAGCAATTTGCCCGTACAGTAAATACTGCTGCAACGAAGATAAATTACGCATTTTTGTCGCGCAACATTAGTATAGGCGAATGGTAAAAATACTAATGCTTTCGAGACTGATATGAGTGTAAGGAAGTTCTAATTACTGATGACCTAAAGGCCAGTAAGACAATTATTTAAATTCAAATTTCGAATATCGATGATATCGTAGGTACTATGCACAAGTCGATCGCGAGTATCGATTTTCAAAGGTTACGAACAAGTTACGACAAAGACAAACAATGTGTCCACGCATGTCGCTAGAATTTCAGGCATAATATACGAGTATCCCCGACTCGACCTCTTTTTCTCCGGGAACGTCGAGCGGTACCCAGTGCCTCTGTCGTGAGAAATGGACAAAAAATAAATAGCGAGAGAAGCCTCGTGTCGGACGCCTTTGATTGTGCTTGGTCAGCCAATCCATACTGAAATTTATTGTCTCCTTCTGGAGACCAAGAAAGAGCCACCGAGGAAGCGTTTTCAACTGCTAAATTTAGTACAAATATGAACAATATTTTTGTTAATTTTCACTGTCAATATACCCGTGATCCGGTCATTAGTTTTTCGGAGGTTTATGGACAGGGAATTATCATGAATTTATTAACTATGCGCGACGTTCGGTGGATTGTATATGTCTGGATGAATGAATGGGTGGGGATTAACGAATTATGCAAAATGTTTTCAGGCAAATGATATTTATTGTATAATTTATACTGTTGGACATTTTGAGTGGTATTTCGCTTTATATATTCTGTGTGATAAATTTATTGCCTATTTGAAAATCGTGTAGAAAATGTTCAGCAAGAAGATCTTAGAAACTTCAATAAATATAGTATGTGGTAACCAATATCTGAATTTTTTTGTATTGTCTGTTTATGTCTAATTTATTGAATTAATTAATTTTTATGTGACAACTTCTCTATCTTTATTTCATCATGATACGTTTGATGGATTATCATCAAACGTATCAAATAAACTTGCCATGAACTCAGCTAGTTAATTTAAAAAACAGCCTATCGAATGCGTTTCGTTTGCTTAAACGGAAGCTTGTATTATGCGTTCTCTGGTTAACTAGTTAACATTCATATTAGTTTGCGCTGTGACGTAGGAAGTACCTATTCGAAAGATTTCTAGGAAACACAAACATTTATAACTATCCACAAGTGTCCGTATGTCATCAATTTTCCGTCACGAATCGGCTAAGATATGTATCAACGATTTATACTTAACCAGTAAATTTATCGCTGTGAGAATCGCAGTTATTAATGTCTCGTAAAAATTTATCAACTTTAATCTATTCTATTATGTATCTATTAAAAACCCTGACCACCTCACTCCGTTTACGCTGATACTCATGCAAACCACACTCGGGTACACTAAGCATTGGAACGTATAGTCATTATCTAATAAGGAACTGCAGACCGCGAATCATTCATTCACGCATTCTTGCGTTATGATTGACCACTTTTAGCGCTCGTTAAGGGGGGTTTCCTCGTCACCGCGAACTACCGGAATGAAAGACCGGCGAGGTACGGAATCACACGTAGCTGAGACCGATGATATACTGACTTGACCGACAAGTGTCACATAGTGAATCGGCGACGATGCATGTGCGACGAGACTCCCGTCAATCTTATCATTATTCATTTATTCTATTACTTAACTGAACAATTTTGCTCGTCCATTCCGCTAATCCTTATCTCGTGATCGTACCACGAAAGTGCAGTCGGGTTACCTATTCAACGACACTTTGATATGCTTTAAACGAGCAAAGTGAAACAAATGAGAAACTGTGTGGAGATGAATTCGGTGATTGATTGTCATTGAACAAGTCGGAAAGACAGCAGCCCTCGCGATTCGCTACGATAACGACGATGAGACGACGACGACCTCTTTGCCAGTGGCGTACATAGAAACAAGTACCCGGACAACGGAGAAGTTGGTGCACTCGAGCCGTACCGTTGAATTTGTGCATCGAGAACACGGCCAACAGCACGAAAGTGGTGGCCAAGTGTCCCGAACTCCGGACAAGAGCAGCAGGCCACCAGTCTCAGCCCCTACAGCCCTCCGCGTTAGCCGAGATGGTAGTACTCAACTGCAGCCTCGACACGATCGTGTTCTGGGGCGCCCAGACGTACATGACCACGAACATCGCCCACGTGGTACTCTGCATAGTCGTGGTCGTTGTCTACCTGTCGGTGCCAGAACTGGGTCGTGGCCTCTACAACCGTGCGATACTGCGACACAACATCTCCCTCATGATGCACGGCTGCGTATTGGCCCCTTTGGGACACTGCGAATGGGACCATCTCGCCATCGACGACGAGATCACTATTTTTCTATGGATAGTCATGCAATTTTTTTTACCAATTCCACAGTCTTCTGGCTCAACGTGATATGCTTCTACATGACTCTGGTAATAACTAGATTTCGCTGGATTCCCGGGAACGGGCATCAGATGCTGCGGAAGACCGCAGACTTCGTCTGTACGGAACGTTCGCATAGGGCAGCGCACTCGTTCCGGCGATCTTAGCCGCGATATGAGAATGTATTCCTGGCATACCGAGAACGTTCGTTCTTAAGCCGAATTACGTCGATCATTATAAGGGACGCAGTGTCACAGTGAGTATTTTTTTTTGTTCTACCTAATTTGACACTCTTTCTCAACAACATTCTGTTTTTTTACACGACGTACAGGTTCATCAGGATTCGAAGAAGTACTGAGATAGCTACGAGTAATCAGACGAATATTTTGAAGAAAAAGTATTTCGTGTTTCTACGTCTTTATCTGCTCATGGGAGCTCCGTGGTTCTTCGGAGCTCTGCTCGCTTGCTTCAATTACCTCGTCGTCCTGAAGATCTTGCGCCTCACGCAGCATGTACTGTGGCTCCTCATGCTGATGACTCACAAAGATTTCCGAAGTAAACTCGTGAAAAAGTTTCGCTTCACCAAGACTGCGGAAAAACGAACCATCACCTTCAACATTTAATCGTAACGAGAATCATCGAAGGTAAATAAAACTATTGCTGGGGCCGAGTCGTAGCAAATCCGAAACCTGACAGGATCGGATCGCGTGTCGAAGTGTCAGAACGTTGCGCACCGCGGATAACCCAGAGGACGTCACTCAGCAAATGGCTGCCCTCGATGGTCATCGACACCGGAGGAAGCTGCAGTTAGAAGATCGAACAACGTCTGGTGCACCAAAATTGCATAACAACCGATGCATAATAGTTGCCGAACGATAGATACATTATTGATTGTGTGTAATGAAAACACTTGTTGATATAAACAAACTCTCGGCGAACGAGACGACATTCATGTGTAATTGTGGAAGAACCGTGTAAACCCGAGACAGCTTGGATTTACCAGGTTCCCGATGACTGTCTCGCACAACTCCCTGCGAGTTGCGCAACGATAGTCTCCGGTGGAATCCCCAGTGAAGAAATACGCAACTGCATAACAATGAACGGGTCTGGCACATAATTGCTATTCATGGATACTGTAGGAACACGAACGCGAAACGGCGCATATACGTCATTTTTCTTTTACGAGTCTCGTCAATCGTGTTACTCTTAGATTCCAATGAGAATCTATCGATATTCATAATTTTATTATTTATGAAGTTACTGAAACAGGTTTTGTGAAGTGAATGCAAGACCATGGCGTTTGACTAAGCTGTCCTACTAAAATTCGACGAATAAATCGATGAGCTGGTGATGCTGGTGATGGTTTCACGATACCCTGAACGCGCTCGTATATAATCCTCTGTGCATTTCATTATCCATGTTTATTAACGCTCCGTGATTGGCCGATCAGTGATGGATCGTCGTTCGATGTCAACGCTCCCACGTTCAATCAATCAAAGGATAAGCGGATCACTTCGATCACGCGAGGCAACCAACTGCAAACAACTACCCGTGGATTATGGATTTTTATTTGATCGACAAGTTTTCTAATATGTGTGGGTATAGTGTGTGAGTTTTCACCGCAGCCCAGTGCCGCGAGCGGATGAATGATTACGAAAGCTTGCGATAGGCTTTGGAAATAAATGTCTTCGAACAGCTCGCCAAATCTATTAGTGCGTTTTACCATTAACTCATTCCATTGGAACAGCTATTTTAGGTTGTAGTGATTTTCGAACTTTCTGCCTGTTTTGAGTTTGATCCTCACCAATTAGATAAAGCTCTGCAATATTTTTATTTGTACTTTAATGAGACAATTATGCTGAAGGTATGCAGCGGGAAATGTTGGCAGGTTAATTGCGCGTTCGTTTCAGTTCTTAAACAATCTTTATTTTTCCATTATTAACAAATTTAGGTACCAGTAGAGTAGGCTGCAAATACGGCTCGGTTCTTTCAATTGCAACACAATGTTCCAAGCTCAATTGGTCTTTGGGGGCCAAGGGGATAAGACCGTTCATTCACACGATCATCGGGTGATGCATGAGATGCGTCCCACCCTTCCAACTACAATATCGTGATGACGCCGCTATCGCTGCGTTCAGCACGTCCCCTATCATATCATTGCCGGCTCTCTCCGACAGAACAAACTATTTCATTCGACAAAGACCCCTTGCCAACTCCTTGTAATGAAATCATAATTTCATTTGGCCAACAAAAGTCACGAGGACGCCACGCTACGTTGAACTGAGAACAATTGGGGATGAAGCAAGTGTCAGCGAAGTAGGAGATGCCGCGCTCGTCACACAAAACTCTTTCTGACAGAGACCGAGCGATGCCGAAAATAATTGGCGCTCTTCTGAATGAAGAAACTTCTTTCGGTACTTTTTTATTCTTTCGAAGATCAAAGATCAACGCATTGTTTTAATAATATTTTATCCATAGCCGCAGGCGGCATTGCTACATAATAATAGGAGCCAGTAAATAATAACTTCCAAACACACAAAAGACACGAGTCTGATTGATGGGTTCCCATAAGATCATCCAAAAGATTGTCCACTTATCATGTCTATGCAAATAAGGTAGTAGCTGGCAGAGCAGATATCTCATAGTTTCGTGTATGCCTTCAGGCTTTCAGATCCGTCTGTTCGAAATATCCTAAATATCAAAGGTTTCTCATTTATCAGGACATACCGCACGTTCCCTGCTTCAGCGAGCGTTCCAGTTTCACCAGGTTTTAATAAACACAGGAATGTTGGCGAATCCCGTTTCCCTTCTGCCCCAAGTGCTTGCAAGCTCTCTGGCCCCCGTACAAAGTATTCGAGATTCTTGAATACTCCGGAGACACCGAAGCCGCGAATGAATATTCAAGCGAATGCAAAACTCTCCTACGCCCCGTTGAAGTTCCTTGAACGGGGCATTGATTCGCGTTCGTCCGTACCGTAGCGTCGGTGGAACAAAAGAGTTGGCTTTGGGTCAAACTTCCAGAAGCTCGAAGCAGCGGAAGGAGCACGATGAGAAGGTAGAGCACTAGGCGAGAAGATATGTACTACCACGATGAATTCAAACGCCGAGAGTCGTCGTATAGCTCCCATCTCTTCTGTCTCTCTTCTTCCTCTTCCTTTCTCTCTTTTGCTTGAACTCAGCTCGACTTGGCTCTCTTCTATGCATATCGTCGTACAAGAACTCACGCTGAAACTAGAAGCGGACACCGTCGGCGATTCAACGTGGAATTACTCGCTCGGATAATCTTGGATTTCGCGGATTCCAATTCGACGACGCCAACAGAAGGTCTGACCTCGGTTACAATAAACTTGCAAACCTTCGAGAGATTCATTATAAGACGTGAAATAATTTATTCTGGACTATTAACATAGCGAATAATGGGGCCAGTCATCCTCACACTGACTTACACGAAACTTGTTAAAGTATGGAAAAAAATCGTAATCGAAGAAATTGATCTTATGGGAAGAAATTTACCGAAATTAAAACATTAAAGAACTTCCGCCGATGAAATTGTAAAAATAAAAGAAATTTTTAAGACCTCACTTACAGACGCCGATATACTTTTTTTCGTATTCGCCTAATTTATTCATGTTGCACGAAATTTCACGTATCGTCACGAAGGTGGGCGATTATCAACACGAGCAAGAGGTATCCGTCCGCATTCAACGGGTTGACAATGTGCTCATGCGAGGGAGTGTTTGAGAAGGTGCGAACGGAGGGAACGACGCTTTCGCGCCCCCGTTACTGGGTTATGCATTATGATTTAATTACAATTTATGGGACGGGGTTTCGCGCACGCGGTGAATGCGCTGTGTACTCTGATTTGGCATTACGTCGCCGGTCGTGGTATACGCAGCACGGCTATGCGTAGCCGTAATGCTACCTAGTTAGTTCTCCGTTTCTCTCTCACAGACCGCTGAAACGGATATCCATTTCGAATTCCATGCTGCCCCCATATTATACAAGCACAGTTAGGTTCGGTGAGAGTTAATGAACAAGAAGGGGGATCTCTACCTGTTAGGTATTCTCCCGGCTGCGGTCTCTCGTCGATGCGAACTGAACAATGACGAGACGTAACGAAACGTGGAAATCCGGAGCGAAGACCTACATTAATAGTTTGCTAACATGTACAAAACCACTATAAACAATCCCGTTATCGCTGAGCGTAGGCAGCCATGAAAATCGGTCAAGTAGATATTCATCTTGCGCTATCCGACTCTCCATCATCATATCCTTCAAGAACTCTCTACGGGCTTGGGCGTTATCATTTTCCCAACTCTTTCAACGAGAAAACTTTGCCGCTTTAACAGCAACGCTCTCTCGGCGAATAAACGAACGAACGATGCCTCCTCGAAAGGGGTATTAATCCCCACCGCAGAGTAATGAGGCACATTAACCCCCACCGCGTAAGGCAAAAGGTACGAGAATAATCGAAGCTGCTGGTGAGCGTATTCAAACTCTAATCAAGCACCCGCCATTCTTTTGGCGATACGGGTTCTTCGGTCCTATATAGGACCGAAAAAGGAGGTTATTTTCTCTCAAAGATATTTCGATTTCTAAAGTAAAAAGATGATAACGTTCGCGTATGTTAAAGCACTCGCATAAGCATTTGGTCTAATAAACAGGTCCATTTTCAACATTCTTTTAACGCTGATATTAGCAGGACAAGCATTTGTTATTAACAAATAAATTAACTTTTTCTTATCATCTGGTCATTATATAGAAAATGTTATAATTAAGGATCTGTCCACATTTCAATGCAATCAGACGAATAGATTTTGAAATACGATACCCGTTGTAAATTGTCACTTGTTAATTGCTTACTTGTTAATAAGTCCGTTGTTAAGTGATATTTTTCAATTACAAAAACTCAAACTTCATGACACTTTGTACTAATTTTTTGTGTACCTTCATGGTACTTTGTGCTAATTTGTACACACAATTAGTGTCTAAAAACCTGACTTTGGCCTTGTAATACTGGCGTAAAAAACAATGTTGAAAATCGACCTGTTTTTTGCACCAAATTCCTATGCTAGTGCCTTAATCTGTTAAGTTAAACATTAAAGTTCTGTCATGAACTTCGACCTGTATAGAAATCTCCAAGGCATCCGCCCTATTATATATACAAGGTTATTATATATTATACTAGACAAGATATCTTCGTGTTGCCATAGCTCTAAAGAATAGATTTTCTCAACGTCTTTTACAGAATCCCGGTGGACTAGGGGAGAGAAAATAAAAGGTCAAACGGACGACAGGCTCTTATGCAAGGAGAGAGGAACGAGCCTCTTGTTTTCTGGTTATTGCACGTGGGACGGGAAGCGAAGAAGCAGATGAGGCGAGGGTGGCTCTGAGAGGTAACGCCAGGTTAGAGAGAATCTAGAGAAGAGGAAAACCAGCGCCCAAGAGAAGCAGAATCGAGCAGAAGCTGCTCTAGGGGAACTCGGGGGCGAGAGGCGGATAATGGGAGGACAGAGTGCCGGGGTCGGGAGAGAAGTTCACGGCGCAGAGGGATAATGAGAGCAATCTGCTCATCTGCTGGCCTGCGATGTCTCAAGCCTCCTTCCTCGTGAGGCAACGAACCTCCAGTGGTTCTCGACTCACTCCACCTCTTGTCTGCATCTTCTCTTTGCTGCTGTGTATATAACCACTATCCGTATCTACCTAACAACTATCTCATGAGGATTTCACAGCTACTCGTTGTTGCGCCCCTCAATGCCCCGGAAATGCTTCAGTTATGGTACACAATCTCGTTGCTAAGTTGCTAGCAAACCGGGTTTAGTGATGGAAATAGGCTGCCAATATATGTAGCGTAATTCGATATCAGATGGATCACTTTTTTTGTAAACTGCTGTATTCTTTGCAACGTTTAATATTTATGGGCGAGAAATTTGTATCTAACCTAAATATTACAAATATCCTTTTAAAGAATCCAGTGCATTTTTTTTGGTCCAGCAGATTAAATTCTTTCCTGCATTTCGTTATCGAGAAGAAGAGGTATGCCTACCATATACGAAGAGATATTTACTATGTACGCGATGTATCTTATCTTCATCCAACGACGGGAACATCGAGCGTGTGCAATAAGAAACTTGTCGGTCGCGTTCCATTGGATAAAATTTCGTGGAAATAATATTTATCGTCCTTTCGGGGAACCCAGGAATATTCTTATACGATCATACGGAGTCTGTGTTGCCCAGTGACTGTAGCGTGAACCGAGAGATAAAGACAGGGGGACCTCGCGAAGTCATTTAGATACTACTACTATACTATATATTAGGGAAGGGCAACGACGGATTTACGATCTTGCGGCGTTTGCTCTCGAGAGGTCTGGTCACGATATTTTTCTCACTTTCGACCTCATGTAGGTGTCTCTCTGACGCACTTTGAAACACCAAACATCTCATCTCATCTCTGCACGCTGGCTGGGGCGTCGAAGCTTTTGAAATTTTATCTTTCGCCGACAGACACGGTGCTTTACCAAATAATCAAGACTCTTCGCCTTCTGCTCGTGAGAATTTTTTTTTCTCTCTTTTCTTTAACGCGTCTTCCACCAAGAGAATTGAGTTTTCGGGACTATACATTTCCAGTATGTTGTTCGTTCATAATCGAGCTTACAAAGGAGTGTGTCGTGTGGAATACCTTAATGTAGCACAGCAATAGCATCCAGCCAGAGGAACTTAGCACGCAATTCAGCAATTTATAGTCGAGGGGACGTTGCCGGGGATACAATCCCTTTCGCGCTCCACGGAACGACGACACGCTGTCGACCATCCATTATCTTGTCCGGTTTCTCGATTACCTTGGCATAACGTACATTGCTGTACAGCTTCATTTTCCATCTTCACTTATTCAGGTGTTTTCGAGCTATTCGAGTTAAAAAAGATTGATCGAGAAATCCATCAGTCTGCCGCAAACTCGCAATCCTGCCAGGTGTATGCTTGATGGGTTTTTTTTTCTCGTGTTGAAACATCTTATTTCACGCTCCTGTTTTTACCATAGTAAACGTTTCGTGAATCAGTCAGTTCCACTCTGGTATGTCAGTACTAGTTGCTAGGTTAAAAAAAATCCTACCAAGACGAGTGTAAAAGGAGATTTGTATTGAAAGAAAATGATTATCTAATTTACAACGGATAGCGAGTAATAAAGAGGAACATTTTAATTTGGCAAATTTCGATCGAATAGTTGTTGACAAAAACTCTCGTGTTTTTTAAACCAAATGTTTTATCGATGCGATAGCCATCAGAGAGGGCCGGGAAAGGTCACCGTTCGCGAGCAGACGCTTTTTTTTAATTATCTTCATTCCATCTGTCGCGCGCTGATGCCATAGTTATACAACGGAATAGCTAGCCAGGATGTCGGTGGAGTCCCAGGAGAACGATCGGATGCTGGGGGATAGATTTTTCGGTGGTGACAGAGCCAGCGAGATTGTTGAATAAAAAAAGGATTGTCCCCTAAACGCTCGCGTTTTCCCTACAGACTAACGTGGTCTGTTTTATGTTCAAACCGTTCGTAACACACCCGCCGAAGCGTCAGCTCGGGGATATATATTCATATCCGGTGCGAAGCATTAAAAAACGTGACGCCTCTATCGAGAAGAACGGCTGCTCGTAAACTACCTCGTTTGAATTTTTATTCTGGCTATTACAATCGTTTTGTTGTTGTTTTTATTATCTTCATCCTGCACTCCTTTTGCTTTTCGATACATGTCTCATAACGCAATTTTCGGGTTTATCCGAGTCTCCGAACCCTCATCTTCCTATCAGATTACCCGAAGATAATGCCTGGCGTGATAGACATCAGCTTGACAACCAAGGGGAAACTAGTGGAACGAAGGCGGGAAGGAAGAAGAGGCGCCAAGGATGGACCTTAATTTGCAGGATATATGACGCGGCCGCGCACACGTAAGAACGCAATAACCTTATCGTTAACCTGCATGATTAAGGCTTGCCCTTTCGTCTTCGCGCTCCGTTATATCTCCCAACTTCGGTACTCGCCTACGCGTAAATATTGTCGCAAAAACGATCGATGTCCGATTCGCAAACATCATACAGACCCGTTGGATTTTAGGAAACCAAAAAATCAGGAACACTGCACTACGAAAGAACAGTGTGTTGTCAATCTCCTCCAAATTATGATCTGCCCTAATTTTTGTGTGAATTTCCGGCAGTTGGTGGCTGTCTACACCCTTTAACGATCTACAGATTCCCCGTCCCGAAGTGCAGACATGCCAACGTGGTCGTGAGCACATAGAGGCGCGCGTGCCTGCGGCAGTATCCGCGAATTCCCAAAAGTAAACTATAAATCAATATATTTTGATGGCAGAGAAAAAGATGACGAGAGAGAAAAAAAAGGTCTTGCGAAGGCAAACACGTGTGAACAAATGTCAGCAGAGCCCTGTTCTATCTGCTGCGCGTGACACAGACTGCGTTTCGAGATACGTTAGCCTGCGGTTCGACTCGATGAGCGAGAAAAACGCGGTCTCGTCTTCCCCCATTGAAAGACGCCGCGACTTTAGACTTGTAACCTGTGCGTGTTTAGTACGCCGAACGAAGTTAATACAGCTCAGAACTTCCTGGAAGTGTCCCAGCGCAGGGTTATTTTAATTTTTACTAGTTCTCGGGCGGGATCGTTTGCTCGGGCGCGTACGCAACGAGGGTAACGAAAGAAATAGCTTCGCGAAGGCTCACGTCTCCTAAAGAAACCGCATATCCCGCCCTCCAGGACTGCGTCTACGCTGCTATATACCGCACGCACGTTTTACTGCACTCCGTTTCTCGATCTTCACCGCCGCGCAATACAAGCTATAAACGGCTACTTTTTCCTCCCTCTTGCTTCATCGTTTACCGAGCTTTGTAACGCCCCGGCTATCAACTCACGCTTTAAACACATTATCGCGGACCGCATTTCTTTCCGAGCGAAAAGAGAAACACGTGTAACGTCCCTTGTCGTCTATCCGACATTTGAAGTTTTAGAACATGGTGGCCACTAAATGTGTCAAAAAAATTCCCCGATATCTTCTTGATTTCCGTGATGCGTTTAAAATTCTCTGACATTACAGGTTTTTCCTAGCTTTTCTGCCGGTGGTGACCCTGCAGTAACTCACTGCAGTAAGTTAAAATATTAATACCGTCGTTCGTAATTCGATCTCAGTAACTTCACGCCGAAACGAATTTCATCCAGCGTTAAAAAAAAGTCATATAGGAAAGTGAGTATGGGTGGAATATCGGGAATAGTACGGAAAAGAATATTGGGTGGAGTATAATGTGAATATGGGTTTTGTTGAGTCCCCAGATTCATCCCATACATTTTTCGAGACTCTGCCAACCTTCGTGTACGAGCTCGAAAATGTTCCTGCAATTAGTTCCATATTCATTTCCAGACTCTTCCCCAGCCATAGCATACAACCTCGAAAATGTACATATGGTACGCGATGGCTGGCAAAGAGTCTGGTGAAGTGTATGGGATGAATCTGGGAACTGAACAAAACTCATTTTTTTACAATTCCATTGATTTATCGTAAAATAAAAGGCTAGTGCCCATTTACAAGGGGGTGAGCGGACATTTCATTTTTACATATTTTCCACGAGAACCATAATATATAATTTACAATAATACATACAGAGTACACTAAAATATGGTTTTTGCGCGTGCTTACTCAGAAGTGAAATACTTAACTGAACAAAACCCATATTTAGATTATACTCCACCTAATATTTTTTCCCGTACTCTCGTATTCCCCATATTCAATTTAATACACTTTCCCATACGACTTTTTTCTCCGCGGGATGGCAAAGTCCCGAGTTGCAGTTACGCCAGTAGCATAGCCACATATTTTTTTCCTTCTTCGCCTGTTCACTGAATATAGTAAAGTCAGACTTCAGACACCAGACAATGGATTCAGCATCGGCAATCATACAACCGTCTCGTCCCGTGATTTATGAGAACAATCTACATCCCCGTCTGCCTATCGGCGAGCTCAGCCTCAACCCTTTGCGTGAGTGCTGGTGCGCGATAGAATAAGATTTAGTGCAACTTCCGTGCGGTGGAGTTGTTCGGCTGCTGTCTTCTCCCTTCTCTCCCTTTCTCTCGCCGAGCTAACGAATCGGAAGCGGCGCGATCCATCTCCAGTTCTCACTCCCCTCCGACGCCGGAGAATCGAGCTCGCGCTACATCTTCGTTATGGGGCCATTAGAGAAGCCTGCTTCGCAGCTCGGTGGAAACACGCGTGTGTGTAACACCAAAAAACGGCTCTTCAGTCCCTCTCTGTACTATGGTTATACTGCTGGTTGGTCGAGTACGAGAAAGGCTGGATGAGAGAGGGCGGTTTCGCAACCCTTTAACTAGAATTTTAATCTCTACGCCGTTATCATCCCCCTTTACAGGTCTCGGAAGCCAGATCGCCCCTTCAGCGACGAACGCCCCTTGATCCGCAGACTGCATGTATTGTCAAATAAAAATAATACCCGGGGTTAGAACAACGTCTATCCGGTCTCGTAGCCCAGAGGCACGATGAAATGCTCGCGTCGATAGTCATTATCCGAGTCGTATTGTGTGTGTCAGGATGGGTGTACAAGGCATCTATGTAAACCAAATGTGGAATCGTTGTCCGAGACACCCTCGCATAACGGTATGCATGGGGTTCGCATCGACCATAGGAGTACCGAGCGCAGTGCAAGGGTACATGCATGTCTCCGAACGTGCATGCCAGAAATACGTGGAGTTGTAGTCGGAGCAAAATGTAAGGCCACTATGACCAGAACGTAAGTGAAATAGTTTTTAAGTGGCTGAGAGTTGTGGTTGGTGCATTGGACTCTGCATTGCGTTATGTATCGAACGTTTTCCGGCTGACATAGAATTTAGCAAAACTTATTTATAACTTTCACATTCTGGTTTTGCTTTTTTATCTCTATTAGTCAAAAGGTATTGTTTATCGTTACGAAGAAAATCTGAAAAATCTTGTCTTGTCGGCAATTCTTACAATGGCTTTCCAACCATTTGTACGGATAATGGTTCAAGCGGTTAGTAGAATGAGAGACATCCAAGATTGACATTTTTTTTATCTGCTGGAACCCCTCAGAAACTTCTTACGTTTGCGTGCCTGGTGTTGCAGTCCGGCAACCCTGTGTGCATGCAGGAAGTTGTCTCATTTGAAATGACCCACGTGTTAGCTAAAGCATACCAGTAATGTACGCAAAGCGAGCTAAAGGAGGGTCGAAAGACGAGGTTTGGATAAGGCTGGGGTGGGGGTCACGTCTACGCGCCTCCACCGACGACTATTCACTCTCGCCGCGACTAGACTAACTGCCACGTCTTAGACAGACCGCGAGATTTGCATATTCAAAGGCCGTGAATCCTGCGGAATTGGATGGGGGTTGCTGCTACGGGTGCTACTGCACCGGCTTATAGTGGTGCCGTAACGATGGTAGGTAGGCGGTAGTCGCAAGGGTGTAGTTTGTTAGGGAGCCAATACCTAACTGTTCATTAAGGTACAGAACAGCCGTACGCGGAATGGAGCTAAGCAACCCCTTGTAGCCAGGCAATAAGAACTCGCGCAGGACACACGTGAGACTCTGCGTCTCAGCCGAAAACACACACGCGTACATACATCCGACAAAGCTGCAGTGAGTACAGCGCTGTTCTACGACACTGTGGTGCACCAACACAAATTAACACGCCGGAAACCACGAAATTATTAGCTACACCCCACGTTCCTGGCTGTATACAATACACGAACGAGCAGCAAGAGACATTCGGGAAGTCCGTAGAGGAAAGAAGGAGACGTCGTAAAAATTGTCAAATTGCTTCCCCAACCGGATGGATAATGCATAAACTCTCGGGTAGTGCGGTTGGTCAGGGCATTTATTATGCAAGAGTGAAAGAGAGATAGAAGGGCTAGATAGAGGAAAGGGAGGAAGAAGGGTGGGGTGTGAAGGTTCGTTCAAATTACGTCGTTCGGCCAAAGAGAGCCATTTTGACATGAAAGTTTCGTTCACTCTCGCTCCCGCCACCTAGATCGCGGATTCGCCGAAGCGAGAACAAACTGCTCGGAAGGAATACATTAAAACATGAAGCGCACAAACACGCGACAGTCGTTGCGACGGCCAGTTTAGTTCGCCTAGTTGCACTCTGGCCATGTACTCACCTTCGATATCGTATTTATATGTGCCTTCCTATATCTATGTACATGCGTAACAGTGTATGCGAGACCTATAGTGGGTTTCACAAAAGATTCGCATAAACGCGTCTCCTGTGCGCGTGTATACAGGAGACGCGTTATACACCGTACTATATATGTACTCTAATAGTTCCTTCCTGAATAATGCATCAGATGGCATATTTGCATCAAACTTCGAGCAGTTGCTCGCCAGCCACTAGGCGGTGCTTGTCGCTCTGCTTCTCTCTATCCCTCTCCCACTTCCCCTCGTATCTTGACTCCTGCTATAGCCCACAGGAACTCTAGCCGTCTTTTTCACTCTCCTTTACGTTATGACGTCCTCTATCCTCCTTCACTACCACTCGCCACTTTCTCACTCAATCCCTCTGGCTTTCTTTCCTCTCTCGCACTCTCTTCCCCTTTACTGTACGAATAAATGATAATTTTATTACCAGCCCGCGGCACCGAGACAGCGATGGTGAGCTGCAAGGCAAGTTCTCAGCCCCAAAAACGCCATTTAACCTTCCGCAGGACACTGACTTGAAATAACAATGTGCGCGGTGAGGCTATTACCGCGACATCCCACGCCGGTGGCGAGATCGTGTCTTTTGCTCCAACGTCTTACTTTTCATCTTTCCTGAAGACGATGGCTCATCTTTTCAGCAACTGAACTGCGCGAAACTTTATCTTCGAAGCGAACCGACTTCGTCAACTTTTGCCCGCGCGTTGTGGTTGTGCTCTGACGAGATATTTCAGTCTCGGTGTGTAGAATTTCTTGGATTTCAAAAGATGCGTAGCTTGTTCGGTCAATAACAAAACTGTAACGAATGCCATTGAGAGGACGTATAGATTTGAGAAAAACTGGAAGAATCATCGGGCGCACACGCGATAGGTGAGCAGGATGGGGTTTCACATCCTTTTAATAGGAAAAACTTTCTTTAGATAACGTGTCGCGAGCTTGCTTTGCGTGTCACACGTACTGACACTTTACCTCGCGTTCATGTTTAGCCGCAGACCTATTAGTACCGTACGTCTCATATTGCATTACCACAATCAGAAGGACGTACTTTCTCTTTATGAGCATATAAAATACGCCTTTCTGGTTCTAGAAACTCTAAATCGCGCCGAATTAATCGCACACCAATGATGAACGAGCTGTCACCACCCATCGTACGGAAGTTTGGGCGAAGGATTTAGGGGTTGGTCGTTACTGTTACTTAGCTAAGGTACTCTCAAGAGTACGATACAGTATTAGAGATTGTAATTAATTTCTTTATCGAGTGATCGAGCGATTTGTCTTCCGAAGTGACGGAAGGAATTTTAGGCTTTAGAGGACTACCTAGTAGCTAAATAGCAATAGGGCTAGCATGGTAGTAGGTTTCTGCCAACATTTGCAAACTTAAAGCCGACCTCATATCCCCGTGGAAGAGCTTTCGTCGACTCGACGATTTTCAATCTTGTTAAGGATTCCAGCTGGGCGCCGAATCCTCCCCTGCTGCTACTCCCTCAAGGAAAGGAGTACAGATGCTCGCCTGTTTGGATTTTTGCCACGGTCGATTGCCCCTCCGCGAGGGATGAAAATTATGAGTCATGTATATTCTCCCTTCGACGTGAATTCGTTAATTTTTGGCGAACGGGCATCCCCGGCAGTTCGTCGGCTGTTCCGCAAGAGTAAGAAGGGTGGACTTCTTGTATCCTGTGTCTCTCGTGAGTTCATTCAAGAAAATACAGAGAGACACGGAGAGATTGTTTTTGTTTGGAGAAGGGATGAAGTCTCGCGGAAGATAATTATTCAAGCATTTGATCGATCGGGTTGCGATACAGACAAAACTTATGTGAACAAAAGTGAGCGAATCTCCAGAACCGAAGGCGCAGGGCCTCTCTTGTTCGAATGACGAACGGAGAGTTAGGTTTAGTTAATTCATTATCGCTCTGCGGGAACCCTCGGCACAGTGCTCCATCGTTCGTGCAGTGATGCACATGGCCCCGTCGTGGCCCTTCCCGCTCTTTTCTCTGTCGAGGAATCGGTATCCTATGTTGCTGCGTCGCTGCTGCTGCAGCACAATCCAAGTGACAAGGGGTTGATTGGCATGATTCACCCTTGCCCCCTTGGACGAGACGAGAATTACTTCTTTCTCAACGAGCCAGCTCCTAGCTCGAGACGAACGGGCCGAGCTGAAGGGATTCTAAAATCGCAATTAGGGCTACGTTACCCCCACGAACCCCGCAAATTGGTCATTCATCGGTGGCTATGCCACCTATCACTGCTGGATGAGGGAGCCGAAAAAACACCGTCACGCACGAGCGTTCGTTAAATGAGGATGCGGACCAATTCGAAGCTCTTTTCTATAGGACAGTTACGTATCCGCAGCATCCAGTACCGACTTTTTTATACTGTGCAGTTCGGACAATATTTGAGTGTTTTTTTTATCTCGTGACTATAAGTACCATTTAACCCTTTAAAGCACAGTAGTATATCTCTGGCACCCCATTGAAGTACACTGAGAGAAGGATCTGATAGAAATTACCGTAAATCTGGCAAAAACCGACAGAACTTTCAGGTATCGGAAAAACTACAGTGACATCCTGGCAAACATTCGTATTGAAATTAACAAATTCTGCTAGAAAATATGGTAATTTTCGCTATCGCAGATATTATCTGGATGGCCCGTAATTTTTGCTAGAATATAAGTACTTCTTACTAGATTATATAGTAATCGGTGGCGTCACCAACGTAAAGCGTTTGTTTCAGGTTTGTAGGTTATACTAGCATATTATCACCAAATTCTCAGTTTTAATCCATGAAAGTCTTAGCCAGACATGCAACATTTTGCGAACCCGGTTTCTGGAAAAATTAGTATATGGATTGGGTAAACATTGCTATGACCCCTTTGAAAATCTCACATATCGCTATTGGTGGCACTGGTGTACAATGTTGCCTGGTCGAAATTTACCATATGAGTTTATAGTTTTTTCGAGATCCTTCTCTCAGTGTACTGGGACTTTAAAACAGTTAGAAGTCTAGCAGCCTATGGAGCGCCATTGTAGCTTGTAACATTGATGTTACGAGGTATAATATTTTGTTCATTTTTATCACATTTACCATATGCAAAATTGAAACAGGACGCAGGCATACCATAAGACAGTTATATACTACCAAATTCTCAGAATCGGACGGTAGTTCTTTACTTGTTTAAATAATCCAACACGAAATAACCGATTTCCAGCGCGACTGGCTGGGTGAGCGTGATTGATATCACGCGGACCGCGACTACTAATCGCAGCGGCGCCCTGTTATTTCTGCGAATAGCAGAAAGTTCTGTAAGCAACATACAGACGTATTCGATTGGCGTATACGTAGTAGGCTCACACTGGATGCAGCTTGACTACGACTGGTGGTGCCAGTGGAGATTTATTAATACGAGTACTACGGGTATGGATGTACAGGTTCGTCGATTGAATGAGTAACGAGGCACTCACTTCTGCGCGGAGTCCGACAGCAAAAGATAGGCCAGGGAGTGTGCACATAAACGCACGATCGTCGTGTGGTTTCAGTTTCTTCGGTCGTTTCGGACGATCGGTAGTATATCATTGCGCGAGTATATATAACCAGTAGTATAGCCGTCTGGGACGAGGGATGAAGGACGAGAGGGAGAGGCGAACCGAGGCTAACGGGCAGACCCTCGATCGCCAAGAAACAAGCCAATAAACTATCGATCTTAATTAGTGAAAAACGCAAATAGCCGCCGCAGCGACCAACACACGGGGACGTCGGATAACGACGTACGACATCGTGCTCGAGGGGAAATCACGACGCGAGATAAATTAAACTCTTCGGTAAATGGGGAAGCGCGGTAGGCCCGAGTGACCAGAGGGGGCGAAACGGGCGACGATTCGAAGGCAAATCCGATCGGCCGACAACGGCAAACGGCAGCGGTACGGCGCGTGCGAAAAACGCGAAGGAAACGCGCACGGATTGCGTGCCGCTTGACGAGCGATCCGAGGAACGGAGAGAACGAAATAGCGAGTGAATCACGACGAGATAGGCGTGCACACACGTATAGAAAGAAGCAAAACGTTTATCACCGCTCGATCGCGTGACTTCGCATTATCCTCGTCGAGGCTTTTACTCTATGTACGCGTGCATAAAGCGACGCGGAGTACCGAGTGTAATTTTGACATTGAACTGTGGATAAACATTTTTTTTATCGGTCTTTCTTTTACGATCCACAACAATGAACGCCTTTGATACTGTAGAATTTCACCCCTCGGCGACGAGGACCTTTGAATAGTGTCAATTAGAATCATTAGCGTCGTATAACGAAAACTAATTATTCGACGATGAGTCTGTGATTCGCGGCGACAGCCTCGGATTACTATCGAAAAGAGATGGCGAGAGTTCCCACAGCTTTACGAGTTCCATAAGTTGAATTATGTCCCGATGACAATTCGGACAAAATTTTCAAGCGGAACGGATCGTTTCAAAGGGAATTTAAGGGTTGCGAGTTTACTGGGAGTTTGAATGATTGAACCACCGTATGTGAGAGAAGGGGTTGAAGTGGTTCGTCGTCGAGGGGACCCGCTGAAGACTCCAATACATAGAAAATTGACCATTTTCGGGGTAGGAAATCCTATGTTAAATTTTGCGAAACGGCACTTTTTTTCAAAAAATTTCGAGATATCGAATTAAAACCTCCGCCATTGGTTTCAAGTCGCATATTTACCAACCGATTTCATTAACGAAAAAATTCTAAAATTTTTTTTTTTTTTAAAGTCATTTTTGTCGAAACAGGCCGAGGGACCGTTTTTTTTTTCAATTTTCATATACGGCAGTAAAAGTGTTCATCGATCGGTTCACGCCCAATAAAATTTAATCGACCGTGTATGAAGGCTCCCTCGACGACACGTCAAAAATTCACGACTCATTCCCACAACTGATTCACAATCGGACGTTCGCGGGTCGAATCGATACGCACTGTCAAAAGTATTTCGCTACCCACTTTTATGAGAGTGACTGATATCGAAGGCACGCTTTTACGAACGGAAAATGGCGCGTATTTCGAGTTAACAACGAGCAATCGAAGCCAACGAATTATTGTGGTGTACGCCGACCTCGGTACGTCACAGGTACCGTTTTCCGAACTGATATATACGCATCCCGTATGTATAAATATAGTACAGATATCGGGCACAAATCGAATGTCAGTGAAGGCGATGCCGTGATACCAGGCAATTCGGGGATAAATGGGATACGAGGAGAGACCGCGCAGTAGCGGCTCACGCAAACGGATCGCTGAAATGCAAAACCCCTCTGAGGTTATCGTCATTTACGTCATACGAAACTGGCATAACTCGCAAAAGATCCTGCTGGATTTTCTACTGCAAGAAGAAATAGTTTTTTGAACTTGCAGTTTTACAAATGCTGAAAATTGTTTGATGCCAATTTTTATTCTAAAGGTGTGCTCGCGCCGTTGTATATTTTCTGCAAAAAAATGTAAAAAAAATCATATGCTTCACATCAATTTTGGAACACAAATTTTACGGTGACCTATTTTACTGTGCTTATAAATATAGATGCGACAAATAGAATGTCAGTAAACGTGACGTCGAAGTGTATCCGTTCGTGTTTTATAGATAGTGACTCATATGGGTTTGCTATCGCGATTCGCAAATAATCGAGTAAATTGGATTAATAGCGTTAGAACAAAGCGTTACGCACACGATGAAGTGCAAACACGCACTTATTTTATTACCGCATGTTCTCATCAATGGTATGTCCGCACGAATAACAGCGTCAACAAGCTTTTTCCATTTGGATTTCTGTCATAGGTGTAGAGCCAATTTTATAAATATGGAGATGCGCCTTTGTTCGCTCATGCTGGCAACTGAGTTTCCCGTCAGGATATTTCGATGAAGTGTATGGAGTGCGCACACAAATACATGCATGTATTCCTCCTCGTCCAAAGCTTCCTACGTGCGATTCGGTGGTGCGTTGAAACTTGCGGGGCGCGATAAAAAGCGAAAGCGATGAGAGGGAGAGCGGTCTTTCGTCGAGGACGCACACCTCTGTGCCTACTGTATATTACAATATACCGTATGATTTCACTGCATGACGTAGAGGAATCCGATGAAACACGCTGGTCCCCTCTCCCAGAAGTAGCGTCAGCCATGGAAAGCTCTCCGGTGGATGTCAGTGAAATTATACTGTAAACCGAATCACACGGACGGGGGGACACGCAATCCCTGTACTGTAGTAGCAGAAGCACTGATACTGTCGAAATGTAAATATTTTATTTAATATCGAAGTGCGGGGACGCTAGCGGGAGGTAACCAACCTTCGAGCTCTGGTGAGTTCTGTTAGCTCGTGGTCCGCACCCTCGCCATCGTACCCCCGTCATTGATCGTTCTCGGGACCTGGAAAACTCGATTCACATATATTCAACTACCACACGTCGGACAAAATAATCGTAATCATATTGGCCAAACTCAATGCTCCAATACACTTGGTGATTAATCAGTAATATTCGTTATTTTGCTCGCAGGTAAAATGTATACCTGTTAGCTTATCGTGTTGAAGTTTTTATATTTTGCTGGTTATTTGCCTTATGACCATGCATCGGTTATTACACATTAGCGGTTGTTGTGGCTCGAAACAATCGACACACCTGGGCACTCACAGACACTCGCAGGCATATAATTTGCAGAACGTAGTCGCCTCTTTTTGTTTTTTTAATCGTATAATTTATCATTATTATAAAAAAATACCCTGGCATAAAAACGTTCACATTGCTTACGCATTAATTGCGATAATTTTCCATAATTAAGCGAGTCCCATTTCCATACAAATGTCCATTGCACGGGCTAAAATTTAACCATTAGAAAATATTGCACATGGAATGATACGGAAATCCCATTAAGTTAGCTACCGAAAATATGTTACGCCTGGTTTGAAAATCGCATTTTTCGATCGGACGTGACGTCATCTAGGGGAAACATCACTTCCGGTTTGAAAATCTCATTTTTCGACAGGAAGTGACGTCATCTGGAGGAAACGTCACATTCGGTTGCGAATTGAAATGATCAAACCGAAACTTCCGTATTTCCATAACTATTACTTTGTAGCCATTACTAGCATATAGGAGAAAAACAAACCCCGGGATCAGCAAGTTGCAACGGCGATGGGCTATTATGCTAAAATAGGTATAGAAGAAACTCTAGGATCGTTTGAATCCTGCTGGATCCAAACTCACAAGTGAGAGAGTAGTGGCGTGGAGAAACGAACCCGGTGGGAATCGAACTACCCGTTTCACGATTCGCTCTATCTCACATTTAGGTTTTGTCGAAATTTACAACCGCGCTCGTATAACGCTCTCGGTCTAGACTAGAACAATTTCGTCGGTTGAAGCTAATATCATTCGGGAGTGAGTGCGCGAGAGAAAGCGCAACTGGGGTACCAGGAGAACGGCGAAATCGTTCGACATTCGTACGAGACCCCCGGGAGACGACCACCGCGTTCGTAAGCGAGACCGGTGAAGCCCGCACCCAGGAACTAATGCAGCCACCGCGTCTCGTGGCTCTAGGCGGTGGTGATGCTCTTTACGAGCATTGGGTACGTAAATAACCGGTGTACGCCGGAGAGTAATAGACAACAAGAACGCGAAAGGGGGAGAGAGAGGTAGGTCGCAGAAGCAACGAGAAGGCGTACCGGCGTTTCCCGTCTCGTCTTTTGCGCATAAACGACATTCCACAACGGTTGAAGTACGAGAATTTTCTTTGATTTATCTTACTACCCACTCGGTTGTACATACGACGTACGTCGCAGGGTTCGTCGGTGCCCCATCGCCGTTCCCTGGGTACTCTCGTCTGGTGCAGCTGTACGTCTACCTCCTTCATGCCGCTGTTGCTGTTGCTTTTATACCGATGCTATAACGTTTCTTGCAGAGTAGGTATTAGAGAAACTGCGGTATAAGCTCGTCGTCGGAATGGTACACTTTGCCCCCTCGCTATCATTCCGTCTTTTGCTCACACCCTGGTACACATACACGTACCTAAGACAGCACACGACAAGCAGGTGAGCTCTTGATGCATCGCAGTATCACTGACATCAGCTTCACGTAATGAAGATGATTGTCTTGCACTGGGTATCCTTTCGTACTTCACCCATATATTATACTTATATGCCTCATCTTCTTGTTTCTCCTCACACGTTCTTCAATTTTTTGCGTTTTCTTCTCGCGCTCTCGTCGAAGACGCTAGCATCGAGCTTTCTTCCCGTCACCAATCGACACAAAACACCGACTATGTTACATGCTGAACGCGCGTTAACGAAACATGAAAACGGGTAGATATCGGGATCTCCTTAGTAAACCCGGAAGATGGAGCAAGAGAACAAGTGGAATAAAAAGAAAAATTGAGGAACGTCTAGGAAGGGAGTGCAGTAAAACAAAGATAACAGCTCACGCTCTCTCCTCTCGGATTCTAAAAAGTTGCGCATACATCACCGCACAAACGTAAAATGTGCAGGCGAGAACGTAGATCCGGATGACGAACGCGTGCAGGAATGGCCTCGTTCCTCCTGCTAAAGTGGAAGAGAGGTGGCAATAAAAACTCCAAGGGCTCTTACTTACGTATAGAGACCGAGGACTGCGTTGTGCAGTAGGTTTCCAGAAACAACGTATGTGCTGACGATAAAACGAGAGAGAAATTTTTGCATACGTAGCCACCAAACGGATAGGCAGACGATATCGGTGTTGCGTGTCAGTCTTCTTCCATACCGCTCACTTCTGCCATCATATACATCATAAGCAGTTTCTCTTACCGGGTTACAGTCTCTTCTGCTGTTGCACTTCGTCCTCCAACGACACTTCCACCTGGATTGTTGCGATATACAAGTGCGGACATTGTTCTATGAAACCTCGTTCACTGTGGCATATAACATGAACTGATCTTGCACGCCCGTCACCCGGGGAATGGAACCGAACTCGTGTTTTGTTACAGAAAATGATAATGATTTTTGCTTCCGTCCTGGAAGCAAAAATCAATTATTCCTCACATAGGAAGTTTCGTGGAAAAATGAGGAAAATAAGGAACAATGCACTAAATGCATTTTTAGCAATTTGTTTTTTCGTGAAATCAAAAATGAAATACTTCTTGCAGCCTCTGTAGATAATCCACAGGGATAACAATGTAGAATAATGGAATTGACATACCAAAGTCGAGACACTAGCGAAAATAATAGTTGACTTGTAAAACTTGTAACTGCGCACCGTTTCGCTATTCGACTCTGCCGCGTTGGGCTGTGGACCGCATGCCGTGTCTCGGTCCGTATATCACCGGACGCTGAGTGCTCCCATAAATACCAGATCATCGTCGGGAGCCCCTTATTCCTCTTTTTTCTTCTTCTTCTTCTTCTTCTTCTCCTTCTGTTTCTCTTCTTCCCTTTTTCCTCTCCCGTGTCCACTTCGACTTCTGCATACACATACACGCACCAAAGTCTCTATGCTATACGATTCCCTCTGTTCTCTGCGATGTACTATGTGCTTTCTCTCTTATACTCAAAGTGAACGAAAAGCTTGCACCCTCCGATTTAAGCGCCTCTTTATCTCTGTTACTCTTCTCTAGCTGCGCAAACCTCTGTTTTACGCTGCGACGCTCGCGTCTAGACAACAGAGACGTGAGGGAGTTTCCCATTCCATCGTCAACGTACCCTCCGACAACCAGCCAACCACACGCTGTGTCAGAACTCCGCGTTTCGGCAATTTATTTACCGAAATGTTCCCTTGTCCTCATCGGTAACAGGGTTGTGCACAGAGAAAAAAAACCCTACGATTATAAATGTTCGTGTGGGTGTCGAGTCGGGGGGGATGAGAAACTCTTGTCCGGTAGCTCGAAGCGTTTTTGCCAGCGAGTTACACACGAGTAAACGTCTGCACGTATGTGAGGAGTGGTCGCTGCATCGAAATAAAAAAGAATCTTCTTGGACTGACACTGTTATACAAGAGCAATTATGTTTTTTTAGTCAATGTCCTGTACGAAACGTGGAGGAAGTCAAAGGATGGGATGCTGGTCCGGAAAACCTCTTTCTCCACTACTCCTCTTAATTCTTCTTTTTTCTTTCTGTTCTTCTGCTACGTTTTCCCCTTCTCTGGATAGTCCTCGGCCACGGTCTTTAAAGCCTTCGGTAGACTCTCGGCAGTCACCTGGTAGGGTGGCTGATCCTTCCCTCATGCTGTAGCAGAAAGTATTAGCGATGGCTTACTGGCTGGGGTATCGATCTATAGGTGGGCTATTACTACATCTTCCTCTAGAGGCTGGGAAGTTGAGGGAGTTTGTGCAACGGGCCAGTAAATGAGCATTGGGTTCGACGAGTGACCACGTTACACCGCTTTTTCCCCTCATTTTCCCCGATAATCACCGATGGCGTACTAGGAAATCGGTAGCTCAAGGCGGGTCTGCTAAAACACTGAAGGCGATGACTACCGGGCGATCCTGCCGGCTGCTGCAGAAGATTTTTAGCCTCCTAATTACGGTCCATGGTTCACACTTGATAAAAATCCAAGGCTATAGATAGTTTACCTATCCGTATCTATGGGGCAGGCGCCTATACCAGCACAAATTGAAGTAGGCGCACGAAACCGCAAAAGGTTCGATGGCAAACACTCAGGTTTGTCTCTGAATATTCGCAATTCATGTAGGTATCCTGCTGGCTGTCCGAGCGCTCGTCCCCTATCCTCATTCACTAGAAGGTCTCTCCCTTTCTTGACTCCGACGTTCAACGGAGATAAGTGAAAGCCAAAAAGGCGTAGCGAAGGCATACGGTAGATTAGTGTGCCTCCTCCGGGTACACTGAAAGGGCTGCTACTCGAGGTCACCTACCGGGTCGAGGTTTAGGTACTTCTGAACTTTCTTCTATATACCTTCCCGTCTTTATACCTGAGCAGGAGATAGTTCTGTGACTCCCTAAACCTTCTCCGACGATAGCCACGCTCCATTTTTTTCCTCCGGCTCTCCTTCTTCACCTCACATCTCGCCTTCGCCTTCCGCCAGCTCCATCAGCCGATCGAGCAGGGTAACTCGACACAAGATACAAAGTTCACTGACTATTTTTTTTTAACTCCGTAGAAGCTACCCTACCGTTGCAGAGTTTTTTTGTGCAAAGAAGGGGGTAAAGTCGAACTAATCTCTCGAAAGTTAACTCCCTGCTTCTCAACTCTCTCCTCGGCACTATTCTGTTGGAAATACTTTTTTTGCCCTTTTGACCCCTTCTATTTCGCCGAAAATAACTAGAACCTCCTTGAGGCTGGCGGTTCATGCCGAAGGCGGATCCCGGCAAGTTCTTGCAGGGAAAGTCAGCTTTCTCACAGCAAAGTAGTCTACCTTACATCCCGGTCTACGTTGCCTGTCCGACGACGCCGCACCGCTTCCAAAATTGCTGTATAAAATTGTACGAGGCAACTTTTATAGAGTTTTCATGGTACCATTCGGTTTCGTAGTCTTCGCCTCGAACAGTGGAATATCTTCTTACCGCAGAATTACGTACGCCAAAGGGGTTGGGTTTTCGTACGCGGCACGGAAAAGCTGCTGTTTCATGCAGTCTCCCGCAAGAACCCGCGAATCTTAGCTCGTCCACGCGCGGAGATTGCTTGGACGGCACCACTCACGGCTTAAGTCGATGGGGGACGGGGGGGAGGCTGGAGGTGAGGGTGAGTGGCATGCGATAGCTTCGCGCAATATCCTCGCGCTTTAAAGAGTGTTAAGTACCGAGGATCAAGAATTTAACGAGCTTTACCACTTACAGCCGCCTTAACGAGCTAGCAGTCCCGCCTCTTTCTCCTCCTGTACCAACTTCGCCTCATGCTTATCCTCCCTCACTTCATTCTCCTCGCACCCCCCCCCCCCCCCCCCCCTCGCCGACATCGCTCGAGAACCTTCTCATCCAGCTCCGCACTTCCCCTGGTTCATTTACTCTAGGCTTAAGATCACGTAGCGGCTAACCCGCGACCGGAATAATTCATTTCTTATAATTAATTCACGGAGAACCGCAGCAACCAGCCGCCAACGCGTCTCAATTACACGCGCTCGACGCGACATATTACGCCAAAAATATGCGTCTTACTCTCGTTCCTACGTCCGTCGTGTATTTATTTTATATGTTGTATGAGTCTGTGCGGGTTAGCCTCCGCGAGAACTGCAAAATGTTTGTCACGTAAACCTAATTACATGTAACCTAATATTAACCCTTTATAAGTCACACCTCCATCCCCACTCTTAGGCGCTACCGTAGCAACCCGTTGCCCCCACTCCGCGGCCGTTAGTCCCGTTTCGGTACGGTTTCGGGCGCTGTGACTTATAAAGGGTTAACGAGTCGCCTATAACACGCGAAAAGTTTAATCTGAAAACTCGGCTTATAATGAGCCTGATGATACGGCCAATCGTTATATCTTCGTATAAGTATTTGCGTGAAAAACGCAACATTAATGTTCATACAGGTAGTTCACCAGATCTCCATGATTGTTTTAGGTTGTTTCTCCCGTTTTCCGATTATAAAAAAACATGTCCATGTCATCCGTAGTCATTCTATAATAAGGGTAGTCGAAGTGAAAGCACTCGCGAGCAGTGTGCCCGAGATACAACCCTTATCAAGTTGGCATGCAGATGATGCACTCAGGGTTTCATTTGCGTCACCCACGTCCATTCTTCTCAGTAGGCAACGAGTCCTGCCTCGTCTGTGTACCCGGAGTATACGTGTATGTGCAGAGGAGACTACGTAGGAATGTACGTCCGAGTTTATATTATCCTTAAGCCAAGAGAGAACCTAGCTGAACCCCGAGGGATTCCCTCGTCAGCGTTGCCCGCGGTTCGGTGCCAGTGCGGACTCGGCAATTTCGACTACGACGTACTGGTGCTTCACCAGGTATCTCACGTTACTCTCTCACTCTCAACACACACGTGAAGATGTGCGTTCAGTGGCTGCTCGTAGTCCTTCGTAACCCCATCATGTTCTGTTCGAACTACAGTGCGAGAGTGGAGTGGCCAGACTGTCCACGGAGTGCCTAAATTCTCGCTGTGATCGAAATCCACGAGGACACTTCCCTGGTCACACGAGAAGCACTTCCCTCTGTGTAAATCTCATGGAGGGATTAATTCCACTTGCCCGGTCTGGTATGACGCCCAGGCTCGAAGTGAGCGACGTGACCCTACTTTCCCGTCAGCCGCGTCACGCGTTCCGACAAATTTAATTTCGTAAGCTAGCAATGACACCATGCGGGTTTTCATGAGTTTATTTATTGTTCATGTTGTACGCCTCGATCGACAGTTTTGTTTTATGTTACTTCGAGTGCCGGCTGTACTTGCGAAAAAGGGTCGGACAGAAAGACCACCGCCGGATATAAATATATCGTCCACTTTTTTCACAACGGTTCCTACGCCTATTCCGCATCGATGAGAAAGGTTATCTCGATATGAATCCTACGCGTTGCCGTCTTATTTTATGGTCGCGTGAATGAGGGTTTCCGAGAAGAAGTTGCTACGTCGATACGCAACGATACTAGATACAGTATGAGAAGAAAGAGGAGAAGTGCTGGATGTATAGCGAGGAATAAGGGTGGAAAACAAGGCGGTGAGGAGGACGGTGGAGCGAAGAGAACAATTCGGAGACGTCCCGACCATCGCTCACGTCGCTCTCGCTCCCTGGAAAGAGCGCAGAAGTAATCTGTCGCCGGAGGGACCTCAATGGGATTGCAAGGGCGCGAGAAAACGAGCGAGAGAAAGATAGAAATTTCCTGTACACGAAACAGCAGCAATACATATAACGAAAATGGCAACATCGGCAACAACCCCCTTCGGCATGGCTGAAGGGCGTGGACCCGTTCGATGTTCCACGATAATCCAATAAACAATCGAACGTTTAATTTTATTTGTACAGGTATAGCGAGCACAACAACGGTACCTACCCGTAACAGCGTATAGCTCGAGGGCTCATCAAATCCTATAACATTTTACAACGCGCTGGAAAAACGCATTTAGAACGAGGAGCCCCTCCCTTTTCGTTTAGCGTACACACGTCGCTTTACGTAACTCAGGG
This sequence comes from Stenichneumon culpator, assembly GCA_964017025.1. NCBI lineage: Eukaryota > Metazoa > Arthropoda > Insecta > Hymenoptera > Ichneumonidae > Stenichneumon > Stenichneumon culpator. The sequence goes on from OZ024772.1 coordinate 11,770,769, forward strand.
AAATGCACGTGTGCGTGGTTGCCATATGTAGCTGCTATACGCAATGTATATAGGGGTATTGCTACAATGCTGGACATTCGCTCACGCCGCGGTGAGTAATCGGTGCTTGGAAAAGCGCGGGACTGGACAAATGTCCTCCCGAACGTTGTTTCGGTGGACGAACACGAATTGGTAGGGTTGTATCGGTCCATGAAACACGGTTTTAGCTGGACCAAGCTTCAAGCTTTACCCGACCACGTCAACTCAGTTTAATGTCCGGGTGGTACCTACATCTATGCATACCCCTCTTTAACCAGACATATATCGCAAAATTCAATTGGCTTCACAACATCGCGAAACGAAGAGTCGAAACAACGATCGTAGCTGTTACGGAAACTATCAAGCAAAAGTCTGAAATGACACTAGAAGTTGTATAGAAATAGATGAGAAAATATAGCAGACTGCGCTCTTGGGCCACTATTACGATACGAATGATGGAAATCATTCCTATCTTTGTCTCTCCATGTATCCTGCTTTACTGTGACTCTAATTCAGATGATTTAGAGGTCTCACGAGCTATAGCGGTGGATAAGTTCGGAGGCGATGAATACGAGCCGTTAAGTTTAAAAAAGCTCACCTAATGTATACACACATACAGCCGTCGAAGAACGAACAGATGGATAAAATGGGATAAAGAATGAAGAAAGGATAGGAGACGAGCAAACGAGGAAACCTTTTTCGAGGTGCCCGGTCAATCCTGCCAGAGGAGGACTTTCACTGGCCCTCGCCCACCTCCCTCCGTCCATTTGTCCATCCGCGCTCCCGCCTGAGAGTGTAATCTGTCGCCCGAAAAGCAGCGGTCCAGCAGGAAGCAGAGAGGGACAAATGTGCAGCAGGCGTGCGAACGTTGTTTCGCGGACGTACATCACGACGAATTTGCCCGCTATAGTATCGTTCACTCGTTCTAACGAAAAGGCTCGGTATGCGGAGGGTGGCTGGCTAGCATAGTGACAGAGACATCAGTATTACGTTGTATCGGTCCGTTGGACATGGTTCCGTGGTTCCCGCGATCCGGCTGCTCCTTCCGTTGTTTCTCCACTGCCGCTTTCCAGCAACCGTTGAATACAGCAGTGGCAGGTTTCGATCCCCGGTGCCTGGGCGTTGTGATTGGTGCGTACGTGAGTCGGATTCCAAGCAGAAGGGCGTACGTGCGTGCAACGCGCTGACGGATGGACGGACGGACCAGGACCTTTACGGTGGCTCCCAGTGTACGGAGCGATCGCGGGGCAGAGGGGATCAAAGCCGCAGAGTGCATGACTGTACTATACCCAGCTAGTACGGTATCTATCTACGAACTCGCTATCCAGCACCAGCGCACTCGTCTAGGGAGAGTGAATACCGAGAGGCTCGTGCTACGGCAGCACGCCCTCCCCCTTTCAATCCTGTCTCAATATCTCTAGCTCACTCTGCCAGGTCCTCGCTCATGTCGGGATTCGAACCGTTGGAACCGTAGGGAATGTTTGCAGACGCTGGCGAGCAACCGAAGCTCCGGGGAACCACTACCCCTGTCCCCGTGCCAATTCTCCACTATGCCACTACGATCCGAATTCTTGCGTCGTCGACTGGCCGATCCGCTCACCGAACCCCCTGATCACATGAGGCGAGGGTAGCTGGCTCCGACAAGGCGTTCACTGGATTCTCGGAATTTTCGGTGCCACCATAACCCCCGCCTCCGCGCATAGCGCAGCGCAAGTTTCAATGAACGTCATAGTTAACGAGAGATCTCTTAACTTCGTCGTAATGCATTCATTGGTTTCTTTTTTGTTTTTTTTTTTTTTGTGAAAAACATTTTACCCCGATCTCGAGAACCTTTTCGTGAAGATGGAAGATGCATTTTCAGCACTTCTATTTTCTTTTTCTTTCTCGTTTTTCTGCCACTCTCTACCTTTGTATGAATGAGAAAAAATATGACGATCCATTACACTTCAAGGATCTCCTTCCTCATGCCCGCCTCCGAAATCCTCTATGTCTCCTTTTGGGGATTCCCACCCTCTCACGGATATCTCTTGAGCTTCGGTTCCATATGGGTCGGAATGTTAGTAGGTTTCGTGAGGGTTCTTCGGACGACCAGAGAGCGAGAGTTGTTCTCAAGGACTCTCATCTATCAATTAACTCTCGGGACATTTGAGATCGTTCAAGCTGAACAAACGTCCTGTACAGAATATTTCTGAGGACGCGACAAAAAAGAGACGACAAAAACACGGACGCCCGACGATCACAAACAATTGAAATCATAGCGCCTGAGGGTGTTAAAAAAATGGAGATGTGGATTGTATCGTATACCCGAATGGACCGTGTAATAAACTAATCGACACTAAATACGATTTAGCAGTCAAGAGAGAAGCGTCGATGTGGTTGCCAATCGATACGTGTCATTCGAGTGTCAAAGTCTGGCACTCCTGTGTCACAAGCTTCACTTGACGCTGAAGGTACATGCCGGGAGCGTACAGTATATGGAGTAGGTGTACATACACACCTAACTCGATACACTAAACCCGTACTGTACGCGTATAGTTGGGGAGGCCCGAAGCTCGGCAGCGCTAAAGCGTGTCGTATGATCGAAAATTACAGAAGGTAGAGTAATGCATATGCTTTGTGTCTCTCTCTCGCGGTATCCGGCTCGCTCTCTGGCTCGTGTAACAGAGGCGAGAGAGGACTGGTTTACGCTACACAGACTATGTGCACCACAGAGTGACCGTCGAAAGCGCGCTGGGTCTATTAGGGCTTGGGATTGCCAGGACATTATAGGCCACTATATCTGCCTTATCAGCCGATCTAATGGCAGGTACCCGCATCCAAAATGTATCCTTAGCTATGCTGTAGCCCACCATCACGTTGTATCAAACGCCGCTGCACTGCCTATACTGATCCATGTCCCTCGCTCTGCTGATGACGCTGGGTTGGCTTATGTCGGGTCAAGGGAACCTCCGTATGCAAATTTATAGTCGTGACACTCCGTTAACGAATCTGTGAAGCACAAGGCTGTTCAAGTAGGAGGAAACCAGCGAAGATTCATGACGGTATAAATAATGCCTCTTTCCTATCAACTGGATATATCGCGATATTTCGGATTGTCGTTTAATGTGGAGTTTCAACGTGTGTGTTTTCCAGACGGTCGAATATCCGACCGGGAATTGTGGAGTGTCGAGGCGACGAGAATGAAACGGAACAGAGGGTTGCACGGAGGAATGGAGAGTGAGAAATCCCTGGAGAATTCAACAACGTTTTATCGTATCGGCTCATCTATTACATTTCAATGCAACCTCTAATTTCGTGTCCCATGCGAGAGGTCTCACGCCGATAATGCCCCCTGGTACCAGAACAATAAACTCCCCTCGAGCGTGTCATTGAGATCGTCTGATATTATACAACCAGCGGCGGCGGTAGTAGGCGCTGCACGGGATGCGGTGTGCACCGGAGGCTGCTATGGTTGCTGTATGTATATACCCATATACACTACATTACACGCGTGCAGTGCCGGGTGTTTCATTCACTGTATCTCGACATCCCCCTGACAATGTGTGGACCAGCCGTTTGTCGATTGATCGACTGCGCACAAATCTACGTGATCTAACGAACCTTATACGTAAACATGTACCTTTCACCTGGTTCCTAATACCACCTCGTTGGTTCACTATAAGCACGCGAAGTTCATGTTAAAACTCTGTATAGATTCTAATCTGGCATTATAGTATGTAATTTGAAGTGTACGAAAGTGTTTACAAAGTCGTTGCCTGGCTGCGGGTGTCAAGCCAAAATCAGTTTCTAACGTCGCTTTTCTTGAGCACCCGGACCTTCACTCTTCGAAAAAAAACTCACACCCCGACATCAAGACGGCAGAATTCTACCTCGCAAATACACTGAAAGAAAGATCTCGGAAAAACTACCAAGACGTATGGTATTTCGACCAGGCGACATGGTCCACCAGCGTCACAACTAGCGATATGTGAAACTTTCATAGGGACCATAGCAATTTTTACTCGGCCCATATGGTAGTTTTTTTTTATTATAGTTTTTGGTAGAAAGCGAATTGGCAAATTGGTAATTTCTATCAGACACTTCTCTCAGTGTACTCCGCGATTCATTCGAAGTTTGAGAACGCAAGGGAGAAATCGAGTACGGTTCTGCTACTCGCTTCGACGCCGTAAATTTGTAGAAGATAATAAAGTTTTGTAAGCTGCGACGGAGTTTGAATGCATACCCACGAAAGACCCGAGAGACGTTACATCGAATCCTAGCATGCAACGACGAACGACGGAACTTATCAATTAGATGCCTGGTCCAGGAACATCAATTATCAAATGAATGCGTCTTCTGTAAGTTTGAGAGTGAATAAGCATGGTAAGGAGGTGAAATTAGCAAAAACTCAATCGATTTTCCGACGGAGCTCAATAACCTATTGACGTTAAATTTCACTAGTGATACCTAGCTCGAAACTATTCTTCCGGCACGTTGTGCTCTCATTCCGAGAATCTTCCAGAGTTCTCGCCCCCCTTTTGCCCGGAGATATTTTCGCGATATTAAATCCTCTTTTGAGCTCGGTTCGAAAGAGTCTGTGCCGTTGCCGGTACAGCTTTCGCTAATGCCGGGGCGCAATATAGCGTGCTAGTTTACCAGAGCAGTAGCGTGAGGGTATATATCTAGAGCTCGCGATGCGCGTAACTCGCGGCCGCCTCGTCGAGAACAAAAGAGGACGTTGCGAGGGCCCTCTCGCGACGGATTACTCTCGCCAACTAACGAGCATAACAAGCCGCCACAACAGGAAAATATTTGGCTAATGGTTATAATCCTAGCGTGTAGGACAATAAGTTAAGCACCCGCCAGTAGCACTCGGCCACCCGTCACACGCAGGAGCTCTGCTGTCCCGCTTCTCTTCGCTTCAACATTTCCACTTTCTCACTCGCTCTCTGGCAGCCCTTTAGGCTGCCTCTCATCCAGCAGGGGGCTTGCCGACTAGCAAACGTACAAATTCTCTCAGCCATTTTCTCTTTATCTCTTTTGCTCTTGCATGGTATTTGCCAGAGTGGTAGTCCTCTTCCACATCGCGCATTTGCCACCAAGATATTATATATCTCTTTTCCTCTAAGCTCCCTCGTCGCCACCTCCCAACCCCCGGCGACGGTCCTGCCAGCGGGAAAACGTGTCTCTTCGGGCGACAATGAAAACGCGAAAAAAAGGATAATGTCCAACGCTGGGCTTGAAAAATACTTTAAAGCCTCGACGGATAACGTTAAACCGCAATTTTCACCGTATCCCTTGGATAAACATATTCACCTAAAACTTATGTTGAATCTTTGCGTAAGTGAAACTTTTTTTTGTCCAAGTGAAGAAAAATCTTTGGTCCATTCATTCTGACGCTCTGAGTAGGACGCTGTACCATCCATAATGCCCCGGCGAGATGACCAAGTGATCATTTTTTTCCCCTTAACTAATTCGAGCATTGAGCTTTACGAATCTTCCGCATGAAATACTCAACATTGATGTTCACGGAGATCCTCATGGAGATGTTCACTTCCAATTTTATAAATTTTTTGACGGTACACCTGCCGTTTTTCGTTTTCGGAGGAACGTGGCCATATCACCCGGAATTACCCTAGTTGGGAATTAATTCGCGGGCTGTACAGACGGATGAAGTTGTCGGGTTTGCACAAACGGATTAAGCTTGCGGGAGATGCTAGATGCAGAGTTAATGCAGCTGACGCACTAAGCGTAAGTGCAATACGAGGGATGGGCTGTGTACTATACGAGCTGTGTACTATATCGCTGCTATAAGGGAGATGAGCACACCTGCTAGGACCGCTAGAGCGCCTAAGGGCTCCAACGATTCGGTCGCTCTGGCTTATTGGAGACGGCCATTATGGAGGCTTCAACGGGATGCTGTGGCGGGGAATGACCGCATAGGGTGCGGGACGCTGAACGTCAAGGGCGCCAGAGAGAGGTCCATGTCGCATTATAGCAAGGGCACAACGTTCTCACGACAAATTTAACCTCTTGCTTAAGCCATCTTACAAACTGGACGGTGCATTTTTTTCAAACTCTAACATTCTCCGTGCAACACCACCAACTCACCATAGATAGTTCTTTTTTCACGAAAACGCTTTATATGCTGAAAATTAGCGATCCTTCTGTGCGAAGACTGAACAGTCAAATTGCTTTTCGCCAATCTCAATTGTCTAAATGTGCAACATCAATTTATTTATATAGTTCTTTTTTTCAGAAAGATCGGACGTTTCGCGGTCGAATGTCACGGATTGCTGTGCGAACTGATCGCAGGTATCACTATGCGGCCGGATAAAGTAACACAGAGGAACAACGCGCTCTCGAAGTAATTACATAAGTGCAGGAAGCAAGGAAGACGCGGAGAGGAAGAAGCAGGTAAGGTACGGTACAGTACATACAGCGTGTAACCCGCTGCTGGACGAGGAATACAGGAAGTTCGGAAGAGCTCGATGTTATCAGGAGGCGAACTCCACTAGTACGCCACACAAGCAAGATAACTGTGCATATAGTGCGTACAGTGCCTATCAGAAACAGTTCCCAACTCCTGGTGCGGGTGGCTCTGTGTGCGTGTGTATACAGCAAAGGCCATCCAACCGAGGCACCTGAATCCGTATTAGCGCAAGGAACTTCAGTTCCAGCTGTATATCTATCCAAGACCTTCCTATCCTTGGCTCCACAGGAGACGCGTTCACCGCCCCCCCTGGATGCCCTTCGCGCCCTGGCGCCCGCGCGTTTACACTCGCGTCTCCACTAAGCAACTTAATCTCCACAGAGTTCAGTAATTAGGAGTTGAGTACAAGTCCCGGGCGTATATGTCAGTCTACTCATATAGTTAACTCCCCCAAGACAGTAATTTAATAAGACGTCGGGGCGCGGGTCGTTAATCATTCTATCTCTGTCGTTCGTCAATGTCGACTAAATCCGGCGTTCATTGGTCAAGAACTTTTATTCGCATCCTAACAACATCTCGGCGGAACAGAATAAAGGTCTCCACGAACCTGTGAAAATATTGAAGCTAGTACTTCCAAGGACTTTTAACGGTCGAACGCCTGAGGGTTAAGAGTTTTTTCTTTACGATAAGAAACGTAACAAGGATCGTGTCAGTTCTGTAAAAGGTTGTAGACATGAATGGAAGAGGGACATCTTGAGTGCATGTAAAAGTAGCAAAAAATGTTTGCGTACGATTAAAAGGTCTAGACACGTATCACTGAGTCGCGTCGATGTCAATTAAACCGTACAAGTGTACAGTCAAGTTGATCGGAGCAGGGTTAACTATGATTTCCTTTCATACCTTGAATTACTCGTTTTTTTTATAGACCGCTCAATAGAGCGCCCTTGCATTATTTATTCGTGTAGAGATAGCTTTTAATAGAATGTCATAGAAGCATTCGTGCCCCATCGATCGCACCTTCGCCGCACTCTACTTGGATGTTTCTTTCGAGAGACGCGCGAATATAATTGCATTAATGCTTGATTCGTCGTTTCCTTGGACGGCCTTTGCATCCGTCGAGAGTCTATTTTTCCAAGTGAGGCTTCGATGCTTTTATCGGCAGTCATCGGTAATACAGCCTCGAGGAGAAGCGGAGCTATAAAAACCCGAGCTACGACGGCGGATGAAATACGCGATATCGAACGCAGTGTATACTCGGCACGGTCGCACCCTCTGCATCGACCCTCACGGGGAACTCAGCGAGTTCTTTATAAAAATAGAAATACAGCCTACCGCGTTCCTACCCTGCGCTTGGTCGAGTATTATATCGCCCAGAGTCCAGTGAGGGCAGGTCAGGATAATAAAACTGACCCGTTCCGAGTTACAGGGCATCGAACGTCTGTTCGCGCTCACCGCACAAAGTTCACCGCGCATTAATGCCGGTAATAGCTCTATTTCGAAAGTTGCGATTGGACAGGAACACGCGTCACTAAAAATGTCCCCACGCTGAGTCAGCGGTGGCTCTCGGACGAGCATAAGTATATGGCAGTTTTGGGATTACAGAGTTTTCTTCCAGAGGTGAACTATCGAAACATAACTTACTTGGGACAATTACCATGTCGCCGTAACCATAGTTACTGACAGGTACACGTGTACCATCGCCCACACAATTGGCCGGTGGAAAAACACCGCTAGACCATGACGACGAGTTCGATTCAACGTTAACGCGGATACGCTGCGCTCTTCTCTCTGGAGGAAATTTCAGAGCGCTCAATCGCGTACTGGTAAAGGCCTGGCGAGGATTTTTCAAGACCTTACCATGCTCCCATTTTACATTCTAAAATTTGTATTAGAGCTGCGGTCACGTTACGTATCTCGGCTGGACTGGAAGAGCACACTTTTTCCACTTATCGCCAACAGGAGTTCTAGCGATGTAGATTTTCCATGCTTCCAAGCAGTATAATTACTAATTAGACGAAGTCATTAAGGGCGCCGCGATTGCTAATGGCCAGAGCGTGAGCCAAGCACGTGCATGAAGCCTGAACGTGCCACTGATATCTTGGCCCGATATCAATTTAGTACTCATGTGTAACATCGTCGAAACTTAGAAGTAAACTTCGCAGAGTCTTCTCTCCCCCCCCCCCCCCCCGCCATCCCTCGAATTCCCATGACTGCAGGGCGAACGCGAAATTTTATACTTTTCTGTGGAAAAAGGTTCGGCCGGGATATGCGAAGAAGATCGATCGATCACCCAGCAATTTTCGTGGTTGTGCTGCATCCTGGAACAAAAGTGTCAAATGGGCGACACCGTCCTGTCGCACATTGAGGGACAAGGGGCCGAATTTGGTTGACCGTAAGGTTTAGGTATACAGCAAACAATGAGCCATCAGGTGATCGATCATCGACAAGTCAGGAGCAAGGGTTAACTTGAGAGGGTAGGTACGAGAGCATCGTTGTGACACCAGGGGCGACGGATCGAAAGGGAGTGGAAGGGAACCGATGCAGCTGGCATACTTCCATTCGGCGGGGCGTTCTCTCTCTTTCGTTTCCGCGCGTATGTTTTCAACCCCGTAACAGAAAAAAAAAAGTTTTATGGATCGTCATCCGCAGTCATTGTCGACGTAACCATTTTAAATTGCACGCTTGTTAGGCTTTGTATTCTTCAACTAACTTTTATATACACGGTGTGTATATATGGTGTAACACGTATACAATATGCGATCAGTGTTACAAGCGAGAGGTGCTCTCGAATAAAAGCCTTCCAGATTCTCCAAAACCAAGATCCTTTATCCCCGAGGATTCGCTCTCCGTATTATAAATCCAAGGCAATTTGGTGACAGTGCCGAGTTGAACGGAGAGGACGGGAGTGCGGGGAGAGGAAGCGAAAGCCATTAATTAGCCAAATCTTGAGAGCCGGGCGACACCAGAAGCGTGGGGCGCGACCCGTTCCACTGAGACGGAAAACCATCCCTTGGAGAGCGGCGAGTCTTCAACCCTTATATCCAACGGGCTTTCGCGGAATCGTAAGAGGGCCACTGCAGACCGATATATCTTTTCTGATATATTTCAGTTTTAGAAGACGGTTCCAAGGCGCCCGAGTTCCCGCGCGGCTCGCCGCGGGCCGGCTTTAATTTAGCGAAGGTGTTCGCCTAGCTCCGTATCCACATCTTCCGCTACTCGCATCTCGCTTCAACATCGCAGTCTCCCCTCGGCGGATCTTCTTCCCTTGGCCCTTTCCAACTTCTCTTCACTTGCCCCGCTCGTTTTCCCCGCGTCCCTCCTTGCTCGCTCGTTTTACTTCTTCTTCTTCCTCTTCTCCGAGAAACCGCGGTATCCCAGGTAGGATAGGAATAAGACGCCAACGAGAAACGGAACAGTTAGTTATACACGGTAAGCTTTCGCTGATGTATGGCGGCTTACTACGTTCGCCTGGTGCATGTGCCGGCATTACTATATATGTATATACACACACATACATATATATACTATATATAGATACTATATCTATATACAGCCGGTTTCGTGTTTCGTTGTTCCCTCTCGTAGAACCGGTACGGAAAAGCTTCCTCCCAGCAGGTTGCATACCCGGATACGTGCGGCAGAGGCGAACGGCTGTACCTTACGTGGACGAATAACGTACGCCGGCATTTTGCGCTTACAGCCCCGAGAGCTTTCGTCCTTTTCGGCATGGTGTACCTACTTGCGTCGGTCCCCGTTGCTGGTTGCACATGACTACCGTTGCAACAGCCAGCGGGGATCCTCGAAATTAGGTTGCGCCGGATTGCGAAAGCCGGCTTTGCCTCCCTCTCACCACCTTTCCGCGTCGGAGGGAGGCATTTCGCAGTCGTGAAACTTCCATATTTTCCAGAATAAGTCTGCACATATAATATATATACCTAATATATCTATATGGGGCGATAGTGGGTGGTTCCGGGAACGAGACGTTCCAATTTTGCGTTTCCTCGCGGGGTGGCGAGAGAGCTTTATTCCAGGTATTGCTGGATTTTCCGCCGACCCTCTTTCTGCGCGACAATGCTGCTGTTCGCTATTCGCGAAGGGAGGAGATATACATTTTTTTTTGTCACATTGAGAAAAATAATTTCGCAAGATAATGGAACGGATCGAGGGGAGAATGGCTTGTCGCGTTACAGCCGGCTTCTCGCCGGAAACCGCGGAATGGAATATCCCGGTTTTTTCGCTGAAAACCGACGGACACTCTCTCGTCTCACCGGGATCGTGTCGCCTGCTGCTTCTGCACTTGGAACCGTCGTCGCTGTCCTACAACTCGCGGCGACGACATAACACGACGATGCACGTTCGCGCTCGGTGAGTGCACCGGAACGAGCCGCCGAGATGACGACCCATTCAAAATACGAATTACAACGAGTGCAGGCGAGCGTACTCGTTGCATTGCCCGGCCTGGAACCACCGCGAATTCGAAAGTTTACTGGCAAACGGCCACCTACGTCGGATCGTAGCTTTTTAGGTCGAAACAAAACTCTCTTGTTACGATGTACACGATGTGCTTCGTGTGTTTTATTCGCAGCATTTTCCAACCCATGAGCCCATACGTTGAGCACGTGTGTGTATATGTGATCCTGGTACAATAGTTCGGCATAACTTGTTCGCGTATTTGTAGTTATGTGTCTGCGATAAAACATACTTTTTTATTCTCTTCTTTTTGTTAGTAAACACGATACATATTTCACGTGAGAGATAACTCGATTTCCGTCGTCGAGAGTCCCGACGTACGAAGAATAATCGCATGAAAAATTCTCGTTGTTCTCGGTAATTCGCGGTATATGTTACCGTGATTTTTGGCCCATAAAAACTTTTCGCGTTTAATCATGTCCGTTATAATATTGCAGTGAAATCGAAGTGCGGGAGTGCCGCATACACTTGTCGAAGAAGGTTGTAAGAAGCATACTCTCATCTTCAAACTCTTTTAAATGACAAGTGCACCTGACAATCGTTTGGACTTAAAATCTTTAGATACCAGCGAGGCGAGCCTGGGTAGAGCAGAGATAGAGATGTTACGATGTACATACATTTCACATAAGGAACGAATGGATTCTCTCTCTCCCCTCATTCCAAAGATACGAGAACTCTCGGAAGTGCAAATAATGAACGGCGTCTGGTGACGACAGATAGACAGCTTGTCGTGACAAGGGACACCAACGAACCTACCGATCGTTTCGTAAACAGTATAACAGACGTGCGCTTTTACGTACATGCACGAAAGTGTTGGTAAATTACTTTTTACCATTATTATAAAATTCCGCGTTTTTTAATCCTTTTTAAAACTACACTAAGGGAAGGATCTGATAGAAATTACGATATATCCGGTAAAAACCGACAGACCTTTCAGATATATGGGAACTATAGCGACATCGTGGCAAACATTCGTATTAAACTTAATACATTCTGCTAGAAGGTGTGGTAATTTGGGTTATCACAGAGTCGAATATCCAGTAATTTTTTGCAAGAATATAAGGATTTCTTAGTAGAATTTTTTAGTAAGTAGACTATTTACTAAGTATTTAGTAAGTATTCTACTTAGTAGAATTGTATACAAATGGTAGATTAAGTAGTATTAAATAATATATCAAATTTTTTTATGTGTGTATACATACATAGAAAATAGAATCGGCGAAATTCTCAGTTTTATTCCACGGAATTCTCAGTTTTCATCCACAAAATTCTTATTTTTATCCACGAAATTCTTACCCATATAAGCAAAATTGTGGCATCCCGCCTTCTGGAAAAAAATTACCACATCGGTTGGGTAAAAATTGCTATGGCCCCTGTGAAACTTTCACCCATCGCTAGTGGTGGGCCTGGTGTGTCATGTTGCTAACAGACCCGATTCAATTGTCAATCCCGATTGAAAAGACCCTTGTCACCATTTTTTCCCAAGGACACGGATCAGATCGATGGTTCGGCACTGTCGGGCGATATCGAATTAACGTGGAACACGGATATACACTTCGATTTGAATAATGCGATAAATGGTTTATCCTTCCGGGTGTACACGCCTTTGGTTGAGAAACGACGAGCGAATATAATTAAATTTCAGCAGGGCAAAGTGGTTCCGCGAGTCTTCTTCTCTATCTTCCCATAAATTGACATCTGACGGAAATAATTGAATATTTCCCTGAGGAGCACCGGCTATATAAGATACAGCGGAGGGGAAATCATCATAGCCCGAGCACTTCTCTCACAGTTCTTCCCCAGAGAAAGAACTGGGTCGATATTACCGGAGAAACAGACTGCTAACTCAATCGACTCCCTTACCTCATCCGGATATCTACGAAAGTTGCGTCAATATTGAAAATGAAGAAAATTACAAATTATTTTTCATGCGATAAAAAAAATTAATGAAATATAACAGTTTCGTCGCAAATTATAGTACATCGTGAAAAAAAAAAAGTTTCCTTGAGAAGCGTTAGCGCAAAGCGTCTCGCGAGATCTGTATAGGTTGAACTCGGTCCCCGTGGAATATAATCTCGGGCGGTCTCTTCAAAAGTACATTTTAACTCATTTGCCAAAAAGGAAATCTCATTGATCCTCGGCCTCTTACATATTCAAATTACACGCGAAGGGTAGCAGTCGCGACTTTGTCTGAATGGTGCTTCATTTAAAGTTTTCCGCCGTCTCTCAGGTTGCCCCTCGCCCCTCGGTACTCCTCTGCGAGAAAAGCGGGAACGGCGGAGACTCGCTTATCCCGGTCGAGGTATCTCTTCTCCACGGCGGGGTTTTATTCCGCGACTCGCGAAAGCGGGACGAAGAAATGACCGTGAGGCAACGGCAATTAATCATCTCTAGTAGAATTTAACTAGTGGCACATCGCTACTCTCTCGCCGCACGCTTTGACTCTTCTCTAAATGGACTTTAAATTCCCGTTTACTCAAATACACTTCCGACTCTGTCCGTCTCTTGACGGCGCTATAATTTTCTCGAGAAACTTTTCGTTCGAGGCAACCGTTGATCCATAGAAAAAAATGTCGCTAAAATCCATTCCGTACCGTCTGAGAACTGTGTTCTGAAATAATTCAAACGCGTTGCGGAAATCCTGATCGAACTGTCGAAAATCGAACTTTCACAGACGACATGGTAAGCTGTAACTCATTGATCAGAGCTTACGCAGTTACAGCAGCTTTGTAAGCTCTGATCAATGTATCGAGTAATGAACAACGAAAGCTTTCGTAAGCCAAATCAGCTTATCGACAAGAATATTTCGTAACCGGTATTAACAGTCGCGTTAATGATTAAACGTACACATCATTCGAACTTTTCTCTCTGCATCACGAGTTCGCAAAAACCTTGCAACGTGTCGCAGAGTATATTGTATAATCAATGCTCGTACGACGAATCGTGAGGATTCGTCGAAATCTCTCTCGCATCAACATCGTTAATAACGCGGTGGTTGTATTTTTACTCCGAAAAAAAAAAAACAAAACAAAAAAAAATACTGGTATAAATTTGTTATCACTCGAAAGGCGTAACGTGTATCGCGTGCAGGTCTAGTTGCAGACGGCCTCGAGATACAAGCTTTTAAAACTTCATACGTGAGTGCCGGCCAAGTAAACGAGACCGCCCAGTGACAGCGTTAACTCGACTTTATACGCCGTTCCACGCGGGACTACCCCGTAGTCCCCGGTTCAACAAGTTGCGAAAGAACTGCACCGCCGATATTATTAGCACACCTGTCACATTAGTCTTCCTTAAACACTTGCCAAGTATATACGATTATCAATTTCCAACCGGTCACCGTCCGCGCAGTTGGAAAATTAAGAAATTAACCAGAACTCCATTACAGAATGTGTCGTGTGTCCGTGCGTTAATCAACCTGTCGATAGAGTCGCCGCATTGGCGGGGTTTTACGCTATTGCCGATAATGCGATAGTTTATCCTTACTTTTTAGGTCAACCTCCCGTTCCAGTGGATTCCTCAGGCTCAATGTGCTCTAACGATAATTAATACGCGCGATTAAGGTAAATCGCATACTTGCATTGGATTCGCATTGGGAGGGAAGGACAGCGCAACCCACCGAATTGGGATTTAATGAAAAGAATGGAGCGAAGGGAAGCAAATCGCATTTTACAGTTCACAGTGTGAGACGAGAAGGGAGACATAGTTTCGGAGCCACTCGGTTTCGGTGTGTCCCGGACATGAGACTTCTCAACGGAGCTCCCCGTTTCGCGAGTGCAACCCATATCCATTACCGGGAGACGTGGGTTGACAACAGCTGCACCCCGAAACTCTTGTGTCAAGCTCTGGACAAAAACACAATGCCAGTCTGATTTTGGCCCGTTGGTCGAGAGCTAGAGAGAGAGGCACGACCCTGGATTCTTCTGAGCTATGCTCTCGCACCTTCTCTCGCTAACCGGTACCACTGCTAGAGAGGGAATTGCATCGCCAATGCACTTCCGAGCTGCTCTCTGCTCAACCTTTTTTATTATCTTTTGTAAATTTAAGCCGCCACCTTGATCACAGTAGTAGCCGGGATTTTTTTTCAAAAAATATAAATATATATACATATTTTAGGCTCCATCAAGAACTAAATCAGAGTTAATGTATTTCTTTTTTTTTTTTCTTTCTTTTTTAACATTGCGAAGAGGGATTTACGCCTCGACAGAGTAGCCACCGTTAGTCCGAGAGTAGACGGAATAAGAAAGTATGCTATGCATCAAGCGTTCCATTATAATAATATTTTATTAATAACCAGGTACGCTGACTCGAGGGAAACGGGAGAGGGAACATCATAAATCTTGAACGTCGGCTCTGTCGGAGCACTGGTCGCTGCGGACTCCTTCGCCGCAATTGAAATGCCATGGGCGAGACATCCCACCTCTTTTTTCGTGTTTATTTACGCCATTGTATCGATGATACACCCTACGGAATTTTATTCGTATTGCGGCGGATTCCTTAGCGTCTAAGACGAATACTAATCGGGCGAAGAGGTGCGGGGGCTTGGGAACGCTTTTGTCGGATCAAGCTTTTAAGGCCGGATCTAAATTTCGTCTCTCACTGAGGATATTTCTGGAAAGTCTCGTGTGTAACACTTGACTTTCTTGAGAAACAAAGAAGTTTTCGATAAATTCGATACGAGCGAGGGCAAATAGCGACAGCGTGTTAGACTGTAAAGTGAAATTGACGAAATTGCTCTTAAATAGAGCAATCTCGCTTAATCAGTACTCAGACTTAGGGCATGGAAAATTACGTTACCGTGTAATTTTCGACGCACCGTGACGAAGTCTCGGGGTGCTCTCCTGCTGCTGCCGCTGTTGCTCTGCACGTCGTCGTGTCGTTCGCTACCCGGGACCGAGGAGACCCAGTATTGCAGCGTACGTCCTAATTTGGTTAGGCAAAAAGTGAGGGTGCAGTTGTTACGCGAGCGCGTAGACAGCAGGGGTTCTACTGATGTTCGGGCCATGGGTAATGGGAAATTAGTGGCCAAGAAAATCGATTTCGAATTTTGGTAACGACGCTCGCCAGGCTACGGGAGACGATTAATTTGATGGATGCTAGATTTCCATCCTTGCGTTACTCGGCTTCCTCGCTGGAGTCTATAGTTTCGGAGATGCGGGAAGATCGTGGACGGTGGAACGAATTGTGACTGCTGTCAACTTCAAGACGAGAATATATTTGCATTAATCGTCGTTTATTAGTGTAGGGTAATTGAAGGCGATTCGCGTTGCCGGGTGACATGGCCAATCGTTATGTCTTCGTTTAAGTGGAACCAAACATGCATCCGTTTGCAGGAGCTTAAGTTTACGAACTAAGACTGAAATTCCAAGCGGTTCGGCATGATGTCCGTAAAAAGAGACCCTAATCATATCACCCGGAATTACTCTATTCTATTAAAACCTCAGTCAAGCGTGGATAGTGAGTTGCCCCGAAATACGATCAAAGAAACTTAAGTATTTAATGCAGCCGGAATCGTCAATAAGAGGGGACGATTGAGAGTCGTTAATGTTTCAAGGGATCTGAAGCAACTTGGGAGTCACGGCAGTGGATCGTCGCAAGAACGGCACGTAACGTAATTGAATGTAAATATGATCCCAAGTTTGCCGAAAGTCTCTTAAATATAGATAACCAAGAGTGCCTAGCCGCGACGAAGTATTGCCTCTTTCTCTCCGTGTTTGCCATTTCTCGTCCTCTTCCGTTGGGCCTTCTAACTCCCTCGCGCATCCTCGAAGGAGGCGGATAGTCTGGCTTCGTCGCGAGTATACTTAGATGGAATTCTTTTCGAGTAAGTGAGGTCGAACTACTTTCAATTCTCTCCGATCACCGGGTCGAAGAATCAATGGAACATTGAAACCTCAAACCAAAGTGATCTTAAACATTAATTACTGATCCATTCACGATATTAGGATTCTGATGGGAACTCGGACGTTTCAACACAATCTGGTTCAGCGGATTTGTAGGACAATCTTGTAACCAAGATGGAACCGGTGACAGAGTGGAAAAAGCAGAATGAAGAAAAACTCGTCAAACTTTTCCTTTAAATTGCGTACAGTCTGTAGGATAATTTGAAGATGCCTGGGACACTTTTTGCAGCTGCAGTACACTTTACATCTTCACTACTTTAGGATTTTACAGTGCCTATTTATTAATTCCTTTTATCTTGATACGAAGTGTATCAACGCAATCGAGTTATTTTCAGTTATCGATTAAAGGATTCAATCCCGAGGGGTCCACGGGTGTACTCTGGTCCTCCCAGTCCTTTATATTTCTAACCGTCCGCTATAGTCACTATTCAATTTTATTCGAGCGTTGCATTATTCAGCACAGGCGTCAAGACATCGACTGTCTCTATTTCTGCGGGCAACCTCGGCGACGGTCGAGCAGGTCGGCGCGCTTCGAGTTCTCTCGGAAGTTCCACTGTTTACCAAGGGAGCAAATAGCCGGATGGGTCGTCCCGCCGCGTTGTCGTCGTCGGCCTCGTGCCCTGCAGGAATAGTCCATAAAGCCTTGGCGTGTTTCGGTTTCGAGCGTAACGAAACCGGAGACGCAGATACGCTACGGGAGTACTCGGGGCCAGTTATATCACCCCCTTTTTCGTGCGGGGTTGACTTCCAGGTCGGAACCACCCTGGTGGATGAAGCGCACTCCTGGACATTCTCGTCGCTCTATTTACTTAGGATTATATGCTAATATGATTTCGAGACGGCAATTGATATCCACTTTGACGGCGGTATCGTGGAGTCGGCGGATATTCTAGTTCTGAAACAGCACGTCGCAGAAGTTTGAACTTTTCGCAAGGATTCCTAGTCTTCGACTGCGGACGCCGTTGCGTAGCCGAAACAGATGAATGGTAAATTTTTCAACAGAGAAGACCACAAGACTGGGAAGGCATCTCCATTTCGGGATAGACTGCCTCAGGACATGATGCTTCTAGTAGAGCAAATGGTGCACAGTTGATGCAACATAAAGAGCCACCGCCTCCTCTGCATGGAGATCCGGAGGTGTACAAGCGTCAACAATAATAGTTAGCAGTTTACATTTCATTAGCAGGAGTATAGGATGTTTGGTCTCTGGCTGGTACCGTTGCTGCCAGGGTGTCTTCACAGCACCTCCGAGTTTACCTATTCTAACAGGTCGTTCGTTAACACTTCCGTGAATTACTATCCGCCTCCGTGTTGTCCCAAGAAAGAGAACTTGATGTACTCGTAATACCCCGGCAGATGGTTAATTCTCCCAAGCGAGAGTTTGCCATTACTCGCCGTGTTTAACGGAAGCTGATGTCGCTCTTTCGGTGGGAAAAAACAGGCCATCAACGAGAGGTAAAACGGATGGGGCCAGGAATCTCGCTGAAGCTTCTCGCGGTCACCCCGAAATTCTTTCATCGACCGGTAGTGAAACGGGAGGGCCAGGGATTCCCCCCGGAGCGGTTCAACAACTTGAGCGCCTGGGCCGAGGCCAAAGTGACCATCAGCATCAAAATATTACTATGTCCGGCGCGCTATATTAACCCGCTACGGGATTCCGGAGAGGTCTAATTTAACGTCGGACGGAACGACGGAGCCGCCACGGCAAGGACCCGCGTTCCATGCTCATATACTGCCCTGAATACTACAGCTGTCTTCTCCCCGAGCAACATACTAAAACTCCAGGAGGACCACCGTACGAGCTTGCCCCAAATTAACAGTGGACTGACAATTAATTTCATCGTTCCGCTGCTCGCCGAATGAAATGAAGAAAATAATAATAAAACAAAAATGTAACAGCGGGATACGAGGAATAGACAGTGCCACAGTGCAGCACGGAATCTCGCCGCTTATGTTGCTCTAACTATATGTACATATTGTGTAGTCAAGACTTGGTAACCCGGTCAAAACTTTGAAGTAGAACGTGCAATTCAAACTTTTGAATTTGCAGTTTGTCTAAGCCGTGGCTTTATATATTTCTTTAGAATTTGTGTTTGTTTTTTCTCTTCTCCAGAGAGAGAGACACTGTAGAAGCGAGCGGCCGGGAAAGACGGTCACGGGTATAAAGTCGGTATATACTATCTCATTATTCTGGATCACTCTCGCGCGCTAGCTCGTCAGATCTTGCGAGTTAGCAGCTCCGAGATCGTTATTTGCTCGGGCAGCGCCGCTCTCGAGAGTCCCGGTGCCCTTTTAAAGTCACCGACACGGCGTCGAGTCTTTAATATGAATTTTATGGAAAGTTGCGACGGGACAGAAGAGACCGGAGAGAAAGAGATGGCCACAGTTGTCGCGACTCGCGCACCTCGCGGATCTTCATAATAGCTGGAACTACCCCCCGCGCCAATCCCTTCTGCCGGGGCTTCCACGCTCCGCGTTTTCTCTCCATTCTCCGCTGTCGTCCTTATAAGTTATAACGTTAAAGTTCGTCGGTTGGTTCACCCACCATGGAGGACCAAAAGGAACTTTCCTCGTACAGTTTTGCCAAGTTCATCTTATTTTCCTTTCTCCCCGCCGTTGTTGCTGGGCCTCGCCGACGTTGATCCCACTTCCCACACGTATTCTTCGATCCGGACGCATTCCATTCGATTAGCCGTTCGCGCCGCTGGTCTTCATCGATAGTCGATTAACCGGCATAAAGCTTCTGCGTGCAGACGCAGCTCTTCTTCCTCGGACCAGATGAAGTCCCTCCGCAGTCGTGCCTCCATAACCGCTCACGTCCTCCTCACTCGTGCCAGACTCGAACTTGCCGGATTCCTTTAACATATGAACGCCTTATAAAAGCGTGGACCTCCAAGCCAACCGGATCTCGGCAATCGGTGAGATGGATTCGCGCACTCGTCCACTCGCTCGCGCTCCCTCGGTCACTCACGTGCGGACGAACACTCGAATTCCCTCGGGGCCACGAGGAGTAAGAAGATGTAAATTACTCTCAACGTCCGTGCCATTTCCGTGAAAGAAGTTTATCGTCGGTGCGCAAAGAGCGCCTGGCACCTTGGCCCGGTGAGTTCCCCGCGGCGTTCCATCCACCCGCGCCGGAGTGACTTATGCACTTTACGCTCTCGCGCGGTACAACGGTTGCATCGTAAACGCACGCAAAACTTGGTCGGGTGTATACACGCGTGTATTGCTCGCGCAACAGGTCGGTGTGCGTACCAACGTCGGTGTCTGTGCGCGCGCCTCTCGCGAAATTCGAATGAGTACTCACTCGGACGAGAGTACGCGAATACCGTGGAGATCGCTGTTTCTTCTTTTTTATTAACATAAGAAGCGAACGTAAACCCTTTGGCTCGTGTGTAAGCATTCGCCCATCCCGAGGGAGTGAGTATATTATCTCATATACGCATGTACTCGACGAGTGCAAGGGAAAGAGTGACATAAAGGCCCACGAGCTAAAACCCCCGCATAAAACTTGCTTTTTTACCTGGTTTTTTTTTCTTGTTTTTTTTCAATTCTTTCTCTTCCTCTGTCATATTTTCGAGCCCGAGATCGGTGGACGGACTCTCGTCGTATTTACGACTGGCGCGAAACATCTTCATCCATATTTAAGGGCCGTCGGTATAAATCAACGTTCTCCGTGAAGCGCAAACGCAGCCGGGTCCGGAAAGTGAGGCTGGACGATGCTCGGCACCCCCCGAGAGACTCTCTGGCGCGATTGGGTCGGTGATTATTTTTTTTTTCCTGACGCGGCTGCACAACGGACATATACTCATATCGTGGCTCGTGATCTTCTTCCTCCTGCACTTTCACTTCTGACTTTCGATAAGTGGCCGAACTGCGTGTGGCGAGGATGCCGCGATGAGGCTCAAAGGAAGATGAACGCACGTTGCTGTACGCGTACGATGAATTTAATTTACGAAAATATTCACGGGGTCTACGAGAAACACCGTTATTTTTCTGTGAGATAAAGAATCATTCAATTTGCATTTAGATTAGAGAGGTGAGCGAAGGGACCACCATGGGATGAATTTATCGGTATTTCATTGCTTGTATTACAGCGTCTTATCGCAAAGGGGTTGAAGGAAGATATAAAACATTGGCGAAGGACGAGGCACGGGAGCGCGGAGTTATCGTGCCTCGTATAATAATCGTGTCCCGATCGATATCGCCGGAGATATATTGCTGGAAAGTTTCGTAATATGATGGGTACGTGGGCCGCGACGAAAGGGAGTTGGGAGGAAGGGCTGATGCAAAGACACAAGAAGAAGAAGAAGAAGGAGAAACGGGAACGCAAGGAAGTCTGCGGAGGTTGCGTATCATGGCACATGTGAAACGTGTCTTCTCGTTGTTTCTACTAACAAATTATCGGGTTTTCTTGGGAAAATAGATAGAAAATACAAGGGATACGTTAAGACAACCACCCTTGTTGAGAGTTGAACGTTAATTTCGTGAAAAGTTCCGGCGAGTTTAGTTGGTTGCTCACAGCCCCCGATCTCGAGCGCTCTTTGTCGGCGAAGCCCCTAATGAAAACTCATAAGACCCGCTTCATAATTCACCGTACACCGCGAACTCCTCGACACCGCCTCGCCGTTGCACAAGACCTGCACGATCGACGGTGGTAACGGTAGCAGCGGCGGGCGGAAGAAACGCGGACTTGTATGGTATCTTTATTTAATATCTAATATTTATAGGCGATTCAATATGAAACAATACATTCTGAGAGTTGCAATATTTCTCGCTTATATTAACACTATCGGAAAATCGGTGGTAATAATAAATGCGAGTCTATGGAGAACGGAAAGCCCGTGGGCATATTGACCGACTATCCAGGTCTAGGGGAGAGCAGGGCAAAATGGCCCACCGGGGCAAACCGGGATAATGGGACAAAGTGCAATTATCCAATAACTTTTAGATGGTGGCGATGGTGGTACGTGGGGCAAAACGGGTTTGAAAATCCGCATGTATCGTTGGGACAAAATGGGGTACCAAAAATAATTGGAAAATTGGGTTTTGCCCTTACTATCCCGTTTTGCCCCGCTGTGCCATTTTACCCCCCCCCCCCCCCCCCCAAATAAATTCATGGGTGTACTTAAAATGTTAAAATCAATATTGGACCAAGAATATTTAACGTTATATCGCAGCAAATTTACTAGATTTGTTTGCAGCAAAACTGGCTACACACATAAATAAGTGAACTTGATAAACAATAATTACAAAATGCCTTCATCGCGATCAGCGAGCATCGAGTAATATTATTTTCCAATCGAAGCTTTATACGCTCGAGTACCGTGAGAAAAGCATCACCGATAATAATAATCCCTTGTCGATATGTCAGCTTCCTAGCGCAGACGTTTATGAGCCTCTGTAAAAATAATGGAACGAAGAAATAAAACGTGGACGTTGGTTGGAGCGGGCGGTGTGACTAACGATGTTTTTCCGTCGATATCGTCGATGCCGAGCGTTCAGGGATGTCGCTCGAGATGGGTTTTCTTTTTTCTTTTTCTCCTTATTTTCCTTTCATCTCTCTTCCTTTCCATACATCGAGTAGGTACTACCACAAGTACGATTATCCTGCTGTGTAGGTGTGCGGCTCTCGAGCGTGAATCTAGGTCGAACAGCTGACGTCGAGAGGACTGGTGGGGTATATGGTATAACGAAGGAGTGCGGGGGGGTCAGAGGGGGCGGTAGAAACCCTCCGAGTTCCCGGTGGTAAGGGCGACGATAAATTCCTCGACATGGCGGTGCGCTCGGGAAAAGGCGCGGCCGGCCGCGGGAGGCGCCAAGGAAAAATGACCAATATTCGCGTGAAATACCGCCACACGGGGCCGGCTATCCAACCGATTTTCCGTCTCCCTCGGCCGTTCGCTCTTCTCAAGCTCAGCAGCGCGAAACTTTTTGGTTTCTCGCCCACTTCAAAAGCTCGGGTGCCGCTATTGGATTTCAATTTTACGGCTCACCGGTGGCAATTTCCTACCGCTATGCTCCGGGCATAATGTATAACCCAATAAAATCAAGGATAATATCTCTGCTTCGCTATCCGGCTTACTTTTTATCTCGCTACAAGATTACATCGGGTTAGGATACAAATACAATCGGACTCTCAAGCTTTCCGGATAAACAATCGTCAGGCTTAACGTCTATGAAACACCGAAGTGTCTATGCGAGCTCGAAATCTCGGGAAAAATCCTTCGTCGCTGAGATACCGGGCTCATCAGGACGCCGCCTCCGGTGGATAGTACTGCCGAGTTTGATAAAACGTCGACGTGTTTATAGCCAGCTCGAGCAGCAGTGACCGTAAGAAGGCTTGCCCAAGTCGCCCGCGTTACCCCGGGCAAGTATCCTGCCTACGGTATGGATGCAGCACTCTCTCGAAGAAGAAGAGGAAGAGGAGAAGGAAGAGGAGACAGCAGCAGGAGCAGCAGCGGGAGCGGCAGCAGCCCGGGCGCGTTACAGAGATAGCAAGGATGAGAGAGAGCTGAAACTAAGACGATAATATTTCTCAGCCGTGCGCCACGGCCCGGCATAGATCCTGATTTACACATCTAGCACGTTCCCCCTGTAATAACAATGCGTCACTTTTATATGTCGGCATAAACAATGCGTGGAGTGCGGCGGTGAGAGAGGGACGGAAGGCACAGGGGAGCGAGAGGGAAAGACCTCCCAAGCGGTATACACCTCGGCAAACCATCATCATACAGCATCCCGGGTATCGCGCACATCCGTGTGCTCTGGCTCTGTGACCACCGCAGCAATTCACCGTACTTTCCTTTGTTGCGCTTATCATTTTTCCCTCCGCCATGCGGAAACCCAATGCTCCATGCATAATACGTCTCCGATCCAGGCACGCGGGAAACACGTCGAACTAATCGTCGAATGCCGCACGGATAATCGAGTTCAAATTTCGCCGTCCAACAATACATTGCTTTATGCGGTTTCTATGCCGATCGTTTGATCAAACGTCAATGCCGAAGCGGATGTTTCGCGGCGACCCAGCCTTCCCATGAGTAATTAATAATTCGAACAAACGACGAGTCAATCACGAAATATCCATGTATGCACAAAAGCTCCCCCTCCAAGCCCCGCCTCCCATAAATTACCTATAGCGTATCGAAGCGAATATTAAACGTTAATTAATACACGTCGGGTCGAATTATTTAACAAGTTTGGTTATTGACCCATTGTACTCATGCAAAATAGGAGAATGCGTTGTGAGCCGGATTTTTGAGGTATTGAGATATCAAAACAATATTTCTCTGATAATGATCCGCAGTCGTGCGGACAATGCGGTGGCAGAACGCTATTAGTGCAAAAGAAAAAATACACCCGCACTTGTTTACGCAGCGTATTTACATCAACACGCGCAGTTCCATGCAGCGCCTCCGCGTAGCCATTCGCCACTTTTGCCCCACCATTGTGCAGTACAAACCAGGCTGTTAACCAGCATCTTCTTACACGTAACTCTCGCAATAACAGGTGGACAGTTCCACGAAGTATTCCCGAGATGCTCGGATAATAATTCGAGCAAAAGGAATTTAAACGACCGGGACAACCGAAGATGTTTGCGGAGAGAAGAGGTCTTAATTGAACGCGAGAGTTTCGTATCCGCGCGCCTATATCGTTATGCGAAATAAATGCGTACGGGATGACTGCGAACTCGCACGGGAAGAATCAGCAGGCCTTGTTATGCCATATAGGTGGAAGGAGGCGAAGTGCTTGTACCGCAAAGATTCTCCTGTCTGTGTTGGCTGCAATGTCCAGTCGTTCGGGGGCGGCGCCGAGCCGACGCGCCGGGAGCAAAAACATTTCGGTCGTTCCGTTGCCCTGGCATCGGGATGCAGACGCAATCGTCGTCGCCGAGTTCTTATGCAAATCGAGCACCGGCAGAGGCAGCTCGATGCCACACCGACCGCATGTCCATTGCCCCCGAAAGTGTGTATCGCCGTTGCGTATAATACGCACACAAGCCTCGGCCCGCATTACGGCCCGGGCGACTTGGCACTTACGTCGCGTATTAGTCGTAAAGTAAAAAGGACAATCTCGCGCCAAGAGGAAGAGGCACGGTAGGTGAGTCGTTGTACGGGCATCGCCGCTCCTGCCGTCCGCGGAACAGTGACAGTCTTCGTGTACATACAGCGGGCGTGTGTATTCGACCCGGGAAAACCGCTGAAACAGCGTTTTCACCGGTCGAGAAATAATACCATAGTGCCAACGCAGCGTCGGTCCACTTTCGAGAGTCAGAGAGCGGTCGCAAACTTGGAAATTTATAACCACTCCGCCGCTATCCAAGAATCGCCGCGCTTAGTTCGATCGAGTTTCGTCGATAAATTCGAGTGCAAATCTTGCATTTTATTCTATGGGATTTTGATGCCGAATGCAAAAGCCCCTCACTGACGGATATAGATTTTCGGGGAGACTTAGGCGAGATCTCCCAATAGTTGGAGTTTCAGACGCGTTTCCGTTTTAGTTTTTTTTTCTTTTTATTATGCAAGGTATTAAACTCTATTTGAATATTCGCGGCCAGCACGCAACAATTTCATCCGTCGAAGCTCGACGCTCGCGCTGCTACCTAGTCAAAGAAAGGCGTAGAACTAAAAGTAATGATGTCGCGAGAGGCGACGTGACAAATTTTCGGAGCTATCTCGGCCTCTTTATCTCCGGGGCCGTCGACGATGTAACACGATATCGGTGCGAGTGTCGAGAGTAAAAGAATAGAAGCGCAACAATTCATCAACTGCGTACAAATCGAGCATTATTAAGTGTTATTTATCTTGTGTAGTCCATAAATCCCGGAGCCTCTTGCAAATCAGGTCAAGGACGAGAATTTATTGTACTCATTCTGAGACAAGCTCCAAAGTTAAGGAATGTATAGCCGCCTGATGTATGGTTTTATACGATTTAATTATTAATTATAAGCATGCGAAATTAAATTCTAACGAGAACAGAATATCTCACTCATTATTTCGAGGAAGGTTTTTTTTTTCGTTTTATTGGTTAAATTTTTATAATCTCTACGGCAAGAAAAGTAACTGTATTATATTTTTAATAAATGTGATAATCGATATACGAATTGAATTGATGGTATTTATTTTGTGGATAATTGCAACAGTATAATTTACTTTAAATAATTTTCGTGACCTGTGTTATTCGTTTGCCTATCCGTACAAATTATTTTTATGCCGACAGCATTTAACACTCTTATATAGTAGAAAGACACATTTGGTACACGTGGTCAGGGTCCGTATCTATTGACTTACGTGTCACAGGGCTGGCTGCGAGTTGGTACAGGCCCAGCCATATCGAACAACGAAAACATAAATAGGCAACAGGGAAATATACAAATATACCTAATGCGGGGACCGTGCAATACACGGACAACGTTTTTGCTCTACAACGTAGTACTGCGTCGATGCGATAGAACACAATGCTCGCGAACGATGCAACCCTCTGTCGTCATACTCCAAATGCGCACGCGAGCCAAACGTAGTCAGGGTAGATAGGAGTAGCGATCGGTACAGAGAACTTTGAGTTTGCTAGAGAAGGGTGAACCGCGTACATAGTACATATACAATATCCTCCATCCTGCAGAAGGGATACGCAGAATCAACAGAGCGTCACATTCTTTAAATAAATATTGGGGAGATCAAAGGTACTGCACCACACATCGTTGCACCATCCTGCTTTTCCTCAAGCCCGTATATATATTTCAAATGGTTAAAGTTGCCACACGGAAACCTTTTCATACTTTCTCAACGTCTGCCCGAATATATACTTTTCTCGGGGCATAAACGATCGCGCACGAACGAATGGGATATTTAAAAACGCGCTACTCGATCAAACTATATAATGTTAGTGGAGTTTAAAGCTCATGCTGAATAAATAGAATTCTCGATGATGGGAAAAATTATTGCCGGTTAAAATTTCCGCAATCTTCATTACGTGACTCGTGGGAATGAATTTCGATTACTTAAGAATGCGGAGAAAATAAAGTGAATTGAATATGAAGAAACGCTTGGAAAAGTAGATCGAAATGTCGGTAAATTATTTACATATTTTTGTTATCCGCTTTTTTCCATCGTTCACAAAGAATCCTTTATAAACTAGTATTTCAGCTTTCGTGGACAAATGAAAAAAAAACGAATTTGGGAGAAATATGTAAATCGGATTTGGGCTTGCCTAGGCCAAGCAAAACTATTGAATTTTATAAAGATCTACTGCTCAAACGAGCCAAAAACATTCCACAATTTTTCAAATTTTAACAGCGTTCACCCATGAAGAAAAAGATCGATGGAGGGCATTATGCACTGGCTGGTTGTATACTCCGCTACGTATAATATACCCGCGAGTCGCAAATCATTTTAATTGCGTGCTCGGGTGCGTTAGATGAAATCTTTCCGGGCTCCGAGGCCCCTTCTCGCGCTCCGTGATTCTTTGTTACGAATTTTAATTATGGAGTTTCTTTTCTGACCGTTAACGGGGTATGTTATGGTGCCCTCGGGCCAGCGTCTAGGGAGGCCAGGGGAGGAAAATCGTTCACAAAAGCTTGGGCTTCCACACACGCATGCAGGTATTTATCGCGTGGGTGGATTCGTGGGTGCGTGCAGTTGCGTGGCTCCGAGCGATCGGGGAATTCACGAGAAACTAATGAAGAAGACGAGGAAGCATATCTTTCATTCGGGACAGTGTCTATTGACACGATTGTATAGACCTTGGTAAGAATGGGACCCCGTCAAAAATTCCGTGCGTACGAAATGCGTCTGAACGGACGGATAATCAAAAGAATGGAGAAAGATAGGCGGATGAAAGAAAAATGCATTTACAGTATAGAAGGGCTGGGAACCTTGCATCAGACCTCATAAGTCGTACTCATTAAAAAAAAAGGTTAAAGTAACAGAATTTTACGAGCCGTCGCACTGAAAAAAAAATTGTGTTAGGTCACGTCTAAACCAATTTTTAGCTGTGTAAATAATGTTTGTCAACATTTTGCAATTTTACTATGTATACAAATAATGATAGCCAGTATAAAAATATTTGAATATTTTTAAAATTCAAAATGACAAAATTTAAACATTTCGGTCGATTGTCCCCAAATTTAATAAGGATCATCGGGCGATGATGGTCTATCCGTGTACAACTTTTTGCCCCGATAGCTAAAAAATGGTAAGAGGCGGATCGTGCTCAGACATTTTTCAAGAAATTGAAAATCGCGTGAAATCTCCAATTCGGCATAAAAATTGCACTGAATGAAGAGGCGTGAACAATGTGCTAGTCGCCAAATTTCCAATTTTCAACTGGCTATCTCAAACCGTTTCCGAGTTATAGTCGTTTTACACGATGCAAGTCATACACATACAACCGGACCCCAGCTAAAAATCATATTTCTCGACGATTCAGACTATTTTAAGTACTCTGACACTAAAATCTCGAAACATTTTTTTCCGAAAATATAGCTCCCTCTATGAGAAAGCAAAATATAAATGTTGCTAAAATTTTACTGTGCATATTTTTCGGTGCATGACCGCATTTATGGTGCGCACAATTAAACGAAATTTAATCAGTATAATGCGCGGACCGTAAATTTAATAAAGTAAAACGAACGAAACACGGTTATATCGATACTAATTACCATGTAACAACACAGTCAAAATGCAGCATAAATTGCGATACGTCGCCATGCGCAATAATATGCAAATTACGAATACCCAATGAAAATTAAATGAAAAAAGTACGTGAAAGATGAAATTTCGCCGGTAGAACTCGGTAAGAGTAATGGAAACGGTGAAACTTGTGAAATATATATATATATATATATATATAGTGTACTTAACCGTGTGATTCGAAGTCTGGTAGATAGGGAGTCGAGCGGGAGAGCAGAGAAAGGGGTGTGTGAGATTAGACGGGGCGAGTGGTGCGTAATCGAGTTAGTATCGAGTCGGCAAGCAGCTTGGTCCTGCGAACCACTTCCTTCCTTCCTTCCGTTGTTCTCGGCAACTGTGAGAGGAGAGTCGTGAGCTAAGACGCCAGATCGGCCACCCCGTCGGCGCGAGATGGCGGGTGGGCAAACGAGAATTAGGGTGGTGAGTGCGGTCTGTTCCGTCCGGGTGATTAATGCCTCGGTTACCGAAGAACGACAATTTTCCGCGATATATCGTCGGCGTCGTCGTCGTCGTAGTCGTAGTCTTCCCGTTGCAGTTCTCGTCGTCTTCGCGGTGGCTAAGACCGGGGACTCGCTACTCACACACCGAAACGTTTCGGGCTTAATGTACCGAGAGAACGTGCTCACCAGCTTCGAGCGCACCACGAGAGCAAAACATTCACAGCTTCCGATGCTCTCCCGCTCGACGTTCCAGCTACCATGGATACCGGGAATGGCTTGCCGAGAGATAAGTCGACCGGTGCACATCTGCTCGACAACGCGCGCGGGAGAGTACAGATTTATTAGCGGCTACTTACGCGATGCTCGCAGGTGTCGCGACTGCGAACGATTACTCAGACTACGACGACGAGACGAACAATATATGTACGGACAGGAGCTATGGATGGAGAATGTAAAATCTACGGAGCTCGTATGATATGACGTGCAAGACTTTTCGCGAGTTCTAAAACCAACGCTCGGACACATGCCAGTCGTCCTACACCCCTATGCGGTTTGACTTATTCCGAATTTAAATATTGAAATCCAATTTGACACTTGTAATCGTATCTACACACATTATTTGATGCACAAAAAAAAGTTACACAAGGTGTAAGCCTAAATTATTTTCTACTGTTGTCTTTTTGTTAAAAGATAGACTATATGTTGTCCGAAGATTGCAACAAGCACTACATACGCAACCAAATTCTGTTATTATTGGCATGTTATTTTCTTCCGCAATTAAAAAAAAACCAAGTGAAAGCAAAAGTGTCAGATCGGACATTCGGGTAAGTGTGTAAGTGGCAACGGTGAACATTTTCTTACCTTTTCCGCAAAATATCCGGATCCTCGTGGGCCCGCGTTTCGCACTTCGTTAAAAATCTGCAAGTACGAAAGCTAAAGTTACAAGAAGCTTTTGAATTACGTAGCGAAGTAAGGGTAAGGACCGAGTAAAGGGTTCGCTGTGAGCGTATTGCCGACGACCGGAGCACAGCGACATGGCACAAGAAGGAGATAAAGGCAGGAGTGAGGCGAGAGAAAGGGAGTAGTTTATTATATTCCACCGGGAAATTCGTTGCCCGGGAGAAATCGTGCGCTAAATTCGGGGGTAATTACGCACACCACGGCGAGTTCTGTGGGCTGTATACCGTACAGAGGGCGGAGGTCGATTTTCCCCACGAATCTCCATCACCTCTTCTTCTCATGCAGACCAAAATTCCAGATAATCCGCAATTCGCGAATCCCCGATTTCTGTTAATGCATATTTCTATAAGCTATTTACGTTGAAATTTCCGACACGCATATTCAGCGTTAATATTGCCACACTCGGTCCTCTTTTCGAGCAAATATGTACATTAGAGCTGATGAACGATTATCCCTATACTCGGAATGATTTATTCGCTCAAAGACACGTTAACCGATTGGCATTCATCGCGCTAATTAAACGTATGACTCTCGATGGCATTTGCGCGTCACTCATCGACGATATGCGTGTTTGTACACGGAACAAGAGTCAATTGATATCGACGTACTTTGACGGATGTGTGTACGATGAAATTTCCCGTCGATGGACGTGCCTGCCTCGTTACATCCTTACAAACTCGTCCGACCACATGGGCTCGATGCTGGTCCAAGAGTAACGATAACGAAATACCACTAACCCGTCTCTCGATCGACGATCATTCGCAGCCTCGTGATTCTTGACCCGTGAGAATGTGTCAACTCGCAATTCGTTGATTCTTCTATTTTAATTCGGCACCGCAACATTTGAGGAAACGAGTTGTTACACGACTATTCAAAGTTCGCGGCTATGGCAACGATTACCGAAACGATTTTCACCGGGATCGTAATAGGAACGCGTAATAT
Organism: Stenichneumon culpator; assembly: GCA_964017025.1. Lineage (NCBI taxonomy): Eukaryota > Metazoa > Arthropoda > Insecta > Hymenoptera > Ichneumonidae > Stenichneumon > Stenichneumon culpator. The sequence goes on from OZ024772.1 coordinate 11,801,607, forward strand.
GGAACTACTCAGCAAACTCGGTCGAAAACGATCCAATATAACGATGACGGACTTTCAGATAAGCCACAGTTAGTTTCACGCGTTATGACTTCTACTGCACTTCGAACTGCCAATCAGCAGTAAACGATGAACGCTTCCACTAGATCTGCATTACTGGTGGTGTGATCCTCGTTGGTTATGTGCATCTTCTATCAGGTACGATTATTCAGATGACGCTGATTTTAGGAGCAGGAATAAAAAAAACAATATAGATAAACTGGAAATAAATAGACATAATCAATATAAAAAAGAAACAATGCTGCAGGTAAAACCGTACGTACTAACACGTTCGTACATAACGAACTTCTTCAGAGTAGAAGGTAAATTTCTTTTAACAAATTCCTTTCGACGAAAATTACCGTTTTGGGGCAAAAAAAAAATTCTGTACCGTAACACGTCGATTCGCCGATTACTTTTTTGTCATTGCGCCGGTTGCGGTTTTTATTTTTATAGCGCAACAAATTCGATCGAATCGTCGGAATACAATCGTGATTGCCCTTTCGCAATTAACAAAAAAAAAAAAATTGCGAGAACATTAGCGATTACGATATGGTCGATATAGTTTTCTCTTTGTAGAAAATAAAATGTTATCAATTTTGCAACGCAGTCTGACATCATCGTACTAATCGATCGCGGTCCCGATAAAAGAGTTACGCATTTGCCGAATCACATCAAATCCCTTCCTCGATTAGTGGTCAACGTTCATCACAAAAAAAAAAAAAAAAAATCCACGCTCCATAAACATGCTGTACGACGGTATTGCCGTATTCGCTGAAGCTTCTAGGCTATGCTCGAAAGAAGAAAAAATAGCAAACAAAAAACGTAACCGATAGTAGAAAAACAATTACGCATAAGCCCATGCAATACAATTCCTGGAGAGCTCGTCGAGCAGTAGCCGGGAGGAAGATCGGAATCATCGTCATGAGTGAACCAGGAGCCGCCTGCGGTGGATGCACTGCACTGCTAGTAGAGAGCTCGCCCTCGCGATCTTTCATATTCGATTAACGGTATATCAACTCCGAGCGCTCGGCGTTGCACAGCGAGAGCAGGAACGGAACGAGCGTAATCGCGCTGGCGCTCTCGAGTATTTATAGTTGTACATGTAAGTACAGTATATGAATATCTCGAAAGAGAGAGAGAGAGAGAGAGGGAGAGAGGGAGGGAGGGAGGGAGGACGGGTTGTACCGGCATGTATCGACGTCGAGCTGGCGAGCGGATCGAGGGATATCGAGACCTCCATCAGTCTCGCGTGACGCGACGTGGGCGATCGCCCGACGCATGAGGAAGGCGGCCGGCGTCCGTCGTACTTGCGCTTTGGCTTTTGCTTTTGCTGCCGGAGCTGCCCCTCGTCACTGAGACACAAGAAATAAGAAACGAGCGGAGACTCGAGACTATAACCCGGGCTTGCCGATGCACCAATGCAACAGCGGCAATGCACATACTGCACCCTTGGACGGCGTGCGCGAGAGTCGGCCTTGTGTGTACTCTACGACGTCGTCTCGTCTCCCGTCTACCAGCTTGTCGTCGTCCGTGTGCAAGCATGCACCACCGGCTTGCACTCGTGTTCCGCCGCACCGGCGACTCGTGCATGCCGTTGCAACTGCGTCGGGGCGCAACAACTCCTCGCGGAATGAATACAGGGATACGGAGAAGTGGCGCACTGGCAAATTGTACCACCTTGCCTACGCGAGATCTGTACATAATAAATGAGAAGCAATAAATATGAGCTCAGTGGTGCTCAGAGCGAATGGGGCATTAAATTCGAGAAGCATAAATTTCAAAGTACTAGAAAAAATTTCAAATTTCATACGCGTTGGTAATTTTTCTCAGATTCACTCCTGCCGCACCGTACAGGTCGTTGGTTTGTCATACCGGTTATCAGTCGTTTAAACCCTTTCTCATACGAAATTTTCGCCCCCACCCTGAAACATCCAGAGACACCGAAAATGCCTTGGTGCGAGAGACAAGTCCCCCCCGAGACCGTTGCGGCGAAAGTGAGAGTACAACGAAAATTTCTCAACGAAAGTTCGAAGTGCTCTCGGTGGTGGTACAGGAGAGCAGCAGAAAATACGACGTCCGTGGCTCCTCGTGCGAAATGCTTTCGCAGTCGTCTGACTGGGCTCCGGGGAGGGTATGAGGTTGACAGCGTCGAGAGGGTGCAGATGAGGGAAAGTGCATGGCGAGCCGGGAGCTCGGAGAGGCGAGAGCAGAAGCCAGGCAGGAAGCAGCAACGAGGAGTATAACATCCCTCTGCCTGGCTCGACGCGCGTTCGCTCTCTCGTTCCCTAACTGGTTCGCGCTACAGAGCTGAAACCCCTGACTCGCTTGGAAATGAGGATTGGGGTGTTTTATTTAATTAAGCTCCAGCGGAGTCTGCCCAACCCTTCCACCGAGGGTGTATATATATATATATATAGGCTTGCTCCGGCGAAATACGAGAGAACGGGCTGGACGCCGGTGGAAGTGAGAGCAAGCTGAACGGGAAGACGAGATAACTTGAGTGGGAAAGAAGCGACGAACGAGAGAAAGCTGTATGCCATACAGTAGAGTGCGCATAGGCGGTACTGTTAAAGGTTCGCGCTGAGGATATGCAGGAAGGGGGGTGTTTATGCCCCACGGGGATACCAGGTTAGTAACCCGCTCCGCGCTCCGCCTTACGCGAACGAATTAGAGTTGCTCGACGCTTGTGCGGAGGTAAAATGTTGAAGCTCGTTAGATGGTACACGCGCGCGTTGGACCCAACGGCTGATGCTCCTGGCTATATTCCCCGGACCCTGGAGAACGCCTCTGTTCCACGGATATTCACCTGGCGAATGAATCTACGCTATACAGGCCCAGGTATAATATAATAAGTAATAAACGTAGCGGATACCCACGAAACTCGTACCTCCCTTTCTCCCGTTTCCTCTACCAAAACCCCGTGCGTGCGCGCGTGCACACACACACACCCTCGTCATAATTCATCCATAGAACATTTAGAGCTGTCCCGATGATTTACGAATTTCTCCGACGAAAAATGTTATTCTTAGCGGGCTCCGCGGCCGCGCTTCTTCGAGAAACAACAAGATGGTACGGGGAAGATAAGGACGCATGCGTGGAGTTGTTTTTTCGGACGGTTCGCGCTACCTTGCGTATAATAAATCGCATTAACGTCCGGGACTTGTAGACTGCGCTGAATAATTACAAATCCGCTTCTCGTCGATACGCATGGCGATGTATAGTATACATATAGGTATACGCTATACGCATGCTGCATACATGTAGGTGCAAATCGACGATGTTACGGCTGCACCTTGCCCATCGTTCGTTCGATTAATCTCTTTCCCGCATGCACACGCGCAATCCGTTACTTTATACACACGTGTACTATGATGCACGGCTGTGTAATGCGGCTACGGATGTTGCCTCGAAATAATTACAAATTGCCGTACGCGCGCCTCGAGACGTAACACGAGACAGTATACGTGCTGGTACGAAAGACTTCCAGTGTATACCTATTATACCAGCATGTATGTACCTATAAGTCGTTAGACGAGGGGACGACGCGTGTAACGCGAGAAACGAATAGTCGTGACAAGAAGGAGAATTCGTGTGGGCGCTCGAGAGCTGCCTGCCGGCTATCGGACGGACGGAATCGTGTTCGTCATTGGAATGACGAAGAGTTAACGCTCTCGTCGCCTTCAGGGTTCATCTTCTCGCGCCGTTACAGGCACGTCCCTGCGGAGGCTTTTTTTTTATCCCCTCGCCTCTTTATCCTCCAGGCTTTCTTTCAATGTCTTTTGTAAAGCGTGAGCGGCGCGATGGATGCATCGCCGGACACGGTAACCAATAGGTGACGGTGGATCATTGACGTGAACTCGCCGACACCGGAGCGAACAACGGGGTATTAAGTTGCATTTTTAATCACGTTTGCACGCCGTCGTAACTCAATATTTTCGTAGGAACGTGACGCGCGAAGAAATATTTGTCTGAAAGTGAAGAAAACAATTTTTTTTTCTTTTATGTTGACCGACAGCAATACGTGCGCGGTTGGTGTGTGACTCTGGCGTTCTCCAAAGTCAAGCAGTTCCGCTCGCAGTTAGTACTTGGATGGCTGACCGCCTAGCCGCCCACTGGCTGGCGCATCTAGGCGTGGGGCGAGAGGCAATTTTATCGGAGATTGTTGATTAGCCTGTAGGAACACCAATCTCTGGGGAAAGAGCCGTTTGTGTATGGTATATTATTGAACCAACTCGCAACACACATATTACATGTGTTGCGCTAACCAAATGCATTAATAAAATACGTGTTGGTCGGTTTGCGTGTTGAAACAACACGCTTGCATTGCATCTTTCCTGTAGTCTCTGTACAACATACTTTTTAGTGTTTTGCTATAGAACACGTTTATTGAAATATATGGTATGTGTACAGTCTCAACGCATTTAGTGCCGAACAACTAATTTGGTGTACAGTATACACGCCAGGTATACTACACACTTAATAAAATAAAACACTAGGAAAAGTAGGCATATGCGTTCTTTTCCTAGTGTAATTCATTTAGTAAGACGCTGTAATGAACGATTACGCATTTGAAAAATAATTCATTTAATGTATATTCCTTTAATATTTTTTTGTAATGTATAGACACTTTAACATGTGTTGGGGGAGGGGGAGGGGTCACACCCAGAACCGTGTAAAAAGTAACTACATGCGTGAATGCGTTTAAAGCGTGTTGAAACAATGCACGTAAAGCGTGTAATATTTATACACTTCGATATGCGTTGAGAATCAACACACTACGAAGCATGTAAAAAGTGACTACGAGATTCACACGCCTAAATCGTGTTGAAACAGCACGCTTGTTTTTAGAGTGCAGGTTTTCCGCAGTTTCTCTGTCCCCTTGTGCGAATGCGACACAGTAAGAGGATAAGTCGACTGCGAACGCAAACCGTGTGTGATTGGGGAAGGTGGGGTGTGTAAAGAGGCAAGAACTCAGTATAGATGGAACACAGATAATACTTTCACAGGAACACAAATATTACTTTCAACTTGAAAAAAAGTTGAAAAAATGTCATTTTTCGAGAAAATTATACGCGATCTGGCTCTGTTAACCCGTTAAAGCCCTATATTCAGGCCTCTGTCCTCCAGGTCTGGTCGGTGTGTATGGGAAGGGTTGACGTTGACGCGAGTATCGGACTTCGAGATTGCGGTCACGTATCGGCCTCGCGCGAGCCTTCCGACTCCCGCGGAAGCCAGCAATGCAGGCGTGATTGTTTCGAGCGTTTCCGCCACGGGTTTCCTCCCGTTGCTGCGTCGTTTCGCGATCAACTACTCAACCGGTGCGGACACCGGTGTTCCAGCATAGTTCGAGCTGAGCTTTGTACGCTCGTGAACGAGCAGCAGCAGCGGCAGCAGCAGCAGCATTAACGACAGCTACTTGACGGATGCTAATGGATCATTACCGCTAATGTAATGATGATTGAGAGGATGTGTTGTGCCTATACTAGGCGTCGTCAGTCGCATATTCCACATTGCAAAACAGTATGGGTGTACACCAGTCGAGCGTACACGTATCGTCGATAGCATAATGTATGGAGGAACGAGGAACACAGCTACAGGAATTTTCGAAAATTGACGAGTTGAACCGCGTACTGTGTCAAGAATTGGATCATCCCGATTTTCGTTCCCATCCGCTTCGACGGAAGGGCATTCTTCAAAACGGAACTCCCGGGCAAAATGGACCAGTTTTATCAACTGTTCGCGAGAAATACCAAAAGTCTCACCTCGAACGAAGGACGTCGGTCCGTCTTGCCCCCGTATCCGCTACGATGATGGATGTTCGCACGACTGACTGGGAAATCATCGACGGAGGACCGAGAATTAACGCGCGATTAACCAAGCTCGTGGTGAGTTGTCGAATGTCAATATACATAATAAATATCAGGATATCTCTCGTGGCGCTCGGTATCCATTCGCGTACGGCGTGTGTACGGTATTGAAATAAAAATCACGAGCGAGCGCACACGAAGTATCGCCGCGAATCACGATCGAGAAATTGAATATAGGTGTGGTCCGTACCGCTCACACGAAGCTATATAGCAGCCAGTCGAACACGCGCTCTCGCCGGGCTTCTCGCTCGCTCGATCTCTCGTCAACAGGGGAATCGATACCTGTGCCGACCGACGTCAATTACAGATGATTTATGTTTCGCTCGATTCCCAATGCTGAATTATACACGCGCTCGGCTCGTGTGCGCCCTCCCGAGCTCTCGGGAGAGAGCCCGTCGTCGTCGGAAATGTAACTCACGTGCCCTCGCAATTATTATCGAGTCGATTGGCCGGGTCGAGCGCGCTGCCGGCGTGGCGCGCGCGCGCTCACTCCCGACTCTTTTGCCCCCGCCCCGCGACCGCTGCGACGTAGGATCGATGGATCTCGTCGGGCCCACACCTCATCGGGGATAGCGCGGTATCGATCTTTCGCGCTCGCTCACGAGACCCCGATGATGTCAGTGATACTTTTCGCGCTGTCAACTTGCCCAACAAAACGCCTTCGCGCCTTGCACAATAGGCATTCTAAACGGGTCACTCCATTCTCATGGAGCTTCGGCACATCGGATATTCCTATATTTCCAGGATGTTCTCCCGAATTTCAGAAAAGAGGCAAAATGATGAATCAAATAAGCATACTGCAGTGCCTATTGGAAAAACATATAATTGTTTTTAGTAATAGCAATAGTGTGTAGAAAAGTTCAGCATCGTACTTGGTTGTCATGAACGTGTTCATACCGCCTCAAAAGGAGAAATGCCGAACCTAATAGATTTGTTACCAACTACACAGTAAAGAGTAATCTTGTAAAATCGGAATACGAAGTTTCGTAAGAATAATTTTGTTAAATAAGTGACAAACTCGTTTGTTTAGGTTTGAATATACAAACACGTTCTTTTATTTCCGTTGTCATTAACAGTTTTAATTTGTACTTTTGTTAGAGCCGGACGGTGCGATCGGAGGGTTAACAAATAAAAAATTGTGAACGTTTGTAGACAGTAAGTTGTTATAAAAAGTGTAAACTTTTTTACCGTGTATCGTTGAAATATCGAAAAAAAATGTCGGTCTCGCGTAAACGTCAGGGAAAGCTTCTGCCTTAAGTTCGAAAGCCATTCCTCCAGTGGGGTAACAAAATGATGTATAACCGAGCGTTATATTTACCGAAAGGTTGAAGCTTGATCCCTACGAAACAGTTGAGAACGTACAACCCCCTTCGGCACTGCTGGTCGCGGTTGCTATCCGAAATCGAGACAGTGGTAAAGTCCGGCAAGGATCGGAAGAGAAACTATACGGCGTTGCTGAGTCAATATTATCCTTTTCTCGAAGTCTCTCCTCCGCGAGCGGAGGCCAATGGGAGGCAAAGGAATGCGGGGTTGGTTCGCCCGGACGCTCACCAACCCTCTAACCAAACTGCTAACACAGCGAGACTTGAACGGCAGCAGGAGCATTGTAAAGCGATAGCCCGGATTACACGTCGTCGCGCGCGCACACTCCGAAGAAAAATACTCTCCGGAAGCAAAAGACTCGACATTTCACCGTGAAGTGTATGTAAATGCTGGGCGGTTGGGGAAGCTCTGTTTTTCTGGTCGCTCCATCAGGAGCGACGCGCAGGGGATTTCGAAGCCGCGATATCCTACTTTGCAATGGTCCTACTTATTGCCTCGTCTTCCTTTTTTCCTTCCGATAAGCGATAAAGAAGAAAGAAATGCCATGACGTTAATGATTTCGAATGCCAAGTCCATCCCTCAAAGGGCTATGAGTTTCTTTGTTAGTCAGGAATTTGTATTCTCTCGATATGTCATTGAAACTTAACTTTGTCCGAACGTGAGACAAGCACACACCCAGGCCTTCGGTTGGATCACCGCAGATCCGGTTATAGACACGGAGACCGAAAATGAAAAAAATAAAGAATGGCTCGTTCCGAGGTGTTGTTGTTTCGTGGCGGCGTATCATCCGGCCCCCGTCGCGGCGTCTCGAATGTACGGATGAATGGAACGCTCGGATGAGACGACGAGCGGGAGACAGGAGACAACGGGCCCCGGACTGGGACTGAGGACCTCTGACAAAGCGGGGTTGTGCATAATTTACGAACTCTCGAAGAGACTTCCATCGCGAATGGACGAAAGAAAGGAAGAAAAAAAGAAAGAGCGGAAAGAATGTCTCCCCGTATCTGAAAGTCTATTACCCAAATTAATAGAATTCCGTTTAAACAAACTTCACAGACCGCACACTTCGGGCTTGTAACGAATCGTCCGAAAACCCCGAACGTACATGACAGTGGAAAATGAGTTACCCTGAAAATAGTTACCGGAGATGAGAAATTTGTGAACTGCACCGCCTGTCGGGTGGGAACCGCTTCGCGACTATTGTGCTCCCGAAAAAGCGACGAACTTTGCTGGTCCCGAACACGCGATGGCCCGGTCGAGTTCTCACATCTAGACGGCTGTTACAACTAAGCAAACAAGGGTTTCTCCTAACGCCATGTGCTGGAGAACACATGTCCGATTCGTATGCGCATCGAACAGCTATAGCCGCGACATCGCTCTCGCTAACCTCCACCGAGAATTATTCGAATTTATCCGGTGTTCTCACGGACCGTATAATTTTCACGCTGCTCACGATCTCCTTCTCGGTATTCCACTCCGTAGTCATCCAAAACGCGAGGATTGGACCGTGTTTATTGTTTTTTTGTTTGTTTTTTTTTCTGCCGAATACATCGTAATTTTTCGTTTTCGCGAAACAATTTCGAATGGCTAGGAGAGAATATTCGCGGCTAGGAATAATGCTCAAAGGGACAATTCCATTATGGTGGGTGCACAGTCCGTTACACTGCAAATGAATTCACGTGTTGGCGCCGGGAACCGGCGATGCAATTTCAAACTGGAATATTCAGTAGATGCACACCGGCACCGTTCGGTACGAATGCGAGACCGTTGCCCCGTCTAGGACTGTTCCGTGCGATAAGGGATCGTGTCTGTGAAATTCGTAATGCCCGACAGGTACGAGTTACCTGGAGCATAGTTTACACGTGCGACCGGATGGTAAACGATCGCCGCGATAAATTTACTTTTCAAAGGACGCGTCGAGAGGTGAGAGTCGGAGAAGAATGGATGGGTTTGCGTCAAGATGGTCGGAGGGATGCGGTACTTCCTCACCGACATCCGGTGCCTCCAGGCTCGGTAAACTACAAATTTTCGGTAGATTTTGTTTAAATCTCGTCACAAATTGTTGTGACGAGAAGCGTCACCTCGTTGAGTTTCACGGACCCTTGAGGGTCAAAATTTATAATTGCAAAAAAAACATCGCATAATCTGAGACCCCGTCAATTTCACACCGTTCAAACCTACACACGTTCACAATACCGTTCAAGCGTACCCGGCCCTCCAGTAATGGACAAGATCCAGGCAGTAGTAAAGAACATGGTATACGCAGTGCTAACTGAAAGAAACATCAACATATTTTATAATCTATTTTGCTCCTACACCTACAGAAATGGTAGAAGTCAAATGTTCGATTTCGACGTAAATCGAAACGCATGAATCGTGCGAAGTGATAAAGAACGAAGGGTTTTTACTCTTATACTACAAGAACGTCTGCAACGTATCTACAAGCTGGAATACCTACATAGTTCGCAGAAGGCAAATGTTCGATTTCGATGTAAAGCGATTTTGCATTCGATGCGGGCTTGTGTGACTGCTCAAAACGCGTGAATCATGGAAATTGACATAGGACGAAGAGTTTTTGCACCTACAAGGGCCATAATGCCTCGCAAGGCGCACATCGAACTCCGTGGCAAGAGAATTAGAATAGTTGAGAGAAGAAGGGCAGTGCCTACTATCGCGTTAAGTAAATACATTATAAATACCTGTTGTCTTACGTATATGTTTACCCTCGGTACGGTAACTGAGGTATCTCTATGATACCTAATATACGAAACGGCGAGCCGTGCCGTCGCGGACCACGTCAAGAGTTACGGGAAGCTCGTGTGGTGCGACCCATTCCGGCGGATGCGCCCGGCAAGTGCAGCGTTTATGCGGGTTAACGCCTAATCGTGGCTCATGCAACGTGGGTGGCGAGAGTAAAAGCTAGATACGGACGGAGACAGGAAGAGCCGTGGTCGCGCGACCGCTCGCTTCCACCACACTTACTCTCTCCGCTGGTTGCCTCTGCTGTCCAGATCTGGCTTCCTAGCGGGCTCACGTATTGCATAGTGCATGTATAATGCATGTACCGCAGTCCGCGGAGAGCTGAAGCGCCTCAACGGCCGGCTCGTCTCTCCATCTTTGTCTCTTCCCTGCGCGAGCTTGCAAGACGAAGAGGTTCTCTCGTCGTCGAGGATAGAAAGCGATATCGCGGCATCTCGGGAGAGCGAGAGAGGCTGATGGATATAGAGGAGAATAAGGGATACCGAGAGGCCCGGCGGCGCGTTATCTCAACACATCTTTAATTACCCCGGGTGATTTATCTGCACGCGGTGGGAAATCGTCTTTCGTGGGTACCGGGCGTGAGCTCGAAGGCGGCTCGGTGGCTCTCGAAAGCCTCGGGGCGAACAAGCGAGGAGGCAGACGGCTCGTGCCCCCGGGATTCTCCGCGATTGCGAGCCTTCCGGCGGACTGTTAGACTGTTCTTTGGACTTCTGGGGAAGACTCGCTGCCGGCAGTCTTTGGGATCCACTCGCTCTCTCTCTCTCTCTCTCGCTGCCTCCACTGCCTGTCGTCCCATCGCCACTGTACGTTTATTCACTCTTTCACGTTACTCCCTTTCGGACACCGAACGACGTTAAAGTCACGAAGCTTGATTTGTGCTTTCTGCGAACTCGCACGAGAGCATTAGGTTTTGCGAGCGCGGAATGAAACGCCTTGGTGAAAACTGATTCATTCCGTCGGTGTAGGGTTCTGGGTACCTATACGGATACGAGCATAGCCTGCAACAGGCAATGTAGAATTTTTTTTTTTACTATCATTGCACTATCTGATAGAGTTCCTGTGTTAAAGCTTATAATTCAAAAAAGCTGAAAATTGGCTCGCTTGCGATTCTAGGCTAGGCAGGGCACAGAACTGCCCTGAACGGCATAGCTCTAGACCAGGTATTTGCATAAAAAATGTTAATTTTTACAAACTTATCACCCGGGCCTACCTAATCCTGGAGCGGTCGGTTGAATCGCTGTTTTGAATGCCGCGTAATCCTCTGATGCACATAGTTGATGGGTGTAAAATTGTTCGGTGTCAGGCTGACACCGCGTCTCAAGTTGTGCGGTGTAAGTATCCGCGTAAGGTCGGTCAGTGCGAAGCTGGGCGATGTACATCGTCGGTTTCCAACCGAGGACCGTCGTTCAAGTCTCGAAACTCGCTGATAAGGTATCAGACTCTAACCTAGCGTTCGCAAACTTGAGCGAGACTCGAAACTCCTGGATAGGGTTATCTAGAGGTAGACTAACGTTGTCACTCTGCACGAGAACAAAATGTACCAGCTTCCAGCCAGACCAACCGAAACTAATTTCGGCCTGGGAAGTGTTGTACATTTCGAGGTATTAATTCGCCCCCTAATCTGCAACACCCAACGCAGCGTGATGCATTTTTTGTCGGTGATTTTTTCCTTCGATTTATTGCGGAATATAAAAGCCGCGTGCATTATTCGTAATTTGCAACGTGTACGCATCGAAGCACGAACAGCGTAAAATTACCTGCGAAAGCCATTGCTTTACATATTTATGGATTCGCCGTGCAAGAGGATTTGGAATTTTGTAAAATTCTCGTTGCGTATTTCCGTAGTGTGAGAAGTCAACTTTTCCGGGCTGTCTGGCATGCAGACGTGTTGTGCAATAACACAGTATATTTAGGAGCGTATAGTTTCACGTTTTCATGCAGATGAGAGGCGACCCAAGCCTTCCGCGTCTCCCGTTCGGTAAATTAGCGCGATTTTCCACGGATTTAACGAATGACACGTCAAATTTTACACCATCAGTGATCGCGAGAGCGCCACGTAACTGGAATCCCTGCTGGCTCTGGTGTTGTCCCGACAAGCTAGCGAAAGCTTCGACGAACGAGACCGGCCAGACCGGACAATTGATACGCCGGGCGAAGCTCCGGCTGTACCAGAGACTTCGTAAGCTGCTTATATTTTGAATAAAGCTAGGCCATTAATGCTGCCTTACTAAAGCTTACGAAGCTTGCGCACACGCGGCATTGCAGACCGTTCTCGGACGACGTACATGCTCGGATTAAAAGAGCACGCAGACATAGTTACTCGGTGAGGAAGGGGGAGGGAAGCATAATTCGCTCACGGCAGCTATTCGCCTCTATTGGCTGCTTTTCATTATCATTCCCTTCCACAACGACAACCGACGAAATGACTGAACCGACGAAATCCTTTTTCCGAAAGCCTATTCGACACGAGATATAGAATTTTGAAACACACTACAATCACTTCTTGCGATAATACATTTAAATTATTCTCGACCGCGTCACGGTTCTCTGAAAGGACAATGCACATAGAGGGCACAATACACAAACCATTGCCTTTCTGCCTCTCTATCCGTCCGTTTATTTATGCTTCCGTAGTAGGAATTCAAAGTAAAATGTCAACATTTCAAGTTATTTCCTTTCACAATGCTGCAATAGTTGCGATGTTGAATTATTGAAACAGACGTGCTTTTTTCGTGAGAAAAATTGTATAGGTTCTTCATGAGAAGAATCCAACGTTGTCTAAAAAAGCTCTCCATTAATAAATTTCCCGATCGCTCGACATAACCAAAATCTCGAATGCGATCGATGTATAACTTTGAGGTTTGCGTAATACAAGTACTAATTGGGAATTCACGTGGATCAACGCCGGAGGTCAAACCTGCAGTGTTGGGGCAAGCAGCCAGGCGCAATTGGCCAGACCCCATGGGTGCTTGTTATACGGTACGTTGTTAACTAACCCCTCCCCCCCCCCCCCCCGTCTTCTGCAACGTAACCGTTGCACTCTCGACTCATTGCACTTTGCTCGATGCTTCCTGTGCAAGTGCAATACCGCACTGCACCGGTACCACTCACTCTTGTCGGTCGTCGATCGATGTCTTACTGTAACGAGTATAGAGACGAATTGCGATCGCGTTCGGTACTGCAGACAGGAGATACGTGCAAACGTCGACCGCAGCCTTGTTTCCTCGGGAGCACAATTTCATGCCGGTGCATGTTGTTGCGGCTTGTACGCTCCTCAGCTCCGCACAGTCGAAGGGGTGCCTCAAACACGACGAATGTTTCGAGACCGCACCGATTACGATTCCAGCCTGGAGAACACATGTTCCCATCAGCACCTTCGGCAGTATCGATTCCATTTTCGTGATTGATTCAATGTATGATCTGGGCATATGATATTAGCGACTGCAGGATTTTCCTTAATTGAGCGATATCGGCAGGGCTGATTTTTTTTTTTATTATCACCACAGAGATAAATTGATTTTCAAAATCCGCAATACAACATATGTTAAATGTACGGCCAGTTAAGAGCAATTTTGTTGCATTTTTATGTAAAAGATAGAGAGACACTCTGTTCACTTTTATCTCGCCGATAAAAGTGCACAACTCTTTCGTACACATTTTATATAAAACGATATATCGATTCTCAATAATAACTTTCATTTGTCGAGTAAAATCTCTTCTGCCGAGCGCGATCGCCGTTTTCCGCGAAGAAAAATCTCTACGGTAATACCTTTATCAGGAAACTTCAACGGGAGTTTTCCAATACCTGCTTTAAAGAAGATTTCACTTCGCCAACGTCAAAGTAGCGTTGTAGTATAAGTATCCAATACTGTGCGGCAGAGAGCTCGGTGGCCCCGCGGCGAATAGGAGGCGAAGGGCTGCGTTTCCACGCGTTAGCCGCGTGACACCGACGGGCCACAGGGTTATCGCGAAGGAGGAACGGATGCTGTACGTCCAACCCCGCCGCTCGTACCCGGTTGTAAAACGAGTGGTTGAACTTTACGGTAGGGCTCATCAATATTTACGAGGATGAGCTTCGCAGATCCGATTCGATTCTCGTCGTCGGCGCTCTCGATATCCGTCGCCTCTATCGCCGTTGAGACTCCTGCTACGCCCGGTCCTCGCTCGTACCGAGTACTTTCGTCGTAAAATCCTCAAAGATTCGATAGCGAGGGTATGAGGGAAAAAAAGAATCGTGGATGCGGTCAAAAAACGTGCGGCGATTGATCGACGGATCCATATTGACGATTCTCGATATCAATCATCTTTCGCGTAGTGTAATATCGATCCGCGTGGATATGCGGGATTGGCAATCACCCGAAAGTGTCTTCGATTGTTCGTCACAGCTGACAGGCTGTCATATTTTCTCGTCGCATCCGGAAAACCGCACCCGCCAACGTAATCATGGCTGAGGATTCGCTAGAATTTTTTGAAGAACATCCATTCCATCCGACGGATCCACCTCACGGTCTGAGAAACTTCGATCTCGGTACTCTCGGCAGTAATCAGCAGCGCTTGTTGAACAAAGTCAAGATCACACAAATAATCGAGAACGAAATTTATCTGAAGGCCCATCCGGAAGTTCGTGGCTTGATTTCCATTCTTCTCAGGCGAGTTGTCAATGTCGTACGGGGTTCGGTAAGGGTCAAATGAATTCTATGACGCCACTCACTTTGCATATCTGACAGGCATCTTTTGCTGAAGAAGCCTACGAAAGATGTCCACGAGACTGTGGGCTCTTTCTTCAAGAGGCCAAGAATCAAGTTAATCATAGATCTTCTGGACTACTTCACCGAAACCGGAGACTCGAGTTACATAGTGGAAAGTTTGCGCAACGAAATCCCAAAGAAAGCTTCGAAGTCGTCGGATTCCAAACCAGACGACGTTTCCTCAACATCGATGTCTTCTGAATCGACGATGATTTAGTTTTTACGATTATCATCGTTTCGTTTTGTATACCGTTTATCAATGTTGGCGACTGGATTTCGATCGTCTATTGTAGACCCAATTTGCTTGTGAAAGGACAAACGATAAATATCACTTTACCAGATGGCGCGGCAGGAAACAATTTAATATTGCTCCTACTTATCCGATTGGCCGACAACACTGAGAGGTTGATGAATGATTATAAACTTTGAGCGAACTCTCAGAGTCAGAGCAACGTTTATAATTAATGTATTTTTATTTCGTCCTCGCAAAAGCAGCTCGGTAATTCGTTACAGGAACGTTCACAGGGAAATGCTAAGGCAGTAGTTGATACAGCCGGTGCAGGGGCACCTCGTTATAAATGTGCTCGGTGTCCAAGATGATCAAAGCGAGCGAGCGCGGGAGCCTCGACGGTCGAAGAAGAAAGTGAGCGAACGGGCTTGGGACCATCTATAGCAAAAGGTCACGTCGTCGTTCCCGAGAGTGGCGGAAGCGGCGCGAGCCCCGTGTAAAATATCCCAGGGGAGAAAACAGCGCATGGTAGTTCCCCCTCAAAGCCCCCGCAACCCTCTACCGGAGATCTATCGCGCGCGGTGCACAGCTTGCGCGGACGTAAGATCGGTGGACGGTTTGGCGAACACGGACGCTCGCTAACGTTGCCGCGAGGCAAACCCAAGAACCTCCATTAATAACCCGCGATATGGCACTTTGTACGCGAGCTGCTATGAATCCTCGGGAAATGTGCGTAAATAATAGCTTGCACTTATACCGCTGGGGTAAACGGTTCGCGTTATCCGGTCTCCGGCTAATGCGTCTTAGAGACCGTGGGTCGTTGCCATCTAACAGCGGACCGCTCTGCTTCTGCCATTTTTTCACTCCTGCGAACCCGCTGCGCGACGAAAGGGAACATTATGCTTTGATTTCATTAACGAAAAAATCCAACACTCTTCCTCATGAATGGGCTGTGCAAGTGATGGAAAAGAATGATGAAGCAATGTGCAAATATAATTGATAACCTTTTTGCAGCGTGATGGACGACGAAAGAATAGTAACAGTCGTGTTCTCAGGTTCGTCATTGAATAGTCCTTTTTTTTCTCAGTGAAATATTGATT
Source organism: Stenichneumon culpator (assembly GCA_964017025.1). Classification (NCBI taxonomy): domain Eukaryota; kingdom Metazoa; phylum Arthropoda; class Insecta; order Hymenoptera; family Ichneumonidae; genus Stenichneumon; species Stenichneumon culpator. The sequence goes on from OZ024772.1 coordinate 11,817,673, forward strand.
ATCCAAGATGAAACACGCAGATTTCAACCTTTCACGAACATGGTGAAATTCTCTTTACTGCATTAAAGGTACAATAAATTTTAGGTTTCCATCGTAGATACAAGTTTTATTGGAAACATTTATATCGTTATCCTGTCCAGTTGTTGGCCAGTGATCAATGACCCGCAGAAACACCTGATCAATTATATTCAGTCTCGCGATTCAACGATGTGTATGAGTATATTGCGTTATACGCCCCTGTGTAGACTGGGATTAATTGAACAATTATTCTATATCAAATTGGAGGTGGATAGTGTAACACTATCCCCATGAGATAGTTGTATGGACGATTCCGTATAACACTAAGAGCACGTGGGTTGGCTGCTTGCTTCTATAATAAAGGACTGCGTGGGCATGAGAAGCGATGGAGCATTACCGGAGTGAGACTCTTGAAGAAAGCGTCTATAGATGTAATCTATGAAACTTATAGGAAGAGATACTTCTACCTTGTGTAATTTTTTTTACGTATGACTCGGATGAAGCTACTTTTGCATCCCTAAATCGCAGCATACTTTTTTACAGTCTTCTTTAGGTCTGGACAAACATCCCTTTCACACCAAAACAATGCTTTTTCACTTCACTGAAGTTCCACTAAAAATTCCAATGTTTTGCTGCCAGTGGATGGCCCACAACCTTGGCCGTCACGCAGTTCCCTGCGTCGAAAGGTAGCTGGATCTCCCCCAACGAGTACGACTGCACCAGGATAATGAAAAGAAATTCGGTCCTAGAGGTCGAACCGTAGGTATCGATAAATTTTCCGTGCCGCCGGTACACCGCCCCGTTCCCGTAAATTATGCTGGCAGGTTGGAAAAAAAATCGGCGGAGAGAGGTAGAAAACACAACGAGAATCACCGTTGGCTCGCGGTGTGGTAGCACGTGGCAACGCTCAACCCACGACGCCGGGGTGGAAATATGGATTAGGCGATATTAAGTAATAACATGGGGGGGGGGGGGCGACACATAGAGGGTGTCGTGGGTCCAGATGGTCAGAAATATGAGAAGTTTGCATGGTGCTACGGCGAAACCGTTGGTATAAAGTCACGAATATATCGCCCCGGGGTCACCCCCTGCGCGTACGATCGGCCCCAACGACGAAGAACCATTAGAGGGGTAGATTCGTATGCGTATCGAAAGACTCGGTGCAATTCGTCGTGATAGTTTTATAACTGGTATAAATCTATTTGCCATGGACTCACTATGTCACCTAAATCACGCTCTACCTTAATACATTCAAGAACACTGAGCAATGTTGCAAGATCAAGAGCGTCAAGTGGCCCGGTGCCACCCCGCATGAAACCCTTAATGCGTTTCACCTGCAGCTGAACAGCATAGAATAAGCAGAAGTTAGTATTCGAGAGCCAGAAATAAATACCAGAACGATCAGACTAAATGCCAACAAGGCGATCTGACATAGACTCTGTCGTATCAAAAACTGTAATATATTTTTTGCAAGGATCTCAATATTTCAAGCTAAACGCGATCTATCAGCTTTTGCTCAAAAGGATAAAACGCCTTTGAGAAATATGTAATACAGTTTTTGTTACCGACTGAGCCCGAGTCGGGTGGTAGGAAGTAAGTTGCACATCGCCTTAAACGATGCCGTTGCTGAACATCCTAATATGCAAAAAACCGTTTCATTACCAGGTATAAATCCAATTCTGCCACGTGGTACAAGATCGTAGCCGGTGCACTGGATTTTGCCTCGTAGCCTCGATGGATATCAACGTCAACGGGAGCCAGGCTCCCTATAAATATATTCTAATAGCCGAGGTAGATGGGATAAATAATTTTAATCGTAGCATTAATAATGCGATAAAGCGTCCGCTCAGCCACTTTGCACGCTCGGTGTAAGCCGCGTACCTCAGTGAAAGAGAGACGGAGAAATCCTCTCTGCATGAGCATACGTCAACTCGTGCCGGCGTGCTTCTGCCACGGGGACGTCGGCTTCGCTAGCGGAATCTCGTAGGTATACATGCTCTCGCTGTACCATCGCCGCAGTACAGGAATCTGCACGACATACAGTGACTGTGCGATGTGCTTAAATCATGATTCGTAAATTCACCATAGCGCGACGACTCAACGACGACGAAGGACCTCGTCGTCCTGCGGTTGGCGTGGCGTGCTGCTTATCGCCGTCCGTGTATAAACATATCTTCTCCCCCTTTTTTAACTTTATTTTTTTTAATTTCTGTGCACACAGGTACGTCGAGAATTGCGAGTACGCTCGGCACTCCGTATGACACCGGAGACCTGCACAGTGCCGAGCCGTACAAACGTACCGGATCCATTCAATTTACAACATTAATCTATTTGTACTTCCAGACCCCGCGGCGGTCTCAGGTCGTCTCTTCTAGGATCGCGGGCGCTCGCGGGAGCATGAGCATTATTGCGCGGAGGCAGTAATCTAATGTGGTTTTCACGGTGGGAGGTCCTCGCGCGATTGAAACGAATAATCATCGCAGCGTACGATCACATTCCCAGCACAGCCGCGTGTGTGGATCTTGGATCGTATGTAACAGCTTCTCTGCGCTGTTTCTCTCGCCCCTCACCCTCCGCCACATCTCGGTCCATTGAGTCGAAAGACACTTCGGAATGCTGCGCGTGAAGTGCGAGAGGAAATTGGATCTTTCCTTCTATTATTGATATTATTATTTATTATCATCCTAGCAGAAGACACGGATCGACCCACGAGACCATTCAAATATTTATCAACGTAAGACATTACATCCGCATGAACATCCCGACCACTCATCAGTGTCTCGGCAAAACAGGCACTTATTTTTAAAAAATCAATATCGCGTTAAGATATTCGAATCAGGCATCAATCTTTATGAACATTTTTAAGTAAGTCCTATCGTTTCCAAATGTTAAATGAATTACAATGTACGAAGTTGCCAATTTTGACCATTCCGTTTCGTTCAGATGTGAGCGAGATAAGCGTGTAACACGAGTATCTCGATTTATTCTTGCAAATAGCCCCAGGCTATTCGCGAGGTGAATCGTGTTTAACTGACAAGAGGTACACGCCCATCGCAGTCTCACCTGGCAGAACACCCTTAGAAACGCATCGTAACTCATTCGCGGTTTGAATAATAGTTGTCGGTCGTCTGTTTATGTTGTACTTTAAATGCGCCAACTTGTCGTCGTATTCGTTGTTCGATCAGATGAAGAAACGCGTTTTCACCAGCAAGGATGGAGGAAGAGTACTGGCGGGTCTTGCTTCCTCGCGGTGCATCGGTTCCGCGAAGCTTCACCGGCAGAAATACATGAGTGAAGGATAAGAAGAAGAAGGAGGGTGAGCGGATGCAACATAGCTCTCGACGGTCGGCATACATCGTAACCACGGCTACCTATACAATCACACTTGCATTATTCACGTGCGAGCACGCCTTCCATGGAAAACATCTGGTACTCGCGCACTTGTTAATGAGAGGGGGGCCCCCGCCGATCAGACCGGCTCCCGGAGAGGTCTATTTCAAAGGATTAAATACCAGTCTAATCCCGGTCTGTTGCGCATCCGCGTCGGTGGTGTGAAATGTATTGCATCCGATCCCCTTGACACTAGTCAGACCATACCGGTAAATTATTTCAGGGCAGCTGTCCCCCCTTCCAAAAAATGTTCTAGCCTAAAAAAAGCTTTAGATCTGAACCTTCTTTCATGGGGAATGATGACGTGTCTGTCTACTAAGCAGGATCATCAGTGGAACTACACTGACACGAAAGTATCATTCTAAGTCAACTTTTGTCATCTGAAATCATTAACTTTGTCAATGCTTTTTTCTTTTGTTTTTAGCGGACGTGGGTAGGTTCTAATAGATTCATTGTCCAACATTTCTAAATATCTACGTTGTATTAAAAAAAAAAATTCATAATGTCTTTACCGCTACACGTTCTAGATATTTACGACTGGACCACCACAAATGTGTCTGTAAATTCTATTCTACTTTTCAGTGTCCAGACTTTGCTTGGAGTCTGTAGTATCAATTTCAATATAATGAAGGTGCAAAATACTGCAAAACTAAATTGTAAGGTTAACGAACTGGAACGTGAAATTTGCTTGCGTTAGTTACATTAATTGCACATGAATGTAGTTTTTCGTAAAAGTAAAATACCAAGTATTAAAATTACAAATCTGTTGCCTGAAATTTACAAAAATGTTCACTAAACATAAAAATTTTACTGTAAAATTGTAACGCACATGTGTTTGAAATTTTAGAAACAATTTATGTAAAAAAACTTCTAATACCGTCTATCAATTTTCAAACAAAATTTGTTTACAACGTTGATTTTGGGGTACACTGTATAAAAAAATTGTAAATTCAATGTCCCGGACTGGAAGTTTTCATGCAAACACTAGTTCATTAAATTGAATGTACACTAATGATGAAAAATAAATATTCTTTTTCATTATGATGAAAGTAAATTATTGTAAATAAAGTACATCCAATGTTTTTAATACTCGGAACATTAATTTTTCGTCACCATTGTACATGAAATTTAATATACCAGTTTTTGCATAAAAACTTCGAGCCCGGTACATTAAATTCCATACTATTTTTTTACAGTCTACAGTTTAATACATCGCGCTACTTACAGCGCCATATATTGGATTACAAGATCTTTAAAATATAAAAGTGATCGGCATCACGGCCATCTTCTCTGGTATGAAACGTTTGGCGAGGGTGGCCAAGCGAGAACGAAAAAAAATGATTGAATTCCAAAAGCGCACCCCTACGATTCCACACCCTTGGGCAGTGACGAGATCCCCGGCCTAGGTCCTGAAAAAATATTTTTTTTCTCCGCGATCGTCGAGAGGTGACTTCATACTCGACGTCGTTCACCCGGCATTTTCGGTCTCAATGGCTCGCGGCCGTGCAGTTGACTTAGGACAGGACGCGGGGACTCCATAATTACGTATAGAGCATGGAAGCCTTAGGCAAACATCGGTAATTAGGTTACGCAGTGGACCGGAAGGAATATACGCGATTCTGCGAGGAATCCCTTCTGCTACGAGGTTCTCGAGACGCGTCGAAAATCGTCGCGAATGTAATTCGGCCATTGGAAACGTTACGATATAGAAAGACAAAAACATTGCAAACCTGTCTGACGCACGATGGGCCTGGCAATGGAAAAATCCGGCCGAAGAATCGCTCCGTTTCGGTGTCAAAGCTTTATCGAACGGAGGAACAGGTCCGGAGTATGTCGAAGGTAATAAATAAATAATTACAGATCGAGCAATGTTTCATTAAGGCCATTCTTATTATTCACCCTTTGTCGCGACCCGAGACACCCGCTCTCCGGCGTAATGTAGTCTGGGACCATATAAATCTGCAACAGTTGCTGTACGGCTCGGCACTGAATGTATCTCTCGTGTGTGCGCGCCACCGTATTAAGACTAAGCTCGTAATTTAAATGTAGATCGCTCGGAGTCCCGGCCTCTGCGCCCTCCCCTGGTCGTTTCTGTTCCTGTCCTCGTATATACTTTCACGTGTCCCTCGGAGTCATTGAAATATGTAGTATAAGTACGTACAGCGAGGAGCGCTACGATACGCGCAACGAATTGCAAGATTAATTAATCGTTCATTGAATAAATTCCCGATCCCTCCGGGAATAGCATGCGTAGAGCCGACGGGTCGCATAAGGAATGGTTAAACATTAGTTATTGGGATACTTCTATATATATTTTTTAAACATTAGTTATTATATATTATATATTAGTTATTGGGATACTTCTATATTTTTTTTCTGATATGTATTCCAGGCCATTCGATGTGGAAGTCATCCAAGCGTTGATGGAAGGACGAACGACAATATCGCTTACTTTTATTGCCCTTGCTCTATTCCTCCCGCAATGTACCGATCCATATTTATCGAGAAGCGTAACGCGCGAGAGTGGCTTTCTCGTTGCTCGGGCGTTATGCAGCATAGTAGCTTGTTGTTGCAACAGCGTTGGCAAACGTGAGCGCAGAGAAACGGAGACCCAACGAGATTTCGCGGGAAGCGTTGCAGTGTCCCGAAATTTTACGGGACCGTAAAGCACCGGACGCGCTCGAGTTACACAGCCTCCGTCGGTGAAGTTGCTTTCGGTGCTGCAGTTGCGCCGGAGTGACCAGCAGGCTAGTGGTCCCCTCCTGTCCCGTCTGCCATGTTGCACTCAACCCGGTCTCGCCACGCCATAAATTAAATGACATAACGTGTTCGCGCTCGATCAACAAAAAGAGATTTCGAATGCGTACGAGAGCGGGCGCTCTGGGTCGTCGCCGCTGCGAGAATACGAGCTGCTGCTCGTAAATTTCACTGCTTTGCTCCCTCTCTCCCTCGGTGTTTGTCCTACCACGGGAGGCCCGGAGTGTTTTTATCGTGGGACTTTGAAGAAGGTCCCGACACGGTGAACCCCGGCGATCGCAGTCGAACCGGGTCTCCAGTTTCATTGACTCGATAATGGACAATGGAAGTTCCGTCAGAATATTGTCAAAATATTTCAGACATTCCTATTACAACGGAGCGGCATTCTCGCAACATTCCCGCGATATTCCATGCAATTTATGTTATCACGGACTATTTTTTCAATCAATTCTTTGCAAGACCAAAAAGCGCCATCTTGAATGGAGTAGGCTTATCCATTTTGCCCCAGGGTTCCTTTTTGCCCCGTGCTCCCCTATGCTTGTAACTCAATAGAAACTTTGCATTGGCCGTGTAAATATTCCGTACCGTACCATCCGATAACCTGTAGAATGTACTTGCATCGTATCTCCTCTGATAAGCGTCGAGAGCGAAGGCTGCAGGCAGGCAATCCGACCGCACCCGCAATACTACTTCAAAGCCGCGACATCTTGTGCGTGCGGGAGAGAGTAGCACGCGCGTTTACACGGCAAAATTATCCGCGCAGAACTTACCGCGGGGTGTGGATGCGGGATGCACCTAATCCGCCGAGGATTTCCGAGTCTAAGCCGTGTAAGCACTTTGGAAGAGTTAGGTGTACCCCTGGCAACGATGATGCGCGACGGCGCCGATCATTAACCGGGGAAAAGAGGAGGCGAAGGGGGAGGCTTGTGTACACGAGGTACAATATAAAGATAGAAACAACGTTGAAGCTCCCGCCGCGGGCAACCGTCGGTTGCGACGAAGGGGAACTCGATGAGGGGGTCAACCCCAATTCCGTGTCGTCGCAGTACCACGGTACATCGTTGACGTTGAGACCAGAAGGGCCAATCTCCCATGTCGACGCCCGGCACGTAAGCCCTTCCGATCTCAGCGTGGAAGTACCGGTATTGCAGGATGTAGCGTCGCGAGTCGCGCGATTCGAATGCGCGGCTTATTTTGTCTATAGACAGGAGAGTACAGCGGAGAAGCGATGTGTGCACAGTGGCTCATTTCACGGCGGACCACCTGAGCGCCCGATGTTTGAACAACTCGTCGAATGGCGCTTCTTTCTCTGCTCCTCTGTGTTTGAGTCATGCCTCGAAGAGACGAGGGAAAAGACGAAAAACAAACAGTGAAATTAGACGGATGGAAAAAAAAAAGAAACGCGGCCCATCGCGTCAGGCCCGAATTCCATGCGGCATTGTTCTCCGCAAACCGAGCTGAATTTATGTTCCTCCCGTGCTCGGGCCACAGTGTTGATATTCGTTAGCACGGACGAATGAATAATTCGACAAATGTGGCGGCGGCGGTGGCGGTCGGAGTATCGACGTTCACGTCAATTTCCGTACGACCGATCAACCATGCTCTCGAGAACACAGATTGGCGCTGGGGTACACTTGTAGTTGTGTGTACGTACCTCTGTACCTACCACTGTCCTCTCTCGCTGATCCTCGATCCCATCCGCCAGATATGCCCGGCAGAACCAGCAGTAGGGTCACGTTAATATGCCATTAAATCAAAGTTGGACGGCAGACTGCACACATCAGATGCACACGAGGCTCGGCGCGTTTGGTTCAGGCACATTCGCGTCTATCGGCGAATCCGCGAAGGGAGCTGCCCGCGCACTCCTGTCTCACTTGGCTAGCGCGCAAAATTACGCGCGTACAACAGAGGGGGCCCCGCCATCACGAGTGCTTCTGATAGATTTGTCTTGTGCAGAGCGTTAATTAGTACAGTGAACTGTGTCACCTATTCGCTCTCACTTGTTCCCTCGGGAATATGTATTCGCTGCCTACCACGTCTGCGCTCGCCCGGGCTTATATCGACGTTGGTGATGCTGCGAAACGCCTGCACTGACTGCATAAGCAGATTCACACAGCAATTATGACTGGAGCGTTCACGTTGAATCGGTCATGGACAGATCTCACTCGATCGTTCAGTAAACCGAGTTTTTTTAAAATATGTTGCGGCTCTGAGCTGGTTGGCTTGTTCGTTATACGATTCTCCATTCAGAAACTGTTTTGTAAAGTGATTCGTTCTCGCTGTTCGGTTCTTTCCTAGTTTCTTATGTATTTTTATTTCCCAGGGGGTGAGGACGACGAGAGTATTTACCAGGACGATGCAGGAATAGAATATTTGAGGGATTCAAAGTTTTTCTAGGGCACAGCGGGCTCTTAGCGGGGTTTCCTCGAACGGATCAAGAACCTCGACGATTCCCTCAACGGACTCCCGCTGCTTCTGGAGAGCGTTTCGTCACGACCCTGTGGCAGTCCGAGGTACAGATTCTGGCACATTTATTTCCGCCAGGACTAGCTCGGACATTCGTCAATGGAGGGCATTTTTTTTTTTTACTTACCGCCTGTTTGTATGTTCTCATCATCACGGTTAATCTAGTCCACGAGATACGTATAGAGTTCTCAGAGGCGTGAGATCGATCGAGCGAACGGGTGCAGAACCGATCAGGAAATCATGGGCCATGTTGGGTAGGTGTCGTGTCGCTATTCGCTCGTCCTTGCATGTATGCACAACAAACGTTAGACAATGCTCGTCAAAACGTTGTGTCACGCACAGGCACGGACAAATAAAATTGCGAGCGACAAGGAAGTGGGACAGAGTAAGCCGCGGTTACCCGTGATTTATGGACGCTTGACCAACGCTGACTTCACGAACGATTAATTATGGTGAATATAGGCTTTGGCGACCGCACAGATCGTCGAGGACTGATAGGAAGGGAGGAAAAAGGGTTGTGTCTGTGCAGCGAAAGCCAACGGATACCAAAGGCTTTTCGCCAACGAGCTGCGCTATTATTACTACCTCGTCGACGGAATAGCTGCAACGAGAGTGCAGGGGAGATAACGAGTATTGAATAGATGTTTCAGAACGAATGATTTTGTAAGGGTTAAATTATCTTTTAAATACGGATCTTGCGGTGACGATTTCGAAGCATTTTTCACGAAGATATTAACAATATTGTTATTTTTCATTACATGATTTACATAATTTTATAGATCCGATGTATAGTTTCCAATGGTCGGATTTAAAACGCTAGTTTGAACTTCAGATCGCTCTTGAGATCGCACTTCGTGAGTGCTTAAGATCTATCTTAAGTTTGAACGCAAGATCGATATTAAGTTTAAACGAATAAAAAGCGATAAGAACATATAAAAAAAAATCTTCTTATCGACCTTTACGTTACAATTATTCTTCAGCAATCATTCCATAGAAACGGATTCAAAAGATTCGTTTGCGAGATCACCTATTCATTACACCATAGTGTCATCAAAGTTCACCACATTTGGGATCCAGATATAGATCCCAAAAAAGCGTTAAAGTTCAAACTTAAGATTGAACTCAAACTACTATCGAATATAAGTTCAGACTTAAAAGTTCGATTTTAAGATAAATCGATCTCAACATCAAAAAACTTTGATGTTAAGATCGATCTCAAAAGCAACCTTAAGGTCAAACTAAAGTCTGAAAATTCATGATCCTGAAGGTATCTGCATGACATCAAATTTCAACTTTGGCAAGTCTCTGTTAATGCGCTGCTTAAGGACAAAAAATGGTTCGCTTGTAGAATTTTATTCTATAAGTGAACTTCCTCGAGCGAAGTTTGACGTCGCAAAACACAGCCGTTATTAACTTGATGAAATTTAGTCTCATGCAGATATCTTCAGTCATTGAAATTGCACCCTAGGAATAAGAAAACAAGAAATGCTGATTTCGAAGCAACGAGACCGTATCCGGGACTGGAATGGCAAATCGTTTTGCTTCAGCGTTACGAAGTATTTAAAATGTTTTTATATACGAGTCGCTCGCGCAGACGTGCCGGTAAATATTTTATAACCCGGCGACGTTGACCCAGCCTTCTTCTAATATTTAGAGACAGCCATTTGACGGTTTCTGCAGACGGAAGCGCGAGCCGATGAATCGTCCGCTTTCGCTGTAACGGCTTCCGGGTAAATTGTTGCCTGGAAAATTGCGCTCGTCCGGTTTTGCTACATTTTCCGCGTCTCTCGGTGTTTCATCCTCCTCGCTCGGGCACTGCATTGCGATAGTGCGAGAGAGAATAGCGAAGTGGCAGTATAACGCGGAGTCCTTTCGGCACTCAAGGGACGCACCAACCTCGTCGGTTCCGGTTTCGCTCGTCAACGGGGAACAGGACGGACCACTTCGTCGCTTTTCCTTCTCACCTATATATATGTATATGTCTCTATGCACACACACATATATATATGGCTCTGTATCTTCCGCTTGGAGCTTCCGCCTATGCAAATACCGTTAACCCCACTTCGTCGGGTTTTGTGTTCGCACACAGCGGTGAACCCCCGTTCGATGTGCGCAAGTCTGTCTCGCATAGAAGCGATCCGGGCGGACTGTCATTCACTCGGAAAGTCAGTGCACAGGAAAGATAGTAAGATCTTAAAAATCTTCATACTGCAGATATTTGAATACTAGCTGTATAAATAGCAAGTGTAACAATATTCAAAATCCAACCCTAAGATCTGACTATTGATTTTTCTCGGTGCGGCCTAGCAACAGCTAACTTTGTAGCTCTCCATCTAAATTTTTAACTGATAAAAAAAAAGATCGAAATTATACACCCGTTGCATTTATTGGGTGTGATAACGATTCTCGCCTGGTCCTGATTCGAATGTTTCCGACGTAAACTCTTTCGCCCACACGCCGACACCCAAATACAGTCAATACAGCCCACCTAATCAGACACATCTATACGCCTGTGTACACGACTGCCTTCCCAAACGAGAAAAGAAAGATATTCGAGTCACGTACTACACGAGGATCGGTGTTTGCCGACGCCGTATACCTCGACCACCGAACTTTTCGCTGCGGGGTGACCACGGGCGTCGGGAAATCGAAAGCCTGACCAATTTCAGCTTCTTACCCGAGCACATACCTATATATATGTATACAGTATACGTTGCACCTACCGTCCGTGTCGGGGACAGACGGAGTCGTGAAGTATTCGGTTAAACGGGACCTAAAAACGAAGATCGCGCTGCGATACTGCAGAATCGTATGCAGTATACGAGGGGAGGAAATTTCCACTTCGTTTTTTTTTGCTCCCGTCATTCAGAAAAGGCACTTCGATCTCAGCTGTTTCGGTCGTCTTACGATCCGCCACTTTCGAGCTGGCACAAGTAGCAACGTCCTGGAGATATCCGTGCCGACGCCACTTCCGATTTTGCGTCCTGCCGCTGTGCCGAGATGTAAGACTTCTGAGAGAACTGTCTCAGGAGCGAGACGTGTGCGAGAGTCCAATAATAGACACGAGCCGGCTGTATGATTCTTTGACGTGCAGGGTCAGTTGGCAGCATTGGTAGAAACAGCGGCACTTTTCTTGTGCTTCCTCGGAAAAGAGGACCCGTCGTTCCTTTCCCCCGGACGAGGACGGCACGTGCGTTCCCTGTATTTTCGGAAGACTCGAGGATGTTACTTCAGCCGTCACCCGAGGGGCTTCATTTATTCTTCTCTGATAGAAAAGGAAAAAAAAAGAAACTGGATAACATTATCGGGAATCCGAATTTATCTAAAAAAAACTTGGAGCGCAGTGTATATTTTTTTTATCAGCCTGGTCCCTATTCTGTTTTTCAGATTCACTGTACACGTGGAGCATTCTGCGCTGATGTGTACGTAGGGAAAGTATTAAAAAAGAAAAAAAAAGATGAAGGGTCGTAAATCCCTGAGAAATATGCCGGTAAGCCGGATACGCGGATACGCAAAAATCAGTGAGCTTCTCGCGCACCGGGCGACCCTCAGTGACAAAATATTTGCACGGTTCTCGAGAGAGGCTCCGAAGGATTATACGGCCACTTCAAAGATCCTCCGCTCGGTCTCGCACTCTCGTGGAGAGTGAGGCACCTGTCGAACGGTGGACCTTTGCGTTTGGATAAGCTCGGTGCGCCGAACAAACCGCCGGTCGTTTGCACTGGGAACCGTTCAGAGTTCCTAGTATACCGTATATATGTATATACTATATATACATGTACGTATACGTTCGTGAATATATAAAAGGTGTACAGCGTTGCCGTAAGTTCGCGTGTAGAGGTAAGCATAAGCAAGTAAGGGATCGCGCACGAGCTCGGACATATTACTGGCTCGTCGAGCCAGTGAACGCCAGTGGCGTGCGTGCATCGTTCGGCGAGGGAACCACCGAGCGGAAAAGCTCCTTCTCTCTCCTTCTCTCCCTTCGCTACACGAGTACACACGCCGAAGTTCATCGCGATGCCTTTTTGCACGTACATACGTCTCCGCGGGCATCGGGTCTGGGCCCCTGGCCGCGTGCTCCACTCGTGGACTATAATTACGGGGCTTATTTAGTATTATTTCAATTATCGCGTGCCACACGTACGGCCGATAACGCGTTGATATAACGTCGGTGTATAATACCGGCCGTGGTCGCCTCCGCAACCACGGTATATCTTTCTGTCGCTTCATTCTTTGCGAAGCCGTGCTCGGGGACCGTGCTACGCCGAGGAAACGGGAACTAACGAACTGTAAAGCTCGTTTGAAGAGTTTCTCACTCGAGATTCTCACACGAGAACGGGAGAAGTTCGGTAACTTTGAGTAGAGAGCATTCATCGAATATACATAATACTGACATATGCAAAATATTGGGGTTTCATTTTTGTTCTTTGTTCTTTATGTTTTTCTTATCAAAGTTCCGTGAAAGTCGTCAAATGCGTCAATGGCAACATCGAGTTGATAAAATCGATGCGACATTTCTATTTGCAAACACTCCGGAGTTTTTTGTTTTCTCCGCTTCCACGATAACTCTCGGTGCTTTTATTTTATTTATCGGTTTCTTTTTCATCCTCATTACGGATTGCATGTTTTCAGCGGCGGTCAGATCTATAAGTAGCCAACTACCACCCTCTGGGTGTGACGTGGGCATACTTATCCGGAAAAAAAAATTATTTTCTTTGCCGCCGCCGCCCCCCCCCTCCCCCGCCTCGTTGCTCGTGCCACTGACGCAAAACATGCTCGGGATCGGGAACGCTCGCGAAAGGACCTTTGGTATTACGAGTGAAACGTCAGTTACTCCGGTTCCCAACGCTGAAATGTATAACGCGACCTATCGATTTTTTGATCTACTTCTATAATTGGGTGCACTTTGACTGTCTCGCGATTTCTATTTTAGATTCGCTGTTAAAAGGACACATTGACGTCAAACCTCCCACGGCTTAAAAATCGCCCTCTGATCTCGCGACTAAATATATATCGCACCCACACCGAATGAACTGGATGTTGCCGAATAGTATTTGGATACAGGCAATTATAGATATCCGTTCGTACCAGAAACAATCCGTCTAGACTGAGAGAATGATCTCATAGAAATTACCATAAATCTGATAAAAACCAAGCGACAGCCTGGCAAACATTCGTATTAATCTTACCATATTCTGGTAGAAAATATGGTAATTTCCGCCCTCGCAGATATTACCCGAATTTTCCGTAATTTTTGCGAGAATAAGTTCTTCTTACTAGAAAAAAATAGTAATCTGTGACGTCGCGATCGCGAATCGTTTGTTCTAGGTTTTATAGGTTATGCCGGCATATTATGTCCATCGAATATTTCTTACATATACATACATAAAAAAAATTGATGGACGAAATGCTCAGTTTTAATCCACAGATTTTTAGGAATTCCAGGAAATTCTTACCGAGATACGCAAAAAGTTGCAAATCCTCCGTACGATATGGGTTGGGTAAAAATTGCTATAGCCCCTGCGAAAATGTCATGTAGCGCTAATTTATCATGTTGCCAGGTCGAAGTTTACCGTATAACTTGGTAGTTCTTCTGAGATCCATCTCTCAGTGTAGTGGGGTAAAAAAGTGGTAAATACTGTTCACATAAATCGATAACATATCGGCCGATCCATATTTACCACTTCTACCCTAAACGTGATAACATACTCTTGGCAGATTATGCCATTTAAATGCGAACAGTTAGTATACAAATATTCCGAGCATGGATAGTAAGATCGCTATAATCTTACTATCAATATCTCCGAGCGCAAAAATAAAAAGTAAAACCCCGTATTTCGCACAGAATTTATTTGTGACACCGGGGTTCACGCGCCGTCTATAAATTTCTCCAGTTATCCGGTAGTGTGACCTGGCATTCCAGTGTTCCGCTGTCCCTCTTCGTTATCATCATCATCATAAAAAAAGTCATCGGTCCTTTCGATAGAGATTGCTTGCAGCGTGTGCGAAAGCTTCGTCCCCTTCGTCCTCCTCTTCCACGGAGAGACGACAAAACCGCTTCGTCGATTCCTATCGACAATGTGTAAGGAAAACGTATGCACTGCCCGCACGGTAGTTCCTCCCGAGTACGGTTTGCAGAAGCGCAGATAAGTGCAACGGAAGGACAAAATCGGCCGGTGGAATCACCTGACGGCGCACAAAGGTGAAACCCGAGGACCCCCTCGAGTTCTTTTCAACTCCCGGATAAACGGTCGCCCACGCCCTTCGTGAACGTGTATGCGGACTTTGGTACGTGCATGTGCGCATACACGAGTCGCTGGGTGACTCCTTTGGTTCATCGGCCAACACACGTGTGCCACGTCGGGTTTAGTGTTGGTGCACCTTCACCGATGCGCTTTGGGACAATGACTGTGGCGTGCCGGGGCAGCACCCAGCACTGTCACGGCTTAGTGAATTATTGCGCGTATTATTAAACGGCTCGCTCTCTCGCGGGCCCGAGAGCCTAGCTAACCGCGTTTCGAGGTGGTTTGGCTGGCTGTATTCACCGAAGCCGAGAGAGTTGCACAGAGGCAACTAGGCTAGGCATACACTCCGAGGCTCGCGGGCTCGTCCCCGACGGGCGGGCACGGTCGTCCTGAGATTCCGGACGGAGTCTGTGAGCTGACTCCACTGTCCACCTCACGGTGAAACGCCTTCGGCTATGACTTTGAGCTATTTTGCTGTGTACAGGCCTCGGTGCATATCTGGGCACGGGGTACATTCAGCTTTGTTCCGCACACGGGGAGCCCGGGGACACTCGGTGAAAAGCCGGCGGTCACGCTCGTGCGACTCGATAACCTCGGTATGTCGAATCTCGTTAAATTCACCGTCACAGATTCGCATTTTTTTCACCCTTCTCCGAGCCCTCGAACATGCGAGCTCGCGGCGGTTTAAACGGGTCTCAATATTTCTTGAAGATATTCTTGAAAACCCCGAAACCTGAGAATGTGAATTTTTTCCCGTCAGAACCGTTTAGGAACTCCATACAGTTTTTTATGAGGGAGGTTCGCACGTTTTTTTTTGTTTTATTTTAATCATGGGAAGATTTTAGGAAGCCAGAAAAAGTTGAATGGGACTTCCTGTTTTCCGGCAAAATATATATCTGGACCGTTGAGAGGATAAATATTGTTTCCTCGTTTGTTATTGAAACCCGGTCGACAAATTTTTTTTGCGTTATCTCTTTGAGACCGGTGAAAAATCAACGAACGGAACGTAATACGCAAACGAGAGAAATATGCCTAACCGCGGGCACGTCGATGGGTAATATCGTGGAAAATATTCGAAATACTCGGTCGACGAAGGGGAAGGTACGGGAAGGGGTTTGCTTAAACCGCGGAGAGCAGGAAAAGAGGCCGCGGAGTCCTTATCTGACGCTCGACAGGCCCTGCGTTCGCTACTCGATATTCCGGCATCTCGGAGAATCCCCACTCGCGACACAGGATCTCTACCCACGTCGAGTTTTTATTAAAACCTATTCGTGTATGTGTATGTGTGTGTATGCCGGTGGCGGACGGCGGGACCGTTTGATCGCGGGAGAGGAACGGCTCGCCGCCGAGCTCCGCAACGACTTCGCCGGTTTCTGTTTAACCCAAATGCTAGCTTGCGCCGGGAAGGTTGCTGGCTTTCTTCCAGAACACGTTCAACGTATTCCGTGCTGGAGCCGCGACCGCCTACCCAAGTAATTCGTATTCCCGTATAAGAAATTGTTTCTCTTCCGGACTATCCTATACCGTACTCTTGTCCCAGTTCTAGATCTTCTCCATTTGTCAGTGATAGTATTTTTTTTTGTCTAGCCTGTCAACGTCAAAATTGTATGCAAAACAATTGTATGTAACGGTCAAAACTGTATGCAGAAAAATAGACAGGGAGTCCAAGATTTTTTCATGTGTGACCGCTACCGATGGTGTACCGCGATGTGTGGGTGCAAAAATCAGTGATCGCAACTATTAATATCATTCCAGACCCTCACACACGTTTGAAAAAATTTAGACTTACCAAAAGTTGCGGTGACATACGGTCAAAGCTGTTATTTGTTTGGTACAAATAAAGCATTGTTTGGTTAAACGATTATTTGCTTCAATTTATTCAAAATTTGTCGATTGAAACAAACATTTTTGTTGCACCCACCAAATTGTACACCTCCAAAAGATGTACAACGAAAACCAAACTTAAAAATTCTCTCAATACTGCCCGCACATCCTTACACGAACTCGCCCTCACATTTTTCTACACAAATCACAGCTAAATAAATAATCTAGAGAAATTCTCGGGTTCAAAAGAGCCAAGGTCGATGCTCATTAGCAATTATTGTTACCACACCTACATGTAATTACTAAGACGTCTCTTACGTGCTTGAAAAATCTGCCGTTAACCAATGTAACATGTTGTTAATAAATACGCATCACTATCACTTAATGCTCTTTCTAACTAATTTCCAACTGCCAAACCTAAATTGGACGCAAATTTCCGATAAACTGTTAGGGCCATCAAGTTTGTTGAAAATAAAAAATCAATCAAAGTGCAAATCAGATTCGCGTTATTATTCCCAACTTTTACCGCCTCTCCGACGAAAGCCAACATTTTTCATAGTGGAAACGGTCTTCCGGAAGGGCGATCAAATATTAAAAAAAGCAATGTGCAAGCATGCATCTTATACTCGGAGACCAACAATAAAATCCCGTTCCTAAACTGTGCACAGTGAGCGAGACGTAATTCCCTCACAATACTAACGTTTCTATGGTCCGCATACATCTCACGATTCCGTCAGTGATTCCGGGGGCTCTAAATATTATGACTGCTGTCCGAGCTCAACATCAGCAGCAGCAGCAACAGCAGCAGCAGCAACGGCGGCATATGTCGGACTGAACGAGCATACAGAATCGAAAGGGCGAGCGTGTACAGTATGCATATCGGTGTGGTTCCTACATAGCTCGCCTATGATTCTATGCCTGTAACTACATTGCGCAGAGCCAAGAATGTGGGTCACGTGTTCTCGTTCCTGAAACTTGAAGCACGCGACACACTCGCCGTCTTTGTACACATCCTTATATTCCACATACGTATTGTGTACCACACATATCCGTTTCGGCTGTGCCCAGAGCCGCTGCTGTACACGGTTCGTACATCGCTCGTACAAACTCTCGTCTTACACACACGTGTTCCTTATTCTTATCCACCACCGGGCCATTATAATATGCACGTGTGTGGATAGGCTCACATTCCGTCACAAGTACATTGGGCACATCGTGCACGTACACGGAATATTATATGCAACGGAAATGCTTGGTCGTCGTATCCGTGAGAGTTTGCCAATAGGACATTGGGGTGGGCGAATGGGACACTGGGGCAAAGGACCGGAGGGGGGGGCATAGTTCGCTCTTTCCGATATTGGTTTGTTCCTCTCGGCTCTTTCTGTCTCGGTGTTCTCTGCCTCGGTTAGTCGACCCGCAAAGAGCCAAGTACCAGCCGCCGTATACTCCTTTGGGTCCTGCAGTCTACGGATATTTTCGTTCTTACAACTTCCCTTCCGTTCTCCCTGTATATCCGTGCCCGCGATTGCGCCGATGAAGAGGAAGAAGATGACGACTGCTGGCTCATCTTGCTTACCGCACAGCTACGGCCTGGCGGAGAGGTTTGCCGGCTGGTTCGAAAGCGCGGTTGCACTCGAATTTAAGACGAATCTGTGTCGCTGGGTCAGGCCCCCGGCATGGCGCACTCCGCATTGGCGTAATCGCTTTGTCGATAAAAGTCTCTTCTTTCCCTCCTCTTACCTTCCTCTTTCCCCTTTCCTCCGTAACCCGGCGCTTTGTTCTCCGACGAATCGTGGAAAATGGAGGGGGCACTTTTGGGACAAGGTCCCGATACATGTCTCGGGTCCCCG
Source organism: Stenichneumon culpator (assembly GCA_964017025.1). NCBI lineage: Eukaryota > Metazoa > Arthropoda > Insecta > Hymenoptera > Ichneumonidae > Stenichneumon > Stenichneumon culpator. Next base: position 11,836,223 of record OZ024772.1, read on the forward strand.
TATGTCTCGGCGTATCCCGAATGTCGTATTATTGTGCTCGATCAAAGCCCGGAGAATAAAATAAGAACATAAGAATTCTTTATGAGTTCGCCCAGGCAACTGTAACGACGACGCGGTCCCGGATCGATCCTATCTCAACGACGTTAGGCCATGGAGGTAAAAGAAAATTGGACCTCCGCTAAAGTCAGATAACTTCCTACGCTTCCTCGATCGGCCGTAGTATAAAAATAGTCTCAGATAATCGAGAGAAAGCTATCGTAATCGAGCCATCGAATGGAGAGGGGTCGGGGGATTCGAACGGTAACAGCCAACGACTCTCAATTCCCGAGGAAACTAATTTCGTTGATTTCTTCGGCCCAAGATCAATCCCTCGAGAAGACTCGGTATTCTCTCGATATGTATCAGAAGGAATGAGAAAAGAAAGCAATAAGTCCTAACTGTCTCGATGGCAGGTAAATTAACCGAGTCCTCGAAACTTATCCTTCATCCCTTCGTTTTCCGTGTATCGTAACTATTATCGTGCTCAAGCGTTATGTGTCTGCGCGCCTTTGCTGCTTTTATACCGGCGCCAGCGAAGGTGCTACAAATAGGGGAGCAAAATGAAAGCCCGGGGTAAAACGGTCTGCTTTTGGGGAGCATAAAAACATTTCTCATCGCAAGCGGACGATGCTGGTGCGTTTTGCCCCTCCCTCCCCAACGTCTATATACACGTTTCATTTAGTTTTCGCGATCGGCTAGTTCAAGGGAGTTGGTGCCGGCCATCGATACCAGGGGGTGGCAAAAGTGATACGGGGTATATACGCGCGCGGTTTATGCGAACCTCGTGGCAATATGCTGCTAGCGGCACCGGCCGGCCAGCCGGACGAAGGGGATATACCCCAATATGTCGCCAGGAGCACCGCCGGGTCGCGACGGGTCGCCACATGTTGCGACTAATAACGTCATAGATCAGCGACCTAGCGAACTTTGACTTTCCTTCGCACGTCGTCGTTGTCGTCGGCGGGCTATCGCCGGAGTCTCGAGAGTTTCCCGACGGCGGGATGTCGTTGTTGCCGTCCCAAGAACCTTCACGCGAACTACCTAACTACGTGCTGGCTGTATCGACTGATGCGTCGATAGGTCCGGTCTAAGTTTGCGCGTTATCGAAAACAGGGTATGGATTTTTAGGTTCGTTTGACCATTCTGAGTTCCTTCCAGAGCAAAGTCTCATCCCGAGAGACTTTGACCATTACCCTTATTGATGAAACTTCGAAGTACCGCTGAAGATACTTCACATAAAAAAATACTCAACGTCAGATTTTATCAGATAACTTTAGAGGGTACTTCGAAAAAGAAAGAAAAAAATCATCGCCCAATCCACTGTCGGCGAGGCAAATACTCATATATTTTTTCTCGTTTCATTTCGTTGCGTAAACGCGTCAACCTGTCGACGATTGTCGTGTGTCGCACGAGACACGCTTGTCGAGCTGTTAAATCCGCTTGGATTTCGTCGTCGTACCGCCACCCGGCAGTTCGGAGCTTCCTGGCTCCGGATCGGACGCCGGTCATGAATAAAACAAGCCAGTGGTTGGGGTACGTCAAACTGGTATGGACACACGCAAGGGTTCCACGGAATTTCGCGTTTGTTCGGCGCTGCTGTTGCTACTGGCGATGGAGAGTAGTTGGCTGCGAAACGTTCCTCGGGCTTTGTGGATTTATGCCTGTACCAATATCCCGCTGTCCCCGTACTATTACGCCGAGAATTATTTTATCTGGACCGAGGGACGATCGTAACCGAGACGATTCTCTTCATTTAACCCCTTTCCAGCTTCCACACCGACACGCCTCGCATCTACCCGCCCGAAAGCCAACATTTTTACAGCGGATTTCGGGGAATTTCGATCGACGACGAGAAAAAGTCCTCGAGAACATCCCACGAAGGACTTCCACGAATTCGAATCGGGAGGAGATAGAGCAAGCGAGACGAGAAGATAGACGGCTGGAGGGTCCTTTTCTCCGAGAGAATACCCAGAGTCCGCAGTCAGCGCGATTTGAGAGAAGATCGCCGTTTGATAGACGATAAAGAGAAAGCGAAAGATCTCAGGGAACGAAAAGAGAAGAAAACGGAAAAAGTGCCTAGCGACAGTCTGAAGAAATACTGGAACTTTTTACCTCTTTTGCCCAAGCTGTTACCATCCGCTACCCTAAATTACACCGTCCTTATATCTCTCTCCATAAAACAATGTAAATATTCGTGATTCGTCAGATAAATTGAACGAGAAAACATTTTTTTAATACATTTTTTTCGACAAAGGACACGAAGGAGAATGGTCACTGGTCCGAGAAATTGAAAAATGTTTATAGAAAAAAAAATCCACTGTCTTTGAGATTTTCAACCCGGAATTAACGTCGCAACAATGTAATGAACGTTCTCAGAGCTTCGCGGGTTTCACATCTTTTGTGCGGGGACACACGAAATTAATTGTTTTTCACAAGAAATAGAGCAAATTCCGAAACCTAGCAGAAGAGATAGCAATGGAACAATAAAGGAAGTGCGGAGAGAGAAAAGCACTCACACGCACCCGTCTCGCTGTCGAGATGGGTGCGTGAGAGTGGATCGCCCGGGCTCACGGTTATTCCTCCCTTCCGTGTATAAGCGAGAGAGCACGTTTACTCGAAATACCTTTTAGAGGGTTTTCTCACAACGTCTGGCGAGGAGAAGGCGGCATGATTTTGTTTAACAGACGGGAGTCGCGCTTTAAATAAGGCAAATAAGGAGGAGCGGGCGTTCGGCGTGTTCGCGAGCAGATTCTCCCGCTTATACGATACAGGTACGTACTGTACCGCGGGAAGAAGTGCCCGCTCGCGGAAATAAGAAGGAATATAAGGAGCGATGCGAGCGAAGAAGGTTGCAGGATCGGCATGAATAAGGAAACGCGGAGAGAAAAGGAGATAGAGGCGGAGGTGCTGGTGGCTCGCGGACACGCGAGACCAAAGTGCTTTACCTTATACCTGCCGACCGGCATAATACTACACGATGGGGGCGCGAGAAACGGGCCTATAAATGGATCCATGGAATTTAAGGCATCGCCGAGTGAATAAGCGCCCACGACACCTACACACCGTACTTTATAATACGTGAATTCTACCGTTTGTATCGTATTTTCTCTACCGACGGACCAGCGAATGTGAATAAACGTCGAATAAAGTTCGACAAAAGTCGCATCGGCAGTACACAGGCCTCGAATGTGAATCGATAAAATTTTATACATAAAATATAAGTTTATCCATATTAATAATTGATATTTATACCATTAGGCAGCGCAACGTTGATTCATTAATGATTGTAATTAACAAATTTATCGATCAAATTTGGGAGACTCTGGGTGGTGCGTCCGAGCTTCGGTCAATGAACTCGGGCGGTGAATGAATTATTTTCATTACAAATAATCCCAAAGGTTTAATGAAACAGTCGAAGAATTGTCTCCAATGAAATATATATATATATATCTCTCGCGCGATAATAATTTCAAATCAAAATTAATTCGTTGAACGTTTTGGCTTTCGGTCACGGATTACCTGTCTCGCGAATTGCAAAGCGCATCGGACTAACTCGAAGGTTTCCGTTAATTATTTTTTTCTCCATCTCTCGCGAGTCTGCCGCGATACGCCTCCCATTAGTTTCCTCGAGTCCTGTTTTTGGGATACGTCCAGGCAGACTTGATTTAGCCCCCATCGTGCTGCTTTCTGCTGCAGTGAGCTCCGACTGGGATGCACGGATGGGCATGCAGTAAGCGCGCGAGTGCAAACGGAAAGCCAAATATGTATGCGGCGCATATAGTATGTCGATACTCGAAGTCGGGTGGACGCGAATGGGGGTTGACGGTAGGTGCTCACTCGGGCTTCCACTCCGAAGCATGTCGTTCGATGGTCTTTTTAAGCTGCTCATATTTGGCAAACGTTTGCATGGAGCTTGATGCCGACGAGTACCGAGACCCGATGGGAACGACCCTCTCCGGACCCCATTGCGCCTTTCGCGCATTCTCTGTTTTTTTTTTTTTTTTTTAGTCTCCCTTACTCTTTTCCATGCTGCGCCTTCTCCTCTGCTATGCATCGCGTACCACTGCGCTTGGCGCTAGGTGAATCCAATCTGCTTATTGCCCATTTGTAACGTTTGCACGCGTATACCATACTCCCAGCTGTGTGCGGCGGATGTCTACGACGGCAACGTTTTTTACAGTCGAACCGCGAACTTTTCCGCAGCGAGATTGTACGATCTCTTTGCGGCTGCTGGCTCGAGAATACCGAGTGTATACATGCGCCACCTACATAGATATATGCACGGGTGGATAGCGGATACTCTCTATATTATACCCAGGGCTAGGCGTGTATCGCCCAGTCATTCTTTCTCCCCGAGCATTCTTGCTCGAATAGCGCACATTTGTCTCTCGCTCTCTGTCTTTCTCTACCTCGCTACATCTATACAAAACGCGAGCGATACCGGCTATTCCGGAAGAGAAGACGCGACTGACGGCGAGAAAGCTCCGGAGCTATGAGAAACGATATAGTTATACACTCGGGCATGGCGCACCGTCGAACGATACAGTGGATTATATCTGAACGATGCATCGGAGCTTTGACGCGTCATGTGAAAAAAGCTATGAGTGTTAATGCCGGGGATTCGCTTGCCAAGGAATCGCTGGCGGAAAACCGACGCCGTATTAGAATCATGAGCGGCGAGCCAGTACCTCTGCACTGCTGCACCGCTGCCAGACTTTGCATTTTGAAAATGGAAAAGTGAAACAGCCCCGGGGTCGGCGTCGCAGGCTTGGCCCAAGAGCGTCGGTAATCCCAAAACTTGGACGCCAGGAAACCAGCCGCCGGTTAATAGTTCAGGATTTTTTAAAATAACTTAAAAAACAACGTCCATACATTCTATAAAAATGTCCGCAATTGTGTAAAAATAATTTTCAAGATAGAATATAGGCTCAAAGTGCTGAATATGGACCAGCCCTATTATCACGTAAATTAAGGAATTGTATATTCCTAACTAAATAAATTTTGTACGCATAACAAACTTTTTTGGTTCATAAACGTCAAAAATAATTTTCTTGATAATTTTACGAAAAATATCTTTAAGATTAACAGACTTTTTTTTTGTAAAATGGACAACATTTTTTTGTAAAATAAACAAGAAAATATTTTACTGTGTATGGACCGGAGCATGTCGACCACTTTTACCCTGTTTCTATATCTCAAGTAAAGCTAAACCCAACACACCACGACGCAGCGTCGCATCGTTGAAAGACGAAAATGGTCCATTGACGCAATCGGCCCAACCACGCAGCTGGTCGCCTATACACTGTGGTTAATTTCTTTGAAATCGATTTCGTCCCTATCAGCGACGAAGTAATGGTCCTGAGGTTTTCTAAGAGACTCGAGGTTTTTCGACGAGAAGAAGAGATTTCTCTTTTTATCTTTGACGCGGTGAGTTTGAAGGTCGAAGGGCCAAGCGCCATTATAATCGTATAGAGGCGCTTTTAATGGTATATCGACACGGTTAATGGACTATCGACAGTACGCGATGAAAGATCGGGTACCCGGAGCGCCGGAATCGATGCCCTTTGGCGAGCTATCGCGAGAGATATAGCATGTGTATAGGATAGAAAGAGGGAGAGGCAGACCGACAGACTTCAGAGGAGTATACGCGCCCCAAGACTAGAATCAATAATTACATAAGGCCCGTCGATCCTGAGCGCGCGGAGGGCTTAAGCCGACCAATCAATCACGAGCATTACTTAGCGACTGTACGCGATGCCTCGTCGCATCTCTCTCCCGAGTCGCTACGCTCTCGTGATTGATTGACCGGCTTGAGTCTCGTGCTTACGCGGCTTCGCGTAATTGATTCCGCGTTCTGCCTCGAAGATCCGGGCCGACGACGCAGGAGAGACGTAGATGTGACCGCGGGTACCGGAATTTACCGGAAGGTTCGGGGAGGATCGGTACCTATCGCGGATTCCCCGACATCGAGTTTCCGGTTGTCGAATATCTTCAGACTAATTTCAAGTCACAATCGTGGAAAAAAGTCTGATTTATTAAAAATAAAGTCTGTGAATTTTCCCGTCTGCCGATCTGACAGATGGTCCATTAGGCAGTGTGACAAGGAATTTTTTTTATTTAATTCGAACAAATTTTGGTTAGCCGGACGAATAGCTTCCTCCACTGTAGCCGCACGATCGCAAACGTACCCATTTTTTTTCTCTCTTGTTAACTTTACCATTTTTTTTTAGTTGGGGCACGGTTCGTCGCAAAAAAAAAAATGTTTAAAATTAACGAGAAAAAATATTGGTCCTTCGTGGACAAGAAATGTTTGTTAAATGTACACACCTCCTTTTACTGTAGGGACCATGTAAGATCCAACAATTCTAATTTAGTTTCTGAACGGAAGCAGAAGGAACAGACGTAGGATATCGAGACGATGCGAATGAGTACATATTTTGAAATTGGACCACCGTGGGTCTTTAGATGGTAGCCTCGGAGGCACTGCGTGGGTGGCCCCAAAAATGTTCTGCTAGTTCGACTCACTTTTTTTCACTGTGTTCTTAGGTCGTTTCACAATGTTGATTTAGGCTTCCGATTGTTTAATGATATTCCGCGGCTTGGATATTTTTAAGTGAGTTCGAGATGGTGAAATGGTCGAGATGGGTCTCGAGCTGCGGGAAGCTGACCGATGTTTCCCACAACAGGCAATGCTCGTGGTTATACAGAGGAGAGCGAGGCAGAATGGATCAGTGCCCGCTATTCGAGATGCAATTTTTTAAATTTATGAGCTGGGAAAAAATTTGCAAAAGTAGTCCGTGTTGCCCCGTGAATATTCCTCCAACGGAAATTCATTCAGAAATCTCTTCGCGTAATAAAAAGTCAATATAACGTATAAATCCCTCTGAGGCACTGGAAAATAGATGTATTTCTCCCAGCGAACGTAAAAAAAGTTGATATGGCCACGGTACAGTCATAGAGCTCTAAGATCCAGCTAATGCGGATGGTGGAAAGTAATGAGATGACTTTTTTATTCGTCTTTTGATGCTGACGACGACGTCGACGAGGAAATGAGGAGGGTACCGGGTTGGGTCGCTGAGTGCATAGGCAAATGTCCCAACGACTGATTCGCTGTGAAGATCTTGGCCACCAACGGCATCGCCAGTGGCATCATCATCAGGCGAGAGGAGCTCTCTAATGTGTCGAGCAGGCACTCGGCATGCGCGATGCATAAGCGGCATAACTTACTGACTCTTAATATCCCATCGGTGGAAACTCGAGGATTGTTCAACCCGTTTTCTACACATCATACAATTTTGCCTCTAAAGCAAGGTGGAAAAATTATACATTACACATATACAACACACTTTTTCAAAAATTTCAAAGTCTGATCACTTCTGAACGAGTGTTGTAATTATTGCACAAATCGTAGCCATCGGTGGGACCCAACCGGTCTACATGCGCGCCCAATTTCAACCCGATTGATGAAGCCATTCTTGTGTTATAGACGGTTGAATTTTACTGACCCACACACACATCCGTCTAGACATTTTTTTACAAATGTGATTTTTCGACGTTTTGGAACATTCCGAATATGAAAAGATCTGAAAAAAAAAATCACTAAGGCAAAGCTTTCTCTATGAGGAAGCAAAAATATTGGAATCTTTTCGTTTTTTGCTTCGTAAATTTAATATTATTTTCTCTACCGTTGTGTCAACCGTTAGATCGCCGTCGCAGCGTTTATTTCAGTACTTGCTCATAGTTGCGTGAATCGCGATCGAAGTGTGTCATTCACGAGTCTTTCTTTTGCAATTCCGTATATACATCCCGAGGCTCGCCGGTGTAGTTGATTAATTTCGTAATTCTTTTTATTTTTATCTTGCTTCGGCTTTTATCCGATGAAAGGGGTTACGCCTGGGTGGCGCACGTCCGGCACAGGTGGCATCGCGAAAGGGCGACGGAGGAGTACGAGGCGGCGGACGAGTAGTGCTCTCGATATGAAAATTCTATTAACGGCATCAAAAGAAATTCCACACCGAGAGCGATTCCCCTAGTTAGCGAGCTCTTCCTCTCTCCCTCTCTCGTTCTTCTTTCTCTGTTGATCTAAGGGTTCTCGCTGCGTGGAATAATAATAACACGAACGATAGACGCACGTACGTGAAGCGGAGAAGCGGCTCCGCTTTCGTTTCCCCGGCTCGTTCTGCGTTCTCGCGGTGTGGCGGAGCTCACGCGGCCGCGTGCCGCGCAATGACACGCACCGCCACACGCATACGCAGGCACACTCGCACATACGGGCTTGGAGCTCGAGCCGGTCGCGACATCTCCGTCGCGTCCACACTTTCGGCTCCGAGTCTTTCTTGTCGTCTCGGTTTCTCCCTGACACGTATGCCGTCCTCGTGCGCTCTCGAGACTGAGGCATACGAGAGACGGAGAGACCGCGGTGTGTGGACGGTGAACACGAGATTTTTCAAAGGGACTCTCTCGTCTGTCCGTGCATTAGCCACATGGAGTCTCTTATTCGTCGAGCTTCCTCGACAACTCCTTTCGCCCTCCCCCCTCGTTGACGTCTTTATTATAACGATAAACCTCGTGTAGTTTATTTATCGTACAAAAAAAAAAAATCATCGATCGCATCATACTATAACAGCATAAACGTTTGCAATTACCCTTCGCAGCGTGAACTCGAAGAATTCAATTGATCGCTAAACATTGACGCTAATGCAAATATACACGAAGCGGTAAATATTTGAGTATGCCGTTCGTCGCCGAAGGGCACTCGGTCGTTCGCTCTCCTACACGCTCTTCGCGGTCGCATCGCGAAAGGAGACAGGAACACCCGTTCGTTGAACAGCGAGAGAACGTCGAGCGAAGCGTCTAGTGCGGGAAGAGTGCTCGCAGCGACTACAGTAATGAATTCAAGCCTCGGGGGCAGAAATTATCGGAGCACTCGAGGAGGTTCCCGTGCGGGGCGAAGAGGACCAGGCCAGCCGGTGCAGCCAGTGTTCCTGGACCGATGCCCTGCCTTCCAATCTCTCCGAACCGCCGACGCCGCTTCCATCGTTGTCGCGGTAGTCGCAGTCGTCGTTCTCCTCGCCGACACGACGACGGGCCCGTCACCCGGATGCTCCGCGAGAGTGCAAGACAGCCTTGCGCCCGCGACGCAAACGCATTCCCGAGTCGCAGAGCCGTGGTAAATGAGATCCGGATATCTATGTATACGCATTGCTGGAAGCTAACTTTGGGATACCGGTGCTAATTAATACCCGGTATTCGGCCGTCCCTTCCGGTCGGATACCTCAGGGTATCTGGGGCTTACACTCTGTAATTAACCATTGTAACTAGGCTTGTACCAGACAAGGAACACGCTATGCAAGGGGTTTTTTCATGGACTGCTTTGCGATGCCTATTTTCGTGCCAACTAATCCACAGTATGATTTCTTACTACTCTATTTTGCAAAATGCCTTCTTTACTTGGGAAGCGATGATTATCTTTTTATTTATACTAATTGATCATTTTTTAACGGAGATAGTTCTCTGCACTAATTCTTCGCATGCACACCAAGAACAATCGTTTGGTAGACTTTTTTTCCCGTTTTGGTGGAATCGATTTCCAGCGACGCTTCGCCAATGTTGCTACAACGGATCACCGTCTGACGATCGTATAACGATCACAGTTCCATTTTCCGATCGGTTAATGTACGAAATTGAATGACAGGTTTCTTCATGGGCTGCTCAGCGACGGCTATTTTCATGCGTACAGGTGCACGGTATGATTTTTTGCTATTTTTTTCAAAATGCCTGTTTAGATAGAAAATGATGATTATCCTTTTATGTGCTATCCGATGAAAAATTGGTAATTTTTCATCGGATATTGTACCCTGCACTGATTCTTCGCATGCACACCAAAAACAGGCGTTATGTGCGTGTTAATCGTTCATTCGATATTTTTTCCGTTTTGGTCGCATCGATTTTCAGCGACACTTTGCGTGCGTTACTACAACACATCACCGTCTGACAATCGTAGAACGATCACCGTTCCATTTTCCAATCGATCAAATTACGAGCTTGCATCGCCGGACACGAAAACCACGCGTAGCGCCAGTTCCGGAAGATTTGTAGTGGAAAACGGCAACAGGCGTCTTACTCACGCGTCGGGTTGCAGCGGTAACAGCAGCAGCAACAACGATGTGCCACCAAGCTGGCAGTAAAACCTAATCTAGTCTAGCTAGACGCGTAACTTGCCCGGTGAGACGGACAGTGTGACGAACAATAGAGCGAAGCGGCAGTGCGGAAAGGAGCACGGAGGTGACAAAGGGTGGAGAAGCCTAGCTCCATCAGGGGTTGGTTTCAGTCTCCCTCTGTTACTTTACGACCGCGGCTTGAACGCAGGACAGGAATGGCGTGGCAGCCGTCCCTGTCTCGGTTTCAGTGCACCATCCACTCCTCGACGGAGTTTCCTCTGCGTTCTGCAGGCTACAGAGTACCGGAGTACATTCAGCTCCAGTGGTGTGGCTATGGGAACGATGCGGTCCGACACTTGTGCAGTTTACGCGTGACCGCGGGACTTGAAAGTACCGCTTAGCCATTGACCACTCCCCGGTATATAGAAACAATGATGTTCACAGCCACGAAATCAAAAGAAAATCAATTCAATTTCATTGATCGAACATGAATCGATTTAACAAAAAGAAACACAAAAAGGACCAAAAAATTTGCGAATTTTACCAAAGCCAACCGAATTTATTCTGCGAGCGTGCCAATGGGAATTAAAGTCGTCTCGCGCATGACCGCCCACCGAGAGAGATCTCGTCGCTTTACGATTCCAAAGTGCTGGCCCAAAGTACTACCAATGCCATGTTATGGTACCCGCTGCTGTACATATTGTACTCGAACCGTACGAGAATCTTCTCTGTCTCGTAGTTGGCGCATAACGAGATCCGCACGGACGCGCGTGTTCGCGGGACACACGTAGAGTGTCGTTCGACGCCCGAGCTACGGTGTAACAAGTTACGTCCGGACTACTCGACGATTCGCACATGCCGGGGATACGATTGTGAAAAGGATCCCAGTGCCACACGCGGCGGTATACACGGCACCGGTGTGTGTATATAGAGAGAACGAGCTTGCTCGAACCTCTCTCGCTTCGAGGTATCGCTCCATTACACACGTGCCTCGTAAATTTTATACAGGTCTATTCTCCGACTTCGCTACTCCTCTCTCTGTCTACCGTACACCGAGTTGAACCTGCTAGGTGCGTACCGTACACGATACACGCGGTGTTGTATACGGCTTGGGTGAAAATACACATCACGGAGTCGAACCTCGTGTCGTTCGTCCACACGAGCGAACGCCTCTGCGCCACCCCCTCTGGACGTTTCTCCCTCATTATTTTATAGTATCCCAGGACTGCCGGGCGTGCGAACTCCCCATGGGCTGTGACCGGAACACGAACTCTCGCAACTGTATAAAACGAACGATCTCAGAGGAGCATCAGTCCGATCGAAAATTTGCCTCATTTGCTGCATCCACGGATTCGCGCGGTACAGATATACGTATATATGTATATTGGTACGGGCTATCATAGGAATAGAAGCCACTTCCTATAGAGCTTCGCTAAATTATCGACAATTCTCGATCAAAGCGGCTTTGTGCACGGAGCACGGTGACGCTCGTAACGGGTATGACCAGTGTCGGATAAATGAACGAGGGTTTATATCGGTGGACATAACGCTTTATGAAAAAATATTCATCAATGAAGTTGGAAATCTAAAAAATTGTGTGGGTGAGGTTGTGAGTCGGACCATCTTGCTCCGAACCGCAATTTTTCTTGGATACTCCTAATGATTAGTAATTTCATTATTTTGGTTTGTTTGTTTGTTGGAGAACTGTCAATTCACAGCCGGATTCGCTCGAACGGTCTTTGTTTCTCAGCTTCCTCATTTTGCCTCGGGTCGTCCTTACCGGTCAGGTCAGCTCGATGAGAACAACCTCAATCCCAGCCTCATAAATGTTGTCTCCAGCTTCTCATTACGACGGGAGCATCGGTTCAGCAAGCAGGTACCTCAGATGCCGTGATGATTAGCGATCCGATCGAAGGAGTGCGTCGTCGATTGGCAGCGAGTGTAATTATCGCACGGGCCACGCGTTCCGGTTCGAGGCTGCGTCCAAGCTGGCGAAACGTCGTCTCGCCGTAATCTTCGAGATTAACGCCGGTCGGCTCGTTAGCGCCCGCGATCTTCGAGCGCGCCAGTGCGTATAGAAAAGATACGCACGCTGTGCATACGTCGCGCGTATAATATATACATGCAAATAACCCTCAATGTCCCGCGGTGCTGTGTGGTACGCTCGGATGCACTGCTTGGATTGTATGCGTCGCTGCATATTCAACTGGAGGATTTTTCTGCTAATGTCGAGTATAACATTAGTGTTCATAGAGTTGCTTACTACCACAATTTTCGATCAATTTTTGCTTTTTTATAGAGGAAGCTATGTTTTTATAAGAAAAAAAGTGAAGTTTTTAGTCGCAGAATATTTAAAATAGTTTGAAATGTCGATAAATGTGATTTTTACCTGGCATCCGGATGTATGTGTCTGTATGCGTGCGTAACAGACTTGCATCGTTTGAAACGAGTATAACTCGGAAACGGTTTGAGATCGCCAGTTGACATTTGGTACACTAGTTGAGTGGTCACGTCTCTTCATTCGGTGCAATTTTTATGAAGATTGAGGACGAATGGGGGATTTAACGGGATTTTGAATTGTTTGAAAAATGTTTGTGGTATCTCTAACTTGCGTAAATGTTGAGCTGTGATCCTAAAACCGCACACGAATATAATAATTTGATCAAAGACCTTTGGTATTGAATTTGGTCGAAATCTATCCAAGCGGTTAGATTTTATGAAATTTTGATATCTCTTTTAATCACTAAAAACAATGTAATTCGGGTAGAATTGAGGTATCGAGCTCAAATGTGGTAAGTGAGTGGATTGCACAATGTTTGTTATGAAATTTTGAAAATCTTGAATTTTCCGATTTGTTAAAAAAAATATATTCAAGTTAGCCTCTTAATGACGAATTACGCAAATTTCACCAATACATTTTGCGGTTAATTTTGAACGTTTCAGTTTTATGAGATATAGAAATTTTTCATGATACGAAAAAAGGTGCAAAGGTGCATTTATTCCGATTTTGCGTACAGCTTCCTCTGTGAGAAAGCGAACATCAATCAACGAACTTTATCACTGAGAAAGCTGTGCGCGAAATTCTAATAAATGAGGAAGCCATGTGCAAATTACTTTGCACCTTTTTTAAGGGTGTAACTCCAGTTTTTCGCTTTAATAAAGTCGTGGTCACATCACCTGGAATTACTGTACAACTTTTGCCCACGGTCCTTCTCACGAATAATGATTCCTGTCGCGCGCTCTACTATATCCTCCGTTCGCGAACGCATCGGAAACTTCATCGATCACTTCGGCTTGGATTCCGTTCCGATCGGAGAGTCGAAGAATCGCGGCAGCACTTTCTACCTCCACTCCGTTCCGACGGGAAATCGAGCACGGTTTGCTTACCGCTTCTGCAGGGAGGATGAGTGCTCTCGCTGAAACTTTGATCGGTGATGTTCCATCCGGGATGCTGCACGACTACGGGGACTTTCCCGGGCTGTGCCACCGCGGGAATGATTGATTGCTCTTCTCCTTCGCCGGGTTTGCCGGCTTCGTCGGGATCTCTCGTTTTCTCCATTTGTCGTCTCCGACGAACGATTTCACGGATTTATCGGTAAATAAAGCGTAAATGGACATCATAATATTCTCCCTGAGTGAATTAGTTTGCTCGAGAGAATAAATATAGACAAAAGTTGCCAGAGGATGAGCGGATTTTCTTTGAGTCATCGCGCGACCTCGGTGTACTTACATCTTATCCGTGTCATATTAGATTAATACGAATCATCGGAATTCACTCACCATGCCGTGTCTCCGCTGAATGAATAAGTGTTTTTTTCATAAGAAGAGAGGAAACCCGGAAAACACGATCGATCATGTGTAAGATCATGTGTAAGACAGTCTTTTCATGCGAGGACACAGAGACGGAATAGTATATTATGCTACATAGCCGGGAAGTGCGCGATTTTTGCCGAGTGCGAAGTTTGCTGCTTGAGCGAAGCGAGGACAGAAATCACACGAGCTGAAAATCCGCTTCCTTCCGTGTAGCATACAATACTTTTTATCCGTCATCTCTAAAACAACCACATTTCTTGCGTCACACAATCGTCATATTCGCCAATGACTATTGCTCCCGCGGGAGTAATTGGACTTCCACAGAGAGTAATGAAGCCTATTACGCCCTGCACGGTAAAGAAAGTTTGTACTTTTTACAACTTATTGTCCATAAACTTTGTTTGTCACTTCTTTAACAAAATTATTTTTACGAAACTTCATACTCTGATTTTACGAAGTTATTTTTTACTGCGTAGGAAGTAATTAAATAGTACTGCGCATGCGCACAGGTTAATAATGATCATCGGTCAATAAAAGGCGATTTTCCGCCCGTATTGCGCGCAAGAAATGTGGTTGTTTTAGAGAAGTCGGGAAAAAAGTATCTCAAGAGCTTTTCGTTCAGTGCCGAGTCGGGAGAGCAGAATATTGCCGGTCTCTCGGGGTAGATTAAAGAATTCACTTAAAACGTCTGCAGCATCTGACTTTGAGAATGGACCGAAAATTGGCCGAAGCGCCGCTGACAGAGTCGCCGGATAGCTAATGCCATTCGTCATGGAACTTCCGACTTGACGAGTGAGATCGCGAGTGGGAACGTTTCAGAGATTCGGTGCAGAGAGAGGGTATTCTTAAAATAATTTCAAAGCCAAGGTGGAACCCGACGCCTTCCGTGAAAGGCAGTCACGTCCCCCTTGTAACACACCTCGGAGAAATACCAGATATCGTACGGAGTCTCTACCGAGAAGGAGTCCGTTTTACTGCTGCAAATTTAAAGAAAGACTGGTGGCATTTCACCGAGCAACAGACTGACGTGCACGGTAATAACAACAATAAATTCCCGCGGCAAATCAAAAGGAACATTACCAGCCTCGCAAATTTTCGCGCATTAAACACTGAGAAACAGAAATGGTTGGATTAGCCAGGGCGCTGTGGCATACGCTCAAAAGCGTCATTCGGTTGGTACAACTAAAATATTTGTTTATATTGTGTACGAAACCGTAGACCTCGGAGAGTATCAAGTCGTATATTGGTTGACAAATTAGGGGAGAACGGGGCAAAATGAATAATCGTTCAACAAAGAAATGCTTTAGTTATACCAACCAAATAACAGCTTCGAACGCGACACGAATATCTCCGCGACATTTGGTTAATCTAAATATTTTGAGCACTCACTCCTTACACGTAAGAATCGTCGCTATACCGAATTTTCGGCCACGTGACTTTTGTTTCTTTTCAGCTTCCCCACGCCGCATCATTCAGATTGGCGTGGAAAACACCGGCGGCAGGATAATAGGAAAAGAGACCAAAAAAATGGAGGAGAAAGGTGATGTGTGCAACTGGCAATGGGGGAACTCCGATCGACCGACCGTATCAGAGGCCCGGTATATACCCGTTTATTCACCGTGGGACAGGCAATGCGGAGGCGCGGTTGTACGCAGCACGCATACTGCTGTTCGTGTTTGAGTTTCTGTGGGTATATCGGTAACTCCACGATGTACGCACGCGTATAATGCACTAGTCCGATATATACACGCATGACGCCGGTTATCCCCCATATCCATGATCGTATCGGCGATCCACGCGTCACATGCCGTTGCATCACCCTCTCCATTACTTGAATTCCTGCACCGCAGGCGGAGAGCCGGAGAGAGATCCGCCGACACCGTGCATGCACTCGTCATCCTGTGAGTGTATCCCTGCTCCCTGTCCGGCTATCCGACATCCTAGACCCGACATCCTTGGCCGCCGGCAAAAGCTCTCGACCCACTAATGCCCTCAAAGTCCTCCATCGTTTCGTCCTCCGAGAGGTTGATATTAACAGCCTGGGCCCATCAATATCAACCTTGTTGGAAGTCGGTAAAGATGTGCAGGGATTTTAGTTAACATACGCCTTCCGTCGATTCTTACGGTTCCGGTATTGAAAAAGATTCAATGATAATAATAATAATAATAATAATAATAATAATAATAATAATAATAATAATAATAATAATAATAATAATAATAATGTTATCAATCGAGGGATTGATATTAACAGCCTAGGCCCATCGATATAGATCTGATTGGAAGCCGGTGAAAATGTGCAGGGATTTTATTAAATAAACGCGTTCCACCGATTCCCCCGGTATATTGAAAAAATAAAATAATAATAATAATAATAATGTTATCAATCGAGAGGTTGATATTAATAGTCTGGGCCCATCGATATCGACCTCATCGGAAGTCGGTGCAGATGCTCAGTGATTTCAATAAACAAGCGCGGTCCACCGATTTTTCAGGTTCCGGTATTGAAAGAAATAAAATAAAATAATAATAATGTTATCAATCGACACGTTAAATATTTAGCTGGCTACACATGTTTCGCCAACGCGTGCTCCTCCCAAACCGTTGCCGGCGAGTTCCTTCAACTTCCTTCCTCCTCCTCGACACCAGAATCCACCGAAACGTGCTAACGAACTTTCGCAATTCCACCGGCTAGAGTTACGAAGGTGAGAGAAACGCGAACGGGAGCCGGGAGGACGCGAGACTCCTGGGAGTATACCTGCCTACATACACCGAGTACGTACTCATAATCTCGAGACTCTTCGAAACCCCTCGACGGTAATTAAGAGTCTTGCCGAAGCACCGGAGCAGTTCACGGAAAGCTGGGATCCTCGTTAAAAATCAAAGCGAACAGGGGAAACGTTTCTTCTTCGGGTATGTGACAAAAAAAAAAAAATTAGCTCTCCGCTTACAAACAATATTTACACAGCGGTGGGGACATTTTTTTCGTTCAACTCGTTGATGAAAATACGAAATTAAATTGTTCGGAAGTTCCGGAACGGCGAATCTCACTGCGTTGATGTTGAAATAACAACGGGGGAGTCCATTACACTGAGTGAATCCTCGTGGTGCCCCACGAGCTATATCCAGTTTCAGTGGGTGTAAGTAGAGAAGGATAAGCAGAGAGCAGAATTTGAAAAAAAAAAAGAAGAAAAAAATTAAAGGCCACCTTGAACGGAGCAGAGCTCGTCATCGGCAGGCGGCAGGCTACCGAGGCAAAAAGTCTGAAAGAGATGCCAGCGGCATAAAAAGAACAAGTAAAAAAAGAAAAATAAGAAAAAGAAAAAACGCAGGCATACGGTGAGAAAACAGAGGGAGCGATCGCAGAAGACACGGAGAAAGAGAACGAGAGATGCACGGAGGTCCGTTCTTTGGAAGCAGCTTTCTTTGTGTCACGTACGTATGCCTGTTGTTTTAACGCGCCGAGAGGGTTGAGCGGCATCGTTTCGTCCTTGGATTCTAAACGCGACGCTACGACGACTAAAGCCCCATTCGATCTACGATGTTTGCGCTTTTGTTCGAACGCGTCAACTCTTTTTGTGCCTATGCAAAGAAAGCCGGGGAGTCAGGGAGAATGAGGGCGACGAGCTTGTTCGATGGGTTGGCGACGATATACTTGTGTGAAGAAACCGTGGACATTCGACGTTCCAACTTACCGAACGCGACATAATCGCATCGGGTACGAATTGCGCGGCGTATTAAAATGATTATTCTTATTTGCTTATCGCAAGCAAAATACAAAGTGTAATTGTATTGCAAAAGACAAAACTGTCGAGATTAAGATGCATAGAAAAAAATCAAAGATGAACATAGTCTTATAATAAAATATAATAATACATCAAACATAAGGATAAATAAAAAAAATCAGCGGTTCGAATTTAAAATGAGCTTGCAAATTAATTGCATTGATCAAGAGCTTAAAGATTAATCCGAAAATAACTCAAGAAGAGGAACTCAGTTCTCATATGCCTTATCCCATATTCCACATCGGTAAAACTCACTCGAAATACAATTACGATCAAAATTAGAACAGTTACCGGGGTGTGAGTTTCACCGATGCACGAATGGAAACGAAGCGCAGGTACGTCAAGCATACAGCACTTATAGGGTCGTGTTCCCGGTTGACGGAGGACAGTTCTCGGACTGCCGAGTACACCGCGTACCCAATCATGTTAAACTAGTCGCGGTGGTACATACTGCACTATCGTGCCCAGTGCAAATGCAACTGCAACTGCAACTGCAACCTCGATCGTTTTCATCCCGCCCGTCACGTCTGGTTCTGTCGCATGGAGTATATAGTCTACATGGCGCGACCGATGTGCAGCGCGGGTCCTTGATTGCATCAATTTGTTACTACAAGTTAAAGCTCCTCGGTTGCCCGGCTGCATGGACGTTCGAACGGTCGAGTGACCATGGGTTTCGCTGTGACTCTCTTCGACTGGGCTTTGTCCGAATTTCGCACCTATCCTAACGCCGCAGTGACGCTGCCCGTGGAAGCTGGACCCGCGAGTAAATTGTTCCGGGTGTCATTTCCGATGAGCCGGTCTCGGTATGCGTGTTATTCCATAGGTTTCCCAGCCAAGTGCCCATTCAGTACAGTGTAGGGTATAGATACCTCCCCCCCCCCCCCCTCCGACAACGAGTTCCGATCCTGCCTAACGTTCCGGTTGACAGTACTCGACCAACACTTAGCCCGACGTTGCTCCGCAACAACCGATAAATTCGTCGAACGAGTCACGCCGCACGACCGAGCCATCAGACACACATATAGCGCCGTGTTTAATATCCGGGACGACTCAGTTTGGGCGTGCGGAGAGATATGATTTAGAGTTTTACAACTGCTAACCGTGAATACGCGTCCTCAAATTACATACCGCTCGTGCCTCGCTCGTTGAAAATTGTTGCAGGATATATTCAGCACGGACGAGGGTGCTCGACTTGCGGAATATACCCGTGAGCGTTTTACTACGGCTCGCGAGGAATCTCATATTTTCACCGTGTATTTACGAGGGTATGTTTTACTGATAAAATACCTCATTGCAGGGTTTCTCGCATACCGTGAAGAGCCAATCTATGGAGCGATGTTAATCTATTTTTTACGCTTTTTTAAACGTACCAATCAAAATATTCACGAAATTTTTCAACGAGTGGTTCGCGCGTGTTTGCAGAATTGATAAGCATGAAAAACGTTTTATTTTGGGCGGATTGAGTTGTCACTCATTTCGCCCAAAATAAAACGTTCTTCATGAAGATTCATAATATGGAAAGAAACTACAGTAACTCGATAAGTTCACAAATTTGAGCAGTCACAATAATGAAGAAAAAAAAATTGCCCATTCAACGGCAATTCGCAAAATGTATAATATAATCAAAACAAACCGTCAGTATTTTCGAGACCAAATTCAAGTGGATCAGTTTTCTATTTCGATTTTTAAAAGTCGCTGCCTACCTGCAATTTTATGGAAAACACAATCCATATATCCGGTATTTATGTAGTACAGATTTTCTATTTTGATGGTTGAAAGTAGCAAAGACACTGCAAAGATCGTAAAAGCGATGATAACGCCAGTACAACATCGTCTTATCAGGAGTCGGTTTGTTGTCGTAACGATCGATTGCCGCAAGAATAACGGCATTAGCGGCAGCCGTGTCGGTGATCTTAGTGAAACGCTCACTCGAGCCGTGGGGTGAAATTTTATCGCCCGCGAGTGTGCTCCAGAGTCAGAAAAGTTTTTTTCCCCCTGTGTAACTCTCGACATACCCCAGTCACCGGGCTGCCCTAATTGTGTTTTGTCTAGAAGCGAAATCCCATGGATTAGGCGAGAGCACGTTTGGGAATCGAGTGTGCAGTGATAGTTATTACGGCACTTAGCCGAGAGCCGAATATCTCTCGTTCGTTCGGCTCGCCGGGGCCGTACACTCGATCATGAATGAATGGCTTTCGCCGGCGCGATCCGAGAGCGCGTGCCTCTTTCGCAACGAATATACACGCAGTGAGTACACGTTATATGCATGTGCACCCGGTGCTTCGGTAACGTAATGACGTCTACTCATGTCGGGCGTATGCGTACCTCTCTGCCTCGCATATAATGTATAATTATCGTAATACCTATAATTTGATGGAAAACACACTCCATATATCCTGTATTTATGTAGAATGCATTTACCTATTCATGACCGAGCGACGGGTAGAGAGCGATGTGTATCATTGGCCATGAATTATTGTGCTAATACCGGCGCGATATACTGTAATACTCTGTTTAGTATTAGACTCATTCATGAACCAGACACACCATCGTGGATTTGCATTCATTGAACATCACAGTTGCAACTCACGTTCGCTCGTCAGCCGGAAGCTTCTTGAATTATTGTAATTTTTTTTTGAGGCACCTTCAAATGTACGCGCAGTGCGTTGGGCTATCTGAATTACAAACAGTTCTAATCTAAGTATTAAAAAAAAAATTGGATTACCAAAATCTTAGTATCTCTCTGTTTCGGCGCACATGCAAAAATACTCGTGGGATTCAGCTAGTTGCAACGCTGCACGAAGATATGCACCAGGTCGACGATTTTTGTTGCAACTGTTCGATGCAATGCCATTTGTGCCTATTTTTTTGTTCTCTCTAGCCTGCATACACCGTATTAGAATCGGGGAAGGGGGAGGGGGGAAGTGGTCGAAAAAAGCAAACAACAGGCGCGTGATTCCGATTGCAAAAGCGTGTTCGATCGAGCGTCGAGAGATCCAGCGGGGAATCAATCTTCCATGTATCCGGCAGAGTGTCCGGTTCGAGTACCTATACACGTGCACGTACATGAACGACTCTTCTGCCGCGCTATACGTGCAGCCCGCTGTGTTGTTCCACCCCGAACGTTCAATCGGCCGAAACTGTTTCGATTTTCGGAGTCTCGTCGGCCGAATCTCCGCGGCGACCGGGGAACTGCATTTTTCGTTAATGCCGATCGAGATAGGGCTGCGCGCCCGGTTTCCACATCGCGCACACGACCGAGAAAAGTTACGCGGGTGATCGCGGCCTGGGCGGCGATGAATTTATTAGCCAGCCAGCGAAACCGGTACCGGGTCGACGCTGTGCATTCCGGCAGATGCACGGAGGCGCGAGCACAGAGCCGAGCTACCGATTCGAGATTGGAAGTGACAACGACAAATTGGCTTG
This sequence comes from Stenichneumon culpator, assembly GCA_964017025.1. Taxonomy (NCBI): domain Eukaryota; kingdom Metazoa; phylum Arthropoda; class Insecta; order Hymenoptera; family Ichneumonidae; genus Stenichneumon; species Stenichneumon culpator. Next base: position 11,857,446 of record OZ024772.1, read on the forward strand.
TCAAGCGGTCGGTACGCAAATAGGCCTGGACTCTCGCGCGGATTCCCACCAAAGCGACAAAACTCTCCGGGATTTTCGAATAGTACAGTATGCAACTATATCGGTTACGGATGGCGGAGCCACGCGTCCGCGCGAACGGTGCCGTGCCCCCGGTGCGCGATTTTTACTCTCGATTATATATATATATACGGTGGAAACCATTCCGCACGCATTGTCGCGACGAATAGAGCGCGATAACATCCGTACACAGTATCTGTATTGGCAGTGTCGACGAGAGATTCACATGTTAACTGGTGAGCGGGCAGGCTATTGACCGTGGCGGACAGCCAGAACCCCGTGTTCACGGTCTGCTACCGCGTGCCTCGCTTTATTTTTTTGATTTCTTTTTTGCTCTATATAATTCTCTCACTCTTTGAAACCTATTCACGCGACAGGTATAAGTGGATTGCTCAGAGTCGTGCGAATAAACGTGAAAACAAAAAATTACCGGGCTCTAATGAACTGTGATGCGAAAAGTTGGATACTGAAATTTTAACTATCCGATTACGAGAAAGCGGAACAAAATCGATACGTCGATATTGCGGCGCATCTTAGCTCTTCCCACTCGGACTGATCCGTGGCCTCCGCCGTTGCCCTGCTATTAAAGCAAGTCCGTGATTAAGGGGATGGCCTGCACTGCAGCGCGCTCGCCGAGGCTATGCCCGAGCTTTCTGTGCAGCCGGGTGTTCGATCGTCACGGCGTTTTGGAGTGGATCCAAGTTATATTCGAAGACGGATAAGTGGTTGTCCCTTTATTTATTGCGACGGGCAGCCGTTCCGTCGAGTCACTCGGCGACTCGGGACCAACGTGGAGGACTATCCATCCTAGCCCCGGAGTTCTTTCTCGATTTCTCGTTTTCTCTTGCCAGCCTCTCTCGCTTCACGTTCTCCCATGGCTTTCACGATTTTTCCTTTCCGAACTACGCTACCGATGCCGGAGACGCATCTTCACGTGGCCGGCATTCGTCAGTCTTGTCGTCGATGCAACCCCCTGGAACAGCCTTTTCGCACTCGAGTGTTTCATCGTGTCTCGTGAAACTCCACAGCCCCAGATCTTTTACTCCGTGGAGTCTTGTCTCTCGTGTACGGGCCCAACGTGGAATCCTTGAGGCCGTGGCTTTGATGCAACGCTAACAGATGTTGCACTCTCCATTAACAGGCACGCAAGAGCACATTCTTCGTCTCGTTTGGCTCTACGGGTCTTCGCGCTTTTTGGAACTTTCCACAGATTTCTCGAGTGGGACTAGAATGACCACTTCAGATAACGAAATCGGGATATTCTCCGACATTTTGGAGTGGAGAAAATTCATTGGTATGGAGGATTTTTTAAAATATGTGGTATGGAAAAAATAATTTTGTTGGGCACTTCTGCAGTGATAGAAGTATCAATTTTTATTTTAATCGTCAATCAATTTTTGTTTTATGTATCCATACATAAATAATTTTAACGGGGTTCTCAGTTTTAATTCACGAAATTCTGTTTTATCCATGAAATTCTCAGCCGAGTATATAAAATTTTGCCAGCGCACCTTCTGGAAAAAATAAAGATATGGGTTAGGTAAAATTTATTAAGGCCCCTGTAATTTCAGATATCGCTAGTGCGGCGCTGGTGTGCCATGTTGCCTGGTCGAATTTTATCATGTGACTCTATAGCTTTTCCGAGTTCCTTCTCTCATTATAGATGAAGTAGAGTTTCGCAGTGCTGAAACGTTCTAAATGCTCATTATCCTTTCCAACTTTCGTCGAACCGCTGGAGTTCCGAGATATGCATGGTTTTTTAATTATATATATATATATATATTTCATACATATGAAAAGAACCTACCTTGGAGATTTGTTTGAAATCAAGATTTTCTCGAAACGACTCTGGTCCACCATACTCATGTGTGCGATTCTTCCAGGGTTAATTGAAATATTATCCTCATAAGCCGCGAGCTGTCCGGCAATATACACAATTTCATTAATTATTTCATTTACGGAGTTCTCATACATTCGCTCTGCCTCACCGTTGGTGCGCATAAAATAATTTAGCCAGAATTATATTTCGCCTTTAATATCGCGGGCTCGCGAACACTCTTCCGGTGTTCCGACTGAATACCCCGTTCAGTGTACTGCAGAATTGCTCTCGCGTTTACAAAAAAAAATCCCCCTGCCCCCCACCTCTCCACCGCCGGTCCGTGCTTGGTGCACATCAACGTTAATACCAAAAATGAAGTTCGCTGAGCCGTTTTCATGGTCCACGAGAAAATATGCCCGGAATTATTGAAGGTAAACGCAGCTCACACAGTAAAAAAGCAAAGTATCATAACGAGGAAGAATTGAAATTATTCAATCTACGTGGGCTCCGGATGCCTCGAAATTATATCGGCACCACTTGTTATATAATTTTGCGTGTGTATAATGATCCATAGTTGAGTCGTGCTATTCGTGACACGACGTTAATTCTGTCATGAACGAGGTTTCTGCTGGACATTACAACAGTTCGCGGCGGAATCTGATTTTCAACTCGCAATGTATACATTTTTTTCGGGAAACAACGAAGGATTCCGAATACATTGAATTTCCCGCATAATTTGCACGTTGCCCATGCTTCATACGAATCATTAAAACCTTTTTAATGGTCGCGCTCGGATCGTCCATACGTGCGTACGAAGTTGCGCGGAAATGTAGTAATTGCCTCTATCGGAAATAAATTGAACGTGGAATGGAGCCGTTTGCCTGGGAATATCATGAAACAGAGGTGGAATACACGTGCGAGGGTACCATCGACAGTGTTACCGGCATAGGTGGGCACCGCTGCAGGAACTATATCCAGGATACCGGGAATCGCTAACGGGAGCGAAAGGGAAGCAAGCATCAGCGGCATAGCGGAGACTTGGCAGCGTGACGAGCTCGCTTCGCTCAGTGTAGGGCTTAACCGGAAATGGACCGACTGGTCAAACAATTGGAAACTTCCCTCCGTAAATAACCGGAAGTACGACAAAAATATATCCAGCGAACCACGTGAGCGGCCCGGCCGCGATCATCTCTCGCCGGGGCTACCGGTTGGGAAACCTTGCGCTACAGCGGAGCTGACCGCTTTTGTGAGGCTTGATTAATTCGACGGTAAATATGTGAGTGGGGAATTAACTCGTAACTCGTCGATGCGGGACTATCGATCCTCGACATCCAGCGGAGTCGGAGCTGTTTCACCGCGTGCAACTCGATTTGCCGTATGACGACGAACCGGGCTCCTCTGTGTTGGCAGGTTCCCGGGCGCGTGGGACGATAAAGTGGCCTGGTGCACGCCACGATCAATTATCGCGCTATTATAATTCCCATGTAACTACGCGCAACCGACTATCGCCAGGATACCCTACGAGTTTAGACTCCAAGGACCTTGTTAACTTTTTCTCGGACTATTTTTAAACATCTATTTTTTTCCATTGACCTTTTGTAATTCAGAGGAAAATTCCGGAGGCCTCGCTTCGCGGTGGAAACGTGTCGGCCTCACTTAGCGGGTGTGATCGATATGGAGTGACTACGCACGCGAATAGATCTACAAGAATAGACGCACATGCTGCCACTTTTATGAGATAATGAAATAACATAAGTTGAGTTGAGTTGAGTTGAGATTATAATTGAACTTTTTATTCGGGTGGTAATCGACGTAGGTCTACGTCATCATCCCTGCTTGTAATTCTATAACACAGCATATGTTCTAACCTTAGCCTCTCTGTACTAATCCGGTCCTAGTTATAAGCTTATGGTTTAGTCTAGGTAAGGAAATATCTGCACCATACTGCTGCTTTCTGCACTGCTTGATACTTAGGAGATTCATCCCAGTACCAAATAAAATATCTTATTATCTATCGATCTATATATCTTTATCCGCGACGAGTGGGCAACTTTATACATACATCTGTGTCTGACTATTTAGGGCGTAGGTAACAGGCGCATGTAAAAATAAGGTAATGCAGAGCGCGTAGTCTTACACGAAGCAAGAACGACAACGATACGGGAACAGTTCGTCCCGAGACCCGCAATGAACAAGACGCGTACTATAGTTTATATTATAATAAAGTGACTCGTACGTTCTTTATAAAAAAAAGGTAAGGTTCACAAGATTATTTAGCCTTCTCTCGGTCTCTAACACATCGACGATTCCGAATGTTGCATTTTATTTTCCTGGTCGAAAAAGATGCAGGCTCTGCCGAATCGTCGTTCGATATTTCGCACTCGAAAACCCAGCTTCATAGACTTTCGATATACCCGTAACTTGAAGCGGGGAGTGGGTTGCGTAATCTGGTCCCGGATGCTGTGGAGTGCGGCGCCTGAGGCTTGTTGATTCTTTATTTTTGGTCCCGTGTCTGTACGTGCCCGGTGTCCACAGCTCTGGACATCGCGCCAGGACTCTTGAAAGTCTCCGAGTCCGGCGGTGGCTCCTTTCGTTAATTGAAAATCACGACGACCTACGTGAGTGGCTTCCCAAAATTCGGCGATTCGATTTCGCCGTTGCTGTACTCTGTGCTCTGCTCTTTCGCAGGTTTGTTGTGGTTCTCTTACGACGGTCTACCCCGTTAACTGTCGCCTCGGCCACAGCCGTGTTCCTCTCTCGCAGCTGAAGTCCCGACGCGTCCGAGACGGTGCTAGCCGGTAACGAACCTCAAGGGTGGTCTCGTCGCTTTTTCCGTAAAGCCTCGACGAACAAAGAGCAAAGAGCCCCATGCCAGACTTATATTTCACGCTCTCAAAAGCGTGGCAATCATAGTTTTCGAAATACTTCCGGTTTCAATTGGAAGCGTTGGTTGTAACATTTGTTAACAATACAACCGTAGTTTTATTATACAATAAATGTATCGTAACAAATATCGCAAGCCCGATAGGATAGACGATTTATCGATCCATGAGCGGCCATGACTCATGACGAACTGCTCGAACAGCCTGACATTTGACGGACGAACAAAAGATCGACTTCGCGGCGATCGTAGACTGTATCGACAGTCTCTTCCGGGACTTTAACACGAACAGACGTATTGATCTTGATGGTTACGTAACGATTACGATTCTCTATTCGTGCTAATAAACATTCCGCCTATAGTTCATTCCATAGTCCGTGTCCCCTTTTATTTCGCTCGGTCGATACGATATATAGGGAAGAGCGGGGCAAAATGGGACAGCGGGGCAGAACGGAACGGTGAGGCAAAACGCAATTTTCCAATAATTTTTGGATGATACTGTGGAGCAAAACGGGGCAGAAAATCCAGATGTATCCATGAGGCACTGCTTTTTTTTCGAAAAAATTAGAAAAAAATACAAGGCGACGCGCGCCGACTCAAGTCTTAAAAATGTTTATATATGATACAAGATTTTTCAGAATTTTTCGGACTTTGTAAATTGTGGCGATCAATAAGTTTATTTTTTTAATCACAAATAATTATAAACCATTTTTTTAATCATAAAAAACCTGAGGGCTTTTGAGAGTTAGTTCAGTAATATGAAAAATCGCGGGCCCAATCCAACGTGAAGGGTTAGACCCTGGTCGAAATGGTATGAAAGGCCCCATATGTACTAGGAGGTTTTTCGACTCGCGTCGAATCTCTGTGAGTGCCTGCGAGAGAGCCAAAGTACACACGCCAAACTTTTGTATATGCATGTGACTGTAATAAAAGCGGTCAAGCCGATGCGCCACAAGTATTATAACGAGAGAGAACAGTTATTCCGGTTGAGGGATGAGTTAATGGACACGCTCGAGGAGAATAGGAGAGGCCAGAGACCAGAGTTATACCGTCGGGAGCAGAGTAACTATTTTGCTGACACGTCGAGAACTCGCGGTAGAGAACCCTCCCTCTTGTGCTCCTCCACAGAATGTATATCGCACGGTCGCGGTCCCACGACCCGGCAGCACGCGAATGTGCCAGAGAATACTCGACTATGCACCTGCTGGAATATAATCCAAAAGTCAGGGCGAAAGTCCGGTGGACCGAAAGCTATGCGCACAGCGAAACCGCCTCTGGGGACATTTACATATTTCCCCAAGATCGAGTTCGGGGTTAAAGGGCGTTTCGCCATTCCGTATCATTTTTCACGAAAGGATGAAGAGCCAACTTGCTCCAACTTTTTCTCGACTACATTCTACGCTGTGCGCGGGCCATGACACGGAAAGAGAAAAAAAATGTGTACATGTCAACGTTGAGCACTTTGCAAAATTCTAAACTGAATTTCATTTCGCAGCGGGTGGAGAGAATTTTTTGCGATAGGTAATACTCTCCGTATTGCACGAACACTCTCGACGCCGGCGAGCGCACGGGGTAAAACTTGTTAGGCCGTGCGCCTGTTGCAGGCGGAAAATTCTTTCATAGCCGACGTTCGCTCGTTATCCTTACAGTTTGGCTAATTCAACGAGCGAAGTAGCGAAAAGGGTCTTCCCTCTTCTCCTCCTCATCCACCCCGCCGTGACCTCGTTTCTCCACGAGAATTTGTCCGTTGTCGGGCGTGGGCACCCCTCATCCTCCAACGCTGCGCCGCAAACTATCCCGCATGCGCAATCTCCGGATTATAACAGACTTAAAAAATAAAAACGCGTACCCCTCGACCATCCGACGAATTTGCCTCACGAGACTGAAATATTACTCCCTACTCTGCAGAGTCAAAAGTTATATTACACCACGCCGACTCTTGGGTCCTCTTTTATTATGTACTTAGGGTCTGAATGACCCCGAGTTTGTGTCGAGAGTGATGGAACCTCACCGCCAACTCGACAAATTTTTTTTGCCTCTTTCGCGTCAACGCTCGTGAACACCGACAGTCTTCGCTTACCTTCGCCATTCCGCTCGACTTTTTTTTTTATTAATTTTTTTGCAGAAAAAGCGTGGCGCAGGTGGCGCGAGAGAGGTGGCGTTTTTATTCCGGTATAGGACAGAGGGTGGTTACACGTATATTACACAGTGACCGAGAAAGTTCTTTCCACGGTTTCTTTGCGTTCTCGACGAGCGCGAGTCGAGGGTCTCGTCCTAAGGGATCCGAAGGGATGATTCTGGTTATTTCTCGGCTCGAGGAGGGCTCAGCGGAATCGTCTTTCCGCTGTGTCACTGCCACGGCTTAGGTCAGGTCCGGAAGTGGCCGCACCGGTTGACCCGATAAACAGGAACGTATTCAGGAAATTCGCCCGATAAAGCGATGTCACGTTGGCGTGACAATGGTCTCGATAAATCTGCACATGGAAAATCCTATCGGAATTTACGGAGTATCGGCGAAATCGAAAAATTGTAGTCGCTACAAAACAAAGGAACGAAAGATTTTTTTTGTCGGGCGACCTCGTTTCCGCATGTGTTCCGAGGAAGCTTAGTCTCTCCAGGGGCGGAGGTCAGCTATACTGCCCACACGATACATCGGTACAAATAACCGCGTCGTATTCTCCTTTTCTCTCGCCCGTTGGCACATCTGTTTCGGATCACGTCTTTCCGACGGACAAACTGGCCGACTCTCCGCCTCTCTCTCGCGTCTCTGAAAAGCGAGAGTCATCGCGTTAGCGCTGAGTAATAGAAGTAGCTCGCGCTTCGCAAGACGAGAGTCGAACGGATACAACCAATTTGTTTCTAGACCAAAAATTTCGGTGGAGCAATATTTCAATGGGTGAACGAATGGTTGTCGGTAATTTTAACCGGACACCTACGAATTTGTCGGAAATCGAATACCCAGTTTTACACCCGACGACCTTAATTTAACATAAACTCCGAAACCGTGCCTATCCGACGGTATGCCCCGTGAGTAGAGGTAATTGGTATCCGTCTTGACCGGCACGTGCCAGTAGAGCCCTCTCATTCCAGACTCCTCATTTTCGTACCTCACCGCACTCTCAATTTTCAGAAGCCCTTCGCCATCGAAACCCTCCCTGCCAATCAAAAGTTTCACCGCGCTTCCCCGCCGGCCGGTATATTGGCTTTTGGAACAATACCGATCTATCTAATTCGCCGGAATATGTACCGTGCCTTACCTCTTCGCAGTAAACACCGGGGATGGACCCTTCAAGTCCTGTCCGTTATATGGCATTAGCGCTAATTAAATCTCAAATTGCGTATTTCACAGACGACCCGGAGTTACCCCACTTGTCTCGCCGGTCTGGCTCTCGTCTCCTCGCGGACGGCCCGCGCTCCCGGTGTCGTCGAATATCAAAGAAAGATTCGCGCTTGACACCCGAGAGGCCCTCGGGCACCCTTCATCCTCGGCCGTGTGCCCTCCTTCCAGCTCCTTCCTCGACCCCCGCGAGGCTCGCTCGCCCATCGCTCACGGCCGATCGAATTTAATTATCTTAACTCGCATGCGAACCGATTTCGCTGGTTCACGTTCAATCCCTCGGTTTCGTTGCTGCAGCCTGGCGTCACGATACAAGAGCCACGCAGCCACTTCCGTGTACCTGTCAAGCCGTCCGAGCGGCTCACGCACAGCCTTCAACATCGCGATCACGAGAAGCCGAGTACAGAGGCAGCGACGTTTAATCGGACCGTAATGGCTGGACGAAACGATTTACTCCTTACAGGGAACCGATGAAGCCACGCGTCATTATTCAATATGGTCTTGATTGAAGAGTTGCTCCGTGGGCCCAAAAATAAAAACCCCTTAAGGAAAACCCTTGAAAATTATACACTTTTACGTTGTTTCCTCATCATTTAATTTTTTTTTTCAAAGCGTCTTCCCCACAAAAGGAACAACAGCATTTCGCTGACGCGCAGTGTCCGAGTAATCGTGTTGTGTCTCCAAAGTATTTCGCGAGCGGGTATAATGAGGTTTGGGAACGATGCGTGTGTCGGAAGGACAATGCACGCAGAAAAAAAAATTATTTGACGGCCACCGTTTATTTGGTATAAGTGAAATATTTACTTTTTTAAAAATAAATATTTATTTAAATGAAGTAAATCGTTACGTAAATAAAATAAATATTTATGTAATCAAATAAATATTTTACTTATACCAAATAAACGGTGGCCGTCAAATAAATTTTTTTTGTGGGTCTGAAGGCGACACTCTTTTCATTTTTTTTGCAAAGTATCTCTCGCAAGAAAGGATCATCAGCATACCGAGAAAAATAATTTATTTCATGGGCATTCGCAAATAAATATTGATTTGGTTTAAATAAATATTTATTCAAGTGAACGGATATTTATTTAAACCAAGTGAATATTGATTTGGTTTAAATAAATATACATTTAAATTAAATAGATATTAATTTAAACCAAATAAATATTTATTTGCGGGGCGCCCGTCAAATAAATAATTTTTCTGGATGCATTTCGCTGACGCGCAGTGTCCGAGTAATCGTATTGTTTCTCCAAAGTGTTTCGCGAACAAGTATAACGAGGTTTCGGAACGATGCGTGTATCTGGAAGACAATCACGCCGACACAGCGCGGCTTGTACCGTACCTGTCGTCCGGTATTGCTGAGCAAGAGCTCTTCCCAGGGTAATCTCGACTTTCCGGGTCAAACCTCGGTGTCCTTTGCGGCCGACGTTTCGAAATTAGCGGAGGGATGTAAATATGTATAGGATAGAATATGTATGGCGCTGACCAAAGAGTTTCTCGGTGGACCCAAAAATAAGGACGCTTTGGGGAAAACCCTTGAGAATTATACATTTTACGTTGCTGACCTCGTGATTGAATTTTTTTTTCAAAGTTTCTTCCGCAAGAAAGGATCTTCAGCATTTTCGTGGAGAGCAGTGTCCGAGTAATCGTGTTGTGTCTCTAAAGTATTTCGCGAACAAGTATAACGAGGTTTCGGAACGGTGCGTGTATCGGGAGAATAATCAAGCCGACACAGCGCGACGTGCACCGTACCGATCGTCCGGTACTGCTGAGCAAGAGCTCTTCGGAGGGTAATCTCGATTTTCCGGGTCGAACCCCGGTCTCCCTTGCGGCCAGCGTTTAGGAATGATCGGAGGGATGTAAATATGTATAAGAGAGCATGTGTATACACCACGACCGGTCCATACGCATGGATTTACAGATGTCAACTGTTTTTGTAGTGGCAGCTGCACAGGGCGGAACGTGCCGCAGGATCGGGGGTCCCCCCGATTCGTCGTGTGCACACTGGAATAGGAGGGCACCGCGTTTCGCGCACGAACCTTTAACGCATCCGTACTAAGCTCTCCTTTCCGACCTACCGACATAGCTATCGAGTTACCGTATAAATACCTTATATCCCCGGAGTCCAACGCAGACTCTCTCTTTCTACGTCGTCGATTAGATTCATGGATGATATTATACACCCATATACTACAGCTAATATGCTTTACCGTTGGTACACTGAGCCATCGGTGTACGAATGGGTCTACGCCCATAGGATCGTAATAGCCATTTCGGATGACACACGTTTCCTAAATCCCCTACGGATTGATTGCAGCGATCCGTTTTCGTTTAATTCGACGAAAGTGCCTTCGGTCGTCCGACACGATTATCAATCTCTAATATCTTTGATATCAGACGCTGTATTAAACTGCACTCAACCGATTTGGTCGGTCACGTTGGGGGATAAGTGAAAACGATCAAATATTCATTATACATAGAAGAGGGTTTGTTCTTGTCTCTCACTGCGCTCTGCATCGGTGGCTCTTTCAACTTGTTTCGTTTATTTCCTTTCGCAATTTCAGCTCGCTGATAGTCCTCCCCCCTCAGCCCACCGCTTTCCTGCTGCTGCAGCATAAGAATGAAATTAGCATCTTGGGATAGCGGTACCCGAGGCGAGATAGACTCGATCGAATGGATTGCATTCGTGAAACTTCTCACGTAGAAGACGTTGCTATGGATTCGGGGCATAAACGGACTACGTGGCACGGCGCAATTTCCCTCTCGTTTCCTGGCACTCGACTGCCGTCCAGGTTACTCTCGACGGGACGATACTCTCGGAGCCGGCTTCGCGCATTCGAGACGGTCAGCCCAACAGGTGAAAGAATTCTTTCCATTCGGTGAGTAACGGCGGCAAATAAAGTTTTTAGGATAACCGCGAACGTGATCCTTTTATTTTCTGGAATTTCATGGCGAAATGGTTCGATGTTTTTTTTATTACGAATTTTTTTTTCCTCTTGATTGCCCATAGAGGAAGCTTTGTTTTGGTGAAAAATATTTTTTTCAAGATTTTAACGAAAACGTGTTCAGCTTTTTTTATTTTCTCGTCATGAAAATACGAGCCAGTTCGTCCGAAAATTCTCCCCTTCTGCGAGTCGTCAGTCTCTCTCTCTCTCTCTCTCTCTCTCTCTCTCTCTCTCTCTCTCTCGGTTCCCATTGTCGGCTTATCCGATGCGCCGTAAATCTGTTTTCATACGAAGTTTGGATACAATGTACCATTGTACTGCCGGGGAGAGGAAGAGCATAGCGCCGGGGTGCGGTATACAGTCGCGTTATACTGTCTGTGTATATTTCTATTCAACGTGATACTAATGGGCGAGCGCGCGGGACAATATACAAATAACGGCGCGTAACAGATCTCGCCCTCTCGCACTAATTACCTGCAAGACGCGGAAACCGGGGGGTAGGTACAGGGTAGGGTAGGTAGCGCCTCGTATGTACAGCCACGAAGGAAGATCGTATCAATTTTCATTTCCATATAAAATTCAGAGGGAAACATAAAATGTTTCACATGGAAAACCGATACGTTGCCGTTCTGCTTCTGTCAATGATATTGTTAAGACATATTCTTTCTCTCTCATGACACACGATCGACAATCAAATATATCCATTTTTAATCAAGGCGTTCCAAGGCGTCTTTCTTAAAGAAAGAATTATTCTGCATTTACGTTTACGTGACCTGCAGCAAAAATTGGAAAATGGAAAGTAAAAAAAGGGAATACTTAATACCGTTCCACGAATAACTACTACCACGACATGCTTCTAAGATCGAGACAGTGCGACGGTACATGAACAGTGCATTTTCTCAATCTAGGCTTTTTGGTTTTCAATTTCGTGGAAGCCTTCTAGCGTGCGAGGAAACGATGACATAGCACTGCTTCGCAGAACGCGTCCACAGATCTGTTTTTCGACTTTCGTCGATTTTGTACAGCCAACTGTCACAATCTAGCCAAATCTCAAAACTTCTTCGTAGATTGGGACGAAAGGGCCTAAACACCATGTAAACACATATGCCGACAGCGAGACGAGTCTCGTTTGAGATCCGCCGCTGCCAGCGCCGCCATCCGTCGCGAACATCGCGAATCTATCTATATATGGTCTACATACATGTTTCACACGTACCAGAATGCTAAACAAAGCAGTTTCTCCATTCCGTCTGTCTGCCTGTCTATGTCCGTGAACTGGAATTTTTTTATGACTGCCATGTCTGACTCTCCTCGAAACCGAGTAATGAAACGTCAGCTTTGCCAAGAATCGCCAAACGCAAAAGTCGCATGTCTCCCCTTGATGAATCTTCGGCGCGTAGTGCAGCGCGCGCGAGTACAATTGGCTTCGGAGAACAATGAACTTGACGGGGCGCAGTGCGCCGCCTGGCAAGGTGCAGCTCCGGTCTGCAGTCCCGTTTTTGCGAATGGTCTCATCGTTTTGCCAGGCCCACATGGCGCGCGTTACATATCGTATGTTATACGATTAGCCTTCGGCCATCTGCGTATACGAAATGGTAATGCTATCGCGCTTGCTCGCTCGCGAGGACTTATCTCGGTGCAGCATCGACCGAGCGCAGAGAAACAAAAGGCCGAGCGAGCGGTGATTAATAAACAAAGCCAGCGGGAGTCGACGAAGTTAACCGGCTGCGCGCCCACTAGCGCGAGGCGCTATAAATTTGTAATTGATCCAGCGAGTGCAACGAGCGATTCCGGCCGGATTAAAGGTCGTATTACCAGCCGCTCAGCGACGAATAGATTACGCGAAATACATCGACCCCCGTGCATCGATGCTTGTTATACGCGCATTATACCTATCACTCGTTAAAATTGCTTTATTGGAAAGATCGACGTACCGCACTGATTCAATCGTTTTACCATTCATCCCCGATTGCTCATTGGAAACTTCATTGCCGACTAAAATACAACGATTTTCGATAAAAATGGGTCGCACGCCGTGAACCGCGGGCGTGAACGGGGTAAAACCGCAGTCCACTTTACATGAGACATTTTTTTGCCTCCTCTCGAAAAAAAATTGATAAAAATAGTTTGGCCGGAGATTTTGATGACTCGGACTGCAAGGAAAAAAAAGGCTGACTCAGTGTACACAATAAAAAATTATTTCGTAAAATCGGTATACGAAGCTTCGCAAAAATAATTTTGTCAAATAAGTGACAAAGACTTTTGTTCGGTTTTGAATATACAAACCTGTCCTTTTATTCCCCGTGTCATTAACAAATTTTAATTTGTACTTTTGTTTATAAATCTAGAGCCGGATCGTGCGATGGAAAAATTAAGAAATAAAAAATGGTGAAACTTCGTGGACAAAAAGTTGTTGTAAAAAGTACAAACGTTTTTTTTTACTGTGTAGAGATCCACAGGGATAATCGACTGGAGGACTGAGATGGAAGAGCGTTTATCGCATTACAGGATGCATTGTCGCGGCGTAACAAATCGCAGTCTCGAGACTGCCTAATCAGGAGTCCATTCAGAAGGGTCTCACTCCCGTGGCCGTTGTGCGATACACCCGAAACGAGTGTCCTTTGTCCGGGGTGCATCATTAAAACCGCGTTTAAAGAGGCTGCGGTGAAATTTTTCGAAAAGGACCCGCGGTCGGTGCACCGCTCCGCCGCAGCCGGACAATCGCGAAGTCCGCGCCGGTGTTCGGTCGGCCGGTTCGGACTTTCGCCCGTTCGGTGCTATTGCCGGCAGAGGCAGAAGCTCCGGGCTGACAATGAACCCCCATAAAAGTCGTCGAACGAGGGTGCAGTCTCCGCTCGGGCGCGCAACGCGCCGTGGATTTTCTATGGATAAACGCGCCTCACCGAAATACGGAGTCCCCTCTCGCGCGCTGGATTAGTAGACTCCGTGACAAGCGGGCTCCGGAGTGCATACGTCAGACTTATGCGGTGGTCCACGCTCTGGCGTGTATGCCGGAGAAGAGGAAGAACTCTCGGGACTCGAGGCAAAGGAGGACGGAAACGCGTGTAAACCATGATGATGCCCCGGACGTTTCTCGTCCCTAATAAATCACTCTCGCATTAGGTGCGGGTAATACGTGGAAGAGCGATACCATCGCGAGAGATATTTCTACGTGTTTCTTTCTTTCCTCGAAATAAAAACCAGCGACCAAGTTGCGTACACATGAATTTATAGAAAACATCGTTCATTCGCTTTTAATCGAGTGACAAAAGAAAACCGATTATGAAATCTTGGGTCGAGCTTCGGGAGATTCATGAATCAGCGTTACTTCGGTCGGCATTCGAGATCATCGGGGCTGTAGAGAACCCACGGGTTTTGACTCTCCGTACGGATTTCGTACCGGTGATGCGCGTGCACGGATAAATTGATTGTCCGTATCGGAGTTTAATGGGGAGAGAATAGTGGGGGGGAGCAAAGATTGAAAAGATTGCTTTACACATAATAAAAGCGCGCGCTTACCATGACTATTCGATTGACCGTAAATAACTGTGGAATCACGAGGGCGAAACGGTTTACAATGGCTAAAGGCACACGGGCGCACGGTTTAACTGTGTACTGTGCGCACTATGTGATGCGATAACCAGCCACACGAGTTACCCTTCGATGTGCTCCGTTAACGCTAACAGCGAGAGGAGACGAACGAGCCACTCTCCACCCACCGTCGCGCTGAGAAAAGAGTTCATTTAATGCTAACAAATCCTTTGTTCGATATGGCAAAATAAATATTTCGTTACCGTTATGAAATTTTTGTCGAGTCAAATGATTTTTTTTCTGACCGGATATATCATAACAGTTCTTCAGAGTCAATTAAATTTTGTTTGGCTCACTTAAAATTTGTTAACGTTACATTGATACTTATTTTTTACATATCCAATAAAATATTTGTGAACATTATATAAACTCTTTTTCTCGGTGCGCAAATAATGTATAAGGCATTTGAAATTAATTATCTGCGAGTCGAAAAATCGAAAAAAATAATGTAACAAAAAATCAAAAATAAAATAAATAAATGATGTTGGACTTACTGCTTCGATGTTTCCTCCGAACGCCGAATGCAATATTCGAGTTGACTCAAAGTGAATGGCAATGCTGCTGCGAGTCCGTAAATGTATTCGTCGCTACAAAAAAAAAAAAACTTTCAGTGCACTATCGATCGATCGTGACGGCGAGCTAATCTATTTAATTTGAAATAAATATGTCGAACGAAAATGATTTTTATAGCACATAAATACTTCAAGGTTATTCGATGCATTTTTTCAGATTCTGCTTCCCGAGTTTTCTTTTCAATTATGTATTTTTGCTGTACGAATAGCTTGAGTTTCTTACTAGCATGTGAAACACTATGGAGTGCGAGAGAGATAGCATCAGTGGCGCTTTCGACGGAGCGACAGAGACACACTGAGAACGTGTTTCACATGCTTTTAAAACACACGCCGTGTTGACGGACTTTACTCGAACAATTTACTAATTCAAAAGGAATCCCGACTTTCGCTTGCAGCTTTCTATACGAGACAGGATGAATTTTCACGGTTGAATTAAATTCCTCGGTGGGGACGCTCGACGACCGGCGGAGCGACGATGAAAATCTGTCGACGAATTTTTCACAACAAATTATGCATCGTCCGATTTGGGGGAACCATTGACCTTGCGAACAGTACGACCACATCACGAGACAAAGAAAATTCAGTACCTCTCAGTACAACGGCACGCACGGCATTTCTCGCAACGGGGAGAAAAAATGGACGACAGAAAAAGACACGACGTCGCGTAGACACTGGGGGTTACACGGACTCAACCTCCCGTAAACACCAAGAACGCATCGAGCTGAATCGGGAGCCCGAAAAATACACAAAGTTTCATACCTATCGCGCCTACCGCAGCTTCACATCACTCGTTCTCAGTCCCATTCTCGTATAGGCGCGGAAAAACAATGAGACGACTCGATAACTCCATTGTGTCGATTCTGCAAATGGCCGTTACACGCGAATTCAAACTTCGAGCCTTATATGGGCATAGCGGCCGTTCGATTGTTTTCCACTATCCCGAAAACTACGCGAGTCAACTCACCGTCGCGTTGTTCGTTATGCCGTCAACACTTCGGAATAATACTCGAATTTCGTCGCGTAGTTTAATTGATGATTAAAAGTAGCCTGCATGTGCAAATTAATAATCCATAAGCTGAAAAACCTTTTTTTTCCTTTTTCTTCTAGAAGTTTGATGTTTTTGTATTGGAGGTTGGCAATATCAGAGGTTTTCAGCAACCCACGGAACGTCCATGAAAACATGTCGATGTATTTTTTCAGATTTTATTCCCAGATATGTTACTTTAATCGACAAACGGGTCACGACGCGTCGGTCAGCTGAGGTGAGTTCTCGATACGATACCGCGAGTCATTATTCGCCTCTACGCCCGTATAAGTCATGCCAAAAGTCCTGGCCAAAAGTCATGCAAAAAGTTAAGCCCCCCAATTTAGGCCTTTTTATTATACGTATACACATTATTGATAAACATTATACTCACAATTAACTTTCCTCGAAAAATATTCCGACTTTTATCGACAACTTTACACGCGAGAGAGAATGAATTTTCACAACTGAATCATATTATTCGGTACGAGCCATTTTTTCGAACTATTCGAAAAACATATTCTGTGTTCATCACTCAACCCGCCGCGAGAGCCATCACCTCTGGCTCTCCGCGTCAACCACAGAGAAACAAAAGGTGAAACGGACGTCGATACGTCGGTCAGCTGACGCGAGTTCTCGGGTCGACAGAAAAAATCGATACGACTTCGCGAGTCAAGAGTCGTCGCTATGAGGAATGGAAACATTGTCGATGAACATTACACGCACGGTTGATTTCGTTAGACGAATATACCGATTCTTATTGACAGATCTCATTGACTGAATCGCGAAAAAAACTCAACGCGTATATTAGATCGATGCGTTGAAGGTGAAACGGGCGGTGACACGACGGTCAGTTGACGCGAGTTCTCGGGTCGACAGAAAAAATCGATACGACGTCGTGAGTCAAGATTCGTCGCTACGAGAAAAAGACACATTGTCGATGAACATTACTCGCACTGTTTATTTCGTTTGACGAATATTCCGATATTTAACGACAGATCTCATGGACTTAATCCCGAAAAAAACTCGACGAGAATATTCGACCGATGCTTACAGCCAAACAAGCCGCGACGCGTCGATCAGTAGACTCGCGTAGTTATCGAACGGCCGCTATGCCCATAAAAGGCTCGAAATTTTCCCTCGCGCCTAGCGGCCATTTTGCAGAATCGACACATGGTGATTTTCGGGTCGTCGCATTGTTTTTCTGCGTGTGCACGAGAATGAGAATGAGAAAGAGCAATGTGAGGCTGCGATAGAATGCGATAGGTATGAAACTTTGCGTATTAGTCTAGCCCCGGAGTCAGCTGAATTCGTCCGCGATGTTTACGCGTAGCCCAAGCGCTCGCTCTGGGGTCAGTCGTGTAACCGCCGGTGCTTACGCGACGTAGTGACCGTTCGCGTTGAACTTTTTTTTTTCTCCCGATAAATACCGTGTCTGTTGGTCTAGTGAGTGGTGCCGATTTCTCTTTGTCTCGCGATGTGATCGTACAGTGCTTAACGTCAGTGGTGCACCCGAATCGGATGGTGCATAATCTGGGGCCCGTAGAGAAACTTACTCTGGATAACATAGAACGCTGTGACCGTGGCCCTGTTGTGAAAAATTCGTCGACGTATTGTCGTAGCCGTTCGATCGGTTGCCGGGAATCCCTTTTATATCGCCGAACGGTAAAAATATCGAAATGTCAGAAAAAAGAAAAAATATTTTCCAGCTTATGAATGCGCGTGTCGGCTACTGCTAACTGTCAATTAAACTATTCGGTAGGAGCCATTTTATATGTTTCAATATCGCTCGTACATTTAATATCGAATAACACTCGGGAAAATTTGACGCGACTGTTACGTCGGTAGTGTTGACGGCAGCTGAAACGGACGATGCACAATCTTTTGTGAAAAATGTGTGGACGTATTTTCGTGGTCGTTCCGCCATTTGTCGAGAATCCATGTTGTTATTGCTAATCGTCAAACTAATAAGAAAAGACGGAAGACTTTTCGATTTATAGATAATTAATTTCGATTCCGTAATAAATTAGTCGCTTACCGCGTAATTTAATTCAGTTATGAAAACTCATTCTTCTTTGTACAGAAAACGGCAAACGAAAGTCGGGATGGCGAATTTGTGAACTGTTCGAGAAAAGTTCGTCAACACGGCGAGTGTTTTAAATAACTCGAGCTCTTCGTGCAGCGACTATACTAGAAAATAAAACGCGGTAATAACATTCTGAAAAAACATTACGAAAATAATTCTCGTTCGACATGTTTATTCCAAATTAAATAGTCTACCTCGGCTTCTCGATCGATCGACAGCGCACTGAACTGTTTTTTTACGTAGCTGCGAATATATTTACAAACTTGTAGCAGCCTTGCAGCGTACTTCGGGTCAACTCTAGTGGAATATTGCGTTCGGGAGAAACTTCAAAGCGATAAGTCCAACATCATTCATTTATTTATTTTTGTTATTTGTTGTGATTTTTTTTTCTTCTTCAACTTGCAGATAATTAATTTCCATTGCGTTATAAATTTGTTTGCAACGATGAGTTGAGAGTAGCTCTTTCGTCTCGGCGCTGTTACCGTAAGCGCCTACCGAGCATGCAATTCAGTAGTGAAAATTCTTCCCTGTACAGAAGCGTGCCAGCCAAAGTCGGGTTAGCTTTCGCATTAGCAAATTTTTCGAGCAAAGTCCGCCTACCCGACCTTTGTTTTAAAGAACTCGAGTTTTGTACAGCAAAAAAAGTACAAAATAAAATGCGGGAAAAATAATTCTGAAAAAATGCATAGATTAACTTCAAAGTATTTACTTGCCATAGACATAATTCTTGTTTCACATGTTTATTTCAAATTAAATAAATTACCTCGGTTTCGCGATGGATGGACAGTGCAGTAAAGTGTTTCTTTTGTGTGTGACGACGAATATATTTACGGACTCGGAAGCAGCCTTGCAGTTTACTTCGCGCCAACGCTAGTGGAACATCGCATCGGGCGTTCGGAGGAAACATCGAAGGGGTAAGTTGAACATAATTTATTTACTGATTAAAAAAATTTTATCATTTAATTACCAATTTAGTCCAAGAGCTGGGTGAACTTTGGTTCCGCTCGAGATTTTATTCACCCGTTAATGATACGTCGTAGCATTATCCCTACCGCGGTGAATGCACTATCCGCGTTTAATTATTGCAATTAGTTTCAATATCACACATAGTATCGTGCCACGCTCGCGAGACGGAGGTCTTGAGTTTTGCGTTATTCCTCGAGACCGATCTCGTCGCGCTGACTCGTGTAATTGTCGTGCACTCCGGACACCGGAGTTAATTTACTACCGTGCTTCTCTCCTCCTTGTTTATTTTTCTCGGCCGCGAGAACCGAGTGTCCATCCTTCTCGTACCCCCCCCCCCCCCCCCCCCCCCCCGCTTCAACGGAGCGACTCGATCCAGCTCTCGCACTACTCTTCCGAACAGGCGTTAAATGCTCCGGTGTAGATTAACTAATCATCGAGTTATTACATGCACCTCCTAACTTATTACTTAAAGATTCGAACGCTCGTGGAACACGAGGGTATGATCGACGATTTTTATTTTTTTATTTTTTTCTCTTCGAATACAAATCGATTCAGGTTTTTGCTGGTTTTCGATTTCGTGTTTGTTTTTCGCTCGGTACTCGGTACATCCGAGCTCAACATATCGACATGGTGTATCTGAATACTCGTCGGCTGCGTCGAAGCCTCTATGTCGGACGTTCACCCGGTTTCTGCTGCTTCTTCTCTGTGTGTTCCCCGGTAACTTTGTTGTCGTCGTCGTTCTCGTCGATAATTCCGTATAGAGATGGGCGACGACTTTGCGATCGGTAATTTTTTTTTGTCAATTGACTGTTACGGGACCGTTAAATAATTGGTCCAGAAATGACTGCACTGTGACAACAGTGATAGTAAAGACATTAACTCTAAAAACCTCCACGTTACCAACCCCAACGACCGTCTTTGTTGATGCCAGAAAATGTCCAGTAAAAAGTGGCTAATTCAAGGACATTCAAGCACAATTTCCAGGACATTTTCTGGCATCAACAAAGACGGTCAGTTGAGAGTTATTTTTCGGTCAATTAACGGTTACAAAAAATGACCGTCACGGCACATCTCTAACGCCGTACCGACAAAGACGACGACGGCAGCGCCGGCAGAGGCAGCACCGAGAGGGACAGCGGGATCCGCCTCTATGTATCTTGCTGAAACTCGCAACGAGACATTCGGCCCCAGCTGGCCGCCTCCACCAACTTTCGACTCTGTACAACGAACTCATTGATACGTACAGGTACGACCAGTGCCTATATATATGGCCGGGTCGTTCGAGCGCTCGCATTACTATCATTTTTACTCATTCAATCACCCACCGACAGATGGATTTCACAAACGCAGTCGCGCAATATTAACGATATATCTCAGTAGTTGTAGTAGTAGTAGTAGTAAAAGAAATTTATTGCCAATATACATTTATACAGTTATCATTTTTCACTAGTGTTATACGCAACGAACAATTATACAAATTGACAAAGGGCCATCGATCTGAGTCGTTCAGCCGAAGATATATTCTTACTTAAACGCTGGGATTTTATCTACGATATTATTATTCAAATAATAATTCATAATCATTATTATGTATATTTCTTTATTTTACCGTAATATACAAAATAATATAATGATAATATGATAATACGTATTGCCTTGTTATATTATCTCTATATTGTTTAGTATTTTACGGTAAGATTTTAAAGTACAACATATATATATAAAAATACGCAAATAATATATTATGTATTAACGTATTACTATTATTATGACTGTTGTCAATTCATCGAAAGTACTTCTAATGCTGCGAAATAAAAACTAAGAATTTCAATCCGGCTTCCGATAAAAATAAACTCGGATAAAGGAATGGAGACATTTTCGATTGAATGTGTCCTGTCTTCTTTTTTCTTGTTTTTTTTCGCCGCGGCAATCAAACCTGGTAGGGTATTTGATCTGAAGAGCGTAATCGATAAAGTTCGCATCGTACCAGTTTCGTAAAATATTATATCAAGCCTCGAGTTTCCCACGACTTCGTAACTGAAACATCAAGGATATAGGGGGAAGATGGGGAAGTAGCTATAAAGCATGCGCCACGGAGTTTCGTAATAATTTGAAAAATGAGGCAGTTATGTTTTATTGGGGGATCCCTAATGATCGATACCGGCGGCGGAGTGACCTGCTTCCTATATATACACACCCTGTACTCTGTGTGAAAAGAGCAAGCTCGGCCCATCCAGTCGCGGAGAGAGTAAACGATCGAACAGATGTGCCCTTAGCTCGTTCCCAGCGGCAAATGTACCAGAGCAGCATCAGCATCAATGAATAACGTTTCTGACACTCGCTTTTCCATACACCGCTGGAAAGCGGGGCGAAGCCGAAGATGAAGCCTTAAAAATTATTGCTGACACTTTAGATTAAAATATCTTGATAATTTGAATTTTCACATTTTCTTGACTCTCTTATAGAGGAAGTCAAAATAATGCTGGAAAAAAGTCAAAAAATTCGATTTTTCCATGCACCGCTTAAAAACCGGGTGAATTCGAAGGTCAATGGTTGAAAATTATTGACGACACTTTGAACTAAAATATATTGAAATCTAAAATTTTCACATTATCTTGCTTCTCTTATAGAGGAAGCGAAAATACTTGGGATGAAAGGTCCATCGCTCGGTGAAGGAATAGTTGTGGTCCGGCAGCATCAAAAGTGCTTGTCCCAGGAAGAAAATAAATAAATAACAAATTAAAAACGATTACGATAAGCCCCAATTGTCCGTGAAGAAATATCGAACATGACATAGAACGGTTTTATTTTCCCGTGGTTCATCCGACCCTAGTATTATTACAGTGGCTCAATCGACGGTCTTCGAATAGGGTGGAATCAGTTACACAATAAACACCGAAGTAACCCGTACCTGTGATCCACGTCGTGGGTGATGTCAAATGCGCGCGCGACTTCGCAATGCTTCACGAAGCATAGGTAGAAAAGAATAAAAAATAAATAAAACAAAAATAGAAAATGCCGATAGGTGTTCGGGAGATCATCGTGTCTCTATAACTTACCATCGAGAGTACAATATCGTTTCGTCGCCGATGGTCGAGGGAAGACAAGAAGGCGGCGGTGTTTGGACACCCGTAGTCCCGCGTGAATGGAGAGCACAGTGTTCCAGGACCCGCCATCAATAAGCTCCTTACATCGGAGTCCCAACAGCAGAAGCAACAGTGGAACCAAACCCCGGCAGCAGTATCTATACAAGAGCTGAATGAAATTGTAAGAAAGAAACGTATATCCACCGTGGAACGCGGTTAGAATTTCCTCAGGTTTTTCACACGATCGGTCGGACCGCCGGCGATCGTAACCGAGAGTCTATCCAGCAGGCTCTCGCATTCTCCGAAATACGATGCCACCCGACGGCGAGGACGTGATAAAAAAAAAAGAGGAAACTATGAGAGTAAACAGAACGATATAAAAAGAAACGATCGTAGGGAGGTATAACGTCGAAAAACAACAAGTAGCGTAAGGTTCTCGGACAGAGGAATGAGAGGCACATTCGCGGTTTCACGGAAGTTGCACGATAGATAGCACCTGGCAGTTTGAGAGAGATCCAAGGGAGGTTGGAGGTTGCACGAGCGGCGAACGATGGCGACGGGGGTCGTTGCCGAGGAAAGGGGTGTACGCCACTCTCGCCGGTGTACAGTCTTTCATCCCTTATTCTTCCCGCTGCCGCCGTTGCAGCGGCGAGGCCAAAAGCGTCGACGGTGGAAGATGCCCATGGATTTTTGCCCGGTTTGAATACTAAACATACGCGCCGCGAAACTTTCGAGACTACGCGTTCCCGCGGGGGAGTTAGAGACACGCGGTGAGGGAGGACGAGGGGGGCCCCCGACGACGACGTTGCCCTCGAGGGGATTTAAGTTTTACTTTTGCAGCTCGGATTTGCCTGTTTAACCATCCCCGTAGTGAGGATAACGCTCGCGAGCTCCGCCGAAGCACTTCCGCCGTACGAGGAAGGTTCGCCCTGGCTGCGCGAAAAAAAAAAACAACGAAAAACCCATCGAGGAAATGGTTTCGCTATTGAATCGGCCGATGGGATGGAATAGCGCGAAAACGTTTCGTTAAGAAGTCGCCGCAACAAAGTTTCCGGCCGTAGATGCTCCGACGGAGAGCCGAGACGATAAGTTCGTATCTCGGGGCAAAGTTCGCTGAAACGACAATTACTTGAAGGCCTTCCTCGACTCCTTCTCGACCGAAAGAGGGGCGTTTCGCCATTGAACTTCACACGGCGTGGGTATCCGTAGACGCGGGTAGGTCGTAGGAGGATGCCCTATCCGCATCCGCTGGTACACCGGGCAAAGTCAACTTTAATTCATACAGAGGTTTCACTGTGTTATAGGATTGGCGAATGCGATAGGTAAACCGGGTGACGATAAGGTGCGCTTTCACGCTCGACGATTCATGAATATTCCACCTGGTAGCCCGGTACTCGGTACCTTGCCAGGCCAACAGTTAAAAGTACACAGAGCGCAGTCGAGATAAGTCCAGCGATAGAGTCGAGGACGTACGACCGGCCGGGAATGCCGGCGCCGATTCTTTTACGGTCGCGGCAATCGAGGATAATTAATTTGATGCGTCGCTGATGCGTCGGCCGACGGTGTTATCCGTTCTAATATCATTTCGCTGCGATGGATACATTATAGCGCCCACCGTACTCAACGTAGCGCGAGCTGCAGTATGCAGAAGGCTGATATAGATATAGTATAAAATAGTTTATAATGGACATACCGGTATGCATGTGGAAGAGCGGCGGTCTCGCGCCACCCGATCGCCCGGTAACGCGACTCATACTGTTCGGGCTCCGACGCGCATAATTATTTACGGGCGAGCCGTGTGCGTCCGCTCGCGTGTACACGCCGCGCCACATGGATTAGATAAATGACCAGATGCCAGCAGCGGCGAGTCCGTCATAAGTGCAACAACCCGTGAAGCGCCACATTATAATGAGATCACAAAACAAAGCTGTTACAGACAACGAGACGAGCTCGCTGCTTCACTCGTCATCGAGGCTTGCGCGCGGACTTGAAAAATGAACGGTAGAACCGTGTTTTGCGCAGCCCGCTTACGGCACTCGGGGAAGAGCTAGATCGATGATAATCAACGATTTTCAATCCTCAATGAAGTTTTTGTTTTAACTCAGCAATCGAAATGGCTCAGATTTCTGGGTCGGATCAATTTTATTGTTTTTTATTTACATCAAGTTTGTAACCATTTGTTATCGAGGGCAAGAGGGCAAAGCGAAGGTGGAAAATGTTACAATAGACGTTGGATTGCGCAGCCCGCTTGCGCTGAAGAGTTCGATCGATTATGATCGACGATTTTCAATCGTTAATGAACTTTTTTTTTCTTCGCCACTGGAAATGGCTCAGTTTCGAAGGGTGGACAATTTTTGCCATTTTTTATATATCAAGCTTGTTACCACTTGTTATCGAAGGTAAGAGGGCAAAGAGGAGGAGGAAAATGTTACCGAAAAAAAATCTCAAGAGGATGAGAACCGATAGGTCAAATATCACGCGCCAGCAGGGTACTTCTTCTCGACAATGGCCATCCGTCGTGCTCCTGTCACTGGGTGGAAGGACGGTCGTCGGTCACAGGTTGAACTTGGATAGCCCGTGAGAGCAGAGGGACCAAGTGACCGCGTGAGCTCGAGAGACTAACCAGAAAGTAGGCAATGATTTACGAGAACACTGGACCAGTTTCCCTCTCGAACGAAAAAATAACCCTCGAACTCCCCAGGCCCCGATCTTTTTACTTTTCTTTTTAATAAAACGAATACACGTGCAATCTCTTTGTCAAAGAACACGCTCGCCGTGAAATATTGAACGCGACTGTTGTCGGGAGCGTCGTAGGACGGAAAATTAATGAGTGTAATTGTGCTTAGATCTTGAAACGAACTGCCGCTGTCTCGAGCAACCAGGACGTTATTCATCGAAAAAGCTTCGTAACAAGTAAAAAGACCGACAACGAGAAAATCAACCGTTCCAGCATAACCCGTTGCTCCGGATCGCAGGCGTCAGGGCTATTGGTGAATTTGTCTCGAATCGTCCCATCGGCTTGTAGGACAATGCTGTATTTACGTAGGTATGCATGTAAGGTACAGTGTATAAAGTCGATAGGGAACGATTCCGTGGCGTGCAGTCGCCCGGTGCCGGCGGACCTTTGACCGTGCACAGTTTGACCCTTCGGCCAGGGGGAGACACGGAAGAATCGGGCTCGCGCGCCGTCCGGCTCGCGGGATGAGAATCGAGGAGAGACGGCACACGGAACGGCCTCGAGCAATAATCGAATCGTGAGGTAAGAAGACTGCGGAATAGGTCGTTGATTCGAAGATCGCACTGGCCGGGAACGAGGGACGGAGAGAAATGGCGAGAGGGACGGAGGGATAGAAACTCCGGCATTCCTACTTTCCTGCAAGTCCTATCGTTGCTTACCCGAGCGGTAATGGTTACATGTACGTGTATTTTATTCGCGTATTACGAGCGGACATTATTGTATCTCCTTCGCCGCGGTCAAGCTGGAACCGCCAAGTCAGAAAACACACGGGATACACAAACAGTTCCTCCTCATACAGCTGTTACCACCTATCTCTCTGGTTTCTCGCATCCGCATCCCGGTTTTCCCGTCCGAGCCGTCGGCGCTGTGAGCTCAGCCCGATACACGATGGACCCGGGCGATGATGCATAAAAGGGAACCCCCGCGAGGCGCCGAGGCGCTCACACAGCTAGGGCGCGCACACCGGTGTGCCTGTGTGTGTGTGCCTCGTAGCGAGTTAAAGGAAGATAGAAAGGACGGACGAGTCGAGAGCAATAAAAAGAGCACGAACGCGTTTCAGTTTACCGCTTGATTAATATTCGTTCCGCTGTAACGCTGCTGCTGCTGGTGCTGCTGCTGTGCTCTCGGCGGCAAAGAGCGAGAGCCGAGAGATCGGGCGAGGTCGCCGAGCGCCGGAACGCCCTGGAAGCGCAAAACAAACGAGTCCGCGTTATTAATTGATTTATAACGCACCATCTTGCAGTACCGAGTGACCGGTAATCATTAATTACCGCGCTAATTACCCGAGTGTCGGGACAGGTAACTTGGTACAGTAAAGTTTTGTACTGTATAGTGAATAATATGAGGGCGATGTGTCCTGTATAGTACGCAGTGCAGTGCGACTGTGTACAGGAGAATTCAGGAACCATTTTCTCACCCACTACTGTTTTCTTCTTTTTTTTATAATTAAATTTAATTAATTATTCATTAGTTTAGTGTCAGTTTTTTTTCATAGTATATGACGTGGACAAATTTTGTTGGTAAAACTGTAATTCTTTACGGAGGTTGGAGCGCTTCCCACTAGTCAAGTGAGTACTACATTTTTTTAAATCGCTTATACAAACTTGTACGCAACTATTGACTATCGTGGATAGTTATTTGGGTTACAGCAGATGACCTTAACCTGGAAAAACATGAATTGTAATGAATTTGCAGAAATATTAACTGGTTTGTGCTAATTTTTGGAAATGGGATATTTTCGTTCAGTTTTTTCAAAGAATAATCCTTGATTTTTGCTCGATTTTGATGTATTACAGCTCATTCTCTTCCTCGAAAGATGCTCTAGGACTTCTCCGTCTAGATATTTGATAGTATTCTCCGTTTAAAAATGACAGCGGTTTGTTTATAAAGGAACTTCGTCGTTGGATAACCAAAAGGCTGACATTTTTAAACCGAAAAATCTATCGTATATCTGGATGGTGAATTTGTAGAGCATCCTTCAAGGAAGAGAATGAGACCTAACACATCAAAATCGAGCAGTAATTGCGGATTATCCTTTGAAAGAACTGAACAAACATATACCGTTTCGAAAATTAGTATAAACTAGGTAATATTTGTGCAAATCCGATAAAATTAATGTTTTTCTAGGTTAAGGACATCTGCGGCAAGATAAAAACCTTCCACTATGATCAACAGATGCGTAAAAGTTTGTATAAACGACGTTAAAAATGTAGCATTCATTTGATTAGTGTGAAGTGCTCCAATCTCCTTAAAATGCTCTATTTCTGGTTTGACATTTGTTTCCGCACCGTACTTTATCCCCGAGTATTAAAACAAAATTTGCATTCCATTAAACTAAGGTTTTTAACTTTGTTTCAGTGTTAAACATCGAGTGCGCTGCGAGCGATCGAGTTCCGGAAGTGACCTCCTGTCAGGATCAACCTTTTAGGATAGGAGATTAAAACAGGTGAGTGAAAGTAATTCTGAATAATCCTGTACTCTTTACGCGCTCGTGAGACAAACGAGTCGGATCGTCGACGCGAAAAGCGCCGCGAGACGCCGTCGGCCGATTAATTTTTAATTCGATCGATGATCGGCATATATACATCAAGTGTTTCACTACTCGGGTATCCAATCACGAGAGACCCGGGACGTTAATGAATCCGTTCTGGTCTATGGTCCTCGATCGAATGGCGTGTCGAACACGCAGCCACGGAAAATATATTACGTATATTATAGATATATATACATTGGCGCTCGGAGTCTCCGGGCTCCGAGATAGTCGATGAAATTGATTTACGACACGCTCTCGCGGCGAAGCTAAGTTTAATTCGATGCAAAAGCTGTATTTGCGCGGTGGCGAGGTTTCGATGAAAAAATAAATAAAAAAAATTTAAATAAGGGCATTTACCAGCCCTAATGTGTGGGTTTTTATCTGGACGCCTACGCTAAGAAAAAAAATGTTTGGATCCAAAGCTGTTATTTGGTTGGTACAACGAAAGCATTGTTTTGTTTAGCAATTATTCACTTCAGACAATTCAAAATATGTCAATATAAATCAACATTTTTGCTGTACCAACCGAATAGCTCAGTGTAAAAAAAAATTGTAAATTTAATATATCGGAATGGAAGTATTTTTGCAAAAACTGGTACATCAAATTTAATGTACAGTTGTGATGAAAAATTGGTATATTTTTTATTGAAATTAAAGGAAAATATTAATAATAAAGTATTTCCAATGTTTCTAATATTATTTCTAATATAAATATTAATTTTTCGTCACAATTGTTTATGAAATTTAATACACCACTATTTGTATAAAATTTCCAGTCTGGTACGTTAAATATCGTATTACGGAGCGTATGTCACCCCGCCTCTATTAATCCAACCATTCCGTTTTAACACTGTATGAAAAATGTATTTTTTGATTCAAGATACGACTTACGTAAGGACTTGAACCGAAAAACAAAGTTCCAACTTGAGTTAAAACTCAAGTTTGAACCTGATTTCATAGTTGGAACTATAAATTCGGCTCAAGTGTGGCGATCCTTATAAAAAATCAGGCCAAATCTGCAAGGCGCGTTAAAAACTTTTCTACACCGACGTAAATCGACGAAGTTAGGGTCGATCGTTTCATTTCGATATACGTAACGAGAAAAGTCACCACTGATCTCGAAATCGCTTCACGGTTTTTTTTAAATCTGCCCGACCAGTTATCACTCCCTGGCCGAAGCTCGCCCGCACTCCCCAATCTCTGCATGCGATCCCGTCGCCCATTCAGACATTTATACTCTTGCTCCATTCGTGTATACCGCCGATTCCACGGCAGCGCGCGGCAGGAGTCTGCCAAAAATGTCATTGAACCGCTGGAAGCACAGTGGCACATTCTTCCCAGCGACATAGAAAGGACGGACGTTGCCGAAAAATGGAAATGAATGTCGAAGAAAAAAAGAAAAGTGTGCCAGCAGTTCGGAGCACTGGTGACGGAACCGAGCGCGGGTATAGTGTTCTACTGTGTACAGTCAAACTTTTTCGATAGCCCATCTCTCGTAGGACCCCAGAATGGCACCGGCAGTTTGGCTACGTCGAACATGGGCGGAACAAACGATCCCGCAGAAAAAAAAGAGCGGGAGGGAGGAAAAACTAAAAAAAAAAAAGAAAAAACCCCGCCATAAAAACGCCGCGATATTCCTGGCTTATCGCCCCGTCGTGCCCGTCGCAACTTCGAACTTTCAATTAATATTTGTTTTCGGTAGAGCAACTATGGACAATCAAAACAATAACTAGGGAGGATAATGGGGAAGCTGGGCATAACCGACGAGCCCCGGAACTCGTCGATCCTCCCAACAGGGTACAGGGTTCTGGTGGGTTGCTGTTGCTGCACAGGACGATAGGTATGCGTTATCATCGGATATCAGCATTGCAAATACGGGAGTCGCGCACACGCGAGCTGCAACGGCCTCTTCCCTGCGCCCGCTGGACCCTGCGCTACCGCTTGGCCGTCCGCTACGTTTGCGCTAGACCGAATGAAAACAATAAGTGAATGCCAATGCTAATGCACCGAGGGGGGAGGGAGCCCGTGATGTGCAGGGGAAAATATGCAACGTGCAGCACCGCGGCGAACCGTCGACGCTGCAGCCGTCGCGACGTCGTTCCTGCAACGACGAACGAACGGTCGCCTGTGTTTTGTACGCTCCTGCGAACTAAATACGTGTTTAGAGAGAGAGAGAGAGGAGAGACGGAGAGAGGACACGAGGCACGTCCAGTCACGGAGTACCGATATCCTTCGTGAAACATTATACAACAGCGCACGGTACAATGTCCTGCCTAACTATTCTCGAGTCCGAGCTATCACCGAGTACCTGCGCTTGCCGTTTGCCATTGCCCACGACCGCTCGAATAATTCAACTTGACATTATTTTTCGTATTGGTTATAAATTGGTAATCGATGCAGACGATGGACCGACAAAATGTTGTCACGGATTAACTCACTGCCGCGATGAAACGGAGATACGGATCGAAAGAGCTACCGGGACTCGCTGGCGAAAAATTGATCAAAGTTCTTGGTGTTTTTTTTTTATTTTTTAATTCGCGAGTGTCGCGTAGAGATAGATGAAAAACTACATATTGAATGTATATTAAAAATGCAGAAAATATGGAAAGATATACAGCGCGTATTTTTTTTTTTTTTTTTTACGAAAGAATTAATAAAACATATTTTGTGTGGCAAACAAAACGAGGTGAAAGTTGTGCGTTCGGGATTCGCGCGAGTTTTGGTGCACTTAGTTAAAAAAATTACGAAAATTTCTATGGAGTATGGCGAGTAACTTTTTATGGATGAAAAATGTCCGATTAACCGTAAGGTAAGCGGCTCTGTTTCCCTCATCTTTAGAACAGTGAACGCGGTTTTCCATTGTTTATACGCGGGTTGTCTTGTCGGTTCGAAGAAAAAATTATTTTTGTGTATGCATCGAAGCGTTCTGAATGAGAATCAGTCATTATTGAAGTGAATTCAGTACGCAGTACTAAATAATTTCGTAATATCGGAATACGAAGTTTCGTCAAAATAATTTTGTTGAATAAGTGACAAACTCGGCTTCTTCAGGTTTGAATATAAAAAACTGTCCTTTTTCCCATATCATTAACAATTTTAGTTTGTACTTTTATTTGTAACACTAGAACGAGAAGGTGCGGTCGGAAAAGTATTTTTTAAAAATTGTTGACGTTTGTGGATAATAAGTTGTTGTAAAAAGTGTAAACTTTTTTACAGTGTAGGATCTAATTATTAAATTATCGTTTTAATAGCGGCTCTTACGGCCGAGGTTTCCGTGACTTTTTAGACCTCGTGCGGCAGTTTACGTCATCTCGTTTACCCAGTTTCCGTCACTTATTTCGCAGTTTTCGTCATCATGTAGCCTGTTTTCGTCACTCGTGACGCATCGCCGAGTACTAAGTTTCTGTCTTTATGTCAGACTTTATGGCAGCATGGTACAGTTATTATTTTTCAATTTTACGGGTAAAAATGTTATAAAAACATTAAACAATTTATGAAAACCGCGATGCAACAAGTGGTGGAAAGTACATCATAACCTAATTTGGCTGCCTCACTTTCCGTCATGACAAATTTAATAAAACACCCATTAAAAAAAACAAACTATGACCAATGTAATTGATAATATTACTCATACTGAAATCGTTGGCATAATATGGTTTTTAATACTTCTGGTTCTTAATCTCGGCTAGAACGCCGAGATATCGTCATTGATGCGTCGCACACTATTCAATTGTTAAATGAAAAATTGTTTAAAAATATAGGTATTGCGGCAATAATCAAGAGTCAAATTCGCTCTTCAACATGCCATCAATTTTTATTATTAGTATAAATTGCGTTCGATGACCGTAACTGGAGCAGTGAGGAAAACTGAGCCGTTTGCTTTATAACCCACCAGTTCACATAATCCCTAATCACCCGATGCTTTCGGTCACAATCTTGCTTGAAAATTCAACTCCATTCTATCGATCCAATCAATTTATCGTCTATTGCACACAATTTTTTAAGAGTTTTTACTCACGCATCGCAGGCATTTTCATTATATTCATGCTAGTAAAATCCCAAAGTAAAACTCGCTCTCTCGTAAATCAAGATTTTTTTTTCCCCCAACCGATCCAGCGTCGGAGTGCCTCGTATTCGAGTTGCTCTATAGAAATGCGAATTTTTCTTCGCTCACGCTAGGCAGCTTCGGGTATAAAAGCGCCACTATGCAGTGTTGTATACAGCGACCGAGTTTCTCGAAACTTTTTTTTCTTTCAATTTTTTTTACCGCCACGATATCGTCAAGAGATTCTCGGGAGCCATTTTCCCGCCACTAACTTTTTTCACGTACAACGAGCTTTCCAACGAGAGTTCACTACGCCCCCTCTCTCCCTCACTCTCTTCTCCGGATGGTGTTGAAAATTTTAGAAAATTTCTCAAGCACGGAATATACACACTGTACACAGCGTATCCGGGCGGGGCATGCCGGTTAATTAAGCGCCGAGGATTCTTTAGTGGTATATAAAAATATTATATGCCAGATGGGATGGAACGTTAACGAGAAACTTTTTACAACCTTCGTTTTATCAGATAATTATCCGGGCAAAATACGCGATATCGCGGACGGGTCATCAAGATTTTTATCTCGCAGATTGAGGAGTAAAGCTGGAAAATCTCCAATTTCTCGGTCGAGATGGTTCGTATGAGTCGGGACGGAGAGAGGGCACGCCCGGTGCATCCTCTCGATAAGCCGATGTGCCAGAGCATCGATCTATCCGTCGGAACGGCGAGAGAAGCTCAGCCGAAGCCGGGCGAGGCAAAAAGTGACCGGAAGAAAACACTTTTGCGCGCTCGACGATTCCCTTCTCGGTTCGTAAAGTGACAAGAAAGAAGGAAAAAAGGAATAAATGTGAGAGAGGCTTCGGGTCATGCTGGGCTTTTTTTATATTCATGGAGAAACCGACAGACAGACCGAGCAGCGGAGCACAGAGGGACTGACCGACGACGATTCTACCTACCCCCTAGATCTCTTCTTCTGTATGTTGGGCGGAACCCTGTGGCGAGGGTCTCTCAGAAAGTGCGGCAAAAGCGCGTATAGCACCCGGTACAACTGTGAGGAAGAAGAACTCTCTCAATATTCAACTATATACACGGCAGAATAGTGTATGCCCCACACATAATAATGTACCGCCTCGGTATAAAGACTGCGTCGCGCGCACCTGGCCATGAAAGATCCTCCGGGTCGTTCATAAAAGTGTATCAGCCCCTTTGGTCGAAGCCATCAACGTCGCATAAAATACGCGAAGCAGATACGCGAGGAATGAAGGCTTCCGCGATACTTCCAACCGGGTGGATGTCTTCTGTGACTCTATCATATATGTCTACAATATTTCGCTAATTTCGCAAAGGCCGAGAATTCCTCCTTGTCGTATGATCGAACTGTACAGTAACAGACCAGAGCTACTTGAGCCATTCGATCTTAAGACGATGCTTAATTCGGTTTTTATAAATTTGTTAATTTTATTTTTTTTATTTTACTTCACTTAATTTTTTTTACTATATTTTAACCATTTTGGTTTTTTTAACGAAAGGACACTGTATGAATAATTTAGTTTCTCCTACGCGGGAAGCGAAATTGTAATGTAAAATTAGAAATTATCTAAAGTTGTCCGGTCTCTCCGACGGTTCTACGGTCTGTCACACCTTTATCTCAATATTCCGGAAGTTATATATTATTTAAAATTGTTCGAGAAGGATCCTATAATCGCGCGGTACGCCCACCGATCGATCGGCGGATAGTGAGCTATAAGCAAACTTGATAGCCGTACCGGAATATCGACGAACTGTATTATTTATAAAAATATATAATGCACGGTATGCCCTTGCTCAGTCTGCCCGAGCTCGATGCCTCGCGCTCGCTCCATCATCGATTTCGTTCCGTTCGTCGAGCAGCCTGTGTTCTATCTTCGGATTTGCACGTAATAATAACGCGTAATATGCATGACGCGGTTGGCTGGTAGTTAACGCGGCTGCCGAAGCTCCAACGAGCGCGAGCGAAACTCTCAAAATTGGCAATATCGAGCGGTCGCGTTCGACGAACTTGGTCAAGTCGGTCCAACTTTGATTCGAATAGTATTTCGATTGGACGTGTTCTCGGTATTATACAACTTCCCAGGGACAAATCTTAGTTCCAGCGGCGAATGGGGCAAAACGAACTACTTTAACAAATGTTTCGCGGAACATAAAAAGTTCCCCTCTCAAACGGAGGACACGGGTCTGTATTGACCCGCTCTCTCCTACCAGCACACCATTGCAAATGTATTGAAGCATGAAAACCAACTAAATTTTCACCATTGCATCCTACTTATTATATACATATATATATGGGGCATTCCTTACCATTTCGACCCGGGTCTAACTCTTCACACCTTGGATTGGGGCGGCGATTTTTTATATGACAAAAAAAATAGAAGGTAACGCCGGTCCACTCCGGAACAAATCTTAAAATTATTTATATATGACACAAGATTACTCAGAATCTTTTCAGATTTTTAAATTATGTCGATCAATGAGTTCATTCTTTGAATCATAAATAATTATAAGCAATTTAAAAAAATGTAATAAAAAAATCTGAATGCTTTTGACAGTTAGTTGAGTCATATAAAAAATCGCTGGCCCAATACAAGACACAAAGGATCAGACCCAGGTCGAAATGGCAGGGAATGCCTCATATATATATTTTACGATATAAATTTTTTTATTAGGATTTGTTTAAATTTATTATTTTCGCGAAATTTAATATAAACCTCTGGGTTTACCTGTCTACCCGGAACAGCGGTAACTCGGCTGCATCCGTACGCATAGCGAAAAAGTTATTTCCCTGTTTACTACCGTGTAAGAACGAATAAATTGCAGACCAAACAAAAAAAAAAGTGCAAATATGAAAAAACTCGTGTTCCGGACGCGAGCGAGGTTCATTTAACACTTAGTTACGTTGCGAGGAACGTGTGCCAGGGACAGTAGACGAGGTAGAAAACTACCCTCGGGTGATGCCGAGGAGGAGAGCGTAGTCCGCGTTAGGGTCGAGGGGTTGGAGAGTGAGAAAGCGAAGAGGCAGATGGGCTTGAATAACCTCGGCCCGGTATGACGAAGATGAGGAAGAAGCACTCGGCGTAGAACGGTGCTGGAACGAGCACAAAATCCTCCTATACTGAACTATACTACACTGAGACTTATAGTTCTGGCTTCCAGCCAAGTCTCGCTTGACCCTTCCGTATGTGCTTCCTTCCTCCGTTGCTGAGCGTGCTACTGCCTCCGGCACCCTTTGGCTTAGTTAGTTCCGTACGGGGGTCTCTTGCCCCCGAGGGGCTTTTCCGGAATTATCGTAACGCTAAACCATACGACTTGGTCTCTTCCAGCCTCCGGTAACGAACAAGAATCTAGTCCGTGACTCTAACTCTCTCAATCGCCCCGGAAACGCCAGCGAGAAGTTCAACGAAGCGGCAACGAATGAATTATATCTTCGTCACTGCCTCTTATCGCGCGGCCCTCCCATTTCCCGGCCCTTATCTCTCGTACTCGATGAGAGAACACGTATCTTATTTTCTCTCGAATTCGAAATGAAAAGAAGAACCTTTTTCTTCTACTTTTCCTGGAGACTCGAGAAACTCGAAAGTAAAAAGTCTAATGTAAATATATTTTTTTTGTGATCCAGATCAAACCCCGCGAGAAACAATTCGAGGTCCGAAGCTAACATCTTTCCCGTGAGAGAACGAGGAAAAAAAAGAGGCAAGACAATTTGCGGGCGTTTTTTTTTTTCTTTAGGCCCGATAAACTGAACGAATAACCGGGCTTCCGTGCAGGCTCGTTTCGTCAGTTTTGTTTTGTTTTTTTTTTCGGAAGAGGACCGAAACGCAGGATACGCAAGATGAAAACGTATACGCGAGTAGCTCTCGAGACGATGTATGGGAGAGCCAGTCGTCGCGTCGCCCATAAGGACCAAGGGGCGCCAGGGCACTTAAGGGTGCGGTGTACGTGGTAGGGTTCTCTTGCTCTCCGTAAAACCACCATATTTTTCACTACTCTTTATTTATTGTGTTTTCCCTTCGTCCCTCGTATGTATTTTCCTTCCCCCATATACGGCAAACCATATACGCAACGTATCTCGGCGCTTGCCTCTCCGTGCGCGTTTCGTATCGTGATTTCGTCACGGATCCTCGAATCCGCCGAATATACACGCGACTAGGTGTGCAGCCCCGCGACACTCGCCGCACTCACAGTGAGAAAAAAGAAAAAAAAATCCACGCGAAGAGCGCGTTACACCGAAAATGGGCAAAGGATGAAAAGGGACGGAAATAAGAAGAGAAAAAAAAAAGCGCAAAGAAAAGCGCGTTTTATTTTGTGCGGGGCGCGAGAGTTATACACCCGGCCCGATGACGACTCCGAAGCTCCGGCGTGAAAAATCCGTGACGCGAGACTAATGGTTATTGTATCCGAAAGCCCGGGCCTAACTTTGGAGTCGTAAAAAAGAAGTTCTCGCGTTTTCTCTTCGCTCGTTGGCAAAGAGGTGGAGACGGAAGATGAGAGAGAGACGAGAAACTGAAAGAGTGGAGAGGAAGACGGAGAGAACGAGTTGGATGGGAACGTGACGAGGGATTAGTGAAACACAGACAACTCGAAAGCCTCGGCGGAGCGTGTGGGTACCTCTACACTCGATACACTCCGTTGTGCTTTGTCTGTTGCGTTCTCTCTGTGGTTCGCCTCCAATGTGGGCGGTCGGCTCGAGGAGAGAAAACAAATTTATTCACCCCTTTAGCTAAACAGTTAATAATCACTCACCGCGCATTCGGCGCTATCCCGCGTGTGTGCGTTCAGGCAGTATCTGTACAATATGCGTGTGTGTGTGTGTGTGAACCTTGGAGAATAAATGACCGCTCGCTGCATGGCCTCGTTCGAAGAATCTCGAGTCAATGTTCCCGATTAATCCTGCTTAGGGAACCTGCCCTATCGCGGACGGTCCTGCGCTCAAACGAGAACCGATAGAGCGCGAGCACGCGACAATAGAGGAATAAGAGAGGATTTATCAATGAGATAGAGAAAAGTAGGGTGTCGGATGAGAAACTTCATTTTCCACTGGTCCGTCGGGATTCTCTTCTACGCGCATAAGAAAAAAGGGTGAGCGAGCGAACGGGCTCGGTATCGTCATTAGGCAAATAGATAGACCTATCGTTTCTCCAATTGAGCGAGAGATTGTACAGAACGGACGATTGTATAATTGTTTTTTCTTCGACGAAGACGCAACCTCCGGAGATAATTTATCGATCTCGGTTCAAACGAATTCGACACCCAAATTATGCAGGAAAAAACATTACTTTTCGTTATGTGATATTTTTGGTCGTCCAGAAGTTCGTGGATGACGTGACTTTATCGGAACATCGAGATCTCGTGGTCGTTTCCGTTTCGTGCTTTTTTGGAGCAAATATGCGCCTGATTACAGGCGGATGGTTGAAAGGATTATTGAATTAGATTTTTGAAGAAATTTAAAGGTTATCGGACGATAAACTAGACTCTATATTCTATCGGCTTTTACGCTCGTGCCTAAGGATACCGGGGCAAAACGGTTCTTTCATTCAAGATGAGAGCTTTATTTTCTGCCTCACAAAAAAAAAAAAAAAAAAAAAATAGTCCGTTTTGCTCCGCCCATCCCCCGCGGGGAGACGCGGGGTAGTGAATGGACTCGATTTTCATTGACAGGCAACCGAACACTCCGATAATTTCCTCGCATCGATAAACAATGAGTTACGAAGCGTATAATTGATTTTACAGCGGTGCAATGACGAGTAATAACAGAGCTTCCGACGATAATTTGCGAATTATCGATAATGCCACAATTTTAAATATACGAATTATACCGGGAAAACCAGTTTTTTTTTTTTCGTTTTACCTCGATATTACACGAGTCCAATGTGTGTAAAGCTGCATCGATCTAGCCGAGGGCTGTTCGTTCACTATTTCAGAGGCGGCAACCTTCCGCCCGGGCGTCCGGGCTCTCCGCACGATAAATTGTAGGCAATGCCGGATTGATTTATCGTTTGTAATTCTTGGTGGCCCATATCCGTTCGCGGAGGGAGCTCTATCCGAGAGTTTGTTATTATAACTCGTTCTATCGCGGTGAGATTAATACGGCACAGTTCCAGCGGCACGCCGAACAGAGCGCGGACGCCCTGCCTCCCACCCGTAAGCCCTTTTGCTCTCTCGTTCTCCCTGGTTCGCCTCTCGTCGGGCAATAATCGTTCGAAGTCACGAGAAGTATTCGTGCTGCTCTAACGCGCCCTCCGCGCGCCCCCGATTCAAACCCGGTGAAGAAGATCGCCGCTCATTCTTCCAGCCCGAAAACTCCGTACATCCCTCCGTTAGCACTCTCGCGGTCAGTCCGACAACCTCAGCATCGTGCCGACACGAGATATTGTAATACGAAAGTAAACGCCGTCGTTAACTCAATCCACTTATCTTAACGCTCTTTCCACTGACAACTGCGATACGCTTCGTCGACTTTACCGGATTTTTTTAATTCCACGAACGTGTTGGATAACCGGGCTCGGATTCTTCGTTAATTGGTATTGGTAATTATGGTGATTTCCCATTAGTTGGTAATTGCAGATAGGTAAATGACCAGCTAATGTTTGTAAGGTAAATATTATGTTCGAAAAAATATCGGGCGTTCGGGTGGTCGAGGACGGAAATTACAATCGCCTCTAATTAGTCGAAATACCGCAATTGAATAAAACTATCACAAAGAAATAAATTAGCATCCAAATATCCGGCTGCATTATTAATTTATTAAAATTCCGTGAAATCCTCTTGCTGAACATGTTCGTCGTAAATATCAATTAGCCGACAATTTCACCATATAAAAGAATTTCAGGCTGAATGCCTTTCCCAAAATTGTCAACAACGCAACATTAACTCTTAAATATTATTCGCTTGACCACGTCTTCAGTAATTCATTATTCGACATCACATCCATTCATTCTGAACAAAATACACAATCGACCGATCGTTCGCTCAGATTTGAGAATGGTAATTACCTGTCCGTAAACCAGTTAACTGTTTGTTTCCGGAGTTATAAATAAATAAAAAGAAAAAAATCTCGTTCAAATAGAACTCAACTTTTTTGTTGAAGCTCTCGCGGTGGTTCATTTTACTGTCTCCGGGGCTCGCAGAGTATCCGTGAAGGTGAAATTAATTTCGGTATAGATTGGTGGATCAGCCCCACCGAAGGAGTCCAACACGAGGCGTCTCGCTAATCCCTCTTCTCACAAGTTGTCACTACGGAGAGACCTTGCCATGGCTCGACGTCCCCGAAGAGAAAGAGTCTAAGTGAGGGACTTACTCTCGTATATGATGCCCGAAATTATCTCAGACATGGGCAGATGTCATAATTTCGATTTGCCCTTGACAATCTATAATCGTGATCGATTTCCGGTTGCAATATAGAAAAATTTATACTCGTAAGACAAATTCGCATAGTGCTTTTATTAGGCGCGCTGCAGTAAAAAAAAAAACATCGCAAAACGCTATATTTTTTAAATAGATTTACTTTATCAACCAATACAAAAATCTTCCCTCGATAGTTTCATGACCGGCAAAAGAGCCGGGCGGTGACGACGACTGTGCAATGTCAGGAAGACGTTCCAGGCACACCGGTACGAGCAGAATTGGGCGAGAGAACGCCGACCAGGAGCGGTAAAAGACTCGAATGGAATATGAAACTACGATACGTTGTTGATGCTCGCGGGAGCTCGGGTACATTGTGCACGATATATAAACCCATCCCCCTCGGTCGACGATGTAATCCTGCCACTCAACCCCCTCAACGCGAACGAGACGAAGCCGAGCTCGCGCGTGTTGAAAGCTACACCGCGCAGGCGCGCGCACGTTAGCCGTTGCGGGCCGAGAACGGGCGGAGAGACTCGAGAGGGAGCGTCGGGGCGCGTGGCGCTCGGCCGAATCTCTGCTCGGGCAGTCGCGAGACGGCCGCCGCGTTGTCAGGATCGTTCGTCTGTCCGTGCCGCTCGTACGACGTCGGTTCACTCAAATCGAAAAACTCACTCGTCAACTATTGACGAAAGTTTTTTTTTTCCTAAACGAATTCCTCCGACACTCAATCGATCGACGGTTAACGGACCCATCGACGAAACGAACAGAGTGAAAATAGTCAAAGTTGGCCTGAGATCTTTTTGTTTTTATTTTTCGTTTTCGAAATGGAAACCGACGATTCGAAAACTTCGCTCTCGAGCGCTTGAAATCGTCACGCGTGAACTGTGCGAACTTGGTGAATAGTTGTTGTTTGTTTTTTTGGTTTTTTTTTTGTACACCGTGACACGATTAAAAAGTGACTGTGTGTGATTCGATCGTGATCTGGATTATCGATAATACATGCGCACACGCAGATAAGGATTATCCGTGTGTAATATTATTTTTCAAATACGCTACGAGATATCGGGAGGGATAACGCTGCTTCCCAAGGTGCTTCGGATAGTTTCGAGTGTCGCTGCGGCCCGTTCATACGAGACCGGCCGACGATTCTAATTCTTTGTCGTTGCTCGTGAAAACTTTTTCCAAGTTCGATATTTTATTATTTTTCGGAGTGAAAGCTCGAATTAATAAAAACTCGTCGAGTGACTGAGTAGTGAACTTGGCGGCTTATACACTGCAAGGAAAAATAATACACGATATATTAATATATTAACATATAATATCTAATATATAATAATATTCTCATCCGAGCGAAGGAGATCCTCGTAGCGTAGTTTTTCCTCGCCGTCAGTGTCCAAAGTGGATTTATACGATAATAATAAATAATTGATTAAATAAATAATTTTTTTTAAAAGCGTGCTCCGGTGTTTTTGATCGATCGTGTGAGACACGATCGCGAACGGTTTGAACCGTAAGGTGCGAAAACGAGTACGATGATAAAGTGTTGGTGATAAACGGTTGTCTCGATACAACTATCGATTATATATTTTTGTTGTTTGATATAAGTGCTCTGGATATTACCCAAAATGCAGTCCCACGGGATGGAACGGCTGATCCTCATAGCAGTTCTTGCAGTCTGCGCTAAAGGTTCGTTCGACCTGTTTTGATGAATTTTTTTTTTACCTTTTTTTCGACTGGAACTGTTATCGTGGAATTTAAACTTCTTTTCTAACCATTTTTTTGTGCCAAAAAAAAATACTATGCGATAACGAAAATACATTTTTCAAGACTTTTCTTTCCGAAAACTTTATGTCTGATGATTAATTTTTTTTTTTTACTTTTTTTCAATTGTTTTAATATTGAAATATATTACTTGTGAATACTGGCCGATTGACAAGAACTTTGTCGTGCGCACACACCGCAAATGATAAAAATGGATTTTTATCAAATATTCAACATTTTTTTTATTTTTTATTTTTTATATAATATTTTTCGACTTTCCATCTCGAGTCTATTTGTCGCAGAAACATTTCGTCTCATGAATAATTGTGAC
Source organism: Stenichneumon culpator (assembly GCA_964017025.1). Taxonomy (NCBI): domain Eukaryota; kingdom Metazoa; phylum Arthropoda; class Insecta; order Hymenoptera; family Ichneumonidae; genus Stenichneumon; species Stenichneumon culpator. Next base: position 11,898,593 of record OZ024772.1, read on the forward strand.
GATAGACGAAATTTTATTCAATTGTTATCTGAAAGATATTTTTGTTTAAAAACACTATCGAATACATAAGAAAATACAGCAACGTATATAATCCGTCTGCGTTGCGAGTTAATTCATATCTCATTATTCTTCTTTAATGTAAAGCATTTTTTCTTATTTTTATTCTTTTTTTTCAGAATTTTCTTTAAATTCCGCTCCTAATTTGCAAGATTTACGTTGAACTCGTGTACGACCCGAAAATTCGAAAACGTTACCGTGCAAAGTTCGTTATAATGCTTGTCGGAATAATGTCCGCGTATAGCCCTAGCAGGACCGATAATTTTCCCCGTGCTCGCGCTACGAGATGTTAATTTTGCACTTCATCCTGTCCCGTCACTCGATTATCTCCCGTACTTACGTCGAGTTGAAACTTCGTCAACTACTCGGAGGACTCCTCCTGGAGCCCTTCCGTCGCTGTCTCCCTTACGCGTTGTTTCTCTCTGCAACGCCGTCTCTGCGAGAGGATTTAGCAGCGACGATGCAACGCCAGCGCCCAGCGATCGCAGGTGCGGTGACGAAACTTCTCTGATGAATATACCCCTCGCTACGAAACATGGATTGTACTAGCGCTGTCATTAAACTACATCGATACAACACTGTTGTGCTGTTAATCGTCAACTACTGATAAGCGAAGTTTATCGGAACGAATTTTCAACAAATCGGATAAACGATATTGGTCGTACGAAGCGACGAGGAAGCGATGATTGGGCGTGAAAATAATAGTGTTCGATCTAACAAGTCGACTTTTTGTCCAAGCGAGGGAAATAACGAATGAGATCGGAAATCGGCGTTTTGATGAGAGAACAGCAGACACGCAAATGTATGCACACTTTAACTTTGTTGATGTCAGATCCGATTAACTTTTTTTGGTCTCTTCTAAGCTATGTATTTTTTATCAGTCAAGGGTTTATTCATTTTTATTTTTCTCCGGCTGCTCAGTCATCTTAGATTCGTCATGCGAATCTACCAAAAAGTCGAACATACATCTTGCTTCGAACCATGCATTATTAATAAAAAAAAACCGAAAACTGAATGTATTATACATATATCCTATACATTTTATGTCGAGTCTCCAAACATGCCCGACGGATTGCGTTTATCTTTGGATTATTATCGTCCTATAGGCAGTCCACTCATATATGGAAATATGCGCGGAGTCGTTGGTTTCGTCGAGTGGCTGGACGAAAATGGCACGGGTACGAATAATTCACGAATTTAACGTGTTCGACTTTTCAGTTTATTTTATTTTCTCTTCCTTCTTTCTTTTTTTTTTTTTTTCGTTGTCGCCGTGTGTGTTCCCGGGCTTGCTTTTCTCGGACAAGGAGCCACCAGCCGAACAGGCCCGAATAATTAATCGCAATCTATACCCGGTTGAACTAAAGATAGCGACGAGCCGGTCGCGAACTCTGCAACACATATAACCTGACGTGGTTTTATTCTTCCACTGTACGCCCGATAATGCTATTGCTTTTGCCGTCGGGCAAAGTGGTGCACGAGCCGGAGGCGCGGGAGCGCGCGTTACATGGAAACAGAGGATACCGATTCTATTCTGCATAATTGATATCGATGCTCACCGGTGCGGAACCTCGGGGCTTCGGGCAAGGTGCATAACATTTTTTTTTCTCCCGTTCTTTTTTTTCGTTCCTTCCCTCGCAACGCTTCGCAGTGCTTTGTGTGGATAGTATACCGTATACGTTTGCGCGCAAAGTATACGGTGGACTTGAACACGCGTGTGCGGGTGGAGTCGGAAACCGTCGGTGCCGCATATAACGCTACGGTCGTCCGATGACTAAACATACCCTGAACCGCGCGCGATCCATAGGCGGGTCGAGAGCCCGCAGGTGGCGATTTGCGTGTTTTCGTTCGACGGACTAACACTGCTCAGGTTCAACTTTCAGTCGTAACATTGATGTCATTGTAGCACCAGTCACCTCCGGCTATAGTCGCGTCCATATAGACACTGCGATTACTATTTTTTCTCGCTTTTGCTTTAAAACGATTTTTTATGTTTCGTTTCAGAATATAAAAAAATTGAGAAAGATTATTTTTTTTCTTTTAAACAGAAAATATTTATAATATAATATTGAAAATGTATTATCTACTTTTTTCCCCCGACTTTGCTGAAAAAGGCAGATTCCTTGCGTGCAACACGGGCGGAAATCACCTATTATTGACCAATGATCGCTATTAATCGGTGTTCATGCCGATGCGCAGTGCTGTTTCATTACTCTGTCGGGAAGCCCTATTACTCCCGGGGAGTAATTGCCATTCGTGAATATTGAGGAGTTGCGGCGCAAGAAATGTGGCTGTTTTGAAGAAGTCCGATCACCTCGCAGCAGATTTCAAACTCGGCGAAAATCGCGCACTTTTCTTGTAGCATAATATATAACTATACTTACTATTTTAATCTTCGTATTGAAGAGAAGAAATTACCATAAATCTGTTAAAAAACCGACAGAAATTTTAGGCGCACGGAAACTACAGCGACGTCTTGACAACCATTCGCATTAAACTTAACACACTCTGTCAGAAAATATGGTAATTTTTGCTATGACAGGTATTACCCGAAAATATAGTAATTGGCGGCATCGCGATCGCGAACCGTTCGTTTTAGGTTTGCAGTTTATATCGGCATATCATGTCGATCAAATTTTTTTTTATGTGTACTACATAAAAAAATGTATTCGATGAAATTCTTAGTTTTTATTCACGGAATTCTCAGTTTTATTCGACGAAATTCTTAGTTTCATCCACGCATTTTTTTGTGTTATCCACATAATTCATAATCTTATCCGCAAAATTCTTACCCAGATACGCAAAATTATGTCAATCCGACTTCTGGAAAAAATGATCTTATGGGTTGGATAAAGATTCCCATGGCCCCTGTGAAAATTTCACATATCGCTAGTGATGGCGCTATTTTCCAATGTTGTCTGGTCGAAATTTACCATACGACTTGATAGTTTTTCCAAAATCCTTTTCTCGGTGTGCTGATTTATTTGCACGTTCGCAGTATCGTTACGAACATATAAAATTGTGGAGGTTTTCATCGACACGGTGTTTTATCTTTTCCCATGAAAAGAAAACACGTTTCATCACGGCCAGAAGTCTTTGGACATTTCCCTCGACGATATATACAACGATAATTCGATCCCGCAGAAACTTCCCGTGCTCTTTAACTCGAGTCACTACTTCTACCGCGTAGCAGCACAAAAAATATGGCACGTCGCGTGTGCAGTGATTCGCAGAAAATAAAAAAAAACTCGCGGGAAATATAATAAAATACATAGAAACGGAGTTCCGTGCTCATAGTCGAGGAAATTGAAAATTCGATAGTCGTTTCGACCACGTCTCCGTCATGTACACAACCGGGTGAGACGTGTCACGCGCACTTTTCCATGTGCGACTCGGATTTCTCGTGCAAAATGAAAAAAGTAAAGAAAAAAAGCCCTAAAAGGAGCACAGGAAAGAAAACGAAAACGAAGGAAAAGAAGCAAAAAAATGCTTGCCGTTTCTTCGGGCGAAGTTGGGAAAACTACTTTGGGGGATAAGGTCTTGCTCCGCGGAGAGTCCCGCGCCCGATTTCTGTATGGCTCACGATCCCGGGCGAGCTTATAGCTTGCACACTCGATCGTTCGAAACGACTGGCGCGATTTGGTTGCCGCTGCTGCTGCTGACTGTCAATCCGAGAAACGAGGGAATCGACACTTCCAATTTAAATATGTAAAATACACCCGTAACTCGCAACTCGTGCTGGCCTCCGCTCCTCTTCCCCCTTCTTCTCTGCCGAGCTCTTTTTCTTTGCCGCTGCCGACGCCGCCTTTGCAATCCCCCCTCCACTTGCAGCTCTTTGCCGGGCGACCTCTATCAATTTAACTTCTTATTCGTTTGGTCAAAGTGTGCGTGTTCGTGTGTGTATGTGTGTGCACCCGCCGGTCGAATGCTCGATCGACCTCTCCCGCGAGGCGGCGCCGGCGAGTAAAGCTCTCCGACTCTCCTTCGTCTACTTCCTCTTCGTAATTTTTATTCCAATCACGAATCGGCCCTATCACGTATATTTTTCCAATATCCCCCGTGAAAAACTGTAACTTCGATCTGACCCATTTACCCGGCGCTGGTTCACCGCAGTGGCGACCCAATTCCACGATCAAAAACAAAAAAACAAAAGAACCACCCGAACAAGGTCCCTGCCGAGTGAAAGAGGCGGATCATACTCGACCGGCGTCGAGTTTATCGAGCGTCGCTCGATCAATCTCCGAGAGGCCTCGCTAATCGTTATCAGCCGATTCGCCGTTTCGTAGTTCTGCCGGCTCGTAAATAAATCCGAGATCACTCTATTGTACGCTCAGACAGAAACTTAACATGCACATACTGATTAAATATTGAACGAAGAAAAGTGAGCTACGCCGCAGGGATAAAATTATCGATAATACACGAAAAAAAAGACCTCCCCCTCGCTACTTTTTCCTCGGCGGGGACAGTGCAAGAGCCGAGCGCAGCTCGTCCGAGAGCCTCGCGAGGCGTGTACGGTTTTAGTATTAAACTTTTATCGAGAAACGAGAAAGACGGAAAAGAACGAGATGAGTGTACACAGTGCATAATAGTATACATTCGACCGAAGACTCGACGCATCCGGCGAACGAGGAGTCGGGGAGGAGGAGGCCGTCATTGCCAGTCCGTGTAGAGAGTTTGTCAGCCTCTCGTTACGAGATTCCGTGAATACTGTCTCTCCTTCTCTGTCCCCGTGTTCCGAGGATGCTTCGGCTCTCGGATGCTGTGTGCACCAACCCGCGACCCGCCACCCTCCCGGCGCTGCAGACTCCTCTCGCGTTTCTCGTCCCGTCGTCGCTGGGCGAAGAAAACACGCGTAATTGATATAGACGGGGCTCGGTTTCGCGCCCGCTCCGTCCTCCTCTCTCGCACGTTTCTTCGCCGGTTTCCCCCGGGAGCGTCCTCTCGGTCCCGCGCGCCGCGCCAGCCAGGGCGTACTCTCTTCCGCGACCGGGGGAGCGAGACCCTCCCGCGCGACTCTCCCGGTACTCAACCGGCAGCCAGCTTCGACATCCCGCGATACGGCGACGTGCAACAGCCTCGCGTTTATTTCGCGTTCCCAGCTCGTCTCTGCCATTGACGCACACCGATAGACTCCTCGAAAATCCATGCGACGCGAGTCACAGACACCCGCGTCGGGGTTCGTTTATACCACTCCGCCGAATATTTTGCACGCTATAACGAAGAAGACTTTTTTTTACACTCCTTCCGAACCGGAGAGAGTCACCCGCGAGGCATTTGTCTGATGGGCCATTTTTTGTATTTTATTTTTATTTTTAGTTTTTACATCCGTCGAGGCACTTTGTTAGCGGCCGAGAAACATTGGATCAGTATAGAGGAAAATAAACATTGTAGAGTCATTGTTTATTGTATTATTGTATTGTATGATAGAATAATCAATCGTGATGATTTTTTTTTTATATTCTTTGCATCCGTTGAGACAACTTTATTAGCGTTGTGAGAATTATTGGATCAGAGTGGACGAAAATAAAAATTGTACGTTCATTGTTCATTGTGTTTTTGTATTAAACGATAATATAATCAATCGTGAAAAATGTTTTTCATAGTATATTTTATACCCATTCAGACACTTTATTAGCGTATGAAAAAGATTGGATAATAATCGACGAAATAAAAATTCATTCGTGGTTTATTGTATTATACGATAATATGATCAAACGTGATGAATTGTTTTTCTAGATTTATATTGTATGTAATTTTTTTTTCGTATTATCAGGTATTTCATATGCGAACCCTCATTTATCGCGAACGGAGAATTTTCCACGATAGTCGAAAAAAAAAAAAATAAAGGACCAAAGTGCAAGGATTTCCGGGATTTATCAATCTCCATAGTTTTCTATCCGGTACGAGTTTCGCGCGGCTTTACACAGCTGTTTATTCCTCGGATCAACGGCCACCGGTTGCGCGGTACCGTACAGGATACGTGTAGCGGAGTTGGCCGTATATTTGCGGATAGTCTCCGAAAGTCCCTGGCCGCGACGATTTATTCTTTCATAAACACGCGATAGCGTCCCCGTAAATTTATGTGTGTACGTACTTTCCTACCTTACCGAGAGGCGATAATAATTTTTTTTATCGCGATCAAAATTTTTCGCACGATATACAAAATTTCCCCTCCCAATCGTCCCTTCGTTGTTCTTTTTCTTTCCGTGCCTCTCGCGAGATGATCGCGAAAGTCCCGAGTCATCTCTCTCTCGATCTCTCGCTCGGGCCGGACGGCCGAGGACAAAGAGGTGGAAGAGAAAGATCCTTCAAATCCCACCGATCGATCAATCGCTCTTTCGTTCGTTCGCCGGAATGGATCTCTTACTATATCGCGCTACTTATCGATCCCGTTCAGCCGACGTACGTAGATACGTACATACGTACGTGGCAATATACGTATATACATCTATATATACATACCGTTCGGCCGTACACAGCACATATCTCTCTTGTAGTGTGTACTTGTACTTACATACGTAAGAGTGGCCGCTCACGAACGCCGGACGTGACACGACTCGAGTGCTCTGCCCTGGAGCACCAGACGTCGTATAGTCGGACACGAAGATTGCAGGAAGACACTCGCGGGCGCGCGAGAGGAGATCTCTCGGAGGACGGAGCCATCGTGAGGGAACGATGAGGTTCGCGCACTTTTCCCTCTTTCCTCTCTCGATGGCCTCCCCGTATTCTTAACGCGAAATTTTTATATTCGAACCGGCGTACCAGTGAAGTGCCTCGCGCACGCGGAGACTCAGACTCGCGGATCAAAAGGAGGCATACTCGGAATTCTCGGGCCTCACCCGGCGCTCTCGCTCTCATTTATCCTCCTCGCTTGTTCGACGGCGTAGTCGCGTTTCTATGTGTTGCGGAGATGGCTCATCTGCTTCTTCTCGGAATAATGCGCGTCCACACTGGCTCGCTCGGTCCATGCGGAGAAAGAGGGCTTCGGGAGTATGGGGGCTTAATTGTACAGTGATTGGCACAATTTCCAGCTTATCCTGTCCACTCGGTACACCAAGGACTGGTCTTTGAGGTGTAGTGCTTATTTTCTGTCGGAGATAAATCGTTTCGGTGCCTGTTTCGCGAGTAACCGGGCAATGCCGGATGATACGCCAATTTTTCTTTATTTTATTTTTGTTCCTTTTGAACGTAGATCAGCGATGACGTCTATTGGGCGAGGATTGAATATCGTTAGTGAACCATACGAACTGCACGCATTGAAAATTGAGCTGTGGGTTCGCGAACTTACGAGTACATTGAGAGAAGGATCTAGTAAATATGACTATAACGCTTGAGAGATATTGCCATAGCACATGCAACTAGGGCGCCACCTATGGTAGGAAGTACCGGATTTATAAGAATTTTTCGTAGGTGTTATGGTAAAAATTCTTGGAAAATCTGATACTCTCCGCCATAGGTGGCGCCCTAGTGCCCTACTACTGTGTGGTACGGTAATTTTTTCTAAGATGATCGGTAGTCTTTACTAAATCCTTCTCTCAGTATAAGACCTCAAAGGCAATGTGACGATCATATTTGTCTTGCGAAAGGCACGCGCATGCGCTGTTCGTCACATTCGGATGCCAGTCACGGACGACCTGCCAATGGCAGTGTTCGAAAGAAATTATCGCGCATAAAACTCCCCGCGGCTCTGATGACTCCGAGATTGGCCTGCTTCCACAAACAACACCTCGCTCGCTCGGTAACTCCGCGAACGAATTCAATTATTAATGGCTCGCGCCAGGCTTTTGCTGTCTATCACACTCCTTCCATCTGCACGCACAGGAGTGCGAGTGCGTGTGCGTCGGTCGTCGAGTGGCGCGAGCCATTTTTGAACCGGCCGTCGCGTTCATTGAACAAACATCATTAAGCTGGAAGCGTTCTCGGATGTGTGCGCCGTCTTGTTCGTCCTCTCCTTCTTGTTCCTCTCTCGTCTCACAGTCGCGGCTGCTTAAACGTTCCGTCGCCAAGTTTCTCGGGTTCCTTCGACGACCCCGGCACAAACGAGATATATTCTCTTTCTGTGTATTCTCTTCGCCGTGTTCTCTCGTATCCTTTGCTTCTTGGGACACTCTTCTCCTCGCAACAGTTCGCGTCTCCAGAGTCGACGACATCCGACTGTAAGGCGCAACACAGCTCCGGGCTTCCCCGCTCACGAATAGAAGGGAACTGCAGCCCACGGGCACTCCTCGCTTAAGCACAGATGCCACCGGCACCACTTGCCAAAACACCATTCCCGACCGTTCCCAAATATACAAGAGCCGGCTCTACCCTCGACGCGTCGCGCAGCGAGGGACTCTCTTCGGGACATTATCACTTCCCATGCATGGATGCGACGCGACAACGAAGCAGCAAAGTTCCGAGACGAGACGACGTCATCCCTTCCCGAAAAGTTTAAAGGTTGGCGGTTGCCACATTATCGGGACATCAGCAACGTTCCCGCCGCCTCTTTGCGGCGTCTAATCTATCGCGAGACAAAGTGGCAACCAAAACTTTCGATATTTCACTTTTCGCGCATGCTTCGTCGGTGTTTTTTACGGTGCTGTGCCTTCACGCCCTATCCAGGCTCGGTTGGTAATGAAGAACTGTAATCCACTTTCCTCCCGGGAAGCTTTACAGAAGAAACGCAAACTCTTGGGGTCGAATTTTAAGACGTTAGTTTGAACTTAAGATCGAAGCTTGGCCTGAACTTCATTGCGTTCTTGAGATCGAACTGAAGATCGAACGTTAGTCTGAGCTTGATTTCGTGCTTAAGCTCGAACCTAAGTCCGATCTCAAATTCGATGGTGAGTTCGAACTAAGGATCGAACCTCAGTTTGAACTTGGGTTCGGACTCGAACTCGGGCCAATCTTAATTTCGATCACAAGAGCGATCTTAAGTTCAAATTAGCATCTTAAAATTCTACCCTCAAGGCCACTAAAAATGCGGACTTACCACGATGACAATTTATGCCGATGATGGAAACCCTTGAAAAAAAATTGATTACAGCGTGTCTTATCGCCCGAGTAGGTTGCACATTGTCACGTCGATGTACACACGAAGGATCAGGCTCGTTATTCATCGAGCCTGACGATCGCAAGTGCATTATTAAGCTCCGAGCGATTAGCCTACATCGGAGCACCCCTCTATATCACTCCACGTCAATCAAATCGATAAGACCGAAGGAAGAGGAATCTTAAATTATGAAGCGTACAATAGAATAATAATACGAGGTTGGATAATTATTGAATCGGAGTATAACCCAGGCGTGTCCGGAGCTAGAAGCCGTTACCACTTCGAGTCTCTACCTTGCCATTACCGCTGGGTGGGTGAGCATGGAACTTCGGGTTGAATATTCAAGCGTGGAAGCGGCTAACCATAACGGACAGGTGACGAGCGGGCTCTTCCCTCCGCTGCGTTGCACCGCGATGTCGTTCCTCGGTCGGCAAGCATTAATAATTCGGCCCGTAGCGGTAGCACCGGTAGCAGGAACAGCAGCATCCTGAAGCTCCACTCTCCGCTCGGGAGGTCCCACATTACCGAAGCAAATAACGAGACGCTCGCTCCCGCTATCCAACACCCTCCGCGTACGGGTGCGGACGGAGGGGCGCGAGGATGCTGCGGCGGTCCATCGCGACGCACGGCTAACGCAGATATATCGGGATGGACCCGGGAGGGAGGATAGGGTTAGAGTTAGAGCGAACTTCTCTCGTGGTACGTACACCGTCGACCGACGTTGGTCTCTCGTAAATATTTGTTCGTCGTACCGGTCGTACCCCATCCAGAATCTCCCAACCGGCCAACCAACCTCCCACTCGCTCATTCACCATTCGCCTCCTCCACGTTTCACTTCGTCTCTCTCCCTCTATCTCGACTCAGCTTGTTTACGCAAGTCTGGCGAAGATATTTGAATTTGAATTTCCAACTGTGGAATACCGTCGTCGAATCACTGCGATGGTCCAGCGGGAGTCAGAGACACGAAGACCGCGATACCATGACGCACAGATGAGAGCGCGGAGCGATACTTGAATACCACAATTTTATCGGAGGAGCGCCGAGTCGAACGTCGGCCGTTCCTATGCGAGTGCAAAGTCAGAGGCGTTATCGGTCGGGTACGATGATAAACAAGTGGGGAAACGAGGCGTTGATTAATTAAGGCGACGGAAGGGACGCCGGAGTCTTTGTTGCTATCGATTCACTGACGTGGACTGATGGACTGATTCGCGTGTCAATCAAAATTCTCGGCGGCGTTCTCTTTTTTTTTGCACTATCGGGATGCGACGAAAATTTGATAAGTTTTCCAATCCTCGGGCGACCATGGTTGTCTCGGTTAATTGATGGCTTGTACGCACAAATAAGTGTTTTGTCCTCCTCTTCGCTGAAATAACCACATTTCTTGCGGCAATACAGACGGAAGATCGCCTATTGTTGACCAATGATCGTTATTAACATGCGCGCATGCGCAGTACCGCTTCGTTACTCCCTAGGGAATAATACGGCTCATTACTTCCTCTGGAAGTTCTATTTCTCCCGGGGGAGTGATGGTCATTGGCGAATATGACGGTTGTGCGACGTAAGAAATGTGGTTATTTTAACGAAGTTGGAAAACAAGTATCGTATCCTACATGGGAGAGAGTGCATTTTCACACTCGGTGAGAATTGCGCACTTCCCTCCCTTGTAGCATAATATACTATTGCAATTTTACAACGCAACATCTGCCGAACATTTATAACCGTAACTGGGAACATGGGAAAGCTTGTGTTCGCATTACATGAGGAAAATGTCTTCAAAATTCCGAAAGGATGCTTCGTTTTTAAATAACATCTTTTCAATATTTCGACTTCCGGCATTCCCGAGTATAACTACTTGGTAGCGTCTGGTTTAATTTTTTTTTATAGCACATGACTTCGGGACACTGCCGTGTCTCTCGATATTATATTGTTATGAGTTTGAGAACATTTCGGATGTTCGGTAATAATTTCGTAGCGTGAGATGTTCAATCTGTTCCTCGTTCCATACGTGTAACCCAATCGTTTGAGAATTAAGGTAGGAGATCGCGGTTGCAGTGGTTGCCACGTGCATGGATTATATTTTGTCGACACATTCGGTTCGCCGGGACACACGCGGCATAGGAGAGTTAATTTTGCATCTCTCGGCCCTCCGCGGTTCATAGCGTTGCGCGCGCGCAACACACACTCTAAACTAATAAACGCTCCGAGTGAAATGCGCAGAAGGCTGTGATTACCAGCAGTTTCCGCGGGGCAATATAATTACATTCTCTCGCGCCTTTAATAATGCATTAATTACAACCTTGGTGGTTGCCGAGATAGCCGGGCATGGTCGCCCGGCAGTTATTTATTTATGTTAATCTCGGACGAGGATCTTAATGTTTGCGCGAAATGCGAAGGAGGAGAGCCAGACAAGGCAGATGGAAGATCGAGAGAGGAGAGGGTGTCCGCGTCTCGCACGACTCTCCGGGAATCCAGAATTCACGTGCGATCCCCGCCGCGTTCGCACACGTATCCCTCGTACGATAATCTCTATCTTCAGTACTTTCGCAGCGAAAATTTTCTTTATTACACCGCTTTTTGCATTCGAGTAAATTCACATTTTATTAACCTCGGCAATAACGTTCTGCACGACGAAAAAAAGGGCGTTCCACGAGCGCAGTTGGAGCCTGGGAAGGATACTTCCCGATTCTTAATTAATTTTGCACCGTTTAATTTCTCAATTATCGCGAAATCGATGATTTTTTTTTTTGTTTTTTTTTCGCTATATCTGAATTCCCGTTGCGAAAAGGAGATATTAATCGACGCTTGGTCGCGTACGTGACGCACCCATATTAGGTATACTTATTTTTTTCATCACTCGAATCCTGGAGGCCCCCAGTGCGCGGCGAGTCGACGGTCCCCGATGTTATATAGCTCTTCGGGAGGGAGGCGAGTTACTTTCGCGGAGCTTTCACGATCGGCCAACTGCCTGCCTGATAGCCCACAGGCAGCTGAAATATTACGTGCGAGCTACTTCGTTAAAACGATCGCGTACGACCGTAATTTACAAGACGTTCGATGCTGCAGCGACGATGCTCTCGGCGCGATGTGTCCTCGAATACATATTTTTGTCTCGACGCTGTGTCCTGCGGTACGTGAATAATCGCTCTACCCGGGTAATGTACTCGAAACCCAGTGAATGCCGAGGCTACTCCGTGGTAGTCATCGCGGAGAAAATGTTTCACGAAAATCTGCAGTTACTTGTTATTCAAAAGTAGCGATAAGGAAAACGATTGTTATGAAAAGAGAGCCGCGAATCAACCGGACGTGATAATGTACTAAGAACCCCACACGCACCCAGCGAAGTTGCCGCAACGGGCGTGAATAACGCATTCCTTGAGCTCTCGATCGCATGCACGGTCTGGTACCGATAAATCATCGCATTACACGTGCACACAGGAATATTTGTTAAATACCATTTTTTATTTTTATCTAAAAAAAGATCTGCAATCGTTGTGGGCAAAACGAACGCCACATAACATAACAAAACATACATTTCCCACCCACACTGTATTTCGAACCTTGGAAGGAATGCTCGACAAGATTTAATTGAATTATGTACATTAGAGCTACTCACACTACATAAAATACAAAATTGAGTCCTTTATCATTAAAATCGTTAAAAAATGATACACTGGATAAGAAAAATCTACCGTTGGTTGGGGGAATTTGGTCGATGGTGCATTGACATTAGATTTATTCCATATCGTTTGTAAATGTCTCACCATTATTATTGTAAACGCTGATGTCAATTGACATATTCACTACTAAACTATAAAAGAAAATCGTATGAAATTTAATGTATTCGTACTGGAAGTTTTTATGCATAAACTGGTATATAAACTTTCGTTTACAATTGTGATGAAATATTAACGTACAGTATATTAAAACTGTTCGAAATACTTCACTTTTAATAATTTACCTCAATTTTACTATAAAATTATTTCAAACCCCATCATTTGCTTTAATTTCACTGTGAATGTTCATTCATTTTTTATCATAAATTTACGTTGAATTTAATATATCAGTTTTTGCATAAGTCTAATGTATTAAATTTGCAATTTTTTGTAACAGTGTCCTACTTAAAAAAGGAGAACGATGGATCGAAAATGTTTCCGAGCCGTTTATAACAAACAATGTCAATTGCACGATTATTTCATTGAATCTTCTTTGCCGATCTTCCGGTTCATCAGCGATAAGTGCCGGTGAAAGGTGACGCAATCGGCCTCTTATCAGTACAGCGCGGAAGATCGTAGAGTGAGAGTGCGGTAGGTCGGGAATTATCGGTCTTTAAGTTAAAGGCGAAGACAATGAGGGAAGCGATCGGGCGGACGCCGACGACGACGACGGTGCTAGAGGAGATACTCGGCTCGCCGGTACGGCCGATGAGCCTCAATTTGGCGGATCCTCGTCGGCGTAATTACGGATTTTACGCCGTCACGGCGTCGGTGTGGGCGTGTTGCAAAGACGCGCGAGAAAGGATAATGGCTCGACCGGAGTGCGCGAAGGTGGAAGAGTCGATAAATTAGCGAGTTCCCCCCCCCCGGTCTTATACCGAAGTGGGTGTCCCAATAATTGACCATGTACCAGCAATTGACGAATTATCGATAAATCTTTTCAATTACATTTTCCAGATCTTAAAAACATAAAAATAAAAAAAATTGTAAAATTGTCCAGAGAAAAAAAAATCAACGACGCGAAATGTTTATAAAATGTAACCAAAAAATTGATCACGTGAGATTCGTGTCAAACCTCTTTTCAAGTCCGCTACTCCGTGTAACGTTTCAATGATCCATGAGTCGACTATCCGTGGAGTCAACCCGGAGTCTTAATGAATGTCGGCAATTGACGAATTATCGATTAATCTTGTCAATCACATTTTCCAGATTTAAAAAATGATACAATTATCAAGAGAAAAATATCATGGACGAGAAATGTTTGCAGAATATTTAGAAAAAAATGTTATCACGTAACATTCGCGTCAAACCTCTTTTCAAGCCTGCGACTCCGTTTAACATTTCAATGATCTATGAGTCGACTCTCCGTGGATTCAGCTCGGAGTCTTATCGAGTGCCGACAATCCGACAAAATTTGATTTCCTTTCAACACGTATAATATAGTGCATACACCTATACATGTATATTCGACCGTACTCGTACCTACGGCACAAACGGTCACGGCACTGTGGGTCCCGTGTGGTGTCACTTACCGCGGGCAATGCGACAATGCCTATCGTCGCTCCGTGAATGGACCCGGAGAGTTGTCGCTCGTTATCTCGCATGGAATATATGCGCGACACATACATCATACACACGGTACATTATACACACACAAGTGGACGGAGCACAGGGAAACCAGTGTCCGAGATAATGCTCGTGTGCACGCGTGCGTTTTGCCCAGGAGTCCATATGTCGCGTCGCGCCATATGCGGGTCTCGGGCCGAGAGTGTCGATGGCCCTGGTGTCATATATACCCATACGATTCGAGTTATATTAATCGAACGAGTCGACCGAGACTGGCATGTTCGTATATCGACGTTTCCACGGAAGACCTATTCGCGACGCGGTAAATTTAGTCGCAATAATCCATAAGGCGAAAAAAAAACCAAGTCTTCATTCTGTTTGTTTTCTTTGTTTGTTTGTTTTTTTTTTTAAGGAAAATACATTGGTAGATTCAGCATACAATTTTCCGTACGGCAATTAGCGCGACGGTTATTACAGCTTTCGCGTGCGACACACAACCCGACACAATGCGACTCGCAGAGACATTATATTAATATTCATCGTTTGCAGGATTATAAATAGCGGCTTGTTGGGCGATACGTCGTGTTCTAATTAATTAACTGGCGTGCAATATACTACGGTTTGTACGTTGAACCCGCACTCCCACGCGCGCTACGGCGGTACGAAATAATCCCGACCGCACGATTCTAGACTCCTTTTGCCGTGCAGATGAAACTAATAGGCGAAAAAAAAAATGGGCTTGTCACTTTTTTTTAAATTTCTTGTACTATAATTTTTATTATTTTCAATAACGTACGACGAATGAATTCGCTATTTGGTATATCTCGACAGACGATTCTCCGCCCGTAGAAATTTTATTTTGCGATAAATCTCGACGATTTCATTTATCGCCGAGAGCCTGCAAGCGTTTAAAGATCCGCGCGGTAAATTCCCCACCGGTTCTCCTCGCAACTACGCCTTTTCGCGCCGCGCACTATTATTAGCGATAAATAATTTGTGGCTGGAGGGAGAAAAGAAACGCGCTGACTAAATATAGTAAAAGCGACGAGAAGAGTAAGCGCAGCGTGCGCCGTGCACTTTTACGGACTATGAGACGATCCGTTCTCGCGTTGTCTGCAGCCGCCGTGAGACGCGACGAGTGGCTGAGTCTCGAAGACTGGAGGTCGATGGTACGTAAAAAAAAAAAGAATCGGAAGAAATAAAAAATAGAAAAAATAAAATAATCCATACGCACGGCCGTCAGTGCAGCGTAAGCTCGAAAGACGAGACTTATTTATCGCGCGGTTTTGGAGAACAGAGGGTGCCTGTTGTCGCTTGAGATATCGCTAACACGCGCCCGCGACAACTTCATTACGAACGTCTCTCGGCGCGAACGTAGGAACCCATAGAGAAGAGCCACGCGAGAGACCGAGTCTCCGCTCGAGAGGGAAAAGCAAAACGAGAAGGAATAAAAAATACAAAAAAATTACAAAAAATATCGAGTCGAAGCTGGGACACAGCGCTTTCTCAGTCGGGCATTTTTATATCAGTCCCATTTAGTGCGCGCGCGTCGCTCCGGTATTAAAATAAAGGAGATCCGGATAGCCGGGACTGGCACTAATCCTCTTCGGGGAAATCCACGACGCGTTTTAGGGCTTGCACTTTGGCCTCTTTCGCGTCGTCCTCCTCGCTGCCGGCCTATTCGTACAGCTGTCATCGCGACTGCCACAGTCTTTACGTCTATGCGCCGAACGCAGCACCCTCCGACATGATTTTGTACTTACAGCCAGGAGAAAGCACTTGGAAAGCAGTTTTTCGTTTTTTGTTCTCATGATTTTTTTCTTAGCTCATTTCCGACTCGAAAATAGAACTGGTCGTTCAGCCTCGGATTTATCGATGAAATTTTTTGGCCGGGCATTATTTATTGTTCTTTCGATTTCGAAGTTTTCATGCCCGCACAAGAAAGTCGAAGAAAGACTCTCTCGTGTGGTGCGAGTTATTTATAGCGGAAGCGCGTCTATCCGATGCGCCAGAGAGAATCGAGTCCGGAGAGCGATCGGCGCTCCTCTCGCGCGTTTGTCCGTACCGGCCGCGCGCAACCCACCAGTTCACATCTCCTTCACTCGTTAATCCTCTTATCTCCGGCTAAATAAGCTCAACGGATATATCGGGCATCTATAAACTGACTCTACGAACTAGCGAGCGGTCTTTCCGTGTCGTGCACGAACAATAATCACCGAGGTACTCGGCGCGTGTTTGCGTTCCCATCGACGGGGCTCGAGCGAACGCGCGTGCGCGTTAAGCGGTCGTCCGTATTTAAATATAAAATGCCACATCTGATATTTATGAATTGATATTTATTAACGGCCGCGGGACGGAGTACCGATGTTATCTGTGCAACTGAATTCAACGAACCACTTGCCTCCAACGGAGATTCGAAATTTATGTTCTTTTATTAGATTTCCACTTTCCGTGCAAAGTCACCGGCTTAGTCGGATTTTGCACTCTTTTGTATGTACACAGTAATTTTTTCGCAATGGTGAGATCGTTTTTTTTTTACCGATTATCGTATTCAGTTTATAAGTTTTCGTTAAATCGGTAATTTTTTCACCGTCATTTTACCGTCAATTGTCGATTAGGAAACTTACACGACTATTCGGTCTTTAGATAAGAAATTATTTCGTTGAGTTACTTCAGCGGTTTTATTTTTATTTGTGTTTTCAATTTTTGCTGCATCCTACTCTATTTTAGTATTCATATATTCTATTTCTCTTCTTTTCTTTTCTTTGCATATTATTTTACATGATAATTATGAAGTATATTTTTTTTGCTTCATAGGGAAAACTTGGTTTTCATAAATAAGAAAAAATGGTGTAAAGTAATTTGCCTGGCTTATTACAAAAATCTATCTTACTTTTGATTTGTATTCATTATCTGCGCTATCCGCTATGGTTGTTGTGGCCTATTTTTTTATCTCGATACACAGTGTACTTAGAGAGCTCAGGCTTTACAACACGCCATAAACAAATCTTTATATCTATCTTTAAATGAGAATTACCGACGTAAGTCGTTCGGTAAACAGTAAAAGGTTCGCAAATTTAACACAAACATTTCTTCTTCATCGAAGGTTCACAATTGCTTATCTTGTCAATTTAACATTTTTTTTTTCGTTGACGAGTAGTATTTATTATAAAAAAATGGCGATATTTCCGAACCATAAATGTTTTTTTCGACGAACGAACTTTTTTTTTAACGTAAGGATAGACAAAATTAGTAGCCCTTTGTTTTTGTGGCTTGATACATCTGTCCCGCCGCGGTCGTTTCTTAGCGCAAATTCCGCGTATACAAAGGCACGCGGTGCCCCGAAGCGGCCAGACGTCCAGACACTTCTGACAGTTCTAATTGATCGCGAAAAGAATAAAACAGAGGCGTGACGCGATGCGCCGTCGAGCCGGTTACAGTTGCACCGCATACCTCGCGTCTCGGCCCTCCGTCAACTCGCATGGGAAACTGAGAGGGAGAGCCCGGTTGTGTACGTTGATACACGGAGAGGAGCGAGCCCTCGACCCCCGGCGATACATATGGTATTGATCGTCTGGTCAATTAATTAAATTTGCATGCGCGACATTGGCGCACTAGGCTTCCTTTCGGTAGCTCGTCGTGTTCGCCGTGAGCTTCGACCTGCGACCTCCCGCGGTCCGAGAGCCCCATTACTCTTTATCGAGTCGATGACCGAGCGATTATTCTTTCAATTAACTATTCGAACAATATACGAGGTATTCCATGTCAAGTGCGTTCCTAATTTATTTATTTTTAATCAAGTTTTCGTACCAAGATTATGGACTGCATCGAATGTACGAAGATTTTTAAACATTTAAGACTTTATCTTGAATTGTATGATTTTTCATAAAATTCAAGAAATTTTAACCCGCATAAAATTTTAACGGTTCGTTCGATTCTCGTCAAATTGAATTCGGATCATCGTCGATAATAAATTGAAAAATCGCGTATCCAAGATCGAAGGCGACACAGTATAAATAGAAAGAAAATTACCTTGTTCCCCGTCCAGCCTTTCATTCTGGTTGAGCTTTATATCACTTCGGGAGTGTTTTATTTCATTTCTGGTAGAGTTTAATTTCACTTCCGGTAGAATTTAATTTCATTTCTGATAGAGTTTTATTTTTATTCTAGTAGAGTTTCTTTTCATTCAATGGTAGAGATTTTGGGTAGAATCGTAACGTTATAGAGTTGTTAGAGCTGTCTTTTTTGGTATTGTTGTCGGGTAGAGATGTTTTCTGGTTGAGTTGTTATCGGGAAAAATTGTGAGTGGCAGAGATGTAAATTTGCCCATTTATAAGGTAAAAAAATTGTGAAATCAATAAGAAGAAAAATTATGGACGTTTGCGGGCGAGAAACGCATGTCGAATGTACGAACCTTTTTTATACCGTGAACAACGAGCTATTCTCGTACGGAATGAAGATACGCGAAAGTTTTTATGCAAATCGGTGTGAATTTTTTTGCGAGACTTCCGTTTACGATTCCGTCCGTCGCCACATCCTCTTCGGCACGATCGCCTGTGTTATATCTACACGCGGACATAATTATTCTCATCTCGTAGCGACCGTAAAATCGCGCTCGTCTCGATTCGCGGTACATTCTCGTTGAGGAAGGAATAGCTCGATTTATCATAACGCGACGAGAATAAGCGCGTGCCGATCGGTATTCTATAATTAAATTTCCGCTCGTTCGCCAAGAGCTGGATAGATTATATACGTCCTCCCGCTGTCCCGGAATATATCTTCGCTATACGAGCGGTTCATTTTTCTCCGCTGCACGTCTCTGCAGACTATTATACCGATCTTTCCCCATTCGGTTCTCTTATTTCTTTTGCCAACGAGATCTGCATGTACTACGTGTGGGTGGACATTCTCCGCGTTAAAAATCAAAGAGAAAGATAAAAAAAGAAAAAAAGAAGCCGAACGTACACGTACGTGCCCAGCGTCGTCGCCTCCTGCTCTTTCGATAATTATTAATTGCCTCGGCTCACGAAGAAGAACACGGTGCATCGCGGTCAGCCTGATGGCCTCTCACTACGTCGAGCCGGGTATCACACACCGGTCTTCACATTCATTTTTTTTTCTCCCAGGTTTTCAATATTTTTTCGCTTTTTTTCAAGCCCCGATGGCTCTTATCCCCAATCCACTCTCACGATCACGCACGCGCTGTTCCTCGCGCGGCCCTCCTCTTTTCCTCGCTTCCATCTCATATCCTCGCGTGTCTCCCAGCCTCTTTACCTCAGCGCTGTGTCACGCGGAATCTCCGATTTACCGGGAATGACTATCTCACGTATGCGCACGCGGATTCGATCTGATAAGCCGATCTGTGCATCCCTCTCCCGAGCGAAGCATCGAAATCGGGAGATTTTATCGGGCGAGTTCTCGTCGAGGAGTCGCAAAATCGACTACTCCTCTTTTGTATAAGGATGACGATCGTTGTCGCAGTTTCTTCTGCACGCGGGGTGTCCCGAGCCTTCTCCTCAACAAGCTCCTGCAGCTTCTCTGGGCAGGGTTTATTAGGACGAACTTATGTACCAACTATACATATATATGTCTATGCATAAAATCCCCCGACGTATTAATGACTCGGATCACTCGCTCGCTATCGTATCGGGCGATCGCTACCGATAAATCAGACTCGCGTTTCTGGTATGCAAATATGGATAGCGCGCGGCTCCTCTGATCGAGTTCTCTCCGCGCTGATCGCCCGACGCAATCCAACGAGGACGAAGTCCCCGTGAAGACGGTTGATGGTACATGACGCCAGGGAACGAGACGACGAGCTCCGTGTCGAATAAGGGACGTGTCGTGATTATCTCTTTTTTCATTAACCCACTCTCGACCGACCCTCCCCGCCTCCCCCGCCCAACCGTCCACCTCTGCTGCGTATCTCGCGGCAGCGGTTAACCGGGGAAGGAGGGCCATCCACTGATCGGACAGTAATGACCACTCTTACGCGTAATAACGAAGCGTTTAAGGAACTTTTTAATACAGCCGGAGCGAGAGACTCGGGATAGAATATGCGACGTCGTTTCATTGTAGCAGATCGTTTTCTCTTTAACGCCAGACGACAGTTTCAATCTTTTATTTTTTCAACTTTCGTGCGAGCAGGTAACGCAGGAGATCCGAACGGACTCGCGGCGATTAACCCTTTGAAGCCCGAAATTGCATCTCCGGGCGGGCGACTGATGTACGGCGTTGTTTTTAAACGGTTCGACGAAATATCGTCGAGCTTTCGTGGCATTCTCGGATTGCGATTCGTTCGTGCGAGAATTTTTGTCATTATTTTTTTACAGATCCATCCAAAATATTTTGATCATTTTCAGCGTTGCAAAAGTGTTTCGTGCTTCAAAGGTAAAAATTTAGAGGGAGTAATTTTCGTTGTTATTTGCTCCATCGGTATGCGCTTGAACGTCGCTAAAGTCATGCCTGGTAACTCTATATTCTACATAGATGCGGAATTGCAATCGAAATGACAACGGAACAGGTAGTTTCCGGATGTCAGGATACAGAGCGGCTTTAAATGCCTGTCTGCCTGATACACAAATACACATGTATTATCGTATACAGTGAACCATGGTTAAACGTCTTCCGTGCATTATCATATCTTGTCTAGGCCGCAGTGCCGCAAAGTTGGAAATTACTACATTAACCACTAGCATGGCAAGGAGACGCGGATGAGGGAAGCAGGAGTAGTGCAATCGTCGAGCTGTACGCACAACAACAGCCGCACCCCTCCCCCAGTCGCCCGTAGGGGTTGCGCGCCCCCGAGCAGTCTGGAAGCTCCTCTCTCGACCCCACAGCACTCTCGATCTCTCGCTTACTTTCCCTCTCCGTGTCGCCTTGCTCCCTCAGCCTCGGCGGCTTTGCGCGCGCGAATCCTCTCGTTTCTCCCACACAACTTGCCCAAACTTTACACTCTCCATGTACAGTATTACACACTAGCGCCTACCGTACGTACGATGTATACGTGTATTTAAATGTGTATTCACGGCGGTTGGCCTGTCTAGTTCGTCGTCATTTGTAGCTGTCTAGCTCGCCGCCTTGTCGAGCCCGAATGTATGTGCGCAACCGACGTACCCAAATGTACCCGAAAGACACCGTACCTTCGGCCCGGCAGACTCGTCGCGTGTACCTTACATACATGACCACATTAGCCCTATCGTGTGTACACGCAGCCGGCTGCGATGTACGCCCGAACGCCGGCGGATTCCTATTCCATCTTCGTTATCCGCATTACGGGCGAATCACGTTGAAACTCGACGGTTTCCATATACACTCCACCTTTGGCATCGTCTCACTGAATATTTGACAAAGCATCGTCGCTCCTCCTCTCTCGCTATCCGCTCGACGAAACTCCGACGACCCATGTCCGTCGCGAATTTGGCGCGGACACATGCACAGGTCAACCGAGCGTTTGTCCTTCGTCTATTTACGCCGCACGTCCCGGCGGCGGGAGTGCGGCCTCCAGAATTCGGCGAGACTTCGTTATCGCTGGACAAGCTGCGGATACGCGGCGAATATAAAGGTTCGTGCATTTAACCAACATTTCTTGTCTCCACAAAGGTCCATCTGTCTGTCGATTAATTAACGAGAAAAGATTATGGGAAATTTTGATAATTTTGGAAGATTGATAATTTGTGATGATTTTTTTACAATTGTTAAATTTTAATAATTCTCGACGATTGTTAAGTTTTTATGATTTTTGAAGATTGTTAAATCTTCATAATTTCATTATCAATTCTTAAACAATTCTTAAATAACGAACTAAATTTTGTTAAACGAAAATGATCAAATCAACAAGAAACTGATCATGAAAGTTAGTGAGCAAGAGCCGTTCGTATAAAACACAAAAAAAAAAAATGTTACCGTTTATGTTATACAATCTCGTAACTGATAAATCGTCTGATGTAGATATTTTTTTTCATTCGCGTTATCCAGATTACCAGCCGATCGTGGTAGCGTACACGAATGCCGAGTGTGTGTGCACGCGCTGTTGATCGTGCCTAAACGATTACGTTCCTGTGACAGAGACCGATCACCTTTATATCTCTCGTGGCTCTGCGAAGGGAGAGGAAGAGGGAAGTGAGTGAGCGGGGGTTGGAAGAGGGGGACTAATTAGGCGGTAGGCGAGCGCGACTTTGTCGGGTAATCGCTGAGCGTCTGGTACGGCAAGCGATCGAGTACAACGTACTTATAGATATATGGGTTAGACTCGTGTGTCTCGTGCAAGTCTGCAAGCGAGAGTGCGTGTGCATTGTCTTACGCACGAGAGCAATTCCGCGCGAGGCACCCCGTTGGCTTTTCCCCATATACACGCCCGACCTCCCCCAGCGTCATGAATTTAATCAAGGTAATTTTCCAACCACGCCTCTCCTCCACCCGCGCACTTCTCCACCTCGTCCCTTATATTCCCGTGCAGTGCCGCTCGCTCGCTCGCCACCGAACTCACCGGGCCTCTCGTATAACCGACGAACCGAGAAGACTCCGCGGAAACCGGAGTACTCGAGAGTTTCTGGATTTTACTCGAACCTCCATATTTTACGTCGCCGTTGCTGCTGCTTCTGGGTGGAGAACGTTTTCACTGAGAGAATTCGGCGATCGGTGACGCCCTCGCTCGAGCCGGCGACATCACCGGCAACCCCGTTCGCGCTCGCTTCCTCGCGTTAACTTTCTTGGCTCGAGACTACTCTCGTACTACGGAAACACACGTGGAAACCCTTGAAAATTTAACGGAAAAGTACTTCACACTCCCCTCCCCGGATAGAACATATATTATATTCAACGGCGAGGCGGCCTTGCAGTCTTCGTGGAGTGATTTAGAGCCACTTTACGCATTTACGCCCGGAGTCTTTTCGGGAATGGAATTTCCTTCCGGGCCGACTCCAGTCTGACATTGCGACAGTGAACTTTTTTTTGTCGATGATAGAAAAATAAATTATTTTGCCGATAGGAAATTGTTCGTTGATCCCCGACAGTACGACGTTGTCTGCGCTCGTTCAAGGCTTCAATATCAAAATCATTCGTACGTCATGAGATGACGTTCAACGATCCTACAGCGATACCGCTACGGTCGCGATCGTTCGACGTTTAAATTGGGTGAAATCGAATATTGTTTTTTTTTTTTTTTGTTCACCTAAGGAAATCAAATACCGTGTATCCCGATAAATTAGGTACCGTTTGATTGAATACAGCGTAAATTGAATTTTGTCGGACCGCGATAGAGGGAAACCTCTGGCGCACAGAGTCGGATGTGCCCGTGTACAGAGAGAGGAAGGAGAAACCGGGCGAGAGACGAACTCTAAACTCGATACGTCGCCTGGTATAACGAAGCACGGAGAGAGCACATATGCGGCGAAGCTCGACGTGGTTCTGGGGTTGTATTAGGTGCAACGGTGTGGCTCTCTGTACCATCCGATCGTTCTCCGGGTGTACGTAGTTGTACATCGCGCATCGCCCGTTCCACCTCCACCTACACGTGTAATCACTGAAATTCGAGGCAGCAGCCAGGAGTGCACGGACAACCAGGCAGTCAGGTACGCGGCGGGGAGGGTGCAAGGCAAGGTTATATCGGATTTCGATGGAAACATCCTCCGGGGCACGCTGTGGAATCCAATGGAGAATCTAATAAAGAAACTTGATTCTCGATCGACGTCGGTACTGCAGGGATGCTTCGCTACCCGCCGGTACTCGCTCCGGTGTGGATATGTAAATTGAGTGGGATAGATAGAGATCCCCTGTCCGGCACGAATTAAAGCGCCCGAACGTTCTCGCGCACACGAAGCGTACACCTCTAATTCCGAAATATTCTCGTCCACACCTCTTAAATCCCCCCTCTTGGTCAAGGATGTTTTTTTCCCACTGACCGTATCGTCCAGAACGCTCGGTACGTCACTCCAGTTCCACCGACTGTACTCGTAAGTTACACATGACCGAGCGGTGTAAAACCTATCTCGAGGATTCAACCGATATCGTTTCATTTAGGAACGCCAGGTTCTTTTTTTCTGAAAAAAAGAAAAAAACTTTTTATTGGATCCTCAAAGCATGATGTTCGGGTGAAAGGCTTGAAATGCAAAAAAAGGTTTCATCTGGTGAAAAGACTTGATAAAAGAGATTGAGATTCTTTCGAAAGTGACTCGATGACCCGACGATGATTTCGCATTATTTTGATAAAATCTTATACAGTTTTTTTTATTCATATTGGTTTAAAAAGTCGGTTAAACTCAATGTCAGGAAGATCTGTTTGATCATGTTTTGTTTCAAGTTTCATCTTACCTATCGCATATCGAGAGACCCGAGCGCGTAGGTTGAATAAAACTTGGTTATCCGGAAAAAAAAAAAAAAAAAAAAAAAAAAACGAAAAGAAAAATTGTTCGCAAGGTATCCGTGATCGGATTAATTAATCCGAGGTACACCGGAGATCTCGTGTTGCCTGGAGCGGCCACGAGTTCGCCCACTCCATGCGGTGCTCGAGCGGTGCCTATTCTGCGCTGCTATGCCCGATACTATAGTGCCGGGCATACACAGAACTGCAATAGAGGAAGCCCCCCTCTCATCTCGTACACGAGCAGTCAACGTACTCTCGGCTCTCTCACCTAATCGCTTTTGTTCTCCATCCTTTCGTCCCTCCCGTTCCATCCTGCACGCTCCCCGACGCTGCTCGACAAAGGTAACGTGGCGTGATTATGGTATCCAGACGTCGTCGCAGTCGTCGTTCGAGTCGCCGGGGCGCCTCGGACCACCGTGCTCGAGCGTTGGCACGAGTCCGAGCGAGCCAACTTCCGGTTTCTCTTCTCCCTTCGCGCCCATGCATTCGCTCGGTTGGACCCGGACCATGTCGAGCTACCCCCGGCTGGTCATCGTCCGCGGGCGTCTTTGCCCTGTTCCGTTTCACCCTCCGTCGGCGTTCGAGGCAAACCTCCCCTATGGAAATCCGTAATGGGAACGATTAATTAATATCGAAACGCGAGATTCGATTGGAGCCGAGGGGCGAACTTCGGACTGGACCATTCCATATCCGGACCGAGTTCCCGACCTAACAGTCGTTTCATCAATTATGGTCGAGGAAAGAAATGCCGGATCGCCTCCGTCAAGAGCGCTGAAAAAAAAAATCCTCGACTTCTCATGATTTCTTCACGCCCCTTACGACAACTCAACGCAGTCCCGTATAGGCGTATCGGGATTGTCGTATTCGCCAGAGCCACTTAGGCTTTTCCACGGTGATCATCCACCCGCCCGATAACGCCGGAAGTCGGTAATGCCCACTCCCCCGAGCGCCCATGGCCTGCTTTCCGTTCACGTAATCCCCTGGACAAAAGTAACGCCGTGGCGTGACTCTCATTGTGAGCCGGGGGGTTCTTGGTCGTACGAGAACACGCGTCCACCCGACGTACATCCGGTTTTTCGCCCCTTCCCGGCGACGTACAGTGCTCCGCTCGTTGGACTTTCACCATTCGTTCTTTCTTTTTCTTTTTTTTTTTTTTTTTTTTTTTTTTTACTACTTCTTAACCTCACCCGGGCTCTTTGTCGTTATCCATCTGAAACGTCGACGCCCAGATGCCCGGTCGACGATCTTGAGAATGGGGAATAAGCTTTCGTCGCTGTTTCAGGGAAAGAAAATGAAAACAAAAGTTGGCGCCGCTTTTCGTGTCGGAAAATTAGTAAAATTCTTAGCGCTCTTTCTGTTTACTGGTCGCTTTGGAAACTCATACAGGAAAACAATCATTGGAAATTTAAAGCGCCATCTTGGGTTTGATGTGTAGTTGAAGATAATCGAATTATTTTTATTTAACATTTTTTCTACGGAAAGTAAATGTCGTTTATCTCGAAAAAATTAGGTACCGTTAAGAATCATTGGTCTTTTCCATAAACCACTTTACCAAGAAATTCGTTCTCGTACCTTTTTCTCTCATATTAACTCTTCGCCACTCTCGTTAAAAAAGAAAAAAAATACCGTTTGAAAACGCCCGCCGGGTGTGGTAATAAGTATATATGGAAGAAGAAACGGCACGACGTTGAACCGCGCCGGTAAACTCACGACCCGGTCGAGCGACGAGGGTAGATGCTCTGAAGTAGAGAAAATAAAATAAAATAGAGTGGGAAAACGGGAGGCGAGAGAGATGTCGGGTTTTAAGCTTATGTACGTGAAATATACGGTTTTCTCGCTGGCTCGCTAACGCACGAGGTCAGTTCTCTTGCTGCTGGCACTGCAACTACCCCTACGACGACGGGACATTCGACACTTTTCTGGGATGCTATAAAAACACCGGAAGAAGAAAACTCTGAACGGTCGCGTTGCTCAAACGTTAAAATCCGATTATACGCAAAAAAAAAAGTGGAGCAAGACGGAGTACCGTCAGATACGGGCAAAAATTTAGAGTCCTAATCAAACCCAAAATACATAGGTTATTCAATCATCTGACGTTTTTATTATACCAATTTTTAATTTTCACTCCAATAATTAACATATACAATATTTATAATTATTACATTTAATATTCATTATATATAACAATAAATAATTAGTTTTATTATTTAAACAAATTGTGAAAATCCTCAGACGTTGTCTATGCGTTTTCGACCAAAAAAAATCAAATATTCCCAAACCTCATATTCAAGGTACGAAAAGTCGGTGGTTCGCTCCGTAGGATACCGATGTGTTTTCCACCTATTCCATTTCGCAGCGCCCTCCTCATGTATGCAACACACTACAGTTTCTGCACGTGAGGAACAACCGCGTTACGTTCCGTTCTCGTTCCGGGTAATATTTCATTCGTGCCCCATCTAACACGAGAGTGCGCATCAGCCATGCCGGAGAATGTCCCCCTTGCTCTTCGGGAACTTTTCCTCTCCTTCCCGTAGCCGCGTTCTAAAAAGCCCGCTCGACTTTGCTACCCGATAATTTTTATACCTCGCCATTGCAGTCGTTGGGGTTGCAGGAAGCGTGCAGACGCGCGTGCGAGCCTTGCAGCGCACCACTGTCGGCGGGACGAAGGGAAAAGGGGCTCGGAGGGAGGGGGGTTGTAGTGAATGTGTTATACTATATGCAGGGAGTATATGTAG
Source organism: Stenichneumon culpator (assembly GCA_964017025.1). Taxonomy (NCBI): domain Eukaryota; kingdom Metazoa; phylum Arthropoda; class Insecta; order Hymenoptera; family Ichneumonidae; genus Stenichneumon; species Stenichneumon culpator. Next base: position 11,926,055 of record OZ024772.1, read on the forward strand.
TTTGTAAGAACGATGTGCCACGCTTCGGCCCATAGAGAACTCTCGCGACGGGGTTGAAAAACGACGGGGTACCTAGCACCGGCATTGGGACCCCAAAGGCGCAATGGTGCACACAGAGAGAACGGTGTGCGAGTCGCGCACGGGCCTCGGGGCACGAACAATAGGGCCGCCAGGAGACAGAACCTCCCATCTCCCTCGTATACGTTTCTCGGCGTATCCACGATCGATATATTGTTCTTCCGCCATTGATTTCTCCCTCCCCCATCCCCTGATTCACTTCTCCTTTTCCTCCGGCTCGTCGTTTCTTTGTGATATTCCCGCGAAACTGGAAGTCAAGCGAGCGGTATTTTTCGAGAATCGAATTTCCTCTCCGCTGCTCATTTCCATTCACTGAGAGAGATGCTCGTTAGCGGATCCTCTGACTAAATCTGGATGATATGCAGCAGATCAATATATAAATTTGATAATCTTTATATTTTCGTAGATTCCGGATCGTGGCACATTGGGGGTCGAATTTCATGACGTTAGTTTGAATCGAAGATCGCTCTTGAGAAAGAACTTAAGATCCAAATTTGCCCCGGACTTCATTCCGTGCTTGAGATCTGTCTTAAGTGCGAACATGATTACGTACTTAAGTTTGATCTTAAGTTCCGGTTACTTAAGTTTGATCTGAACTCAAACTCGAGTGTAGTTCGAGTTCGATATCACGTTCGAATTTAAGATCAAACTTGGGCACGAAATCAAGTTTCGAACTAAGTTCGAAGTTGAGATAGATTTTAAACGCGCAATGAAGTTTGGGCCAAACTTCGATGCTAAGTTCGGTCCAAAGAACGATCTGAAGTTGAAACGTGCGTCTTAAAATTTGATCCTCTCTCGCCAGTAAAAATGTATCTCTTTTCTCACAAATTTCAAATCGAGTTCCCGCAGTCCAACGTGAACTTGTAGGGTCGAGCGATCGAAACGGTGGGAGCGGGGATGATGTTCGACTGGCGGTTAATGGAAGCTTTCCGGAGGGAGATTTCTCGGTCTCTGCGCTTCGGATAGCGAAGAGCGTCCGCGACGAACAGACGAAAGGAGATATGGTAGTCGGAGTAAGGTGATTTATAATGATTATCGCATTGTGCCGAGGCGTCACTAAATAATGCATCGCCACCCGCCAGACCGCCTCCTCTCGTCCTACGTAGCGCGCGTACCCCTTTCCCTCCGTTCGCACCAGCCACTCCCCCATTATCATTAGAGACAGAGAGCGCCCGCGAGCGCGCCTTAACGCCAGAAACTTATCTCTTTGTTAACTCGAGCGATATGCAGAGAGTGAGTCTTAGCGCGGTAGGGAATGCGCCCAACAGCGCGAACGGGAACTACTCGAGGCACAGGGCGATGACGGCTGGTGTGGCACGCGTTGATGCCCATAGCAGTACGCTAATGTATTATAGAACGGTATAGTGAGCAGCCGCGAATTTCGGAAACTATATGGACCGCGGGTTTCATGGGCCACGGCGAAATTTCGCATGTGCATAACTATAGACACATAAACACGCATGAATATATATAGAGTGAGGCTGCCGTATATATAGTATTCATGGTGATATGTATATATATCAGTGTATATAGGCGTCGGGAAACATTTTCGGCTGGGTGAGAGGAAAGCTCGCGCAAACTTCCTTCGGAGTGGAAACTTGTCTGAGCCAAACGGGGTGTGAGTGAGAGGCCGAGAGATGAATCTGTGGGCGTCGTCGGCGACGTCGAACTTGCCAACTCCCCTTCAACGTCGGTGCACACCGGCAACCATACATTGATAATCCACGCTATCGCCCCCCCCCCCCCCCCCCCCGTTCGCCCTATACACACTCTTTCACTCTCGCCGACTTATTCCAACGAGACAAAATCTGGGATAATAGTTTTCGTATCTTGCGAGCGCGGTATATTTAAAATTTATGGGCAAATTCGGAAGGAATTGAATTGTGTTGAAATGTATTTTTTAAATTAAATGTTACAATTAAAAAAGATTTCTGTGTAATAAAAAACAGTTATCGCTGCACGGTATTCTCTATAAGAGAACTATGCATCACTATGCAAAAATGATTTCTGTATAATAAAAAACAGTTATCGCTCCACGTTATTCTTTATAAGATATGCATCACTATCTTGTCTGCCGCCGCGGAGCTTCGTCGTCGGTGTAGAGTGCAGCGCTCCGGTGCACCGAGTTGCATCGTTTAATCTCGTGCCCGAGGCGGCAAAGCGAGTAGCCTCGAAGACATTGCGTTTGCCTCGTTTCGACGACGATCACGAGGTCGACGACGAGGAAGTCGTTCCACCTTTCGACACCTGCCCCGCTCATTTCCAGCCGTCCGACGACGCATAAAGCTCGGCCGGGCTGAAACGCAATGGGCCTGCGTGACGTTGGGATAGAGAACCGACCCGAGCGAAGCTTCACGGTGAAACGATACGGAAAAACGTCCGATATTCCTCTCGAAGGCGAAGGAGAGCGCGTGTGCCTCACGGCGTGATTAACGGCTCGCTTCGGGCCGACGGGATCGTTAACTCCCGGTATCGTTTCGATTCGTTCCACGAGTTCCTCTGCACTCGTTTCTTCTCTTCTCTCTTTCTCTATTTCACGACCGTTAGATCGAACGAAGAGCTCCCTCGCTTCCGTGCCCGCACGCCAGAAATAATGATCCGACCAAACTGTCCGTTTGATTCAAAGCCATCTCTCGGATCCACACGGCGCAGTTTCTCCTGTATCGACGCGCTGGAGTGTTCCGTATGCCCGCTCAAGAGTCCTTTCCCCTCGCGGGTGCAAAAGTCTCTATTTAATTCACGAGGTTTATCGCGGAATTGAAATGTAAATGCCGATGTCTGTTATTTATATCCACCAGCCACGTGAGAATTAACTCACGGCGAAGAAGCTTCGCCGTGAGTCCTCACCAAAGACCAACATATTTTTTCTCGTTAATTTTACTCTTTCTTTTTATATAAAAAAACGATTGGTTGAAAAAAAAAATTGTAAGATTAATATGAAAAAATTGTTTGGTCCCTGGTCGACCATAAAAGTTTGCTGAATGTACGACCCTTTTTACCGAGTGTGCGACGGAAGCCTTCGAAAGTTTCACTACGAGCCTTTCATAGACTGCTTCTCTTCTATTTTGTTGTTTTGTTGGTGCGATCGCCTAATGGCCGAGAACTCGAAAGAAAATCGGCCGGAAGGCCGGAAGCGGGTGTGGCAGGGTGGAGCACTTTTGCTCCGCGCGGCACAGAGAGAAACGACGAGGGAACGGAAAGGGGAAAGACGGGGAAGGAGGAATGGTCGTTCTCGCCGGGGAGGTATCTAAAAACTCTTTGCTCCTTCGCGTCTTTGCTCTCCTGTTTCGTCTTAGCCTCGTGTCCCTTTCGCCCCCTCGCTTTCCCGGCTCTCCGTCGCTCCGCAGGCTCCGTCGCAGTGGCTTTCCTTTCCATCTTAAAAACCGCAACGCCGAAAGGCTTTTAGGGTGCACCCTCGTCGAGATCGGAGCGAGAGAGAGAGGCCGGTTCGGTGGTAAGTCATCGATAGTACAGCTGTATCGTGCAGTCGTCCCGGTGGGACCGAGCTAAAAACTACACTATGGGCGCTAACGAATCCTCGGGGACCACTGCGTGGTTCTCCGCCACGGGGCACGGAGCCGGGCAGAAAGCAGGAAGGGGGTTCGTACGACATGCGATGGGGGTTCCACCGTATTTTCATCCCGCTCGAGCTCTTTCCCAGCATCAACGGAACATCCCTCGTTCGTCGTGGTTCGACCGGGCCTCATAGAAATGGTAATGGCACACAACCACTCCCGTCACCACCACCACGGCCCGTTGGTCTTTCGGATTTGGCACATCGTCGTCTCTCTCCCCGCGCCCGGTTTATTCCCGTGTACGTGTGTGTGCGCTGCGGACTATTTTCGACCTGACATCACGACGGTTCTATGGGAAAATCCGGTGGTCCTGCCTAAGCGGTGATCGACGACGGGCCCGTGCGACACATAGATGCTTCGGTGCACAGAGTACGGGGGGAGATCGGGGGCAAAATGGAATTCTATCGGAGATGAGACTTTTTTTGCCCCAGGAAAAATCTGCGCGGCCGCTTTGCCCCGATGTTCCGTTCCGCCCCGCACAGAGATTTTTCACTCGCCGACCCCCGCCCAATGTCCCCTCACGCGTGTCCGTGTGGGTGACCGATCCGAATTTCGCGAGGCTAATATCCTTGTCGAATCAGGATCTAGATTCTCACGAGACTCACGGCTTACGCGCAACGCCCCGATAGAGGGTTAACTGTATCGTGAGTACGCCTGTGATTTATCATTTGTGAAAAGGCAGCCGAGCCCGCGGCTGCAACAACTACGACTACTGTATTATCGAGGGATCAAGATCGAGATAACCATTGTACCACCGAGGTGGTTAAACAACCGTCGGGCCGTCGTCGTGTCGAATTTATCGCTCGCCCCCCCCCCCATATTTATTTTTTTGCTTTTTATTGATACAACGTGTACATACTTTATTTCACCCTCGGATTAATATATCGGCTGAGTGCCGGATAGTGTAAAGGAGAGAGGAAGAAAAAAATGTACAGAAAATAGGTGAAATGAGAGGATAAATATGTGTCGCGTTGCTTCATTTTGCGACGGCGTATGCGAGAGAAAGCGAGGGAGATGAGAGTCGCATGAATTTTAGATGCTGTGCGGAGCGCGAGTGCTTCCCCGAGACACACTGACGGAGAGGAGATGCTGCTGTAATATAAGTAGAGAAGAGGGAGAGAGAGAGTAGTTGTTCGAGACTTGTACACACACAAACACACACACACATGTATAGCGGTCGATACGCGAGGCTGCACTTACGAGGCCGAGCCGTAAAGTGCGATAATGCACTTCCGACTGTCGACGCGCCCGAGTGCAACGAGAGAGTGGTAATTGGCGCTCGGTTGCTCTCGCGCATACAGTACCAGAACCAGCATCAGCATCGGCGGGCAGGCAGGCAGCAGCATCAGCGCCATTGGATCGTTTCGTTTAGCCGTTCATCTCTCGTCTGGCATCGAGATATAAATATTTTATAGAAAGTAGCGTCGATGAAACGGGCGAGGGAAAAAAAAGAGAAAAAAAAATCTGAAAAACAAACAACTTTATTGGACGGCAATTTATCGGGGTGTATTTTTTTTTTAAGATTCATAGCACGGTCTAATTGCGCTCGAGTTATATTTCAATTAAGTCCGATCGCTTCAGCGTTGATGCATTCGTACATAAATGCCACAGAACGCAGGTATACGTATATAGGTGAAACGATCTCCGGCTGGGATCTTCAAAAGCCAATAGTCTGGTGGATAGCGTTTATGCCAGGCTGCTACACTGTACGTACCGGCTGTACGTATAAACATCGGGTGTATAGGTGGGTAGGTACCACGAGCTGGTCGAGTAAACTGCAGTTCCGCGACCAGTTAACGCGGCTCTCGGCACTCGACGGTGTTAAAACGGCGCCACTTCAAGATCCTATCGGATTCTCAAGACAGGCTTACGACACGGCTGTCGCCGTTTGATCAGGGCGCAATCTCTTGCCGTTTTCTCGGAGCTACCACGGGCGCGACACGAGCTCTCCTAACCGGGAGAGAGAGAGAGTGCCTCGCCCCTCGAAGAGAGACACATGGACACACATATGCACACTGTACTACCGGTGTTTCATTTCGATCCGCGTATCCGCGGAACCATGTGCAGCTGCGGCAGCCGTTAGGGGTTGACGATCGTTCGCGTCACTGACCAACCTCCGCATCTCGCGAGAGGGCTCGCCGGGCCGGTAGTTTTTTTTATCTATAAATTATACTCCCGGTATTTTAGATTCGCTGTTTCTGGATTTCGATATACAAATGATTCCATAATTGGCATTGGTAAAATCATTGTAAATCTCGCACTTACCTGAATAAATAGCATCCGTCCAAAACAGCATCCGTGGCGGAGAACCATTACGCGCTATGATAATCTTTAACGAGCTATATAGTAATTTTTTACCGGTAAAAAATATATATATCGTATCAGAAAAACAATTTTTGAATATATATCAAGTATATGTTTATTTTCATCTAAAATGGAGAATATTCCAGGTTCAGTCTCAGCTGGGTTATTGCATTCCCCTCTAACCGTCGGATGTCTCGAAGTCGTAATATGACTTTTTCTCATCCTCAATCACCCTCTTCTCGTTCGCTACGAAGCCCCCGCGTAATTAGGTCGATTCTCTCGTTGGTACACATCTGTCAAAGGGTGACGTCGGGCTCACCCGGATCTTATGAGAGCTTATGGATTGCATTTACGGTCGCGAGGAGGAGGGTGGAGGAAGGGGGAAGCTCTTCTCCGATACCCCACAGAAAGGAGATGAACGGATTGACGACATAGAAACTGTACTCAGCGTTGCAGAGAGTTCCGAAGCACCCTTTCCTGCACAGACCCACACAAGCCGTCCACTTCCTAGAGCCCCTTGACGTTTAAATACTTAAGGTCTTGCGAGCATTAAAACAGCGTAATAGCGGTTTCCGGGCGTCGAGTGTATCAATGGAGGAGTCCCTATCGCGCTCGATGAACATCCAACGTTTCCAGCCGCGCGCACTCCGCACGTATTAGAGTGCAATGAGAACCCGGCGAGTGCCCTCTGACCCTCCGACTGTACTGCCACCTCATCCTCTTTTCCTCTTTGCCCTCCTTTCCTTTCTCCCTCTCTCTGTTTGCCCGCGCGCTCCAACTCCGTCGTTCTTTCACTCTGCTCCCCCCCCCCCCCCCCGCCCCACGCCCCTCGCTCTCTCGTATGCTGATGAGGGAATGGGTCTCGATTATTTTAATTGAGGCGGTGCGCGATACCGAGAAACGATACCTCTCGGTCGTGCGACGCCGCCGCCGCCGTCCGCTTCCTTCGTCTCGTGCCGACGCTCGGTCGCATCGCTTTCGGATGTTTCTTTTTTTTTTCATTCGTTTAGCTCCTCTCGTCTCTCTCTCTCTCTCTCTCTTTCTGTCTTCCACCGCTGCCTCATCAGAGAGAGATCAACGGTCCGGCGCGCCTCCGTAAACTACTCTCAATCAATTCAATCAATTCATCGCTTCCTTCGTCAATTGATGGCCCACGGACGCGACGACGATGAGAGCGATGTAATAAAATTTATCATCGACGACGATACATCTCCATGCGGTCTCGCGAGTGACACCGCCGCCCTGCAATGAATCGTACGCGAATTCATCATATCACTGGAGCCTTCGAGCCGGTCGGGAGGATCTCATTTAATAACGGAAATTCAACTGCGAAGACACACGATGCATTCCACGCGTCCAGTGCACGGAAGTAATTTCCGATATTTATTTCCGGCTTACTTGCGTGACTTACAAAATTCAAACGAAAAATTCTTATTGATCTTGAAGTGCACGAAGGGGAATCTGTCGCGTGTAGGAAAAGTCAATGACCAGAGGTGTTCCTGCGGTGCTGATAATGAGGACATAGACCACGTGCAGAAAATATGCCGAACATGGATCTTCCATGATTGAGAAACTAACACCTCGCAAATTATGGAGAGCTAAATTTATTAAGGCACATATAATTACCCGTTTACTATTATTCATAAGTTTGTGACCGATTGTGATTTAAAAACTTAATGTTGCACGTAACTCCGTTTCGCTATAATTTTAAGCTAACATAACCGACAGTGTAAACAAACTCAATACACAGTTTCCATACTATAAATAAATAAAATATAGAAAAATAAAAATAAAAACCACGGGAATTTTTGCTCGACGCCTTCTCGACGCTTCTCGCAGTATCCGCGTTCGTGAAATAACCCGACCGCTCGAAATTCAATTCGATATTATACGGCGTACGTACATCTTTGACGATAATTTAATATCAAGCGGTGCGAGCAATCCAATTCGCGATGGCGACCGCGCACGCAGATTATCTCGCACACGCGCTCACAGATGCGCCACTGTCGATAATCCGCTCTCGGCACGGCCAGCAAACAGAAATTAGTGCATCCAGATCCGATATACCTACTACAGTGACCTGCCGGCGGCGCGCACTCTAGGCGGTCTGCAAATTCACTTTGTCAATAATATCCGCGTGCGCGTACTCTCCTCTATGCCGACGGGCAAAGGACCCATGCGGCGTGCAGGGCGCTGCATTCTCTTCGGCAAGTTTCGCCGTCGAAGATCAAAGCATCTCTGTATATCTCGATACGTTTCTGCACGGTGTGTGCATATATATAGTGTACATATATATGTGTCTATATATATATATCGTCGATGTAAAACGCATCCGCGAACCTACGGCCTGGAACCCCTTCCCAGTATATTTCCCGGTCGCATCAAAGCCCGGGAAAATGGACGAGTGCGCGCGTCCCGTCGAACGAAACTTTTTTTTTTCTCTCCAGCATGCTCTGCGAGTTATCGACGGCGAGGGCAACGATACGGGCAAAAAACAGTGTACGGTCCGCGGGAGAAAGACGAGGATGCAAAGTGGCCAAAGGTACAGGGAAAAAAAAAAAAAAAAAAAAATATCGTACCCATGGCATAGTGCAGCTACTGCACGCGCGTGACCTATGATCCTCTCGCCTTTGTGCGAAGCTGCTACAACGCTGGTTATGCTACTGCCGCTGCTGCTGGTGCTGTTGCCCCTGCGAATGGAGGGTCAGCCATCGATGACGTATCCATCGACAAAGTATTACGATATTCTGCGTACTATGTATAGCGCGCATATCATGAATAGCGGCAGAGTGGATTGAAATATCGTGATGGTTCGATTCACCGGACATTCAGACGCTTATGGATTTTTATGCTGCAACAAAAAAAAAAAAAAACACCAGCGTTTCTCATCGATGCGTGCTCACTCAAACTTTTAATAATATCTAGTATTGATAAACATAATAATAGTAATAATAATGTGATTTTTATTTTTTGTTTCAGGTAAGAGGTTTCGAAATACCGTCATTAAACGCTCCTTCATCGTTCGTCGGGGTACCAGAGTGCGTACGCGCAGAAACGTATCATTCGTGAGTACATAAGAGCGATGTCTTATGAAGCGGCTTGTACGCTTGGTACGTTCGGCAAAAACAAACCGAAAAAATAATAGTAAAAATCGTATATTTTAATCAGTACCGCTGGCTCCGGGCGAGTATGTAACTTATTCGCGCTCTCCGACATTAATCAAAAGAATTTGCCTGAATATATATAGCGCGACCGGTGATAGAGGTGGTATGAGGGCGTACCGGGAAAATTTATCCAGGCGGAGAACGAAATTTACGTAGGAAATTTATTTTTCTTTCCCGCCCCTTCGACCATCCTCCTCCCCCGCTCTCGGTCCTCACCGCACCTCGCGGATTTGCATACGGTTGATTCGCGTTTAACCTCTTTTCCGCTTTACTTCCTATCTCTACGAGAGCTCGACGCGTGCTCTTCTACCATTAACTGGAAAACCCACCGGTTAGAGATAGAGAAGAGGAGGGCAGAGGTCGGGCCGGCACGTTATTTCAAGCGGGAATGGCTTTTGTGGCTTCGGAAACGTTCCACTTCGCTACGATTTTATGTACATATGTATAAAAACGTACGTATATGTATCCAGTAATATATATATATATATATATATATATACATGTACTTGGTGCACGTACTCTCGGATACCTGAGGCAGGTTTTGTACTTTATGCAAGTTTCGATATTCGCTTCCGTCGCAAGTCATCGCACACTCGCCCTCGACTAATCTAACATTCAATAAAATGATCAAATCTCCGTCCTCCGTTCGTTCGTCGATAATGCAAATGCGATACAATCTCGTCGAGCATAGAAAAAAAAATTACATATTTTTATTTTTATTATATGCGACTTTGGGTGCCAGTCGGAGCGATTTTAACGCGTACCGCACGCACAGTTAGGTCGCGTCGTGAGTAAAACGCTAACAATGCGTGGCTCCGGGGTTTCGTCATAGCGCGAGAATATACGCGACGTTTTTATGAGTCCGCGGAGAGTCTCGCGTGCCGCCGATGGTAATGTAATCCCGCCTAATTAATTACGGCTTGTTTTATGATTCATCGCTGTGCCTCTCGTTTGTTTCTGTTTATTTTTTTTTTCTCGTTTTTTTCTCCCCGATACATCGCGCGAGTTCACTGTTGCTCTTTCATCGCCGATCGGGCTCGAAAACGCCGGCAGTTTCGCCGCCGCCGGGAGCGGTTGCACTTGTCTCGTAAATATCCTCGAAGCGCGCAGCGGTGGAAGATCGCCGGGAGGGGCGGGGAGAGAAGGGAGGGGGGAGAGTTTCGCGCAATTGGCCCTCGGACCAGCGGTAAATCTTTTCGCCCTGGGATTCTAGCCATTCGCCGATGTCTACCATTTATACGATGGAAAGGCATCCTTTAAATCGACGGTTGAATTCACGAGACCACTTTTCGACCTTGCCCCGGCCAACCCCGGCCCCAAGGCTTGCCGACTCCCAAAAGCTTTCGCTCCACCATAGAAAAGCTCCGTCTTCGCGCATCGACAGACTTCATGTACCATCGCGTTTCTCCCGTTCACCCCCTTACCCGACTCTCTCATCTCTCATCTCTCATCGGAAGTTAATGACTAGGAAAATAATTCGCTCGATTCATCCCCATGGGAATGTAGTTCGGGCCGAATTTTAGTAAAATACGAGAAAGCCCGGAAATGTTACCGCCGGACGGCGAAAAACCGGAAGTTCGAGGAAAGCTGCCTCTGCTGTGTGAAGCACGAAAACTCCGGTGAAATATCTCGGTCTCAGTGAGAGCGGTGGAGTCTAGGTTCTGGTTTCTTGGCGCGATGAGCCGGGCAGTTTTGGGAACGGGACGAGACTTCTCCCGCCTGATCGAATCTCTGGTCGTTGGTCGAATCGGAAAAGTTTGGTAATCACGAAAGTTTACGCTTCCGCCCTGTCTCGTTCTTTCTCTCTTTAGTGCGGGAAGGCCGGTGGCCCGAGGTGGTCCCTCTACCAGACTAGGCGTGGGTGTACCTAAGTAATGACCCGATACACGATAATGGTGGTGGATCTGGCTATGTGCGGCTGCTGGCCAGGACCTAAGGTCTTGGGTAGACCCGGGCATTAACGCAGCGGGGGCTACTCTTTGTTTTCCCGGGGGGGATCGAGCAAACGGCAAAGCCGATGACCCCGAGCAGAGAGCATTGCAAGTAAGCTCCGCACGCGCGAGATAGAACAGTGAAGATCGCACTAGGGCCTCGTATTCGCTGTCGTGCATCTTCACTTTTTGTTCAGTACTATCGCGATCTCTCCGTTTATTCATCAGAAACTTTTGTAAGACAGGTAGGCAGGGAGTTCAGGGTGATATGGTCTGCCGGGTGATATGGTCAATGTGTTACATTACTCAACATCGAATTTGTCGGGGCTTTTGCCTGGAACGCTCAGTGGGGCATTCAGTATTGAGTCTTAATACTCAACAATTAATGGAGCTGCTTATTACCAATTTTTATAAAGTTTCTTAACATCGAATTTGTCGGGATTTTTGCGTGAAATGCTCAGTGGAGTATTCAGTATGGCGTCGCAGTACTCAACAATTAATGGAGTTCCTTATTACAAATTTTTATTGCATTTCTTAACATCGAATTTGTGGTGCTTTTGCATGAAATACTCAATGGAGTATTCAGAATGAACTCTAAATGCTCAGCAATTAATGGAGTTGCTTATCACCAATTTCCAACAAGTTTTTATCGGTTGCACCTTCGCTTCTCCGCTTCAAACGGAACCTGGCCACACTACCCGGTATCACCCAACTCGAAGTCGTGCTCCCAAAACAGCGGGGCCAGATAATCGGGTAACCAGCACGGAAACCCGACATCGCGACGCAGACAAACGTTATTATCAGGAGAAAGTATTTCAAGCCCAAGAATCAAAAAAATAACAACGGAAGTAAATTCTTCGTCGAGTCACGCGAATAATTAAAAGGCAAATTAAGTAAGTCTCCAGCGCCGGAGCTGCTTCGCTCCGAGACGACCGGTCGTTGCTTTTTATGTCGGAGGTTGAATAAAAATAAAAAAAGGAACTTTACTGTGGCAGGAGCCGACGTATACACAGGCGACTTTCCCAGCGCAAACAGCCCTCGCCGTTGGTGACTGCCGCGGCCGCGCTCCCCCCCTTCCCTCCTTGCCGGGTGAATCAAAGTTAACTTTAATCAAATATCAAATAGAATGAAGTCGCGGATCCCGGTGGCAGCGATGGCGCGCAGGGTGGCTTCTCCCGCGGGTCGTCGATGTCGTTGAGTGCGTTTTACCTCCGGGCGTCTTTGAGTTCCTTCGTCGTTTCCTCTTATTCTTCCTCCGATGCTCCTTCCTTCCTTCCTTCCTCCCTCGTCGTCGTCGCGGCTCGAAAGTCCCGCGGGCGGTAACAGTTTAGTTTTGAGGGTCACTGCACACCCGCAATTCACCGGCAGACTGAACCGGCGCCCAGAAGCAGTATCAGCAGCAGAAGCCAAGAATCATCTTCTTTCCCCCGTTCGCTCTTCCTCGTTCTCCCTCGCCGGTTCGCCTGGCAAAGCTTTGGCAACCCCCGCGCGCGCTCCTGCCTATGCTTTATTGGCTTTTCCTCCCATAACCTCGTGTATTATTTTTTTTTATATATATCGCACGAATCGATGCGCTTTGCGCGATATCTCAAGATATTTACGCACGTACGTGTTCGACGTATCAGGTTCATCCGCGTCCTGCGAAAGACAGATGGACCAATATTGTAAGAAGCATCTACGAAAGTCCTTCGAGCCCTTGTATCGTATACCGTATCCGCATACAGTGTACGGTAACACTCCGGTAAAACGCACGATCGTAAGTTTTCTTCCCCTCGTGCAAGCTCGTCGATTTCCTGGGGCGTGCGTCGTGAGCCGAAGACGAGATAGTATGAGTAAACGCGTGATCGCCCGTACGTGCACGCATCGGGGTTCGCCGTCCGTAACTTTCCCGCTAGCTGTCAGCAATCGTTCGACGTCGTTGTCTGCCACCCCCGAAGAAGAAAGTCGAGCCCGGCACCGAAGACGGCAACTTTCGCCTGACCGGGAGGCAGCGTTGGAAGCAAAAACGAGGGCGATATTCGCCTTCAGGCCTGGAAGCTCACCCACCATCCCTCGCGCTCCGAGGCTTCCAGTCGGCGAGAAAACGCTCCGTATACGACTCTCCGGGGAGGATATCCTCGTCCAGGGTTTCTCAAATTTCGGCTCTCTCGTCTTCCCGGCCTCTCGGAGTTACTTTCGAAATGTATATTCTGTACCGGTGCAGAGCGGGCTCTAGACGCGCCCTTTTTTTTTTCTTCTTTGATAGGTACACAGGAAAAGCTGCGGGTCTTGGAATCCCTTCGCATAAAATCATCCCCCATAGAATGTTGGAGTTCCGTCGGTTATTGATCGTGTGGTTATTCAGTAAAGCCGGAGGGTTCCATCGAGATAACGCACACCGGATAAGTGGATTAAAATCAGTCTCCGAGTCTGCTGTATACAAACACACACACACACACAGACCAGATACCTGCATCCCTAACGCATTTGGTTATGTCGGTGAGTAAAAGGCGTGTAAACGCTGTGTAGGTAACGCACTTTGATCTATGAAATAGCAAAGGGATAGGCATAAACGAACGGAGGATATACGCGGTGGAAGGAACGAATTCATCGTCTTCTCTCGGCTTCGTCCGTCCACAGCAGGAAAACGTCGATTCCGGATGTCTGACGCACAGAGGGACACACACACACACAGACATCAGCCAAGCATTCTCTTCGGAAGATCGGATTCGTAGATTGGCGCGACTTTTCCATCCGGCGGGGACATTTTCCAGATTGGACGGATCACGGGAGCGGATTGATTTGTCCCGAGGAGGGAACACGTAGAGGACGGGGACTGATCACAGTGAGAAATCCCGGCAGGCCTAGCGTGCGCCGAACCGCAGGGCAGGCGAGCACTCCTCCGCACACGCCGAGCCGGAGATCGGTTCGGCCGATTCGATTTCCAGTTGTGTTTGCTCCGCATTAGGCAACGGGCGACTTCCTCGCGGCTTGAGCTCTTCTCTGCGCTCTTACTCTTGCACGTTGTACGTTTACCGCTGCCGCTGCGGAGCATCGCCGTGGATGTCCTCTGACCTGGAACGAGATGAAAGATCCGTGATAAAGGCCGAGGAGGCACTCGTTCCCCCTCTACGGGAGGGCATACACCTCTTCGTCGTAGCTCGTTGCTTTCTCTCTTTGGTCGGCGATGTCGTCGCAACGGCAAAGAGGATCCTCTTCTCCGACTCTTTTTGGTCAGTAGTTTCGTTCTAGACTCTTTCGCTGTTCTCACGAGCCTTCATGGTAATTTGCACTTACAGGATCGGCAACGTGCTGGCGGGTACCTCGAAGAAACAGTCTCGATTCTTCGTGGCTGTGTACTTTAATGGAGTCGCTTACCACCGATTCCCGGTCCGTTCTTTGAGGGTCTTCATTTACACTTGGGTACGCGATTCGGAACTCGTGGCATGTCCGGATCTATTTGGTTCTACGGCATTGCATGCATGGTGCGAAAGTTACGGTCGGAATGATGAGAGCCACTGAAATATCATGGTCCGAAGGCTCAGGCGAGAACGAAGAATAAAAACAAATGTCTCAGGAGAAGAGCTAGGACCGTTCGATATGGCGCGCTGGCGAGTTCACCCTCGCATTTTTGGGCAACCCTCGATCCCCGTCTTAGGCCGTTGCACACCCTAAAAAGCTCAACGAACCCTCCCTTCTTCGTCTTCTTCTTCTTCTCCGTCGTCTTCCACTTCTTCGTATCTCGAGCCCTGCGAGCTTTGCCAGCATCAGGACCATTCCCTACGCCTGCGGAGACGGGGAAATTATTCGCACCTTCCCTCCACGAGAATTCTCCCTCGAAGACCGAGACACCCTCCGAACCCCGCTCTTCCGCCGATGCCCTCGACTGCTTCTTGCTTCCTTATTTCCGCGTTCGTCCTTCCCCTCGCCAAGGTCTTCCACCCGATGCTTTCTTGCCTAGGCCTCGCACCCACAAGCGACGGACACCCCAGGAAATCAAACTCGCGCGCCTCCACACCCTCCCGCACCCCGGACAACCTCCCCGCGGCTTCGAGGAAACTATTAATCTAAAGCCGAGAAGCGATCGTATTACTGCACTTTACCATTATGAACTCCGACGACGACTACGCCGACTCACCCCTGCGATTCCGTGAACGCGGACGCCTCCGCCGGCGATCATGCAGGAGGAGGAAGGCAATCTCGAGACGTGTAAGGAATCGACGCGGGGGAATATGAAGGTGGTCTCGCGGCAGCGGGGTGCGTCGTAAGATCGCGAGGACCCTCCCGAATCCCGGACGCTGATGTTCGGGGGTTGCGATTGTGGTAGCTCGATCGAACAAAATTCCTCTCGCTCGATATAACTTCTCGCTGTGGGGTGCATTCGTCTTTTTCACCGCGCCGCAAGACCACTTCGTTTAACGTACCTCCCGATGTTAAATGGCCGCGCGTTAGTCAAACTTAGTTATGTTTCCTTTGCCACGAAAACCAAACTTTTTTCGGAACAACATTTTTTTAACGTAAAACCTAATGCCGGATAAATAAATATTTGCTTTCCGGCTCGGTGCGGCGCAGGTGCTCTCACTCTCCCCGAACAATGCACACGCCCCGCAGTTTCCTGAGGAACGCCCGCAGATGCGTAACAGTTTCATTATTGTCATCGACGACTGGGTTGGTTGCGCAAGAATGCATCTCTTCTTCGTACCTTGCGCTCGTCGTGACGACGGTTCGCGCTCTTTTCCAGGTAAGACCGACCTCGTGGAGCTGCCAGTTTTCGAGGCGCTGCCTTGGGCCCGAAGCAGCTGGCAGATTTTTTGGGGGCGCCCCCCCGACGCTTCAATGGAATCCATTCATCCGACACCTCGTAAGCCCCCCGGGGACACACAGGCGAAACATCAGTCCATGACGAAAAAGCCGATACTCTCGGCTACGACGGCCAGTCATGACCGTCCACCGTGTACAAACTTCGCGGCTCTTGAACGGATTCTTCCGGTTCGCCAAACGCTTCTTGCGTCCGATCTACGGTACAAAGCTTTTACCTTTCCCAAAAAAAAAATCTCTTGTTCATTGCCGCCATGTCGTTGCCAGTGGAAAGAATCGCGACATTTTTCCGGAGATTTGGATTCGTGTAATCCGGATTTGGCAAACAGCATTTTCGCCCTCGGGAACCACACTGGGAAATCCATGAACCCCCCCGATGAACCGAGAAACGGAGATAATCGAGTTCGGCGATATCTCTCGGCGATTCTCCAAAGTCTCCGGAGGGTAATGCACTGCAACAAATCGCGAGAGTGCATTTATCCATCGGTCAGCCTTCGTCGGAGAGGCCTCGGACTCCGTTTTGCAGTTAACTTTACCGATGCCCGATTGCCCGGTCTCTCGCTCGCCGGACGTCGTGAAATTTGCCCTCCGGCAAATCTCTGTGCTCTTCTGTGCTCTCGGAATAGTGCAGAGCACAGTAATACCACAGAGTAGCCTCGATACTATGTATACGCCGTCGGTTGCCGTGCATGCATGTGACTGTGTACACGCTCGGCTCTCTAAGTGCTGCACTCGGCAACAAACGTTCTTTATCCCGCTCCCGCACGCAAGAAGATTGCGAAGAACGGTTCGGTCACGGTTCAAAGATCCGGAAGAGAGTTGGGTTACGGAGTAACCGCGTCGCGTCCTCCCCCCACCCCACCCCCAAACACCCCAAGACCTCGCCTATATACATACGTGCATCTTCGCGTGTGGCAAAAGCCTATAAATCTTCTCTACGTTTCAACAACTTGTGTACGCAGCCGTGAACACGCGAGAAGTCTTTCCTCTGTTTACGAATCTTCCCTGTGTGCGTACAAGTTAAACCAACATATATATATATATACATATGCATGTCGGTGTATGTATGTTTATCGGTGCGTTCGGGCGACTCGAAAGCGTCCGGTGTGACTCGTGTCGCGTGGCTCCGGATGGCTTGGCAAATATGATATCGAAGATTAATATTTCTGTATTCGCGTCGAGAAGATTTCGTTGGGTTCGCCTCCACCGCCCGTTGAATAATAATAACGGAGGCCACTTATTGCCACACCGACTTTAAACGCTCGCGCTTACGACCTCTTAAGAAAAGAAATAAAAAATAAAAATGCATGCATTTGCATCGTCGTTCGATTAGTCGACGTCGAAATCAATGCGCGGTGATTGCTTCGCTCCGGGCGGATAGTGTCTCGCGGGGCACGCACCGAGTTAAGCTCCGACCGGCTTCTACACTTTCTTTGACCGGCTCGCCGACCGTATTACATTAACTGTTATGGTATATTGTGCGCAGCCCGAGAATGCTCCTCGTTACTGCGGCTGTGCGATGGCGAGACAGCGGCGAAAGGCTGAATCGTTCATTAACGGAATTATTAATAGTACGGTACGGAGGGAAGCGGCGGTGTGGCTTTTGCTGCCCGACGCACTTCCGAGGGAGCTTCGCAATATGGAATAGTTTAATTCTAAGCGAGGATACGAACGCTCTTTGTGGACGTGGTTAAAGCGATGTCGCAACGAAAACTGCAATCCCATGTTTTTTGCTTATTGAAGACGACTAATGTTTACCACTAACCTGACTTTAGCCGCAGAATCTAACTTTGATTTTTATTTGACTTTGCTCTGTATTTGTTCTGATTTTGCTCTGATTTTGTTCTGTGTTTGTTCTGTATTCGCTCCGTATTTGCTCTGCATTTTCTCTGTATTCGCTCTGTATTTGCTCCAATTTTACTCTGTGTACTACATTCGTAAATGCATTATCTAAGCTGTACTCAAACTTTTCTGCGCTTCGCTATCTGCATCGCTTGGCCCTCAGGGGATTTATGCCAGGACACAATAAACCATCTATCATTCTAATTACCATTTTCCGAGCCAACATTCGTCCGGAATAGGCAAACACGTCCAGAATATCCCGGACGTCTTTGCCATGTCCTGTTCGAAAGGGTCGATTCCGCTTTTCCATCTTAACCCTTTCGCTGATCTAAAATTAAAATTTTTTAAATTTTATTATGGAGTTACATCGAAACAGCATCTTGCAGCGACTCATCGTGACGTTCGTTCTCCCCCCCTCGAGACGAGATGGTATAGCATACCATAGGGTACCTCTCACGTCAGAGGAGGCGCGGCCTTGAATAAATTAATATTTCCGCATGAGTTTTTGTGCGCGTATCGCGAAAAGGTTTTTAGCGTACGTATTCTGCCTCTTCTATTTCGGTCCGTACCGTTGTGGCTCGTAAAAAAAAAAAATAACAAAAACAAAAAAAAAAGCCCTGATATGAATATGAATGTATGTAAATAGGTTTCGCGAGAGAGTTTCACCGAGCCGGGGAGTCGAGGAGAGACTTCCCTGTATCGCGTATACACTCTTTGCGTACTCCACCCCACCGAAACCACCACACCGGAGTTATACCAGTGCGAGTCCTCCCCCCCCCCTCTCTCCCCGCCCCCCTGCGAGTTTGCATTATTCCGATATATAACGAAGTCGCGGCCGACCTAATTGGACATTTGATTCTTTAATGCTCGTGCACAGCCCGTGACTCGAGGGTCTGTGCATGCGAATAAATAAACAAATAAAAAAAAAAGATTGAAATGAAGAAAAATAAATAAAATTGAAAATAGAGAAGAAAATATAAATGAAAATGGAAATAAATAGGACGCAGGTTGAAAAGGGTGAATGCCGGAGGCTACCGCCGGCGCGCGCCTTATTTTCTTCCCGCATTACTCGCCTCTTTCTCGGGTCTACTTTTCATCGATATGAACGGAACAAAAACCGAATCCACACGGCCGCACGGATAATGAAAAAAAAAAAATCTGGCATTCGAAGTGAAATTAGTCTCGCCTCGGGCCGCTCTTAAAAAAAAAAAAAAAGGAAAAATTCTTTGGAACAATAGCTTGGTTAATTGTGGGAGTTTAACGAGAAAATTAGGGGGCGGGCTTGGGGGAAGGATTGAAATAACGATGAAAATCGTTGGATTATAATCGTCGACGTAGAACCACTCGGGGCCACGATAGCGACGATATATTCCGTGAGTCGAGAGAGGACGGACGAGGGAATGTTCACGGGAACGTTTGTGTTCGATTGGTGTAAGTTAGCGTGCGTGAGACACATACGCGGGATCGCGTGACACGCGGAACCATCGGGAGGAACAAAGGTCCATGTTGTTCTCCGCGTACGAGCTGACTTAGGCGGCCGTACATTGAGCCGGCAGCCCGGACAACACACCCTCTGTGTGTGACGTCGAGGGGGGAAGATGGACGTCGGCTTGTCTCGGGCACACGAGTCGAAGCATCGGACACGGGTGACCGGAGCGAGCATACGCGGTTCCACCCTAATAAAGCCATTCGTTTGCGCGTATCTATCCCATTGCCACCGTCAGAAACGAACACGGTTGCCTGGTATTTATCCCGCCGCCGGTCGGAACATACCGAAAACGCGAATGTTCGACCAATTCGCCGAGACTTCCGTGCGGCACTGATCGATGATCAGTCTTTATGGGGACAAACTGTAAATCTCCATTTTAACTCGATATACTGAATTTTGCTTGGATTTGAACACGAAAGACACACATATAAGAATTTTTTAGCGGGAATTTAAATTAAAAAATCGAGGATCAATCTTTACGAGGATAAAGCGTAAAACTAGCTGCACAGACTTCATATTGTCAAAATGCTTAAATTATAACACGAAAGAGAACAATTTTACAACTTTGAGCGAGACGTAAATAAAAAATCTCATCTCAGATCAGCCATTCCGTTTCGCTACGTTCTCCTCCATCTGAAACAGTTTAATAAAATTAGCGCTATGGAACAAACAAAGAACAAAACGCTTCGGGATTTAATTTGGTTCAGTGAGTTCCCTCTGAACCTTACGGGCAGCAGACTCCAGAGATATAACGATTTCAGCACGTTTGGAATTTTTAATATTATTGCGATGCCTGTTAAACTTCTTTTAATATACCGAGGAAAATAAACAAATGCTTGAAAAGTATTTACGGAAGGTTAAGTAACGGAGATCCCTAACAGACTACACAGTAAACAAATAATTTCGTAAAATCGGAATACGATGTTTCGTAAAAATAATTTTGTTAAATAAATGATAAACTAGTTTGTCAAAGCTTAAATCTTACAAACCTGCCGTTTTATCTATTTTTACTCGCGTAATGAACAATTTCAGTTTTTACTTTTGTTTATAAAACTAAAACCGAACAGGGCGATCGGAAAATTCACAAATAAGAAATTGTGGGCGTTTTTGGACGATAAGTTGTTTTAAAAACTACAAACTTTTTTTACTGTGTAGTCCCCGCTAATTGTTAATTGTATTTTTTAATCTGAATTTCAATATCTCAGGAACATTCTAATAATCTCACGAAAATCTAGCGTATTGCCGAGCGACAGAAACGACTCGAAAAAAAAAAAAAAAAGAAAAAAATACGTAAGGAAGTTAAAGAGTGGAGCGAAAAAAAACAACGGAAAACAACGCATGCGGACCTCACCCTCGGTAAACTTGACCACCGTCAGCTGTGGGGTTGCCGTGCGTAGCCTAGCCCTTTTAACCCCCGGCTGAGAATCTCGTCCGGGGTGAGCGATATACGCGCGAGGTGAGCTAGGCAGAGGAAGCCGAGTTAGCCGTCGGAGCCGGTAGTTGAACGACCATCAGGCGAGCGGCCGAGCTTTAGCCCCGTCATGAGTAATGCACGCCATAATTACCGACGTCCATTCAGGCTGGCCTTCCCTAATTTAACGAGTTTTTTTTTCTCCTCTCCCTCGGCGATCCTCTTGCCCCTCGGTTCGTTCACCGCGAGAAGCTACCGCAAGCATAGCCAAAGAGCCACGTACAGAGATGGTGTACGCGCTTATTCTAAGGCCTGTTTAAGAAGACGCGCCGGGCGTCCAGACAGCGCTGAATAAAACACGCTCTCCTATACACATCCTCGCGACGGTCTCGCGGGCCCGCCCGTGTATGCCCCGGGAGGCAAAAAGAAAGCGGAGGCAGAAAGGCGAGATAGAAAGAGTGGAATAAAAAAGGGATGTAGGAAATACGATGATACGACGAGGCGTACACAGCCCGGCGATGTACACGAGGCTTGAATTTAAACGCTGAGTCTGTGTATTCTCCGTTTCTCATACGCTTGCATTCTATGTCGTGGAATTCTCTCCGATAATTTTCAATTGTACTTTTTACCCCTCAGAGTCTCACGGTCCCTTGTTCGACGTTCAAAGGTGCGCGATTTTTCACTCGGAATTTTTAGCATCGAGGAAATTTCTCAAATTTCATTTCCCTAGAGTAAAGAACACTCTTACCGGTACGCATCGTCTCGTTACCTTGGAATCTGGATTTTAGGCTTACCATTATCATGATTACGCGTTGTTTCAATAACGCGCATCATCTATAGTTACCTTGATTAATTTTTTTTTTCCCCAACAGTATTCAAACAATATTTACAAATACGGCAAACAAAAATAATTATCCTTCCAGACACTGCGAGTAAACTTTGCAAGATAATCAATACCGAATGAACACCGCGATAAAAAAAAAATCGAAAGAATAAAAGAATAAAATAAAATATAAATGCCTGCAACGAGCCTCGCTCATGACCGCTCCCCCATTGCGTAACCCCTTTCTTCCCACCGATGAAATTCAAGATTAATGATTATTCACTCGCACGTGATGTACGTAAAAAAAAAAATTGCTTCGCCTATGTAAGTAGCAGCGTAAAATGAGCGGTGCGTTCGTCAAACGATGGAACGAGTATTTCCGTATGCGGCGCAGTGCGGTATTATATACAGCGGCAAAGGCCCTCCGGGCTATTTGTCCGGCTAACGTTTCGTTTACTCGACGACGACAACGATGACCCAATCCCCGGGCAAACAAGAGACGAGCTTCGCTTGCACGCGTTCGTCTCCTCTTTCTCCGCTGGCCCGAGGTCTCAGACCTGAAAAACACTCGTGGTTGAACCCTCTCTCCGCTGCCAGCTCGATAAAAAGCCCCCGAAGCGAAATTTCGTACGGTCCATACTGCCCCCCCCCCTTCCCTCCCTCCCTCCGTCGAACCACCGTAGAATTCGAACGTACATACTCGAGCTGCGTAGCTCCCTCCGGATGATGAACGCACCTCTGAGAATCGCTGTAAACGAGCGCTTGTAACGAAATTCGAACGATTCATCATTTTCAACGAGTACCTCACTCATTCCCGTGCAACATCTCCTTCCACTCTCTGCCCTCGCGATCGCACGCACGTACGTACTCGCCCTCTCCGTCCGAACGGCGCGTATACCTCGTGCACACGGTGTTAATCCGCTCCACACTCGAGATCGAAGGACAGAAAGAGTTCTGTATTTCCCTGGGGTATCTGCGGACCGGTGCTGCACACTCGCAGCTGATAAATATAGAGCCGCGATCTCTCGTTTTCCGTTTCTTTTTTCTTGCTTTATGTTATTTTTTATTTATTTTTATCTCTTCTTTTCGTTCATCGAAGCGCCGGGCGCGCGGGCGTGTAAAGCGTCAATGCGGGAGCAACGGAGCAGCAACAAACTTCGTTCGATTTGCATATTCGAGGCGAGAGTGGAATAATCATTACCCTCTCATCTTTCACTTCCGCTCACCGGACGGCCGGTAGGATGGTCGGGTGTAGAAGAAGCGATGTACGTATGAGCCTTGTGTAGTTATAGTTATAGAGGGACAGCGGTAAACAGGCGGATAGACCGCGTCGAACAGCTCTCGAAGCTGCCCGATAAGCCGAGACACCGCCACCCCGTGTCGTCGTAACTTCGTACCCCATTGGACCGTGCGCGATAATAACGCGAGGCAAATTAGCCGCGTGCACGGGAATAAACGTTACTCTTTTCGCCGCTGGCAAATAGTTGTTCTTATGGTGCTGGTAACTGCGTTGCGAGGCTGACGCGAACTCGGCCCGCGGAATCGCGGGGCGATAAGTGATACGGAGTAACAGTAGAAGTCGCATTCGCAGAGACGCCGGCTCGGCGGGAGGAGAGCAAATTACCGTGGCAATTAAATTAACCTACGACTACTGCACGCTCTTGAATCTTACGGTCCACCTT
Source organism: Stenichneumon culpator (assembly GCA_964017025.1). NCBI lineage: Eukaryota > Metazoa > Arthropoda > Insecta > Hymenoptera > Ichneumonidae > Stenichneumon > Stenichneumon culpator. The sequence continues at coordinate 11,949,151 of OZ024772.1, forward strand.
ACCTGCGAGCCGGGACTGCGATGCGAGCCGAGCTTATTCGCGGAATTAGCATTCCCGCTATAATTTCGTTCGTCTTCCAGGCATTTCGAGCAAATCTTCCTAGCACACACACAAGCACTGTTGCGAGAGCGCGCGCTGAACTCCGGATTCTCTTGAGCCTGGAGGAAACGCAGAGAAAGGGAGGAAAACTTGTTCCCTTTTGTGTCAACGGTTTATCTAGTTCGAATCGACATATAAACGGTGAAAAAGGTTTGTTCGTTTAACAAAAAATTTCTTGTTCACTAAGAGGTCTGGTTTTTTTTTTTTTTTTTTTTTTATGGACCATGAATAAGATTAGGGAGTCGAGCGAAAATATGAGGATGGAGAGAATGCTGCTAGTGAAAGAGTCGTGTGGCAATTAAGTCTTGGTGTTATTGCTGCACAGGCTCGCGGATCGGAACTTCCAGCATCGACGTTCACTCCCTATAAGGACGGCGCGGCCTACATGCATTTTATTACCGACAATCGTTGACTGGAGGGCTCGGTGCAGGATTCAAATCCATAGATGAACAACCCCCTCTCTCTACCCCGGATCTATTGTTTACCGCGTGCTCGGTCGTTAAACCTAGAACAGCGCACATTTTTTCGCACCTCCTCGACACCACACATGGCTCCGCTGGCCCCGATGGCTTCATCGTTAATAAGTGGTAGATTCGTGACCAGCGCGAAGACAATACGTTAAATATAGTTCTGGAATGACGACTAACCAAAAGTTTATCGGACATTTTTATAGCCAATATTGCAAAAAATGAGTGATTTTGCGAATTTTCAAACTACGATTATCGTTGCTTCCCGACGTCATCGCGGAAAAAACCAGGTGCCATGTTCTACGGTATTAAATATACAGGATGGTGGATATGATGGGATCGAAAAAGCTAGATAAAGCGTTATCATTTCGATTTTTTTTTTTTAGTGAAAATCGAAAGTTTGAAAAAGAAAGAAAATCCTGAGCACAAAATTCCATGTATTTTTTCGCGGCAAGCTCAGATCCGACATCAGTTTCGACCAAAAGTCAAGCATGACGTTGCTATATTTTTTCTTATATGTTCTTTCGCGCTGAACCCGAATCAGACAGCCGTTTACCTAAAAGTCAAGCACGACGTTGACGTTGAAAAAAATTGACAATGGAAATTTTCATATCGCTTCCGCCTAATATCCCTTTATTCGTAAGTGCTCCTCTATGAGAGAGCCAAAAATACAGAAAATGCTTTCTCATAGAACAAGCTTTGCGAATAAAGCTATATTATGAGGAATCAGTATCAAAACTTCAGTTTTGCTTTTTTTAAACGAAAATTTCCGTCACATCGGGCCTACGAGAATCACGTCAATTTTTCATTTTTATAAAAAAAAAAAAAAAAATCATACCACGCCCACTTCGATACTACAGTTGCAGTATCGAAGTGAGCACTTGCCACCCGGGCGTCGTTACGCAAGCGCGTTATTTCTTCCCGTCTCGAATACCCAATACTCGCCTTTCGATACTCGTTTTAAATACAAAACCAGCTCACTTCGCTCGATCGAGCCTAACTGCATACGTGTTCCAGACTGTCACTCCCTCTCGACCGGAGATCGGCTGGACTGCCGGCCGTGATTTTCACACGCTGCCGGTCCCCCATCCCCCCCCCCCCCCCCCCCACGAGAAACACTATTTGCACTATTCGCCGATCCTCTCAGTCGGATTTGACGATCAAAACAGGATTATACTACTTTATGTACCGTGATAGACCATTTCCCGTCCGTAGCAGACTGTACCCTACATGGAATGCTCACGGCTTCATCGATTCTCGTATCTGCGCGCTGGGAGCCGACTCGACGATTAATCTCAATACTCGTTCGTCGAAGAAAAGAAACCAAAATGTTAAAGAATGAAAAAAAAAAATCCCAGAGTAACTACCGCGAGATTAGATGGAAGTGAAATAAATATTAAAAGGGGAAAAACGGGGGCGGAGTGGGAGGAGGTTGATGCGAGGAGGCGAGAAAACGCGCCCTAGGTTAGGCGCTGCGTATCCAGGGATATCGTCGAGTCATCCGGTTTTACGAAGCTTCGCTTCGAACGAGAGAAAAAAAAACGATACCGCACCTACACAACCCCGCGTGTATGCGTACGGATACGCAATCTGTATGTATTAAAAAAAAAGTGTATATGGTGTGCATAGGAGTCAACACTTTGAACGGCGAGCAGCCATGGAGAACATTCACGTACCAATGACTTCTTTTTTTTCCTCCGATCTCCCTCTCGTTCTCTCTCTCGGGAAGCGCACCGGCAATTCATCATTCCGACGCCTCCGCCCGTCGCTGAACACCGTACGCTCGTTAATTACCGGAGGATTATACGAGACACCGTATATAGTAGAAGCGCGAGAAGCATCCAGCAGGTTTCGTGTATGTAGCCTCTATGTGTCGAGAAACTCGGTATCGCCTAACTCGCTGGTTTGTGTCCTTCCGAACGGTAAACCTCTGTGTACTCGCTTATCACAACAAGCAGTGGGTAGCTTCGACGCTGCAGGGAAGCTTCGGCATGCGCGCTTTCCACAGGCTTACGAATAACGAACGGTGATCGACGCGCGTACATAACAGACATTTTAATCAGCTTCTCGTCAGATTATTCAAATCCTGGTCACAGACATTGGAGCACCCATAGAAATTTTATGAAACAGTAAATGTCCATTTTAAACGAACAAACGAAACTGGCATGCAGAGCGTCATCGGGCCTTACCGCGTGCATCCGGGAATGTACAGAATTTTCCTGGTTGAAAAAATAAATAAAACAAAAATATATAAAATGCGTGGCAATAAAAAATGGGCGGGGCGTTCACGAAAAACGTAAAAAGATCTTTCGACGAGATACACACACAGCTTGCGACTGCACGTAGGGAAACCAAAGTCTCCGAGCACTGACCGCGGAGTTTCGTGAACGTTCAGGATCGTGCGGCCGCCGTGCTTCGACATCTTCCGTTTCATTTTGTCCTCAGCCCTCAGCTGATTCTCCCTTCGGTCAAGACGAGAGAGAGAGAGAGAGAGAGTGCGTGCAACGTATAGAGCAGCGCCTAGCGCAGAGTCCAGCGACGGGGACGATGACGACGAGAATGTAGGAGTGAGTATCCGCGCGGAGGGTCGCGTTGCGGCAATAAAAATGCAAAATATATGACGCTGGCTCTAACGACGCACGCACGCACGCACGATATGCTCGCACACACACAAACACATACGCGCGCATTGCTGTAGATATACGCAACGGCGGAGTATATAGGAAGGAAGGAAGGAGCAGGCTCTGCCCTGGCCCTTATATTCCCCGCTCCGTAGGGCTACGAGCACGACGAGAGCCCACCACCCTCGTAAAACGCCCGACGTCGCCCGGTTCTCGAGGTAGTTTAGGGGACCCCCGACGCCGTGGCCGCGATATCTAGATAGAAATTCTCTCCCCTCCCTCACCGCCCGACGTACCAGTCCCGTTCCCTTCCGTACACGTATCTCTCTACGTGCCGTAATGCGTATATACGCGTATATCGTACAAGACACGTTACCCGAGGGGTGGGCCTAGAGAAAAAAAAGAAAAAAAAAATGCGCGCGCGTTCAACGAAGAAATTTCCTCCACGCTCGATGAGGCACACGATCGAGCGAGAAGTCATCGGACCCGACGAGCCCAAAATTTCATAAATAAATGAATAAATTGCCGAGAGACGTTGTTGCGCGCGGGTGTTATGATCGAGTTGCTTTTTTTGGTTTTGTTTGCTTTTCGTCATTTTTTTCCCGAGAGGAGACTCTGTCTGTGGGCGCGTATGACACGTAGTTTTCCGATTTCGTTTATCGTCGGCACACTCGCGAGAGGGGTTCAAGGACGATCGCGCATTCGGTGGACGAGGTATCGCAACCCCCGCGTGTGGATTATCGATTATGCGTGGCGAACGGCACGTAACCACGCACACGTCTCGCCCGTTATCGTCTCGTCGACGTTCTTTCGCTCTACGCTTTGGTTATACGATGCATATTTGTTCTTTTTTTTTGTAAATATCTATGTATATAGTACAGTGTCGTATGGAAAAATAATGGAAAAAAATAACCCGAGCATCCGCGATTCACGCGGTGGATTTAGGTATTCATGGCGCGGCACTCGCGCACGCGCGCTTCGCAGCCCGTCCTCGATCCTCCGTTCGGTTTTTCGCTGGATTGACTCGTTCTCACGTCAACTGAGCTCAACAATTATAATTTTTTTTTATTCAATTTAAGGACATGTGGCGAGATACAAATTATCATGCACTTCAAATCTGTGTATAAACACTTGCACGAACTATTTTGGAACGTCTCGTTCTCGCGTAAACTGAGCCAAACAATTATAATTTTTTTTATTCAGTTTAAGGACATGTGGCGAGATCCAAATCATCATCTACATCAAATCTGTGCAAAAACATTTCCACGTATTATTTACAAAACTTCCTTTGCATTGTTTTGCTTTATGGAAGCGAGCGATGAGAAACTTGGAAATCCGCTCCGCTTTTCTCGACGAGATGAGAGACCCGATGAACGCGTCTGATTCCAAACGCGGTGTCATCTCTCTCCGGCTCTATATTTTCATTTTACCCTCTTCCGTTCTCTGAATCAATTCTTTTCCCGGCTCATCGATGACAAAGTGAAAGAGGAAGGCAATATCCTGTGGAAATTTAACGCCCCGACAATCAAAAGAGTGCCGACGGGTTTTGTATAAGTTTGCTCTCGCGTAGAGCATTTTGCGGATCATTGTGCAGAACGTCAAGGCACGCGCCGTTCTCATAAGGGCAAAACGAGGCGAGAGAATGATCGTCGACGGTGGTAGTGGTAGACGTAGTCGCGTAGCTACGCCGCCGTTTTGAGCCGTGTTAGAGAGCCACGTGGCCGACCCTTTTAATTTGTCTCTTTACCAGCTTGCCGCTCCCGTTGCTGCCGCTGCTCGGGACTCATGAAGAAGATAGTGCCAAGAGTGCCAAATCAAATAACTGTTACAGCAGGAAAGAAGCTTTGCGAGAGCGAGAAGCCGAGGAGGAGGGTCGCTTTCAAAGGCTTTCGAAACTCGAAAGGATATTATTTGATATCATAAATCCGTAACAGCTGTATCTACGTCGAGAATAAAGAGAACCCTTTGTCGGTCGGCACGTCGGCGGATACTTCGAGACAGGAGCGAGTTATGCTCGAAGATTTTAAACTCCAGACAGTCCTATGCAAATTTTGGAATTAAACAAAAAATAACGGTGAGCATGAGAATAACAAGTGAGAATTTTTTGTAAATTCATTTGTAGAGTTCCATCGTTAAAATTTGGTTAAGAATGAGACTAAGGTTGATATGAACAACAAAGTCATCGGCGACAAGTGACAAAATTTGGAGTTATCGTTGAGCATGAAAATAATCAATTTCTCTTTTTTCTTTAAACACAAGAAAATATAAATTTGCCTCACGAGCGTGTTCCTTGATATTAAAATACGAGACCAAAGGAAGGCGGCCACTCAAAGAAATCGTCGTCGTTGTCGGAGACCATTATAGAGCCGAGGAATTAGAATAGCACGCGAGCCGAGCAATCTAGCTTATAGAGTTGGCGAGCGGAGTTCGTGAGCTCCTGAGCGAGTACGGGCGCACGAAGCGGCCCGACCGAATAAGGTGGCAGTGATGCAACACGTCCCTCGTCGTCTCCATGCCGCTTTTATAATCGCGCAATTACGCGAGAGTAGTACTGAAAAGGATTTTCAGTCAGAGAGAAACTGTTTCTCTGCCGTTTCGCGCCGGCGCGATCCGTCCGTCCATTGGCTTTTCGCTCCGGGCTTTGCATATCAAACTACCCGGGAAACGTGGCAAAATCGCGGATAATGATGCACCGAGTGCCTCAATATTTAATCCGTAAACGAAGGAGGGAAGCTCCATGTCACTCTTCTTTTGGCCCCTTTGACATTAAGACGGGAATCTTATCGAGGGGGAGGAACGACTCGGAGAATATTTGTATATTTCACAGTCTTCCCTCGCGACGAACCGAGTAATCCAGAACCAGAGGCGGGGGAATAAGAAGCGGCAGAAGAAGAGGAGGAGCTGGAGGAGAGCCGGGCGAGAGAGCGAGAGTCGAGTGTGCGAGCACACTGTTGAATAAGCACTTCAATCTCTTCTGGATGCTTGACTCGCAGCTCTGTAGTATAGCGGGCACACTGTGCGCCGCGAGACTATGTGGTCTCTTTCTCTCGTGTGGTGCTTCTACTGTACATACACCGCGTACCGCCGCGCCGTACACGAGGAGCACCGTGAAACGAGCTGCCTACGAATTAGCATTTTCGTGTTTGCATCCGCAGACGCGTCTGAGTTTTCGGATGCTCAGCTCGGGCACCGCGTAGGCGTTGGCCGAGGGCGGCTGAGTACTCGTCTCGCGTTTCGCTGCGTGTCGTCATTGAGGGGGATTCGAATTTTTCAATTTGGCGAGAAACGACCCTATACCTTAATTCCGACAGAGTAGAGAGAAATACTTGGCGGCCTTGATATTCGAGGATCGAAGGTATTTTCTTGTTTATGACCGGCATTTTACTATTCACGCTGCGGTGTCGAAAATGTTTTGATTTGTAAATCTTCGAACCTACTGCACAGTAAAAAGGAAAAAAAAAAATGGTTGGCTTAACCGAAAGTCACGGCGACATACGTTCAAAGGTGTTACTTGTTTGGTACAAATGAAGCATTGTTTTGTTAAATAATTATTTGCTTCGATCGATTCGAAATTTGTCGATTATAACATTTTTGTACCAACCAAATAAGACCGTTTAATGTATTTCAACGCGCCTTGAATAATCCAACAATTTCTTTTTCTAAGAGCAGAGAAAAGCATAAACTTTGCGCTGCTTACTTTTTTTAAAGAAAACGATGTGCATGAGCAATGTGCTCAAATGTGCATGAAACTTCCAAGTACTGTATAACTTGTCCCGCCCCTTAAATCGGGTTTGCCAAAGGTGGAACGACTACATTGAAACTCGTGTGGATGCACCGGATTTATCGGGTCAAATCCGGCCGGGACTACGCAGTTTCTGATAATGACAATGCACGATAAAACGGAAACTCTCGGAGGGTGAAATACAGCGGAGAGCAAGGGGGAGGGTTTTACCGAGAGTGCAGGCACAGCGCGAATGCGGGATATCCTGGTCGTCCGGTGTAGGTCAGGTAATGGCCGATCTATTACATGGTTATTGGGTAATCAGCGAGCCGGCTAGCCGCACAGTATTTAGCATCGGTATCGAGGCAAAGTAACAGTTGATTGGTGAGCAACTCGATACCGCCGTAGCTACCGCGCTACGGATAACCTCCGTGGTTCACGTCCGCGTAACTTCGCTTGATTACCGAACAACGTGTAACGACGGGCCCCACGGACGGCCATACTGTTTGTTATCTAGTTTGGAGTGTTGTGAACTAGCAGTTAAAACCCCGCACAGACGGTCCATTACCCTACAGTCGAATCCGCACAAGTTTACAAACAGAAACCCAAGTACTGGCGCAAGTCAAAATATTTCAATAATTTCGATGTAATATTCATTCGATCCAAATAATGTTTTGCCACTAATCACGCCCACACGAGGTAACTATGAGAACATCGCGCGAGTCTATCGATACGAATTTCACGCATAGCTTCCTGTATGAGGTACCCAAAATTGATCAACAAAGTTTCTCTATGAGAATATCGTGCGAGTCTATCGATACTCATTTGGCGCATAGCTTCCTGTATGAGGTACCCGAAAATTGACCAACAAACTTTCTCCTAGAGAAAATATGCTATGCGCAAAATCGTAATAAATCACCAAGCCATGCCTAAATTACTTTGGGCCCTAAATACTTCAAGTATTTAGGGTACTTTGTACTTTGTAATTTAAGTATGTTTGGTACTTCGCCCAGCTCTGCTGTAAATTATCGAAAAATAATACAGCTTGTATAGTAAAAATTGAATTAATAAATATTCGACGCAACGTTGCTGTGGTCGTGGCGTGAAAAGTAACGAGGTAAAGATCATCGAGTTCCCGGTACAATAATGACAGGACTAATAGAGTAACACAATGTACATTTACATTAAAATATATATACATATATCCTTGAGCGTTGGGAGGGCCGACGAGAAGCGATGGTATATACCATCGTCGGCGGTGGGCACTTAGCCGAGTATCGCTTACGCTCTCGAAAAAGATGTCTGACGTCTCAACTTCTACTACTTCTCTCTCGACGATCCTCGTCGGCCTCGCGCTTCGAAATAGCTCTCTCTTCCTCGGGTTGGTCCGGTCTCTTCAGTGTGCTCTTTGCCTTTCCCCTGCAGCACCGAGAGCTCCTCGTCTCGCCCCGTCGTCCTTCTCGCACTGTCCCTCGTCGACGACGGGTATCGGTTTCAGGCCTGAAACTCAAGAACCCGGGAATGCGACGGTGCGGTTATACATCTCGCTCTTTCACCGGGAGGGGAGGGCTCCACTCCCTGAAATAAAATGACGCGAGGAATACAATGACGATGGACTGGAAACGATCCGAGGCGACTCTGGTCGGACCGAGAGAACGAATCAAACGGACAAGAAATAATGGAAGGTTAAAAATTAAGAATAAATAATTTAAATAACAAGATGCAGTCCGATTGGGCCGGAGAAAATATCGTTCTTACTTATCAATTACCGAAGTTTCGTATTACGGGAATCAACCTTCATTCGCAGCGACGAGTGCACTCGAGAACTCGTCCGGAGCTTTATAAAAAGTTTTTTTTTTCCCCTTTTTCTTATCTCGAGAGAATGATTACGGGGTTAAGTGGCAAAGTACTCGCGTTGATTCGACCGAACGAAATTAATTTGCGCGCGAACGGGTCTGTCCGTCGAAGAAGGCGAGGGTTCCTTCTCGCCAGTCGGATTCGCAGTGCTATCGCGTTCAAGTATCCGGGCCTCGGGAAGAAACCCGCCGGAATTTCAGTCGCGCGAAACGATTAATCATAGAGCCTACGCAAGCCCGGCCCGCGGCTTTTTTCCCCGGGATCGAAGTTTATTTCGATAAGGCAGCAATGCAGCACGCGGCAATCGCAGGAAGGAGTCCGCGACCCGAGGGGGCTCTCGATCGTCCCAACTCCCTTTCGCTGTTTCTCGTCCTGCTAGGCGGAGATTAAATTTTCGTTTTTTTCTCTTCTTCTTCCGTTTCAATGATTCCCTTCGCTCTCCCGCCGCTTTGTTCTTTCCCCCCTGTATATATTTGTATGTATTACATGGACGAATTTTTATATAGCCGAGGACGACGCCTCCCTTGGAATAATACCGTAGCCGCGGATAGAAACAAGCCATCCGAGCCATGTATTTCACCGTTAAGAACAAAAATGTTTCTCGGAACTTCGAGGAAGTGTAAGTTCGACCGTGCGTGTACGCGCAGACACGGCATTTCCTTTTGGACGAAAAGATCCTTTCACTCTTAACATTCCTCAGTTCTTTTAGCTATTATTTTTTCTTTCCCGACTATGGGAATCGTCGGCTTATCACAATTAAGAGCTCGCAGTTTCTTCTTTGCTGCGGGACGCTGCCCTGACTCTCGATTCTTTCATCGTACGAAATCCTCCCCCGAGCTCGTCGACGTCGTTCCCGGCGCCTTTCATCTATCGGCGAGAGCCCGCGAGAGACTCTTCCTCTCGGCTTTCCTCCCGGCCACCACCCCGTCTGCACGGAAGGAATAAAGACGAAAGATAGTTTAGCATAAATGTGGCAACTTTTCCGGTCTCGGCGAGAGAAACGCGGCTAGTTCGCCGGGCTTCCCTTGAGGAAAGCCGAAGAGGCTCGGTCAGCTCTCCACCTCGCCACACTCGCAGCTCGTTCAGCTCCATGCTCTCGCCCAGGTCGTCTCTAAGACAGAGGAGTTTGTATATCGGCAGCGAGCCCCTTCGCCGTGTTTCTCCCGTTCCTCTTACAGCGGGCAATCTTGCCGTCCATTTCACGGAACGACGCGCTCCACTGTCTCACGGGATTAATTTCCAACTTCGGGACATGCATTCGCCAAAGTTTTTCATTTTGTCTGACATGGGTGGAAAACGGCCCCGGACAGGTCATGTGACGGTCACATTACTGGGATAGAAGTGACCGACGCGGTCACTAAATAAAAAATCTTAAAAAATTCTTGTACCGTCAAAATGACGAAGAAAACATAGCTCCGAGTCGGCGCCGGAGAGAGAGTCGAGACGGTACCGGCCGTTTATGATCAGCGCACCCGCCGCAGACGGCGCGAGCATCCAATTAACTACGCTAGCAGCTACATCGACCGTAAAAATAACCGAAAAAGTTATGGTAATTTCAGATCTCCTTTAATACCGTTAAAATTACGGCAAAAGTATCCACGGAAAAAAATCGATTGCGTCAACAAAATGAGTGTTTACGGGTGTCGAAACAAATTTTTTGTTGTTGGAACGAAATAATTGTCGTAGTAAGTAAAGAAACATTTGATTCGACGGCCTGTTAGTTTCATCAACGAGGTATTCTAACCTCAGTAGTAACCGCGCATGCGAGGACGTTGAAACATGGTTATTTATTTCGGTTATTCTATCGTTATTAAAAAAAAAAGGTTACTCAAGCTGCTAGGGTAGTAATTATTTTGTTACTACTAGCGATGAATCTGAATTGTACAGGTATTCACCTGTATACATATGTACACTGTTACCTAGCTTTAAGTCGTCTAGTTCATTACGTTTAGCTATGAAACAATAAAACTCTATTAAAAAAACGCAGCACCGGCCGGGCATTGGGCCTACGCTGACCCATTAAGAATTACGAATAACTTTATTTGTATACCTTCCTACATACGTCTCGCGTATTAAAAAAAGCTGTACATATGAGTTTATCGTGCATTCTTGGGATCGATGCTTTATCGCTGCGTGGGAATCCTGGCTGTTCTTTTCTTATGCATTCTATGCCCCTTTTTTCGCTTGTCTGTGCGACTCTCGCCCATGTCGACCACGTTTTCCCGGTTCAATTATCGATTACACTCGGCGTGCTGTCCCAACAGCAGGAAAAGCGATATGCGATTCGCCACGTACGAGTAACAGTGAAACGTAGAAAGAGAACGTTAGCATACACACGAGAGATCATCGTGTACGATACACGTAGTTAATACCGACCCAACCGCCTACCTGGATTAGTTACGCTCAGCGGGAATAAAGTGCTGCGGCTAAACGCCGGCTTCGGAAATCCCGCTCGGCCAGAGATCGAGAGACACGGCTGCGTAGAGTGCACCGCCGTTTTCCTCTACCTGCATATATGCACACCTTGCTCTAGCTGCAGAGCTAAGTAGAGACGGCGGACACCCGCGGACACACCGCTCTGTGATATCTGGGTTAACCAGAGATAATGATCCGTTATTTGATCGTCGTTTAACGCCCATCCGACTCCTCCTCCGGTGTAAGAACCAAGGTTGCTCATTACACCGAGCGAGACTCGCTATGGACACGCAAACTCAGCGATCGCTCGATTCGGCTGCATTTGCCAATATTTTTTTCCTGTTACCTGTAGAGTATCGCACCAATATTGTTTTACTCTAAAACGTCATTTTTAAAAAGATTTAACTTAAAAGCACTCGCAGAAATCGAAATATTATGCCCTCAAGTTATTTTGTTTAATTATACGATCGATGTTTCTCAATTAAAGATCAATCGAGTCGGCTGCATGTGCCGATATTTTTTTCCTGTTACCTGTAGAGTATCGCACCAGTATTGTTTTACTCTAAACCGTAATTTTTAAAAAGATTTAACGTAAAAACACTCCCAGAATCCTAAATATTATGTCCTTAAGTTCTTTTTGTGTAATTATACGATCGATGTTTCTCAATTTAAGATCGTATTTAGTTTGTTAATTATTACCAAATTCATCAATATTCCTTAAATTTAATATATATACCTATAATTTAATATACGTATCCACGTTCTCGATTATTAACGACGGGTCTCTAAAGCTCGTCTCGGAGAAGAGCCTTAAGATACACTTTTGCTGCAGCCCAGTCCCCCAGCAGACATATTCAATAAAAAAAAGTCACTTTATTCTTTCATGTCGCAAAAAAAGTATCTACAGATTTAATCTCTACCGAAGTAAACCAGAATATATTTTTTACTGAAAAAAAAAAAAAAAAATTGCCACGCATTGTTGTCGTTCGGCTGAGCCGGAGGGAATTTTTATTTATTTTCATCAAGCGGAACGCGCGATATCGTTTCGTACACAGCAATCGGTGTTGTTTCGATAGTGGCCGACCTCGTTCCCGCGCGAGAATCGCGCCGCCGGAGAATACGTCCAGAATCGGCGATCGGTTTGAGTTCGGTTTGAGCCGCGAGTGCCCGGAGCGACGACGCGATAAATATCGCAACCGCTTGGCGAGAGAGAACGTCGGAAGGAGATCGGACCGGCGCTGAGCCACGGCGCATCACGACCGTCCGCCCGACGCCGCCGGACCGTCCTCATAAAACGTTCCATAAATATTATCATCTCGATTCTCAAACGATTCAATCTATCGGCTCGATAGGTCGGGGACCGCCGAGCTCGCGCGTTCGGCTCCGGTACGGCTTTCGCGGCAGATGATCTCTCCTCACCGGGGCTACGTCTCGTCTCGATCGTCGTTGGATGATCGTAAATCCTCGACAGTTCCTCCACGGTAAATTCCGCCGATGGATAGGAGAGCGAAAGAGACCCGAAGACGGTCTCTGGTTGCGCTATGCACGCTTCACGACCGCGATTCTCGTTCGCCGATTACCTTCTTGCGTGATATACGAAATCGTCGCGGCTCTCTATAACATCCGGCGATTCGATCGATCACTCACGGCCAATCGAACTTTACGATATCGCCTTGCTTTCGTTCCTCCGCAGTCGTTTTAGCATTTTTTTTTATTTATCATACCGGCCTGAATAACGGGGAATAAAATTCTCGCGCAGCCGATGAATGACGGAGGGATTGCACGCGCCACCTTTCGTACTGGGAATGATCAAATAAATTGAAGACGAAATGCAAAGAAAAAACGTGCGTCACATTTCTCGATGGTCTCGTTGTGAAGACGAAAATATCTCTGACTCGAAGATACGCCGAGCAAGATGAGACGCTCTTAGAGACGCTACGGTGGAAAATGAAGATGTGAGGAACGCAGATATGTTTCTACAGACGGTGTTGCAGCGGCGGAGGGCGAGGGCGGGTCGGCTTCGTTTGGCGAGAATGGGAAAGGTGGAACGACTTTGTGTTCTCTCGTTCTCTCCGTGGCGTGGGTGAAAGGATCGTTGGTCACGATGGCCCGGCTCTCTCTGCTCTCCTCTAAGATCTGGTAACTTATTGTACAGAACGATTCAGATCCGGGACACTTTCGTTCCGTCTCATCCTGCTTGGCGCTAACGGTTTCTTCATCTTTCGCCCAACGAGCGGTGATTTTTATAAGTTTTCATTTTCTCCTTACTTCAGCAATTAAAAATCCTTAATCGAATCGACCGACCGTGACTTGAAAATTGAAGAATGAAAATTTTGATTATGAATCGCGCGGTAAGGTGCGCTATAGTGTACGTGCCGCTGTAGCTGTGAAACAATTTTTCTTTGCATTCGGTGCATAATAAAAGGATAAATGCCACCGGGATAGCCGAGAGAGTCCTATTCAGCGCCAAAGGGCAAAGACTGCACGTTGTGCCTTCTCGTTGCGCCGCCGGCGCGTTCCTCCAGCGAGCTGAGAGGAGAGTGTGAGGTGTCGGAGAAAAAAAAAGCTCGAGACGCGGTTCTCGCGAGCGAAGAGCTAAATAAAAGCCGAAACACAACATGGAAAGGGCGAGGTAGAGGGACGTTCCTCCGTACGTACAACCGGAAGAAAATTAAACTTTCGGCAACTCTTTAAGAACCCTAAAGCGACAGTGCAATTTTCTCGAAACGAGTCCCGGGACGCTCGTGGGCCGGAGGCCCGCGCCGCGAGGCGCTCTGCCATTCTTATTAAGGGAATGTTGCGAGGAGGTATAAGCACGGCGCGTCGGTGGTAGCTGGTTTTGTATGTCTACTTTAACACGAGACCCACGAGACACGGGGGCGAAGCGAGCGAAGGATCCGTGGCAGAAGGAAAAGGCCATTCGGTTCCAGCAATCAGGCTCGTGTTCGCCGGAGATCGTTCCACGCTTTCTATCTCTCGTTCTTCGCGGCTCTCTCTCCCTTGTTTCTCCGCCGAGGTGCACAAGTTGTTACTCGTGAGAAAGCGAATCGGGACAAGAAACGCGAGGAGCAACTTCATCAACGTTGAACGAACCGTCGGGTTCCTCACACTCGAGGCCCCCCCACCCGATCCCAATGACTCGCTATTATAAACAGCCTACAATTAAATTGATGAAACTGCAATAGCTCACTAATAGCGCTCCCGCGGCTGCGCGCATATATAGCGTAATTTTCAATCGGTTGTACTCTCGCCGTTTAGTAGTTACCGAGACTGATCAATTTGTGCGGAGTGAATCGAGGAGGCTGGGGGGGGGGGGGGGCGTTACCGCAGCTCGATCCAATCGATTTTCTTGTGCCCATCGAGAAACCGATTACAGTTTAGTTATTCGAGGCGGCTGCACCTATATCTTTTTGTGGCACAGAAGTACAGTCGGATCCTGCATTAATTATAGATGATCGAGGCTCGGCGCGTCGGGAAGTCAAGAGACCCGTGACTTTCGCGTGGATTTACTGTCCGGGTAAAGTCTTCGAGATGGAGTGGGCGATTTCCGGCCATCCGAGCGTAAACCTCGATATCGTAGTTACAAGCTTCGATACACCAATCTCCGATAAAAACTTTGTGACGCGAAGTAGCTATTAGTAGCGGCCGGTATTACTCCGTGGCCGGTCAACTGCAGATACAGACATGGGACGTGTATCGGTCCGTTAAGGGTCTTCACTTCGCCGAGGAGGAAGCACCACTAGTGTCTTTCCCAGGAGAGAGCCATCGATGTCTAGGATTTTCCCCGAGCTTCGTTGCAACGAAGCGGCTCGATCGTTAACAATCCTCCTCCCGCCCATCCCGACAAATCAAGCGCGGTGTAGTACCTCGCGAAGGGCCATCATCAGAAAGCCCTTCATACGCACGGGGGCTCCCTTCGACCCCACCGCTTGTAAGCTCCTCCACGGCTCCGCGGCCGCCCGCGCGCTCTCGTCATTATCATTATTAATTTGGACTGCCAATCACCTTCATCTTGACGGGAGAGCTCAGTATCGCTCGAGAGGGATGTTGCTACTCTTCATCTCGCGATTCTCCATCGTTCCCGCGAGGCGAGGCAGCGGATAGAAAGGGCGGGAGCAAATGGGCTGGTTACCACTCAGCGGCTCAACTTTCCCGCGAGCATAAGTCGATTCCTCCGCGCACCCTGTACGTTCGTATACACAACTTGAATGGAAATAGCGGAGCGCCGGAGAAAAGACGGCCGCTGCAATTTCTCCGAGGTACTCCATTGACGTCGAGCGTCGTCCCCGTCACTCTATTTCCCATCCCCGACCGACCCTCCTTCATCCTTCCGAGTTTGAAGATGCCGGCTTGGGATGTGCTTCCTCCTCGCCGGATGGAAAGCCCGAGTAATGATTTTCGAGATTCTAATCTTCCCGAAGGACCCATAGAGCGCATTCCTCTCAGACGACGCTCTGAATTTCCACGGGTTTTCCGCGTTACCGCTCTCTCTCTCTCTCCCTCGCGGAATAAGAAAAGGGCGAGAGAAACTTCGTTTTTCTGCCTTTATTTTTATTTTTTCCTTTTTTTCGGCCCTCGCTCGCTCGCTGGTGGCAACTTTCTTCTAATGCATCTATCCAACCCTCGCGCTCAACTTATTGTGTTTTCCCCCGTCCTTTGATTCCACCCTTCTTTCTCATCCTGGCTCCCTCTTTCATTCCTTAAGACGGGGCCGAAGACAAGCGCGCACTTCTCGCAAGCTCCAAGGCGGATTTCCCCCGTTCTCGTTGCGCTGCCACGCCCTGCAGTTTTCATTAGGACTCGGGGCGTTGATGGAAAGCCCGTTGCATTCTTTTTTTCTTCTCACTAAGAATTTATTGCCAGAAGGGTCCGTCCAATGTCCCAGTTATCGTACTGTAGCAAAGATTTCCAAGTGCACGGGCGGGAACCTGCACGGGTCTTGACCGTACTTTTGTGTTTTACTTTCTATTTTTACTTTTTTCTTGATGGACCGAGGAATCGGAAAAATTGTAATTCCACCTTTCTTTATTCCTTTTTCTCTCTAAATTATTCGCTCGTGAAAATTGCGACGCTAGAATGGAGCACCGCGCACCGAGGCGAGCATCTGGTGAAAGCTTCGTCGGAGAATAAGCTGCAAACGGAGGATATATAGGAGGATATGGGAAGATATCCACAGCCGGCTGCTGCGGTGTGATTAACGCTTGCCGGGACCGAGCTTGACGCGAGAGTTCGACGCCTCGTGCCTAATTAGCCAGCGGTAGCCCGCCCGGTGAGAAACGGCCGGTCCGTCCTCACTCACTGTTCGCTCCGCCACGTAGATAATTTCCACGCCACGTGGCGCCTAATGAGAATGGCTGTGGCGTGCACCGCGTTTTTTCATAGGCCACTCTTTTCTTTTTTTTTGGCTCACCCTCACGGCTCCTGTCCTCGTCCGGCTCGCCAACTGATGTGCCGCTTTCTTCATTCTCGCCACCTCGACCCGCCCCTGCGATCGCAGTTTTCTCCTATCGAATCAATTAATCAACCAACCGATCGTTCAATTGTAAAAAAAAAACGGCAGTCTTTTAAAGAGGTCAAATTTTAATTGACAAAAAAATACCCAATTTACAAAGGAGCATCCTCAAAAAATTATTTTGCAGCAAGTGGATTGTCATCTGCGGCGACTTGAATCCTGGTACATTAAACAGAAATTCTCTTGCGCTAAACGGACCATTTTTTTTTTTTTGAGAGAGGAAAAAGCGCTCGTTTTCCAGGATCTCCATAGCCGAGCCGTTGTACGCACCGATTACCGTTCGTTTTCTCGTGAAACAACTCCCTCGTATCAACCGAGGTTATAGAGCAGTTTCTTGCCTTCGCAACCCGTCGATCTTCCCGCGCCTCCGTGTGTGCACAACCGTAGAACGAGAGAAACGCGACGCCGTTGCAGTTCGCGTACGTCTGTGTGTGTACATTGTGCGAGCATCGCGAGATAGAAAAGAGACCTCCGGCGCACTCGAAGTATCGTAAAACGCACGAGACCCAGTGGTCTGGCCCTGCGTGGGGCCGATCTTGTTTAACGATCCCTGTAACGATTCCGCGTACGGCATCAACGATGTAATTCTTCCGTTTCGCCAGAGAAATCGGTAAAAAAAACGTCAATAACCCTGTTACGTAAATCAACGGTTCACGATGCAATAAAATACCAAGCGTGTAAACTTTCTTTTCTCCTCATTCGCGATAGTCTAGTTCCATCGGCAGATGCTTCATTCGGTAAGCTGCATATTTCGTGCAACTTATTTTCTCTGGTTTCAATCGGTTTTCTCGATCCGCTGGGGAAAATGGAGAAGGGCGGGGGGGAGGCGATATGTCAGAAAAGGAGCGTTATTTAGAGCGCGCAGAATCTTCCATCGGGCTCATCTCTCGCAGTTGCGTCATCTCCGTTTCTTCTCTTTTTTCCAATTTTTTTTTATCCCGTCTCACTTTGAACCTTTAAAAGATACCGATCTCCGCGGAAGAGAGGCGTCGGTGTGTTTCAAGTACCGTCAGAGACGGAAAGAGACTGGGGCCGGCCGCCACCGGCGTTCACACTGCCTGCAGATACGTCTATACGGGTTTCTCGTCATAAAGCGAATCCGAGAGCCGCGAAGCTGCGGCACATTTCTCGCGCTGGCACGCTCGTTTTTTTAACGGCACATCGTATAACTGCTCCGCACGTACGGAATAAGCTTACTCTTTTTCCCTATCCGTTGCCACTTCTGGCCTTAACGTCTCCGCTACGGATTCCCTCTCCGCGCGAGGGAGGCAATATCGAAATGATATTTTTTTTTTTTTACGAGGACGAGAAAGTGTAGGTAAACATACGTCGAAGCGACGTCGGGAGGTAAAACGAAATAGAGCGTAAAAGAAAAGTAGAAACAGCGGGATTCTTGTTTCCGAGCTAGTTTCACCCGTTCCAATTCCTTTTCTTTCTTCCTTTTTTTTTCTTTCTTCCTTTTTTTTTCTTTCGTTTCAACTATTTTTCCATCGCACTACGAGATTCCCGACTGAGGTGCCCGGAGAAGGAGCGAGATTTTCAAGGCGAACGTGCGGATTACCAACTTGTTGTTCGTGCCAGTAGAGTAGCACGCTAACACTCCAGACTCTTGTCGTCGTCGTCCAATCTCGTGTTGCACGCAGCCGATTGCGAACTTTTCAGCCACCCAGTCGGGACACCCCACGCTCCTCCTCTACGCCGGTACTTTCTTTTCCCTACGAATTTCCGCCGTTGCCGAGAGAAGTCGCCGGGACTTTGGACGTTCCTCGGTGAAATTCGACGTTTCGTATTTCCATGTCAAATAACTCAGAACGACCACATTGGAATTTTGACATAAAACCGATTGCATAATTAACGGCTAATTAAAGGCTAATTAAGTGCCCCAAAAAAAAATTTTCCGCTCCACCCCTAAGGGTAGAAACGTGTGGACTTTCTGACTGCCGATGAAGCTAGGATGACCACAGTCAAAATAAAGGTAACGGTAAGTGCTATACCATTTTAACAGACGGATTATTTAACGGCTATTTAAAGGCTTTCGAATGAGACTAGTTACGATTTAATCGGACCACCCCGTCTCGAGAAACCCACCCCCTCTTCAGCCGATAAAAGTGCAACTCAGGAGAGGGTAGAGCTAGGACATTGCAATTAGTCTTAAAATTCACATTAAATTAACCGCTCGACACATCCGTACTACCTAATTTTTCCGATCCACCCCCTCGCCGGAAACTCACCCCCTCTACAGCCTGTCATAATATAACTCGGAGTAGGGAAGAGTTAGAACATTGCAAATGGCCTTAAAATTCATGTTGAATTAACGGCTCGACATTTACATACTTTCCGATTTTTCCGCTCCACCCCCTCGGCGGAAAGTCACCCCCTTTACGGCCTACAATCGTATAACTCGGGGTAGGGAAGAGTTAGAAAATTGCAAATGGCCTTAAAATTCATGTTGAATTAACGGCTCGACATTTACATATTTTCCGATTTTTCCGATCCACCCCCTCGCCGGAAACTCACCCCCTCTACAGCCTGTCATAGTATAACTCGGAGTAGGGAAGAGTTAGAACATTGCAAATGGCCTTAAAATTCATGTTGAATTAACGGCTCGACATTTACATATTTTTCGATTTTGCCGCTCCACCCCCTTGAGGGAAACTCACCCCCTTAACGGCCTACGATCGTATAACTCAGGGTAGGCACGAGTTAAAAAATTGCAAATGGCCTTAAAATTCATGTTGAATTAACGGCTCGACATTTACATATTTTCCGATTTTGCCGCTCCACCCCCTTGCCGGAAACTCACCCCCTCTGCAGCCTATCATAGTATAACTCACGGTAGAGAAGGGCTAGAAAATTGCAAATGGCCTTAAAATTCATGGTGAATTAACGGCTCGACATTTACATACTTTCCGATTTTGCCGCTCCACCCCCTCGGCGGAAAGTCACCCCCTTTACGGCCTACAATCGTATAACTCGTGGTAGGGAAGAGTTAGAAAATTGCAAATGGCCTTAAAATTCATGTTGAATTAACGGCTCGACATTTACATATTTTCCGATTTTTCCGATCCACCCCCTCGCCGGAAACTCACCCCCTCTACAGCCTGTCATAGTATAACTCGGAGTAGGGAAGAGTTAGAACATTGCAAATGGCCTTAAAATTCATGTTGAATTAACGGCTCGACATTTACATACTTTCCGATTTTGCCGCTCCACCCCCTCGGCGGAAAGTCACCCCCTTTACGCCCTACAATCGTATAACTCTGGGTAGAGAAGGGCTAGAAAATTGCAAATGGCCTTAAAATTCATGTTGAATTAACGGCTCGACATTTACATATTTTCCGATTTTTCCGATCCACCCCCTCACCGGAAACTCACCCCCTCTACAGCCTGTCATAGTATAACTCGGAGTAGGGAAGAGTTAGAACATTGCAAATGGCCTTAAAATTCATGTTGAATTAACGGCTCGACATTTACATATTTTTCGATTTTGCCGCTCCACCCCCTTGAGGGAAACTCACCCCCTTAACGGCCTACAATCGTATAACTCAGGGTAGGCACGAGTTAAAAAATTGCAAATGGCCTTAAAATTCATGCTGAATTAACGGCTCGACATTTACATATTTTCCGATTTTGCCGCTCCACCCCCTTGCCGGAAACTCACCCCCTCTGCAGCCTATCATAGTATAACTCACGGTAGAGAAGGGCTAGAAAATTGCAAATGGCCTTAAAATTCATGGTGAATTAACGGCTCGACATTTACATACTTTCCGATTTTGCCGCTCCACCCCCTCGGCGGAAAGTCACCCCCTTTACGGCCTACAATCGTATAACTCGTGGTAGGGAAGAGTTAGAAAATTGCAAATGGCCTTAAAATTCATGTTGAATTAACGGCTCGACATTTACATATTTTCCGATTTTTCCGATCCACCCCCTCGCCGGAAACTCACCCCCTCTACAGCCTGTCATAGTATAACTCGGAGTAGGGAAGAGTTAGAACATTGCAAATGGCCTTAAAATTCATGTTGAATTAACGGCTCGACATTTACATACTTTCCGATTTTGCCGCTCCACCCCCTCGGCGGAAAGTCACCCCCTTTACGCCCTACAATCGTATAACTCTGGGTAGAGAAGGGCTAGAAAATTGCAAATGGCCTTAAAATTCATGTTGAATTAACGGCTCGACATTTACATATTTTCCGATTTTTCCGATCCACCCCCTCACCGGAAACTCACCCCCTCTACAGCCTGTCATAGTATAACTCGGAGTAGGGAAGAGTTAGAACATTGCAAATGGCCTTAAAATTCATGTTGAATTAACGGCTCGACATTTACATATTTTTCGATTTTGCCGCTCCACCCCCTTGAGGGAAACTCACCCCCTTAACGGCCTACAATCGTATAACTCAGGGTAGGCACGAGTTAAAAAATTGCAAATGGCCTTAAAATTCATGCTGAATTAACGGCTCGACATTTACATATTTTCCGATTTTGCCGCTCCACCCCCTTGCCGGAAATTCACCCCCTCTGCAGACTATCATAGTATAACTCGGGGTAGGGAAGAGTTAGAAAATTGCAAATGGCCTTAAAATTCATGTTGAATTAACGGCTCGACATTTACATATTTTCCGATTTTGCCGCTCCATCCCCTTGCCGGAAACTCACCCCCTCTGCAGCCTATCATAGTATAACTCGGGGTAGGGAAGAGTTAGAAAATTGCAAATGGCCTTAAAATTCATGTTGAATTAACGGCTCGACATTTACATACTTTCCGATTTTGCCGCTCCACCCCCTCGGCGGAAAGTCACCCCCTTTACGGCCTACAATCGTATAACCCTGGGTAGAGAAGGGCTAGAATATTGCAAATGGCCTTAAAATTCATGTTGAATTAACGGCTCGACATTTACATATTTTCCGATTTTGCCGCTCCACCCCCTTGCCGGAAACTCACCCCCTCAGCAGCCTATCGTAGTATAACTCGGGGTAGGGAAGAGTTAGAAAATTGCGAATGGCCTTAAAATTCATGTTGAATTAACGGCTCGACATTTACATATTTTCCGATTTTGCCGCTCCACCCCCTTGCCGGAAACTCACCCCCTCTGCAGCCTATCATAGTATAACTCGGGGTAGGGAAGAGTTAGAAAATTGCAAATGGCCTTAAAATTCATGTTGAATTAACGGCTCGACATTTACATATTTTCCGATTTTGCCGCTCCATCCCCTTGCCGGAAACTCACCCCCTCTGCAGCCTATCATAGTATAACTCGGGGTAGGGAAGAGTTAGAAAATTGCAAATGGCCTTAAAATTCATGTTGAATTAACGGCTCGACATTTACATACTTTCCGATTTTGCCGCTCCACCCCCTCGGCGGAAAGTCACCCCCTTTACGGCCTACAATCGTATAACCCTGGGTAGAGAAGGGCTAGAATATTGCAAATGGCCTTAAAATTCATGTTGAATTAACGGCTCGACATTTACATATTTTCCGATTTTGCCGCTCCACCCCCTTGCCGGAAACTCACCCCCTCTGCAGCCTATCGTAGTATAACTCGGGGTAGGGAAGAGTTAGAAAATTGCGAATGGCCTTAAAATTCATGTTGAATTAACGGCTCGACATTTACATATTTTTCGATTTTGCCGCTCCACCCCCTTGAGGGAAACTCACCCCCTTAACGGCCTACGATCGTATAACTCAGGGTAGGCACGAGTTAAAAAATTGCAAATGGCCTTAAAATTCATGCTGAATTAACGGCTCGACATTTACATATTTTCCGATTTTGCCGCTCCACCCCCTTGCCGGAAACTCACCCCCTCTGCAGACTATCATATTATAACTCGGGGTAGGGAAGAGTTAGATAATTGCAAATGGCCTTAAAATTCACGTTGAATTAACGGCTCGACATTTACATATTTTCCGATTTTGCCGCTCCACCCCCTTGCCGGAAACTCACCCCCTCTACAGCCTATCATAGTATAACTCACGGTAGAGAAGGGCTAGAAAATTGCAAATGGCCTTAAAATTCATGTGGAATTAACGGCTCGACATTTACATATTTTCCGATTTTGCCGCTCCACCCCCTTGCCGGAAACTCACCCCCTCTGCAGCCTATCGTAGTATAACTCGGGGTAGGGAAGAGTTAGAAAATTGCGAATGGCCTTAAAATTCATGTTGAATTAACGGCTCGACATTTACATATTTTCCGATTTTGCCGCTCCACCCCCTTGCCGGAAACTCACCCCCTCTACAGCCTATCATAGTATAACTCACGGTAGAGAAGGGCTAGAAAATTGCAAATGGCCTTAAAATTCATGTTGAATTAACGGCTCGACATTTACATATTTTCCGATTTTGCCGCTCAACCCCTTTGCCGGAAACTCACCCCCTCTGCAGTTTATCATAGTATAACTCGGAGTAGGGAAGAGTTAGAACATTGCAAATGGCCTTAAAATTCATGTTGAGTTAACGGCTCGACATTTACATATTTTCCGATTTTGCCGCTTCACCCCCTTGCCGGAAACTCACCCCCTTTGCAGCCTATCATAGTATAACTCGGGGTAGGGAAGAGTTAGAAAATTGCAAATGGCCTTAAAATTCATGTTGAATTAACGGCTCGACATTTACATATTTTCCGATTTTTGCCGCTCCACCCCCTTGCCGGAAACTCACCCCCTCTGCAGACTATCATAGTATAACTCGGGGTAGGGAAGGGCTAGAAAATTGCAAATGGCCTTAAAATTCATGGTGAATTAACGGCTCGACATTTACATACTTTCCGATTTTGCCGCTCCACCCCCTCGGCGGAAAGTCAACCCCTTTACGGCCTACAATCGTATAACTCTGGGTAGACAAGGGCTAGAAAATTGCAAATAGACTTAAAATTCATGTTGAATTAACGGCTCGACATTTACATATTTTCCGATTTTGCCGCTCCACCCCCTTGCCGGAAACTCACCCCCTCTGCAGACTATCATAGTATAACTCGGGGTAGGGAAGAGTTAGAAAATTGCAAATGGCCTTAAAATTTATCTTGATTTAACGGCTCGACATTTACACATTTTCCGATTTTGCCGCTTCAACCCCTTGGCGGAAACTCACCCCCTCTCCAGCCTATCGTAGCATAACTCGGGTAAGGCATGAGTTGGAAAATTGAAATTGGCCTTCAAATTCATGTTGAATTAACTGCTCGACATTTCCACAGGAAATCAGTCAAGGGTTTGTAGCGGCAAAATCGGAAAGTATGTAAATGTCGAGCCGTTAATTCAACATGAATTTTAAGGCCATTTGCAATTTTCTAGCCCTTCTCTACCGTGAGTTATACTATGATAGGCTGTAGAGGGGGTGAGTTTCCGGCAAGGGGGTGGAGCGGCAAAATCGGAAAATATGTAAATGTCGAGCCGTTAATTCAACATGAATTTTAAGGCCATTCGCAATTTTCTAACTCTTCCCTACCCCGAGTTATACTACGATAGGCTGCAGAGGGGGTGAGTTTCCGGTAAGGGGGTGGAGCGGCAAAATCGGAAAATATGTAAATGTCGAGCCGTTAATTCAACATGAATTTTAAGGCCATTTGCAATGTTCTAACTCTTCCCTACTCCGAGTTATACTATGACAGGCTGTAGAGGGGGTGAGTTTCCGGCGAGGGGGTGGATCGGAAAAATCGGAAAATATGTAAATGTCGAGCCGTTAATTCAACATGAATTTTAAGGCCATTTGCAATTTTCTAACTCTTCCCTACCCCGAGTTATACGATTGTAGGCCGTAAAGGGGTTGACTTTCCGCCGAGGGGGTGGAGCGGCAAAATCGGAAAGTATGTAAATGTCGAGCCGTTAATTCACTATGAATTTTAAGGCCATTTGCAATTTTCTAGCCCTTCTCTACCGTGAGTTATACTATGATAGGCTGCTGAGGGGGTGAGTTTCCGGCAAGGGGGTGGAGCGGCAAAATCGGAAAATATGTAAATGTCGAGCCGTTAATTCAACATGAATTTTAAGGCCATTTGCAATTTTTTAACTCGTGCCTACCCTGAGTTATACGATCGTAGGCCGTTAAGGGGGTGAGTTTCCCTCAAGGGGGTGGAGCGGCAAAATCGAAAAATATGTAAATGTCGAGCCGTTAATTCAACATGAATTTTAAGGCCATTCGCAATTTTCTAACTCTTCCCTACCCCGAGTTATACTACGATAGGCTGCAGAGGGGGTGAGTTTCCGGCAAGGGGGTGGAGCGGCAAAATCGGAAAATATGTAAATGTCGAGCCGTTAATTCAACATGAATTTTAAGGCCATTTGCAATGTTCTAACTCTTCCCTACTCCGAGTTATACTATGATAAACTGCAGAGGGGGTGAGTTTCCGGCAAAGGGGTTGAGCGGCAAAATCGGAAAATATGTAAATGTCGAGCCGTTAATTCAACATGAATTTTAAGTCAATTTGCAATTTTCTAGCCTTTCTCTACCCAGAGTTATACGATTGTAGGCCGTAAAGGGGTTGACTTTCCGCCGAGGGGGTGGAGCGGCAAAATCGGAAAGTATGTAAATGTCGAGCCGTTAATTCAACATGAATTTTAAGGCCATTTGCAATTTTCTAACTCTTCCCTACCCCGAGTTATACTATGATAGTCTGCAGAGGGGGTGAGTTTCCGGCAAGGGGGTGGAGCGGCAAAATCGGAAAATATGTAAATGTCGAGCCGTTAATTCAACATGAATTTTAAGTCTATTTGCAATTTTCTAGCCTTTCTCTACCCAGAGTTATACGATTGTAGGCCGTAAAGGGGTTGACTTTCCGCCGAGGGGGTGGAGCGGCAAAATCGGAAAGTATGTAAATGTCGAGCCGTTAATTCACCATGAATTTTAAGGCCATTTGCAATTTTCTAGCCCTTCTCTACCGTGAGTTATACTATGATAGGCTGCAGAGGGGGTGAGTTTCCGGCAAGGGGGTGGAGCGGCAAAATCGGAAAATATGTAAATGTCGAGCCGTTAATTCAGCATGAATTTTAAGGCCATTTGCAATTTTTTAACTCGTGCCTACCCTGAGTTATACGATTGTAGGCCGTTAAGGGGGTGAGTTTCCCTCAAGGGGGTGGAGCGGCAAAATCGAAAAATATGTAAATGTCGAGCCGTTAATTCAACATGAATTTTAAGGCCATTTGCAATGTTCTAACTCTTCCCTACTCCGAGTTATACTATGACAGGCTGTAGAGGGGGTGAGTTTCCGGTGAGGGGGTGGATCGGAAAAATCGGAAAATATGTAAATGTCGAGCCGTTAATTCAACATGAATTTTAAGGCCATTTGCAATTTTCTAGCCCTTCTCTACCCAGAGTTATACGATTGTAGGGCGTAAAGAGGGTGAGTTTCCGGCAAGGGGGTGGAGCGGCAAAATCGGAAAATATGTAAATGTCGAGCCGTTAATTCAGCATGAATTTTAAGGCCATTTGCAATTTTTTAACTCGTGCCTACCCTGAGTTATACGATTGTAGGCCGTTAAGGGGGTGAGTTTCCCTCAAGGGGGTGGAGCGGCAAAATCGAAAAATATGTAAATGTCGAGCCGTTAATTCAACATGAATTTTAAGGCCATTTGCAATGTTCTAACTCTTCCCTACTCCGAGTTATACTATGACAGGCTGTAGAGGGGGTGAGTTTCCGGCGAGGGGGTGGATCGGAAAAATCGGAAAATATGTAAATGTCGAGCCGTTAATTCAACATGAATTTTAAGGCCATTTGCAATTTTCTAACTCTTCCCTACCCCGAGTTATACGATTGTAGGCCGTAAAGGGGTTGACTTTCCGCCGAGGGGGTGGAGCGGCAAAATCGGAAAGTATGTAAATGTCGAGCCGTTAATTCACTATGAATTTTAAGGCCATTTGCAATTTTCTAGCCCTTCTCTACCGTGAGTTATACTATGATAGGCTGCTGAGGGGGTGAGTTTCCGGCAAGGGGGTGGAGCGGCAAAATCGGAAAATATGTAAATGTCGAGCCGTTAATTCAACATGAATTTTAAGGCCATTTGCAATTTTTTAACTCGTGCCTACCCTGAGTTATACGATCGTAGGCCGTTAAGGGGGTGAGTTTCCCTCAAGGGGGTGGAGCGGCAAAATCGAAAAATATGTAAATGTCGAGCCGTTAATTCAACATGAATTTTAAGGCCATTTGCAATGTTCTAACTCTTCCCTACTCCGAGTTATACTATGACAGGCTGTAGAGGGGGTGAGTTTCCGGCGAGGGGGTGGATCGGAAAAATCGGAAAATATGTAAATGTCGAGCCGTTAATTCAACATGAATTTTAAGGCCATTTGCAATTTTCTAACTCTTCCCTACCCCGAGTTATACGATTGTAGGCCGTAAAGGGGGTGACTTTCCGCCGAGGGGGTGGAGCGGAAAAATCGGAAAGTATGTAAATGTCGAGCCGTTAATTCAACATGAATTTTAAGGCCATTTGCAATGTTCTAACTCTTCCCTACTCCGAGTTATATTATGACAGGCTGTAGAGGGGGTGAGTTTCCGGCGAGGGGGTGGATCGGAAAAATTAGGTAGTACGGATGTGTCGAGCGGTTAATTTAATGTGAATTTTAAGACTAATTGCAATGTCCTAGCTCTACCCTCTCCTGAGTTGCACTTTTATCGGCTGAAGAGGGGGTGGGTTTCTCGAGACGGGGTGGTCCGATTAAATCGTAACTAGTCTCATTCGAAAGCCTTTAAATAGCCGTTAAATAATCCGTCTGTTAAAATGGTATAGCACTTACCGTTACCTTTATTTTGACTGTGGTCATCCTAGCTTCATCGGCAGTCAGAAAGTCCACACGTTTCTACCCTTAGGGGTGGAGCGGAAAATTTTTTTTTGGGGCACTTAATTAGCCTTTAATTAGCCGTTAATTATGCAATCGGTTTTATGTCAAAATTCCAATGTGGTCGTTCTGAGTTATTTGACATCGTATTTCCCTTCGCTTCGTATTTTTCTTGATGTAAATTAAGTTATCGTTCGGCGCAACAGTAGGTCGTCCAGTGTTGAGAAAAAAAAATTCTTCCCAGATTACGATTTCTTCGATTCATCGCTGTGAATAGGTGCGCGCTTAAGGGCTTGTAAGGCGGATATTCGCTTATACGCTTGTTACATGTGTAAATCTCGAGCTGGTATGGTCACGCCTACACGAAAGCGTTACGCAGGCAGTAACGCACAGTAGTGGTAACACGTCGAGCGACTAAAATCCCTTGGGTATGGAAGCTCTCGGCTGTTGTTACTGCAGTAACAGTACGTGCACTATCGCCGTATGTATAACCAATGTACGCCCAGCCGTACGCTCCATTGTCTACACATTATGCCTACAAGCTTCCGGTATGTTTTACACGCTCCTAGCATCCTCGCCACGTATGCTTCCTGTCGTAAACGCGTATCATCTCGCATCGTAAACGATCTTATCGTGACGGAGATGCTGCGGAATTTTATGCGTCCCACAACGGTGGTCAAACTTTCGCGATCCTGGACAGAGGGGTGAGTGGGCGAACGCCATTCTTTAAGCGTCCAAATATTGACAAACATCAATTTTATGGTTAACTTAAGTGGTTAGCCCTCTCTCTTCTACCTCTGTAACTCACGTGCATCCTATGAGGTTTATTTCGGACAATCACGAGTTTTTCCCATACCTATTGGAAACTGGGCTGTCCGTACCTTAACCGTGCGAATCAGCGGATGGTTAGTTTCCACTGGTTTTCCTACTGCGCTGCTTCTCGTACACTCGTTCAGCTCTCGCTTTCGCTTGTGTTCTGAGTTGTTCTAGGATTGTTCTACAATGTGCCCAAACGTTACGTTTCTAAAATCACATCAGTAGCAGAAATGTCGAAAAAAACACTTTCTGACCCGAGTCCCCCACATTTGAGAAAAAGCATTTTTGGAACATTGCAGAGCAACCCTAGAACAGTTCAGAACCACGTGTACAATCTGGAATTTCTAAAAATGGGGGGTAACTTCCTCTATTTCTGTAACTCACGTGCACCCTCCGAGGTTTGTTTCGGACCATCACGAGTTTTTCCCATACCTATTGGAAACTGGGCTGTTATCCGTACCTTAACCGTGCGAATCAGCGGATGGTTAGTTTCCACTGGTTTTCACCACAGCGCAGCTTCTCGTACGCTCGTTCAGCTCGCACAGTGGAACGTGTGCAGTTCAGGAAAACCTTCGGGGCGAACCCTCGAGAAAGCTTCGGTGCCCTCCTGCGAGCCCTTGATAAATCGTTCGCAGAGCCTTGTTCCGGTAACTACCTCGCATTTTCTTCTTCTCACCGTCGAAAGACGTTTCTCCGCTTTATTACTCCCACTCGTCCCACCGTAGCTTCCCTCTCGATCTCTCCGCCGCACATACATACAGTGTCTCCTCGGCGATAGGTGCACGTGCGGATAGAGTGCGGTCTGTGTGTACTCCACGTAGGAATCGCCTTCCGTTTGCACGTGCACGCGCACACCGAGATCTGGTATATCACCGGGGAAAGAACGAACGCAGCATGAATCGTACGGATCTGTGAACTCCCCGTCTCGGTCAGAGAACTCTCTCGTGTACCTCGATTGTTCGAGGTTCGCCGAATGGCATGTTCGACTCTCCTCGATTGTGGCGGGAGTTTAGATCAACACAGCGAGATATAAGTGAGACAGTACTTTGATGAAATATCTGTAAGACTCGATAAGAATCTCGCTACTCGATATTTCCTAGCATCAGATATGTATTGAGCAACGTGCTTCTGCTCCTGCCGCTGTTGCTGCTCGTTCGTCGATCTATCTCAGTTATCGTGAATACGAGACGCCTATACGAAGCCCGAGCGATGCATCTTGGTTTTCGCAGTAGGCGTGTCTTTACCTCGTATTCCTACCGAAAGCAAATATATACATACGCCCATGCTCGTCGCAGTCGTTAAATTGAGTCTCTCGCGGAGAGAGGAGAAACTCGCCGATGGCGGTTTTGCCGTAGGAGACAGCGGCGAGAGCAGCGCGCGGGTGAACCACCTTCGCGCGAATCGCATTTAACTGTAATTGCGTTTTTAATGGCCCCGACGGACACTGTCGAATTTGCTCTACGTCCAATCCGTTTTTACGATCTTTCTTCCGATGCCGCTGCGGCTCTGTCCACCCCGCTCTCGGCAGCCTCCCCGTTGCACCCATTACCGTTTTTTTTCCCTCTCTCCTCGCTCTTCTCCCGCTCGTCCCAAGAATCTACATCTCCGGATGAGCTTCTGTAAAAATCCACCCAACCGTGTCCCGGTGCAGATTAAAAACAATAATAAAAAGAGCCAAAAAATCCTTCGTCTCTTACGACTTCTAAAAACTGCATAAATATTTAGTCGGGTTTTAATGAGCTCCGAGTAATTCGTGCTGCGGAGAGGAACATGCGTACCGAAACAATTATTTTCGTGCCGGTGTCTCGTTAATGAACGCCGCACGGAGGACGTGATGTCGACTAATTTACAACTCATTATGATTTTTTTATTCTTATTTTTTAAGACGTTTCGACGAAATCAAACTGAAAAAGACTGCGCGCCGCTGGTCTTATTGGGGTTCATCGGGCTGTCTAAAATTGTTTAGAAACCTTCGCACCCGATAAGATGGCGACGCGGGAGGGCGACAAAGCCTTCCTGCCCAGTCCTTCTGAAGTCGGAACCTAAAAAAAATCAACGCAAGAGTATTCAAAGAATTTAACAAATAGTGTGAATAATATTAAAATTTGTTAAAATTTGTATTTCCTTCGTTGCAATTCAGCAAAGCAATTTATGCAATACCGCCAATTAATGTTGCCTCATCCGTGACGATAACACAATTATTCTCCTTCGACAGGAGAGTAAAACGATTATTCTCCTGCCAAGTTCCGCTACAGTCGGAACCTTAAAAAAATGCAACGAAAGAGTGCTAAAAGAATCAAACAAATACTCTAAATAATACTAAATAATATTCAAACAGGGCGAACAAAGTAAACGATAAACGCGGCAACAAAGTTAATTTTATTATTTCCTTACTTGCAAGTCAGAAAAGTAATTTATGTAATACCGCCCATTAATGTTGCCTCACCCGTGACGATAAAACGATTATTCTCCTCGGCACCAGCGACCTTTTCCCGGTGTCGTTGTGCGTACAGTTCAACTCTTCCGTTTTTTTTTAATCTTCTTCTCATCGTTCCGCGAAGCTCCCCCCGCGGGTTATATCGGCAGCGAAAGGTTGGCCGCCGAGCGAGCGAGTTGTTAGAACCGGGGTTGCAGAAGCCCCTCGCGGCGGCGTCAACCGCCCCCCTCGCGAGTCGGCCGGTAACCGTGGAATAGACAATAGATTTACGAGGCGTTGCATTTTAATTCGACGCCGCGGCCGTTACCACCGTGGCGCCGGTAGACGACACGTTTATTGGACGATAAAACTTCGCCTCTCACGGATCCGGCTGCCGCGCCGGTGGTGGTTCTGATGAGGACGGTCGCTGTCCCACGGAACGAGGGAACACTGTACGCGACGGGCTCTCGCGCCTCCCGGGAGCCTCTCTCGCGTCTACAATCCCCTATCCACCATTCCACTCTCGAGCGTCGCCGGTACGTGGAATGCACAAAATTTCGCTAATATTACCGTGGACCCTGCTCACCAGGCGAAACGAGAAAGCTCCGTCGTGCCCACCCTGGATGGCGCGTTGGCGTCGGGACGTCCAACCAATTTCTCCATCCGTTCGCGCAACGATAGTGCTATACCTGCTGCAACATAGACTCGGCTGAAACGACCGATGCCCCCTGTACAACTGTGGACGATACGCTTTCCGGTGTACTCGTACGGTACGCGGTTTACCGTTTCGCTCCTCGTCAATTCGTGCCCACCCTCGCTCTCGCCCTAATTCCGAACGTACACGATCGTCGCTCGATGTCCCATCGTTGGTTCAAATTCCGCGCGCGAGTGTTTTATTCTCGAGAGAAACGGCGACATTGCTCGTCGAGAAAGAAAAAGGCGCCCGCGGAGCGAAGTTGAGGTGGGTTCGGGAGAAGCCCGACCCGCGGACCAAAACGCATTCGTAAAAGAGAGCCATAAAACTGATTATTAGTGGGACCGGAGTGAGTTCCGCTCGGGCGAAGTCGAACGAAGCCCCCGAAAGAGTCCTCGCCGATGGGCGGCGGGTAGACACTGCAATAATATAAATTAAAAGAGCCCTTACCGAAGCGCGCTAGTGACTCGGTCCGTCGTCTTCGTAGCGGGAGCGGCGTGTCCCTCCAGACCTCGGGCCATCTCCGGCTTCGGAAAGTACGAACCACTTTCATCTACTGGCACAAAGAGAAGGAGATCCGATGTCGAACGGAGGGCCCGCTCTGTGTTACCGGGCTGACTGGAAAAAAAGGTCAAAAGGTTTCTTTCGTAGACACAATCCCATCTTCGGAAAAACACGACGATTTTCCTCCTTCCTTTGTGGACTACTCCGGGCGGTAAAGTGGATTGACCGCCGGCCGGAAGAGCGTGTACATCTTCTTCGCTGCTTTTTCTTTTCTTCGAAATTTGATAAACATTTAATCGATATTAAACGCCCCGCCCTCGACTGCGTTCTGCGCGATGAAACTACGTGTCACCCGCGGGCATTGCACGAATTGCGCAGCTCCACTCATTGCCGCACGAAAGTTTCGCAGCGCGGTGTCTGACGCGGATCTCCCGTGGATGGAATATCTAATTCCAGGACTAATTGTTTAAAACAGGCGTGGCTGTGAGAAATAAAATATTCTTGGTTTCTCTCTGGTAAAGAAAATAAAACAACGACAACTCCATTGAGTTCACCGAGGGCGCAAGATCGCGAGCGAGTTCTGTCGTTTCCACGGGCCGGCTCGGAAGAGAGAGAACACACAAATAGGTACGGACATATCGGACCGATGGAGATACTCTGTATACCATTTCGCAAGTCCCGGACCCACCGCTCGACCGAGAGTTCCTTGCTCTCGGAATCAGAATCTGATTTACATCCTAATTACTGGAGAGCAACGGACGCGGGGAATGGCGGAGGAAATACGGAGAGGGAGAGAGAGACATGGAAGGCAATCGCGTAACCGAGCTCGCGTGCACTTTAACCGCGAGAGTCGGTCGTTAAAACCGCGGCCGACCAACTGCCTAATCTGCATTTGTAGCGCGTTGCGCTAGTGCATAAACGACAACGACGACGTCTGAAACAAGGACGAGATACAGAAAGGGCGAGAGAGAGAGAGGGAAGATGGAACAACCAGGAGAGAAAGAAAGCTCTCCGGTTCCTCTTGTATAAAAACCTACGGGGAAAAAGAATTTACCTTCCGGCGTTCTTGCAATTTCAGTGCGCCGCGCCGAGCTCACAAAGGCAGCGAGAGGAAATAACGAGAAAGATAAATATA
The DNA here is from genome assembly GCA_964017025.1 of Stenichneumon culpator. Classification (NCBI taxonomy): domain Eukaryota; kingdom Metazoa; phylum Arthropoda; class Insecta; order Hymenoptera; family Ichneumonidae; genus Stenichneumon; species Stenichneumon culpator. Next base: position 11,982,183 of record OZ024772.1, read on the forward strand.
AAAAGAAATCTTTATTCAACAAGTCTATAACGGGGCAGGTAAAAGTTGGCGGAGGCTCGTTACAAAAATTCTGCAAATTTGAGAGTCCATCAACAGCGACGAGAATCACCGGCCTCTACGGTGGCGTTTCGGTTTCATATCCGCGGACTCGCCGAGCGAAAAGCCGAAAGCCGAGTTTCTCACTGGTATCCGGAGCCGACGAGGCGAACGAATTCGATGTAGGAAGCGACGCCGAGAGGAGCCGACAGTCGGGGCTAAGCCGCGCCTGAGATCAAAAGAGAGTCGTCTGGCGAATTTGGCCGTCGGCCTTCGAGCCCTTCGAGCCACTTGATTTTTTAATCAATTATTACCGGACTGGTGATGCCGTCGCTCCGGGGTCTCCGGGATATGGAGTTAGGAAGCATCCAACATCAAGACATCGAGAATCACTGTGCCTTTCTGTTCTTTCCCTTCTCTACTCATGCCCTCTCCCATCCCTCGCGTATATCTCGACAGCCGATTAAAACTGTGCCTCTTAGTTCCTAGCTTATTCGCTCGGTCGCTCCCTATATATATATATATATCGTATTAGTCATCTCTCCTTTCTCTTTCGTTCCGTCGTACCGTGTGCCCGAATTATTTTTTAATTATATTCTCGGATTAGGGATTTTTTTGACGGGGCTCGTCGGTATAAGTCTCCCGAGCGAGAGGAGGCGAAATTCGTTCTCGTATCAGGAAGAATGAGAAATGGGAATAAGAATCCGAGCGGGGCGCATCGGCAAATGCTCTCTATTTTATTTAGTTTCTTCGGCTGCGATGCCAAAGCTTTTTCGCTCTATAGATGCCCCCTCCACCCAATCTTTCTTTATCCTGCGTCCTTTGCTTCCGTCTATGGCCTGTTCTCCCTCACTCGCCGATCTCGCCCTCCCAGCCGGTCCTGCTGAAGGACTCTTGCACGAGAGAGCCACCCGAGATAATGAGAAAATGCAGGAAACCCCGCTGCCGGCGCGCTCCCCCTCGAACCAGCAAACCCATAGTAAACTTTTGGCTCCATCTCGAGCTTTCGCACGCCTTCGTCCCTTCGATCTTAATCACACCAATGGAAGCTAAATTCGGGAAATCGTGAAGAGGTATTTGTAACCCCTTCGTCGAGCTTCCGCCCCCTCTCCCTTCGTTCCCGGAATCCTCCTTCGGATAATATGCGCCGGGAATACCGAAGTCGGTTCCCGATCGAATTTGATTCGTTCAATGTTTTTCAAAGGCAAACATGGGGCCCGGTGTATTTTCTCGCGCGCGTTCCATATCTCCAATCCCCGTCGAGACTCTTCGTCCTTCGAGGGGGAGGAAGGAAAAAAATTCCAAGTACCCGGAGAGACTCGACTTTGACGCAATTCGGAAAAATTATTCTAACGACCACTCGAGGATCCCGAGGGCCGGGACGCGTGACTCGGAATTCCTTTGCGGGTTTTTCGGTCGCGAGGGTGGAGCCGAGGACTTTTGCACCGGAATCGTCCACCCTCTCGTCTCTCCCCGCAGCCGCTGGAGAGTATCACTCTCTCGCAGGAGGGGGACGACCGCGTACGTTGATCCCGGGCGAGGAGCAACGCGGAAAACACTCGGCAGTCTTATAAAAAATGTAAGAACGGAAAACGTCTTGGAGGCAGTATATCGAGGGTGATGGCCGATGGAGGGCCAAGGTTTCGAGCCCCTGGCCCTCGGGACGGAGGGTGACCCTATCCCTCCGCCAGTACACCGTTGGAATTACCGGGGAAAGGAGAGCGATCGATAAAGGTTCAACCCCGTAAGAGGCGATGTCTTTGGAAGGTCTCGAGTGAACTTCGAGCCCTTCGACCCTGCTGCGCATCGACGCCGCTTCTTAACACGAGGCAGAACCTCGAACAATTTCGATTCAACGACGAACGGCGGTGATCGATATTTACGGAAAAAAAAACAACACAATCCGACGAGTTCCTTCCGTGGCCCTTGAGGCGGAATAACAATAAATCTGATATATCCGTGTAAAAAATTGTCATTTAAAATAAATCGATGAAATCTGGAAAGGCTGTATTTCTTCCGCCGACCCACATTACCTCTTTTCCGTATTTGAGGCATCTATTTTTCGTTTTTTCATGGTTCCGAACAGCGCTCGCTTTCTAGAGGGCTTCGGCAAGCACGCGTGTCCCCTCGGGGTTGCTTGTCTTACGTTTCTCCGACTCGGGAATTCGGCACGTCGAGCAGTTCCCTTCTGTTTCGGTCTCCCTCGTTCTCCTTTTTTTTTGTTACTGGAGTCTCCGGCCGAGCCTTCGTTCCTTCCTCGTCTCTTCTTTCCTCGCAGTGCCCTTTCCTCCTGGTCAGACCAGAGGGCTCGAAAAAGTAATGAAACTGTTTCTGGGTAGAGCCTCGCGGCTGACCCGAAGAACCAGACTCCCCTTCGGCACCACCACTGCTCCTACTGTCCTACCCGTCTTATCAGCCCCTCTAAGAATAGCGCCTACGAGAACTCCAAGCTCGGGGATAAAACAACCCCTCTTCCTTTATAACACTCCTCGCCCAGGCTGCCCTATATTGCCTACGAGAGTGGAATTCCAGAAAACCTGGTATACAGATCGCCTCAGCGCGCATACATACGACTTTTTGATTCTAATTTCCCGTTCATATGAGGGGGGGGGGGGGGGGGAGCGGAGGGGTGGTAGTAAAGTTTTATACAAGTGAATCCAATTCTCGGTGTCGTCTTCGTGGACGAAGACGAATGCGAGGGAAGCTGATGAAATAAAGTTGTGGGCGAAGGGACACAAAGTACAGTTCCTCGAGCGAAGAGTTGGATAATTGACCAAAAATTCGTGAGGTTTCCCCTCGCGTACCCGCGAGAAACAAACCACGAGGGAGGGAGTCTCTCTTCGGTCTTGACAATTGAATAGAGTGCAGACAGGGAGCAGCAGCAGCGACACCAGACTGGGTAGTCGTCGTCGAAACAGTTTTACGTCTCGGTGCTCGGCGCGAGTGAATTCAAAGTCGGCGGTGGGAGGAGAAAGAGGCTCGGAGACTTCGCGACGTTATCCGGCAGCTGGGGCACCTCTCGTAGGAGGTGAGTGGAAGAAACGGAACTGGAGAGGAGAAAGGGGAATCACGTCCCGATGAAATTATTTCGGTTTCGCGTTACCCCGCTGGATGGGCTGTAATGATAAGGATGAGGAGAGTTCCGTATTTGCGCTTAGCTTCCGGCCTCCCGAGCTTCTCCCACTGGAGGCTTATACTTACCCGCCACTGCGTCGACAGTAAAATAGGATAATGCGATTTCCTGCATCGATCGCGGAGGTAGCCGCGCGGTCTCGTCGCCCTCGCTCTCAATCTTCCCACTTCTCTACCAATATAACAGCCGGCTGTGCCTATTTGCTATATGCACTAAACTATATTTTTGGCACTGCTATATATGCATAGTTACATACATCATATATACTACATTATTATTATCATTATTTTATTGCAATGTTTATATCTGTATATTAAGTGTATTATGTCATTACGGTGTTATATATGTCATATAATATACGATATATATACGATAGTGTAGTGCATATGCTCCGGATCTTCATCACGACCAGACTCCTTTAGCCACGTAGTTCCAGTATTCTATCTACTTCCACTAAGTACCTAGTTACGGCGAATCCTCGGCTTACTAGAAGGATTACATGTATTGTAGTTTGTATCATAGGTAGCTCCAGGTTCGCTCGCGTACTTGATTATTATAGAAAGGTTCCGTGAGACGTACAGATGATACGCGACTGATGATAGTGATCGAGCGAGGTTTAATGATTCGCAATCGAATTGAGACGGTAGTGTTTATTTAACAATTTCATCGAAATTACATCGATTCACATGAACAATCTGTCGATCTCTGTAAGATTATTTATCTTGATTCGTACTCATGTGTTGTGTATTTTTCTGCTTTCAGGTACGTTGAAAAGAAAAAAAAACGAGCATGTTTCGATATACCTGGTTCTTCGTTTCCGGTCGTGCGGCTGGTGAGTCGTAATTTTCCTGACGTTGTTATTTTTTATTTCGCTCTCCGATACGGGAAGGACCTTCGATTCTCGGGCTCAAGGATCCTCCGAGAAAATAATAGACCAGAAAGAATACGAGAAAATTGAAACAATGAAGACACCGCCCTCGTGACAATTAGCTCGACGGATTTTAGCGATTTTCTTGGGTGAATGTAAGGAAAGAAAAAAGATATGATGGGAGTCGAGATCGTTGAGAGAGAGTTGAATAGAGTCGCGGTCGAGAGGCACCGAAGGAGAGACGACGGGGGGCCCGCAGCCACTCAAACGTTTTAATTAGCGCGAGGACCAAGGAGATGATTAAGCCGGTAAAGCATTCTCTCGTCTCTCGCTCCATTTCTATCCCGATCCCAACTATATCTTTCTACTTTCTTATCCTCTCAACGCTCCGTCGTCTCGGCGGACCTCGTCTCATTCATCTTTTTTTTTTAATCATTCTCGTGGTTCGCGTGGTTTTTTTTTAAATCTCATTTAGCGCAGTGTCCTCGTCTCGTCATGACACCGGTTGCGATTGAAATGAAATTATCTCCGCCCGGTTAGAGCCAGCGTAGGGCCAAAACGGACTATTTTTTTCCAATTTTTTTGCGGTACATAAAAAAGCCTCTTATGAAAAATAGAGCAAAAACGTTTCTGTCTTAACCATGTTGATAATTAAAATTTATGGGAATTTTAATTTGTTAAAAAAAAAATCGAAAGTAAGTCTGTTCGAGAAATAATCACTCTCCTCTAATATCAAATTCAATCGAGACTTCCGGCGTGCTATTCGTTCAATGCGCTTATATGGTTCGGTAAAAGAAAAGAAAAGTCAAATGAACGAGGACACGAAAACGGCGTATGTATTTTCGAAATTTCTAATTCACTCCCCGCTGAGCGCTGTGGTCCTCGGATAAGCGTGTCTATATATAGTAGCGCAGGGAAAACTGTGTTTCTCCACAATTCCGGGCAAACCGCCTGGCACCGCGATGCGCAGTCGTGTAAATCAAGTCGAAACGCGAAAGAAACGTTGGCGAAAATCCACCCTCGCTCAAACACGCCCTCAGTTGCCGGTGTGCTGCAATGCCCGTGGCCCTCTCTCTGCACTGCACAGAGCTATATCCGCCGGATTAACAAGAGGAGCGGCGGGGCTAACATCGTCGTCGTCGTCTCCCGACGAGAAGAGAAGAGATGCGAGGAGAGCCAACCGGGTCGTTTTCATTTTCCCAGATTAAAACGGGATTTAATAAAGCAACGTATGAGGCTTTAATCGACCGCGCGGGCTTTCGCCTCAAGACCGTATACCTTCCTAAAAGCAATTCTATGCTGTTCGCCGAGTGGGACGTCCGCGCTCGGTTATATCCTCGAAATTACAAAAGTACCGATCTCCCTGTACAGCATCCGCGGCAGCGAGTATCATCCCCGTTAACGAGAAAAATAAAAATCTCCCTCCTTCATTTGATTTATTTGCTATTTTACTACGTGTATATCTCGTACGGTCGTTATTTCCCTTTTCATCGAATGTAACACGACGATTTTTTTTTTTCACTAATATGCACAGAGGAGACTCTTCTCTGGATTTCTGATTAAAAAAAAAAGAAAAATAAATTGAACACAAAAACCCTTGAAAACTAGTCGAACGAGAGGATTTTTTTTGTGTGTGTGAGAGAGATTTTCCATTGAGTTGAATACTCCTGCTTCGCTATAGTATATCCATAAATGGTTGGCCGAATTCGCATTGCTCCGGTTCTTTCTCCGTCGAATAACGATGACCAAACGCGGATTGCTATCGCATTCGCGTCCGGAAAAGCCAATGAAAATAAAGAGAGAGAGAGAGCGAGGATTTAGGAACTGCATCGTTTTCCGCGGCTACGTATGGACGGGTCGACGGGCCGGGCGGGGGGGGGGGGAGGGGTGCGGTTACGGGGTGATACGGTGAAGTGAACGTGACGGTGAAATCGGCAAAAGCAAGAGAGAAATAGCGAGGAAGGGCGCTGGTATGGGGAATCTCCCTTCGTTGCAGACACGCCGCTTCCGGTTATCCACACTGGGATTAACCCATTCTGCGGGAGGACAAAACGCTAAATGAATCGTGAAATTCCACTTCCTCTCTCAGTTCGGGTGTTACCGGGAGTTTCTGGGTGTGCGCAACGCGCCCGTGCGGCTCGCCACGACCGCGGCGCTCCGTTCCTAAAAATAGGATAAATCGCGGGAAAATTGAGCGGGTTAAGCCCCGCAATTCAGTTAATGAAAAGTCCACACGGCATGGGATCCTGTGAAAATTCTCTGGTTTAATTAACGTATAACCGGGTCGGGATGGAGCGCGTTCTTCGAGTGCGAAGCGGTATCTTCCTTCCGTGCGATATCCTCGGGCCGGATCCAGCCCAACCCCCTCGATCCGCTCGACAATCGATATTTCACTTTTCGTATACCCGTGTAAAAATTCCCGCGGCAACTATTTCAGGCGGACATAACGGCCACAGGGCACTTTGGAGCCCTCTCGAATATACCCAGACATATATATATATACCATGTATGGATTTGCATTTTTCGCGAGAATCCCGATAAAAGTCCGAGGGCTCGGATTCGAGTGTGCCAATTGGAATAATTGATGGATAAAAAGTGCCGCGGGACATCGATGGAATGAAAGCGAAGTGGCCGATTCTCTCGAACGCGGAGAGGAGGAAATGCGGGTGAGATGAGAACGGCGCGAAGAATCCGTTCGACGACGGCGACGAAATGTTTCTGGAAATAACACGAAGCGAATTATTTTCCGGGGATGACAGATCGCGCAGTGAGTCAAGAGATCCGAGCGGAAATTAGTTGCTCAGGCCGGCTCCACGCTCCAACAACGTCGGGTGTTGACCGAAGATATGAATTATTGCTCGATAAATCAGGATCGGATTTTCGCGCTGTGAAATAACAGTCCGATCGTGCCTTCCCGATCGCCGGTACATGCTCAACGACTCGAAACATCCACATCGGACACCTTATGGCTATCAGAAGTGGTTCAATTTCTCGACGAGTCCGCCCGGCCTACGTACATACGCGATCGAAGGTATAGAAAGAAGGAACTGCAGGTATCGTACAGAAGAAGGCTGCGTGGATGTATCGATCTTGTGTGCACGAGTTATAAATAGTTTCATGCCGGGTTACGGATATAGGCGGGAACTCGCCTACTTTATGAACTTTCGAGTCAACTTCTCTACTCAGCGTGTCCCGCTCTTGTCTCCGATAGAACGCGCTCTCCTCCGGCATGCATTTACTTTAATAGAGCTCTCATTTTGTCTCCATTACGCGCGCCTAAGTTCTTTATTAAGCCCTCTCTCCATGGCGCAAAGAGTTATGGCGGTGAGTGCAGCGCTAAAACAGACTGTGTACGTTAGCGACTCGGGACCGACGATTCATTTGGCAGTTTCAGTCGAAAATTTACGCGCCACGAGTTTCCACGGGTTCGCGTGTACCGCCTAGTCTCCGGGTAACTCTGCCCGCTCAGTTTATTCACTCTTCCTCTGTAGAGGCACTCGTCAGTGTATAAATATACGCAAATTAATTCTCTTTCATACTGCACGAGGACAGAGCCGTCTATACAATCGCCCGGATTCTTCAAGCCGCTGTTATGTCTCGCGTTCGGTTTACACGGTCGTTCGCACGGAGCGTTAGTAAGAAAAGTGTCTATCATTAAAAAAAAACAAAAGTTCAACTTTGCAAACATTCCTTGTTCACAAACGTTCGAAATTTCCTTTCTCGCTATTTTTATAATTTTTTAAATCCGTTTTCTGCACGATTAGTTTCTCATTAGTATTGCCATTATTATCTTGAATTAAAAAACTTTTTCCTCGTTGATTTTCAATATTTTTTTGTTCGTCAAAAGTGGCAAAATCAACGAGAAAAAAAATTGTAGACGTCACGCGCAAGAGCCGTTTGTTGGATGAAAAAAGAAAACATTTTTTTACCGTCCACGTTTAACGAACTTCGAAATCAAGAGTTATAAAGTCGCCAGCCGCGATGACGGACTTCGTGCAATCGTGTTTTCCAATTTTCATTTTCGTCCCTCCGGGCGAGCTGGCATTACGAGCGTTATTTCTGCTTTTCGAAGCCGGGCGAACAGTGAAAATTCCAGCTTCTCGGATCACAGCGCGGCGCGGGCATATCGATGGGGATGGTCGCACAACGAAATCCCGGAATTCTGCAAACCCGGATACGAAGCCGGGAAATGGAATTTTGACGAATCAAAGGGGACAAATTGTAGAACAAGCACGTTCCATCACGCTCGTGAGGCATGCTCTACACAACATGGTTATATACCCGCACTAATGGCTGGCTCACGGGGAATTCGCATTTGTAACTGAAACAAAAATGCTGACGATTTTGTACGTTCGTTCGGCACATCCGCGTTGACCCGAGTTCCACTCTGACTCAGCATACCGTGTACGTCTGCGCGTATATCTGTGTGTATTTTTTTTTTTCAAGCTTGCAGAAAAATGTATAACTGGGTGAATTGGAAAAAAGTGCTTTTCAACGATATCCATGCGCATATCGGTGCAGTGCGTCGACGAGAACGCAGAATGTGCTCATAACGAACCGTAAACTGAACCGCGTTATGCCGGGCAAGCCAGACAATTCCCAGCGTTTCCATCCAGCGGGGTCACTGAGAGAGCTTTAAGTTATCGGAGTTTGACGTTTTTACGATTTAGCTTCATGGCCCGGGCAGTCGTGGTCTTGCGGGAAGTCGCTCTCCAAGGGAGAATCGACGGGCATTCATCGGGGTTCCTTTTGATTCTGGTTCCCTCGAGCCGTGGAGCCGAGTTGAGCCGACGCGGAGGAAGAGCGCTTCCGAATCAGTATTACTGGCCCAGGGTTAGAGTTTTACCCGGAACGGGGCCGTGTTTCCTCGGCATCAACATTAACCGCCTTAGCGTCTCCAAACTTCCACGAAATCTGATAATAATAACTACCAGCTATTACCCCGCGGGACAATTTTTTTCTCCGACGTCTTTAACGATCTCGTCCTTTATACCCGTTCCTCGGACACGCCCGGAAACTGTATCGTAGAGTCTTTTGTTTATCATTATTATTATCATCTTTTAACATAAACCATTAAAGCTTTGCCGCGAGCCGTAAAACAGTGATTTTCATTCTCACCCCTTTTTTTCTTTCCCGCTCCGGGTGTCCCGTCGGTGTACAGAGCATGTATATCCTGACCACCGTTCTGCTCGCGTGAGCGCTTACTTTCCTGTGGGAAAACGCGCACCAGATAATGGTTTCCGAAGGGGCAGTTCTCGCAACAATTAGCCCCGACGTGTCTTGGCCAGACGCCAAATGCACTTTGTACACGACGTACTGGCATTCCTCTTGTATATAACCGGCGAAGTTAACCCCCGTGGAAATCCCTTCTCGCCCAATCCTCCGTAGACTCGGGGTTGCTTGGGAACCGCTGTGGCACTCGATGGGGAGGATTTCAAAAAAGAAATAAATATTTAAAAGACCCTTTTATACTCTCGGGATGAGAAGTGAAAGAGGGACGAGTCGGAGGAAGAGTCTGAGGAATAACCGAGTGGAACGAGGGAAAATAATGGATTAATTATGCGCGGAGTGTCGAAATGGTGTACGCAGGGTTGACTCTACGCCGGCGATGTGTCAAGATCGAAGAGCTCTTTCGTCACTCGCACTTTTCGAGACACCGTTGCGTCGCTTAATACCGGAATCGCCCCGGTTCGTTTAATTTTTTCGCACAGACTGCGGGAACTAATGGAAACGCTGCGAAGAAAAAAAGTAGTGAAAGAAAGCGGGAATGCGCCGAGGTTTCTCGATCCTAGTCGCGTAGTGAGAGATTAATTTCGCTTCTGGCTCTGTCGCTCCAATATTCGAATGCGTGGGGTGAGGGGCGGGGAGGGGGGGGGGACCGCGTGCCGCTCGTCGGGGCGCCGTGTGCTGGGAAAAAGCTTTTAATCACCGAGCAACGATCGGCTTTCTCCTCTTTTTCTCTTTCTCTCCCTCTCGCACTCGAATCGCTCTTCTGTGCTCTTCGGCTCACTAATTTTTTCATCCACGTGCTGCCGCGAAGAGCAGCGAGGCACCGCGCACCCCGTTTCTTTCATCGAACGCTTAATCATCCGGCGCGTTGCAGCAGTGCCGGCCCGCAAATTATCGTTATCGGGGAGCTTTTTCACTCCAGCTGGGGGCCAATAGAAGTTCCCGAGAGTCCGGTCATTAATATACTCAGGTGATAAAATTTTTACGGCCGGAGCTCGCCGGAGAAACAGCGAGAGAGGAACTGAGAAGCTCCGGGCTGAGAGGCGGCTTCGGAACGGCGGTGATTCGGCGAATGTCGGCCATCCGAGAAAGAACCTTAATATCTCAGCTGTAAAGTGAGAATTGTGTCACCGTAACTAATTGATCTATTTAACACAGGTTCAAGAAACTATACTTGCAGTGCATTTTTTTTGTGCCGCAGGCAACGGATTATCAGCGTTCCACTTTTGGTCGGAGCAGCAAAGTAGTTGGAGCTACGAAACCACTTTTCCCCGTGCCGTTATCGAAATCGACCGGCTCTTCGTGAATTATCGCACGATGACTGGTCGTCATAGAAGCATCTAATATTCCTTTCTTTCACCAATCGCGCTCGAGGTTCTTTACGCGCGAATGACTAATTTTCATCTATCCCAGTAAAGTGCCCGGCGACAGCTGATAGAATCGCCTATCGATGTAATTCGATTACCGCCTGCGGAGCAATAGCGCGTTGAACGTTCTCCGGCCTTCGCTCGATCGGGCGGATACGCGACAGGGAAATGGGACAGAAGAGAGTTTCTTCCGGGCCATTTGTCGCCGCTGCGCGGGATCCGATCCGATTCTATGAGAGATATCCACGGAATTGTCGCACGGGCTTCCGCCCCGTGCGTTAATAGGCGTCGAGGCTTTATTAGCCGGTTAGTTTTCCGTTGTGTACAGATCGACGAGATTGCGCGATGACTCGGGCCTTCTGCTCATACAGCTCGTGACTATGTTTCCATCGCTTTCCCGGTCGGCTCTCCGCAGTATCGTCCACCCCGGATTTCTTCGACCAGCCAGGGTACGAGCAGTCGATTCCGCAAGGAAACGCAATTAAGCCGAACCCCGTACATTTCGGGATTAGCCGCGAGGCTCCACGCTCCGAATTCCCTTCCTCGTTCTCGACCCACCCTACGATCCTTGCTCTGTGTACATACACAAACCGAGTGTCTTCTTATTGCTCCAAAGCAATTTCCCACCCTCCACGAAACCATTACTGACCCGTATGTATCGAGTCGCTGGAACATCCAACCGCTCGGGGGATGTTGTACACGAACGTGCGTTTTTCCACCCTCGACACCCTGCGGGAATGTACGTATAAGCTCATATCAATTCTGATGTTTCGCCGTGCCTCCCGCCTGCGATTTCTTCATCGAATTATCATTCCATATGATTGCTCGTAATTGAGCGGACGGACGGCAATCAGGCTTTTGTTTTCTCTTTTGTGTTATTTTTTTTTTTTACCTTATTTGGAGAGTCGTCTGTTGAGTAAGACATTTGCGGATCGAAGAATTTCCGAGAGGCTTCACGACGGGCCTCTTTATGAACGGCACGCTCAGCTCGTCTCGTGCAGTTGGTAGCTGGTAGCGGTATTCTTCACCAGCGTTTAGTCAGACACCGGAGGAGGTACGAGGGGCGAGACCTCGGGGCCTCCCGAACGATTCCATAATTACACGCTCATGAGTCGTAAACTATTTCAATAGCCGGCCCAGGAAAGAGTCTGAAGAACGCCTTCCGCAGTCCGCGGCTCGTCTGGATTCTGGTCGCTTTGCCTCCTTCACCCTCGAGCAGATTACAAGGCTCCGGGAGTCTTCGAGGCTGGCTTTCCGCTCGAGAATTACTCGACTCGCCGGCTTGTCATTATTATTTATGTACACATGCGCAGATCTCACGCGGACGGTTCGTCCTTCCGCGTAATGGATAGTCTCGACTGTGCAACTCTATGTACCGTTCAACCCTTTATCTTGGTGAATTCTCGAGCGAGGAGCGAAGAATTCGAGACCTCCGAGAGACATCGTCGACAGGATTTTTCCGGCCCGGTGGGATCGTCGACGTAATAACCTCGTTACTCTCCGGAGCGATGGAAAGAGCGGTCCTTGAACATTTTCATCGGTGAGCTTGGGCGGCGTTCGCTGTACCTACAAGTGCGCGGGGTTTGCAGATTCCGGTGCTCCGGCTCCATGGACGCCCGCCAAGTGCCACGGGTAATTGTTCGTACGCTCGCGTACAGTTCCGATGGGACGGCAACGCGCACCTACAATTCTGATCGTTGAACTCGAGGGGAGAGGAAGCGGGCGAGAGTGAGGAGCAAGAGCGAGGCACAAAGCTCTGCGCCGTGCGCTTCGGCAAGCGGAGAGCGAATGCTAAGGGCCATGAAATAAACTTCGCCGTGCGTCGAATTTACTCGACGCAAAGTGCGTAATTAATAAAGTTTCTGACTACCGTGTCTCTCTCTCTCCCTCTTTCCCCTCCCCGCTCTCCTCGCTTTTACATGATCAAAAGTTTTTGCAACGAATTTACCGACTTCGTTTTGCCACGCTCGACTTTTCGTGGAATATATGGGGAAATATAGCGTTTGAGGATTTTTTTTTATTTTCTTTTCTTACCGTTGGCTGATATTGACATCAATTTAAACGGTGCACTTTGTGAGGATAATTGCCCGGCATTTAGTTACTTTTTTTAAAAAATGGATCACCACTTCTATGCGATTTGGGCCACGCTGAGTAATTGGAGCCAGCGTCAATGGGTTCATTGAACTTTTATTTTATTAACTCTCTTATCTTTTTTCGTTGTCACTCTACACAGTAGAAAATAATTTCGTAAAATACGATAACGAAGTTCCGTAAAAATAATTTTGTTAAATAAGTGACAAAGTCAAGTTTGTTCAAGGTTGAATATACAAACGTGTCCTTTTATTTCCTGTGTCATCAACAATTTTGGTTTGTACTTTTTTGTGTAAAACTAGAACCGGATGGTGCGATCTGAAAATGAACAAATAAAAAATTGTGGACGTTTGTGGAAATTGTTGTAAAAAGTGCAAACTTTTTTTTACTGTGTAGTTGAACTTGTCCTTTCATCTCACTTCTGGTTGGCGATTTAATTCCTCGAGAGAGAACGCCGCTCCCAGCGACCCCGATGTGATACGACAAATTTTAACCCGAGCCAGCAGTTTTTGAGAAACAGTTTTATCTTATATTGCCCTCGGGTTCGTCGGATCCCAGTCGCGGTGCTCAGCTTCCGCGCGTCGCTGAAACTTTTCGATGATTTCATTTAGCCCTTTCATTTCTTCATTCCGCTCTCCCTTACTCTACGGCTTGCCCGTCGCTAAGAATATTCTCGAAGTTTTCATTTTTTTTTCTTTTTAAAAACCTTCGACCCCGCTGACCCCGCGCTTCCCGGGAATCGCGAGTATCATCATTTCCCGGCGAGTATTAAATTTCTCGCCCTCCGACGATAGTCTCACTCTGGGAAAAGAAACTCGGCTGCCCGACTGCCTGTTGCTATTCGGATAGAAATTCCGCCCGTCTCCTCGTACATCCTTCGCCGAAAGTCGGAGATTCCGTCTTATAAAATAAATCCAGAATGACAAAAAAAAAAAAAACGTATGGAAGAAAATTACTTTCCGTCCCACGAAATTCGGAAGCCCCGAAGAGAAAGGTGCTGCGAGCTTCCCCCGCGCGAAAGTGACGAACACCTCTCTCCTTCCGACTCTACCCACTTTTCCATTCCGCCACATTTTTTCCGTTCGTTTTCGATTTCTACCGTCGTTGTCTCGTCGCCTCGTCCCGCTTTCCGCACGAGGTGGCACGGCAGTGACAGCGCAAGGAGGGAATGGCGAATTAGAGCGAATGAGAATGATAGGCGCCGGAGAGAGCGAGAGGCAGGCAGAGACAGCGAGAACGGAACACACCATCGGCGAGCTGCCTACCCTTGCCGAATCGATACTCCCCCGCGTGCGCATCCGGCAGGTTTAGGGGTACAGTGATTGGCAGCCCTGTGTCTCTTTCCATTCTATGCTTCTCCGTAGGCCAATCGCTCGTGGTCGGCTAAAAATGTTACCCCTTCTCGTTCGTCGCATTCGAGAAGCCTCGGCAAGTCATCGTCGCGGCTATGCGAGCGCGTCCGACAGGGTGTGGAGATGAAAGCGGGATGGCATCGACTTTGCCGTCAATGGCGAATCGATTATAGCGGCGCAGGAGGGGGAATAATGGTCCGTTGCGAGGCTTTAGTGTCACGGGCAAAGTTTCCGCAAAGTCTCGAAGGTGTCCGTGGTCGAAGAGAGAAAAGAAGATTTGGAGCGGGAAAAAAAGAAGAGTACAAGGAGACTTTCAATCACGATAATATTCAAGGGCGCGCAGTTATAACTCAACTCTCAATTAGCGAATTATTCGAGTGAAAGGGATGACTCAGCTTCCTGAGAAAATTGCTCGAGTCCCTCGTCGCTGGAAAAACGATATACTGGCGATCCGTGCGGTTCCCTTACTTTTTATCTCTTTTTTTTTATCGTCCCACCTCATTTTCTCTTCGTTACTTCTTGGAAGCCCGTTTGCGGCGTTTCAACGAGAGACTTGAAGACTGACGAGATTACGGGGCAACTGAGTCGCGGCGTATCTATAACGGATAGCGCTCAGTCCTCTCCATTCGTCTTCAAACTCAAGCTTTCTCGGTTCTTTCTTATTATTTTTTCATCGCGACGTTGACGAGACAAATGAGGTCGTCGGAGCACGCTGCAGCGCATTCCGCGTTGCGTCAACTGCGAGAGGCTCGAATGCAGCGGAATGCGCGTCGTTGTCTCGGGAATTCATCCGTTCATCCGTCACAGGAGAACCCGGAGAAATTTCGCTCATCAAATTTTGACGACTATAAACTTCTCCGCGACGGATGGGAATACATTTGAACAAGCAAATAATTCCCACCGTTCGAACTATGACGCCGCAGTAGGAATATGGCACGTACCCAGAAGGTGATTGTGTATCGACATCGTATTGGAGACGTGACTTTCGGTCGTTGGCACGTCAGGAGCGAGCGAGCCAGGTATCAACGTCGCGATCGTCAGTGGCCACGTCACTCACTCACGCCCGGGCGAAACTAATATCGTTTGAATAACTCGGACCTCTGTGTTTGACCGTGTCAGTCAAGCGTCGCTCTCGGTAGGCGAATGATCGATGCCCGCGTGCGTTCAACGCCGCTGCCCCGGGTACTCGCGGGCTTCAATATTCGTACGCCACCTCCTTCCACCACTGCCCTGTTGTGCAAATGGCGTATGCATAACGCGTGCTAGCTGTGGTCCGCTGCTACAAACAAAAAGTCGCCTGCTGTGTACACACTCTGCTATAACAGTAACAGCATCTATAGCCGCGAATGAAAATGTTAAGACTCCATTTGCTTGAAATGTATGAGCGCGCGAAGGGCGCGAGCAGAAGCACGAATAAAAAACCTGCTGGTAAGGAAGAAGCCCCAAATCGCGAATTCGGATGGTCTACATTTTCACGTATGTTACCTTTGTCATCTATTTTTTTTCCCATCGCCACATATGTGCATTTTCTTGTGGAGCGAATATGGCCCGAAATAATCGCGTGCCCGGAGGGTTTTTCGCCTACTTGGCTCGGTTCCCTGCATCCTCGCGTCGTTTCACCGTAACACTTATCACAATGGAAAGAGAGCGGATGAAGGTGGGCGGGGAGTTCGGAGGGAATTTGCAACGTATGACCCAAATGCGGGCCACCGATAGGAACGGTTTTTCTCATTGTCGCGGTTTAGCAAAGCCTCTTTTCCTCCAACCCCGTAGCTATACCGATCTTCCGGCTGTGGAAGCTCCGCAACGTAAAAGAGGGGGGAAAAAATACCACGCGAGTTTCCCGGAGCGCTGATGTGGCTCTGCTGCTGCATCAGCGCCGTTGGTCTGTATATCAGACCCTACTGCAGGAACGCTTGCAACCAGAGATTTCTCGACGACTGGCGGTCGCGCGAATGCAAGCGGACCCGCAGCTATACACGCTTTTCCATCCAGCCAAGCACCCGGATAGATACGCGACGACTCGAAATGAAACGAAACGCCGCGGGCTTTCACCAAGCTCACTCGGCTGGGCTGTCTCTCTGTTCAACAGCGAAATATGAAAACTCCGGAGGCGATTTTAATTTAGCCACAATGTCTATTGTGTGACAGTGTGGCGCCAAAACCCCTCCTCTTGCCTCCTCTCTCAAGAAAACAAAAGGAAATCTTCAGACTTGCCGAGCATACGATATTTGCGAGACGAGTGAATAAGAGAGAGAGAAAAAAAGGAATCTTTGCCAAAGAACAAGAGAAAGATGGATTGGAAGGGTTCAAGGATCGACTGGAAAATGTGAAAGAGAAGCTCGAAAAAAATCGGCGGTGGAAGATGTGCTGAAGGGCGATGCGTAGAGAGGTGAACGTTCTTGTGCGCGAATGTGGACCGCGAGGGCCGGATTCGAAAATAAGTGCAGGCTTTCATGTGAGACATTCAGACAACCGATGGGGAAATCCCAGCGCAATTTTATTGGCTGCTCCGACGGAGTTTGCATATTGCTTTCTCTATCCTGCAGCCCTTCTCTCTCTCTCTCTCTCTCTCTCTCTCTCTCTCTCTCTCTCTCTTACATACACAAATCTACTGGTGGGCTTGATATCCCGACCAAGTTTTTAATATCTGGCAAGCGCAACATATAGAACTTTCGCTTGCTTTCGCTTGGCGATGGCGAAGGGTCGAGCTCGAGTATTCCATACGTCGGCTCCGCGGTGTATGCGTAGGCGCGGTACATACAGACCATTCCAGTTATTTCGAACGATTATCGTACCAACACATATATCCGCTACGCACATAGATGCGCTCGGCTATTGTATTTTTTTCTTTCCCCAGCACCGGAGCTCGCAAGAGGGAGGGACGGAGCGAGAGGGCTTTTAGTTCGCCTCGTATAATCCGAGACCCCGGTATCCCTGATATATAGTATCACGCTGCACTCGTACTCCAGACCTGCTATTCGCGAATCGTTTGTGCGTTTAATGAGCACGCAATCCCGCAGAAGAGTGACTGTGATTTAGGCGCCAGCTTCTACCGCTCCCGTTGCTCGTTCTTCTGGAGAGTCGGAGGCCCCGCGACTCGACAATATCAGCACTGCATAACGACCGGTAAAATCTCATAATTAATTCCTGCTGAATCTGCCATTGTCCCTGTTCCACCTGACAACCGACGTCTCTCAAGATAATGTCGGTATCTCGAGTCCCCGGCGCGCACAGTCTATTCCTCCGAGACGGCAACAATATACACTATACTTGCCTTTTCATATATGGCCTGTGTAGCATTGACATTTCGATCTCCGACCACACCCGGCTTATCACTGATCCCCTCGGTTTCTTCTTTGTCCAACCCCTCAATCTCCATCCGTTTCCTCATCCAGCAGAGATGGCTCCCTAATCCGCCGGAAATGGCACGGGACGCGCCGATCGATTCGGGAGAGCTGAGGGAAGACTGGCGGAAAAATGCTACCGTTGTCCTTTCGTGTTTCTCATCTGTACACCAGTCCCGCGATACAGGGTATGGTACCTACATGGTATTTCCACACGGAAAACTCCAAGTAGTTCGATAGCTGCTGGCGAGCTATCGCGAAGAGCCCAAAGGCTCCCGAGACGCGAAGTGGCCGATGTTTTCCGTTCGATCGGAGCGTTTCGGGTCATAAAGTCCTCGGACACGTCGAGCACCGCGGCTCTCTCCTGGCTCCTGGAAGGTGCTAGGCTTGGCTCTCGGATAAAGTGATTTTTCATCCGCGAACCGATGAACCGAATCACGATATTTCAACGTGTTATCGTCCACCGAAATCTTCGCCACGACACCCTCGCGCTTTCCCGGACGTTTCCTCCTTTCGAGAACCCACAGCTATCGGGGTGCAACGATGCTCGTCCTCTCCCTGGCAAAGCTCCTGGAGATATCAGCACCCGAGAAGTCCTACGTACAACGTTCACGTCCAATAAAGAATTCGAAGCTAGCGGAAGACCAGATACTGCGCTGCTTCTGTTGTTACTGGGTACTCCTCTTTCGTTTCGATCCCGGAAATTGTGTATTTCCCGAGAGCGATCCATGTTCTACGGGTACACTGTACGTCTTCATTGATACGGAATGGAACAACCCATCGAGATGAGGGAAGTTCATCTTATCGTAAACAAGTACCTTTTCCAATCCACGGGAAACAAAAGATCATTGGGAATATCAACTGGTATTTGAGGAACCGATGCACCGCCCGATAGAAAGGAAACCGTACATTTTCCATCACTGGGCGAGTCAAACTTACAGTGCATACTGTAAAATTTCAATCCTCAAGGATGTTTGGGCCGAAATCACAGGTGGGGAAGGGAAGAGGGGTTACACTGACCGCCTTAGTTAGTGTGCGAGTGAGAGACGCTGACAAAGCAAGAAGCGGCTAGACAGAGATAGTCTTTCTTTTATTGAAATTATCTCGGAAAGAAAAGCATGAATTTTCCTGAAATTTTGACACAATCTGTCTGATAGTATGCTGTATGTTGTGGTAGCTTTTTTATTCGAATCTAACAGAGATCGGTGGAGAAAATCGCTACGTTTTGTCGTACTGACCGACTTTCGGAACGTTTACACGGTACCTTATGTAGCTTTGTACGCGCATTACTAAAAAAACTACATGGTCAAGTAATCTGAAAAAATTGCAAACGTTCCAGTGTGTATTTGTCTGCAAAGTAGCAATGTTTTATAGCGATCGAACAGAAACGCGTTTTGGCCCAAACACCCTTAACCAGTTGAAACGCAATCATGCGGAACCTCATCTTAAAGTATGAGATAATTTTCAGATTTGGCCATAGTGTGGTTTACACGATCTCTGCCGTACACTGTACAAAAAAAATCCATATGAAATTTGATGTACCAGACTAGAAGTTTTTATGCAACAACTGGTATATTACATTTCATGTACAATTGTGATAACAAATTAATGTTCAGTGTATTAGACATTGCCAATACTTTATTTTTAATCATTTACTTTAATGTCAATCAAAAAGTATATTTATTTTTCATCATAATTGTACATTAAATTCAATGTACCAGTTTTTGCATAAAAACTTTCACTTCCGGTACATTGAATTCCCATTTTTTTTTAACTCATACTATGACCTTTTTTGCACCGGTTCGTTTTTCTATCTGCCAACAACTCGATCAGAAAAAAAAGTAGAGTGGTCGCCGAGAGCCGAATGACAGTGTGACAGAGGTGAGCGTTGGACCACCGCGTGGTCAAGCGTTCGAAAGTCACGGGCGCCTCATGTCGGCCCTCGTGAAATAGCCCTGTGACTGCTTCTGGCTCGTGGATCCCTAATCTGGGTAGATTACGGCCTTTTAATCCGCGCCCAAGAGGAAAAATGGTCGGGGCTCGCTCCTCGCTCTTCTCGGCTGTGCTAGCCCCCGCGTGCAGCTGCAGAATCCGCGGCTTAGCGGCGTGTCTACGTGGCTCTCTCGGTTTCGCCCGTTCGGCTACAGGCCGGCTAAAGCCTTGCTCTCTCTCAACGTTCTCTCTAGTCTCCTGGTTTTTTTTTCCACTCTCGTTTCTTTTATCTCAC
The DNA here is from genome assembly GCA_964017025.1 of Stenichneumon culpator. Classification (NCBI taxonomy): domain Eukaryota; kingdom Metazoa; phylum Arthropoda; class Insecta; order Hymenoptera; family Ichneumonidae; genus Stenichneumon; species Stenichneumon culpator. The sequence continues at coordinate 12,001,833 of OZ024772.1, forward strand.
TCCTTCGTGTCTCGCTTTCCAGCCGTACATTTTTACATTTTCTTTTTGCTTTCTTTCTTTTCCCCGCGCCGCTTTCCCGCCGGCGAGCCAGTCTGGGCGTCCAGCGCGCATGGAAAATAAAATGCGGAAAGTGAAAATAAAATGACCCTGTACGAGGTTGGAGAGGGGGGGGGGGGTGGGGGGAGGCAGCAGGGATTTGCGTGGCGGACGAGAGGAAAAGTGCGACGAGAAACGACTGTGTTATATACCGTGGATGGAAAAAGTGTAGTATTCGCGGCTATCCTCAGCACACCGGGCTGCAGTGCGGTACACATTTGCACCGGGTACATAGAGCTCTATCCGGTGTATCGCACACTCCGCTCCGATACATGCGCACACGTGCGGACCAACGGTATAGAAGCGTCCTGCTATGTGTTCGCCGGGGGAAATTCACGATCCCAGCTGCGACAGTCGTTCCTGGAGTGTTTTTCCATTTTTTAAGTGCACTTACGCGAGTACCCGGCACGAGAGGTAGCCCCAGGAGGAGGAGAGAGCCGGAGGGGAGAGGGAGGCGTCGCCGGCCCTGTGGCGGGAGGTTTTTGAAAGCTGAACTTCACCGGTGGGAATATCCGCGACGACGGGACAAGCGTGAACCTATACGTTTTTTTTTTTTTTTGACCTGCAACCCAAACGAACTTACGGCGTACAGTTTTACCTCGTGAAAAATGTAGACGCAGACCTTCTATGAAACTATCATAGTAATCATTTTCGAAGTGAGCAATTATTGTTTTTCTATAAATTCCGGAAAACCTCGGGCTTTGTGATTTGTGTTTTTTTTTTAATTCTTTTTTTTCCGCGTTATCGTCGGGCGTATCGGTATTCGCGAGCATCGGAATCACCAGGGAAATAACAAAATGGAAACTCGATGGGGTGTTGGGATCTGCATTTTGGTAAATGCGAGAGGGGTGCACGCGGAGAGCATTATTTTCGGTTCTCCGCTATATATGGTTATATGCACCGGCTATTATGTGCAGTGGAGATCACGGTGGATCGAGAGGACCGCGAGAGGGAACTGCGGGGTGGGGCAGTAAAGCCGCGAGTTGGGCGCGTATTTGCAATGAAGCAATCGCTTTTCATTAGCCGGGTTTGCCGGACGAGCGCGGTTGAGAGCAAGAGCCTGCATTGCGAAGCCGCGAGCGCGACGAGGCATTCGTTAATTAATTGGCGCTATTTTCATAAAATGCCGGAGCCACCCGCGACCGCACAGCAAATTTCTCCGCTTCCCTCTTCTCTCCGCTGTTCCATCTCTCTCGGCCCGTTTGCGTACTGTTCGATAACGCAGCCCTGCGAGCACAGCACCTGCTGACTCTCTCTCTCTACTCGCTGCCCATTGTTTCGCTGATCTGCATAGTTATTTTGCGGCGCTGGCCCGCAAGCATCGTGTATACACTTGCTGCTCGTTGAATGGCGACGGATGATTTCGCCTTTCCGAAGGTCTCTGTTCTATTTAACGAACGAGAGCCTATCAGGCGTAACCGGTAAGAGTTCAGTCAAATTAGCCACGGCACAATTTAATTAATGGGGTCATTCCGGATGATATAGTTTCGAAGTAGCGCATTGTCATCGTTTCGATGAGAACGAGGTTGCTTATGACTCGTACAGATACGCTCACACTCGAATGAAAATTCACTTGGGGGTTGCCAAGGAAAAGAAAATTCTACTTTCAATTCTTACAATTTCATGTTATATTAAAAGAACGACGGCAAGACTGTCAAAGTGACATGTTATCACTTCAATCCCGTTTGAAATTGTACACTGATTAAAAAGTACGGTTGAATCAACTGAAGATTCGGGCAGGGACGTTCAAATATTTTGTTGGCTTGCAGCTAAGAGGTTGGTTAATTCAACATTTTTTAAAATTATTTCACTAAAATATTATTGAAGTGTTAAAATGTTTTAACATTAATCTGCTCTGTAAAAATAAATTATAAATTTAATGTACTGGAACTTGAAATTGGCTTGCATTACTGAAATTCACTGAATGTACTTTGTTCTAAGATAAAAATAGCAGATATTAAAATATATCTTTTGGCTGAAATTTACAAAATTGGAACTATAATACAAATGTTTACGCTAAATTTTCAACGCGTATGTGTTTCAAATTTTAGAAACAGTTTATGTAAAAAAAAAGCTTCCAATACCGTTCATTAATTTTTACCGAAAAATTGTCTACAGTGTCGTCTTATCGTGCCGTACAGTTGCGTACGGCACTATTCGCGGAGCTATTTCTAATCATTTTGCTTCGTCGGCGACGATATTTCTTGTACTTTGTGCGTCACGACTATCGCGGAGGGTCGGTGTAATCGGGTAGTAGCTTTCGACGTTTCCCTCGCGTAGCGAAGTGGAAGCGACTGTGTTACACAGTGGAGCGGAGGAAGCGCGAGAAATGGACGAACAATGAATAGAATGGGTCCGAACGGACGGGTAAGCGAAGGTGCCGTCGTTGTCGTCCATGCCCGGTGGTACACGTTGTTCCCGATACAAAAGTCACAATATCACCCTTCTCACACCACGCCGTGTCCGTCCATTTCGGGTAATATGTCGGCTATTAGCCGGCATCCGCCCTTCGCGCTACGTAGTACGTAGCCGCGTTCGACTCGTCACCCCCGCGACTCGACGGGGATCGATCGTGCCCGCACAGCCGTATGCTTCTCGACGAGATACACCAAAAGGGAGACGGCCTCGCAAGTTCGTATGTGTCTCTTTCATTTTCTTTCTCGCACAAAGTGCGATTCGGCGTTTCTGCACGTGCGAACGAACAGCTAAGCGGGCAAACGGCGCGAGTAACGCGAAAGCCGCCGGATCCGAAAGATTTCGACCGTACAGTGTTCACATCGAGACGAAACAAACTAAAGCGTCAACGATTAAGGCAGCGAGAAAAACAACGCAACTATCTTATCCAATTTTTACTCCGACGCCAAAACGAAAGAAAATGCAGAGTCACGCGGAGACACAAATTCCCGCGCGACAATATCCTCTCCGTGCCCCGTCTCGTCCGATTCGTTTTATAAAATACGTGTCACAGTTGATTTTCTCGGAGAATAGTGGATTCCGCTGTGTATATAAGACGTCTGTCCGCGGGAGTCGGCATCGCGACGGGAGCGCAGGAGTTTCTTTACGATCGACAGTAAAGTCACGCCGTGGCGAAAAGACGAGAATATAAAAAGACAGAGAGAAACGCCGAGAGTCGAATGTCGTCGTCGTCGTTCACGGGAGTTTCTTTCTTCCAGTATTCGTCGAAGATGAGGGAGATGAGAGAGGCGTCGAGGGAACTCCGCGGAATATTTCAATATCCTTCGATGATAAAAATTTTAAAGACTCGCGGTTCGTCGACATCTGGAGGAGGAAAGGTGACGAGCGCCGCGAGAAGGCTCCGGAGGAAAGGGCGAGTCGGATTGGGGAGGAGAAAGAGTAACTCCGCGTGGAAGTCTCCGGGACCTCCCGCGAGCTCGGTACGTGCCGAGCCAGAGGAGGAATATTACCGGTGTGCGCACCGAGCCTTTTATATCTCCAACCTGGTCTCTATTTTTCCCTCCCGTTCGCCCTTTATCCCTATTTTTCGAACTCTCCCTCACAGTCCCCGGACGGGAGGAGTTTCTTGGTATAAAATCCGGAACGATCGAGCGAGCTAAAGTCCTCGCACGGATAGCTGAGTCGACGCGCCCGCCACATCGTCTGCACTCGCCACGGGTTCATTAGTTCACGCAAATGAAGCAAGACCTCCCTGGCCCCCTTCCTCTCGCGTCGTTCGTTCGCGAAGCCCATGCTGCATGCCGACGAGACCGACTCGGCCGAAGGACTTTTATCGCGTAATTTTCCGACTTCGAGGCGTCCCTCGGTGACTCTCAACCGCGTCATTCGCGACCCGACGGTTATCCGACGAAAGGCTGAACGCCCAAACCCGACGATAACAGTGCGCTAAACGGCGCTTCTCTGCACACTGTAAAAAAAAAATAAAATAAAATAAAATTCGTATGAAGTTTAATGTACCGAGCTGGAAGTTTTTATGCAGACTGGTAGATTTCGTGTACAGTTGTGATGAAAAATTAATGTTCAGTGCATTAAAAACATTGGGAATTTATCTTTAATAATTTATTTTTATTTTACAATGAAAGTGCATTAATTTTAATAATTTAGTTTAATTGCAACGAAAAAATTGCACATTTAATTTAACGTACCAGTTTTTGCATAAAAACTTTCAGTTCGGTACATTCAATTCACTATTTTTTTTTTTACTGTGCACGTCATCGTCTGAAAGTCTGACGAGGCGCTTTTTAGTTTTCAGTTTTTGCTACTACTCGAAGATTTATTTTTATTCTTTAATTTTTTATAATTCAAAAAAATAACGTGTAATCGTCGAAGAATCGTAGTACGCACCACTGCGAAAGTCGATTGATTCGACAGCTCTGGTGGGGAACGCCCCGCCGCTGTGCCACGGCGAGCTCGCGCGAACCCCGCTCGAATATTTTCCTCGCTCCATCGGAATATTAAGCGATGAAAATATCGTTTCCGGATCCGGGCTATATCACACCATTCCCCGGTCGAAATCCGGACCGTATAGGTTTGCATGTGTGAATATATTCGTCGCTTCCACGATTTTTCCCATTTTTTTTTTCATGCCATTTTTTTCTCGCTTTTTGTGATTTTTTGTTGCGTTACGCAGGGTAACTTGCAGCCCGTCGATCGCCCGGACAGACAGCCTGCGAGTTACTGCCGCTACACTAACGTTAATACGTGCAAAAAAAAAGAAGAAAAAAACACCACCATTTTTCATTAACCAGCCAGATACCGTTTTTCGCGATTTATATTTATTTCAATTATTAAATCATACAAGCGAACTATATAAAAAATTGCATCTCTTTTCTCTGTTCGCAGGTATGTCCCTGAAATTATCAGAAGCGCGTAAAATCGACGAGACGCAACGCCCTCCGAAAGGTATTTCACACAGTCCCAAGCTACGATATATGTGCGTCACGTTCTCGACACCGTGGCGAAAGATGGTTCCGATAACGCAGCAAGAAAATGAAGTTTCCTTCCTCCTCGCGCCATTCACGCCCGCACATACTCGTTTCTCCCTTGGTTCGGACACGTCTGATTCGGACACGTCTCGGTTTAAGGTGCATCGGCACATGCACACACACACACCCACCCACGCATACGCATACAGGTGCTTTTCGCTGCTTTTCTACCCAGACGAGCCACATCGTTCCGAGATCTCGAGATCCTTTTCAGTTTTTCCTCCCAGTTGGATGTCCGTCCGGATGTCCGTCGTCGGGACTCCCGAGGAAACGTATTTATTTAACCTCCGTACGCTGCCCGCCGGATCGGGGCTCAAATGTGTTCCAACTTTTCGTAAGATGGGGTTCTTCTTCTCTCTTCCCCGAGCGATCTCACGGATCCGGAGCCAGCGGCGACGCCGTAACGCTCTCTCCTCTTGCTCGCTCTCTAATCCCGAGGTGCCGCTGGGCACTCGCCGATGCTCATGTCTTCGACCGTACTAACCGTACACGGTTATGGCTTCCAATCTCGCGAATCCTTCAGAAACCTCTATCTTCATCCTCCCTCGCGGATCCTCTCGGTCCCGAAGTACCTCCAGTGGCGCTCGCTCGTGTACGAGAGCTATCGACCATCGGACGGATCGAAGCTATCCTCGCCGTGGTACACATCGAGCCCGATGCACCGTCCGTGTACCGGCGACGTATTCACGAGACATGTGTGCGGGACGCGAGAGAGGTCTCGCGTGTTACCGGAGGACGCTTGCTGCATCCCGAAAGCAACCGGAGAGCATCGCCGACGCGGGAGCGCGCGGAGCTCCGCACGTTGTTTCATTTCCTATTCCATTTCCTATGCGGACCATTTAAATCTCAGTTGCCCCCTCGTCTGGGGAGCAGGAGCCGACGCGAGGTTACTCTTCCGCCTCTCGAAAATAACTGAAAGTGGCACTTATCCGTCGTATTTCATCCTCACGAGATTGCACAACCGCTCGCGCAGCTAGAAAATAATAATGCCCCGACGGCATTCTTTCGCTTCCGTTGGTGGAGTGACTTCTTTAAATTCTTCTCGTTTTTTTTTTTTATATTCGATCCTCCTGGGTGGGATGGCCAATCGAAATTTTTTATTCTGATTTATCGTCGTGCGAGAGAACACGGTATACGTGAGACGGGTACTGCACCCACGCGCGGGAACGCTTTGAACGGCGATCCCACTATTATCGTACGCCGGGATGACGTCGATGTTACGAGAAGAACCGTGTCGACTGTACATCAATTTTAGTGGTTAATTTTGAGAAACACAGAACTCCAATTTTACATATCTTTCTTTTTTTAGTGTCAAGCTTTACTATTTTATAGTTTTGATGCTTGACTGCACGGTTACAAAAATACAATATTTTATAAAACAATGTAGCGAGGCTAGACGAGGTCTCTGGTGAGTGCAGCTGGCTCGCAGCCTTTGAAGCGAGGCGAGCGGGCTGAGGCGCCGGCTCTCGTCGATCAATCGAAAGGGGATTGACGGTATTCTTTCGCGCGACCAGCGAAGAGAAGAGAGATCGTAGTCGGACCGGCTTGTATAAATATTTGCTTTTAATTTGATGGATTCATTAGAGGCCATGGCAGGCGCGGCGATGACGCTCGGTCACCGCGCTGTTTCGCAGTCTCCACACCCTCCTTTCTCATCCGCACCTCTTCCTCCGTTCACCCTAACACTTCCCTCAATTTCATTCTGATAACGTACATATATATTCACAGTGACCCCTTTTTCGTAGCTTTTAATTACCGACAGAGGCATGCGTGAGTTACGCTTTCGGTTTACCTACGGAGGTAAAAATTGACTTTCCCGAAAATTCGGTTCGATCCGACAAACTAGGCTGCAAATGAAATCTTCCCATTGCTTCCTCCACGATAAGTCGCAGACCGTGTTTCGTGATCCTTTCCCCTCCCTTCAGTTCAATTTAGGATCATTGCCGACGTCGCTGGTTCATCGATCGACGATCACTCGCAGTCCCTTTTCATCCCCGGCAAAGCCTTCGAACGACTCTCCATCCCTTCCCAATGAAAATGTTCTTCCTCATAGCCTTCGATGCTCAACGATCCCGGACAAAATTCGAGAGTCATGCGAACAAAGCCAAAGCTGCACTCGAGATCTTGGAAAGAGAACGCTGACGCAGCGGGGATTAAGCGGGGTGTAACAGGTGGCGTATAACGGGGAGAGGTTCAGAGGGTAGCGTGTATTGCATCCCCATTGGCGTGTCTCCTGCGTTTACTGCCTATTTCGTAGGTATGGATACCACGAGAGCGTAGTACGATCTAGCAGTGATACGCGCGTGTAACAGTATCACGCAGCGATATACCCGAACGGCCTCTCTCGAACAATCCAGCGTATCCAAACATCCATAACGTCTCTGTTCCCCGAGCTGCACGCTCCTTGAGCTAATACGAGCAAACAATGCTCGGCTGCTCACCCCCCCCCCCCCCTCCGCCATTCATCCCTCGCGCTCCCGATCCCGCTTATCTCGGGTAAATATCTTTATCGGCGGCGTGTACGCGATAAGCGACGGCGATGCGAGAGAACGCCGAGTTATCCCGCAGACAAACACCCCGGGGGGGTTAATCTTGATTTGTCGTTTGGGCGGGTTGAAAGGGGTGGCCGAGATAGGGAATCGAGAATCGAGCCGGGAAAGCTGAGAATGCAGAGGAGCACCGGCAAGGAGAGCCAGAGAAGGACGGCGCGGAAGCTGCCTGGAGGCTGTGAGGGATTCGGTGCCCGTCGTGGGATACGTTACGCGAGATAAAGAGCCTAATTCAAAGTGATTCATAAAGATCGTTAGTCATTCTCGGAAGGTCCCGGGACGGAGTGCCGCCACCGGGAGAGAATATAAATTCACCCGGGGTTTCCTTTTCATAAAAGATGCATCCCACTGGGCGAAGTGGGGATGCGCGTCAACGATCTCCGGAAGCGCGGACACAGTGCGCGACCCAATTTTCTCCGCTTGTTCTCTCTCCGCTCGCCTCGTATAACGAAATGGCCAATCAAAGTTCACGAGTCTGCGGGGAAAACCTGGCGAGAATGCTGCGCGGGAAAAATGTGTCGAATAAAAAGAGGGGGAGAGAAGGGAGGATAAAATAACAAAAAAAAAATGTTGGTACGAGATTCCGGGCGGGGTAGTATCGTGGGCGTTGGAATTGGTGCGCTCCCGGTCTTTGCTATCGTCTCGGAAAAACAGGACGAAAATCTTGTTCCTCCTTCCGTGAGTGGCCTCGGCTCCTCTAATTCTCTCTTCGCTTCTTTTTTTCTTCCTCTTCTCTCTCGCGTTACATCCTTTTTTCCACTTCGCTTCACCGGCGAAAAGAAGCTTCCTCCGGGTGGCGGGCGGAGACGGCGAGGTCGTGAATTCGCGAGGGATCGTTAGGGTAGGTAGTACGTAAGAGCTGCATCCTCACGGGGCAACCGTGTTTTCCGTTCTTCCTCCTGCCCTCAGCCTCTCGGGCGCATCAGGCAGCTTGTACACCGCGCGAGCGGAGCTATCGTTCCGAGGCTCCGGGCGTTCGTGATCCCGGCAAATTTAGAGCCCACTTGCTCGACGAGCAACGCCGGGGCTTCGGTACACGTATAGGGCACTACTTTCCGTACACCGCGAGAAGGGGCCAAAGCCGTTCTTGATGCTTCTGCTGCTGCGGCTTCTCTCGTTTGCAACGAGGTTTCACGGGCCTCCACACATTGCCCAGCCTCGATGTATACTTCCTTCGCGCTGTTACGTCCCGGGACGCCGAGACACGGCGCTAGCACGAACGCGCACCGCTCAAACTCTCCTCCCATCCCTTGGCGCCAGATCCCTTCTTCTCTCATTCTCCTTGATCCCTCGACATTGGCGAGAAAAAAAAGAAGACACTCGATTACCGCTGAATTTATTTTTTCACCGACCTTCGAGTAATCCACTTATAAAAATATCTTCGTGGTGCAAAAGATTTCTTGCCGAGATCTCGACAAGGGGACTCATTCGTTCGATATCAGAACGCCAGATCCAGTTTTGGTTGTCTCCTTGACGAGGTAATTACGGCGTTGCGACTCGTGCTGCGCTTCCGTCACGTCCGGCACTACTTTACAAGTATGGGAATGGCGATCGACGAGGTTTTCGGGAGAGATCCTGAAGTCTCGAAACTGCAGGTGCAGGAAAGCCCCGCGGGTGTATATTTGACAGTCCGTGCCGAGAGGCGAGGGTACATAAAATTCTAATTTCGTGAGCGGCGTGTTTTTTCGATCGGTCCGAGAGGAACGCGAGAGGAGACGCGGCTCGGGGTAAACGGCTGCGCTGCGATTCACTCGCCCTCCGGGGTCCCGCACTCGACCAACCGAATACAAATTGCACGGCTGCAACGGCCCGGGTAGCCTGCTGATATTGGTATACATTATCCGTCTTATCCACGGCCGGCTGAAGAGCTCGGGTCACGTTCCCGATAAACACCAAATAGCCAGCGTATCTCGAGACCTCCGGGACACCGGCCGCGAAAATCGAACGTGAGGATCCTTCGGCTAATTCGCACCTTCAGCCGCACGATTTTGGCCGCGCCGTTGGAGCGTCGTCAGAACAATCCTGTGGATTAATATCATCGATGTTTTTCGGAGTGGCTTTTCCCGTTATCTACCTGCCGAGAAAAGAAAGTAATGCCAGTCGTAAAGTTCCTTCGCGGCGGCAATTCGAACGACACCCGGAGGAATGCAACCGGCCGAGAAAAGTCCAGGACACTCTCATCTACCGCCCGCTCGCTCCGCAGACGATGCTCCGAACCGGGCCCAAGTTTCTATACGCCATCGTCTTTTCGTTACTCCCACGACTACCCGACTATTACACGAGTTTGAGAAAAATCCCTTCGGACTCTCTCCGGTCGACGTTATCTCGCCTGTCTCGCTCATTCCCGATTCTCGTCCCTCATCCTCCGCGTTACATTCGTCCGGGGATAACAACGAGCCACGAATTCGTATGCTGTCTCGTATCCCAGAAGGGAGCGGCGAGAGAGAAAAACCCAACTCACGTTGCTTTTTTATAGCTACCTAATTTGACATAATGGCAGCCCTTCGGTCCAGCTCATGTGTCTTATCTCGTTTAGGATGAAATGGAGAAATTCAGGTCGCGTAAAAACGTCGACAGCTACGACGAAGAGAGAATCTCGCTATCTAGGCGCGAAGGAAAAACAATCTTGGGTACGAGGCTTTTCGTCGCGACGATCTTCAATTTCCGGTACCGGTCGATTCTGATCGCCCAAGACTCGACGCTATGCTCAATTCGGGCCAAGGGTTTAACCTTTACGAAAACGAGAAAAAAATAAAATATTGAGGTTCGATATTAAATTTGAGGTTTTATTTTATTGATATATGTATATTTTATTTTTCCATATGAAACCGCCATTAATTTCATGATATTTTTCTCTTCGTCATGTCTTGTTTTTCCCAGAGAAACCACCGTCGAAAGAGAAAGCCGAAACGGAGAGAAGCGAAAAATTCTGACCAAGGTTTTAACCATTACGGAAATATAAAAATATAAATATATAAATATATAAATATATTTTATTTTTCCATATGGAACCGTCGTTCCTCGCATGATATTTTTCTCTGCTTACTCCCAGAGTGATTATGCTCCGGTTCGCCGTTCCTTTGTATATCCTCCCCCCGCCTCTCTCTCCGTCATCTCCCATTTCTCCCGCAGAGAGTAGCAGCGAAAGGGAAACCCGCTGCAAAGTACTAGATTTAAAAAGGTAAAGAAGAACTTTCCACTGGCTTTATTCGACGCCAAAGTTGCGGCTTTGCTTTCCGCTCGCGGGTGCATCATTTCAAGTTTAATTTATTTTCGGCGGTGCTCCGCCGCGGTCGCGCGTCGCCTCTAATTATTTTTAAGGCGATTAATCACTCCATCCGCTGCCAGCCGGCGAGTGAACGAGAGGAGAAAGATAGGGAACGGGGGACCTCCGGGCCGGGCCGCCCGCACTGGAGGGGGCTTTGAGCCGAAATTGCGCGACGGTACGCCGCGATACGGATTCCTTTGAGCATCCGAAGCTCTCCCGTCCCTGTGGTAGTCCTCGAAAACACGATGAACGCCGACCAAACGAACGCCGGACGAAGGGAACCGGCGTCAGCGTTCGACTCCACACGCCTCACGCGCCCGGTCCACGACGAGAGAGATACGGAGCTTCGCCGCGAAGCTCTCTTGTCCCGATTTGTCCGTGTCCCCGGCTCCCAATGCATTCGGGTACCCCGCACCGTGCTCGACGCTCCGAGCGTCCCGATGCTGTACCGCCATAAACTTTATGGCGCATATTATTTCCAACTCTCGTCGTCGTAATCGTCGTCGCCGAGGACGCGAGAGACTAACCCCACCTTCCCGTATCCTCATGCATACGAGAGGAGCCATTTCGATATTTATCTCCGTCTTATCCGCCGGCACTTTGTGCCCGTTGTCTCTTTCTCGCGTTCCCGAGCTTAAACCCCGAGATTCCATCCCGAGGACGCGTGTATGTTAACCCCGTCGACCGACGCGGTATCAGAGATATTTCCGAGGCTCGCACACACACGACACGAGCCCGCGCTCGGATATCTCTTTCTCTATCCTCTCGCACACTCCGACGCAGTTCTCGCGAGTCGAGCTTTATTGCGTGCCAGTTAGATTAAGCTCTCTCGCCCGCCTGTCTATGTACCCCATACCTCACGCACTCCGACGCCAAGCGAGCAAGCGAGCAAATCATCGCGCGGCTTATTCAACGGGTAGATATGTTCTCGTTATCTTGCAGGACTGAATGCTTTCTCCACTTGCGAGTTTGTCTATCTGGATAAATTCCGGTTGTTTCCTGCGGTATGACTTCAATTATGATATACATGCATCACGGTCGTCTCTAGCCACGTATTCCACGCAGATACAAACGCGTATACCGCGAGGAAATAAATTGTACGTGGCATTTATCGACAAATTTATCGGGCGTATGTGACATATATTTTCGCTGGATCTTTTTTTTTTTCAATCTTATGTTTGAAATATTTTGATACTTTGAATATTTTTAATATTTTGTATGCTACAATTATACGTCTTCGAGTACATCGCAATTTACGCTTGTCGTATCGATCATCCATAAAAGTCGGTTTTATTATTATTTTTTATTGATCATGAAGCTCTGGGACGACGAACCACCCGGACATAAATTGTACATGGCATTCATCGAAAAATATATCTGACATATATGACATACGTTTTTGCTGAATATATAGTTTTTTTAAGTCAAATATATTCGAAATTTGGAAAATATGTTTTGATATATTGAATATTTTAAATGTTTTGCATGCGTCAAGTAAACCTCTTCGAGTACATCGCAATTTACGTTCGTCATAGCAAACATGCAAAAAAAAAGCCTGATTTAAAACATCTCGAATATACTGTTTGTGCATAGATTTGATTTTCATGGGGAGGCATGCAGTGACGTACTATGCGAGAAATTCATGTCACAGAACCGCGAACAAAGTGCAGAGAAATAAAGATGGATATGAAAAGAGAAAGAATAAGAGATAGGAACGGATGAGAGACTCGTGTGGAGTTCCCGATGCCGTACAACAGCAACAGAAAGGGTCCCGCGAGCGCGGCGCACACGATGCAGTTGATGCATCATCCGGTGCGTCTGGAAGGATGGCAGGCACATCAGGATCCTATCATAGATAATAAATAATTCATGTCCGTGTGTATCCCAACGACGCTTCGTGTCTCTCGTCCGCTTTGGCCTTCCTATGCCACTCGCTCGGCCGTCGCCGCGCTACCACGACCGCCAATGTGTCTGTCCATCCGTCGCCCCCCCCTTTTACTACCGCGACTCTTTCCGTTCTTCGTACTTCTACGACGCTTTCCCCTTCTCTCACATCGTTGCACTTTATGCAGTTGCACGAGCGAAAACACACTCGTATCCTTTTCGATATTTCTCTGCCGAACGAGTGTATCGCGAGTATGGAAAACCGGTAACGTTCTATACTGAATTTTCACTCTCTCACGCCTCCGACCGGGTTTGTGGTAAATAAAACATTTTTGCGGTGTTGGAAGTTTTTATACATTTTTTATTTTATTTTGTATTTTATCCGATAAATGTTGGAAATTTTCGTATTTGCATTTCAAGTGACAGTAGGGTAATTCTATAATTTTACTCGTAAATCCGATTCCGTGTTTGTCGATGATATATCAAATTCACGGTACCCTGGAAAAAGTAAACCCTTTTAGCCATTTCGCACACAATACGGATGTACCGCAAGAACTGTGTTTGATCGGTTTAACCTGAAGCGCTAGAAACAAAAAAAATCCACTTTATCGTCATGGAGATAGCGCGAAGAGAGGTAAACGAATGTATGTATGTATTTTTTATCAAATATTCTATCGCCATGGATACACAGTCGGGAGAACCACGTTATTGCGAATATTTCGATACGAATATCGTTTACGTATCTTCATTTATTGAATGGAATGAAAAGTAAACTTTTCAGCGTTTGACGGATTTTTCATTTACATGCGATGTCGATATTGGGGAGAAAAAAAATGTTAAGGCTGCGGCGTTTAGATAGATCGACAAATACGTTTTTCAAGGGGCTTTTACTGTTTATTCTCTGGACCGATGTGGGGTCTACAAAGCACGCAATCGCCCTATTTTGCTCCTGGCTACTAGTCGTGGACTTTTTACTTCTCTGTAATATTTCCAGTCAGTAAACATCATGCACCATGTTTTCCTGTTAATATCACCATTTTTTCCGATCGCCGTCGTCTTTCTTTTCTTTTTTTGAAACGGTCCGTTGACAACAAAAAAATTGTAATATTAATAAGAAAAAAAAAATGGGTCCTTGTGCACAAGGAATCTTTATTAAATGTACAAACTCTTTCTACCGTGCATAAGCTCCTCGGTCTAAGAACGAACTGATCCCTTGGTTCGATCCATTTAATCTCTATCGTCTAGCCCAACCTTTGTTCGTGCGACGACTGGTCTCTGACCGTCAGCCGGCAACCACCGATTACGAGGGTGAGGAACAGCGACGTAAATCAGTTTTTGGAACGACCAAAAACGATTTTCTTATCACCGTAGCGATAATTGAAAATTTATACACAGCGTGTAGTGTACCAGAGGGAGACAATGGCGTCCTCGTTCGGTCGGCGGTCTTCGGAGACAGATCGCTACATTAATTCAGGCCTCTATCCTCGTTATTCATGACCGAGTTTATCGGTCGCTTCTCCCTACCCGCGTCTATCCCGACGGATAACCTTTTCACAGAAGTTCGTTTCGAGAGCGACTGAGCACAGAATGCTCGGCAAATAACCGATAAGGTGGGGCGCGCTCGCTCCTCATCGCCCAAAGACTTTTCTTGATTTATCACGAACGTCGCGCGTTGGCGCGGGGGTTCATTTTATCTCGCGACCTCATCAATTAGCAGCAACGAGCCACACCGAGAGATAATTACCAATTCCATCTCGCCCGATTAAATTCTCTTTTTGACTCCGCCGCGTAGCGCCTCCCCGTCCCGAAAAACTCCCTCTTTCTATTCATCTCGCGATATCGGGACGTAAAAATCTTTCCGGGCGATCGCCGAATTTTCATACGACCGTCGGGGTCGCGAGTAGTCGATGTTCACATCGCGTCGTTGCAGGCCGACGGAAAAAAATGCTTCGCTCGACCGTCGGCGGCTAACGACGCGTTTATATCGTAGTGATTTATACGACGCACGTGCATCTCCATAGAGCGGTGGAGAGTTTAGCACTCCGGTTTATCCATGCGCGGATGGCGAGGACCGACGACGACCGCGACTATTACGAGAGGGAATTCAGTGACCGGTTCACCACACTATCAAAGTGTTATCGGGTCAACACCATTGTAACGAAGCCATGTGTTAATGCCGAGATAAAGTGGTGCACGCTTGCCAGGCTCTCCCAGCGATCCTCTTCTTGTACGGTCCACACTCATCCGTCCGCGGTAACGACGATGCTTCGAGGATCGATAACTAGAAATTCAAGCTCGAACTGACGATACGTTAGACTGAACGAGGCACTGAAAGCGAGTGAAAAATCCCCATTTCCAAGCCTCGTACATCGCCCTTCATCAACGCCATTAATGATCCTATCAAACTAATGAATCCCATCAAATTTCCAACCTGCTGAGAATGCACTGCCAGATATTCCCGTGTTGTCCGACTTCCTACAACCAAATGTTTCTCAAGAACCCGAATTCGAAAAAAAAAAAAACATATCCGCGTCTCTGTCGACAATGAAGCACTGTAATAACCTAGATAGCAGGTGGCTTCGTAATATCTTGACTAATTAGACCGGCATTGTCGGAGCGAACCCTCGGGAAACCCTCCACCAGTCATGAATTAATTATTCTACCCCTCGGAGCGCGTATACTGACCACTCTCGCGCCCCCGTACATCTCCATACTGCGAGGTACCTTTCTCCGAGGCTGTCCCTAGCTTCTCGCACACACACACACACACATAGCGCTGAATATATTTCCCCAGATGCGCGAGAAAGCCGGTGTAGCACTCGGCCACACCGCAACGCTCGGTCAGCGGATCGGTGCAAAAGTAACCGGCGATTAAAAATCTAATTGCAAAAAATTCGCGGACGATATTAACGATGACGACGAGTATGGTAATGCCGCAACTCGCAAGGAATTCTGCGGGATGGTCCTTCGGGCATCGTTCTCTGAGAATATACGTCACACTGGCTGCTCCGCTCCTCATCCGGACCAATCGAACCGTCAGACAACTCGGGAGAGCGAGAGGCGAGCAGAAAAAGAACTGGACCGGGAGGCAAACATGAGCATCAGCTCCTCCAGCAGCAGCAGCAGAAGCCACAGCCTCTGGGAACTTCTTGCCGATAGTTATAAATATTTAGAGGGGGCCCCCGACGAGACTTCGACGAGGAACCCACTGCGGTGTGCTCTTCAACTCTCTCGCTCTGTGGTTGCTCGTCTCTACACTGCACTCACTGCACTCTCGAGTTCTCGCTCGGCCACAGTCGAATTCAATTTCGAGAGCTCCCCGAGAGCCGGCCCTAAATTTGCCGCGCTGACTGACGATTCCACAGGGAACTGTGTGACGTCTCCGTGTATAACGGAGCTGTTCGAGAATTCGGTCAACGAATTTATTCGAAATGCATAAACGAACGGTCATTTTTTTTAAACCCTTTTTTTGTCGGCTTCAACCCTCCGTGTACGGGCTTTCGATAACATGACATGTCGCTGAGACAACGGGTTGACGTTCGAGTCTTGGACCGGCGGACGAAGTCTGCCGTCCAAAACGTCATACAAGTGTAAACGGCGGTGCAGCATTAAGCTGCATGATTGTTTGATGCCGGTCGACGTGTATTTCTTTCTATTCAATTAACATGTTTTTTTCGCCCGAGTACACAGTAAAAAATAATTTCGTAAAATCGGATTACGAAGTTTCTTAAAATGCATTCTGTTAAATAAGTGACAAACTCATTTTCTTTTGTAATTTTACTTGTAAAACTATCGCGATCGAGAAATTAACAAATAAAAATTGTGGACGTTCGTGGACAATAAATTGTTGTAAAAACTAAAAACTTTTTTACTGTGTATACAGAAACCCGTAATGGTGCGTTTTTGGAAAGGCCCTGTATCGATTCGATATACGAGAGCGTGAATGCGAAGCGTCTCGTCCGGGCTGGAAAAATCGGCTCTCCGAGCTCTCGACCCCGTGTTTTATTTTCAATTTCAGCTGCGGCAATCACGGTAAAAGGCGTGTAAACTATCGATTCGGGACAACGAAAAGATTTTATTACACCAAACTGTGGATTCTCGGCTTTTCGTACGACTCCTCGTATTGTAAAGTTGCAATGAAGAACGAAAGCCTGAACGATCGCCAGCAGCTGCAGAAGAAGCGAGACGGGAAAGCCAAATAAAAAAAAAATCAACACGTCCAAGAGACAGAATCTAAGCTCCCGAGAGAATATCGAGACGAAGCTGCGAGAAACCCAGAAGAACGGTCGGATCTCTGTGTATTAGAGAAGCTAAGCGCTCCCGACGTCTCCCGACAGATAGGTCTCTCTTCGCCTCTCCGCGGTCCCTTTAACGAGCCCCTATTTCCGTGGACGCTTTCCGCTATTTTTGGCTGCTCGTGTAAAAAAAGGAAAACAAAAAGAGCGTAAAAAAAAGAACAGAAAACGAAGAAGAGGAGAAGCAAATGTGAAAAAGAAACAGTCAAGAAGGGAGCAAGCTAAACGGATAGATAAACCGAAGAAATGGTGGAGCGAGAGAGCGAGGAGACGAAGGAACGAGTGGACCACACAGGAGGCACTTCATAGTCGAGCTCTTTGGGCGGGGCTCTTGACGTTTTTACAATTCATAAAGTGCTTTTGTCACCGAAAATCCTGCGTGAAGCCAGAAGAAGGGGGAGTAGACGTTGGTCGTCCGCCAACTCTCCGGCGACGATATACACTTTACCACCAGCTTTCCTACTGCGACACGAGAATTCTGACATGCGTGTACATATATCTAATCCCCCGAAAGACTGACTTGCAAACTCATACACGTTGAAAGGATCCGGCGAACGAGAGTTTGCCTAAAAAAAAATTAAAAAAAAAAACGGAACCGTTTTAATTTCCTCATTACGCGTCTCGCTTGGTAGTTATCTTGGTACATATACGTTTGGAGCCATTCGAGGACGTTTCACTTTCTCTGCGGCTCTTTCCCTCCCGTTTAGGTTCGCGTTCGTGTTCCCTCCGCCGCCGCCGCTTCTTCGTCCCATCCCCAGCCTCGAAAGCGGCTACCTCTGGACTACCGTTTCAACTTCCCATTCCACGAGCAAGGGTCTCGTGTTCTGCCCTGAGGTCCTCTCCTCGCTCCTCTTTCGCTTTCCATCTTTCTCAGTTACTCGCCGTGTTTCGCGCCTTTTCTCTCGTGCACTTTCGTATCCTCCGGTCGGCCTTTCATTCCTCCCGTCTTTTCTCCCGACCCGTTCTCCAGCATCCCTCGACTACAGTTGTCCTCTCCGAGCTCGTTCGCAAAACTGCCAGCCATAAACTTCCGCGGTCCGGGGCTCCGACTCGGCTTCCGCCGATTTATATTATTGCGTCACGGTGTCCGTACGAGCGGGACGAAAGCAACCCTCCTCCTCCCGGATCACCCTACCTGTATTTACCAATTAATTGCCTGGACACGTTTTACCGTTTCCCCCATACAGGGCGAACCAAGGTCAACCGAGCGTGCCGACGTAAATGTATATCTATACCTTGAAGCGCTTACAGATCTTTCTCGACTTTTGATGTTCGCGATAGGCAGAAAGTCCCTGGAGAAGAGGGGAACGTTTCGGAGGGTCAATGCGGTGAGTGAGGCGGAGAGCGAAAATGTATTGAAAGAAAATGAAAAGTTTTGCGGTCCCTTCATAGCAATTTATCATCTTTCCAGATGAGATGATTCGAGTTTAATTCCCAAGTCGTAAGTCACTTCGGCCTCTTATTCCCGAGATGCTTTGGGTGGTAAATTATAAGTTTACAAATCCCGTTCGTCCGAAAGTCCGCGGTTCGACCGGATCGTAAACTATACGCGGAGGAACGAGTGGGGCCCAGTGCAAAAACCATCTTTTGGAATGCTCGGATCGTCTCGCATGAAATTCTCGAGTTGCAAGACCAGAGAGAGTGGATATAGTTTTTACCGGCCAAAAATCTGGACCACGCGACGAGTCTCCTACGCGTACACGCGTGCTTGTCGCATTCGATTCGCGTCCTTATTCGTCATGCCCGCGTTCTCCGGCCGTGTGCCAACTTCGCTCCGCAGCTAATAAGAATTCGCTTCTTTCCTTTTTTTTTTATAACTGCCCTTGCTCCGCAAGGCTGGGAGGAGCAGGTACTTGATTATGAATCGATCTTTTTTTTTGGCAATGAATAAAAAAAGAGACAATACACGCATCGAACACAAGATCGTCGAACGAGTTTCGCCATATACGAAATAACTTAAAGAATCGGAACCAATCGTTTCCGATAAATGAGACCACTCCTCGTAGCGCTTCTGTATAACGATTTCTGTTTGCTATCATTGATGAATACCGAAACACGAGGGCTGTCGGAGAGCGAATGAAGGCGAGCAAAAATTTTGTTTTAGGATCCACTTGAGGGAAAACCTTAATATTAGTTGCAGAGTAAGGTTTCGCTGAATGAACTTTGATGTATACAAGGTTTTGGTTGTCGACTGGCAAAAACTAGCGTTCTTCACTACATTGAGATAAATATGGTTTGATTAACCAAGGCGAGGTGACATACGTCAAAAGGTCTTATTTGGTTGGTACAGAAAAATTTTGTTTGAATCGACAAATTTTGAATCAATTGGAGCAAATGATGGTTTAACAAAACAATGCTTTATTTGCACCAAACAAATAACAGTTTTGAACGTATGTCAACGCCACTTATGGTTATTCCAACAATTTGTGTTTCTCAGTGTATCATTTAATAACCAATTAACTAATCGATTGATAACAATTTTTTTTTGTAGTTTTCTGTCGATCTAGGTAACAAGATAAGTCGAGATTCATCTTGACATCACTCCTTGAATTTTTGAAATCAGTCTGGCCGATATTAACCTCCGGCGAATGGTTATCCATCCGCCCTCTCCCATCTCCGGTAGAACCCGATGATTTAACCGGACATTTGCTTTTTCCTCGAATATCGGAGAGTCTGGTACAGCTTATAAACTGGTTTGGGCGCGTCGATGGTGGTGGGTCGGTGGCCTCCCTTTTGGCCGTCACTTACCGCTGTCAGCGGCGCCCGGAAGTGAAGGTAAAATCTCAGGGGGGTCGTCGTTCCTCCACCTCCTCCGCAGCCTCCCTCTCCTTCCCCTCCCGAGCCAACAGAGACTCGGGCGAACGTGATGTTCGGCGTGACCGCTACCTTCAACTTGCCAAGCAACCACTTACCCTCAGTCCCCCAAGCTGTCCGCACGCTCGGCTTCAACCCCCTCGGAGTCTTTCATTTTTCTCCCTTATTCACCGTTCCATTTGCCCCGACGCGAGACGCCGAAGCAAAGATGGCCAGATGAACTCTCTCACCACGAATCCTCGCTCCACGAGGCGACGTCGATAGATTGCCAAGTTTCGGTAGACCCGCGAAACTCGTCAGCAAAGCGTTTTCCGCACCCCCTCCCGTCTCTAACCTGACTCCCGAACTTCAAGATTTCTCAGCTTTGATAAAATGTTTCCTTTTTTTTGTGACCTCAAGTATAGAACAATTCGGACGCGGAACGTCCGGACCTGATATAGCGAGAGGGCCGAGAACTCCGCCTTAACCCAGCTCATTATTTGTTTCCCCAAAGTTTCTCGCGGTTGCCCGTTCAACTTAACGATACGAGAGTTTCTTTTATCTTATTTTTATTT